>CM038145.1:51090905-52340898 GCA_021437245.1 Aegilops speltoides | reverse complement strand
TTGAAAGATCTTGGAGAAAAGCATTTGGTGATGATAACTCATTCTTCGTCAAACTTGGAGAAGAATTTAGGATAGCTCGGGAAAATAGAAGAGTCGGGTAAGATCACAGGAAAAAACACGTGGGTTAGGGCCCACTCAAAAGAACACCGTTGAAAAGATTTAAAGAGATGTTGCACGGTTGAATTAAATGACTTGAATGAGATACCAATCTCGAAAGAGCTTGAGCGAATGCAGAGTGGAAACACGAATCTTGAGATATCTTGAGCACTCGGAATAACAAATAGCAAGAAGTAGAATGATAATGAGGTGAACCGGTATGAGAAGACATTGAAATGAGGAAAAAGGTATGATCAACAAAACTTGACTTGAATCCACGGAGAAGAGAAAGGAATGAGGAATGACGAACTAGTAGAACATCTTCTTGAGAACCACGGGTAAGAACATTGACGGAAAAGAATGGAGAAACTTCACAAAAATAAAAGGATACTTGGTAAAGAAATCTTAGTCCTTGAGGAAAAAGGGTGGGTGGGCGGAAAAAAAACAAAGGCAACTTGGAGACGGATGAAACAAACACCGTTGAGAAGAAATGATAATTGGTCTTGCTAATGTTGAAGTGATCGGATCCACTTGAAGAGAAACACGCCATTGAAAAGGATTGACATGACAATCTCGATTGTCGAGAAGGATTAGTATTTACATCGAATATGAAAACACCACTTGGAAAGGTATGGAATCAACACTTGACATTGAAGCAACTCGAATACCACAACTCAAAACAAAAACAAAGGATGGCTTGCGAATAAGCGGAACAAACATATGATAGAATTTCGTCAGAAGTTTTCGTGGTGGGGCCTACACGGCTCGATCGTACATCACCATCATGTACAAGGCAAAGTGCACATGACATCTGAAGTGTCCCCAATCGGCATAGCCAAGGATTCTTTAAGACACAATGAGACCCTTTGTAAAATCAACCGTGGATAGGCGGACCACTAGGCGTCGAACCCCAATTTCATATCATACATCCGTCGGAAAGATATCCTAAGAGCTACTTGAATTCCCACCTATGAAACTCCGAAATTCTCCGGTTATGCAATCAGGTGTTAGGGATACAGGGAAGCATAATATCTCACCCAAAACTAGCAAATCCTACATCCATTTGTATCCATCCTTCAACACATAACCAAGAAACCTTGAAATCGTGTACCTCAACCTTGAAAAGCATCCATTATCGAGCTATGGCAATACTCCGTCTTGATCTCGAGATTGGGTTATCGGGTTATCTCACCAACAACTGTATAAAAGAGATTTTCGATGTCGGCGTACTAAACTCGGTATTCCAGAACTGCAACGATAAAATTATGATGACAACACCTCGAGCTCAACTCCCGGGACACTTCCACTAAACCCTGACGGGAGGCACCAAGACAATGTTCTCATCATAAAACCATCGAACGATTCCAAGATACCAGCGTGATCCTAAAAAAATTAGTGAAATTTGAGAAGAGAAGAGTCAAAACTCTCGTCGGGATGCCTTACGAGGCGATGAAGAGGCTGGGAGTAAAAAGAATTCCTAACTCTCCGATATATATAATCCTAAATGACTCAAAACATTTTTCTAGACACAACTCGGCCGCTAAAAACGATCAAGCAGTGGGGCTCCTAAGGTCGGGGAAGGCTCTGATTACCAACTTGTGACGCCCTCGATGCGGCTATATCTCCCACGTGTCGAAGCACGACTTAGAGGCATAACCGCATTGAAAGCAATGTCGCAAGTGAGGTAATCTTCACACAACCCATGTAATACATAAGGGAAGAGATACATAGTTGGCTTACAATCGCCACTTCACACAATTACATGAATAAAGCATTACATCATCCAGATACAATCAAGGTCCGACTACGGAACCAAAATAAAAGAAGAACCCCAAATCGATAAAGGTCCCCGATCGACCCCAACCTGGGCTCCACTCTTGATCAACTAGAGCGAAACAACACAAAGGGCAAGATCTTCATCGAGCTCCTCCTTGAGCTTGGTTGTGTCACCTTTCGATAACATAGGCACCGCAAACTGGTTTTGGAAGTATCGTGAGCCACGGGGACTCAGCAATCTCGCACCCTCATGATCAAAACTATTTAAGCTTATGGGTAAGGTAAAGGCACGAGGTGGAGCTGCGACAGCGGTAGCATATATGGTGGCTAACATACGCAAATGAGAGCGAGAAGAGAAGGCAAAGCACGGTCGATAAAAGTATGATCAAGAAGCGATCCTATAGCAACCTCGTCAAGCATAACTCCAACACCATGTTCACTTCCGGACTCCGAGAAGAGACCATCACAGTTACACACGCGGTTGATGTATTTTAATTCGGATCTGGTGTCAAGTTATCTACAACGGACATTAACAAATTCCCATCGCCACATAACCGCGGGCACGGCTCTCGAAAGTTTATACCTGCGCAGGGTGTCCCAACTTAGCCCATGACAAGCTCTCGCGATCAGCGAAGAATAGACCTTCTCCCAAGAAGACCCGATCAGTCTCGGAATCCGGTACATCAAGACATTTCGACAATGGTAAAACAAGACCAGAAAGCCGCCCGAATGTGCCGACAAATCCCGATAGGAGCTGCACATATCTCGTTCTCGGGCACACCGGATTGTCCAAACTTCGGTAGAGGCCAGCCCAGAGTTGCCCTGGTGACCACCGACGCGGTGACGAGTTGGACCAACACTCACGACGAGCACCGCCGGGGGTAAATAAAGATGACCCTTGAGTCTGCAGAACCCAAGGGAAAAAAGGCTTAGGTAGGCAAATGGTAAAACCAAGGTTGGGCCTTCTTTGGAGGAGTTTTATTCAAAGCGAACTGTCAAGGGGTTCCATAAATCACCCGACCGCGTTAGGAGCATAAAATCCAGGAACATAACACGGTATGCGGAAACTAGGGCGGCAAGAGTGGAACAAAACACCAGGCATAAGGCCGAGCCTTCCACCCTTTACCAAGTATATAGATGCATTAATTAAATAAGATATATTGTGATATCCCAACAAGTAAACATGGTCCAACAAGGAACAACATCTCCATGTTCCATCAAGGAACAAACTTCAATCTTCACCGCAACTAACAACGCTATAAGAGGGCTGAGCAAAGCGGTAACATAGCCAATCAACGGTTTGCTAGGACAAGGTGGGTTAGAGGTTTGACATGGCAATTTGGGAGGCGACAAGCAAATGGTAGGCATCGTAGCATTGGCATAGCAAAAGAGCGAGCAAACTAGCATAGCAAAGATAGTAGTGATTTCGAGGTATGATCATCTTGCACGAGATCCATAAGGAAGAAGAACGAGTCCAAGAAGAAGACAAGCGGTTGTGAGCGAATGAATCCTCACAACTCCGGAACGAAATCGAAGCTAACAAGAGAAGCAAACCAGAAAGAAACAAACAACATGGTAAACACACAAGCATAAACATGTCATGATGCACAAACAAGTATGATGCATGTCCGGTTTAATGAGGCATGGCATGGCAAAGTGCACAAACAATACTACAAATTAAGTGGAGCTCAATATGCAACGAGTTGCATATTGACAAAACACCACATCAATTATTTAGTTCTCTCTCATTTATGCTACTCATCAATATTAAATGTTGTTAAACATGGCAAAGGGTGAAGCGTAATTAAGCTATCTATCTAGGCAAGTTTAAACGAGGCCGGAACAACAAACAACAATTCCGGAAAATCCCCATATGTCATTTAGCAATTAAAGCAAACAACAATTTTAAACATTTTAAATGTTGTTATCATGATGCGGATGACATATGCAAGTTTTATGCAATATTTATGAAAATGTTGACATGAGCATGATAAGGAGCATTTGGTCACCATGGCGGAACGAAAAGGGTGCCACGGCGGCGAAACAAAAATGGTGCCACGGCAACATATCCGAAAATGATGCCACGGCAACATATCGGTTCCGGTAGCTCACGGAGATACCGGTGCAAAAAGAGGCGTGCGGATGCGTGCACGGATGGTGGGGTGATCCCGGATTCCGGGTGTCCCACATAATGGTGGCATGGAAACGAGTGACAATTCGGACACGGTGAAAACGGTGCATCTCATACATGCAAGGGCATCTCATCGCGGTCATCTCGGGTTATACCTTCGAAGCGTGCGTTCTCGGGCAGAACGAGTTCGGTGCGGTGTAGAGGAAGTAGACGTTCTCGTAGCGGTCGTAGGGGAAGTAGTTGTTCATGTGTCGTCGTGGGAAGTAGTCGTACACATGCCGTAGTAGAAGTAGTGGTTCCGGCGGCGATAGTGGTAGTAGTTGTTCATGTCCGTAGATGATTCGGGGTCCACAGGGTCTTCGAGGGTCGACGGTAGTCGTATACGGCAACCATAGTTGAACTTGTAGGGCCGGCGATGTCGTGGTACTTGGTGCAATGCGGGATGGTAGTCAACAATTGTCGGAGAGGACTTGGCGCAACAAAAGTCTTGGTGTCACGGTACTTGTCCATGTAGGCGTACTTTCGAGCAGAACTTGGCGCATCCAAAATGAGCAAGGCAAAACCCTCGTTTAGCGGTGCTCGAACTTGACGAAATCCACGAGCAGGTCTTGGCGTGCTAAGGCTCTGGTGGTAGCCCGAGCGAGCGACACATAGGAGGGCTCGAAGGAAGCAGGAGCGATGGCATGGAGCTTTGGCGAGGACTTGAAGCGATCGAGGAGGCAGGGTACTCGGGCTCTGGTGGAGCTCTGGTGGTCGCCACCAGCGGAGGAGGCGGCAAGGCGTCTTGGTGAGGAGCAACACGGCAGCAGTGGGGCAAGCCTGAGAGGAGGCAGAGGGCTGGAGGTGGTGGTCTCGCGGGTGCAAAGCGGCAGTCTTGGGGCTCCAATGAACTCCGCCAAACGGAAGGGACGAGCGGCGGGGGGCTCCTGCTGGCCTTGAGGACAACGGATCTGGCGCAGTGCTCGAGGCTCCTCTCCTCGGCCTTCGGGCGACGGAGGACTGATGGCGCCGGTGGAGATGCAGGTGTGGAGCCGCCGGAGTTGGACGAGGAGGCGGGAAGGCGCGGCAGCGGTCTGGTTCTGCGGTGGCTGGCGGCGGATGCAGGCGATGAGGAGGAGGCCGAGGGGACGGGACGAGGGTGTGGCGCTCCTCCCTCTCTCTCTGCGACGGCGCAACGAGGGAGGAGGGGATCGAGCGCTGGGCTCTCCCTGGCGATGTGCGTGTGTGAGTGGCGGCGCGAGGGAACGAGACGGATGGAGCGGGGGTACGAGGGGAGATGCTCGCTAGTGTTAAGTGTTGGGGCGAGCTGGGCCTTGGGCCATGGAGGACCTGGGCTGCGGATGGTGGGCTGAAGAGGTGGGCTGGCCTGGGCTGTCTCTCTCTTCTCTCTCCCTCTAATTTTCTAGCAGAAAAGAAATAGAGAGAGGAAAAGAAAGAGAGGGTTAGGGAAAGATTTGCGCATGGGGATAATTTTCCCGGACTCGGAAAAATATGCTCGTTCCAAGAAAATAGGAAAGGCCGTGATTGAAAGATTTAAATTCAAACTCATTTGAATTTAATTCAAATGGGTTTGAACTAGGACTTGATAAAAGGAAGGTCCAAAAATATTCAGATTTTTGGTGGAGCTCCGGAAAATGATGAAATAATTTATTGGACAAAGTTAGAGGTCGAGAGATGTGATAACAAAGGCATTGGGATTATTTTGCAAGTGGGTTATGGTTAATTCCAAATAAATGGAATAATTTTATTATAGCTCCCTAATAATATTGAGAGGCTTTAATATGTTATAAAGAGAAATCACGAGTGAATTCCCTCGATTTAAATGGACCAAAGATCCATGCCATTTATTTAGTTGAGGTTTTTAAAATTAATGAAATGATGGCATGATGACATGATGCAATGCAAAAGATGACATGATGCAATGCAACAAGCAAATAAAACACACGACGAAACTCGAAGTAGCTGGAAGTCTTCTGGAGCGTCGGTCTCGGGGCGTTACAACACTCCACCACTACAAGAGGATCTCGTCCCGAGATCTAGGATGGCACCGGAGAGAAACGGAAGAGGAAGAGAAGAGGTAAAACTAAGTTGCTTCTTCGACAAATGAGTGAAACCAAAGAACTTTGAGAGGTTGAAAAGTTGAAAGAAAGAACACAACGGAGTTGAACACAATTGAGAGCACTGCGGTAGAAAATAGAAACAAGAAACACCATGTGAACCTTGGAGGTTGCAAAGCTATGAATGACGAGTACAATGGACAAGAAGGGATTGAACCACTCTGGTTGAAACGAGATAAATAAGGAATAAGGAAGAACAAATTTGGACAACACTCCGGTCAAATGGGTAAGCATGGAAAGAACACGGTCCTCACAATCGAGATGATGAGTGAAAAGAGCAACATCACAATGCCTCCGTAATAAAGAATAGAAGTAGATCATTGGAATAAAGGGACGGAGAAGAAAATGACAACTTCTACCACAATTGAATTTGGAAGGCATCCTTGCAAGAAGGTTACAATAGAGTTGTTGGAAGACCAACAACGAAAAGAATAAGTTTGTAGTGGGCTTATGGAAACATCTCAACATTATGAGGTGACAACCGGCCACTAACGGAAACAATTGCTTGCTTGAGATTAACGAAGAGATGAAAGCTTGTTCCATCAAGATGGAAAAGAGATAACTTGGGTCATTAATAAGCACCAAAATAGCAACATTCCTTAGGGAAGGCTTTAGGTGAAATCTATACCAAGATAACTCCAATGAAGAGATTGACGGTTGAAAAGATCTCTTGAACAAAGAGAAAAAGATGGATTTAAATATGTCACTCTTGAAAACTTGTGAATCATGAAACGCGAAGGGAAATTATCAAGAATGACCTAACACCACCTCAGAAGATAAGGTAGAAAGAATTGCACTTTGGAATGCAAGATGAAGAATGCTTGAACTCCTCAAAACAAGACATGTGTTGAACACCATGTTTAATTTTTGAGTATAGCTTGGCTGATCTTAACTTCAAGTGAAATCTTGAAGAACAATTGAAGAATGAAAAGAATCCTTGACGAACCACCACTCCGGTAATAAACGGATGATAGAAAGAAAGAGAAGTTGAAAACACAAGGTGAAGCCTTGCGATGATTTAGATGGATCTTCGTGATGATGAGAGCTTGGAACTCCAGGAAAAGAAAAGATGAAACAACTGAAACCGAGAATTTATTCATCATGAACAAACTCCGAAAGAAGTAATTAATCACTTGGATGAAACAAGAACAAGAATTATGTTATGCGTATCCTTCACCAATTTAAATTGATGACAAGCAACGGATATGGCATACTACTTATTCTCGTAGAAAGGAAGGATTAAGAGAGAGATATCAAAACTTGAGAAGGTCTTCAACGAACCACCGGTAGGATTTGGAAAGAACGAATGAATTGATATGATAACAAAGAAAGAGAACTCTTGAACGAACCACCGTAAGAATTGAAAATGAAAGTAGCAAAGGCACAATTCACCGGGAAGAATTGCAAAATGAATGAAGATACTTGAGGGTATTTAGATACATGAGAACGAAGAGATCATGAACTGATTAGAGCGTATTTGAACGATGCACTGGAAGAATTTGAGAACGAGAGCTGAAAGCTGAGAATGAATAATTCTGAGATGATTGGCTCCGGAGAATGAAGCTGAAAAGACTCCTAAAATGCTCCGGATGGGTGAAAAAGATTCTCACAATCGAAAACAATTATGAGAGGATGGCAACAAGCTAGCACCATTAATCTTGAAGAGAAAAGAGCAAGATTAAAGAGAAACTCTTCTTCAGTCTTCAAATGATGAGAATGACAACGAGAAACACCACCAAGAATTATTGAGGCACACCGGAAGAATCAAAAGCGAAGAGGTTGAGCCAACTATGAAAAGAATTTGAAAGATCTTGGAGAAAAGCATTTGGTGATGATAACTCATTCTTCGTCAAACTTGGAGAAGAATTTAGGATAGCTCGGGAAAATAGAAGAGTCGAGGTAAGATCACAGGAAAAAACACGTGGGTTAGGGCCCACTCAAAAGAACACCGTTGAAAAGATTTAAAAGAGATGTTGCACGGTTGAATTAAATGACTTGAATGAGATACCAATCTCGAAAGAGCTTGAGCGAATGCAGAGTGGAAACACGAATCTTGAGATATCTTGAGCACTCGGAATAACAAATAGCGAGAAGTAGAATGATAATGAGGTGAACGGTATGAGAAGACATTGAAATGAGGAAAAGGTATGATCAACAAAACTTGACTTGAATCCACCGGAGAAGAGAAAGGAATGAGGAATGACGAACTAGTAGAACATCTTCTTGAGAACCACGGGTAAGAACATTGACGGAAAAGAATGGAGAAACTTCACAAAATAAAAGGATACTTGGTAAAGAAATCTTAGTCCTTGAGGAAAAAGGGTGGGTGGGCGGGGAAAAAACAAAGGCAACTTGGAGACGGATGAAACAAACACCGTTGAGAAGAAATGATAATTGGTCTTCTTGATGTTGAAGTGATCGGATCCACTTGTAGAGAAACACGCCGGTTGAAAAGGATTGACATGACAATCTCGATTGTCGAGAAGGATTAGTATTTACATCGAATATGAAAACACCATTTCGAAAGGTATGGAATCAACACTTGACATTGAAGCAACTCGAATACCACAAGTCAAAACAAAAACAAAGGATGGCTTGCGAGAATAAGCGGAACAAACATATGATAGAATTTCGTCAAGTTTTCGTGGTGGGGCCTACACGGCTCGATCGTACATCACCATCATGTACAAGGCAGTGCACATGACATACGAAGTGTCCCCGAATCGGCATAGCCAAGGATTCTTTAAGACACAACGAGACCACTGTAAAATCAACCGTGGATAGGCGGACCACTAGACGTCGAACCCCAATTTCATATCATACATCCGTCGGAAAGATATCCTAAGAGCTACTTGAATTCCCACCTATGAAACTCCCGAAATTCTCCGGTTATGCAATCAGGTGTTGGGGATCTGAGGAAGCATAATATCTCACCCAAAACTAGCAAATCCTACATCCAGTTGTATCCATCCTTCAACACATAACCAAGAAACCTTCGGAAATCGTGTACCTCAACCTTTGAAAAGCTCTGTTATACGAGCTATGGCAATACTCCCGTACTCACCTCAGTACTGGGTTATCGGGGTTATCTCACCAACAACTGTACAAAAGAGATTTTCGATGTCGGCATACTAAACTCAGGTATTCCAGAACTGCAACGATAAAATTATGATGACAACACCTCAGAGCTCAACTCCCCGGGACACTTCCACTAAACCCCTGACAGGAGGCACCAAGACAATGTTCTCATCATAAAACCATCGGAACGATTCCAAGATACCTGCGTGATCCTAATTTTTTTTTAGTGAAATTTGAGAAGAGAAGAGTCAAAACTCTACGTCAGGATGCCTTACCAGAGCGATGAAGAGACTAGGGAGTAAAAAGAATTCCTAACTCTCCGATATATATAATCCTAAATGACTCAAAACATTTTTCTACACACAACTCGGCCGCTAAAAACGATCAAGCAGTGGGGCTCCTAAGGTCGGGGAAGGCTCTGATTACCAACTTGTGACACCCTCGATGCGGCTATATCTCCCACGTGTCGAAGCACGACTTAGAGGCATAACCGCATTGAAAGCAATGTCGCAAGTGACGTAATCTTCACACAACCCATGTAATACATAAGGGAAGAGATACATAGTTGGCTTACAATCGCCACTTCACACAATTACATGAATAAAGCATTACATCATCCAGATACAATCAAGGTCCGACTACGGAACCAAAATAAAAGAAGAACCCCAAATCGATAAAGGTCCCGATCGACCCCAACTGGGCTCCACTCTTGGTCAACTAGAACGAAACAACACAAAGGGCAAGATCTTCATCGAGCTCCTCCTTGAGCTTGGTTGCGTCACCTGCTCGGTAACATAGGCACCTGCAAACTGGTTTTGGAAGTATCTGTGAGCCACGGGGACTCAGCAATCTCGCACCCTCGCGATCAAAACTATTTAAGCTTATGGGTAAGGTAAAGGCACGAGGTGGAGCTGCAGCAAGCGACTGGCATATATGGTGGCTAACATACGCAAATGAGAGCGAGAAGAGAAGGCAAAGCACGGTCGATAAAAGTATGATCAAGAAGCGATCCTATAGCAACCTACGTCAAGCATAACTCCAACACCGTGTTCACTTCCCGGACTCCGCCGAGAAGAGACCATCACGGTTACACACGCGGTTGATGTATTTTAATTCGGATCTGGTGTCAAGTTATCTACAACCGGACATTAACAAATTCCCATCGCCACATAACGCAGGCACGGCTCTCGAAAGTTTATACCTGCAGGGTGTCCCAACTTAGCCCATGACAAGCTCTCGCGATCAACGAAGGAATAGACCTTCTCCCAAGAAGACCCGATCAGTCTCGGAATCCCGGTACATCAAGACATTTCGACAATGGTAAAACAAGACCAGGAAAGCCGCCCGAATGTGCCGACAAATCCTGATAGGAGCTGCACATATCTCGTTCTCGGGGCACACGGATTGTCCAAACTTCCGGTGAGGCCAGCCCAGAGTTGCCCCCAGTGACCACCGTGGTGTGAGTTGGACCAACACTCACGACGAGCACTGGCCCGGGGGTAAATAAAGATGACCCTTGAGTCTGCAGAACCCAAGGGAAAAAGGCTTAGGTAGGCAAATGGTAAAACCAAGGTTGGGCCGTGTTGGAGGAGTTTTATTCAAAGCGAACTGTCAAGGGGGTCCCATAAATCACCCGACCGTGTTAGGAACGCAAAATCCGGGAACATAACACCGGTATGACGGAAACTAGGGCGGCAAGAGTGGAACAAAACACCAGGCATAAGGTCGAGCCTTCCACCCTTTACCAAGTATATAGATGCATTAATTAAATAAGATATATTGTGATATCCCAACAAGTAAACATGGTCCAACAAGGAACAACATCTCCATGTTCCATCAAGGAACAAACTTCAATCTTCACCTGCAACTAACAACGCTATAAGAGGGGCTGAGCAAAGCGGTAACATAGCCAATCAACGGTTTGCTAGGACAAGGTGGGTTAGAGGTTTGACATGGCAATTTGGGAGGCTGACAAGCAAATGGTAGGCATCGTAGCATTGGCATAGCAAAAGAGCGAGCAAACTAGCATAGCAAAGATAGTAGTGATTTCGAGGTATGATCATCTTGCACGAGATCCCGCAAGGAAGAAGAACGAGTCCAAGAAGAAGACAAGCGGTTGTGAGCGAGCGAATCCTCACAACTCCGGAATGAAACCGAAGCTAACGAGAGAAGCAAACCGGAAAGAAACAAACAACATGGTAAACACACAAGCATAAACATGTCATGATGCACAAACAAGTATGATGCATGTCCGGTTTAATGAGGCATGGCATGGCAAAGTGCACAAACAATACTACAAATTAAGTGGAGCTCAATATGCAACGAGTTGCATATTGACAAAACACCACATCAATTATTTAGTTCTCTCTCGGTTATGCTACTCATCAATATTAAATGTTGTTAAACATGGCAAAGGGTGAAGCGTAATTAAGCTATCTATCTAGGCAAGTTTAAACGAGGCCGGAACAACAAACAACAATTCCGGAAAATCCCCATATGTCATTTAGCAATTAAAGCAAACAACAATTTTAAACATTTTAAATGTTGTTATCATGATGTGGATGACATATGCAAGTTTTATGCAATATTTATGAAAATGTTGACATGAGCATGATAAGGAGCATTTGTTCACCATGGCGGAACGAAAAGGGTGCCACGGCGGCGAAACAAAAATGGTGCCACGGCAACATATCCGAAAATGATGCCACGGCAACATATCGGTTCCGGTAGCTCACGGAGATACCGGTGCAAAAGTAGGCGTGTGGATGCGTGCATGGATGGTGGGGTGATCCCGGATTCCGGGTGTCCCACATAATGGTGGCATGGAAACGAGTGACAATTCGGACACGGTGAAAACGGTGCATCTCATACATGCAAGGGCATCTCATCGCGGTCGTCTCGGGTTATACCTTCGAAGCGTGCGTTCTCGGGCAGAACGAGTTCGGTGCGGTGTAGAGGAAGTAGACGTTCTTGTAGCGGTCGTAGGGGAAGTAGTTGCTCATGTGTCGTCGTGGGAAGTAGTCGTACACATGCCGTAGTAGAAGTAGTGGTTCACGGCGACGGTAGTGGTAGTAGTTGTTCATGTCCCGTAGATGATTCGGGGTCCACGGGGTCTTCGAGGGTCGACGGTAGTCGTACACGGCAACCATAGTTGAACTTGTAGGGCCGACGATGTCGTGGTACTTGGTGCAATGCACGGGATGGTAGTCCAACAATTGTCCGTAGAGGGACTTGACGCAACAAAAGTCTTCGGTGTCACGGTACTTGTCCATGTAGACGTACTTTCGAACAGGAACTTGGCGCATCCAAAATGAGCAAGGTAAAAACCCTCGTTTAGCGGTGCTCGAACTTGACGAAATCCATGAACGGGTCTTGGCGTGCTAAGGCTCTTTGGTAGCTGAGCGGCGACCTGAGAGGAGGGCTCGAAGGGAAGCAGGAGCAGTGGCATGGAGCTTGCGGCAGGGACTTGAAGCGATCGAGGAGGCAGGGTACTCCGGGCTCCTGGTGGAGCTCCTAGTGGTCGCCACCAGCGGAGGAGGCGGCAAGGGGCAAGCGGGTGAGGAGCAACACGGCAGCAGTGGGGCAAGCACAGAGGAGGCAGAGGCGCGCTGGAGGTGGTGGTCCTCGCGGGTGCAAGGCGGCCGGTGCTGGGGCTCCAATGAACTCCGGCCAAACGGAGGGGACGAGTGGCGCGGGGCTCCTGCTGGGCGCAGAGGGCAGCGGATCTGGCGCAGGTGCTCGAGGAGCTCCTCTCCTCGAGCGCTCGGGCGACGGGGACTGATGGCGCCGGTGGAGATGCAGGTGTGGAGCCACCGGAGTTGGACGAGGAGGCGGGATGGCGCGGCAGCGGTCTGGTTCTGCGGTGGCTGGCGGCGGATGCAGGCGACGAGGAGGAGGCCGAGGGGACGGGACGAGGGCGTGGCGCTCCTCCCTCTCTCTCTGCGACGGCGCAACGAGGGAGGAGGGGATCGAGCGCTGGGCTCTCCCTGGCGATGTGCGTGTGTGAGTGGCGGCGCGAGGGAACGAGACGGATGGAGCGGGGGTACGAGGGGAGATGCTCGCTAGGGTTAAGTGTTGGGGCGAGCTGGGCCTTGGGCCATGGAGGACCTGGGCTGCGGATGGTGGGCTGAAGAGGTGGGCTGGCCTGGGCTGTCTCTCTCTTCTCTCTCCCTCTAATTTTCTAGCAGAAAAGAAATAGAGAGAGGAAAAGAAAGAGAGGGTTAGGGAAAGATTTGCGCATGGGGATAATTTTCCCGGACTCGCAAAAATATGCTCGTTCCAAGAAAATAGGAAAGGCCATGATTGAAAGATTTAAATTCAAACTCATTTGAATTTAATTCAAATGGGTTTGAACTAGGACTTGATAAAAGGAAGGTCCAAAAATGTTCGGATTTTTGGTGGAGCTCCGGAAAATGATGAAATAATTTATTGGACAAAGTTAGAGGTCGAGAGATGTGATAACAAAGGCATTGGGATTATTTTGCAAGTGGGTTATGGTTAATTCCAAATAAATGGAATAATTTTATTATAGCTCCCTAATAATATTGAGAGGCTTTAATATGTTATAAAGAGAAATCACGAGTGAATTCCCTCGATTTAAATGGACCAAAGATCCATGCCATTTATTTAGTTGAGGTTTTTAAAATTAATGAAATGATGGCATGATGACATGATGCAATGCAAAAGATGACATGATGCAATGCAACAAGCAAATAAAACACACGACGAAACTCGAAGTAGCTGGAAGTCTTCTGGAGCGTCGGTCTCGGGGCGTTACACGGCTGCTCGCCGGCCATGGCCACCATCTAGTCAAGGATACGCTTCTCTTGGGCGATGACGAGGGACTCGGCCTGCCGACTGCTGGCAGCGGTGCACTCTAATGACTTCTCGTAGTCGCCGGCAATGGTGATGATGCCCTTGGGACCCAACATCTTGGCCTTCAGGTACGCGTAGTGCGGGACCATCATGAATTTCGCCAGCGCGGGGCTTCCCAAGAGCGCGTGGTAGGGGCAGTCCAGGTCCACCACCTAGAACCAGATTGGCTTGCGGCGGAAGTGGGTCTTGTCGCCGAACAGGACATCAATCTTGATCTTGCCAATTGGAGAGCGAGAAAGGCCGGGAATGATGTCGTGGAAGACAGTCCGGCTGGGCTGGAGCTCCTTCGCCTTGATGCCCAACTGCTCCATGTTTTGGCGGTAGAGAATGTTGATGTTGCTCCCACCATCTATCAGGACTCGGGTGAAGCGGCAAGTCCGCCTCTCCGTGGAGAACGTGGACTCCAGCACCAGGGCGTACGCACCCGGCGATGACATCACGACCGGGTGGTCCTCGCGGCTCCAGGCGACGGGCCTCTCGGAACAGTGCATGAACTGCGGGACCTCTGAGGTGAAAACATTCACCTCGCGATGCTGCTGCCGTCTGCTGTGCTTGTCGTCAGCTTCACTGGTGAAGACGATGTAGGTGGCGTTCTCATTGGGGAACTCATCTTGAAGCATGTTGGTAGCTCAAGCCGGCTGCTGAACAGCCGAAGCCACCTGGCCGGGGGGTGGAGGAGGCGGCAGGGCCTCGGCCTTGGTGATCCGGTCAAGCTAGTTGCACTTTCGGGTGGTGTGGTTGGACGGTTTCGCACCGCTGTGGAACTTGCACGGGGTATCGAAGGCTTGCTCGAAGGAGAAGGCAGGCTGCTAGGCGCCCTTGCCGCCGCCCGATGATTAGGGCGAGCTGCCCGGTCATTTCCGATCCTCGGCAATTGCCACTTACCGCTGTTGGAAGCCGATCTTTGGACCTTGCGCTTGTTATTGTTAAATTCTTTGGCGCGGTTGGTGTCACTAGCCGGCGTTTGGGAGCCCGGATGGATCACCTTGCCGGACGTGTCAACCTGGATCTCCGACTTCATGGAGTTGGCCGTGGCGTACTTGTCGGCCATGACCAGATGCTCATCCAAGGTAGCCGGCTCGTCGCACAGGAGCTTGTGCTTGAGCAGGGTGCCCTCTCTGCACCCGACGATGAAGTACTCAATGGCCTACACCTCGTGTACCCCCTCGCAGGAGTTGCGCAACTCGGCCTAGTGCGTGAGGTAGTCGCGCATGGACTCCGTTGGCCCCTAGACGCACATGAAGAGTTGGCGAGGCTTGGGGGCCGCTTGTACATGCTGGTGAAGTTGCGGACGAAGGTGTCGCTGAAATCCAACCATCTGTTGATGTTGTTGGGCTTGAGGTTGTTAAGCCATGTCCGGGCGGTGCCCTAGAGCATCATCGAAACGTACTTCACGGCAACACGCTTGTTGTCGTTTGCTATGCTGGCGGCGGTGGAGTAGTCGATCAGGCAATCCTCCGGCTTCATAGAGCCGGTGTACTTGGGAGTGTCTCGAGGGACCGTGAACCCTCTGGGAAAGGGCTCATCGCAGATGCGAGGGCCAAAGCAGGTCGGACCGATCATGTCCTCCTCTTCTACTTCCAGGGACTGAGCCAGCTGCTCGATCCGGCAACAGGCGTTGTTTTCACCGACTACTTCACGGGGGCCTAGCCAGCCTTAGAGCATCGGGTGATCAGGCGGTGGCGGCGGAGTTGCCGCCCTCTCCCTTCGAGGATGCGGGCGATCCTTTGGCCGGCGCCGAGCCTCTGGGTTCTGGAGCACCTACTGGCTGGCTATGATCATGCCACATGTGCGTCGGTTGTGGCTAGCAGTCGGCTCCGGGTCTTGCTGATCGCGGCCGCCGCCGCTAGGGGACTGAGAGCTTGCTCCGTTCTTGTGATGGTGCAAGTGGGTTTCAGCCTGTCGCCCGGCTCCCACAACACGGTTACCCGCATCTTGTTGCGCGTTCGCAACGTTGATGAGCTCCTGGAGGTGCTCCATCTGGACGCGCAGCTCCTCGCCCTCCAGGTGCTTGAGTTCGTCTGCGGCTGCTTGGACAGCGCGCATGTTTTGTGCCGGGGTCTCGTAGACGGGGCGTCTGATTCCCAGCATGCTGGCGATCGCAGCGCCGCGTTGCACGATGGCACCGGCCCAGCTAGGCACAACTGCAGCTAGCATTTCACCGGCCACGCGGTCCATCTCACACTAAGTGGCTTCGGCGCTGCGCTTCAGTGTTGCCATCTTGGTGGCGCTGTCGAAGAGCTTGGCGCGTAACTCCTCCAGCTCCTCCTGGTTGGCATCAGCGTGGACAAGAGTCGCTAGGGCGTGTATTGGCCACCTCCAGCGGATCCTGGTTGGACTCGCCAGCGTCTTGGCTGCCGCCAATGACCATCACCTCCGCGAAGGCGCTGGCGTCGAGCGCGCCAACAAGAGCGTTACTGGCGGCAGGAGGGAGCGGATCATTGAAGACCACCACGTCGCTGGGGAAGTCGTCGGTGGTGGCCGCATCAGTGAGGGAGAGCTTGCTGAAGAGGTCGTCGCGGGGACCTCTTCAGCAGGCGATGCGTCAAGGCAGGCGTAGGCGGGCGCATCGGGCTGGCTGATTGCACCAGCCGCGACATGCTCGCTGGAGAGGAAAAGGGTTCCCATCCAGAACGTGTCTTCGGCCGACGTCGCAGAGGGCCCCATGGTGGGCGCCAACTCTGTCATGGTAATCTCACGTCAGATGCCAGGGGTGGCTTATCATGGATGGGGCCAGAAGTACGTCGTCGGGTCCTGGAAGCGGAAGTAAGCACAATCTCGGACGAACACGAGATGTACCCAGGTTCAAGGCTCCCTGGAGAGATGAAACCCCTACTCCTGCTCTGCGGGGTCTCCGCAGGACTATGATCACAAAGGGTACAAGGGTGCTCATAGAGCTATTTGGCTAGAGGAGGAAGAAGGGCAAGGCTAGCTCTTGCTTCTCCCTAGTTGTGGATGTGGTGGAATGAGGTTGGAACCCTTTGCATGGGTGAGGTCTGGGGGGGTTGTAGGCCAACCCCCAGGGGTGCAATGGTAATATGGCCGGGTGGTAGGTCCCGGCTGTCAGTGTCTATGGTGGCCGGGTTCTCAGCCGGCTGCTGGGGCCCGCCTCTGGTGGGCCCTGCCGGCTGCCGAGGAACTGGCCGATAGGTGGGGCCCGCCGCCTGCGGCCCTCGCCGATGGCTCTTCACTGTGGCGCCGCCCGTGCTGACGAAGGCTGATACGTCTTCAACATATATATAATTTTTTATTGTTCCATGCTGCTATATTATCATTCTTGGATGTTTTACAATCATTTTATAGTCATTTTATATCATTTTTTGGTACTAACCTATTGACATAGTGCCCAGTGCCAGTTGGTGTTTTCTGCATGTTTTTTACATCGCAGGAAATCAATACCAAACTGATTCCAAACGCAGTGAAACTTTTTGAGGATTTTTTGGGCCAAAAGAAATCCAGTGGGCCAGGAAAGCACCTGTGGGTGCTTCGAGGGGAGCATAACCCACCAGGGGCGCGCCTGGAGGCCCGGCCGCGCCCATGTGGGTTGTGCCCACCTCGGGTGCCCCTGAACCGCCTCTTTGCTCTATAAATACCCCAATATTCCAGAAACACTAGGGGAGTCGACGAAAATCAATTCCAGCCGCCGCATAGTCCAGAAACACCATATCCAATCTAGACACCATCTCGGAGGGGTGCATCATGTCCATTGGTGCCTCTCCGATGATGCGTGAGTAGTTCTTTGTAGACCTACGGGTCCGTAGTTAGTAGCTAGATGGCTTCTCTCTCTCTCTCTCTCTCTCTCTCTCTCTCGATTATCAATACAATGGTCTCTTGGAGATCCATATGATGTAAGTCTTTTTGCGGTGTGTATGTTGGGATCGATGAACTTTGAGTTTATGATCAGATCTATGTTTTTATCCATGAAAGTTATTTAAGTCTTCTTTGATCTCTTATATGCATGATTGATTATAGCCTCGTATTTCTTCTCCGATATTTGGGTTTTGTTTGGGCAACTTGATCTATTTATCTTGCAATGGGAAGAGGTGCTCTATGATGGGTTCAATCTTACGGTGCTTGATCCTAGTGACAGAAAGGGAAGCGACATGTATGTATTGTTGCTATTAAGGATAACAAGATGGGGTCTATTTGTACATAAATAGATATTGTCTACAACATGTGATCATTCTTATTGCATTACTCCGTTTCTCCATGAACTTAATACACTAGATGCATGTTGGATAGCGGTCGATGTGTGGAGTAATAGTAGTAGATGCAGGCAGGAATCGGTCTACTAATCTTGGACGTGATGCCTATATAATGATCATTGTCTGGATATCGTCATGATTATTTGAAGTTCTATCAATTGCCCAACAGTAATTGTTTTCCCATCGTTTGCTATTTTTCTCGAGAGAAGCCACTAGTGAAACCTATGTCCGTCGGGTCTCTTTTCGTCATATTTGCCTTTGCGATCTATTTTCCTTTGCATTTATTTTCATATCTATTAAACCAAAAATACAAAAATACCTTGATGCAATTGATTTGTTCTGCGATCCATTTATCCTATCTACCACTTTTACCTCACGTTATTTGCCTATCTTGAGGCGTCATACCCGGAAGGGATTGACAACCCCTTTAACACGCCGGGTTGCGAGTACTTGTTATTTGTGTGCAGGTGTTGTTTACGTGGTGTGAGGAGGTTCTCCTACTGGTTCGATAACCTTGATTTCATCACTGAGGGGAATACCTACCGTCACTATACTGCATCATCCCTTCCTCTTTGGGGAAATACCGACGTAGTTCTAGCAGACATCAAAAGGAATTTCTGGCGCCGTTGCCGGGGAGGATCACGTCAAGATAGTCTCCCGTAAACATGCCTTCTGGCGCCGTTGCCGGGGAGGATCTTCAACAACCAGGTTCCTAATCACAAATCTCATCTCCTCGCAATTTACATTATTTGCCATTTGCCTCTCGTTTTCCTCTCCCCCACTTCACAAAAAATTGCCGTTTTTATTCACCCTCTTTTTTGTTTGCCCTTATGTCTTTATTGGTTTGTTTGCTTGTTTGTTTGGCATAATTGTGTGTTTTATTGGAAATCCGAAACCAAAAACCTTATGGATCCACATCCACTTGCTAATCTTTTTAAAAGATCCAGCTATGATGAACCAATTTCTATTGAGTTGAATACACTAGATTATCTTTATGAAGTTTTGCTTGAGATTCATGAATCTGAAAATTGTGATGAAGTGATAAAAGAAGAAATTTATGAATTGATTCATGATAGCTCCTTGAATGAAAATCATGATTGCAATGGTGTTATAATAAATTCTATTAATGCCAATTATGCTAGTAATATGCAAAACCCCAAGCTTGGGGATGCTAATTTTGATATGTCCTCTACTTATTGCAATGATCATGATTGCGGTGATTCTTCTTACGATCTTGAAAATTTATTTAAGCCTCATGATGAATATGTTTGCGATAATATTGAAGGTGGGTTTGGAAGAGTGTCAACTTTAGGTAATAATGATCCCACTAATTTGGAGAATTATTAATCTTATGAATTTTTTGATAAAAGTGGGTTTGGGGAGGTCATGACTTTATTTGATGATAATCCCACTATTTTGGAAGAGTGTCAACTTTGCATGCATGTCGGTCATATAGAGAATATGTTATGTGATAGCTATATTGTTGAATTTGAGTATGATCCTACATGTAATTATTATGAAAGAGGAAAATATGGTTGTAGAAATTTTCATGCTACTAATTTATCTCTCATCATGTTGAGATTGCTATTGTCTCTTTCTTCTTCCTTGCATATGCTAGATGTTTCTTATCTTGATAATTTGGTTGCCTACAAAATGCCTATGCATAGGAAGTATGCTAGACTTAAATGTGTTTGTCACATGTTTTATGATGCTCTCTTTGTGCTTCAATTCTTGTCTTTCATGTGAGCTTCATTGAAATCTCATACCTATCTTGTTGGGAGGCAACCCAACTAATAAAATAAATTTTTGCTTTTTCTGTTCTTGTGTAATTGCACAATTATACCTCTGGTTAGATGTGTTTTTGTGGTTTAAATTAGTGTTTGTGCCAAGCAAGGCCTTTGGGATGATTTGGGTGGAAGTTGATTTAATCTTGCTGAAAAACAGAAACTTATGCACTCACAAAAATAATTTTCATAAATCACATAAATGTGCTTTTGAGTTGATTCTTTTTGCAAAAGATTAATATAAAAATTTCTCAGGTTTCCTAATTTCTCAAGATTTTTGCAGTTATAGAAGTATTCTAAATATCCAGATTGCTACAGACTGTTATGTTTTTGACAGATTCTGTTTTCTTTGCATTGTGTGCTTGTTTTGATGATTCTATGGTTTTCTTTGATGAGATTTTGCCATAGATAAGTTTGAGTATAGTAGATATAATGCAAAAAATAAAATACTAATAGGTTTGCAATAGTACTCATAGTAGTGGTTTGCTTTCTTATACTAACGGATCTCACGAAGGTTTTGCTGAGTTTTGTGTGATTGATGTTTTCAAGTTTTGGGTGATCTTATGATGGATGAAGGAATAAGGATTAGCAAAAGGCTAAGCTTGGGGATGCCCAAGGCACCCCAAGATAATATTCAAGAAGTAGCAAACAACTAAGCTTGGGGATGCCCCCGAGTGGCATCCCCACTTTCTTCTAACAACCATCGGTATTTTACTTGAAGCTATATTTTTATTCGTCACATATTATGGGTTTTGCTTGGAGCATCTTGCTTGATATGAGTCTTTGCTTGTTTTGCTTTGTGTTTTAAGTGTTGAATCCTTGCTGAATACACCTTTTTGAGAGAGCCAAAAATTATGCTATGCTTGCTCCTATGCTTCACTTAAATTTTTAGAGCCATGGATTTGCTCTAGTACTTCACTTATATCGTTTTGAGCGCGGTGTGCTTTGTTATTTTTGAAGAAATGCTCTCATGCTTCACTTAGATTTATTTGGGAGTTAGTAAATTTTTCAGAAATTCTCTCTTGCTTCACTTAGATTACATTCAGAGAAAGAAAAATTATGCTCATGTTCTTCACTTATATTTGTTTGAGCTTATCAAAAGCATCATATGAAAATAGTCCCAAAGTGATAGATATCCAAGGAGGATATAATAAAAACTTTCATGAAGATCATTGGACAAAATAAACTTGATTCTTAGTAATGGTTTTGAGATATGACGATATGATATGTGAGTCATGTTGATGAGTAATTGTGCTTTAGTAAGAATATTGATGTTAAGGTTTGCGATTCCCTATGCATGCACGGAAGTCAATAGTTATGCAATGAAATTTATATCCTACTTGTGGTGCATTATTCGGTGTTACTTATGCTTAATGCTTGGGTACAAGATTTTTCTCTTTTTGGTTGGTCGCTTCTCAACCTTTTTGCTAGCCTTCATTTTGCACTAAGTATGATCACTACTTGTGCATCCAAACCCTTTAAATTGGTTTTGCCATATGAGTCCACTATATCTACCTATATGCGGTATTTCCATGCCGTTCTAAGCAAATTTGCATGTGCCATCTCTAATCTTCAAAATAAATTTCTCTTTTGTGTGCTCTACCGCTCGCGAGGCGGTGAGGGGTGGCCAATATTTTCCATGCTAGATGTGTTATTCTCACGATGAGTGTTTATTCACTTGTCATAGCACGAGAGTACGACAAAGGTATTAGGTATGCCTAGTCCCGAAATGAAAAATGAATTTACTATATGTTGTCAAATAATAAATTCCTTGGAAAGTGTTGGTATGGAGGGCACCCCTGGATACAGACAAGCCATGGAAAGTGAAAGTAAAGGTGAAAAAGGAATAAACTTTATTTTCTGTTTGGGAACCGCCTATGATGTATCTAGCATGGAGAGTGTTGGGATCTCTAAGTCGTTTTTGTTGGTGGGAAAAGTATGCCTCTCAAAAATGTTTTTATCTATCAATTTAAGCTTTGAGCTCTGGTACCTCTACAAATCCCTACTTCCCTCTGCGAAGGGCCTTTCTTTTACTTTATGCAATTTTTATTTTTAATTTGAGTCTCCATCTTTTCTTATAAAGCACCAACTAAGGGGCACTATTATCGTATTTGAGCATTGGGTGTAGCTAATATTCGAGAGTGTTTCATGAATGGATCAATGACTGAGCATAATGGGCTAGGGATAACTTGCTTTAGTGTTGACAATTCGAAAGACATGATTGCTTGTTGGTATGCTTGAGTATTAAAGTCTTCATCTTAAAACTAGACTATTGCTTTGAATCATATAAAAGTCCAAATGTCCATGCTATAAAGAAAAGAAATATGATGAACATGTTAGGCAGCATTCCACATCAAAAATTCTATTTTTATCATTTACCTACTCGAGGATGAGCAGGAATTAAGCTTGGGGATGCTGATACATCTCTAACATATCTATAATTTTTTATTGTTCCATGCTGCTATATTATCATTCTTGGATGTTTTACAATCATTTTATAGTCATTTTATATCATTTTTTCGTACTAACCTATTGACATAATGCCCAGTGCCAGTTACTGTTTTCTGCATGTTTTTTACATCACAAGAAATCAATACCAAATGGAGTCCAAACACAGCGAAACTTTTTGAGGATTTTTTTGGGCCAGAAGACATCCGGTGGGCTAGGAAAGCACATGGGGGTGCTCCGAGGGGAGCACAACGTGCCCACCTCGGGTGCCCCCTGAACCGCCTCTTTGCTCTATAAATACCCCAATATTCCAGAAACACTAGTGGAGTCGACGAAAATCAATTCCAGCCGCCGTAGAGTCCAAAAACACCAGATGCAATCTAGACACCATCTCGGAGGGGTGCATCGTGTCCATTGGTGCCTCTCCGATGATGCGTGAGTAGTTCTTTGTAGACCTACGGGTCCGTAGTTAGTAGCTAGTGAAGGAAATATGCCCTAGAGGCAATAATAAAGTTATTATTTATTTCCTTATTTCATGATAAATGTTTATCATTCATGCTAGAATTGTATTAACCGGAAACATGATACATGTGTGAATGTATAAACAAACAAGATGTCACTAGTATGCCTCTACTAGACTAGCTTGTTAATCAAAGATGGTTATGTTTCGACCATGAACAAAGAGTTGTTATTTGATTAACAAGGTCACATCATTAGTAGAATGATCTCGATTGACATGACCCATTCCATTAGCTTAGCACACGATCGTTTAGTATGTTGCTACTGCTTTTATCCATGACTTATACATGTTCTCGTAACTATGAGATTATGCAACTCCGTTTACGGAGGAACACTTTGGTGCTACCAAACGTCACAGCGTAATCGGGTGATTATAAAGGAGTACTACAGTGTCTCCAAAGGCGGATGTTGGGTTGGCGTATTTGAGATTAGGTTTTGTCACTCCGATTGTCGGAGAGGTATCTCTGGGCCCTCTCGGTAATGCACATCATGAAGCCTTGCAAGCACTACAACTAATGAGTTAGTTGTGAGATGATGTATTATGGAGCGAGTAAAGAGACTTGCCGTGCGAGATTGAACTAGGTATTGGATACCGACGATCGAATCTCGGGCAAGTAACATACCGATGACAAAGGAACAACGTATGTTGTTATGCGGTCTCGACCGATAAAGATCTTCGTAGAATATGTAGGAACCAATATGGGCATCCAGGTCCCGCTGTTGGTTATTGACCGTGAATAGTTCTAGGTCATGTCTACATTGTTCTCGAACCGTAGGGTCCGCACGCTTAAGGTTTCGATGGCGGTTATTATGAGTTTATGTATTTTGATGTACCGAAGAAGTTCGAGTCCGGATGTGATCACGGACATGACGAGGAGTCTCGGAATGGTCGAGACATAAAGATTGATATATTGGAAGCCTATGTTTGGAGTTGAATGGTTCCGCAAAACGGAATTTCTGGGAAACCGGAGGTTACGGAACCCCCGGAGGTAAATGGGCCGGTGGGCCTCGAGGGAGAAGAGGAGGGGCGGCCAGGAGGTGGCGCGCCTCTCCCCCAGTCCGAATAGGACAAGGAGGGAGGCGGCGCCCCTCTCCTCTTTCCTTCCCCCAAACCTAATCCAACTAGGAAAGGGGGAGTCCTACTCCGGTAGGAGTAGGACTCCTCCCGCCGCCCTAGCTAGGCCGGCCGGCCTCCCCCTCCCTCCTTTATATACGGGGCAGGGGGCACCCTAGAACACACAAGTTTGATCTTTGGATCGTTCCTTAGCCGTGTCGGTGCCCCCTCCACCATATTCCACCTCGGTTATACTGTCATGAAGCTTAGGCGAAGCCTGCGCCGTGAAACATCAAGATCGTCCTGCCGTCGTCTTGTGGAACTCTCCTCGACACTCGGCTGGATCGAGTCTGAGGGGCGTCATCGAGCTGTCACGTGTGTCAAGAACTGGGCGCCGAATAACGGCGCGGGATCGGTCGGATCGCGAGGAGAGCGTCGACTACTTCCTCTACGTTGTGATCGCTTCGCTCAGGTCACGAGGGTGCGTAGACAACACTCTCCCTCTCGTTGCTATGCATCACCATGATCTTGCGTGTGCGTAGGAAATTTTTGAAATTACTACGTTCCCCAACAAGTGGCATCCGAGCCTAGGTTTTTATGGTTTGATGTTTTGCACGAGTAAAACACAAGTGAGTTGTGGGCGATCTGAGTCATACTTCCTACCAGCATGTCATACTTTGGTTCAGCGGTATTGTGAGATGAAGCGGCCGGACCGACATTACGCGTGCGCTTACGCGAGACTGGTTTCACCGCCTCTGAGCACTTGTTGCTTAAAGGTGTTGGTGGGTGCTGTCTCTCTCACTTTAGTTGAACTGAGTGTGGCTCGCCGGTCCTTGAGAAGGTTAAAGCGGAGTCTATTTGTGAAATATCGTTGTGGTTTTGATGCGTAGGTGAGACTGGTTCTTGCTTAAAGCCCGTAGCAGCCACGTAAAACTTGCAACAACAAAGTAGAGGACGTCTAACTTGTTTTTGCAGGGCATGTTGTGATGTGATATGGTCAAGACGTGATGCTATATTTTATTGTATGAGATGATCATGTTTTGTAACCGAAGTTATCGGCAACTGGCTGGAGCCATATGGTTGTCGCTTTATTGTATGCAATGCAATCGCTTCTGTAATGCTTTACTTTATCACTAAGCGGTAGCGATAGTCGTAGAAGCATAAGTTTGGCGAGGCGACAACGATGCTACGATGGAGATCAAGGTGTCGCGCCGGTGACGATGGCGATCATGGTGGTGCTGCAAGATGGAGATCATGAAGCACAAGATGATGATGACCATATCATATCACTTATATTGATTTGCATGTGATGTTTATCCTTTTATGCATCTTATCTTGCTTTGATTGACGGTAGCATTATAAGATGATCTCTCACTAAATTATCAAGAAGTGTTCTCCCAGTATGCACCGTTGCCAAAGTTCGTCGTGCCTGGACACCACGTGATGATCGGGTGTGATAAGCTCTCGTCCATCTACAACGGGTGCAAGCCAGTTTTGCACACGCAGAATACTCGGGTTATACTTGACGAGCCTAGCATATGCAGATATGGCCTCGGAACACGGAGACCGAAAGGTCGGCGTGAATCATATAGTAGATATGATCAACATAAGATGTTCACCATTGAAAACTACTCCATTTCACGTGATGATCGGTTATGGTTTAGTTGATTTGGATCACGTGATCACTTAGATGACTAGAGGATGTCTTTCTAAGTGGGAGTTCTTAAGTAATATGATTAATTGAACTTAAATTTATCATGAACTTAGTACTGATAGTATCTTGCTTGTTTATGTTTGATTGTAGATAGATGGCTTGTCTTTGTTGTTCCATTGAATTTTAATGCGTTCCTTGAGAAAGCAAAGTTGAAAGATGATGGTAGCAATTACGGATCTGGGTCCGTAACTTGAGGATCATCCTCATTGCTGCACGTAAGAGTTCGTCCTAGATGCACCGCTAGGTGCAGAACTCTTGCTAATGCAACTGCAGATGTTATGAGCGTCTGGCGAGCAAAGTGATGACTACTCTATAGTTCAAGTGTGCCATGCTTTACGGCTTAGAACCGGGACTTCAACGACGTTTTGAGCGTCATGGAGCATATGAGATGTTCCAGGAGTTGAAGTTAATATTCAATGAATGCCCGGATTGAGAGATATGAAGTCTCCAATAAGTTCTATAGTTGCAAGATGGAGGAGAATAGTTACATTAGTGAGCATATACTCGTAATGTCCGGGTACTACAATCACTTGACACAATTGGGAGTTAATCTTCCGGATGATTGTGTCATTGATGAATTCTTCAATCACGCCACCAAGCTACAAAGGCTTCGTGATGAACTATAATATGCAAGGGTTAGTAAAGACTATACCGAGCTCTTCGCAATGCTAAAGGCTGCAGAGGTAGAAATCAAGAAGGAGCATCAAGTGTTGATGGTCAATAAGACCACTAGTTTCAAGAAGAAAGGCAAAGGGAAGAAGAAGGGAACTTCAAGAAGAACAGCAAGCAAGTTTCGCTCAGAGAAGAAACCCAAGTCGGCCCTAAACCTGAAATCGAGTGTTTCTACCGCAAGCGGTAGTCCACCGGAAGCGGAACTGCCCCAAGTATTTGGCGGATAAGAAGGATGGCAAGGTGAACAAAGGTATATGTGATATACATGTTATTGATGTGTACCTTACTAGAGCTCGTAGTAGCACTGGTATTTGATCTTGGTTACATTGCTAATATTTGCAACTCAAGCAGGACTACTGGATTGCGAACTCGGCAAAGGACGAGGTGACGATCTTGGCGTTGGAAATGGTTCCAAAGTCGATGTGATCGCGGTCGGCACGCTACCTCTACATCTACCTTGGGATTAGTTTTAGACCTAAATAATTGTTATTTGGTGCTGCGTTGAGCATGAACATTATATCTGGATCTTGTTTGATGCGAGACGATTATTCATTTAAATCGAGAGAATAATGGTTGTTCTATTTATATGAGTAATATCTTTTATGGTCATGCACCCTTGAGGAATGGTCTATTTTGATGAATCTCGATAGTAGTGATACACATATTCATAATGTTGAAACCAAAAGATGCAGAGTTAATAACGAAAGTGCAACTTATTTGTGGCTTGCCGTTTAGGTCATATCGGTGTAAAGCGCATGAAGAAACTCCATCTTGATGGGCTTTTGGAGTCACTTGATTATGAATCACTTGGCACTTACGAACCGTGCCTCATGGGCAAGATGACTAAAACCCGTTCTCGGTACTATGGAGAGAGCAACAGATTTGTTGGAGATCATACATCTGAGATGTATGTGGTCCGATGAGCGTTGAGGCTCGTGGCGGATATCGTTATTTTCTCACCTTCACAGATGACTTAAGCGAGATATGGGTATATCTACTTAATGAAACATAAGTCTGAAACATTTGAAAAGTTCAAAGAATTTCATAGTGAAGTTGAAAATCATCGTAACAAGAAAATTAAGTTTCTACGATCGATCGTGGAGGTGAATATTTGAGTTCTGAGTTTGGTCTACATTTGAAACAATGCGGAATAGTTTAGCAACTCACGCCACCCGAACACCACAACGTAATGGTGTGTCCGAACGTCGAATCGTGCTTTACTAGATATGGTGCGATCTATGATGTCTCTTACAGATTTACCGCTATTGTTTTGGGGTTATGCTCTAGAGACGGCCGCATTCACCTTGAATAGAACACCGTCGAAATCCGTTGAGACGACACCTTATGAACTATGGTTTAGCAAGAAACCAAAGTTGTCGTTTCTTAAAGTTTGGGGATGCGATGCTTATGTGAAAACCTTCAACCCGATAAGCTCGAACCCAAATCGGAGAAATGTGTCTTCATAGGATACCCAAAGGAGACAGTTGGGTACACCTTCTATCACAGATCCGAAGGCAAGACATTTGTTGCTAAGAATGGATCCTTTCTAGAGAAGGAGTTTCTCTCGAAAGAAGTGAGTGGGAGGAAAGTAGAACTTGATGAGGTAATTGTACCTTCTCCCTTACTTGAAAGTAGTTAAATCGCAGAAACCGGTTTCGAGACACCTACACCAAGTAGTGAGGAAGTTGATGATGTGGATCAAGAAACTTGAGATCAAGTTGCTCTGTAACCTCGTAGATCAACGAGTAAGATCCGCACTGAGTAGTACGGTAATCCTGTTCGGAAATCATGCTACTAGATCATGATGAACCTACGAACTATGAAGAAGCGATGGTGAGCCCAGATTCGCAAAATGGCTTGAAGCCATGAAATCGAGATGGGATCCATGTATGAAAACAAAGTGTGGACTTTGGTTGACTTGCCCGAGGGTAGGCAAGCAATAGAAAACAAGTGGATCTTCAAGAAGAAGACCGACACGACGGTAATGTTATCGTCTATAAAGCTCGACTTATCGCAAAAGGTTTTCGGCAAGTTCAAGGGATTGACTACGATGAGACCTTCTCACCCGTAGCGATGCTTAAGTCCGTCCGAATCATGTTAGCAATTGCCGCATTTTATGATTATGAAATTTGGCAAATGGATGTAAAACTGCATTCTGAATGGATTTACGGAAGAAGAGTTGTATATGATGCAACAAGAAGGTTTTATCGATCCAAAGGAGCTAACAAAGTGTGCAAGCTCCAGCGATCCATTTATGGACTGGTGCAAGCATCTCGGAGTTGGAATAAACGCTTTGATAGTGTGATCAAAGCATTTGGGTTTGTCTGAGACTTTTGGAGAAGCCTGTATTTACAAGAAAGTGAGTGGGAGCTCTGTAGCATTTACGATATTATATGTAGATGACATATTGCTGATCGGAAATGATATAGAATTCTGGATAGCATAAAGGGATACTTGAATAAGATTTTTCAATGAAAGACCTCGGTGAAGCTGCTTACATATTGGGCATCAAGATCCATAGAGATAGATCAAGACGCTTAATTGGACTTTCACAAAACACATACCTTGACAAAATTTTGAAGAAGTTCAAAATGGATCAAGCAAAGAAAGGGTTCTTGCACGTGTTACAAGGTGTGAAGTTGAGTAAGACTCAATGCCCGACCACTGCAGAAGATAGAGAGAAAATGAAAGATGTTCCTATGCTTAAGCCATAGGCTCTATCATGTATGCAATCTTGTGTACGGACTGATGTGTGCCTTGCTATAAGTTTAGCAGGAGGTACCAAAGTAATCCGAGTGGATCATCGGACGTGGTCAAGAACATCTGAAATACGAAAAGGACTAAGGATATGTTTTCGTATATGGAGGTGACAAAGAGCTCATCGTGGCAGTTACGTTGATGCAAGCTTTGACAACGATCGAACGATTCTAAATCGCAGACCGGATCGATTTACACTAAGCGGAGGAGCTGTCGGTTGGTGCAGTTCTAAACAAAGCGTCGTGGCGGGATCTACATGTGAAGCGGAATACATAGCAGCTTCGAAGCAGCTAATGAAGGAGTGCGGATGAAGGAGTTCATATCCGATCTAGGTGTCATACCTAGTGCATCGGGTCCAATGAAAATCTTCGTGACAATATGGAGCAATCGCCTTAGCGAAGGAATCCAGATTTCACAAGAGGACCAAGCACATCAAGAGACGCTTCAATTCCATCCGGGACTTAGTCCGGTGGGAGACATAGAGATTTGCAAGATACATACGGATTTGAATGTTGCGAGACCGTTGACTAAGCCTCTTCCACGAGCAAAACATGATCAGCACCAAGACTCCATGGGTGTTAGAATCATTACGATGTAATCTAGATTATTGACTCTAGTGCAAGTGGGAGGCTGAAGGAAATATGCCCTAGAGGCAATAATAAAGTTATTATTTATTTCCTTATTTCATGATAAATGTTTATCATTCATGCTAGAATTGTATTAACCGGAAACATGATACATGTGTGAATGTATAAACAAACAAGATGTCACTAGTATGCCTCTACTAGACTAGCTTGTTAATCAAAGATGGTTATGTTTCGACCATGAACAAAGAGTTGTTATTTGATTAACAAGGTCACATCATTAGTAGAATGATCGATTGACATGACCCATTCCATTAGCTTAGCACACGATCGTTTAGTATGTTGCTCTGCTTTTATCCATGACTTATACATGTTCCCGTAACTATGAGATTATGCAACTCCGTTTACGGAGGAACACTTTGGGTGCTACCAAGCGTCACAGCGTAATCGGGTGATTATAAAGGAGTACTACAGGTGTCTCCAAAGGCGAGATGTTGGGTTGGCGTATTTGAGATTAGGTTTTGTCACTCCGATTGTCGGAGAGGTATCTCTGGGCCCTCTCGGTAATGCACATCATCTTTGAAGCCTTGCAAGCACTACAACTAATGAGTTAGTTGTGAGATGATGTATTACGAACGAGTAAAGAGACTTGCCGTAACGAGATTGAACTAGGTATTGGATACCGACGATCGAATCTCGGGCAAGTAACATACCGATGACAAAGGAACAACGTATGTTGTTATGCGGTCCGACCGATAAAGATCTTCGTAGAATATGTAGGAACCAATATGGGCATCCAGGTCCGCTGTTGGTTATTGACCGTGAATAGTTCTAGGTCATGTCTACATTGTTCTCGAACCGTAGGGTCCGCACGCTTAAGGTTTCGATGGCGATGCTTATTATGAGTTTATGTATTTTGATGTACCGAAGAAGTTGAGTCCGGATGTGATCACGGACATGACGAGGAGTCTCGGAATGGTCGAGACATAAAGATTGATATATTGGAAGCCTATGTTTGGAGTTCGAATGGTTCCGCAAAAGCGGAATTCTGGGAAAACCGGAGGTTACTGGAACCCCCGGAGGTAAATGGGCGGTGGGCCTCGAGGGAGAAGAGGAGGGCGGCGGGGAGGTGGCCGCGCCTCTCCCCCAGTCCGAATAGGACAGGAGGGGGCGGCGCCTCTCCTCTTCCCTTCCCCAAACCTAATCCAACTAGGAAGGGGGAGTCCTACTCCGGTGAGAGTAGGACTCCTCCCGGCCGCCTAGCTAGGCCGGCCGGCCTCCCCCTCCCTCCTTTATATCACGGGGCGGGGGGCACCCTAGAACACACAAGTTTGATCTTTGGATCGTTCCTTAGCCGTGTGCGGTGCCCCCTCCACCATATTCCACCTCGGTTATACCGTCGTGAAGCTTAGGCGGCCCTGCTGCCGGTGAAACATCAAGATCGTCACCACGCCGTCGTCTTGTGGAACTCTCCTCGACACTCGGCTGGATCGAGTCGAGGGACGTCATCGAGCTGTACGTGTGTCAAGAACTCGGGGCGCCGAGTAACGGCGCCGGATCGGTCGGATCGCGAGGAGAACGACGACTACTTCCTCTACGTTGTGATCGCTTCGCTTCAGGTCACGAGGGTGCGTAGACAACACTCTCCTCTCGTTGCTATGCATCACCATGATCTTGCGTGTGCGTAGGAAATTTTTTTGAAATTACTACGTTCCCCAACAGCTAGATGGCTTCCTCTCTTTCTCTCTTGATTATCAATACAATGGTCTCTTGGAGATCCATATGATGCAGGTCTTTTTGCGGTGTGTTTGTTCGGATCCGATGAACTTTGAGTTTATGATCAGATCTATGTTTTTATCCATGAAAGTTATTTGAGTCTCCTTTGATCTCTTATATGCATGATTGATTATAGCCTCATATTTCTTCTCTGGTATTTGGTTTTTTTTTTGGCCAACTTGATCTATTTATCTTGCAATGGGAAGAGGTGCTTTGTGATGGGTTCGATCTTACGGTGCTTGATCCCAGTGACAGAAAGGGAAACGACGCATATGTATCATTGCTATTAAGGATAACAAGATGGGGTCTATTTCTACATAAATAGATCTTGTCTACATCATGTGATCGTTCTTATTGCATTACTCTGTTTCTCCATGAACTTAATACACTAGATGCATGCTGGATAGCGGTCGATGTGTGGAGTAATAGTAGTAGATGCAGGCAACAGTTGGACTACTAATGTTGGATGTGAAGCCTAAATAATGATCATGGCCTGGATATTGTCATGATTATTTGAAGTTCTATGAATTGCCCAACAGTAATTGTTTTCCCACCGTTTGCTATTTTTCTCGAGAGAAGCCACCAGTGAAACCTATGGCCCCCAGGTCTCTTTTCATCATATTTGCCTTTGCGATATATTTTCCTTTGCATTTATTTTTAGATCTATTAAACCAAAAATACAAAAATACTTTGGTGCAATTTATTTGTTCCGCGATCTATTCACTTTTACCTCACATTATTTGCCCATCTTGAGGCGCCATACCCGAAAGGGGTTGACAATGTAACGCCCTCGATGCGGCTATATCTCCCACGTGTCGAAGCACGACTTAGAGGCATAACCGCATTGAAAGCAATGTCGCAAGTGAGGTAATCTTCACACAACCCATGTAATACATAAGGGAAAGAGATACATAGTTGGCTTATAATCGTCACTTCACACAATTACATGAATAAAGCATTACATCATCCAGATACAATCAAGGTCCGACTACGGAACCAAAATAAAAGAAGAACCCCAGATGCGATAAAGGTCACCGATCGACCCCAACTGGGCTCCACTACTGATCAACTAGAACGAAACAACACAAAGGGGCAAGATCTTCATCGAGCTCCTCCTTGAGCTTGGTTGCATCACCTGCTCGGTAACATAGGCACCTGCAAACTGGTTTTGGAAGTATCTGGTGAGCCACAGGGACTCAGCAATCTCGCACCCGCGAGATCAAGACTATTTAAGCTTATGGGTAAGGTAAAGGCATGAGGTGGAGCTGCAGCAAGCGACTAGCATATATGGTGGCTAACATACGCAAATGAGAGCGAGAAGAGAAGGCAAAGCACGGTCGATAAAAGTATGATCAAGAAGTGATCCTATAGCAACCTACGTCAAGCATAACTCCAACACCGTGTTCACTTCCGGACTCCGCGGAAAGAGACCATCACGGTACACACACGGTTGATGTATTTTAATTAAGGTCAACTTCGGTCTTCTACAACCGGACGTTAACAAATTCCCATCTGCCACATAACGCGGGCATGGCTCTCGAAAGTTTAAATCCTGCAGGGTGTCCCAACAGCCCATGACAAGCTCTCACGGTCAGCGGAGGAATAGACCTCCACCCGAGACACTCCGATCAGACCGGTATCTCAAGACAACAAGACATTTCGACAGGTAAAACTAAACCAACAACACCGCCCGAATGTGCCGACAAATCCCGATAGGAGCTGCACATATCTCTTTCTCGGGGCACACTCGGATGAGACTAGCTACGAGTAAAACCAACCTCAAGTTTCCCGAGGTGGCCTGCAGTAGTTTCGGTTCGGACCAACACTCAGAGGAGCACCGCCCGGGGTTAAAATAAAGATGACCCTTGAGTCTGCAGAACCCAAGGGAAGGTGGTAGGTTGTTAGTGCAAATGGTAAAACCAATGTTGGGCATTCTTTGGAGAAGCTTTACTTAAGGCGAATCGTCAAGGGGTTCCCATTATAGCCCAACCGTAAGGAACGCATAAAATCCGGGAACATAACACCGATATGACGGAAACTAGGGCGGCAAGAGTGGAACAAAACACCGAGGCATAAGGCCGAGCCTTCCACCCTTTACCAAGTGTATAGATGCATTAATTAAATAAGATATATTGTGATATCCCAACAAGTAAACATGTTCCACCAGAACATCATCTCCATGTTCAACAAGGAACAAACTTCAATCTTCACCGCAACTAACAACGCTATAAGAGGGCTGAGCAAAGCGGTAACATAGCCAATCAACGGTTTGCTAGGAATGGTGTCAAAGGTTAGAGGTTTGACATGGCAATTTGGGAGGCTGACAAGCAAATGGTAGGCATCGTAGCATTGGCATAGCAAAAGAGCGAGCAAACTAGCATAGCAAAGATAGTAGTGATTTCGAGGGTATGATCATCTTGCCTGAAATCCCGCAAGGAAGAAGAACGAGTCCATGAAGAAGACAAATGGACGAAGTCGAACGAATCCTCACAACTCCGGAACGAAACCGAAGCTAACGAGAGAAGCAAACCGGAAAGAAGCAAACAACATAGTAAACAACCATCACATAAACATGACATGATGCACAACCAAGTATGATGCATGTCCGGTTTAAAGAGGCATGGCATGGCAAAATGCAACAAACTATCTTACAAATTAAGTGGAGCTCAATATGCAACAAGTTGCATATTGACGGAACACCACATCACTTATTTAGTTCTCTCTCGGTTATGAGCTACTCAACAATATTAAATGTTGTTAAACATGGCAAGAGGTGAAGCATAATTAAACTAACAATTTAGGCAAGTTTAAATGAGGCCGGAACAACAAACAACAATTCCGGAAAAATCCCATATGCATTTAGCAATTTAATGCAACAACAAGTTTAAACATTTTAAATGTTGTTATCATGATGCGGATGACATATGCAAGCATTATGCAATTTGTATGAAAATGTTGACAAGAGCATGTTAATGAGCATTTGTCATCGTGGCGGGAATGAAAGGGGTGCCACGGCAACGATAACGAAAATGGTGCCACGGCAACGATAACGAAAATGGTGCCACGGCAACATTCCGATGATCCGATAACTCATTGAGATACCGGTGCAAAAGAGCAAGTGTGCGGATGTGCGGAACATGCAAAAGATGGTGGGGTGATCCCGGTTACCGGGTTCCCACGGGACGGTGGCATGGCAATAGAGGAACGGAACGTGCAAGACAATTCGGACACGGTTCGAACATGAGCATCTCATACCACATGCATTCGTTCACGGGCGTCGTCTCGGTGGTATACCTTTGAAGCGTGCATTTTCGGAGCGGTTCGAGTCGTCGAGGGAAGTAGTCGTTCACGCGTCGTCGTGGGAAGTAGTTGTACTCGTGTCGTAGTGGGAAGTAGTGGTACACGGCGGCGACGGTAGTTGTTCACGGACGTCGTGGAAGTAGTCGTACATGTCGGCGGTAGTTGTTCTAGGCAGGAAACAGTAGTTGTACACGGGTCTTCGGCGTCGTGGTACTTGGCGTTCCAAAACAGAGCAACACCAAAAAGCCTCGGGTCTTGGCGTCCTTGCCACCGGCAGCGGAGGTGCATGAAACAGCAGCAGGAGGCTGCAGAGGTGGCGACCATGTGGCTGGCAGTGGTCGCACGCAGTATAACACGAGAGATGACGAAGGCCTCGGGCATGAAGGCTTGAGCGTTGAACGAGGAAGGGCCGACGGGTCGGGGTTGCATCTAAGCGATCCCGTGGCGAGGGATGGAACTCGATGGAGGCGGAGCAGCGGTTGGTGGCGTGTCGGCGGCGTGTGGAGGTGCAGAAAGCGGGGCGCGGACATCCATGGCCTCGGCAAGGGGTGGGGCGCGAGGCTCTGTGGCAGCCATGGCGAAGGGAGCAGGAACTCGGGAGGAGGCCGAAGGCTGGTGAGGGCCTCGGCTGGGCTGCACGGCCATGGCGGGGGCATGAGAACCTGTGAAGGAGGAGGGCACGAGCCTCGGGCATCTTCGAGCAAGCGGGCGGGCGAGAAGAGGCAAGGGACCGAGAGGAGCATGGGAATGGAGGGAGAGAGATGGGGCAGAGGTGGAGAGCGCGGGCGGCGCGGTCTGAGGCGACGAGGAGGAGGCGGAGGGACGAGGACGAGGCAGACGCGGCAGGCTCTGGTCGGTGGGTCGAAGGGCTTGGCGTGGCGCGGCTTAGGTGCAGCTCCGCGAGGACTTGAGGCCGGCTGGGAGGAGAGCAGAGAGGCGGGCATCGCAGGAGGGAGAGATGGGGTCTGACACGGTGGTTTCGGGCTGGATCGAGGAGGGAGGCAAGGGGATCGAGGGGAGCGAGGAGATGGGATCGAGGCTGGCGCTAGAGGGAGGACGAGGGAGATGAGATCGAGCGAGGGGGGTCGAGGCTGCGCGTGGGGATCGGGCACGGGGTAGCGGCGCTAGCAGGGAACGAGAGGGAGAGGGTGAGATCGAGAGGATTAGCTAGGGTTCGGTTGGCAGGGGCCGGCTAGGCCTGCTTAGGCTGCAGATGGGCCTTAGAGGCCGGCTGGGCTTGCTCCTCCTTTTTTTCCTTTTTCGTTTTTCTTCAGACAGAAAACAAAAGGAAAACCAGAGGGGGATTTGGGAGGATTTAGAGAGATGTGACAAAATTCTCAAGGTCCTGAATTTGCGTAGTATTCAATAAAACTGATTTGGGAAATTTTAAAGGCCAAAAAATATTCCAAGTTTGAATTAGGTTCCAATTTGAAGCATTTTTTTATCCCAACCAAACCAGCTCCAAAATAGGTGAAACTTGGCAGGGAGGTGAGTGGCATGATGCTTGAATTGTGAGGAAGAGATGAACATTAAAGGAGGAGTAAAAATGGTACTTGCCAAATAGAAGCAAGAGAAGGAGGGGAGGGGTGATGCAAGGGGTGATCATGCATGAAACACACAATGCACATGATGAGCATGATGAAATGCAACATGATGCAAGGATGAATGCAACGAACAAAACAAATCACACGACGAATCTCGGAATAGCTGGAAGTCTTCTGGAGCGTCGGTCTCGGGGCGTTACAGACAACCCCTTTGGCACGTCGGGTTGCGAGTATTTGTTATTTGTGTGCATGTGTTGTTTACGTGGTGTGAGGAGGTTCTCCTACTGGTTCGATAACCTTGGTCTCATCACTGAGGGAAATACCTACCGTCACTATACTGCATCATCCCTTCCTCTTTGGGGAAATACGGACGTAGTTCTATCAGACATCACAGGTCGTGTCAAGCACTACATGGCTATTGTGCCGCGCCGGGCGGTTCGACGGACGCGTGGCGGCGCATTACTGTAGCCATGCGCGCTGGGATTTTGGGGATGCATGGCGCACTGTAGCCATGCCCCATCTTGTCGCTTGATCGGGCTCAGACTCCAAGGGAGGGGTAGGCTGCCTGCTAGAGGCTAGCCCGTTCCCACGGTGCTTTCTGGGAGCGTGTCGTCTTTTGGAGGCCGGCTACGTGGCACCAGCCGACTCTAGAAGACACCCGTGAAACCTGTCGGCCTAAGGGGCTTGGCTTGCCCTGATGTCTTGAAATGTTGTTAAGTGTAGGCGAAGCTACCCGGGGTCTATCCCCCCGACACCAATGGCCCTCAAGGAGGGCGCGCGCTCCTGGCTCCTCAGCCTCCCGGAGGGATCGATCTCCTCTCGGGACAAGCTCCACGAGCATTTCATCGCTAACTTCCAGGGCACCCGCAACCGCGCTCCTGCAGTGGGTGACCTGCGGTGTGTGAAGCAGTGGGTGAGACCCTGCACAAGTACATACAACGCTTCACGGACGTGCGCCTTAAGATTCCAAAGGCGTCAAACAAGGCCATCATCTCGGTGCTCACTGATGACGTCCAGGATGTCAAGATGAAAGAGGAGCTCGCCATCCACGAGGACTTGTGCTTGGCCCTAAAGATGTTCAACCTGGCGAACAAGTGCGCAAGGGCCGAGGAAGGCCGCCTCTCCCTCCTTGAGCTTCCGGAGGCCGATCCTGAAGACAAGAAGGCCAAGGCTAAGGAAGCAAAGCGCAAGGGCCCCGTTGTGCTGGCAGCTGAGCCTGAGATGAAGCGCGACCGCGACCATGATGAGCCTCCCAGGGGGAACCGCTCATTCTGCGTCTTCCACAACGTCCACAACCACAACACCAACGACTGCCAGGAGCTCAGGGCCCTTCGCGATGGACGCCTCGGCCGCCGCCCCGAGCGTGGCGATCATGGCTACGACCATGGAGGAGGCCGTGATGGAGGCCGCTGGGATAACCACGACCCTTGTCAGGACTGGCGCGACCAGCCTCGTGAGGACCGCTGGTGTGATGAGCCCCGTGACGGGCCCTAGCGCGACCAGCCTCGTGAGGCCCATCCTTAGGGCAATGCCGGACTCCCTCCGCTACCGCCTCCACCAATGAGAAATGACGATAACTGGCAGGATGATGGGGCTGGGGGCTTCCAAGAACCTCGTGCAATCGCCTGCATCTTGGGTGGTGCTCAGACCCCAGCCTCACATCACATCTTCAAGCAGTTCGCCCGTGAGGTAAATGCGGCCCTCTCGAAGCTTGAGGGCACATGTCCCCTCAAGTGGTCGCGATGCGCCATCACTTTCGACTCCAAGGACCAACTCAAGTGCTCGACCACCTCATCCGCGCTCCCCATGCTCTGCACGCCCACCATCAGCAACGTTCTCGTCACCAAGACCATCATCGATGGTGGTGCTGGGCTCAATGTCCTCTCTGTCGAGACATTCGAGATGCTCTAAGTGCCCTATGATCAGCTTCTGCCTACCAAGCCTTTCTCAGAAGTGACTGGCGGCTCCATCATACCCCTGGGGCAGATACGCCTCCCCATCACCTTTGGCACGCGCGACAACTACCACACCAAGCTCATCGAATTTGACATCACAAACATCGACTTCCCATACAACGCCATCCTTTGGTACCTTGCCATTGCCACATTCATGGCAGCGACCCACCATGGCTACAATGTCCTCGAGATGCCAGGATGCAGCGGTATCATCATGGTTGCCTGCGATGAGAAGGATGCGGTCTGCTCTCTCAAGCGCGCCTACCAGACTGCAGCAGTCGAAAACCCTGACGACAAGGGCGGCTTCTCGCCTCCCAAGGCCACCCCCAAGAAGAAGAAGAAGCTCCTCCTAAAGAGCCATCAGGAGGCAGGAACTCCCATTGGCGGCACCTCCAACACTGTGCCCCTTGCTGGGGCGCCCCTTCCTCATGCATAAGAAGGCACTCCTGACGCCTCCCTCAAGGAAGGCTCAGGGGCTTCCATTTGGAGGGCCTCAAACCTAATCAAGGCGACGAGGGAGGTGCTCGGGCACCACTTGGAGGCGTGCTTCGATGCACGCCCCCGTGAGCAAGGCGCGAGGCGCCAAGCACGCAAGAGTTCATCATCGAGGCAGTCAAGGAACTTCAGGAGGCGCGAGCCATGCGTGGTGAGTGTCGCCCCGCACCACCTAGTGCAACCGCCGCCCCTGACGCGGGTGACGGGTTGCGCGTCTGCGTCAACATCCCGGGCCTCAACAGGGCCACTTCTCAGGAGTTCTTCTGTCCGTCGCGCATCGACCGGATTGGGGGCTACCCCTGCAACTATGTCTGCATGCCCTTCGGCCGCGTGAACACGGGCGCCACGTACCAGCTCCTCGCGCAGGTCGCGCACACATCTCATGAGGCCCGACAACGCACGGTCCTTCAGGAGGACCCGGACCTCCTCGAGCCCCCGAGGCCTTGCGGCCCTCCGGGGCCTCCGGAGGCCCCAGGCTCGTGAGAGGCAAGCTTCAGTGACTACCCCAATGTTTCAGCAGCATTAATGCCAGGTGACTTTTTGGTTTGTTCAAGTTGAGGGTGCCCTTCGGGCTGCACTATCCTCAAGCTGCCAGGGCTTTCCCCTATGGTTGTATAATTTTGCGCATGTATCGGAACTGGCTCTGCCATTTATGAATTTCCTAAGTATTTTCAACCTGCATGCTTGGTGCTTCGCCATCATGAGTCGTTGCACCCTTACAACCCCGCCCTAGACCGCCTCATGATTTAGGACTGGCACAGCGTCTGTGCTCGGGTTTGTCCCTGCAGCGTTGATAAATCCATGCGACCGAGCTCTGTCTCATGGGCCAGTCCCGTGTACGTCACCTTCTGGGGTCCTTGGTGCCTCGTTATCGCATGAGCTAATCGGGGTTTGGGTGAGTCAGGGCGCGCGACATGGTCCGTTCAACCGCAATTCGGCACTTCGCTGTCGCGGGAGCCGCGTGCCTCCTCGGAATTGTTGCATGAGAAGACTGGGCACGCGTCTATGCTCGGGTTTGTCCCTGCAGCGTCGATAAACCCAATGGCTGAGCTCTGTCTGGCGGGCCAGCCCCGTTCACGTCACCTTCTAGGGTCGTTGGTGTGTGGCCTTCTCATGCAATGGCCTCTGGAGATTCATGCGGGGTAGGCATCCCCCCAACTCACAAGTCCCTTACGCGCATCTCACGCCGGAAATCCAGGCGCAACCCGCTTGAGGTAGGACCTCGTGAGTCCCGCGCTGACTCACGAGTGCCCACATACACCTCCTCCAGTTCTGCCGTGCTAGCCATGTGTACGGAAAGGTTGTACACACCCCGGAGTCTCCCCCCGAGGGAACTCCCACCCACGTTCCAGTGGAAGCCCCATGCTCCGCGCTGGCGGACGAGATGATCAAGGAGCGACTATGCCCATGCTCCAGTGGAAGCCCCATGCTCCACACTCGCGGATGACACGGGCGAGGAGCGGCTATGCCCACGCCCAGTGGAAGCCCCACGCTCCGCGCTGGTGGATAAACAACTGAGGATGCCTCAAGGGGTTGCACTAACCTCAGGATAGCCTTTCGGCTCTCCAGTCGTCCACGTCACGCAGCTTTTCCCTGCGAGGTGCGTGCGAGGGGGCTGGACCATGGGCGTAGCATCAGGGATGTAGAGAAACTTCTCCAGCAATGCATCCACATGACCCTTCACAGTCTCCGCAGCAGCAGCACGGGACTCATGAACTACCGGGCGGATCACCGCATCGAAGTTGAAGCCCGGATCCTGGAGGTGGAGTTGGCTGAAGACGCGCATCACATCTGCGATGAAGAGCGAGCAGCACTCCTCCTCCAGGATGGAGTCCACTTCAGCGGCAGCGCCCTCAAGCGCTCTGGCAAGCTTGGAGGAGAGCCCTACTAGGCCACCCTCAAGGGTCGCTAGTGGCTACTCGTACCCTCCCCTGCAGATGGAGCACAGCGCCTCACGGGACATGAGCTCGAGGGAGAGGAAGGCTTCGCGTCCCACATCCGCCTTCTTCCCTGCAGCAAGGATCTTCTCCCTGGCTTCCAGCTGGGTCGTCGCCTCGGAGACATGCTGGGCATGGGACGCCTGAGCTTCGCTTACCTCCTCTTTCAGCTTGGCCAAGCGCTCGTGCTCCGTGGCCCGGTCGGTGCTCACCTGGGCCAGCTTGGCGCCGTGATCAACGAGCTTTGCTTCATGGGCCTTGAGGTCCTCCTCTTGCTGGCAGAGCCGCTGTGCGAGAGCGGCCTGCTCCTCCTGAAGGGCTTTCAGCCTGGCCTCCGCCTCGTTCCGACGCTCCTCGGAGGATGCTTCCTAGATAGCGCCGCATCGCAGGCATCCTTGGCTTCGGTGGCCTCCTTGGGTGGCCTCCTTCATGCTCTCTGCGGCAGCGGTTTCGGCTCGACCCCAGGCTGTCTTGATGTCTGTGTTGGCCTGAAGCCACTCTGAGATGAGCCCCATGTGCTCCCTCGCGAGGCACCTGTCGGCGTTCTCAAGGTCGGCCCGGACCCGGCCAAGCACGATGAAGGCTTCCTCCAGGGCCCCGGGCCTGACGAGAGGGCCGCAGTTCGCTAGCACAAGGGATTGGAGAGGAGGCGGCACGGGTGCATCAACCAACGCCATGGCCAAGGAATCGGGGGCATGGACGGCTTGGGGCACAACGGGTTCTAGGCTCCCCTTAGGCACGACGAGGGTGGCCAGCTTCGTGGCCTACTGGCCTGCGGGGGCTAGCTCCTCTTGAGGCTGCATCACCACGTCCCCAGGGGCGCGCTCCATCGCAAGGGGGTGAGGGATTGCCTCCTCCGCCCACGCAGGGGCCATTACGACCACATCATGGTGCCGTCTCCTGAGCCCCGGCGCCCTCTGCGAGCGTCCCTTTAGGCAGCGCTGGCGAGGTGCCTGGGGCAGGTAGAGCACCCGAACGCTCAGGCGTAGTGTCGCCCGAGCGCTCGGAGGCTGCGCCAAGCCGGCCCGATGCGTTAGCGCGCCCGCCACGACTGCGACCAGAGGTTGACGGCGCCCTTGGGGCTAGGGTCTCCTTCGACCCTGCTCTCTCCTTCCTCTTCTTCGTCATGGCGTCTAGCCTGGACATCAAGAGGGGAGTGTTGTGGGCAGCAAGTTATGAATGGCTCAAGAGCAAGGTAGGTTACTTACTCATCAGGGTCGACCCACGTCCTCTTCTTCTCCTTCTTGGCCGGGGCAGGGGCGCCCCCACTTTTCCTTGGCACGGCATTGGTCATGCTCTAGGGACCGAGCGGGCGCCCTTCAGCCGGCCCTGGTGCGACGCTGCCACCTGGAGGGGCGGAGGGGTTGCCCTGAGCAATTGTGGCCGACGTCTCCGCCGCCCCGCCATCGCATGGGGCGCCCACCAGAGGGGGCGCCACTGCGCTCTTCTTCGGGGTTGCCTGGCCTGACCCTTGCGGGGTCCGGGGAATGGATCCCGACCCCATGAGGAACCCCGTGGAGCACGGGGAGTCCACGACTGGGGCCTCATCGGTGTTGTTGTCGTCTTCAAGCTCACGGAGGAGCTCGTGCTGCGATGGGGGAGACACCTCCTTCACGTCATCGTCCTCGGTCGCCTCTGAACTCCCCATCGCTGCTGCTATTGCCGGAAGGCACCGACATGATGGAGTTGGGGTGCTCGGGCGGCAGGAGCCCCAGCTCATCAAAGGCAGGCATGGCGGCGATCCGTTCCTCCCTGTCGTCGCACTGGTACAGCGGGACGCAGTCCACGGGGAGGTGTCCCAGGTCGCCATTCAGCAGGATGGCCATGGACTTGTCCAACTCCTCGCCCGTCAGGCTGGCAGGGTGAAGCCTCGCGTCGTCCCTCGCGCCCCGGAACTCCCACATGGGCCTCGAGTGTGACTGGAGCGGCACTAGGCCCCGCGTCAAGAACTCCTTCACCAGCATGCCTCCTGTCATCCGCTTGGCCTCCAAGCCCGAGTTCATCCTTGCCAGAACAGGCTCTGCACGGGGGTCGGCAAGCTTCACGCGGCCCCACCTCTCAAGCCGCTCAGGTAACCCGGTCGGCAGCTCCAGTCGTGGGTTGAGGCTCTTGTTGTCTAGGAAGACCCAACGGTGCTGAAAGCCTTCCACCTTCTTCTCGGCCTTCAGGAGGATGTTCCCCTTGTGGACCGCGACGAAGGACACGCAACCAGAGCACTGCGCTGAATCGTTCATTCGCAAGCAGAAAAAATGGCGGAGGAGCGGCACGGAGGGCCTAACGCCCACAAAGGCCTCGCAGTAAAAGGCAAAGATGGACATGGTAAGGATGGAGTTGGGTTGGAGATGGAGGGCCTGGATGTTGTAGTGGGTGAGCACGGTGCAGAAGAACTCTGAAAGGGGCGGGACAAGCCCCACGAAGATGTTGTGGAGGAAGAAGGGGTAGAATGTCGGCGCCAAGGTCCTCCGCTCGGCGGAGCCTGCCCAGATCACGGTCTCGCGCCACTCGTTGTCTTGGCTCGCCATCTGCGGGAGCACGACGTCGAGGTGCCTCACCTCGGTGATGGAGGACGCAGCGAGAGCCGGCACAGGGAGGAGGAGGAGCTTGCGGCCTGCGCTGCGGGCTTCGACTTCTCGGGCGCCATTCGCGGGGTCACCGGCGTCAGAGTATGACAAGAAAGGGGGCTAAGTTGCGATTGGATATGGAGAGGCCTTCGGCTGGGAGAAGGGGATCTGGAGCAAGGGAAGGAGAAGCAATAACGGCTCAAAGGCGGGCACCAGTCTTTTGTCAGCCTGGGCTGTTGCCGAGGTGACGTGGGGGAGCGAAGGCGTTCACGTCCCGTCAAACGCCACGCGTCAAGCCTGGTTCGCAGGCGGCTGGGGCCCGCGACGCTTCACCCTTACCCCTTGGCTTCACCTCAAAGCTAGCCTGAGCGCGCCTTGGGCCCGGGGCTACTGTCAGTGTCCTGGGATCGGGGGTACCCAGTCCTGCCTGCCTGCGGCCCATAGCGTGGCTCCATTGACGGCCCGGTACGACGCAGCGGCAAGGCCTCCGAGACAAGACCCTCGCGAAGGCCCCCTGGCCTCGCGAGGCGGATGACACCAAGACCTCGAGAGGAGCGGCCTCCTGTGGCTGTCTCCCGAGGAGCGAAGATTTCTATGCAGGTGCCCAGCCTCACGAGGCTATGATGACGTGAGCCATGACGACTGTGGCCAGGAGGGCACCAGCGGGCGCAGAGGAGACAGTTTCCCTTTCGGTGCTAAGGGAGCAACGACGAGCGCGGGTTCTCGAGGAGTCCTCCAAAGGTTTCCATTCCGGTGTAACAAGACCAAGACCACAGGCTCGGCAGGAAGGATGTCATCGCCGAGCCCACCGGTGCGTCATAGCCCGAGGCTTTGCAGGCGAAGACTACATTTCGTCAGGATAAGATGTACTACTTGTCCCCTTTCAAAATTGGCCATTGCAGATTCCCTTCCCGCCTAAGCTATATGGGAAGAGGACCGGGCCTAGTATAGAGGGAAGCGAGCCATCACCGTAGAGGGGATGGGACCTTTTCGCCCCTAATCTCTTGAGCCCTCGCGAGGCCGCTCAAACCACTGTATTAGTTAATCCTTAGCCTCCTCGTGAGGCCAATCCACCACAAAGCAGGAGTAGGGTTTTACACCGCAAGGTGGCCCGAACCTGGGTAAACTGTCGTGTTCATCTTCTTCCTCCCCGTTCGCGTGCGCTCAATGTAGCTAGGCTGTAGGGTAGCGAGAAGAGACTCGAGAGGTTGAGATCTTCGCACACGCCTCAGTGTTCGAACCTTCTTGGGTCTACAGAGCCCTGAATCCGACATTTTGACACCGTAACCAGCATGACCCACTTTCGACTGGGGCCTAGAGACACATAAATTCTCAATCCATCATCCACAAACCGAAACGTGACCCACTACCATGGGTGCGTGAACGTCAAGCGCCGAGCTGCACCCTTGCGAGTCGACAAGGAGAGGGGATCATGAGAGCCGAGCACTTGGTAGACAAAAGTGGCCGAGCGTGACTCGAATGATCTCACATGAGGTGAGAGTTCCCCCTTGGAGGTCACTGACCCCTCATCCTCATTGGAGCAGACATAGACCTAGGCCCACAACCGGACCCCGACAAGCCTCGCTAGACGAGGGCCGCAAAGACAACGACAACAACACGAGACACCCGCCTCACACGGTTGCCTCGAAATCACTCAAGGAGGCGCTAGAGCACCTGATGGTCATATCGCCCCTCCCGCTTTCTACCATGTTCACATGTGGATTTTTTAAAGTGAATAGAGCTTTTATTACCACGCGTTGCTCCATGTTTATTTCAGGACGGATGAAAACGCCGGTATAACGAGCATTTGACGCAAGTGCAGCGAAACACTGGTGCGGTGTGTCCAATGTTGATTTCAACGACAAAAAATACCAAAAAATAAAATAACCCAACGCTTGTGTGAAAACCGCGAAATCTCCCCATAAATGCTCAATGCTCACCACGTCTTCGTGAAATTGCGTAATCTGCACTCATAAATATGGAAGATATTCACCACCCAATATCGGCGTGGAGCCGGTCCACGAGGGAACCACCAGCCGCCCAGCTGGAAAACCCCGTCCGCACCGCACGCAGCCAAAGACCGAGCCTACGGGGCGCTCCGATCCGATCGAGTCTGACTCGGCCCGCACACATGCAGCCACCGTAGAACCCAAACCACCCAAAACCCCCAGAGCCCCGCGTCCGCCTCCGCGCGCGGCGCCAACCCGAAAAACCGAACCAAAAATGGAAAAAAGAGGGGAAGAAAGAGCTCGCGCGCCAGAGAAATGGCGCCAACCCCGCGCCCCTCTCCCGCCCTGTCTGTCTCGCCCCACCCTCTATTTCCTCGCCTCTCCACACTCCCCCCATCAAACCCTACCCTGGCTACCCAATCCCATCCGGTCCCGTCCGTCCCATCCTAGCCCCAGCCCCAGATCTCCGCTCCCATGGCCAGCTCCGACGCCGTGTCCGTCGTCCCCGCGCCTGACGCCGCCGCCGCCCCCGCGCAGCCGGCGGTCGCCAAGAAGCGGGGCAGCTACAACTGCGGCCGCTGCGGGCTCCCCAAGAAGGGCCACGTGTGCTCCATCCCCGGCCCCCCTGCCGCCGGGGCTGGGGCCGCGGCGGCCCCGGAGCACAAGCCGAGGCGCGCGCTCCACTTCGACGAGGCGGCGGCGGCGGGGGGCGCGCTGGACGCGACGCCGGTGGCGGTGGCGTATCCGGCGCCGCACCGCCCCCCGGAGAAGAAGGCGAGGGTGGATGTGGTGGACGTGGATGATTCGGAGCCGGAGTCTGGTGCTGTCGGGAGGCAGGGGTTGGTGGCGGTCGGCTCCGGCGTGCGGGTGCCGGGGGAGGTGGTCATTGAGGTGCTCCGGCGGCTCGCCCCGAGGGCAGTCGCGGCGTCCGCGGCCGTCAGCCGCGGGTGGCGTGACTGCGCGAGGCGGGTCTGGCGGGGGGCCGAGGAGCTCCGCCTCCGCGCTGCCGGCGTTAGCACCATCGGGACGCTGCTGCCGCGGTGCCCCGCGCTGTCCAGGCTCGTGCTCCGCATGGAAAGGTTAGGAAAATGCACAAAAAACGAACCCGATCCGGCCGATCCACGAGCAGATCTCTATAACCAACTAATCTTGATCGAAATGGGACGACGGACCGAACGTTCTTGCTTAATTCACCATCGCTTAGACGGACTAACGGATGAACACGCCCGATCTACGCCCAATTTGCCAATGTGTGATCCGATCTGGCGCTGTGAGATCTCACACCATTGTGGACCCTTGATCGGCGCCCGATCGGAATCTATACACAAGTAAGCAATTCTCCAGGAAGAAGGGTATCTAGACATGGTAGATATTAGAAATGGACTTGCTGTGGTGAACCTGTTCTGCTTTTCAGAAATGGACTTGCTGTGGCGAATCTGATCTGCTTTTTAGAAATGGAATTGCTTTGGCGAACCTTATCTGCTTTTTAGAAATGGACTTGTTGTGGCGAACCCGATCTGCTTCTTTGATGCGATTTTCTTGGGGATACATCCAGTCATGGTACCGTGAGGTCGTTATATGGATCCCTGACTGGTGCCTGACTTGATCTGTGACTGAGAGTTCGTGGTATCTTTGATGCATAATGTGTGCGGTGTGCCCAATGCTAGATCAGCAACATGCTGAATATTTCATTGTTAGTGCAAGTGGGCCCAAGCCTCTTATAGATATGCCTGCCTAGCTCAGTTTTTGTGCTGCAATTTATACAAGTAAATGTATAATTCTGGTTAGTTTCGTCACAGATTTTTGTTTGGAGAAAGTATTTCCTGATCCAATGACCTCAGGGGATTTTATAAGTTAATTATGCAAAGTACAATAGGCAGATCTGTTTTTCTCTTTTCTCTGAACCTTACATTTAGTTAGAAACTTTGATTAGTTTTGTCATACTGAATGAAATCTAGTATGGTTCTTCTTGCAGTGGGGTCATCAACTTGATCTAGTTCTATGGGACTTTAGTCATGATTAGAGCACACATGTTCCAACCTATTTTTGGCCAAAAAGTTCCATTCAGTTTCTTGACTGAGAGTTATGTTCTAATTACCATGTTCTTTTGGACATTTGATGCAGTGATGTTGATGCCACAATGCTTGCATGCCTTGCATTTTCCTGCCCAAACATGCAATCTCTGGAGATAAGCATGGCTGATAGTGCAGTCAACCGGATGACTGGGTATGTTGAACCTCATCCCTAAATCACAAATCCCGTGATATTCTATCTTTTCATGCATTTTGTCCTCTGAAATATATGCTTTCTAATGTTGTCTTTGACGTAAATGATACACACATTCACTAATGTGCACTAGCAAACTGTTCAGTACTATTGGTCAAAGGTGCTTACTGATCAGAATGTTGTTTCATGCTGCCATACGCTGCCTTGCTACGCTGTGCATTGCCTCCATTTACATGATCTGAAAAATAACTTATACAGGACAGTTTATGGATAGATTATATGATTATAAGACTGAGCGATCTTTTAACGAACACTTGTTTTCTTAAACAGGGATGAGCTTACTAGATTTATTTCGGAGAAGAAGTCTCTCACAGTTCTTAAAGTAGATTGCTGTAGTGGTCTTGGTTTTCTTAATATAAACTCTACAAGCCTTTCAACCCTTTGGCTATCAGATCTTTCCTCCCTTACAAAATCTGTAAGTTGACACACTTTTACAATTGTCGACTTGTTTTGGTATGCTGTTTTATAAATTGATCAGGGTGTTATTTTCTTACAGGTCATAAACTGTCCAAATTTGAGCGAACTCTCGCTGATTTTTTCCCAACAAGATAATGATTCTACTGACCTGATTAGTATGATGGATAGTCTGGGCCGCACCTGCTCAAATTTGAGAAAGTTGCACATCTCCTCAATTCACTTGTGCAATGAAGCTGTGTTTGCTCTTGGGAGTGCTAATCTCAGGTAAATTCACATATTGCTATTGTTCATATGGATTGTTGCTCAAATTTCAGAAATTTAGCCGACTGAACTTTAATATTATTCTTGCTTATTTCTTTTCGACCATCTTATATTTTATTCTTGTTTCATCAGGGGTTTGTGCATGCTGTCCTTGCTTCTAGGTAAAAAAATAACAGATGCAGCTGTTGCATCTATTGTTCGTTCTTTTACAAGCTTGGAGTTGCTTGATTTAAGCGGGTATGTGCTGGTTTTTATGAAGCCTAATGGTTTGGAGATATTTTGTTTAAATCATGCAAAATAAAGCCTAAACCAACATGGCATGCTTAATCTCCAGATCTTGTATCACTGATAATGGGCTTGGGATGGTCAGCAAGGCATTCCCTGATACCCTAACTAGACTGCTCCTTGCTATGTGCCCAAATATCACCTCATGTAAGTTTGAACCTTAACATTGCTTGTGCTCCTTTGTTCTAGTGATTTCAGAAATACTCCCTCCGTCCCAAAATAACTGTCTCAAGCTTAGTACAACTTTGTACTAAGGTTAGTACAAAGTTGAGACACTTATTTTGGGACGGAGGGAGTATCACATTGCCCATAGCTGCAAATATCTAAAAGTTTTCGTGTTCATGTGATCTGTAGATGGGGTCCAGGTGGCCACAGCGCAGTTGCCACTTCTTCAGCTCCTGGACTGTGGCAAGAGCTTATGTGCCAATGTGCAGCCTGAAGCACCTCGATCATACTTTGGTGATCTCAATGGAGGGATTAGGTTTTGCTCGAAACTACAAATCACAAGGAAGCAGCAACCAACTTACCAAAAGTTGATTATAAAGCATGCTAATCTGAAGAAACTCAGTCTTTGGGGCTGTTCTGGAATAGATGTAAGTGCTCAAAAATTCATGATTACTATTTTTTTGTATTCTTGTTTGTGTACAAAATGAAGCTATGTTCTTACTACTGTTCTCTTCATGCATGACAGGCCCTATGTGTAAATTGTCCAGAGCTGAATGATCTGAACCTCAACTCCTGCATAAATCTGAATCCAGGTGTGATATCCTAATTCTTTCTTGTTTGGTCGGTACCGAACTACTCTGTAGATGCTTCTTCAGTGTCCAAACTTATAAATGGTTAGTGCATGAGTATTTACAGCCTGTGAAACTTTCTGCAGAACGGTTGCTTCTTCAGTGTCCAAGCTTGAAAGATGTTCATGTCACTGGATGCCGTGATATGTTAATCGGAGCAATCAGAAACCAGGTACTGCCAATTTTTAACCTCCTGTGTGATGAGAAAAGCCTTAGCTGCTGCAACATCAATTGCGAAGTTTCGTCTTAATCTTAGGTTGAAATATAGGGGGTATTGCCATAATCTTATGTTCCTGTTTCTGAACGAGTTGCCACTCTAAATTTTGCCAGGTTCTGAACGAGTTTGCAGCAGCAGAGCCTCGCATGCCTTGCAAGCGCCTTGCGGATGGCTCGAAGCGGGTGCAAGTCCCACAATTCATGCTAGAACAGGTAATGAACTGCACCTGCAATGCTGCAACCCTCACCAATCTGCATCCACTTGTTAGTTCATCGCTTCTCTGTTGACACTGATCACTCACATTTGTTTACTGCGAACCCTTTTCAGCAGTTTGAGGACGAGAAATGGTGCGGCGAGTCGCGGCGAAGCCAGTGCGCTGTGCACATCTGAGCTGAAGCAGAGCCAGCCGAATAGCTAGCAGTCCAGCAACCTAGGGGGGCACAGGAAAGGAAGATTAGTTAGGCTGTGATGTTGTAAGGCTGGCTGAGGGCACATAATCTGAGCCTACTGGTGTTGTAAGCTCTACTGTTCTTGTTTCTCTGCAAAAATCTCATTTGTTTCTTCCCTGCTGAATTCTTCTGTTGGACAATAAGGGCATGGTGTAGCGTGTAGCCTAGCACCCTTGGTTCGTCCTGGAAAATAATGATGACATAAATTAAATATTTATTGGTGTGTCCATATATTATTTTTGTCATGTTCCTGCCGATTTATTTATTTAGTCTCTTGTTTCCAAATGGATGCTGCTGTAACTGTAAGACTGCAAGTGTACACTGTCTGGTATGGATTTCCCAGTGTGAGCTGGGGCAATTTTACAGTCAGGTCCTGGGATGCACTTGCATTGGAAATAAGTACGAGGGGCCCAGATGGAACGTTCCACCTGTTCTTTTTGTTTTATTTTATTTTTTTCCTGAAAGAAATCCAGTCCCTCGCTTTCTGAATCGGAACCGAGTGGAGTTGAATCGGATAGGGATGAAATGATTCTGATCCTTACTTAATCCTCTGGATAATCCAGTCTAACCAACTGCAGCGTTTTTGTCGCTTAATCTCACTCTGGAAGAACAGCAGGCGCTCCTCGATCCAGAGAGGGGCCATGGAGCTGTCGGGTTCCGTCGCCTGCCCCACGGCGGCTCAGGCGCGGCTGCTCCGGCCGCCGGCTGACCTTCGCCGGCTCGCCTCGCCTCGTAAGTGATCTATGACCATCCCCCCTTCTCTTTCTCATCTTCCCGGCTAGCAAGTAGGGTGGTTCGGCCCCGCGATCTACTGCTCCGTCCCCGGCGCCGGTTTCGACTACGACTAGCTGCGGCGGGAATCGCCGGCAAGGCTTTGCTCTGCGTACGGTTGATTCGTAGGCGGCGGCCGATTCGTAGACTGATTCTACAAACTGATAGACCTGCATGCAGTCCGGTCCAGTACAAAGTTGAGGGAGTCTCCATTTTTCTTATCTGTCTTTGCTGAATAGCTCAAAGGTGCAAATGTCCCTGCCTCTTCAGGATACATATCTTGTAGGAGTTTCGCCGTGAGAAGCAAAGTGACCAAGGCAATGCCTTCACTGAGTGTGAGCTTTCAGCCCGCATTTCGTCAGCCAGTTACTCGGGCTACATGGAAGAAGAAACACAATGTGAGCGGCCTTTTTTTCTCACGCAGTTCTATCATTCGTGTTTTTTTTTTGCGATGTTTGACTCCAGCATTGTTTTCCAGATTGCATGCTATCAGAGACAAGGAGCTCCACAGATAGAAGCCAAGTAAGTTGCAAGTGTCATTTAGGAAGGAAAACAATCACCACACTGTCAGAATTGGAGTATTTGATTTACCAAGTTGGTCTTTAGGGCATCTCTAGCACGTCCCCCAAAAGTTATATTTGAGGGCAAATCTAGCAGGACACAAGAACTACTCCCTCCGTCCCATAATATAAGACGTTATTACATCAAATGTACTCAACATATAAGTTGTTATGTTTTCAAGTCCTAGCTTCCGAACTAGCACCAGAAATCTGGATACAGAGGGGAAAGGAATATTCTAAAACATAAGAACGTTAGCTCATGTCACCAGTGAAGTATTTTTTTTCGTGAGTATGCAAAGCTTGCATATCTTCCCATTGATAGAATAAAGAGAATGAGTACAAGGAAGGGTACAACACATGGCACGAATGCAAGAGGATGTGAACATGGTGGCCCGGAGCAGAGAGACATGGGATGCTCCCCCCAATGGAAGGCGAGGAGACGGGACACATGATACCCAGACCACGTCAAGACCTCACAAGAACCCCCGCTGCGTGGCCACGGCTCCAAACTCGACTGGATCAACGTACCCCCACCAAGAGCGCCAGAAGATCGGCAAAGTGGGCTGCAGGACCCAGCCTAGCCGGAAGCAGAAGATATGGGGGAAGCACCATCAAAGTCGTACATAGTGCCCCGGAAGCCCATGCCTTGAGAGGCAGCCCAAACCAACATGACGTCCAACACCCCCAAAACCAACACCAGGAACGCCACGAGCAAACAAGACGGTGCCTTCAAGAAGGAGAACGACGCCGTGGCGCCGGCGCCGTCCGATCCGAAGAGGGGCACATATGGAGGGGCCATGGCAGCGCCTCCAAGGAGGGAACGGCACTTGCAAGTTTCGCCGCTGCCAGCATTGGCAAGCTGAGCAGGGATTTTGCCCTGGCCTGAGCCTGAGCAATCCTGTAGCTGCCAGATCAGGATCTGAAGATGTGGAAATCAAACGTTGGTCGAAACCGCCACCACAAGGAGCTAGTTTTGCTGTTTTCTCGATCAGTCGGTGCACATTTTTCATGTTTAAAGAAGGGGAAAACTACCAGGATGTGTTAATATGCTGTGATTATCTCTCACCTTTCTTCAGCAGTAATTTAAACTGGATTATATCTAGAGTAGCTACATGGTGGTACATCTTTTCAAATTTGAGCGACAATGGTTGAGTTGCATTGCATGACTTGAGATGCTAATAAAAGTTCTCTAATTTTAAACTTGAAGGTCAATGGAGGAAGTATATGATGCTTTGGCTGAGCACCTTCTTTCTGTCTCGAAGAGTATCGATAATCTTGATTCAAAGTAAGCTGTTTCTAGAAATGCTGTTTGGGACATAGTGAATTATTTCCGTCGCAACAGTCTGTACCTGTATTATTTATATGTTTCTTCAGCCGTAGAACATCGATTCTTGAGCATTTTTATCAACAAGTATACACTGTTATCTGTTTGCTATTAAAAGCAAACAGAAACGAAATATTTTTGGCCCAACCTATTTTAGATTCAAACAGGAGCTGGTTAACTGAACACAATATTTTTGGTCCAATGCTATAGAAGAACTGTCTGTTAAATACCTTAGAAGCACCTAGTCAGACAAACATGTTGAGTCTGAAATTCAGTGGATCTTTAAGATGTGCATATCATTGAAAACAAGGCATCTATGTCTAATTGTTATTTAAGGCATAACAATGAACCTTATCAATGTAGATTGTCCTCCTCTCATTTTATTTCTCCTCTCATTTCCCTTTTCTGGAGCAACTGCTATATTTAACAATTAAGATGGTAAACAAAAAAAATCTGATGAAATTACTGGAACAATAGTTTATGTTAGCTCTCCTCTGATAGAAATTATTGAATCACTACTGTGCTGATCCACTTAATAATACCACTCTCAAATATTGAACAGATATATTGTTGGTCTGGCTGGCCCACCTGGTGCAGGCAAGTCTACTGTTGCCTCTGAAGTGGTTCGACGCGTCAATATGCGTTGGTCTCAGAAGCATGCAAAAGATAGTTCACCGAATTCAAATGAAGATATTGCGACAATGCTTCCCATGGATGGTTTCCACCTTTACCGATCCCAGCTTGATGCGATGGAGGTTTGTTCTCTGTTGAGAAATCCATTCTCTATTTTTCTTCTTCTAAAGTTATTGACACAATGGTGTCTTTAGGATCCAAAAGAAGCACATGCAAGAAGAGGAGGTGAGAAGGGTTCTGTGCTTCTTATATTTTAATAACATATTGTTTTCACAAAGTACTGACATTTGATTTGTTAAATTTAGCACCATGGACTTTCAGTCCATCACTTTTTCTGAAATGCCTACAGACCCTAAAGGAAGAGGTATTTACTAATTTCATTGTCAAATTATATGAGCTCTGTAGCAGTAAATATTTTCGGGCTAACATCTTGGTTTATAGGGGTCAGCTTATGCTCCATCATTCGATCATGGCGTTGGTGACCCAGTTGAGAATGACATATTTGTAAAGCCGCAGTAAGTTATTTTGCAGAGTACATGGACATGTTTCTTAGCTGACTTGATTGAAATGTGAAACCTGCCCAAGTTCTTCACAGAAAATTAATGATGCTGAATTACCGACCATAGTACCTTATGGAGCAACTTGATTTTTGCGTATCCTTTCTGCTAAATAGCATTACAATGTCCTAAGCCTATTTTATTTGAAGCAGTGTCCTAACCCTATGATGGTATGTGATTGTTCTGCTGTTAATCTTCATCAGAAGTTAACCTCGCTGTTTCCACTTCTGTAGTTTCGATGAGAATGGACCCTACAACTGTCATAACTTCTACACAATTTTGCTACTTTACCGTGATACAGATGGTGCTTGACCCATGCTTTTTGCTACTTACTATGATTTTGTCAGGCACAAAATAGTGATCGTCGAAGGGAATTATTTATTACTGGAAGAAGATGTTTGGAGGGAAATTAGAGACATGTTCGATGAGAAATGGTGAGTATGCAGGTTTCACAACCATATTTGAGAGAAATACAATTTCATCGATCACAAATACTAAATCTATGTAGCTCTTCAGTTTCATATAACACAACACACACTTGTTTCCTCATCTCAAAAGGGATAAATCGTGTTTCTAATGGCCAAACCTTATCGTCTCAGGTTCATTGACATTGACATCGATGTCTCCATGCAAAGAGTGCTCCAGAGGCATATTGGCACAGGTTTGCCCATCCACGATGCTTTGCTCCTTTGAGATGCACTATAATTTATGTATCTAATTCTATTTCCTGCTCTATTACTGTTTGCCAGGGAAAGAGCCAGATGTAGCAACATGGCGGGTAATTATCGTCCTCCATTCTTGCCTCTCACACAAGTACAAGCATATGCTGCTTACATACAGCCACATAAAACACTCATTCAGTGTCTTATGTTTACTTTATAACCTATGCATTAGCTTAGACCTGCATATTTCATCTAATAAACAATTTATGCCAAAAATGGTTCGTTCATGGTGCCTGCTTTGTAGGACTATTTGATTATATTGTTATACCATAGGAAAACCTACATAAGCAGATATTTATAGGGACATTTTTGGTTCAATGAATACATATTTTTCATCTTTCTAATCATAGAATTTCTGAACACTAAACTCCTTGCCGTCTCAAAATTTGTCTTGTGAATCAGATTTCGTACAATGACCGGCCGAATGCTGAGCTTATCATGGAGTCAAAAAGAGCTGCAGATCTTGTAATCAGATCGGTGGACTACTCAAGCTAGACCCCATGTTTCTGATGGCAATTTTGTTTTTCGGTAATAATAGTTGCTCCATCGCAATGTTTGTACATAGAATAAGTCAGCTGGCTGTTTCCATCCATGGTGATTTAGCACATAGAATAAGGTATTCCCTCATCAATTTGTTCTCGAGGAATAACTCAATAAATGACACTCTTCAAGTATCTAATCATCATACCATTTTATTTTAACATTCCTGTCTGTATACAGTTCTGAATCCATAAAGCTACAGTGATAATAAATGGTTGTACTTTGCAAATCTGGAACTTCAGTTCATGTGTTGATGGTAAATCGTTGATGCAATAGGTTGTGTATAAGTTGCAACCTTAAGAGACAATCTATCCAGTTAATCAAAAGATGATCCATGGCTTGGAGGAAACAATAAGATAACTGCTTGTTTCCATCCATGGTGATCTGTGTACATGTATAATCTATTCCTCCACCAGTTTGTTCTTGATGCACAGTTGAGGAATAATCGAACAATTTCTCTGCATTCTAGTAATAATAGATAGTCTTGAAGCATTTATCTAATATTATTATTTATTTCAATATTTCTGTTTGCACAGTTCTGAATCCGTAAAGCTTTGGTCCAAAGCGGTTGTAGTTTGCAAACATGGAAGCAGTCCATGCTCTGATAGTAAATTGTTGATGGATGCTAAACATCTTGTACATGCCCCAACCTTAAGAGACAAACTATCTATTTACTCAAAAGATGACCCATGGCTGGTAGGAAACAATAATATCCATAGTGACCCCTTTTTACTGAGCAATTTCTTGGTGGAAGCAACACAAGATTGCCTTGAGAGGAGGACAATGTGCACTTGAAAAGACTCAAGGCTGGCATCATTATAGGGGGACATGATCTCCAAAGGGAAATATGTTTTGCTTAATCTAACATGCAAAGTCACCTTTAGTTGGGGGAGATACTCATGGCTAGGAAGGTACAGCTGAAAGTTCCCAGAAATCATGGCAACACCCTCCAGCACTTCATGTTTTTCTTTTGTTGGGCCTCTCTAGAAAACAGGGAAAGGACAGCTCAACTTTGTCCAAACCTGCACCCTTTATCATGACACAGGGCACAATGCACCAAACAATGGCATGTATAATAATAGTACATGACAGCAAAAGATGCAGCAAAGTGTGATGCCTCATAATAGTGAGAGCTAGTGATTGGCATATGAAAATCAAGTGTGCACATGGGATGCCTCTGTCCATCCCTCCTCTCCCAGTTGGCTCCAAGTCTAAAAAAACATGGACAGCCAAGTTGACACACACATTGATTTGTATGTCGACAATGCACCATAGAACAAAGCATCTCTACCCTACCATTGAATCCTCTCATGATTCTTCAGTGGAACACCATTATAAGTTCACAACACCAAAATGAATCATGTCAAAAGGAGGCACCATGCAAACTCATAATACAATACAATTAACATTTAACACCTTGCAATAAATATTTGTTTTGTTGATACACCATGCTGATAATATTAAACAACTTTTGATGGACAAACCGCAAGAGGAAAAATATGGTGTCTTTGCATTTTGTGCCAAGAAGAGACATAAGAGAAGAAAAAAAAAAGGAAGAACAAACAGAGCAAAAAGGAGAAGACACAATTATGTGGCAGACAGGTACAGATACATCTCACATGTTCTTGGCTTCTTCTTTCTTATGTATATAACAAGATGAGACTTGGGACTGACTGACTGGAAAAGAGAAGATCACAAACCAAAATGACTTCACTGATCAGGAGATACAGACTTAGACTTAGGACAGAGAATATGATACAGGGATGAGCAAGCAAGGTTATATAGGTATTTTGATTCTTGCATAACATTTAGTGCATCCTCTCCTCAGCTCCTGTTCTTGCATTTCTCCATCGCCCTTGGTGCTGAAACAATTCAAAACAAAACAATTCACAATCAAAACATAAGTCGGCCCAAAACTTAACAAAACCTCTAGAAAGAAAAAAGCATTTCATCCGCTGATCTGAAACTTAAGGGAGATCTACTGACCAAGGCCAATAGCTTCTGATCCCTTCATTATCCGAAGGCGCTTGCATGACTCGACGAACATCCTGAAATTTCAGAAAAACGGAGCGTTAGATCAGACCAGTACTCATCAAAGATTCAAAGTAGCACTTCGGATGTTTGAAATAAAGTACACAAATGGGGCATTATGCATATGGAGAATCAAGGATGCAGCACTCACTCCCACGGGACATCGCCAACGAGCATCCAGTCGCCGTCCTTGTCCTCGTACGTCGGAACATACTCGGATCCGTTGAGAAGATCCATCAGCTTGCTCTCGTTCATGCCGTTCATCCCTGGAGTTCCACAGTTTCCTGAAGTGTGACAACACGTACTCTGGGATTAATATCTAATTCCAGAGCATCAACAGTAATTTGGGAAATACGTACTGCTAGTTCAGAGCAGTTGTTATGGTCTACTAGTTAACAACGGGAAGTGCATAATCTACAATCACCACAACAGAGAAAAACCAATAATTGTTGTTTTTGGGAAACCGACCATTGGTTGCATCTTTTTTAAGATGCACGCTCCAACATGTTGGACTATTGCTTACTGGGTATCAAGTTACAACGACTCATGCTAATCATGAACCAACCAAAGATAGCTAGCTGAGTGAGCAGATGCCATGATCATGATCATGAGCTAGCTAGCTGTTGTGTACATATGGTAGAGAGACAAGGACATTATGCCACAGACAGGGAAGACACCTACCAAGGAATAGGATCGATGCAAATCATGCACACCCTGGCAAAACCACATGGTGACCACCACCATACATGCAAATGGAAGTGCAATCATACACGCAAGTCATGCATGCATGTACCATATATAGCCAGTAACTTTATAAATATGTTATGATCTTTCTTGTGTATAAAAGTTCAGGAACACTACAGCTAGATAGATAGAAAAAAAAAGCTAGATAGATAGCAATCTTGTTATAAATAAATGGGACTAGGGTTTAGGAAACACAGTTTTAGAAAATTCAGCGGTCTAATATGCACACTTTTTTTTTGACTTTTTTACACACAAATATACGCTCGCGTGAAATTTCGGTGTTCCGAACGGGCCGAGGTAGCATGAGAAATATGTAGTATTGTGTTAGAGATATGTAGAAAAGAAGCATGCATACCGATGGTGAAGGAGCTGAACATCTTCTCGAGGGCCTTGGAGAGGTCCTGGTAGGTCTTGTACATGTTGAGGTCCACCTTGCGCAGGTAGGGCGCGCCGTCCATGCTCACCTTGACGAACGCCGCCGCTGCCGCCGGCGACGACTTCTCCGCCAGGATGTTCTTCCGGAACGACCGGACCGGAGGCCACCCCACCACCTGCGCCCTGGGTAAAATTAACCACCCAAACGATTTGGTTAGTTTTAAACATGTTATGTTAAACTAACATACACACATGCATGAGTTTCTTTCATGATCCATGAGATGCAAATATATGAAAGCTTTTGTGGCAACGCATGACATGCATGCAACCTTTGTCCTCTCGTTTTTGTTATCCACACATGGCACATACATCTCCACAGCACATTTTCAACTGTTTACTCAGATGAATAAAAACAAAAACTACTGCATGTTGGTTACTTTTTACCTACCTTTTTCTTCTTCTTCATACTATATATATATCTACTAAAGGTCTAAAGTGACACAGAATATATACAGAATGTAATAAGTTTGAGCCTGATTTGTACAAGAGGGAGGAGATCAAGACAAGGGGGGCAGATAGATCTAGAACGCCGAACCCAACAAGGTGGGGCCATGCCATATCTTGATACAGTGCATGCCAATGCCATGGCCGGGAAGGGGGCAGTATGGGTAATATGACAATCTATTATCTTTCTCCTTGCCATTGTAGCGTGAGGACAGGATACGAGTGATATGGGGATGATGGCGACGTGGACAAAAAAAGTAAACCGTGCGATAGGGAGGGAGGGGCAGCAGTGCAGTGGAGTGCAGTGTGCGTGGCTTTCTTTTATCGTGTCGGCACTAGGCACTGTCCCCCACTGCCCCACACGTAACATGCTGCTGTCTCTCTGCTGGCTACTGCTGCTGCCGCTGCAGATGGAGATGGATGGATGAATCTCTCCGTAGATCTCACCCATCATCTCCTCTCTACTCATCCATGATCAGTCCTCGATCTGATGATCACCGGCCGTGATTGAACATGCATGGACTAGTACTACAAGCTAAGCTAGATCGATCATGGCGAGAGAAACAGAGTGATTCATGTCATTAACTACCCGTTAATCAAGACGTTTTTGCTCGCAAACTAGTTGGTTAGGCTCGCGTTTTGATGGGATTATTTTTGAAAGCTTGCGTTACGAAGAGCCTACACACACGAGGAAGACGAGCAGAGGTGAGCTGCATGTGTGAGCATGCAGAGCAGAGCGTAGCAGAGAGATGGGTGGAGTGGAGATAGAGATGCACGTACTTGGGCGCGCGCGGCTTCTCGGCGGGGTCGGGCAGCGCGGTGGAGGTGACGACGCTGCTCTGGCTAGGTGACCTCTTCATCTTCCCTGCGCCGGCGTCTGTCGCCGTCTCCTCCTGGTTCTCTGCCGCCGCGGCGGCGACCACGGCCACGTCGGCCCGATCCTCCTCGGCCGGCGCCTCCTCGCCGGCCGGCTCCAGCTTGAGCTTCAGGTCGATGGTCTCGGCGAAGCCCCTCTTGCCGGAGGAGCTCCTCGCCTCCCCCTCGCCGCCGCCGGGCAGGCCGAGCCGGAGCTCGGTCGCCTCGAAGCCCAGGTCCGCCGCCATTGCTAGCTGGCTCAGCTCCTCGGCTTCTTCTTCTTCCGCTGCCGCTGCTGCTTGGTTTGCTTCGCTCCTTTGTGCGTTTCTCGGCGAGCTTTTGGGGTTCGGTTTGGCTGTTTTGAGAGGCTGCAATGCGAAAGGCGAGCGATGCAAATGCAGATGGAAATAGATAAAAGAGAGTGAGAGAGGAGGGAGGGAGGGGGGCAGGCAGAAATAATAATGGCAGCGAGGGTGTTGGTGTGGGCGTGTAGAATAATAGGGCCGTGATAATGCATGGCCAGCCTCTTTTGCGCCTAGCCCCCTCTGCTAATAGTTTTGATTTGTTCTCTAGAGCTATTCATTTGTTTAGGCGCCTTAAACTCAGCTTGTTGTCGATGGAGTATTATATGCTAACTTATTTTATAATATGTGGTGGAGAATAGATAGAAAATCTAAAAAAATAACTGATTATACAGATAATGTATAACACATACAAAAACTAGTTAAAAATAACTAGATTACCATGATCCACAATACAATGCCGGCGCAATGCTAGTTTGCTACTCCGGCAAAATAAAATTAACTGAGTATTGTCCATAATAGACTGCAATTAATTGGTTTTTGAGACAACTCTATATTTAAACATATTATTATCACAACTTCAGTACAAAATTATTATCAGTCTTGATGATGTGGCTAGCGTCGTCGCCTCGTCGAAGTGCGTGTGGAGGCGTGTCTTCCTTGGATCTCGCGCGATGCAGTCATTGTTGGTCTTTGATGGATCTATTTGAATTCAATATTTGTCTGAGTGTTTGCAAATTTGATCCTTCTGATCTACAACTATCTTCATCGTCGATTGTTATTACTCTGGTGCACTGGTCTTGTGAGGCCTTAGCACAATGACTTTCTGACTGTCTACTACAATAAAATTTGTCGGTCCAGTGAAGGAGGGGCGATGATGGCGACACGTTCGGCTCATGAAATGCTTGTAGTCATCGCTAGGTGCTTCATGGACGTAGTTGTATTTTTCGTTACCTTGATGTTCTCCGTACCGTCATTATTGATTATGAATAGATTGAGATTTTTTCTTCCAAGAAAAGTATAAAATTATCAAATTTCTTACGAATGAGTACACATGGATGTGGCCGATCATGTGGTGCACTTTTGTTTTAGTGCCTCTGTTTACTTACTTTTCTGTCCCGACAGCCAAAGCACACATGCAACAATGGCACAAAGATAACACGCAGTTTAACATGTTGAAAACAAGATTATCGACCGAACCTTAACAAACAAAAAATAATAGTAATAAAGCGCGTATTAGTGCAGCTTGGTTTGCTGGTCGACCACTAAAACGAAACAATACAAGTAACGTGACGGTTACAAGAAAAAAGAAGCAACGTGACGCTTACACTTGTTTTCCCCTCTCTTTTTTTTGGAATGCATGTATGCAGTGGGCGCTCGAAAAAGAAAAAGGAAAGCAGGGGGAAATAGAAAAGGCGGGGTCACGTCGGGGCTTTGCTAGGCTAGCTGGAGGCCAAGAAACCGCATGCGCTGTGTGACCGTGACCCCCACGCGCGAAAATGACCGCCTCGTGGGACCACCACGCGCGATCACTCACCAGGGATGGTGGGTCCGCCTGTCGGAGGGGAGGTCCCACGTGCCTGCCACCTTGATCACTATTTTTTTCTCTCTTGCTCTGTTTCTATCTTTGCATCGTCTTTTCCGTTCCGTATACTCCTACTCTCGCTGTTCATTCCGCCCGTAGTTGCGGCTTTTTTTGACTCTTTTTTTTGGGGGGGGGGGGGGGGGGATAGAAGAGAGTTTTATTTTTCAAAATAACAGGATTACAGTAACGCGATTGAGGGTCTCCGTTCGGTCTGAGTAGGAGAGTAAAACTATACTGCGACATCTAGAATAGTACTACTTGAACTCAAAAGACATGTACGGTCTTTGCGCTGGCTAAAGGAGCACATCTACGGTCCTTGTACTACGTATGAACTCCGTAATTCTAAGCCACGCGGTGTACTGAGGAATGTTTTGAGCACTGCTACACACATTTGATTTGAATCCCTAGCTGCTAGTATATGGTAGTCCCATGTGACATGACTACAGGCAGGAGGGAAGCAAAACCGACCTTCACAAAAATACTGTAGTACAATTTGCCAACCACAGTATATTAATTTTGTCCATTTGAGAACGAATGTGACAAGTCACAGGTGTGACAGCCTCACCAAAATTATCGAGCTTGGAAGCTTGTCTCTCCGAGAGCATTTCAACAACCATCGCTGTAGTAATGTAGCGTAAAAACTGTTAATATACAATTGCTTGTTTTTTTTCTTACCACCAGCATTGGCTCCAAAGAAGCGGCACAGACGTGTATGTAATACATAGCTTCCAAAGAAATCAGCGCATTATAATGTGCAAGGCGCAAGACAAACCACATATACATTTGCAAAAAGATGAGCAAAATGATCAAACAAACAAAATAAAATCAAAAACAAATGATTTAAAATAAATCATTACAACACAAACAAATAGTTTATCGCTCAAGACAACAACAAATAGTTCAAATAAATTGTTACAACACAACAAATAGTTCATAAAGTTCATGCTCTTTTGCCGTCCATGCCATGCCCACCACTCTTCAATTAGATCTTTCAAGTTCATTATGCGTTGCGGGACGCCGAATGGCATGATAGGAGGCAACAAACGGGCTACCCTTTCAGCCCTCCTCCGCAGACTCGCACGGATGTCCCAAGAGCTCATCTTGTGAGTAGTCTAAATCTTGGCCACGCTCATTCTCGATGATCATGTTGTGCATGATCACACAAGCGTGCATGATGTATCAAAGCATTTGTTGATCCCAAAATCTTGCCGGTCCTCTCACAATAGCAAATTGGGCTTGCAAAATCCCAAATGCTCTCTCCACATCTTTTCTAGCCGCCGCCTGAGCATTGTGGAAATCAAGATTTTTCTTACCTTCCGATTTTTTCAACGGCTTCACGAAGGTTTGCCACTTTGGAGAGATGCCATCTGCTAGATAATAGCCATAGTTGTACGTATGGCCATTTGCTACAAATCGCATTGTGGCAACTCACCGCTTGCAATCTTATTCATCGGTGGTGACCGGTTGAGAACATTGATATCATTCAAAGATCCGGGCATTCCAAAGAATGCATGCCAAATCAAGTCTCCGATCGCCACCGCTTCAAGGATTATAGTGGAACCCTTTTTGGCCGTGGAATTGCCCATGCCATGCCTTTGGACAATTCTTCCAACTCCAATGCATGCAATCTATTGAGCCAAGCATGCCAGAAAGCGCGCGCTTTGTTCATCGCCAATAGCCTTGCGGCGTCTTCAAGATGGGAGCTCTCAAATACCTCGCCAATCACTTGCACAATTCCCATCGCAAAGCGCTTGACACACATTATGGCTGGCTCTCACCCATAGCCAAATGATCATTAACTAGATCACCGGATACCGATGCCAACATACGCAAAGCGGTATCACCTTCAAAAAGTGCTATGCCCGAGCTCTCCGTGGCATTCCTCCTTTTTGGAAAAACCGGTCATGGCTCGCTAGTTTCTCGCAATGCGCTCAACAACTCGGTGCTCATCCTAAACCGCGATGAAAATACGACTCCGGGTACGTGGGATTCTCCACGAAATAGTTCATCAATCTGTTATGGGCATCAATCCTATCTCTCCAAATTTTCTCCCGACCCATAACCGAACCACCGTGCTTCGGTTTTTTATTGATATGCATAGCTACGATCATTGCAAGATCCTCCTCCTCTTCCATATCAAATTCTTCTTCGTAAGAATCATACGACGAACCCATCTACAATGTTCAAATACTATACTATAAAACTACAATTCAAAACATGCACCAAATTCATGAAGTTTGAGCAATACATACCTTGTAGGCGTTTTGTCAAACACCTTGGTGTATGGGTGTGGCCAAGGCCGTTTCCTGACGACGGAGGCCTTGGGCGCCATGCATACTAGGAGGGATGATGGAAGGCGGGCTGAGGATAGGCCGGGAAGCCGAGACGGTCGCGGAGTCTTGCGGTGGGGGCGCTGGCCGATCGAAGTGGAAGCCGAGAGAAGAAAATGGTATGAAGGCCGAGTGTCTTGCATGTGTACAGAATGGCGCCAAATACGCCAGCAGGTAAGTGTTTTACAAGACAACCCGATTAAGCTAGGCTTTTTTTGCGCGCCACGGAGTCTTCTGACGCGTTCTTAAGCGCTTAAAACGCTTATTTTGCGGGCGGCGCTTTTTAATATTGTTGGAGATGCTCTGAGGTAAGTATAATCGAGCTTGGCAAGTTGAGTATGCCACCAAACGGCTAAACCTGCCTACGTGCAACACGTCCGCGGATTTCGCCGGAGAAAAGGAACACAGTACGGCGAAAAGGAGCGCGCACGAATCCGACGCAATCACGCATAGCCCGTCTCACGGGCGGTGGGGCCGGGGAACCGCTGGGGTAGACGGCGAGGGGTTCGTGTGGCATGTGACGGGGTCCGAGGCGGGGCCCGCGGACGGCGGCCATGTGAGCCTGCGTCCGGGGTGTCTCCCCTCCCCTCCCCCCGCCGTCTGCTGCGCGCACCCCGCGGGCGCCCATTTTTGCCCGTACCACGCTCCCCGGGAAGCGGGGCTGGGTTGGGCAACCAACGACACTCCCGCCGTTTGCCCGGCCCGTTTTTGTACGAGTACTATTTAAATTTAATCGTTTTACTTTTTGCTCGAGCTCAGCTCCATCTTGATCTGCAAGCAAAAGGAAGCTGGCTTAAGCGTGGCCAAACTTAGGTTAGCATGCATGCATCGGTCAGCTGACGGGTCACGGATCACCAACCATGTAATCAAGCCGCCATGGGGCACCACACGTGTGGGTTTGATGTGATGCTTCTTAATCAGAAACGATTAGCTCTCCATGAAACGTAGAACGACCACTTGGCTAATTAACCATGTCGACTAGCTGGCTAGCTAGCTCTCGACACGATCGATAACGACGTATATAGTGGAGACAAATCAGAGCCAAGTGAATTAATTAACCAACTACGAACACTGGTGCAAGTGACATTTTCATTTTTGACATCTCACTCGGTCACTCGCCAGTTGCGCCAACCGGTCTACGTGGCACGCAGTACGGCCGGAGCTGGAGAGAGTGCATGGATGCATGTTTTGTTCGGGGTTTACTGTTATTGGCGTTGTTAAACTAATCAGTTGCAACCCCCGCAAAGATAATAATTAATCAGTTGCTACGTACTCCACACTGACTGTAGTATTAGCCAGCTGGCTTTGGATGCTCTCGCTTGAATGGGCTACAGTGATGCTGGGCTAGCTTCCCATGTCGTGTGCCATACTCAAACGTACGCCCGTCTAACATCTTGCATGTCTATCTTGTATACCAATTTATTGCAACAATAATGTGGTTCTCTTTTGCAAATAAATAAATACAATAAAACAGTAAAGTGTCTCCCTCCCTCGCTCGGTACATCTTGTTCGTGTTTAACCAACAATTTAAACAGTTGAACGGCATCATTGCGGTTAATCTTGGCATACAGCACCACTCCATTGGGAAAACTTAGTTTTATTTTTCAACACGGAAAACATAGTTTCAATAACAACAAAACTATGTGATCCAACCTAAAAAGAACATGGGATCCTGTTATCTTCAAGTGCTCGGGGCCGGATTGGTTATTGATTTTACTGGCTCAGTTGAACATGCATCAGAGGGAGCAAATCCCGATTCTTTTCCGGCGAGCATGTCATTTGAGAAATGATTTAATTTTTGGGAAGGGGAAAGAATTCATTAATGTCTCCACACGTCTTGTGGACAATTATTGGGCAACCTTCACGTCCTGTCATGATACTATTCAGTTGGATGCTAGCAACAAAGGTAAGGAGAAGGTGAGCGGTGTTGTAGTTGATTATGCACCGTTAGAAGATCATATGGTGTGGACACCTCCACCTAATGACCATATCAAGATCAATGTTGTCACCCGTTTTGTGGAGAGTACTAATGCAATCAGTGTGGGGGTTGTAGCTCGTAATTCTTCTGGAGAAATTATTGTTTCTTTCTGGGATTTTATTGATCGCTGTACTAGTGTGAATGAAGCTGAGCTCCGCGCCTGCCTAGCGGGACTTTATATAGGTATCACCCTTCACCAATCTATTATTCTAGAGACTGGCTGTGCGTTCCTACATTCTTTCCTTGCGGATGAGAAGCTTGACAGGTCCCCTCTGGTTGATCTGATGGGTGAGGCTCTGAGTATCTCCAGGATGATCCAAAATTTTAATATTTCAAAGATAAATTGGAGTGCCAATGGGGTGGCACATGAGATTGCTAAGTTTAGCTTTATTACTAGATCCGATGGGATTCTTATTAAGTCTGTTCCGCCCTGCGTGTTGTATGCTGTAATGAATGATTGTAATAACATTTGTCTTGATTAATTAATATATGTTTTTTTAAAAAGAACATGTGATCCACGTGCCATCGAATTAATATAATTCGATTCATATTTAGAAGTACTTACTTACTCCCTCTACCACATAATATAAGAGGTTTTTGCAAGCTAACATAGCTTTAAAATGTCTTGTATTATGGGACGGAGGGGGTACAAGTTATGGCTATGATTATGTATCATATATATTTTTATTTTAAAGTTTGGTGCTAGGAAGTCAGAGCGGATTACCAACTATTACCTCCGTTCCGAAATCCTTGGCTTGGATTTGTTTAGATACAGATGTATCTAAAAAAGTGACTAGATGCATCCCTAATTAGACAAATGTAAGAATAGAATTTTGGAATGGATGGAGTAATTTATTGCCTGGTTTGGATGATGTGCATATTAAAAAAGGAGCCTTCTCGTCGATTTCCATTAAAGAAACCGCCAATTTTCCATCTTACATCCGTTAGGAGAAAGCAAAAGTAATCTCAAACGAAACGAGAAATCCGGGCATCTCCAATGCTATCTCCTCAAATGGACATACTATCCATGGTCCGGACATGTTTGCGGACAGGACACCGGAACCGGCCATCTAACCTTGTCCCTTAAATAGGCATCAAATCCGAACAACAGATGTGGGCCAGGTAAACCTACAAAAAAGCACATGGGCTGTGAAGACATGTGGTCCAACTGACAGAGGGCCAAACGGACCTCTGCATGGTGTCCGGACTCCTGCAAAGCATCCCCATCCCGAGTTTGCTTCCGGTTTGGGTGAAAACGGACATGTCCTGACCACATGATCTTGACCTTTATAGAAGCTTTACATGACCGCTTTGGAGATGCCCTAAGGTACTGGAAAACCAAATTACCTCATAGGCCCTGATATTTTTCTATTTTATCAACATGGAAACAATTCTAAGTATCAGCACAACCTATAACACAAGCATGGAACAAGATGTTTATGCAGAACAAAACAAATGCATAGAGAGAGGTTGAATAGAATATATATTTTTTGAACAGACATCGAGGGGGAGAGGATCCCTACCTGAATGCATTACTCATAGGGGGCATGAGTGGCATTTTACAGGTTTGTGCTAGTGCGCGAGGATAGGTATTGACGCCATGGCATGACGCCAATGTTGTGTTGAGGCACACTAAATCCAGCACTCCAAAGAGTAAAATCATTTACAATGTTTTTAACGGTTACATTGGCATATTGAGCTGGGGATTGAACAAGCATTGTTGGCGTTGAGAAGATCATCACCCCACACTATGAGCCGGGGGATTGCTAGCGCCCATCCATGAGTCATGTTGTAGATCCTCACCATCACTTGCTTGGTCTTCATGATGCACTCTTCAAATAGTTCCTTTCCCTTGGTTTGCCTGCAAGATTGCCCAACTGATGAGGTGGTGACATGAGATAAAGACAACAATTAGAGGATCATCATGCATCTTCATATCAAAGCCTGCTAAATTCCTGGTTTTCCAAATGGCTCAACACAAAGCAGTCTCCTTCATGAGAGCTCGTTTGCGCCGGTCAAGAGGAAACAAGTTAACCAGGCACTAGCGAAATCATGCACATCCTTTTTTTAAAAGAAATCATTAACATCCTTAGGGGGTGACCAAACCAAGAGTACTAAAGATCAATCTCCAGGGAAATTTGACAAGGCTACAGTCAAATGGTGAATTGTCTCTGCACGTCCACATAAGCAACATTGGTTATTACTATTAGACTTCGTATTGTAGCTTTATTGTGTAATCAATACCATATTGGTATAGGACTTGTATGACACCACATTTATATATATATATATATATATATATATATGTGTGTGTGTGTGTGTGTGTGTGTGTGTGTGTGTGTGTGTGTGTGTGTGTGTGTGTGTGTGTGTGTGTGTGTGATAGGCCACCCCATAGAGGGTGCCAGTTCCCCCAAAACCTACGTTTTACATGGTATCGAGTCTAACCTAGGTCCTCTACTCCACCCGCCGCCGCCGCACCATCGAAACCCTAAACCCTAGGGCTGCTGCAGCCGGCGCCATGATCGCTTCCGCTTCGGGCGCCGCCAACTCCGGGTCAATCCCCGCGTCGCTTGCCGCCCTCCTCAACCTCCCACCTCGCCCCTGGCTCCGTATGTGCCTCAGTTCGTCGGCACCACCACCGTCGGCTCCATGTTTTCAGCGCCGATCCCGCCGTCACCGCCCGCGACAGCCTCAGCACCTGTCGCGCCGCCGCCCGCGATGGCCCCCTCTGGATCCTCCTCGACACTCGCTGTCATCCCGACGACCTAGGGGAGGCACTGCTCGTGGAGCCACCTGCGGCCTCGCTCATGGCACCACCTGCGGCCATGATCCCGATCGTTCCCACGCCACCACGTGTGACATCGGTCGCGACTGTGGTTCCTGCTGCGGCTCCGCCGACCGCCGCCCCTGCTGCTGGCGTCATCACACCCGCGGGGTCGTTCCACTTCGACAACTTGATCGCCATCAGACCCACGCCGGACAACTATCTGTTCTGGCGCGCCAAGGTCCTACCGCTGCTCCGCAGGCGGTCTCTCCTAGGGTTTGTGGACGGTTCGCTATCGTGTCCTCCGCAGGTCATCCCCATCGTACACGGCCTGGCTATCAACCTGGAACACCGTATGTGGGTGCAACAGGACCAGGCGATCCTCTCTGCCATCCAGGGCCCCTCAGCGACAGGGTCACCAGTCTCTGTCTCTTTGCCGCCACCTCCATGGACGCCTGGACGACCCTGGAGCATGCCTTTGCCCAGGTCTCTACATCCCGCTCGATGGCCCTTCGCAGCGAGCTCGCCGACATTAAGAAGCTGGAATCCTCCGCCACGACCTACTTCAACAAGATGAAGGTGTTGGCGGACACACTCACCTATATTGGTCGGCCGCTCAGTGACAAGGAGTTTGCTGGCTTTGTCATCAAAGGCCTCGACACCTACTACGACAATCTCGCTGAGGCTATTCACAACGCTAAGCCAGCGATGCCCCCGCACGAGCTCTACTCACGAATTCTCTTCACCGAGCAGCGCGTCGCTCCTCCGCCACCATCACCTCACAGCCGGCGGCCTTCTGGGCTTCTCGTGGCCAGGGTCCCCCTGCCCCGTCCTCTGGCAAGCCCGCCCCGCCCCATGCATCGACCCTGGGTTGGGGCCCTAACACTCGGGTGGTATGCCAGCTATGTGGTCGTGAATGCCATGTCGCCTCCAAGTGTCACCGCCGCTTTCAGAGGAGCTTCCTTGGCATCGACAACGACGGCAAGGGCAACGAGCGCCAATTTGCGATGGCAGACTTTGGTCCCCCCCCGCCGCCCCGGCTGCCCACATCGTTGCCAAGGGCAAGGACCCGCAGGTCGACGAGGGGTACACGCCGTCCTATCCTATTGAGTGAGCCTAGTACATGGACATCGGCGCCACAGATCACATGACGAATGAGCTCAACAAACTATCCACCTACCAGCCCTACTACGGGCACGATCAGGTTCACACTGCCAATGGTGTAGGTATGCCCATCTCTCACACTGGCCAAGCATCTCCTTTAACTAGTCATCCCTCTAGGCAGCTCCATCTTCGTAATGTTTTGCGGGTTCCCTCGGTGACTCGTAATCTTTTATCTGTCCCTAAGCTCACCCTTGATAATCATCTCCTATGTGAATTTTACCCTTTTAATCTTTTTTGTTAAGGACTCAACAACCCGTGATGTTCTACTTAGTGGCCGCTTGAGCCAAGGCTTGTACCCATGCGTCTTTAGTGGTGTTCGTGTGTCACCTTCCCAGTGGCACTCTCTCTTTGGTCATCCCACCACACCCATCGTTCCCCACATACTCCACCGCCATGAGCTGCCATTAGAGTCTAGTAATAAAGAGATGTCCGTGTGTGATGCCTGTCAACAAGGCAAAAGTCATCAGCTACCTTTTGTTTCATCTACTAGAGAAGTAAAGAGTCCTCTTGAAATTGTGTTTTCTGATGTGTGGGGTCCAACACAAACATCTATTAGTGGTCACAACTACTATGTCAGTTTTGTTGATGCCTATAGTCGTTTCACATGGCTTTATCTTCTTAAGCGCAAATCTGATGTGTTTGATATATTCATTCAGTTTCAATTCCATGTTGAACGTCTCCTCAAGCATAAAATTATCCATGTTCAGTCAGATTGGGGGGGGGGGGGGCGAATATCGCAACCTCAACACTTACTTTAATAAGCTTGGCATCTCCCATCGTTTGTCATGCCCACATACACATCAACAGAATGGCGCAGTTGAGCGCAAACATCGCCGTATAGTTGAAATCAGCCTCACACTTCTTGCTCATGCTTCTATACCGTTTCGCTTTTGGAGTGATGCTTTTGCCACCGCGTGTTTTCTCATTAACAGATTACCTACGCGTGTTCTTAGTATGAAAACTCCAGTTTAGCTTCTCTTGGATGAAACTCCTGACTACACCTTTTTCAAGGTATTCGGGTGTGCTTGCTGGCCTCTTCTTCGTCCTTATAATGATCGTAAACTTGAGTTTCGTTCCAAAAAGTGTGTGTTCTTGGGGTATAGTTCTCTCCATAAAGGCTACAAGTGTCTCCATGTCCCAACTAATAGAGTCTACATATCTCGGGATGTTGTTTTCGATGAGAATGTCTTCCCTTTTTCTGCCATGCCTCAGTCATCCACCACAGCACCATCTATGCATTCATCTCCTCTTATGCCTGGCCAGTTTGAAGATGTTGCATATTTGCCTGTGTTGTTACCTAATCATGATGCATGAACTGGACGCGGAGCTCGCCTGGAACTTCTCCCTGACGGACCTACTACGCCGCTCGTGGAGCATGTCAATCGGCCGGTGCATGTGCATGCACCACCTCCCGCCCTCGACCCTGCCTCGGGAGCCCCGTCTACCACTGGGCCGGAGCCCGCGTCGGCTACTATGGTTGGGTCGGAGCCCGTGACGGAGCGGTCTACGCCGCAGCTTCCTCGGCTGGCCTCCCCTCCATCATCACCTCCGCCATCTCCACGGGCGTCGCTGCCGGCCACTTCGCCTGGGCCTGCAGTGACTCACACGCCGCCTGGGCCCATGTCGCCCAGTTTGCCGTCTCCTGGGCCGCTGTCACCCGGTCCCTCTTCACTGGAGTTTGCTGGACCGACCTCGCCTGCTCCGGATGCCCCGCCTGCTATGGTGGTCGTTGCTCCGTGGCGTCCACACACACGCAGTCGCAGCGGCATCGTCCGTCCCAAGGAGCGCACCGGTGGCAAGATCACATACCTTGCTGCTTGTCTGGCTCATGCTGTGGATGATCCAACCACCGAACCACGCAGTTATCAAGCTGCTATGAGTATCCCACACTGGAGGGCTGCTATGGAACAAGAATAGCATGCTCTTATGCAGAATAAGGCCTGGACACTTGTTCCACCTCCGTCTCGTGTCAACATCATCGATTCGAAGTGGGTTTCAAGATGAAGAAACATGCAGATGGTTCCATTGAGCGCTACAAAGGTGTCTTGTGGCTAAGGGCTTTAAACAGCGTCAGGGACTGGACTATGAGGATACATTCAGCCCCTTTGTCAAGCCTACCAGTATTCGACTTCTTCTATCTCTGGTAGTTTTTCGTGGATGGTCTCTCCGCCAGCTTGACGTGCAGAATGCTTTTCTACATGGACTGCTTGAAGAGGAGGTTTACATGAAGCAGCCACCTGGATTTGTTGATCATACTCAGCCTTATCACCTCTGTCGTCTGACGAAGGCTCTCTATAGACTGAAATAGGCGCCTTGTGCATGGCATGCTCGCGTTGCTTCAGCTTTATGCACTCATGGATTCATTCCTTCGACGGCTGATGCTTCACTGTTCTTGTTTCAGCGACTGAGTGTGACCATGTACCTCCTTGTGTATGTGGATGATATTGTCCTCGTTAGCTCCTCTCCGACGGCTGCTGATGCTCTTGTGACTGTGCTTGGTCATGATTTTGCAGTTAAGGATTTGGGATAGCTTCATTTCTTCCTGGGTATTGAAGTCGCTCATCAGTCTCGTGGCAATTTGGCTCTCACCCAGAAGAAGTACTCTCTTGATCTTCTGCGCCGTGCTGGTATGCTCAAGTGCAAGACATTGCCTACGCCATGTCCTCCACTCACAAACTTTCAGCTGCTGATGGTACTCTTCTATCTCCTGAGGATGCTAACGAGTACAGGAGTATTGTTGGTGCCTGCAGATGTCGGCGATCACACGCCCCGATCTCTCCATTCTTTCATAATGGGGTGTGCAAGATCTTCATGCACCTACTAACGTAATCGTGATGCGCTATGAAGCGCATATTGTGCTATGTGCGTCTCACTGTCTCCTTTGGTCTTCATCTGCGCCCCAGTTCCTCTAGAGTTCTTTCCGCATTCTCAGATGCTGATTGGGCTGGGTGTCCAGATGACAGGCGATCTAAGGGGGGGCATGCAGTGTGCTTGGGGCCTAATCTTATCGCCTGGAATGCACGCAAGCAAACCACTGTTTCCCGCAGCAGCACAGAGGCTGAGCACAAGTTAGTTGCCAATGCGACTGCTAAACTTATATGGATTGAGTCCCTACTTCGAGAGCTAGGAGTTGCTCGGCCACATCGGTCGGTCCTCTGATGTGACAACATCGGTGCTACGTTTCTGTCATCAAACCCGGTGTTCCATGCACAGACTAAACACATTGAGATTGACTATCATTTTGTGAGGGAACGTGTCGCACAGAAGCTACTACAAGTCAGGTTTATCTCTTCAAAAGATCAACTTGCAGACATCTTCACCAAGTCTCAACCTTCTCCCATGTTTAAGGTTTATAGGCGCAATCTCAACCTCCTACATGCTTCAGGAGTGAGTTGAGATTGAGGGAGGGTGTTAGACTTCAGATTGTAGCCTTATTGTGTAATCCATACCATATTGGTATAGGACTTGTATGACATATATATATATATATATATATATATATATATATATATATATATATATATATATATATATATATATATATATATATATATATATATATATATATATATATGTGATAGGCCACCCCATAGAGGGTTGAGCCAGTTCCACCAAAACCTACGTTTTACAATTACCGGTCCATCCGCTTCTGCTACACCATTATTGATCATCGGCCACAGAAAAGATCATGACTTTCAGGGGTCCTATAGGTTGACAACTTAGTTTTTGTTACATGCGTTCTATGGCTCATCGCCACTTCTGTCGATGAGAACATTTTGTTTCTAGGACTCTATCAACATACGTAGAGGGTTATATATATGCATCTCCAATGTAAAGGCCGACGTTGGTAAAGTTTCTGTTTCCTAAAAATGATATTCAGTTTTATAGGGAGGTGAGGGTTGGACCAAACATAGCATGTGCACTACTCCTACATACGTACGTACGTGTGTCTATGCATGCATCTGCCACGGATCGGCGGCCGCCGTCTCTCTCAGTGAAGCTATGGCGCCACTCTGTCCGCTGACTTATTACAGAACCAGCCAAGGCACGCATACGCATCCATCCATGCATGCATGCATGCATGCATGGGTTTCTTTGGTCGCCCATGAAGCGCCCATTTTCTCTGGAGCAAAACGAGATCTGACCGCTCGTCCGGTCCATCGATCCGCCCGACACATGTACCTTTCGTGCCAGCTGGAGTTCATGCTCATGTACGGCCCTGCAAATCTGATAAAATCATAGGTTTTGTCACACCAAACCGAACCCAGATTAACCTCGGGCAAGCTAGGTAGGCATGCAGAATAATTCTCGAACTCAAAACGTATATACTCCCTGTAAACTAATATAAGAGCGTTTAGATCACTAAAATAGTGATCTACGTTTACAGAGGGAGTACATAGGTTACCACTGACTCAGCTCGAGTTTTCGTGAATTCCCTAGCTTGACAGCCGTAGTACACGTACGGACGTACACCCGTACATACGTCCCGCCACGTGGATGCATGTTTACTTAATTAATTAAGTACTAGCAGTGTGCCTTGCAGAGATCTGAGTAGCCAAAGCCAGGTACGATGAACACTGGACGTGCGGTACTGAATCGAGTAGGCGTGTTAATTTACGTGATTTGGAATGACCAGAGGTCTGGAGTACTACTACTCTATAATCCTACTACTACTAATATATGTATATGCTTAGTTAATTCGCCGACATTTTTATAGGTACGTACTACTCCCTCCGTTCCGAAATAATTGTCTTTCTAGAGATTTCAACAAGTGACTACATACGGAGCAAAATGAGTGAATCTACACTCTAAAACATGTCTACATACATCCGTATGTTGTAGTCCATTTAAAATGGCTAGAAAGACAATTATTTTGGAACGGAGGGAGTACGTGTTTGCATCTGTGTTACCCCGCTCCAGGGGCATGCCATGCAAGAAATTCGCGCGATCCTCGCATGTGTTCGTGCGACACGCATGCAATGCAACCCACAACAAGATACATCGCACCTAGCAGCTGCTCGTGATCTGCGAATGTACGGCTTGCTCCCTGCATGCGTACGTACGTGTGCGTTGTTCATTTGACAGGCGAGAGCACTTTTAGTCTCGACCTAATTAATTTACTCCGCATCGATCTTCACATGCACTTATTTGTTTTTGTGAGTGGACATGCATGCATGTCTTGGTACATTAGTTCGATATAGGTGAGAGCACTTTAGCATAGCATTAAAAGAAATGCAATGTAAATCATGATGGTTAACTTGGCTTACGGGTGTAGATGCAGTCCAAAATAGCTCGTGCCTTCCCGCAAAAAAAAAAAGAAAAAAGAAAAAAACAGAAAAATAGCCCGTGCCGCCACCTTTGGCCACCATGGCATGTTGGAACTTTTCGGGCCAAGGAGGATAATGTCCTCTCTAATCGTTTGTGAGTTCTGTTAGATGCAATTAGACACCTGTTTTTCCTCTCTAAAGAATTATAGGGATGGGTTATAGATGCCCTAAGGCAGGGTTTTGGTCATGCCAGGCGAGCGACCGAACAAGAGAACCCACAACGACTGTTGGATTGGGCAAAACCCACAACACCTTTGAGGTGGAGTTTGGGAGTATGAGTTGCGTGCGGACTTGCGATACCAGGGAGAGATGATTGTAAAATGCACACGTACCCGTTAGATACAATCTTGCCCTTTTGCATATAGAGAAAACAATATTTACTATGAAAATACAAAACACTATAAATATATATTTCACTGTGAGGCTTCCGATAACGATTTTACCTATAAACCCACTAGTTAGCTTTAGTTCTTTGTTGGTAGTCTGGTGGACAAGGCTTAGTAGGTTGTTTTGGTTTGCCGTGACTTCACTGCTTTTCTGCTCTGGTTTGTTTCAGTTTGTAACTCTTTTGATCGTGTACTTTCTCCCTCTCTTCAATATAATATATGCAGCTCTTCTGCATGGTTAAAAAATAATAATAAAAATAGACCTGATAACTAAAGACAAAACTTAGTGCGAACCGACCTGTGGTTGATTTGGTTACGAGGACAGTGGTATCCCCAGCCCATCTGGGTTCAAATCCCGGTGCTCGCATTTATCCTGAATTTATTTCAGAATTTCAGGCGATGCGCATTTAGGGGGAGAAAACGTTCACCTTGACTACGAGGCGCCTACAGTGACTTCGTGTTCATAGAAGTGAGTGAATATATGAGCATTTGCGTATGTACTGTTAAAAGAAAAGAAAAAAACTTAATGTGGGGTAGGGGATTTGTGCAAATGGCGCGACTTCGTAAATTTCAAGATGATATGCCAGCTCAGTTTTTTGAAGGTGCTCATAGGGGTAGGGTGTGCGTGTGTGCGTTCATAGGGGTGAGTGTATGCGCGTGTATATGAGCGCTTGCGTCTGTATTGTGTTAAAAAAAATGCGCGGAGTTTGCGGTGAAGCAGCAGGACGCAGGCATCACAACCTAGTGCTATCCTTTTGCTATCTAATTACCGTGGATCCAAAATCCTTACTTGATCCAGAATTAGAATGTTAATTTCCACCTAGAAGGGATTAGACCGTTAATCAATCTCGGATCTGATCGAGACGGTCGAGCCGATAGATCTAGATCACGTACACCCGATCGATCATCAATGCGAGGCTCATGCATGATTGCTCGCATTACTTGCTACAGTGTGCATTGTATCTAATCAAAGCTGCGTACGTGCATATAGACTTGCTTGCTACGACTAATCAATGTGGAAGAAAAGAAAGAAATAGAGCAGCGTGGTGTGGGTTGAGTTGGAGCATTCACGCATGCGTTCATGTCCGCCTTGTTGGCGACAAAGCTTGGACGTACCGGTAGGGGGACGTCGTCCAAGCCAGCCGCGATCCTTCTCTTCTCGCCGGCCAGTGGCTGACGGCGATCGTTCCACAGGGATTGATTGACACTAGTTAATCCCTATATACTCCCTAACACGCCCTAATTAAATTAGTACGTCATGTCAAAGTATATCTACATCGAGAGCCTGAAGCCTGTCGCCTGCGTAGGAGCCAGCGTGCAGTGCGTGTCAAACTGATCAAGCTACGAACACCATTTCAATTCTGCGGGACTGTCATGCACGCGTCATGCATGTAACTAACTATAGTAGTACTAAACATAAATTAGCACTAACCAAATTAGGTCGTTCAGACCTCAAACGCTAGCTAGCTAGCTTGATCGTTATGTACGTCCGCGTCAACTGTCAAGTGAGTGTAGATAATGAACATCAGGGTTGAAGCCCTTGTCGGCTTTGTTGGAGCGTGTCAAGATCAAGGGCAGCTTCTGAGCGATCGTCCGAGACAGTGAGCGTGTGGGGGATCCCTGTACGCACGAGCGCGCGCGTCCCCGTCCTTGACAGGGCGTAGGCACACGTACGTGCGTGCGCCATCGATCGACACCAACCTTGCGAAACTTTATTAATTTGCGGCAGCTGACATCTCACTTGTCACTAGATCGATCGCAGTCATTGCCCATGCATGCATCTACAGACTACAGTGGATGCACACCCTCCGCATTGGTCCATCTTGAGAGAGAGAGATGTACAGAGGCTGATCGAGACACGTGCGAATGCTTGACCAGTCCCACACATTCTATATTTGCCTCCTATTACACACCAACCAAACCTATATTAGTCTGTTGTGTAAATGATTTTCTTTTAGGAGCATCTACAACCGGGCGCCATATATCCGTCTCATATGCTCGGGCAGGTCGTCCGGTCACAAAATACCGGCCCAACCAGAGCTCTCAAACGGGCTTCAAACGACCGAGCTGACCAGCACCCCTCATATGTGTTCCAAATGTAGGACGGGTATAAGGCGGTCTGAAAGATTGTGGATGTCGCCTATGCGCTTTAAAATAATTACGGTTTAGGTTTGAACAAATGCGGAATAAAACTAGTGTTTAGTTTGTCAAGCACAAAACCTAAATTAACTAGACTCACCTATGTGCACCAACAATTTATGCTAAGCAAGATTAATAACTAAGTGATAATAAGATATATAACATGTCAGTTCCTAAAAAAAAAATATATAACATGTCATATTATGGCTATCATAAAGTAAAGTGCATAAGTAAAGGGCTCGGGTAAGAGATAACCGAAGCACGCAGAGACGACGATGCATCCCGAAGTTCACACCCTTGCGGATGCTAATCTCTGTTTGGAGCGGTGTGGAGGCACAATGCTCCCCAAGAAGCCGCTAGGGCCACCGAAATCTCCTCACGCCCTCGCACAATGCAAGATGCCGTGATTCCACTAAGGGACCCTTGAGGGCAGTCATCGAACCCGTACAAATGGCAACCCTTGGGGGCGGTTACCGAACCCGTACACTTTGGCAACCCTTGGGGGCAGTCACCGGAACCCGTACAAATTGCTCGGAGCGATCTCCACAACCTAATTGGAGACCCCGACGCTTGCCTGAAGCTTTACACCACAATGACTGAGCTCCGAAACACCACCAACCGTCAAGGGCGCAACACCCAAGAGGGACAAGCTCTAGGGTACCAAGCACCCATGAGTAATAAGCTTCTCAACTTTTCACTTCCACATATCACCAAGGAGAAGTCAAACTGATGCAACTAATGCAATAGCAAGGCCACACAGAGTGCCCAAATCCCTCACTCCCAAATCCCACAATAGCAACGAAAGCTATGGAGGAAAATGAGAGGAAGAACAAGAAGAAGAACACCAAGAACTCCAAGATCTAGATCCAAGGGGTTCCCCTCACATAGAGAAAGTGATTGATGGAAATGTGGATCTAGATGTCCCCCCCCCCCAAAACTAGCAAAAATCCATGGAGGAATTGAGAGATAACAAGCTCCAAGAGGTCAACAATGGTGGGGGAAAACTTGCTTAGATTTCTTAGGTTGGAGGAGGAAGAAGGGGGCATAAATACAAAGAAAAATATGGCCGTTGTACCCAGGGCACGCGGACAAAACGGTCCGGGCATCCGGACAACCCAGAGAAAACACCACTAAACTCCGGGCACCCGGGGGAAAATCCCGGGCACCCGGACGGAAAATAACATGTTGTTAACTAAATGAACTACCTCTAATGAAGATTCATAACGTTTACCCCAAATATCTAACTTTGTACCACCTAAACCAATTTCAGTGACTATATGAGCTCTTTTCCACTTCAAACTTTTTCTACACATTGCTTTAACATCTAATAACGACAAATGTGAATTAAAAATCATCATTTGATATGTAATAATATTTTTAGCATTATCTTCAACTATTTTAGGATAAAAATGATAGAATATCTAAATGTTGTCGAAAAATTCTAAAAGTCGGCAATGATTCCTAATAGTGGGACAATATATCATGATTAAAATGTAAAAGGAATACACATCAGAAATATAACGATTGTCCACCAAGTAGACTATGTCTATAACATCATATGCAAATATCTACACATTCTTTTGAAGTGACCATTTGAGCCCCATTTGGCTTAAAAATTTGTATACATCTGATTTTAACAATTATAATGATAAATGTGAATTAAAATCACCATTTTTATGTAATAATATTTATTTAGAATTTTCTCCTAAAAATTAGAAGAAAAATAAATAATGAAAACAAAAGTTTTTTTTACATCTATGCCCCTGGTTCCTTAGCTCTGCTTATTCATCCCCACGCTCTTAACGTTTGCTCACTTTTCCCCACTCCCTTGCCCGAAACCCTCGGAATAGGTCAGAACGGACGTCGCCGTCGGGTCAGTGCTTTGACTGTTAACTCTGACGAGTGGGGCCGCGTTGGGCGGTGTAGCTGTTTGACCGTTGGGCCATGGTTTCGTTGGGCCGTCCCTTGTATTAAACGCCTGCGCGCTCCGCCATGACAGAAGCCTGCTATGCATGCACCCAACAAGCCTGCCTGCATGCGTCAATGCGCGCCGCCACGATGCGCGGACCGAGCCTGCATGCGCTGATGCATGCCGCCACGATGCACTGACCGAGCCGCTTTCGTGCACGCCAGCCGCCACGGATGCAGCGACGGTCGCTGCCGCTGGTTCCTCTCTTCTCGCACGCTTGTCTCCTCGATTTAGAGCATCATTTCTTACGATCAGTTGCAGCCTTTTCGATCCACTTGCACCTGCATCCGTTTTGCTACGACAAATAAATTGAACAAATATGTTGTTGCTTCATGCACTAGCTAGGTGGCTACATATTTGTGGCTTGTGTAAAAAAGAAGGGTTTGTTGTGGCTGCATGCACTAGGTGGTTACTAACAAAGCGAGCTCTCTAAGGAAACAATCAACAAACATGTAGATTGGGTCAACAAGCCCATAGCACGATCACATAGTTGAAACTAGGAAGAACTTCATAATAGAATAGATAGAAAGCTTAACAATAGAACTTGATAAAAGGGCCAACAAGCCCATAGCATCTCCAACATAGTTCAATTACAACTTTACATAACATAGACTCAAAAAAAGGGAAAAATATATAGAGGGTTTAGAACCCTAGACGCTGCCTTCTCCACCTCGCTCCTCCTCCGGGCGCCCTTCACCGCTCCTCCGGGGCGTTGTCGATGGGGTACGGAAGAGTGTAGATGCGCGACGCGGTGGGGAAGATGTTGGTGTACTCCGTGAACATGTTGTGGTTGGTGAAAGCGATGAACTCGCAGCCACACCAAAACACCCGGTCGAGGAGGTAGAAGGCGTCGAATGTGTTAGTGAAGTGGGCAAGGAGAGCAACCACCGCCCTGTTTTGGATGACCTCCTTGACACAGAACATCCTTGGAGATCCCCACGGGAGGTGGTGGTAGCCGGACATGAGGAAGAACTCGCTGAAGTTCCTTGCGGTCCTCCACCTTGATATCACCCACACACGTAGTGTGCGCTCAACGTACACGCCAGGAGGGTAGAGCCTCTCCGGCACGGTGGGTGGGAAGTGGTAGGTTGGTCCGGTGTACTGCATGGCTGAGGATGTGCTAGAAGAAGGAGAAGTGGTCGAAGAGCAAGAAGGGTAGATGGCAGAGAGGATGGGAGATGGATGAGGGATGGCAGAGGCAAAGGGTGGCTTAAATAGCCGTAGTGCTACGTGTTATTTATCCATGGCAATAATAGGGTCAAATGTGTTCAAACCCACCGCAGCATCAGGAGTGTACACGCATGGGAAACGATGGTTTGAAAAAGAAAAAGAAAAAGAAGCTAATTGCACGCGTGGGAATCCATGATCGTATATATTATATAAAAAAAGGGACAATTTCCGAATAGAATTTTGGTCATTTTGCATTTGTGTAGAACAAAAAGAACAGAGCCAGCACGTTCACAAAAAACAGAGCAAACGATGCAAAAATACAGAGCCAGCACGTTCACAAAAAACAGAGCAAACGATGCAAAAAAACGACGCAATTCGATGGCCCAACCAGAGCTTGGTTTCCTTTTGGTCCCAATAACAACGTTTTTTCACGGAGTCAGTGGTGGGCGAGCAGCCGAGCACAACCAATAGGATCGCCTCCCGCGGATCGCCCCATGATCCAACGATGCGGAGCCGTCCTTGTGATCCAATGGCGCGGAGCCTGCACGCAGCCAGCCCACCTAATTCCTTCTAGAAGACCAGATCTGAGGGCTATCACATGGCGCGAGGGTATGACCGGACGGCTGGCGTTGGGAGCTAGGGTTAGGCGAAACCCCGCAGGGTTTAGAGGGGTTTTGAGCTGGTCAACGGGGTTTCGAAGACTTTGACTGAGCATAACTAATTTAAAAAAATCGAAAAAATATGAAACCTTCGTTGTTTGTCATTTTATAAGACAAACTAATGATACGTCTCCAACGTATCTATAATTTTTGATTGCACCATGCTACTTTATCTACTGTTTTAGGCAATATTCGGCTTTATTATCCACTTTTATATTATTTTTGGGACTAACCTATTAACCGGAGGCCGAGCCCAGATTTGCTGTTTCATGCATATTTCAGTGTTTTGAGGAAAAGGAATATCAGACGGAGTCAAAACGGAACGAAATCAACTGGAGAAGTTATTTTTGGAAGGAAAGCAACCCAGGAACTTGGATCGCACGTCGGGAGATACTGGGCTTCCCACGAGGGTGGGGCGCCCCCGCCGTGGGGCCCCGTAGCTCCTCGACGCACTTTGCACCCATATATACTCTTGTACCCTAAAACTTCCAAAACAGAAGATAGATCGGGAGTTCCGCCGTCGCAAGCCTCTGTAGCCACCAAAAACCTCTCAGGAGCCCTTCCGGCGCCACGGAGGGGGGATCCCATCACCGTGGCATCTTCATCATCCGGTGCTATCCATGACGAGGAGGGAGTAGTTCACCCTCGGGGCTGAGGGTATGTACCAGTAGCTATGTGTTTGATCTCTCTCTCTCTCTCGTGTTTCCTCTATGGCACGATCTTGATGTATCCGAGCTTTGCTATTGTAGTTGGATCTTATGATGTTTCTCCCCTTCTACTCTCTTGTGATGAATTGAGCTTCCCCTTTGAAGTTATCTTATCGGATTGAGTCTTTTATGAGAACACTTGATGTATGTCTTGCCGTGCTTATCTGTGGTGACAATGGGGTATCATGTGCCACTTGATGTATGTTTTGGTGACCAACTTGCGGGTTCCACCCATGAACCTATGCATAGGGGTTGGCACACGTTCTTGACTCTCCGGTAGAAACTTTGGGGCACTCTTTGAAGTACTTTGTGTTGGTTGGATGAATATGAGATTGTGTGATGCATATCGTATAATCATGCCCATGGATACTTGAGGTGACAATGGAGTATCTAGGTGACATTAGGGTTTTGGTTGATTTGTGTCTTAAGGTGTTATTCTAGTACGAACTCTTTTATAGATTGATCCGAAAGAATAACTTTGAGGTGGTTTCGTACCCTACCATAATCTCTACGTTTGTTCTCCGCTATTAGTGGCTTCGGAGTGACTCTTTGTTGCATGTTGAGGGCTTGTTATATGATCTATCTACGTTATTATTGTTGAGAGAACTTGCACTAGTGAAAGTATGAACCCTAGGCCTTGTTTCCTATCATTGCAATACCGTTTACGCTCACTTTTATCATTAGTTACCTTGCTGTTTTTATTATTTCAGATTACAAGAACCTATATCTACTATCTATTTTGCACTTGTATCACCATCTCTTCACCGAACTAGTGCACCTATACAATTTGCCATTGTATTCGGTGTGTTGGGGACACAAGAGACTCTTTGTTATTTGGTTGCAGGGTTGCTTGAGAGAGACCATCTTCATCCTACGCCTCCTACGGATTGATAAACCTTAGGTCATCCACTTGAGGGAAATTTGCTACTGTCCTACAAACCTGTGCACTTGCAGGCCCAACAACGTCTACAAGAAGAAGGTTGTGTAGTAGACATCAAGCTCTTTTCTAGCACCGTTGCCGGGGAGGTGAGTGCTTGAAGGTATATTTTTAGATCTTGCAATCGAATCTTTCTGTTTCTTGTTTTATCACTAATTAGTCTATAAAAGAAAATTACAAAAAAATGGAATTGAGTTTGTCTCATACGCTTCACCTTTTTAATATCTTTCGTGAGTATGATGGAAAGGATAATTGTGCTCAAGTGCTAGAAGAAGAAATCTCTAAATTATTTGGCACTAAATCTTTGAATGATGAGCATGATTGCAATGTTGTTAGTACGAATTCTTTGAATATCCATGATGCTAATGATGATTGCACTAGTTATGATGAAAATATCTCTTATGAGCATGTCAACTTTTGTGGAGTGCATGTTTGCATGAACACACCAAATATAGAAGATATTTATTGCAAGAGGCATAAGTACTTAGAAACCAAATTGTTGCAAGAAGAGCTAGATGAATGTGCTGAAAGATTCAATATTTTTCGCGCCCCTTATGAACTTTGCAATGAACATGGTCATTTAAAGCTCCAATGCTATTTGTTTCATGATCAAGTCATTTCCAAATATTGTGATAATTTGATTACCCTTGAGCATCATAAAGAGCTTAGCCTTCTTTTGGGTTATGAAGAAATGAAACGTATAACTAAGAATATTCCAAAATTTGCCCTTGACAAAGTTCTTCATTTTGATCTAGAGAAGATTTATATGTATTGTGCGGTGAATTGCATTAAAAATCCTTATATTGCCAATTACATAAAGAAAAGAAAACAAATAGAAGATGAAGAGAATGCTAATGAAAGGGAAGAGACTTCCCAATATCCTCCTATTATTTCTTATGATGAATCAGGTAAAGAGGGGGAGTCTTCTATCCAACCAATCTCATCAATAAGGAGATCCAAGAGGAAGGTTGAACCCACACATAATGTGAAGAAGAAACAGAAAAGAAGGAGCAACAAAGGTAGAAAGGTATCCCTCCCAAATGATGTTGCTCCTATTACTCATCGTGATGATGATAATTGCTATACCATTGGTGCAATATTTTTAATGATGAGAGTGATTATGCTTATGATATGAAAAAGGCCCAAGCTTGGGGAAGCTATGTTTGATGAGGATGACATATTTGAGAATATATTTGCTGCAATTAATGTTTGTCCCAAGCTTGGGGATGCTATGTTTAATAATGATGATATTTTTAGCCTCTCAAGTTTTGATATGCAAAGTAGTTATGATGATAGCATGCCTCCTACCTATGATGATTATATTTATGAAAGTGGATTTGGAGAGGCCATGACTTTATTTAGTGATGTATCCACTATCTTGGAAGAGGTTTCAATCGATTATGATGAGAACAAAGTTGCCACTTATGATGATTATTGTGATAAACTTATGTTATAAAGAGTAGTGATGATTATATTTATAAAACTTGTCATGATTATGAGTACCCTTTCTCTGAACATTACTCTTTTAATGTGGAAACAATTTATAGTATTCAAGTCTCTTATGATACTCCCACTATTCCGAATGAGAAGAATTTTGCTTATGTGGTGAGTAATAAAATTTCTATGCTAGTAGATAATGAAAAGAATGCTTTAGGTGCTGGTTATATTGTTGAATTCATTCATGATTCTACTGAAAATTATTATGAGGGAGGAATATATGCTTGTAGGAATTGCAATAATATCAAGTTTCCGCTCTATGTGCTTAAATTCTTGAAGCTATGCTTGTGTTACCTTCCTATGCTTGTTGATTATTGTTCCCATAAGTTGTTTGCTCACAAAATCCCTATGCATAGGAAGTGGGTTAGACTTAAAAGTGCTAGTCATATGCTTCATGATGCTCCCGTTATGTTTCAATTCTTATCTTTTATGTGAGCATCATTGTCATCATCATGCCTAGCTAGAAAGACATTAAAGAAAAGCGCTTGTTGGGAGACAACCCAATATTTATCCTTACTGTTTTTGTGTGTCCACATGATTATGCTACTGTAGTAATCATGTTTTATAGGTTTTGTTTCAATAAAGTGCCAAGTAAGACCTTTAGGATAGCTTACGTTGATAGTTGTGTTGATCCTGCTGAAAATCAGAAACTTTTGCACCCAGTAAATTAGTTTTGTTAATTCACAGAAACGTGATCTTGATATGATTATTTTTGTTATGGCTTGGTACACGAATTGCTTAGGTCTTTCTAATTTTGTAGGAGTTTTGGAGTTCCAGAAGTATACGTTTGATACAGATTACTACAGACTGTTCTGTTTTTGACAGATTCTGTTTTCTATGTGTTGTTTGCTTATTTTGATGAATCTATGAGTAGTATCAGAGGGTATGAACCATAGATAAGTTGGAGTACAGTATATATTACACCCATATGAATTTAGAATGAGTTCATTACAGTACCTAAGTGGTGGTTTTATTTTATTATACTAACGGAGCTTACGAGTTTTCTGTTGAGTTTTGTGTTGTGGAGTTTTCAAGTTTTGGGTAAAGATTCGATGGACTATGGAATAAGGAGTGGCAAGAGCCTAAGCTTGGGGATGCCCAAGGCACCCCAAGATAATATTCAAGAATAGCCAAAAGCCTAAGCTTGGGGATGCCCCGGAAGGCATCCCCTCTTTCGTCTTCGTTCATCGGTAACTTTACTTGGAGCTATATTTTTATTCACCACATGATATGTGTTTTGCTTGGAGCGTCATGTCATTTTCTTTAGATTTGCTTGCTGTTTGAATAAAGTTTCAAGATCTGAAATTATTAAATGAGAGAGAGTCTTCGCATAGTTGCATAATTATTTAGCTACTCATTGATCTTCACTTATATCTTTCGGAGTAGTTTGTTGTTGTTCTAGTGCTTCACTTATATCTTTTAGAGAACGGTGGTGGATTTGTTTTAAAGAAACTATTGATCTATCATGCTTCACTTAGATTATTTTGAGAGTCTTAAATAGCATGGTAATTTGCTTAATGTTAATATACTTGGTATTCAAGATATGTGAAACTTTCTTTTGAGTGAATTGAATACTAATATAAGTTTGATGCTTGATAATTGTTTTGAGATATGGAGGTGATAATATCAAGGTCGTGCTAGTTGAGTAATTGTGAATTTGAGAAATGCTTGTGTTGAAGTTAGCAAGTCCCGTAGCATGCACGTATGGTTAAAGTTGTGTAACAAATTTGAAACATGAAGTGCACACGGCTTGTGCATCCTTATGAGTGGCGGTCGGGGACGAGCGATGGTCTTTTCCTACCAATCTATCCCCTAGGAGCATCTTGCGTAGTACTTGGTTTTGATGACTTCTAATTTTTGCAATAAGTATATGAGTTCTTTTGACTAATGTTGAGTCCATGGATTATCGCACTTTTACATTTCCGCCATTGCTAGCCTCTTGATGCACGTGCATTGCCCTTTCTCACCTTGAGAGTTGGTGCAAACTTCACGGTGCATCAAACCCCGTGATACGATACGCTCTATCACACATAAACCTCCTTATATCTTCCTCAAAATAGCCACCATACCTACCTATCATGGCATTTCCATAGCCATTCCGAGATATATTGCCATGCAACTTCCATCATCATATTCATGACATACATTACTTTTGTCATATTGCCATTGCATGAACATGTAGTTGACATCGTATTTGTGGCAAAGACACCATGCATTATTTTTCATACATGTCACTCTTGATTCATTTCACCATCCCGGTACACCGCCGGAGGCATTCATATAGAGTCATATCTTGTTCTAAGTTTCGAGTTGTAATCCTTATGTTGTAATCAATAGAAGTGTGATGATCATCATTATTAGAGCATTGCCCAAAAGAAAAAAAAGAAAAAAAGAAGAAGAAAGGCCAAAAATAAAGAAAGGCCCAAAAAAAAGAAAAAAAAGGAAAGGCCCAAAAAAAAGAAAATTAAAAAAAGAGGGCCATGCTACTATCTCTTTTTCCACGCTTGTGCTTCAAAGTAGCACCTTGTTCTTCATGTAGTGAGTCTCATATATTGTGCTTCAAAGTAGCACCTTGTTCTTCATGTAGAGTCTCATAAGTTGTCTTTTTATACTAGTGGGAAGTTTTCATTATAGAACTTGGCTTGTATATTCCTACGATGGGCTTCCTCAAATGCCCTAGGTCTTCATGAGCAAGCGAGTTGGGTGCACACCCACTAGTTTTCTTTTGTTGAGCATTCATAGCTCTAGTGCATCCGTTGCATGGCAATCCCTACTCCTCATGTTGACATCAATTGATGGGCATCTCCATAGCCCGTTGATTATCCTCGTCAATGTGAGACTTTCTCCTTTTTGTCTTCTCCACACAATCCCCATCATCATATTCTATTCCACCCATAGTGCTATATCCATGGCTCACGCTCATGTATTGCGTGAAGGTTGAAAAAGTTTGAGATTATTTATGTATGAAACAATTGCTTGGCTTGTCATCGGGGGTATAGAAGTTGGGAACATCTTTGTGTGACGAAAATGAAGCATAGCCTAACTATATGATTTTGTAGGGATGAACTTTCTTTTGCCATGCTATTTTGAGAAGACATGATTGCTTTGATTAGTATGCTTGAAGTATTATTATTTTTATGTCAATATGAACTTTTGTCTTGAATCTTTCAGATCTGAATATTCATGTCAAAATTAAGAAGATTTACATTGAAATTATGCCAAAGTATCACTCCGCATCAAAAATTCTTTTTTATCATTTACCTACTCGAGGACGAGCAGGAATTAATCTTGGGGATGATTGATACGTCTCCAACGTATCTATAATTTTTGATTGCTCCATGCTACTTTATCTACTGTTTTAGGCAATATTGGGCTTTATTATCCACTTTTATATTATTTTTGGGACTAACCTATTAACCAGAGGCCGAGCCCAGATTTTTGTTTTATGCCTATTTGGTGTTTCGAGGAAAAGGAATATCGACGAAGTCAAAACGGAATGAAATCAATCGGAGAAGTTATTTTGGAAGGAAAGCAACCCAGGAACTTGATCGACGTCAGGAGATACTGGGCTGCCCGAGGGTGGGGGCGCCCCTGCCTCGTGGGGCCCCCGTAGCTCCTCCGACGCACTTCCTGCAGCCATATATACTCTTGTACCCTAAAACTTCCAGAACAGAAGATAGACCGGGAGTTCCACCATCGCAAGCCTCTGTAGCCACCAAAAACCTCTCGGGAGCCCTTCCGGCGCCACGGGGGGGATCCCATCACCGTGGCCATCTTCATCATCCGGCGCTATCCATGACGAGGAGGAGTAGTTCACCCTCGGGCTGAGGGTATGTACCAAGAGCTATGTGTTTGATCTCTCTCTCGTGTTCTCTCGTGTTTCCTCTATGGCAGGATCTTGATGTATCCCGAGCTTTGCTATTGTAGTTGGATCTTATGATGTTTCTCCCCCTCTACTCTCTTGTGATGAATTGAGATTCCCCTTTGAAGTTATCTTATCGGATTGAGTCTTTTATGAGAACACTTGATGTATGTCTTGCCGTGCTTATCTGTGGTGACAATGGGATATCATGTGCCACTTGATGTATGTTTTGGTGACCAACTTGCGGGTTCTGCCCATGAACCTATGCATAGGGGTTAGCACACGTTCTTGACTCTCCGGTAGAAACTTTGGGGCACTCTTTGAAGTACTTTGTGTTGGTTGGATGAATCTGAGATTGTGTGATGCATATTGTATAATCATGCCCATGGATACTTGAGGTGACAATGGAGTATCTAGGTGACATTAGGGTTTTGGTTGATTTGTGTCTTAAGGTGTTATTCTAGTACGAACTCTTTTATAGATTGATCCGAAAGAATAACTTTGAGGTGGTTTCGTACCCTACCATAATCTCTACGTTTGTTCTCCGCTATTAGTGGCGGAGTGACTCTTTGTTGCATGTTGAGGGCTTGTTATATGATCTATCTATGTTATTATTGTTGAGAGAACTTGCACTAGTGAAAGTATGAACCCCAGGCCTTGTTTCCTATCATTGCAATACCGTTTACGCTCACTTTTATCATTAGTTACCTTGCTGTTTTTATTATTTCAGATTACAAAAACCTATATCTACTATCTATTTTGCACTTGTATCACCATCTCTTCACCGAACTAGTGCACCTATACAATTTGCCATTGTATTCGGTGTGTTGGGGACACAAGAGACTCTTTGTTATTTGGTTGCAGGGTTGCTTGAGAGAGACCATCTTCATCCTACGCCTCCTACGGATTGATAAACCTTAGGTCATCCACTTGAGGGAAATTTGCTACTGTCCTACAAACCTGTGCACTTGCAGGCCCAACAACATCTACAAGAAGAAGGTTGTGTAGTAGACATCAACTAACGAGGAAAAATACTAAACTTCGTCTATGGTCATTTACATGAAAAAACCCTAGCTGGCACGATCGAGGTCAAATGAGCACCATTAATATAAAAAAATCAAAAAAATATAAAACCTGCGCACAATGTTGTCTTACGTGACATGTTACCAACCAAAAATCATAAACTTGGTCAATGGTCATTTTCATGAGAAAACCTTCACACATATGAGCTATCATGTACATGATTTCATAGAGTTCAAGGACAGTAGGTAGGTTACCTTCTGTTTTTGAATTTTTTTATAAAAATCAAAAAAAAATCACCAAAGCTTTATTTCAAACTGAATAAGAAGGATGTGAAGTTAGTTTTCCATTTTCATATTTCAAACTTTTTTAATAGTTTTTGTATTAAAGCATATGGTTTCAAAAGAAAATGTAAAAATATGAAGATTAATTCAAAAAATAGTGAGATTTCGAATCTATACTATGGAAAGTGAATATGTGTGAATAAAAAACATTTGGCTCATTTAGAGTAGGTCCAAAAAAACTTGATTACAAATGGGTTGTTTACCCTAGCCTGGGAGCTCATTTGGAGCACATTTATCAAATTCAAATTTATTTAACCTCCTCTAAATCACTTCAAATTTTACACAGATGATCTACTACACAAACATAGATAGTTTGCCAAGGTTTTTTTTTGTTTTTTGCATTTTCTTGAATTTATACTATCCAGGTTTGCCAAGGTTTACATGATCTCATTTGGAGCATGCATTTGATTTCCTACACAACATGTGTGATCATTGAAGCACCTAAAATCATAGTTCACAACATCTAAACATAACTAACCTTAGATTCAGGATAGACAAATATACCACTGGCAAATTTAAGGACAGACAAATATACATAGCAACTAGATTACTAGCATCAACATAGCCAACCATAACCAAATTCATGAAAACTAAATTCAGTTCAACAAACCATAACCAACGAGATTCAGTTCAACAAACCAAAAGTAACCCAACAGATAAACTTAAAGATTCGGTTCACAGCATCACATCATCGATCACATCACGCCAGAGTCAGGGCCTTCGCGAGGGCGGCATGCTGCCCCCTGATCATGTAGTCCTCCCTGCGAATCGCTACATCCTCCGCATGAGACAGAACACGATCGAAGCGGCCATCCCTTGGATTTGGCTTGGTGGTGCAATAGGGGCAGTGCCACTTCTTGGTCTTGCGGTTGTAGAAGGAAGCAACTCCCTTGGCCTTGATCTTCACCACCTCCTTGGCTGTGAAGGATACGATGTTGCCCTTGTACACTTCTTCTCCAGAATCATACTGCACAAATGAATGAGTTACATTAATACATTATAGATTCATGGATACACTATGTCAAAGGAACTAAATGAACAATCTAAATTTCAAGTAGGCTTATGCTACGTCTTGAGCTTGCGTTGGTTTTCCTTGAAGAGGAAAGGGTGATGCAGCAATAGTAGCATAAGTATTTCCCTTAGTTTTTGAGAACCAAGGTATCAATCCAGTAGGAGGCTCCTAAAAAATCCCACGCACTTACACAAACAAACAAAGAACTCGCAACCAACGCAATAAAGGGGTTGTCAATCCCTTCACGGCCACTTGCGAAAGTGATATCTGATAGAGATAATATGATAAGATAAATATATTTTTGGTATATTATAATATAGATTGGAAAAGTAAAGATGCAAATAAAAGTAGATTGAAAGCTTATATGATAAAAGATAGATCCGGGGGCCGTAGGTTTTACTAGTGGCTTCTCTTAAGATAGCATAAGTATTACGGTGGGTGAACAAATTACTGTCGAGCAATTGATAGAAAAGCGAATAATTATGAGATTATCTAGGCATGATCATGTATATAGGCATCACGTCCATGACAAGTAGACCGACTCCTGCCTGCATCTACTACTATTACTCCACACATCAACCGCTATCCAGCATGCATCTAGAGTATTAAGTTCATAAAGAACAGAGTAACGCATTAAGAAAGATGACATGATGTAGAGGGATAAACTCATGCAATATGATATAAACCCCATCTTTTTATCCTTGATGGCAACAATACAATACGTGCATTGCTGCCCCTGCTGTCACTTGGAAAGGACACCGCAAGATTGAACCCAAAGCTAAGCACTTCTCCCATTGCAAGAAAGATGAATCTAGTAGGCCAAACCAAACTGATAATTTGAAGAGACTTGCAAAGATAACTTAATCATACATAAAAGAATTCAGAGGAGATTCAAATATTTCTCATAGATAAACTTGATCATAAACCCACAATTCACCGGATCTCGACAAACACACCGCAAAAAGAGTTACATCGAATAGATTTCCAAGAAGATCAAGGAGAATATGGTATTGAGATCCAAAAAGAGAGAAGAAGCCATCTAGCTAATAACTATGGACCCGAAGGTCTGTGGTAAACTACTCACAACTCATCGGAGGGGCTATGGTGTTGATGTAGAAGCCCTCCATGGTCGATTCCCCTCCGGCGGAGCGCCGGCAAAGGCTCCAAGATGGGATCTCGCGGATACAGAAGGTTACGGTGGTGGAAATAGTTTTTCGTGGTCGCCTTTGATGTTCTCAGGGTACGTGGGTATATATAGGAGGAAGAAGTTGGTCGGTGGACGCCCGAGGGGCCCACAAGATAGGGGGGCGTGCCCAGTAGGGGGGGGGCGCCCTCCACCCTCGTGGCCGCCTCAGCTGCTTCTTGATTTGCACTCCAAGTCCTCTGGATCACGTTCTTTCCAAAAATCACGCTCCCAAAGGTTTCATTCCGTTTGGAGTTCGTTTGATAGTCCTTCTCTTCGAAACACTGAAATAGGCAAAAAAAAACAGCAATACGGGCTGGGCCTCCGGTTAGTAGGTTAGTCCCAAAAATGATATAAATGTGTAAAGTAAAGCCCATAAACATCCAAAACGGGTAATATAATAGCATGGAACAATAAAAAATTATAGATACGTTGGAGACGTATCAAGCATCCCCAAGCTTAATTCCTGCTCGTCCTCGAGTAGGTAAATGATAAAAACAGAATTTTTGATGTGGAATGCTACCTAGCATAATTCTCAATTTAATTTTCTTTATTGTGGCATGAATGTTCAGATCTAAATGATTCAAAATAAAAGTTCATATTGACATAAGAAATAATAATACTTCAAGCATACTAATCAAAGCAATCATGTCTTCTCAAAATAATATAGCTAAAGAAAGTTCATCCCTACAAAATCATATAGTTAGGCTATGCTTCATTTTCGTCACACAAAAATGCTCCCAAATTATACACCCCCGATGACAAGCCAAGCAATTGTTCCGTACTTAAATAATCTCAAATTTTTCAACTTTCACGCAATACATGAGCGTGAGCCATGGATATAGCACTATGGGTGGAATAGCATATGATGATGGGGATTGTGTGGAGAAGACAAAAAAAGAGAAAGTCTCACATTGACGAGGATAATCAACGGGCTATGGAGATGCCCATCAATTGATGTCAACATGAGGAGTAGGGATTGCCATGCAACGGATGCACTAGAGCTATAAATGTATGAAAGCTCAACAAAAGAAACTAGTGGGTGTGCATCCAACTTGGTTGCTCATGGAGACCTAGGGCATTTTGAGGTAGCCCATCGTAGGAATATACAAGCCAAGTTCTATAATGAAAAATTCCCACTAGTATATGAAAGTGACAACATATGAGACTCGCTATATGAAGAACATGGTGCTACTTTGAAGCACAAGTTTGGAAAAAGAGATAGTAACATTGCCCCCTTTTTCTTTTTTCTTCTTTTTTTGGGCCTTCCTTTTTTTCTTTTGGCCTTTCTTTTTTTTTCTTTTCTTTTTTTTGGCCTATCCTTTTCTTTTTCTTTTTGGACTTTCCCTTTTTTCTTTTTATTTTGGGATAATGCTCTAATAATAACGATCATCACACTTTTATTGATTTACAACTCATGAATTACAACTCAAAACTAGAACAAGATATGACTCTATATGAATGCCTCCGGCGGTGTACCGAGATGGGAAATGAATCAAGAGTGACATGTATGAAAATTATGCATGGTGGCTTTGCCAAATACGATGTCAACTACATGATCATGCAAGGCAATATGACAATGATGATGCGTGTCATAAAAAAAAAGGGACGGAACGGTGGAAAGTTGCATGGCAATATATCTCGGAATGGCTATGGAAATGCCATAATAGGTAGGTATGATGGCTGTTTTGAGGGAGATATAAGGAGGTTTATGTGTGATAGAGCGTATCATATCACGGGGTTTGGGTGCACCAGCGAAGTTTGCACCAACTCTCAAGGTGAGAAAGGGCAATGCACGGTACCGAAGAGGCTAGCAATGATGAAAAGGTGAGAGTGCGTATAATCCATGGACTCAACATTAGTCAAAAGAACTCATATACTTATTGAAAAAATCTACAAGTCATAAAAAACCAAGCACTACGCGCATGCTCCTAGGGGGATAGGTTGGTAGGAAAAGACCATCACTCGTCCCCGACCACCACTCATAAGGATGCACAATCTAAGAACACCTCATGTTTTAAATTTGTTACACAACTTTAACCATACGTGCATGCTACGGGACTTGCTAACTTCAACACAAGCATTCTTTAAATTCATAATCACCCAACTAGCATGAGTTTAATATCACTACCTCCATTTCTCAAAACAATTACCAAGTATCAAATTGATCATAGCATCCAATTCACTTCCTATGATAGTTTTTATTATACCCAACTTAGATGCCTACCATTCTAGGACCAATTTTATAACCATAGCAAATACCATGCTGTTCTAAGAGACTCTCAAAATAATATAAGTGAAGCATGAGAGAACAACAATTTCTACAAAATTAAGCCACCGCCGTGCTCTAAAAGATATAAGTTAAGCACTAGAGAAAAAACTATCTAGCTCAAAAGATACAAGTGAATCACATAGAGTATTCTAATAAATTTAAATCAAGTGGGATTCTCCCAAAAGGTGTGTACAGCAAGTATGATTGTGTTAAACTAAAAAGCAAATACTAATATCATACAAGACGCTCCAAGCAAAACACATATCATGTGGCGAATAAAAATATAGATCCAAGTAAAGTTACCAATGAACGAAGACGAAAGAGGCGATGCCTTCCGGGGGCATCCCCAAGCTTAGGATTTTGGCTATTCTTGAATATCTTGGGGTGCCATGGGCATCCCCAAGCTTAGGCTTTTGCCACTTCCTATTCCATTGTCCATCTAATCTTTACCCAAAATTTGAAAACTTCACAACACAAAACTCAACAGGAAATCTCATAAGCTCCGTTAGTGAAAGAAAGCAAAACCACCACATAAGGTACTGTAATGAACTCATTCTTTATTTATGTTGGTGTTACACCTACTGCATTCCAAGTTCTCTATGGTTCATACCACTTAATACTAGCCATAGATTCATCAAAATAAGCAAACAACACACAAAAAACAGAATCTGTCAAAAACAGAACAGCCTGTAGCAATCTGTAACCCCCGAATACTTCTGGAACTTTAAAAATCCTAAAAAAAGGAAGTCCTGGGAAATTTATCTATTAATCTACAGCAAAAGGAATCAACGCAAAATCACGTTTCTGTGAATTAACAAAATTATTTTCGTGCGTGCAAAGTTTCTGATTTTCAGAGAATCAAATTAACCATCACCATAGGTTATCCTATAGGTTCTACTTGGCACAAACACTAACTAAAACATAAAAACACATCTAAACATAAGGTAGATGCAAGATTTATTACTAAGCAGAAACAAAAACAAAAAACATAAATAAAATTGGGTTGCCTCCCAACTAGCGCTATCGTTTAACGCCCCTAGCTAGGCATAAAAGTGAGGATAGATCTAAGTAGTGCCATAATAATAAGACAGATCTTGAAAACTCATCTCATATTCTCTACGTTTAGCAGCAAGTTTTCTTTGAGGCAGGCAAAAGTAAATGAAAGGGATAAATTTAATGGGATAAAAGTCCCCAAGATCAATCACAGGGGGAATGGGTTCCTCCTTTGGCCCTTCATATTGCACAACTAATTCATCATTATAAGCATTCTTTTGGAAGAATTTCGTGAGCCTATACTCTAGAGAGTATCCTGGCTCATTTTTCGAAGAGCAAAATCATTATTAAGTTCGGAAATTCTATCAATTAGGACATTGGTAGGAACCTTTTTCCTAAGGTTTTCATTAAAAGCAACATAGTCCAAAGATTGAAAACGCCTAATTTCCTCTTGATCAAAGAGGATTGCCTCTATGGGAGGACGACCGGCGTCCACCCTATAGTGCGCAAAGATTTCTTTGGCCTCTCTTATTATAAATCTAAACTCATGAGTCAAAAAGATAGTAACGACGCGCTTAACAGAAGAATGCTCAATATTATAAATCTAAACTCATAAGCACAAGATGATGATGGTCATATCATGTCACATATTTTGATTGCATGTGATGTTTATCCTTTATGCATCTTATTTTTCTTAGTACGGCGGTAGCATTATCAGATGATCCCTTACAAAATTTCAAGGTATAAGTGTTTTCCCTGAGTATGCACCGTTGATACAGTTCTTTGTGCTGAGACACCACGTGATGATCGAGTGTGATAGGCTCTACGTTCACATACAACGGGTGCAAGCTAGTTTTGCACACGCAGAATACTCGGGTTAAACTTGATGAGCCTAGCATATGCAGATATGGCCTCGGAACACTGAGACTGAAAGGTCGAGCATGAGTCGTATAGTAGATATGATCAACATAGTGATGTTCACCATTGAAAACTACTCCATCTCACGTGATGATCGGACATGGTTTAGTTGATTTGGATCACGTGATCATTTAGATGACTAGAGGGATGCCTATCTAAGTGGGAGTTCTTAAGTAATATGATTAATTGAACTTTGATTTATCATGAACTTAGTCCTGATAGTATTTTGCAAATTATGTTGTAGATCAATAGCTCACGTTGTAGCTTCCCTATGTTTGTATATGTTCGTAGAGAAAACTAAGTTGAAAGATGATAGTAGCAATGATGCGAACTAGGTTCGGGATCTGAGGTTTATCCTCATTGTTGCACAGAAGAATTATGTCCTTGATGCACCACTAGGTGACTGACCTATTGCAGGAGCAGATGCAGATGTTATGAACGTTTGGCTAGCTCAATATGATGACTACTTGATACTTTAGTGCACCATGCTTTACGGCTTAGAGCCGGGACCTCAAAAACATTTTTGAAACGTCACGGAGCATGTGAGATGTTCCAAGAGCTGAAATTGGTATTTCAGACTCATGTCCGTGTTAAAACGTATGATACTCCTGACAAGTACTTTGCCTAAAAGATGGAGGAGGATTGCTCAACTATTGAGCATGTGCTCAGAATGTCTGGGTACTACAATCACTCGAATCAAGTGGGATTTAATCTTCCAGATGAGATAGTGATTGATAGAGTTCTCTAGTCAGCATCACCAAGTTACTGGAACTTTGTGATGAACTATAGTATGCCAGGGATGACGAAAATGATTCCCGAGCTCTTCGTGATGTTGAAATCGACGAAGGTAGAAATCAAGAAAGAGCATCAAGTGTTGATGATTGACAAGACCACTAGTTTCAAGAAAAGGGCAAAGGGAAAGAAAGGGAACTTCAAGTAGAATGACAAGCAAGTTGTAACTCCTGTGAACAAACCCAAAGCTGGACCAAAGCCTGAAATTGAGTGCTTCTACTGCAAAGGAAATGGTCACTGGAAGCGGAAATGCCATGAATATTTGGTGGATAAGAAGGATGGCAATGTGAACAAGGGTATATTTGATATACAGGTTACTGATGTGTACCTTACTAGTATTTATAGTATTCCGTGGGTATTTGATACTTGTTCAGTTGCTAAGATTAGTAACTCGAAGCAGGAGTTATAGAATAAACAGAGACTAGTTGAGGGTGAAGTGACGATGTGTGTTGGAAGTGGTTCCAAGATTGATATGATCATCATCGCACACTCCCTATACTTTCGAGATTAGTGTTGAACCTAAATAAATGTTATTTGGTGTTTGCTTTGAGCTTGAATATGATTAGATCATGTTTATTGTGATACGATTATTCATCTAAGACAAAGAATAAATTGTTATTCTATTTACATGAATAAAACCTTCTATGGTCATACACCCAATGTTGATGGTTTATTAAATCTTGATCGTAGTGATACACATATTCATAATATTGATGCCAAAAGATGCAAAGTTAATAATGATAGTGCAACATATTTGTGGCACTGCCGTTTGGGTCATATCGGTGTAAAGCGCATGAAGAAACTCCATAAAGATGGATTTTTGGAATCACTTGATTATGAATCATTTGATGCTTGCGAACCGTGCCTTATGGGCAAGATGAATAAAACTCCGTTCTCTGGAACAATGGAATGAGCTACTGACTTGTTGGAAATAATACATACTGATGTATGCGATCCAATGAGTATTGATGCTCGTGGTGGGTATCATTATTTTCTTACCTTCACAGATGATTTGAGTAGATATGGTTATATCTACTTAATGAAACACAAGTCTGAAACATTTGAAAAGTTCAAAGAATTTCAGAGTGAAGTGGAGAATCATCATAACAAGAAAATAAAGTTTCTACGATTGATCGTAGAGGAGAATATTTGAGTTACGAGTTTGGCCTTCATTTAAAACAATGTGGAATAGTATCACAGCTCACGCCACATGGAACACCACATCGTAATGGTGTGTCCGAACATCGTAAGCACACTTTATTGGATATGGTGCGATCTATGATGTATCTTACCGATTTACCACAATCGTTTTGGGGTTATGCATTAGAGACAACTGCATTCAAGTTAAATAGGGCACCATCAAAATCCGTTGAGACGACGCCTTATGAACTGTGGTTTGGCAAGAAACAAAGTTGTCATTTCTTAAAATTTGGGGCTGCGATGTTTATGTGAAAAAGCTTCAACCTAATAAGCTCGAAACCAAATCGGAGAAGTGCGTCTTCATAGGATACCCAAAGGAAATTGTTGGGTACACCTTCTATCATAGATCCAAAGGCAAAAATCTTTGTTGCTAAAATGGATCCTTTCTAGAGAAGGAGTTTCTCTCGAAAGAAGTGAGTGGGAGGAAAGTAGAGCTTGACACTACAGGAATCAACTTCTTTGCCGCCTGCCGTGGCAGACGGCAAAGCCATGGATGGCAGACAGCAAAGGCCCTTGCCGTCTGCTGGCAGCCGACAAAATATCCGGCCGAATGAGTGCCGGCAAAGGCCTTCTTTGCCGTCTGCTTCACAGAAGCGGACGACAAAGGGTTGTGCCATCCGTCGTCATAGCCAAGCAGACGGCAAAGGTTTTGGACGGCAGTGGGGTGGGGTGAGAGCCATTAGGGTTAACGGCGTGTTCTTTGTCGTCCGCTAGCAGACGGCAAAGAGCTCAGCTCTTTGCCGTCTGCTAGCAGATGACAAAGAGGCCAAGCTCTTTGTCGTATGCTAGCAGACGACAAAGAGCTCAACTGGACCAACGCTGAGAAGCTGCCACCTGGCCAGCAATGCTGTCAGCCAGCGGACAACAAAGAGCTTTTAATCTTTGCCATCCACTGGCAGACAGCATAGCTGGCCCTTTTTGCTAGTCCTATTTGGCCTCTTTGCTGTCTGCTGGCAGACGGCAAAGTGACCAAATAGGCAGCCCAGTGTTCCCAGTTTGCACAGAAGAAAGACGTGGCCTCTTTGTCGCCGCTGCCAGCGCATTTACAAAGAGGCTATATATTCCTTGTTTTTTTAATCCATTTAATTTGGCAACATATAACCGATTTATAACAGATATACATACATACATACATATAACTCCAACATATCCAACAAATAAGAGCATGTCCAACAACATATTTCATCAAAACCAACATATCCAACAACATAAAAGTCCAACATATCCATATATGTACATACATATCCAGAAACAAGTTTCCAACAACATATCCATATAGACATATGTACATATCCAACAAGTTTTCATAAACAACAAGGAAGCAAGAGAAGAATAGGACACTCCATCAATGCAAGCTTCCTCATCGATCTAAAGAAAATTTGCAAATTGGGAAACATGAAAGTTAGAACACAAGAAGAAAAAGAAGAAGAAGACTAGCTAGAAGAAAAGGAAGAGGAGGAAAAGAAGAAGAAGAAGAAGAAGAATTCTTCTTCTTCTTCTTCTTCTTCTTCTTCTTCTTCTTAGAATTCTTCTTCTTCTTCTTCTTCTTCTTTTCTTCCTATTCCTTCTTTTCTTCCTCTTCCTTGATTTTCATCATCTTATTATGTCATTTGTAGACTAAATAGGCTAAGGTAGGTAAAAATGCCATTTTTGGGCTAAGGTAGGTAAAAATGCTAAGTGTGTAGGTCAATTTAGAGCTAAGCTAGGTAAATAGGTCATTTTGGAGCTAACGTAGGTTAAATGGATCATTTGGGAGTTAACGTAGGTTAAATGGATCATATTGGAGCTAACCTAGGTAAACTTGGTCATAAATGGACTAAATAGGCTAAATTATGTCATAAGTGGACTAAATAGGCTAAATAAGAAGAAAAATACCGTTATCGCAGAGGTGAAGGAACGGTCGGGGCTGCGCCTGTGGCAGACGTAGGTGAAGGACCGGTCGGAGTTGCGCCATTGCCAGACGCAAAAGGATTGGTCGATTCTTGTCGGGAGGCTTGCTGCACCAAAGATCATTTCCAATAATGTCTCGTTAGCATGATGCAACTGAAATGTGAACACTAGTAACTAACGACCATTCAAATCAAACTCACCGTGGTCGCCGGAGCTATCTGGGGCATCGGCGGAGGGGTCTGACCGCATGGTCTGCACATTTGGTTCTCATGAGTCAGTCATATTAGTTAGTAATCCGAATTACGTGCATGATTTGGCAAATATGCATGAGAAACGTATCACGAGGAGCTTGTAGAGGCCCCGCTGAGAGTCCTCGTTCCGGTTCCTCTCCTCCTCCAACAGCTTAGCCGTCCTCTCCTCCATCTCCCTCTCCCTCTCTGCCGCCTCCCTTTTCGCCTCCTCCAAAAGCGCCTGGGTTTTCAATTTCTCTTTCTCAACCAATTCCTGCAACACACCACTCCTCGTTAGCATTGTAATCATCGGTGGACGCACACACAATGTAATGGAGGAAAGGTGAGAGAACCGGTATAACTAACCGCCATGGCGAGCTCCGCGGGCCGTGCACGAGGCGTTATCTCAGGAGCAGAGCTACTCTGGCGCTTCTTGATCTGCAGGAGAGTCATAGGACAACGTATCAGGCCATCACCAATGGCTACGGAGCCATGGGACCTCCCGACACCAGATATCATCACCAGCTCTGTATCAAAAGGATCCTTGCTCGGGTTAAAGTCCCCCCTTTCCTCGCCTTTCCCTCGTCTCTGTACTTCACCATCTTGTGGTGGGAGGAGATGTTGGTGAAGCTCTCTGGATGATCTAGGTCAGACTCTGAGAATGCCTTGGCCTTCTTGTAAGGGGCACTATGGGCCTTGCCATAGAGGTCGAATAGACTTGGCACAGGCTTCTTGTGGTGGTGCGACTGAGAGAGAGGAACAAAATATTAGTTAAGGGCTCAAGCTAGCATGAAGAATGATATTGCTATGTAAATAGGTCATTTTGGAGCTAAGTAAGGTTATTATGTCATTTTCAAGGAAAATAAGCTAAGTTTAGGTCATTTTCGAGGTAACCAAGATTATTATGCCATTTTTGATGAAAGTATGCTAATTATGTCATTATTACGCTATCCAAGGTAGTTATGCCATTTTTATCTAACTAAAGCATATTTAGGCATTTTATAGAGCTATCTAAGGTTATTATGTCATTTTAGAGCTAATTATGTCATGAATGAACTAGCTAAGATTAGTTTAGGTCGTTATTGAGCTATCCAAGGTAGTTATGCCATTTTTAACTAACTAAAGCATATTTAGTTATTTTATAGAGCTATCTAATGTTATTATGTCATTTTAGAGCTAATTATGTCATAAATGTACTATCCAAGGTAGTTATGCCATTTTTTAACTACTAAAGCATATCTAGTTATTTTATAGAGCTGTCTAAGGTTATTATGTCATTTTAGAGCTAATTATGTCATAAATGTACTATCCAAGGTAGTTATGCCATTTTTAACTAACTAAGCATATTAAGTCATTATGGAAGGGAAAAATGCTAGCATGAAGAATGAAATTGCATGAATGATGTAGCAAACCACATACCCAATGATCCCCGTACTCAAACAGGCTGGAGCTCCCTTGATGGTGTGGCACACCAACCATTTGGTCACTCTTATCCTGGGCCCTATGGTGTTCGACTAGCCATTGGGGAGAGCACCACATATCCACCAACGCCTCCCAACAGTCCATCTTATCCGCACACCATCTCGGGGGCACCTAAGTTAGTCAAGAGAAATTTCAGTGCTATGCACTGTTTTAAATAGCCCGCTATAGCTCCGCTATAGCACGCTATAGCGTTTACAAAAGGTCTTGCGCTAAAAGACTTTGGTCCAAACAAATGAAGAAGCATTTTAAATAGCGCGCTATAGCTTCGCTATAGCACGCTATAGCATTTGGAAGAGGTCCGCCGCTAAGATGCTTAGCGCGCTATTTAAAACTATGGTGCTATGCCTACAAATCAAATAAAGAAAACTAAGTTCAAGGCCTTAAGAATAGGTATAATTACCGCCAAGTACTTCTCCCTACTCAGAAACTTGCCGCGACACTTCTTCTTGCCCCTCCTAATACCCTTCGAGGCGTAGTAGTCTCGAATGGCTGCACCCGAGCCTTGTGCCGTAAGTTCTGAAGTAGGCGCTTGCACTCGGCTTCGACAACCATAGCCACGGCCTCCTGTTCTCCCTCTGAAACCCTGTAGAAGGTCTGCAATCAAACAAGACAACAATGATTAGTACAATCACTAGCTAGGTAGTGTTGATTTTTAATTCTGTAAAGGAGAAATTACCCAAAACCGACGGAACACAATGTCGGCCACCGTCTCGACGCGACACCGGCGACCATCTCCCCCGGAGGGGCCGGGGCAACCGTACATCTCCCAGCTCAGTGCTAGCTGTGGAACCTGACCCTCACCAGGTGCTACGTCTTGAGCTTCGTTGGTTTTCCTTGAAGAGGAAAGGGTGATGCAGCAATAGTAGCGTAAGTATTTCCCTCAGTTTTTGAGAACCAAGGTATCAATCTAGTAGGAGGCTCCTCAAAAGTCCCACGCACCTACACAAATAAACAAAGAACTCGCAATCAACGCAATAAAGGGGTTGTCAATCCCTTCACGGCCACTTGCGAAAGTGAGATCTGATAGAGATAATATGATAAGATAAATATATTTTTGGTATTTATTAATATAGATTGGAAAAGTAAAGATGCAAATAAAAGTAGATTGAAAGCTTATATGATAAAAGATAGACCTGGGGGCCATAGGTTTCACTAGTGGCTTCTCACAAGATAGCATAAGTATTACGGTGGGTGAACAAATTACTGTCGAGCAATTGATAGAAAAGCGAGTAATTATGAGATTATCTTGGCATGATCATGTATATAGGCATCACGTCTGCGACAAGTAGACCGACTCCTGCCTGCATCTACTACTATTACTCCACACATCGACCGCTATCCAGCATGCATCTAGAGTATTAAGTTCATAAGAACAGAGTAACGCATTAAGAAAGATGACATGATGTAGAGGGATAAACTCAAGCAATATGATATAAACCCCATCTTTTTTATCCTCGATGGAAACAATACAATACGTGCCTTGCAACCCCTGATGTCACTGGGTAAGGACACCACAAGAATGAACCCAAAGCTAAGCACTTCTCCCATGGCAAGAAAGATCAATCTAGTAGGCCAAACCAAACTGATAATTCGAAAAGACTTGCAAAGATAACTCAATCATACATAAAAGAATTCAGAGGAGATTCAAATATTTCTCATAGATAAACTTGATCATAAACCCACAATTCATCGGATCTCGGCAAACACACCGCAAAAAGAGTCACATCGAATAGATCTCCACAAGAGTGGGGGAAACATGATATTGAGATCCAAAAAGAGAGAAGAAGCCATCTAGCTAATAACTATGGACCCGAAGGTCTGTGATAAACTACTCACAACTCATCAGAAGGGCTATGGTGTTGATGTAGAAGCCCTCCATGGTCGATTCCCCCTCCGGCGGAGCGCCAGCAAAGGCTCCAAGATGGGATCTCACGGATACAGAAGGTTACGGCGGTGGAAATTGTTTTTCGTTGGCTCCTTGGATGTTTTCGGAGTAAGTGGGCATATATAGGAGGAAGAAGTAGGTTGGTGGCCGCCCGAGGGGCCCACGAGACAGGGGGCGCGCCCTGTAGGGGTGGGCGCGCCCTCCACCCTCGTGGCCGCCTCGGCTGCTTCTTGGCTTGCACTCCAAGTCCTCTGGATCATGTTCGTTCCAAAAATCACGCTCCCGAAGGTTTCATTCCGTTTGGACTCCGTTTGATATTCATTTTCTTCGAAATACTGAAATAGGCAAAAAAAACAGCAATACGGGCTGGGCCTCTGGTTAGTAGGTTATTCTGAAAAATGATATAAATGTGTAAAATAAAGCCCATAAACATCCAAAAGGGGTAATATAATAACATGGAACAATCAAAAATTATAGATACATTGGAGACGTATCACCGGGCAACGTGACCCACCCAGGGAAGTGATGCGGGCAAATCACACCAAGGACCGTGTTGGGCCTGCAGACACCACAGGGGTGTACCCAGCCCTTGCAGTGACAAGGCCAATGCATTAGATATTAATTTGAAGAAATGTGAAGGCAAAAGGTTAAAAAAGAGTAAATGCACTTACTTCAACCCATTAGGGGCAATCAACCACCTCTGGTCGGGGGTCGGGGCATGGGCGGGAGCTTTGTACAGCCACGCTTGTACACCTTCTTGCCCTTCTCAACCAGCTCATCGCCGCTGTAGCTATCATCAGAAAAGGTGTCCTTGCTACCATCAGTAGGGCCACTAGTCTCCGGAGTCTCGTGGGAAGAAGACTCTGGGACCGGAGTCTTCTGGGATGAAGACTCTGGGACCGCACTCACGTGGGGCAAAGGATGGGCGACCCGAGTCTGGTGGGGCGAAGGATCGGTGACCCGAGTCTGCTGGGGCGAAGGATCAGTGACCCGAGTTTGGTGGGGCGGCGAAGGATCGGCGACCGGAGGCTCATGGAACGGAGTCCGAGATGGGTCCACATCAGACGAAGCAGTCCTGTGGTTGGCTGAATCAGCTGGGGGTGGCGGCGAGGAAGGCGTAGTAGCCTTCCTACCTCTCCCGCTACCACGTCCACCTCTAGCCGCCTTCTTCCTCCCCTGACCTCTCCCAACCGAAGTAGAAGCACCCGCCGCTGATGTCTGCATACTGTCTAGCAGCGCTCTCCTGAGGGGCTGGGGTGGAATAACGGAACCACCCTCCCAGTAGCGCTCGCAGGAGGCTCGGGGCGCTCTGGACCCTTGCCCACCATCCTATCAACACCTGCAATGACAAAAAGTAAACGAAATTAGTACAACATAAAAAATTTGAATACCTGACATGAATAATATGTATATAATTTAAGTGTATCATCATCATGAACATAATAAAAATTTGAATACCTGACATGAATAGTATGTATATAATTTAAGTGTATCATCATCATGAACATAATAAAAAATTGAATACCTCACATTACTAATACTACTCTGAATCGTCTATATATGCTTCGTGACCATTAAATGCATCATCATCATCACTATCAGTGATGTGCTCATCATCATCATCATCAATAAATGCATAACCATGTGGAAGGCCTCCTCTACGTAATCGTTCAGGCATTGATAGGTCATCTACAGCAGTAACTTCTTCTTGTTCCGGCTCTTCTTGTTCAGGCTCTGGGGTGATGTCGGATTCACTATTGTTGTCTACTTCAATGTTCTGGGGTGGAGTAGAGCGGTTCTTGAAATGTTTTTTGGAAAGACGTGTTTCATGGAAGAATTCTCCTTCATCATATGTGTCTTGGTTAATGTGAGGTTCATAATCCTCTTCATTGGGGGGAGGTGGTCTAACACGTGGCAGCACTTCATAAACGACATCCCAACCACTGAGATTTAGATCACTTTGATAGGCCCATGATAAATAGAATACTTGGGTTGCCTGTTGATCCGTAATATAGACATCGGGAACATCCAAATGGGTGCTTTCTTTGATTTCGACTAGCCTTATATGTTCATGAGTCCTTCTAGTCTCCCTCGGCTGGAACCAATAACATCTGAACACTACGACGTTTGGTGGGTTGTCACCATAGAATTGAAGTTCATAAATTGCTTCAACTCTTCCATAATACTTGATATCTCCTTTGCGGATAGCAGAGACACTACAATTTGTAGACTTTCGGTCGGCCATAGATAGCTCTTTGCCATAGGTACTAAAGCGATAACCGTTGATAGTCGTATTTGTCAAATGAACGGACCTTATAGTCAAAACCATTAGCTACTTGTCTCAGTTCATCATCCATAATCTCTGAATTAGCCTACAAGTTTAATACGAAAGGATTGTTGCATTAGTCGCAAATTAGCCAAAGAAATGAAATGGTCTAATGGAATTTACCATTTTTTTTGAACCAAGAGATGAAACCAGGATATTCGCCTCCTTGCTTTGCCAGAAGCTCATACTCTTCGACGGAATTCTTTTGGATCACCGCTCCATACGAGAATATGGCGACGTATCGACTGCATCAAATATCTAGGAATAAGAGAAGTTCAAAGGAATTAGAAGTTGCAAAACAATGTACCGAGATCTTACTCCATGTACGGCCGCACTTCTGTTAGGTTGTTGAAGAGATACAGCGAAATGGTACGCCATTCTTCAACATCCAACGATACTGGTTTCCAACCACTGGCTGGTACGAGATTCCCTTTGAATAGCCTGAGGTTGGATAGACCCTTTTTAGGGTCGTCAGCATTGTACCGAGGCTTCAGATTATGCAAATGACGATTTTTGGCTTCGTAGTGTGCTGTCACGAAGTTTCCCGCCTCCTTAGTGATGAATGCCTCGGCCATCGATGCTTCAATTCTACATTTATTTTTACATTTTGCTCGAAGCATCTTCTGCATCCTCTCAATTGAGTAGCACCAACGATTTTGCACGCCCCGCCAATCTTGCCTTGGTCGGGAGATGCAAAAACAAGTGTTGCATTGGATTAAAGAGGCTTGGTGGAAAGATCATCTCTAACTTGAAGATCAACTCCGGCGCCAACTGTTCCATTTCTTCTAGGAGGCCAGGCGATAATTCTTTCGCACAAAGAACATGGAAGAAATAGCTCAGCTCTGCCGGTACTAGCCATTCATCCTCAGGGATGAAGCCATGCAACATCACCGGCATTATCCGCTCAATCCATGTGTGCCAATCATGACTTTAGACCAAATATTTTCAATTTATCAAGACTCGCTCCCCTCTTTAGATTTGCTGCATACCCATCGGGGAACATCAACTGCATTTTCACCCACAAAATAATTTCCCTCATAGTTGGCCTTCCAAGATTGAACCATGCCTTTGGATTCGTCCAGTTCTGCTTTCCTTTCGGTTCTTGCATGTTTTGTAATGGTCTATCACAGAGCTCCTCTTGATCGACTCTAGCCTTAGTATTATCCTTTGATTTACCCTCTATGCTGAACAATGTACCAAAAATGGCTTCGGCGATATTCTTTTCAGTGTGCATCACGTCAATGTTGTGAGGGCAAAGGAGGACTTTGAAGTAAGGCAGATCCCAGAAGCATGTCTTGTGAGTCCAGGCATGTTCCTTATTATACCCCTTGAAATACCCTAAATGCTCTGGATCTAGCTCGAGAGCGTTTAACTGATCTAGGGTCTGTTGACCTATCAACACAGGTGGTGCAGAGTGTTTGACAACTCTACCTTTGATGAAGTTCTTCTTGTCTTTCATGAAATTATGGCGAGGATCTAGAAACGGTCTATGCAAGTCGAAGCAAGTATACTTGTGCCCTGCCGTCAGCCAACGAAACTCAAGAGCTCCCTTGCATGTGGGGCACGGGAACCTTCCATGGACACACCAGCCAATGAATAGCGCATACGCCGGTAAGTCATGTGTCGAGTACATATACCAGGCACGCATTATGAAGTTTTGTTTTCTAAAGGCGTCGTATGTCTTGAACCCATTATCCCAAACTTCTTGCAATTCGTCCTTAAGCGGCTGCATGTACACATTCATATTCTTCCTCGGATAGTTCGGCCCTGGAATTATCAACGTCAGGAAAATGTTCTTTCTTTGCATAATCTGCCCGAGGGGGGGGGGATTGAGTGGAATGACAAACACGGGCCAACAACTGTATTGGGCTGCCGTCTGACCAAACACACTGAACCCATCCGTGCTGACGGCGACTCGAGGATGCCTTGGATCTGCCATTTTTTCCTTATGTAATGCATCGAAGCGCTTCCACGCTTCACCATCCGATGTGTGCACCATCATCACATTCCCATCTGCATCTAGTTCGGTTCTTTTGCCCGATTTGTGCCATGTCATCTGTCTGGCCGTCTCTTTGACCATGAAAAGACGTTGAATTCTTAGTACGATTGGCATATACCGAAGAACATTAACGGATATTTTGGTCTGCGTCTTCTCACCCATACTGTTGTCTACCACAAAATACCTGGAAGACTTGCAAATGGGACAATAGTTCAAGTCCCCATACTGACGCCTAAATAAGACACATCCTTTCTCACAGGCATGTATATTCTCATAGGGCATCTTAAGAGCACGGAGGATTTTGTCTGACTGGTACAGGTTTGCAGGTAGCACATGGCCTTTGGGTAGAAATCGTCCGAATACTGTCATCATCGCGTTGTAGCATTCTCTGCCCAAGTTGAATTGAGCCTTCAATGCCATTATTTGTGAGATGGCATACAACTGACAAAGCTCAGTGTGCTCGTGGAGAGGACGTTTTGAGGACTTCAACATTTCAGTGAAGGCCTTTGCAGATTCCTCCATCTGCTCGGCCGAGTCCCGAGCATCGTCAAAGTCTTGCACCATGTGTTCCATCCCGGTACCATGCTCGTCGGTGCGACGACAAACCGTCTCGGCTCTGGCACGTTAGGAAGACTCACCATGTAATGTCCAGACCATGTAACCAGGCGTAAAACCAAACTTCTGCAGGTGTTTACTCATTTGAAGCTCGTCCCTCAGATTATAGTTGTCGCACCGGACACAGGGGCACCAGCTTAATTTCTGGCCATTTGCAAATGCGGCTCTAACAAACCCCTTGGTTTTTGTTAACAATTCCTCGGTCCAAACATACTGACTAGTGTAACCGGTGTACATCCACGCAAGATCACTCATATTGACTTCCTACTGGACACACAAGAAATATATACATAATTAAGCAAACCATATCCATCAGTAATGGAGTTTGTCAGTTTTATTACGTCCATGCAACCTACATGCTAATAGGTAAGGATATCCCACTCGCGTATGTGTAGATCGGGTTTGTTTTCCCATGCTCTGCTCCGGATCCGACGCAAAATTTCGGCAGCACCTCCCTGTTGTTCTCTTGATACACGTCTCGGCAATAAGCAAAGAGGATGTGTACCCGAAGAACAATAGGGAGACACTGACGAAATTCTGCATCGGATCCGGAGCTGAGCATATGGGAAAACGAAGCCAATCTACACATACTCGGGCTGTCCATGGATAACGTTGGACAATTCAAAAGAATCACGATTATAAATATGCAAATGCATGCATATTTATAGATGTAACCCTTTCGAACGGGTGACGCATGGTTACGCATACTGATGATTGACACCTATAGCAAGCAAGTTTCATCGGCACAAAGACCGGAACAGAGCAAATGAAGGGGGGGGGGGAGGAGGAGATGTCATTTGTTCTCACCAACTAACGCAGGGGCGGAGCTCGTCGAACGCATAGGGAGGTCTTTAAACACCACACCCTGGCACCGACGAAACGACTGCACATTTAAATCCACCCAATCAACACAAATATATATGATGTTTTGCATAACAAAATCGAAAAATATATGACCTAACTCATAATTCACAAATATATGACCCTGTCGGGGTCGGGGTCGGGGTGTGTTTGTGGTGTCAGGGTGTTGGGGTCGATCGGGGTGTCAGGGTAGATCAGGGTGTCAGGGTGTCGGGGTCGGGGTGTGCTGTCAGGGTGTCGGGGTGTGGTGTCAGGGTGTCGGGGTCGGGTCGGGGTGGGGGGTCATGGTGTCGATTGTCGGGGTCTCGTGGTGTTGGGGTGTCGGGTCGGGTCGGGGTGTCGGTGGTCGTGGTCGGGTCGGGTGTTGGTGGTGGGTATGAGGTGTCGGGTGTCGGTGGTCGGGTCGGGTCGGGGTGTGGGTCGGGGTGTGGTGTCAGGGTGTCGGGGGTCGAGGGTTGGGGTGGGGGGGGGGGAAGGGTCCGGGTGTCGATTGTCGGGGTCTCAGGGTGTCGGTGGTTAGGGTCGGGGTGTCGGTGGTCGGGGTGTTAGGTGTCGGGGTGTCGGTGGTCGGGTCGGGGTCGGGGTGTCGGTGGTCTTCTTCTTCTCCTCCTCTCCTCTAGCTTTCTTCTTCTTCTCCTCCTCCTCCTCCTCTGCTCTTTCTCCTCCTCCTCCTCCTCCTTCTTCTTCTTCTTCTTCTTCTTCTTCTTCTTCTTCTTCTTCTTCTTCTTCTTCTTCTTCTTCTTCTTCTTCTTCTTCTTCTTTCTTCTCCCCCTCCTTGTCTTCTTCTTCTTCTTCTTCTTCTTCTTCCTCTTCTTAAATCTAGCACTAATTAACCTAAAACAAAACATGAAAAAACTACACCTAAACCTAGCTATTCTTCTCCTCCTCCTCTTCTTCTAGTTATTCTTAGTTTTTTTCATGACTAAACATAAACCTAAAACTAAACTAAACCTAAGACCAAACAAAACATTATCTAAACTAAACTAAATATAAAACCAAACTAAAAGTAATCTAAACTAAACCAAATCTAAAACAAAACAAAAAGTAATCTAAACTAAAAAAAACAGAAAAAGCAGAAAAAAGAGGAGAAGATGGGTGCGACCGAGGCTCACCTGTGGCGAGGTGGGACGGCTGCGGCAGGCAGCGAGGCCAGCCAGGCGGCGAGGTTGCTCGGTGGTGGAGGGGCTGGCCGGCGAAGGGGTGCAGGCGGTGGTGGCGACGGGCCTCGAGGCTCGGGCGTCTGGGTGGGCTGGCCAGGCGAAGGGGCTCCGGGCGATGGTGGCGAGCAGACGCAGGGCTCGGGCGGTGGGGTGGTCTCGGCGGGCTAGGGAGGCGGTGTGGCACTGGCCGGGCAGAGAGGGCAACCGGTGGTGGTGGCAATGGGGCCGCAGGCTCGGGCGGCGGGTGGGGCGATGGCGGCGTCTGGTGGCGACGGTGCTCGACGGCGCCAGGCTCGGCTGCATGATCTGGGTGTGCTGGGTGAGTTGGGGGCGCGGGGTGGAGAGAGGGGTGAGAGAGAGGGGGGAGAGGGGGTGGGGCCGGGGAGACAGAGAGGGGGCGACCATTACTAAGTGGGGGCATGTTCTTTGCCGTCCGCTAGCGGACGGCAAAAGTCGCACATAGCAGAAGGGGGAGACGACCGTTAGCTGGGCCCTTTCTTTGCCGTCTGCGAGCGGACGACAAAGGTCCGCAGGCAGACGACAAAGATTAGGCAGACGACAAATAGTCTGACCTAGCCACGCCATGCCCTGTGGGGCCCACATGGCTCTTTGTCGTCTGCCTTCTAGCTCTTTGCCATCAGCTGGCTGACGACAAAGAAGCAGCTGACGGCAAATAGCCTTTTTGCCATCGGCCCTTTCTTTGCCGTCCGCTCTGTGGAAGCGGACGGCAAAGAGGTTCTTTGCCGTCAGCTGGCAGACGTCAAAGAGGAGGCAGACCGCAAAATGCTAGATTCCAATAGTGTGATAAGGTAATTGTACCTTTTTCTGAATTGGAAAGTAGTTCATCACAGAAATCAGTTCCATTGATTCCTACACCAATTAGCGAGGAAGCTAATGATGATGATCATGAAACTTCAGATCAAGTTACTACAGAAACTCGTAGGTCTTCCAGAGTATGGTCCGCACTAGAGTTGTACGGCGATCCTATTCTGGAAATCATGTTAGTAGACCATGACAAACCTACGAACTATGAGGAAGCGATGATCAGTCCAGATTCTCCAAAGTGGCTTGAGGCCATGAAATCCGAGATGGGATCCATGTATGAGAACAAAGTATGGACTTTGGTTGACTTGCCCGATGATCGTCAAGCAATAGAAAATGAATGGATCTTTAAGAGGATGATGGACGCTGATAGTAGTGTTACTATCTACAAAGCTAGACTTGTCGAAAAGGTTTTTGACAAGTTAAGGTGTTGACTACGATAAGATTTTCTCACTCATAGCGATGCTTAAGTATATTTGAATCATGTTAGCAGTTGCCATGTTTTACGAAATCTGGCAAATGGATGTCAAAACTGCATTCCTTAAATGGATTCTTAAAGAAGAGTTGTATATGATGCAACCAGAAGGTTTTTTCGATCCTAAATGTACTAACAAGGTGTGCAAGCTCCAGCGATCCATCTATGACTGGTGCAAGCATCTCGGAGTTGGAATATACGCTTTGATGAGTTGATCAAAGCATATGGTTTTATACGGACTTTTCGAGAAGCCTGTATTTATAAGAAAGTGAGTGGGAGCTATGTAGCATTTCTAATATTATATGTGGATGACATATTATTGATTGGAAATGATATAGAATTTCTGGATAGCATAAAGGGATACTTGAATAAGTGTTTTTCAATGAAAGACCTCGGTAAAGCTACTTACATATTGGGCATCAAGATCTATAGAGATACATCAATACGCTTGATAAGATATTTGAATGAGTAAATACCTTGACAAGTTTTTGAAAGAGTTCAAAATGGATCAGTCAAAGGAGTTCTTGTCTGTATTACAAGGTGTAAAGTTGAGTAAGACTCAAAGCCTGACCATGGCAGAAGATAGAAAGAGAATGAAAGTCATTCCCTATGCCACAGTCATAGGTTCTATAAAGTATGATGTGCTGTGTACCAGACCTATTGTGTACCTTGCCATGAATTTGGCAACGGGTTACAATAGTAATCTAAGAGTATGTCGTGGAAACATCACAGCAGATTTCCTAGTGTGAGGACTTAGTCATGAGGCCAACACATTTATGTGGTAGATTGAGAGGGGTTGATCGGGACGAGAGACGCAACACACAAGACAAGAATTTAGACAGCTTCGGGCCCGGGAAACATCATTCGGTAATATCCCTACATGTTGTTTGTGGCTAGGTCTCATTATGCTCATGAGGGAGACGCCGCATAACCGGCTCTCCTCTAATTGTCTAGCCTTCACGATTATTTTCCTGCTCTCCCCTCTTGGGATGCCCCGCCCCTCCTTATATAAGTTGAAGGGGCGGGTTACATGTAGAGTCAAACTCGGATTAGGACTTAACCTATTTTGACGTCTTACCATGGGCTTCTTAACGTCTTGGGCTTCTTAACGTCTTGGGCTTCTTAACGTAAGCCAGCTTACAATCCGGCTTACAATCTGACTTAAAATCTAGCTTAACTGTCTGGCTTAACTATCTGGCTTAACTGTATGCCGGCTTACCATGCTTAACTATCCGCCAGCTTAACCTGCTTAACTATCTGCCGGCTTACCATGCTTAACTGTCTGCCGACTTATCATGCTTAACTGTCTGCCGACTTATCATGCTTAACTATCTGCCGGCTTATAATCTGCCAGGTCACCAATGAAACACCAAGTCCCAGCTGGGTCATATCTTCGGCCGGGTCACACCGCGGGGTATATCCCGACAGAGTAGATCACTGGACAACGGTCAAAATTATCCTTAGCAAGGACTAAGGAAATATTTCTCAGTTATGGAGGTGATAAAGAGTTCGTCGTAAAGAGTTACGTCGATGCAAGCTTTTACACCGATCCAGATGACTCTAAGTCTCAATCTGGCTACATATTGAAAGTGGGAGCAATTAGCTAGAGTAGCTCCATGCAGAGCATTGTAGACATAGAATATTGGCAAAATACACACGGCTCTGAATTTGACAGACCCGTTGACTAAAGTTCTCTCACGAGCAAAACATGATCACACCTTAGTACTCTTTGGGTGTTAATCACATAGCGATGTGAACTAGATTATTGACTCTAGTAAACCCTTTGGGTGTTGGTCACATGGCGATGTGAACTATAGGTGTTAATCACATACAAATGTGAACTATTCACATGGCGATATGAACTAGATTATTGACTCTAGTGCAAGTGGAGACTGAAGGAAATATGCCCTAGAGGCAATAATAAAGTTATTATTTATTTCCTTATTTCATAATAAATGTTTATTGTTCATGCTAGAATGGTATTAACTGGAAACTTAGTACATATATGAATATATAGACAAAACATATTGTCCCTAGTATGCCTCTACTTGACTAGCTCGTTTCTCAAACATGGTTATGTTTCCTAACCATAGACATGTGTTGTCATTTGATGAACGGGATCACATCATTAAGAGAATGATGTGATGGACATGACCCATCTGTTAGCTTAGCATTATGATCATTTCAGTTTCATTGCTACTGCTCTCTTCATGACTTATACATATTCCTCAGACTATAAGATTATGCAACTCCTGAATACCGGAGGAACACTTTGTGTGCTACCAAACATCAAAACGTAAAAATGGTGATTATAAAGGTGCTCTACAGGTGTCTCCGAACGTGTTTGTTGGGTTGGCATAGATCAAGATTAGTGTAACGCCTCGGATTCGATGCGCCAGGTGTCTGCCAGTTATTCGCCGTCCTTGCCATGTCATTTGCTTGCGTGTTGCACTTTGTCATGTCATCATATGCATTTCATATCATGTCATCATGTGCATTTCATTTTGCATACGTGTTCATCTCATGCATCCGAGCATTTCCCCTGTTGTCCATTTTGCAATCCGGCACTCCAATGTCCCCCGGCGCCCCTTTTGCCTCTTTCCGTGTGCGGGTGTTAAACGTTCTCGGAATGGACCGAGGTTTGCCAAGCGGCCTTGGTATAGCACCGGTAGACCCTCTGTCAAGTTTCGTGCCATTTGGAGTCCGTTTGGTACTCCAACGGTTAACCGGGTAACCGTAAAAGCCCCCTTCTCTTTGCAGCCCAACACCCCTCCAAAGTGGCCAAAAACCGACCAAAATCCCCTCCATGCTCTCGGTCGTTCGATCACGATCGCGTGGCCGAAAACCGCTCCTCTTTTGGACTCTCCTAGCTCCCAGAATCTATAAATAAATCCTCCCCTCCATTTTTCGCGGATGAATCCTTCCCCTAACCCTAGATCCATCCCTTCCGCGCCGTCGTACATGTCCGCCCGACAACCAGACGTGTCCGCCCCGCACCCCCATCCAATCGTGGCTCGCCCGGACGCCCCCGTGCCGCCGCCCACCGAACCCGCCTCGGCCCCATGCCGTCCGCGCCCCTCCGTCGCTGACCTTGCGCGAGCCCGCCGCCGCCTCACCGCCTCCCGGCCGCCCGCGCACGGTCGCGCCCGGCTGCGCGTGCCTCGGCCTCGCCTCGCCTCCCGCCTCCGGACGCCGCCGCCACGCGCGCCTCCGCCCGTCGAGCTCCGGCCGCTAACCGCGCCGCTCGACCGCCGCCTCCTCGTCGCCCGTTTAGCCTCGCCCGGCCAGATCCGGCGGCGCGCCGGATCCGCCGCCCCCGCCTCGCCCCAACCTCGCTGGCGCTTGCTCCGGCCGCCCCCGCCCGTTCTCCGGCGAGCCTCGGTTCGCGTGCCGAGCCCCCAGATCCAGATCCATTTGAGGTTGACCGAGTTTTTCCCCCAAGTCCCTGTTATTTTTACATCATCATGCCATGTTCATCACATCATAACTTGCCGAATACTGCTCCATTTTGTGCGTGTAATATGTCAAATTGTTCGCCTCAACGAGTAATTCATTTCATTCCATCGTATCATGTTCATTTGAGTCCATCTTGATGCCTAAATTATCGTTCAAAGAGTGCTATATGATGTTAATCTGCTGAAACTGTTATAACATGCTCATTTGTCATTTTTGCCATGTTTGATGTGTGCATCCTATGAGGTTATTTTTACATCGTCATGCCATCTTCACAGAGGTGCAATCCATGTATTTTTGTGAGTTGTGTAGTGAGTGCGTCGAGCTTGTTAAGTAGGGTACTTGATGTTGTTGTTTTGCTAGGCTGATTCTGTTATATTTTGTTGCTATGTAAACTTGCTGCTACTAGTCATTCTATGCTTAATCTGGAGATGTTCACTAAAGATGTTTTGTTATACATGTCATGCTCTATCCATTAATGCCCCTGGTTGCATTTATAGCCTGCTGTAACATGTTGTAGCCTTGCTCTCAACTTGCTAAATAATGTTGCTGTCATCCTGTTAACATTAAGTTCAATGTTGCCATGATTGTTGTTAGTGGTCCATGCACCATATGAACTTGCTCTTGCCATGCTTAGCTTCATAAACATGTATTCTTACTGTTGGTTACCTTGTCATGCCATGTATTGCTCTGAGGTGAGTGGTTCAAGCTCACCAACATGCCTACTTATTGTTGTTCCTGCCATGTATGAATCTGTCATATAACTTGCCATGTTTACATGGGTCCCATCATATTTTCTGTGCCCTTTTGGCTCATGGTAACTAAGGGACTTTTGTTATATGAGATTAGTAGATTCATGCCATGCCTTTGTTTGCCATGTTAAGTTCCTGTAGCATGTTGTTTCATAGCTTTAAACATTGCAACCTGATGTTATTTCTGATAAGCCTGAAACTGTTATTATTTGCAATCTTGCCATGTGTGTTTGAGCATGTTCTTGTGATTTCTGGAGATATCTCAGTGTTCATCTTTTGTCATGCTTTACCTGTACTTCATGCCCATGCCTTACGTTGAGATGCTGTAGCATATTGTTTTGATGCTTGCAATATGCCTAGTTGCTGTTTTGGACAGTTTGTTGTTATGACTTGTATAGAGTGTATGTGTTGAACCGTTGCTCCGTTTTGAGTGTGCTATATATGAAACTTGCTTGATTTTGCATGTAGTTTCATATTATCATGTTGCCTCCTTGTTTTGAGGTGTTTGCTTGATGTTTGGATGCATTTAGCATCGATGCCATGTTTAACTTGTTTTGCTCATATCTTCTAGGCCGTAGCTCCAAATCTAATGAACTTTATATGTAACTTGACTAGAATCTCATGTAGAGCATCTTGATGCATCTAAACTTGCTGTTTAACACTTGAACATAAGGTTTGTTCAGTTGTGGACCAATTTTGAAATTTGCATATGAGGACTTACCAGAATTGTTATATGTTGTTCCCGGCCTCATTTAAACTTGCTTTGATGTGTTGCTCTTGTTTGCATCGTCTCTTGCCATCAGTAGCCTCATCTAGGTTTGTCATGCATCATGCTTGTTGTGCATCATGTCTTGTCTATGTGTGGTGTGTTTACCATGTTGTGTGCTTCTTCTTGATAGTTCCTATTTCGTTGCGATCGTGAGGATTCGTTCGTCTACGCTTGGTTCGTCTTCGTGGCTTCATCCGTTCATCTTCTTCATGGAATCGTTCTTCTTCCTTGCGGGATTTCAGGCAAGATGACCGTCACCTTGGATCTCACTACTATCATTGCTATGCTAGTTGCTTCGTTCTATCGCTATGCTGCGCTACCTATATTTTGCTCTTCAAGCCTCCCCAAATTGCCATGAACCTCTAACCTTTGGCACCCTTCCTATGACTGCAGGGTATTATCTTTCGAAAGCCGTGCCCGCGGTTATGTGGCAGATGGGAATTTGTTAATGTCCGGTTGTAGATAACTTGACACCAGATCCGAATTAAAACGCATCAACCGTGTGTGTAGCCGTGATGGTCTCTTCTCGGCGGAGTCCGGGAAGTGAACACGGTTTCTGTGTTATGATTGGCGTAAGTAGGAGCTCAGGATCACTTCTTGATCATTACTAATTGACGACCATTCCGCTTGTTTCTCTTCTCGCTCTCATCTGCGTATGTTAGCCACCATACTTGCTTAGTCGCTGCTGATACCTCACCACTTTACCCCTTTCTTTCCTATTAAGCTTTGCTAGTCTTGATACCCATGGTAATGGGATTGCTGAGTCCTCGTGGCTCACAGATTACTACAACAACGATTGCAGTGCGTGTAATGTGATGATCATGGCGAGAGTGATGTTTGCTTGTCTTGGAGTTCTTCTTACGCTTCTTCTTGATCGAGGATAGGTTCGGTGTCGTCACTGGGCTAGCGAGTGGTGGATGGCGTTTGAGATTCTGTTTGTGTTTCATCCGTAGTCGGGTGGTGCTCTTATGTATGATGTATTGTTGTATTCGTGTGGCATTGTATGCCTTTTCTATGTATCCCCATCCATTATGTAATGTTGATGTAATGATATCCACCTTGCAAAAGCATCTTCAAGATGCGCTTCTATCCGTGGTGAGACCTTTGAGTTCCTTCAGGATAGGGTCGCATCTTGGGCGTGACAAGTTGGTATCAGAGCCTCGACCGACCCTAGGAGCCCCCTTGTTTGATCGTGTAGTTTGGACGTTGTTGAGTCTAGAAGAAAACTGTTTTCGAAGTCTAGTTATATCAGAGAGTAGGAATTCTTTTTACTCCTCAGCCCCTTCGCCGCTCTGGTGAGGAATCTTGACGTAGGTGTTTTGAACTACTCCTCTTCCTCTTCAACTTTTCTTTAGGTTCACGCAGTTGGTTTTCCGATCATTGTTCCTCAGCTCTTTGCATCCGGTGCATATCTCGTCAAAGTGATTCGACCCTCTCCGTTTTTGCAAGTTCAACCCTCAGTTGTTTTCTTTTCCCACCCGCCCACCCTTCTTCCTCTCGGAACCGGAGCCTGTAATCGAGTATCCTTCCTACTCGTGCGAAGTCTTTGCTTTCTTTTCTCAATGATTTCAATCGGTGTTTTCTCTTCAAGATATTCGTTGATTCCCCTTCCAGTTGCCTGTGTTTTTACCGCCCTCCCACCCCTTTTCTTCCCGGAGTCTGAGCATCTATTCGAGAAGCTATTTCATTTGTGTGGAGTCTCTTCATTCTTCCCTTAATCATTTCAACCAGTGAATTCTCGTCTCGTTTGACATTCTTCATCTCTTTTTCTTTCGGGTGGTTTCAATTCAAGTTTTTCGGGTTGATCACATTCTTACTTGGATCAAGTGTTCTCCTTGCTCGTTGCCTCTCGCCATTCAATCATTCCGGAGTTCGGAAGACATTCTAATTCCCCGGAGTTATTCTCAAATTCTTTTCAAAGTGTGACGTAAGATTGGATTCCATCAGTCACATGCCTTCTCCAAGATCGCTTTCAAATTTTTTTCATTGTTGGCTCAACATTTTCGGTTTTCATTCTTCCGGAGTATCTCAGTAATTTTGGTGGTGTTTTCCATCGACATTTGAAGACCGAAGAAGAGTTTTTCCTCTAAATTTTGCCCGTTCTCTCGAAGTTTCGTGGTTCTAGCTTCATGTTATCCTCGCGAATCATTCCCATTATCATATAGTATTTTTACCCATCCGGAGTATGTCAGAAGCTGTTTTCCCGTTTCTTTTCACTGGAGGCCATCGTCCCAGAAGAATTCTTCGTCCTCACATTTCATCTGCTGTTATCCATTTATCGCGTTGCTTCATGATCTCTTCGTTCTTTTGCATCTAAATCCCCTCTAGCTTATTTGTTCTTCTAATTCTTCCCGGTGATTCATTCTCTTTCATCATTCAATTTTTGAATTCTTACGGTGGTTCGTTCAAGATTCTTTTTCCTTGATTATCATATTAATTCATTCGTTCTTTTCAATCCTACAGGTGGTTCATGAAGACCTTCTCAAGTTTGCAATATGTCACTTCTCAATCCTTTTTCAAGAAGAATAAGTAGTATGCAAAATCCATTGCTTGTCATCAATTTAATTTGATGAAGGATAAGCACACAATAAATCTTATTTTTATTTCATCCAAGTGATTAATCCCTTCATTCGGAGTTTGTTGGTGAATAAATTCTAGTTCCAATTGTTTTCATCTTTTCTTTCCCGGAGTTCAAATCCCCTCGGCCATTCCGTCTGAACCTCCATCTAAATCATTGAAAGGCTTTAATCTTATTCTTTTCATCCTTCAATTCGATGTCATAATCCTTTTATTACCGGAGTTCTTCATGGTGGTTCTTCATGATTTAATTCATTCTTCAAGAGTTCATCAAGATTCTTGTTGGAGGAGCTCAAGTTTTATTCTTCTTGCATCTCGAAGTGCAATTAATTCTCCGTATTCTTCTAAAGTGGAGTTTTGCATTTCTTTGTTCTTCTCAGCTATCCAAGCATTTCCGTTTGTGGTCGGTTATCACGTCGTAATTTTGAGATGTTTTCCATAAGTCCACAACAAGCTTATTCTCTCGTTGTTGATTTGCTCAACAACTCCGTTCAATCCTTCCTTCTAAGTTCTTTTCTTCCATTCTTTCAATTCTTTCGGGAGGTTTTGTGTCACGTCTTCATCAAGTATCATTCCACCCTCTCTATCTCGTGTTCTATTCCTCCAAGTTTCAGCCAGAGTGCTGCCTAAATCCTTTCAGTCTTAGTCGTTTCTTATTTCGTTCAAACCGGAGTGGTTTCATAGTCTATCTGATTCCGTGATCTTTCGATTCTCGTCTTTCTCGTTGTTCCTCTCTTCTTCTCTAGTGCTCTCGATTCTTTACTTCTTCTCTTGAGTCCTTATTTCACCTCATCCCTTTCCCTTCCGTCTCGGTCCTAATATCTCGGGACAAGATCTCTTGTTAGTGGTGGAGAGTTGTAACGCCCCGGATTTGATGCGCCAGGTGTCTGCCAGTTATTCGCCGTCCTTGCCATGTCATTTGCTTGCGTGTTGCACTTCGCCATGTCATCATATGCATTTCATATCATGTCATCATGTGCATTTCATTTTGCATACGTGTTCGTCTCATGCATCCGAGCATTTCCCCCATTGTCCGTTTTGCAATCCGGCACTCCTATGTCCCACGGCGCCCCCTTTTGCCTCTTTTCGTGTGCGGGTGTTAAACGTTCTCGGAATGGACAGAGGTTTGCCAAGCGGCCTTGGTATAGCACCGGTAGACCGCCTGTCAAGTTTCGTGCCATTTGGAGTCCGTTTGATACTCCAACGGTTAACCGGGTAACCGTAAAAGCCCCCTTCTCTTTGCAGCCCAACACCCCTCCAAAGTGGCCCAAAACCAAGCAAACTCCCCTCCATGCTCTCGGTCGTTTGATCACGATCACGTGGCTGAAAACCGCTCCTCTTTTGGACCCTCCTAGCTCCCAGAATCTATAAATAAGTCCTCCCCTCCATTTTTCGCGGATGAATCCTTCCCCTAACCCTAGATCCACCCCTTCCGCGCCGCCGGACATGTCCGCCCGGCGATCGGACGTGCCCGCCCCGCACCCCCGTCCAATCGTGGCTCGCCGGCCGCCCAGGCCGCTGCTGCCCACTGCCCGCCTCCGCCCCATGACCCGTCCGCGCCCGCCGTCATGGCCGCGCGGCGCCGCGCCGCTGCCTCCCGCCGGCCGCGCCGCCCGTCGCCGCCCGGCCGCCATGTGCCTTAGCCTCGCCTCGCCTCCCGCCTCGGGACGCGCCGCCCGCGCGCCTCCGACCTGTCGAGCTCCGGCCGCCGGCACCGCACCGCCCGACCGCCGCCTCCTCGTCGCCGTTTGCCTCGCCCGGCCAGATCCGGCAGCGCCCAGATCTGCCGCCCCCGCCTCGCCCCGACCTCGCCGGCGCTTGCTCCGGCCGCCCCCACTCGTTCTCCGGCGAGCCACGAGTAGCCTCTTGTTTGCATCGTCTCTTGCCATGGGTAGCCTCATCTAGCTTTGTTATGCATCATGCTTGTTGTGCATCATGTCTTGTCTATGTGTGGTGTGTTTACCATGTTGTGTGCTTCTTCTCAATAGTTCCTATTTCGTTGCGATCGTGAGGATTCGTTCGTCTACGCTTGGTTCGTCTTCGTGGCTTCATCCGTTCGTCTTCTTCATGGACTCGTTCTTCTTCCTTGCGGGATTTCAGGCAAGATGACCGTCACCTTGGATCTCACTACTATTGTTGCTATGCTAGTTGCTTCGTTCTATCGCTATGCTGCGCTACCTATCTTTTGCTCTTCAAGCCTCCCCGAATTGCCATGAACCTCTAACCTTTGATACCCTTCCTAGCAAACCATTGCTTGGCTATGTTACCGCTTTGCTCAGCCCCTCTTATAGCGTTGTTAGTTGCAGGTGAAGTTGAAGATTGCTCCATGGTGGATAGGGTTATGTTGGGATATCACAGTATCTCTTATATTATTAATGCATCTATATACTTGGTAAAGGGTGGAAGGCTCGGTCTTATGCCTGGTGTTTTGTTCCACTCTTGCCGCCCTAGTTTCCGTCATACCGGTGTTATGTTCCTGGATTTTGCGTTCCTTACGCGGTCGGGTGATTTATGGGACCCCCTTGACAGTTCGCTTTGAATAAAACTCCGCCAGCAAGGCCCAACCTTGGTTTTACCATTTGCCTCACCTAGCCCTTTTTCCCTTGGGAGTCGCCTCTTGAGGGTCATCTTATTTTACCCCCCCAGGCCAGTGCTCGTCGTGAGTGTTGGTCCAACCTGTCAGCCGCCGGTGGCCACCAGGGGCAACTCTGGACTGGCCTACCGGAAGTTTGGACAATCCGGTGTGCCATGAGAATGAGATATGTGCAGCTCCTATTAGGATTTGTCGGCACATTCGGGCGGCTTTGCTGGTCTTGTTTTACCATTGTCGAAATGTCTTGTGAACCGGGATTCCGAGACTGATCGGGTCTTCCCGGGAGAAGGAATATCCTTCATTGATCGCGAGAGCTTATCATGGGCTAAGTTGGGACACCCCTGCAGGGTATTATCTTTCGAAAGCCGTGCCCGCAGTTATGTTGTAGATGGAAATTTGTTAATGTCCGGTTGTAGATAACTTGACACCAGATCCGAATTAAAACGCATCAATCGTGTGTGTAGCCGTGATGGTCTCTTCTCGGCGGAGTCCGGGAAGTGAACATGGTTTCTGTGTTATGATTTTCGTAAGTAGGAGCTCAGGATCACTTCTTGATCATTACTAGTTGACGACCATTCAGCTTGTCTCTCTTCTCGCTCTCATCTGCGTATGTTAGCCACCATACTTGCTTAGTCGTTGCTGCTACCTCACGACTTTACCCCTTCCTTTCCTATTAAGCTTTGCTAGTCTTGATACCCATGGTAATGGGATTCCTGTCACAGCCCTAGCTCAGCCCCTGCTGGCTTTGCTTGTTTCTCTTGTCATCATGTTTACAATTTAAATAAACTTGAAATGGGGATTGATAAACCCTAGCACAAATGCAATTCAAATAGGTTCAACCAAAATATTTTCAATGACCTCAAAATATCCTTTTAAAATGTTCATGATTTATGTAAAATGGTGAAAGCCTCTACCAGAGATGATGCATATTTTTCCAGGACATTTTGGTCATTGAATTAAATCATTATGATATTGAGTTGGAGTTTAAAATTACCATTAAATATTGGTTGCTACAAATATTCTAAAATTTGTTGTGTGGTTTGAAAATAATTCAAATATTCCTCACAAAAATTTACAGAATTAACCAAAGTGTTTTGGTTAGTATTTTATTTGCAAAACAGTAGCAGAAATTAGAAAAACTGAAACAAATAATAAAGAGAGGGAGAGAAGGCCACCAGGTCACCTACCTAACCTACAGCCCAAACTTACTGGCGCCCACGGCCCAGCTCCTCCAAATTGCCCGCCCATCCGGCCGTGCGATCATCACCTACCTTTGCCAAGACTGCAGAGGAGGAGACAACAGACGACGCCGAGGCGCCACGCCTCCTCCTTGCTCGCCTGCCTCACCGGGCGCCTCGAAGCCCCTCCTCGACGCCACGCGGCCCCCTCGACGCTCTCTCACTCTCCCCATGCTCATCCCCTCCTCTGGCCCCCTTCCTCTCTCTCTCCCCCGAAGGCCGTCGCCGCCGCCGCTGTCAGAGCCGTGCTCGCCGAGCTCCCCTCGCCTCGCTGTCCCGCCCAGGAGAACCGCAGGGTCGTCTTCATCATCTACGCAGAGCCACGCGACGCCTGCCGCCCTGCATCGCCGGCTACCTCGCCTTCTTCTTCCTCAGACACCGAGATCGCCACGGCCACGCCTTCTGCTCCGAGCCTTCCCCGAGCCCGCTTCGACGCCCCCTGCACTCCCCGTGAGCTCCTCTTCCTCCTCCCCCCTTCCCGTTCTCGCTCTCAAGCACTGCAGCGACCGTACCGAGCTCGACCGCGCCCGCCGCCGCCATCGCACGTCGCCGTCATGGCCAGAGCCACAGTGGCTCGACACCGGGTACACCAACGTGCTCCACACCTCACCAGGAGCACTTAGCACACACCAAAGCCTCCCCTAGCGCCCTGCATCGCCTAGCCCGCCGTTGGCCGAACTCAGGTCGCCGTCGTCGTCGTGGTTGCCGTCGCCTCCAGCCACCCCAGCTCTTCCCTCTTGCCCTGCTAGATGCGCGCGAGCCCCAGCTATGCATAGGACCAAACCCCGGTCGATTTGGTTGACCGTGGGCAAAACCCGAGCTAACCCAGTGTGCCTCCGCCGCGTTTCGGTCGCCGCCGGCGTAACTCCAGCGATGGTGACGTGGCCGCTTAGTTTAGGTTAACAACGCACTTAGTCTACACTTAGTTACACTGACAGCCGGGCCCCACTGCCTAATTAAACTTAGATTAGTTTCTGCTTAGTATTAACTAGTCACAGCGGCCCCACGTGTCAGCGTTGACTGGGTCCACATGTCAGCGACACTAATCAGCCCCAGTCACTGACCAATGGACCCCACTGGTCAGGTTTGACCTAAACCCGCCCTGTTGACCTGATGACGTTAGGGTGATGTCATGGTGACGCAGTAAATGATTTTCTGGATTTAAAATAAATCAGAAAATCCAGAAAATACCACAAACTTCTAAAATTCATAAAAATTCAACCGTAACTCCAAATTAAATAATTTATATATGAAAAATAATCAGAAAAATCCAATCTATCCATCTGCACCATTTGCATGCATGTTTGAACAACTTAAATCTGCTGTATACAACAATTTGAATAAATGGCATTTGAAATGCCTTATGTGGAGTTTGAATTTGAACCTAGGGTTCAAACCAACTTCATTTAACCTGCTGCTAGTTGCATTAGCTCAAACCATAGCATATTGCCATGTCATGATCATGCATCATATTGTGCATTGCATTGATTGTGCTTCTTCTTTGTTTGTCGGTGCTTGTCCCCTCTCAGTAAGACGTGTACCGACGATGTGATCGATGACACCAATGAAGAAATATACTATCTTGAAGTGCTGTGCAAGCAAAACCCCTTGTTCATTCCGATACAATCCTACTCTCTCGCTTCGCTCTATTTTATCTGCATTAGGACAACAACGATACAACTGTTACTTGCTGCGGTAGTTGAACCCTTTATCCTCTGCATGACTGTCATTGCCACAAGAATAGATGAAACCCGCCGCATGAGTAGGAGTTGTTTGAGCCCTGATGTGCCTACTCATTCATGCTTGTTTGTCATGCCTGCTACTGCTTAGAGTTGAGTCAGGTCTAATTCATCGAGGATGAATTGGAGGTGTGTGAACATGTCCTACTGTGTGTGAGCTAAGTGTGTGAACACGATTTGGTAAAGGTAGCGGTGAGAGGCCATGTAGGAGTACATGGTGGGTTGTCTCATTGCAGCCGTCCTCAGGAACTGAGTTTTGTGTTTGTGATCCATGAACAGCTACTACCACTCATTGGGATCCTTAATTGACCCTCTCGGCTTCTTAATCACCCTTGTTCTCCGTCCAGGAGTCGCAACTAGTTTCTGGTGTTTGTAGGTAGTGCTATTTTTCTACCAAGTGGCACCCGGCAGGGTGGGCTTGGGACAGACTAGGCACACATGGCCTGGTGTACCGAGTGGCACCCGGATGGTGGGCTCGGGAACCCTGCACACATCGTTTGGGGCCGTGAGCGACACCCCGGCCGGATCTCCTTGCGGATGGAACCCGAATAGGCGATAAACCCGGACGAGAGACTTGAGTGTTTAGGTAGGCGTGGCCGACTCCTCGCCCGGCTTCCGCTTGAAGGTTGCCGAGGTACATGACGGTGTCTGGCGATAAGTGGCGAGAGCGTGTGAAGAAGTACACCCTGCAGGTTATCATTATCTATTCGAATAGCCGGATTCCTCGGATATGGAAACTTGGACCCCTTGCATAGTTCATAGACAAGTGAAAGTGGATACTCTAAAATGCGCAAGATAAGCATGAGTGCTATGGATGTCGTTCTCGTAGGGAGACAGGAGCAGATCCATAGTGGTGTATTGATATGGTGAATATGTGGACTCGTGTGCGCCACCTCAAAGAGTTACTTGCAGTCGTAGTTCAGGATAGCCACCGAGTCAAAGCTGGCTTGCTGCAGTCAAACTCCACCATCCCCTTTGTTGATAATGATGCATATGTAGTTAGTTCTGATGTAAGTCTTGCTGGGTACATTTGTACTCACGTTTGCCTATTTTACGTTTTGCAGAGATTTCCTTCTCACTAGTAGTTCCGGGACTTCGACGTTTAGCTTGTTACCTCAGCTACGATCTTGTGCCCTCGGCAGGATCTGGTAGATAGTCAGGCTTCTCAGCCTTTTTCATTTCTAGATGTCTGTACTCAGACATGTTAAGCTTCCGCATGTGCTTTGACTTGTATGCTCTGATTGTTGGGTCATGAGACCCATGTTTGTAATATCTCGCTCCTCAGAGCCTATTGAATAAAATACTTGAGTTGTAGAGTCATGTTGTATTTGCACATATCGAGCATATTGTGTGCATGTTATTGAAATGCTTGGTATGTGTGGGATCTGACTATCTAGTTGTTTATCCTTAGTAGCCTCTCTTACCGGGAAATGTCTCCTAGTGCTTCCACTGAGCCATGGTAGCTTGCTACTACTCCGGAACACTTAGGCTGGACGACATGTGTCCTTCTTCGCTCTGGTCTGTTCTTCGGGAAATGTCACGCGATGAATACCGGAGTCCTGCTAGCCGCTTCTGACCAGTTCACCGAATCTCGCTAGCCCAAAGGCTACACTGGATTCACTCGTGATGACCGACACATTTGATGTTGGGTCATGAATGCTGTCCCTGTAAGTTTGTGCCACTTTGGGTTTACGACTAGCCATGTCAGCCCGGGCTCCTTATCATATGGATGCTAGCGACACTATCATATACGTATGCCACAAGGCGCAAACGGTCCCGGGCAAAGGTAAGGCGACACCCGTGGGAATACCGTGCGCGAGGCCGCAAAGTGATATGAGGTGTTACATGCTAGATCGATGTGGCATTGAGTCAGGGTCCTGACAATTCCTGAGTCCTCGTGGCTCATAGATTACTACAACAACAGTTGCAGGTACAGGTTATGCGATGATCATGACGCGAGAGCGATGTTTGCTTGTCTTGGAGTTCTTCTTCTGCTTCTTCTTCGATCAGGGGATAGGTTCCAGGTCGGCAGCCTGAGCTAGCAGGGTGGATGTTGTTTGAGTTTCTGTTTGTGTTTCATCCGTAGTCGGGTGGTGCTCTTATGTATGATGTATTGCTGTATTCGTGTGGCATTGTATGCCTTTTGTATGTATGCCCATCCATTATGTAATGTTGATGTAATGATATCCACCTTGCAAAAGCGTCTTCAAGATGCGCTTCTATCCTTGGTGGGACCTTTGAGTTCCTTTAGGATAGGGTCGCATCTTGGGCGTGACAATTAGGATTTGTCACTCCGTGTTTCGGAGAGGTATCTCTGGGCCCTCTCGGTAATACTCATCACTATAAGCCTTGCAAGCATTGTGACTAATGAGTTAGTTGCAGGATGAAGTATTATGAAACGAGTAAAGAGACTTGCCGGTAACGAGATTGAACTAGGTATGATGATACCGACGATCGGATCTCGGGCAAGTAACATACCGATGACAAAGGGAACAACGTACGTTGTTATGCGGTTTGACTGATAAAGATCTTCGTAGAATATGTAGGAACCAATATGAGCATCCAAGTTCCGCTATTGGTTATTGACCGAGATGTGTCTCGGTCATGTCTACATAGTTCTCGAATCCGTAGGGTCCGTACGCTTAATGTTCGATGACGATTGGTATTATGAGTTTATGTGTTTTGATGTACCAAAGGTAGTTCGGAGTCCCGGATGTGATCACGGACATGACGAGGAGTCTCTAAATTGTTGAGACATAAAGATTGATATATTGGACGGCTATATTCGGACACAGGAAGTGTTTCGGGTGATTTTGGAGAAAACCGGAGTGCCGGAGGGGTTACCAAAACCCCCCGGGGAAGTATTGGGCCTTAGTGGGCCTTAGGGGAGAGAGAGGGCAGCATCCTAGGAGGTGGCTCCCCCAAGGGGAGTCCGAATTGGACTAGAAGAGGAGGATGCAGCCCCTCTTTCCCTCTCCCTCTCCCTCTCCTTCCTTCCCGCTTCTCCCTCCTAGTTGGACTAGGAAAGGGGGAGTCCTACTCCTACTAGGAGGAGGACTCCTCCCCTCGGCGCGCCCAAGGGTCGGCCGCCCTCCCCCTTGCTCCTTTATATATGGGGGAAGGGGGGCACCCTAGAACACACAAGTTTACATTGTTTAGCTGTGTGCGGTGACCCCCTCCACAGTTACACACCTCGGTCATATCGTCGTAGTGCTTAGGCAAAGCCCTGCACCGGTAACTTCATCATCACCATCACCACGCCGTCATGCTGACAAAACTCTCTCTCGGCCTCAACTGGATCAAGAGTACGAGGGACGTCCCTGAGCTGAACGTGTGCTGATCGCGGAGGTGACGTACGTTCGGTGCTAAAATCGGTCGGACCGTGAAGACTTACGACTACATCAACCGCGTTGTCATTCTGCTATCGGACTATGAGGGTATGTGGACACACTCTCCACTCTCGTTGCTATGCATCACATAGATAGATCTTGCGTGATCGTAGGAATTTTTTTGAAATTGCTGCGTTCCCCAACAACCGGAACACACATACGAGTAAAGAGAACAAAACTGGTAATGATGATAATAGGTGTAGTGATCAAGGAGTTGATCACGGTGATATCGCACCTTGGGTTTTTAAATAGTATCGCGAAGCAAAGAGAGTGGTATTTGTAAATAAAGGTTCGCTTCAGAACTTCATGAAGAGTTAATAAGGGTGTCCATATCCTACTATCAACTATTGTTCGGAAGATGTTCCGGGTCATGTCCGTTTATTTCTGAACCTGCAGGGTCACACACTTAACGGGTTCTAGTCTTGATTACCGGATAAATGAGAAATGAGTTAAAGGAGCACCAAAAGAGTTTCATGTGGTCCTGAAAGTGTTTCATATGGTTCTAGATGGATTCTGGGAATTTCGGAAAGGTATAACATGATCTTTAAAAGTATGGATCTATATATGGAAAGTTTTCGTGGGTCTTGGAATGGGTTCCGGAGACATCCGTAAAATCTGGGATTTTATTTGTGGAAGGAAGTTGCACAGGACCATCATGAGATGACCACCCCTACTGATCCCACCAGGCCCACATGGGGCGCCACCTCCCTATGGCTGGCCTAGGCCAAATCTCTACTCCTAATGGACCAGTTGGTGAATAGTCCGCCGGTTATTTTTCGCTGGTTTTATTTCACCTCACCACTTTCGTTGGTTTTATTTCGCTGGTTTTATTTCGTCTCCCTCCCACCTGCCTTTTCGCTTCACCACCCACATAAACCCATCGGATTAGTTACCATATAAAAAATAAATCGCAATCAATCAAGTATTGATGATCAGATTAGTTACCATATAAAAAATAAATCACAATCAATCAAGTATTGATGGGATATTTCCTTATATTGATGTGATTTTCCTTTCTTATCATCAATCATCTCTCGCCTAAAAAAATGCGTAGCTTTCCTTTTCCGCCAACCGACCGTGTCCCTTCTCCCTACATACGCCCTCGTTGCTCGCCTCCCCGCAAAAAAACCTCTCGCTTGACCTCCCCAAACCCCGCACGATGGAAAAACCCAGCCGCCTTACTTCCCTCCTCTCGACCGCTCCATACGTCCAGATCGCGGCCCCATCCCCATCCTCCTCTCACGTCACGGCGGCCGATGGACTGCCGCCACCACCCTCCTACTCTCTCGCCACTGCCGTCCTCCCGCTCGCTCGCCGCCATCGTCGCCACCAATCCCGGCGAAGGCGCCATTGCTGCTATGTCGCCTCCTTTCCCCATCCAAGCCTGACCATGGCAACGATGCCCTCTCATGTGTCCTGCGGTGAGGTTTGGGGAGGCGCGACCACAATCCAGTAGGGATCTCACCGCGGACCCGTCCGCTGGGATGGGTGTTGCCTCCGTTGCGAATGGGATCGATGGGAGGGACTACTTCGTCGTCAAGGTCAGCGAGGCAGCGGCTGATTGAGAGCCCAGTTGTGAACACGGGAGTTCGTCCCCATGAAGGCGGCGGCCGTGGAGATTGGATGTGAAGCAACCCCACTTGCCAGTGGTGGAGGCTTGCCGTCCATGTGATCCTTTCTTCTCCCGGTATCCCCATTCCTTGCCTCCCATTACAAAAGCGAGCATGAATGAGAGCAGGGGCTGATTTTCATCAATTCATTTCTCATATTTTAGTTGCTTTTTTGAGATTATACAAGATGCTCCCGATCTGTTTTGTCAAATTACTTGGATCGTCTTATGGAATTGACAGCCATCATATTTTTCACCTCATGTTATTTCTTAATCCTTGTCCCACTAGGCCTCAAGTACATGTTTGGTAATGACGTGATGTTGAGGCGGCTAGGAGAAGCTCAGTAGCCAGATCAAGGGCTATCGAGATGGATCTGGGAGCCAAGCAGTAGTTCTTCTGTTAAATTTTGGTTATTATCTTTTCTATTGTTACGATTGTGGGATGGTTGATTTTGACTCGGTGTAACATTTACATTTGTTTCCCCAGCTTGTTGGCGTAGATGCGTGGCACTGCAGCAACTAATCAAGAGCGAGGGCAGTGCACATCAGAGCTACGCTGAATGTAGCGAGCCAACCACGAATTGGGTATGTTCACACGAGGGATGGGAGAGGAGAGGACATTAACATTTTTCATGATTTGGATGAAAATTTCAGTTCATAGTTTCTCCGTACGTGGCAACACACTAGCGGTACTCATAGGCTTAGGATGAAAGTAGCGCCAGCAGAATCAGTAGGTTGGATGGGAAGGCGGTTGTTGCCCTTGTCCCTTGGTGCTAGCCTACCGTGGCGGCCTCACTAACTTGATCACTGCGAATACGAGTTTGTGGGGTCGTGATTTGCTGCAGATTTGTTTTTATCACTTTTTACAATATTTATTGATGTATCCCTAACTCATGAGTCATTTTTAGCTTTGATTTCCCATATACGCCAGCCTAAATATCCCATGGTCAGAATATTTGCATGGTTAGTGGACATTGTCCCTTTCTTTCTAATGTTTAGTATTTTATATTGCCGATAGAAATAATTTTATCCGCTTGATTTAGGAAGTGCACATAGGTAGGTCAACATATTTTGTAGCTCTTTCAGATGTAAAAGCATATGTTGCATAAGAAATTATTATCTTCCAAGCATACTCATATTTCACTAACAAATAGGGGGAGGTTCAGACTTCAGAGCAATGACAAAAAGGTTTGTTCCTGACTCTTTTGTTGGAATTTTAGTTCCAAGTTAACATGATTTCTTGTCCGCTTCATAAGTCATGTATTTTCTTAATTAGGTGATAAGTAGAGCAAAAAATTTGATCATGTTATTGTGGGGTTTGTTAAACTCCAGCATAAGGAATTCTAGTTTAAGAAAAAAGACTTTTGGCTTCTTTAATTACAAATTGATTGCAACATCGTGTTAGTATGTGATTTCACACATCTGGTTATAATATTTGTGAAGACGTGCATTGCACGTGCACTTGGAAGCGGGCCTGTGGCCCATGTCGGACGGCGCCGACGCTGACCCGGGCCACCTCCTCCCCGTATTCTTGGAGCTGTGGCTGGCCGATTTACATGAAATTGATTCCCTCAGTTCTGGTGGCAAATATAATACACATAATCCATATTGTTATGCACTAACGTGTGTGTGTGAAATAGATGGATTATGGTCCCGTACCCAATAAGATGGATATGTGTGTGTGTGTTAGAGAGAGGGAGAGGGGGAGAGAGAGTGAGGAAGAGGGAGGGAGAGTGTGTGTGTGAGGATTTGATGGTAGAAAAGGTCGCCAATGTCGTAATATTGAGCTCTTAAATTTAATGTGTCCCCGTTGCAACGCACGGGCGTTCTTCTAGTTGGAATAGAGAGGGAGTCCTTCCCTCCTTCCATCAAGTGGAAGAGGAGAAAGACTCCCCCTCTTGGGGCGCCCCTCCTCCTCTCTATATGCGTGGAGGGATCCCTCTAGAGACACACAAATCAAAGGGGCCTCTCTCCTTCATAACTCCAGCTCTTCCGACCTAATTGACTTAAGTGTTTAGATTCATATAGACAGTCTCTAATCTCGGTCTAATTGGTCTAACAGAATTAGACTCCTAATTAGACAAGAAGCATCGCTAGGCTCTCTCTCTCCTTCCCTCTCTTTCTCTCTAGTTTTCTCATAGTTCTTCCTCTTAGACGTTGAAGCTCTGTAGGACTACTACTTCGGAAGTGTGGATATATCAGAGGGGCGTCTACTTTGACTCTCGTCTCAGAGAACTTTCTCATGGGTGGTAGGTGTAACTGATACGTCCATTTTGCATCATGTTTTCTACTATTATTTATAATGTTTTTGACCAATATAATACTTTGTAGTACCATTCTAATGCCATTTCTCTCTTAAATTGCAAGATTTACATGAAGAGGGAGATTGCCGGCAGTTGGATTTCTGGACCTGAAAATGTTATGTTAGAGATACCTATTATGCACATCTCCAAATGAGCTGAAATTTCACAGAGAATTATTTTGGAATAAATAAAAAATGCTAGAAGAAAGAAATACCAGAGGGGGCCACCCAGGTGCCCACGAGGCACTAGGGCACGCCCTTGTGGCTCGTGGGACCCCTGGCCAGCCTCCGGTGCCCATCTTCTGGTATATAAGCCCATTTGCCCTTGAAAAAAATAAGGAGCAGACTTTCGGGACGGAGCACCACCGTCTCGAGGCAGAACTTTGTGGAGTAATTCTAATGCCTTTTCTCTCATAATATGCAAGGTTTACATAAAGAGGGAGAATACCGGCAGCTGGAATTATGGACGTGAAAAAGCTACGTCAGAGATATCTATTTTGCATATCTCCAAATGAGATGAAATTTTACTGAGAATTATTTTGGAATATATAAAAATACTGGAGAAAAGAAATATCATAGGAGGCCACCCATGTGCCCACTAGGAACCAGGGCACGCTACCCCCCAGGCGCGCCCTGGTGGGCACTGGGTTCCCTGGCCCACCTCTAGTGCCCATCTTCTGGTACATAAAGTCTTTTGACCTAGAAAAAATAAGGAGAGGACTTTCGGGAAGAGCGCCGCCGTCTCAAGGCGGAACTTGGGCAGGAGCAGTTTTGCCCTCCGGCGGTGTGATTCTACCGGGGAAACTTCCCTTTGGGAGGGGGAAATCGAAGCCATTGTCATCACAAACAACCTAGGTCAATCTTCATCAACATCTTCAACAACACTATCTCATCTCAAACCCTAGTTCATCTCTTATGTTTAATCTTTGTATCAAAACCTCAGATTGGTACCTGTGGGTGACTAGTAGTGTTGATTACATCTTGTTGTTGATGCAAGATGGTTCGTTTTGTGGAAGATCATACGTTCAGATCCATTATGCTATTTAATATCCCTCTGATTTGAGCATGAATATTATTTGTGAGTAGTTTCCCTTGTTCTCGAGGCCATGGAGTAAGTCGTGTAATAAGTAATCATGTGAATTTGATATTCGTTTGATATTTTGATGGTATGTATGTTGTGATTCCCTTAGTGGTGTATGTGAATGTCGACTACATGACACTTCACCATCTTTGAGCCTAAGGGAATGCATTGTGGATTAGTTATTAGATGATGGGTTGCTAGAGTGACAAAAACTTAAACCCTAGTTTATGCGCCATTCCGTAAGGGGCTGATATGGATCCATATGTTTAATGCTATGCTTAGATATTATCTTAATTCCTCTTTCGCAGTTGCGGATGCTTGAGAGAGGGGGTAATCATATGTGGGAGGCTTGTTCAATTAAGAACAACACCCAAGCACCGATTCACGCACATATCAAATTATCAAAGTAACGAATGCGATTCAAACAAACATGATGAAAGTGACTAGATGAAATTCCCGTGTGTCCGCAAGAAGGCTTTGCTTTTTATAAGAGACCGTTCCGACCTGTCCTTTGCTACAAAAAGGATTGGGCTACCTTGCCGCACTTTTTTTGCCGTTACTACTTATTGCCAGTTACAAATTATCATGCTATCAAGCTACTCGTTATCAATAATGTCAGTGATTGCAGAAAATACTTTGCTCAAAACTGCTTGTCATTTCCTTTTGCTCCTCATTGGGTTCGACACTCTTACTTATCGAAAGGACTAAAATTGATCCCTATACTTGTGGGTCATCAGCAACCTAGCTGCAAGAAATCGTCGCGCTGCACCGACTCTTCGCTGGTTCCGCTACTATGCTCGTCGATGAGTTTGATCGTGGCCGCCATCTTCATAGTGTTCCTGGGCGTGATCGTGTAGCATAATATTTTGTTGTGTAGCACATTCCACTGCACATATTGGACAAACTAGGAAAGCTCACCTTAATTTGGTGATTAGTTTGAATTTTGGGCATATTTCGTTAATCTAGGCCAAAACTGGACCATATATATTCTTCCAGAAATTCATATAGTTATAGATAAATGTAGAGCACAATCATTCACCCCTTCGAACTACATTATTTACCAAAAGGAAACACAACACATCCGGTCCATTACATGACCATAACTAGAAATACATATATTTCATGCTTATTTTTGGTCCTTCTATTTCCGAAGATTGTAGAAGAATATAACAATGAAAGTGGCACGGTCTTTCTTCTCTTAATTGGCAGCATAGTAGGGCAGGTGTGTGTGTGTCTCGGCGTTAACCTTGACTTGGAATGGACAGAAAATTTATTAGGGTAACACAAGGTGAACAATATTCGTAACATATGAAAATACTCATTACATACTGGGGAATACCTTAAATGGAAGGCCAAATTTCATTGCAGATGCATGTAGTCGCCATTTACATTTTGGGTTTTGCGTACAATGCACCTTAGCATAATTTTGTCACTCTTTTGAGTGATAAATTTGAACCCCCTGCCATAGGCATAAGTTAGTCCTAACCTTCATATCAGAGCTGTCTGAGCTATCATAGGAGATCACATGCCTATCATCTTCTTCTTCTCCACCATCAGCCACCACATCGTCTTCCTTTTCATTAGCCTCCTCATCCTTATCAGGCGCATAGCCATCCGCATCCACATGTGGATACATTTTCTCATTATTAGTGATGCACTCTTGCCCCAATATGATCTTTAGCGATATAAACCGACATCAACACAATCCTCATAGGCATGTGTTTTCCAAACATCACAAACAATCCTCATCGGCTACATCATTGAATTTTTCCATTTTGTTTTCATAGTACCCGAGTAGGTAATGCTCGTTCAGTTGGCGCAAATACTTCTCAAATTGCTTAATCAGACGCCTCTGAGTTAACATGGTAGTGCCTACAGGCAATTGATAGTGAAACCTTCCACCAACTGTCAAGCTGTCATCGGGCAGGCCGGATCTTCAAAACCATCCTTGCTGGAAGGTACCGGCCTACACAAAATAGTAGAGAATGACCATGCTATTCGAACCGCAAAATAAAATCACAAAACATGTATAGGATAATGGTAGATTTCTTACCTTGATGTGGGAAACGACACTTCTGAGCATGACCAGAGGCCACCGTGCATTGCCGCTTTCATGATCCGGGCTGACAGAGGGCATGGCAAAAGTGTGGCGGAGGCGGCGACGGTGGTAGTGGCGAAGCAGCGAGAGGATTGCAGTGGAAGTGGCGAGAAGAAAATGGGTTGTACATGCCAAAAATTAGGAATGTGCCACTATCGAGCGCTGCTGGCGGGCCCAACACGGACGAAGGCTCAATTGAGTCCTCTTTTTTTGTAGGTCAACAGAGTCTCGTCGCAGGGCCCATGGTGTTTTGTATTTGAGAAACAGTGGATGAAGGCTCAGTCGAGTCTCTTGTTGATGTGGCAAAGTTGTGGGCCCCATAGAGGAGGAAACAAAACTAATTAGACTGCAACATGACGGCAACTCAGTGAGACGGTGCGCATGAGCATGTAGCTAATTTCTATGCAAGTGCTATTGGCATAGACCGAATTCGTGAAGTTTGAGTGACAACCTTCAAATGTCCAAGTTTAGAAGTACGACATGGACCGAAATTTGTGATACATATTTGGTTTGTGAAATTGCCGACCTAAGAGTACACGTAACGCCAATACACCGGGATGGAGGGAGCACTGATGATACAATATCCATTCCAAAGCGTGATTTACTCTTTGTTTAGTTAATCAATAAATCTGATTATTTACTGAAAACAGTGTTAGCAAAATAACCTAGCATTAACACATAAATTAAGTTCGGCTTACCTGTCTAAAATTTGGTAAAGTGTATCAGTGAACGAGACATGCATTTTACTAACTACACATGCGTAGATATCTAGCTAGGTTAGTGAACGATCAATTACACAGATATAGTGAAAAAAATATGTGCAAACTGTACATTCACATATAGTTAGCAGCCAACAGGTTGAGCACATAAAACAGGGGGTAGCAAGTGCGTAGTACACATGCATGCATAGTGTAGACAAAGCAAATGATAAGCCAAGCAAAAGTTCAACTGCCAATGTTATATATATGTCCATTACGACTACCCACTAATTAATTTGCTCACTGTTAGAAGCGAACACTTGCAATTGATAATCGTTTCCATGTAGGGGGTTATTGCAACACAAAGCATCAAATGAGCTAGACAAAAGAAATGCTCATCTTTTTTTGAAATAAAGAAATGCTCATCTTATAATCCTAGAGGGAATCTATCTAGAATATCATTTCAATGGTGAACCTCCACATATTCCCGGCACATGAAATTAACGGATTTTAAGGAGGTTGCAACATTTAGTCGGTGCCTGGATGCAGTACTCCATCATCATACAACAAAAATATATGCATCATGCAGAGTCAAGCATGCAACAAACAGTCAAACGTGCAGGCACCGCCCTAATTCCCCGGCTCAAAAATATGATCATGCAAAAGATTCTTGCCTGCCAAATTAAACCACTCCATGATTCATTGTACTTCTTCTCCTAGTATCAACAAATGCATTGAGTATATGTAGTTGAGTAGTTCAAGCCGGAATCCAAGAAACTTAGATCAGAGGGCGACATGGACAGTACTTGAGCAAATACTTTTCCAAGACAGGCATCAAGACTGAAATTAAGTTCAAACTGACCTTACGGTTAGCTTACATCTCGGCATAGTTTAATTTGGAAACAAGGCATGCACACTTGTTTTTCGCCGCGAATTCGAAAGATTCTTTCAGGGATTATTCTAGTTTGGGATTGTAGGAGGTTGCAGGAACATAGGGTACCTTTGCTTGGTGATAGTCAAACGCATGGACATGGTGGTCGAAATTTCGGTGCAATTGGATGTGTATAGGTTGTGGCAGTGTTGTCAGGGAATCCAATTTGATGCTACTTCCTCATAAGTTAATTAGTTTAGCAAATCGAGGTTGGTTAGTCAGTTACTGATCAAAGGGGGGGATTAGTTCACTGAACATGAGACTGCAAATATCTTTGCAAAGATTGCTTGATGGTGGCAATGTATAAGAAATGTCATGGTAGGAACAAAGTTGAGACAGACAAATGTGGCTTTACTGATCTTTAGGAACATCTACTGATCTGCACTTTGATGGGTCTTATCCAGAGATCCTTTCCATGACTATTCTACTAGACATTTTGACTTACACAATTGCACAACAGTATAAGTCACACTAGCTAAACCTTCAGGATTTTTGACATGAATTTACATTGCATAAATGCACAAAAACATTGTTTATTTTTGCAAAAGAGATTATTTAATTAGTAAATAAAAAAGATTTTTTCAGGATTTCCTGAAGCTGAGCCCAGCATTCATGATATCCCGTAGGCCAAATTCAGCTTGTTTGATAATCTAGCTGAAGCTAGGGACCACCTTTGCTCCCACCAGGAAAATGAATATACAAGCATCGGTTAGTTAAAGGAGCAGCACCATCACTGCAGTTCACAATACTTTGCAGTTTCCATATAGAAAAAGAAAAGGTGAAGTGGTTAACAGTGCACTTTGCAAGCGAACTTTTGGACTAATTAAACAAGCTCCCCTACCACTAGGGCCTGCTTTGCATAGGCAAAAGAAGCAAGGGCAGGGAAAAGAAGAAACAAAAGGTAGTGGGGAGAGATGCAGGTATATGATGAGGAGCATGCAATAGACAAGTGCCCATATACTCCATGTTACATTGTTCCATACATATCTTATTATTGGGGAGGAGGGAGGAGACAGTTTTGTATTAGCCAAAGATGCTCCCCCAAGATCTCTAATGATAACATCCTAATCATCGCATTGGCGCCCTATTTATTTTATTTATTTAATCAAGCTAAATTTCATCAGTGCTGTTTGAACCTTTCTAGATGACGGGTACCGGTGCCAGGCCCAGATCCATGCCCGGCTCAACCGGGTTATAAGGTCTTCATTCCTTATGCTAACTACATTTTGAGGATAATTGGTATGGGGTCCAATTAGTAATGTACACGTACAGTGATCACGTACCGGGCTATCGGGTCAAGTGCAGTAATCCAGCAACGACTCGACCCGCCGGGACCCGAGAATCTCTAGTGGTACGCCTAGTGGAGCCGCGTGGGTCCCGCCGGGTCGGCCCGCCCTGTCGCGGGTCGCCGCCGGCAAGGCCCCCATGGCTGCACCCCACCCCGCAACCACCCCAGCTACCTGTGGTAAGTGTGTGGACGCCGCACATGCGCGTGGCCTCGGCTGTGGCACGTACGTGTGCGTGCATGTGGACGCATGTGGAGTTGGAGCCTCCCTCACACGGGGGCGCCACACGCCCGCCTATCTCTCCTCTCCTCTCCTCTCCTCGTCGCAGCAGGCCTACCACCCGGGGGCTCCGCTCTATAAAACATTTCCATGGAGAACCTCCACAGCTCACAAACCCTCACAACTCACCTACAGCCAGCTGAGAAGAACGACTTGCAAGTTGTAACCACCTCTAGTCGGTAGACAAGCACCTCATCGCCGGCGACAGGAACTAATGGCGGCTGCCATGAGCTACGTGCATGCCGACGTGGAGAACCTCATGGCGACGGAGCTGAGGCTCGGCCTGCCGGGTGTCGAGGAGAGCGACAAGATGCCGTCGCCGCCGTCCACTCCCAGGGCCGGCACCAAGCGCGCGCTCGCCGGGGAGCACCGCGAGGAGGAGCCCAAGGCCGCGCCCCCGGCCGCCAAGGCGCAGGTGGTTGGGTGGCCGCCTGTGAGGTCCTACAGGAAGAGCTGCTTCCAGCAGGCGAGCAGCAAGGCCAAGGCGGCCGCACCGGCACCTGTGGTGGTGAAGCAGGAGGAGGCTGCCGTTGCCGCGGCGCCGCCCGCCGCCGCAGCCGCGGGAGGATCACTGTACGTGAAGGTGAGCATGGACGGAGCCCCCTACCTGAGGAAGATCGACCTCAAGATGTACAAGGGCTACCGCGAGCTCAGGGAGGCCCTGGAGGCCATGTTCCTCGGCTTCTCCGGCGACGCAGGCAGCGTGAACCCGTCGGACTTCGCCGTGACCTACGAGGACAAGGACGGCGACCTCATGCTCGTCGGCGACGTGCCCTTCGGGTAAGTTCATGCATCCAAGATACATATGATTTGGTCTGGTTAGAGTTTGAAAAATTTCAGGACGGTGTCTTATGAGGATCTCTTTGTCGATTTGCAGGATGTTCATGAGCACTTGCAAGAGGATGAGGATCATGAAGGGATCCGAAGCAAGAGGCCTAGGATCATCAAAGGAGTGAAATGGAATCCATCTACGAATACGAAGAACACGCAACATGCCATGGGTGCATGTGTGCAACATGGAGGAATTCTTTTGTTCTTTTGGGCATGTTGTCGACTCATCTACCACAGTGCTACTCTTCAAGGCAAAGACGCAAGCTGATTCGAGTGGAGTTTTATTTTTATTTTGTTTTTTTAAATAGGTGTTAGCAACACAAAAGGAGTGGAGATCCGTTCGAGTTGAATCGGATCTCCATGTGTGTTTGTACAAAGAAAACAGCTTTCTTTCCGTGTTAAGCCATGTCAATGGTTGGTTGATGTCTCCCTTGAGTTTGGTTATATCAAAGGTTGCAAGAAAATTTCGTTCGTGGGCATCAGATTTTGCAATCATCTCAACCCATACTAAGCATGAACTCGACTCACTTAACAACTAAAATGCTGCAAAAAAGGGACCAAAATGTTACACAGGCACGCGTGTCCTCTCAGCATCAATCACTTGCAAAAAAGATGGTTAAGTAAGCAAGGCTCCAAAAATTTAAATGAGACAAATCTTGCAAGCAAGATCCAAATGAATGATGTGAACACAGGTATGGGGAATGCGTCCAATTTCTTTTCCTTTCTCTTTTACCGAGCACTTTGTCCGGGCAAATTTATTTACACGTGCACTGGAGATGAACAGGAACAAGATTGGGCCACATGCATGATCCACTTGTCAAAGTAGGACAAAAGGGCAGAGTTAATTACCCAGCCCAGATGAAACAGTTACTACTAACCAGAGCCGGTCAAGAGACAGGCTCTCCCCCTTGATGAGTAGTGCTAAATCTGGGTGTCTGCACTGCTGCTCCCATTCATTCATTCAGGGGTAACATGCACCGGCCGGCCGGCCGACAGGGTACATGTGGTGCACATGAGTCTCGAGGTTGTGGTCAAGACTAGTTAGAGAGAGCAGATGAGAGAGATGGAGAGCATCCAAAGCAACTCAAGAGTTGTATGTAGCCTAACACAGGCATTACTGTCAGCAGTGGCGGAGCTTAGCGAGGGCCAGTAGCACTATTTGAGCTAAATTTACAATACAACACTAAATTAGCCCCCTCAACTCTATTTAACACTCATTTAGCCCCATCCTGAATCGCGTTGGATCTCCGCCACTGACTGTCAGAGGACGTTTTAAAATTCATATGTAATCAATTTATATTCCTTGACTAAAATTAGTCATACTTATCATGAAACTATTTCATACATTTTACTGGTATTCATATGAAAAATAGTACATTTTACTGGTATTCATATGAAAAATAATAATGGTCAAAGCTGCATGTTGGACACGGCCTGGCATCCAGAACGAGGCCAACTTGTGAACACAGAGGGCATAAATCTTGTGAGATGCTGCTGTGGTTTGGGTACTGGAGCGCCATAGTGGCCGGAGAAAACGGTAGGGTCTAGGAGATGTGATTGTGAAGCAGCACAGCGCAGCACAGCGGGAAGATGAGATGCAGGGTCCTTGTCTTGGCGCAGACGGATCTCTTCCTAATTTCCTGCATGATTAATTCCCGCTGTTAGGTTCAACCAGAGCTGGGTATCAGGGTATTTATTTCTGCACCTTGCCTGCCTGCCTGCCTGCCTGCTGGCTATACAGACAGAGGTTAGTGCAAGGCCACACACAGGCTGGATGATGCTGATGCGGAGGCTTCTTATTCTGCCCGTTGTGTTGTGTTGTGTTGTTGCCAACATATGTGTTGGCAGCTAATTCAGTTGGTCTCTCTGATAGGCTCTCAGCTGACCATGGATAGTGCAACTTGCAGGGGAAATAAAATCAGGATCCGCAACCATCTTGCGTTAGTTTAGCATGCCAAGAATCTATTTGGGATGTTCTCAATTATCATTGTGTTATTACTGGGAACTATAATGTAACTTCAACGATAAGACTTAATGTAACCAGTATTGGAAAAGGACATGGTTAGGTGTGTGTGCGTCCATCATTTAGAATTGTCACTTCTTCTCTTCGAAATTTTTACTGAATGCAAATAAAGCATCAAGAGAATACAAATACAAAGAGCACACATCCAACCTCTGCATAGTTAGGATGCAAACAACCAACACGATCACACACACAAGCATAAAACACATCGGCAAATAACAAAGTCATGAAATAAGAAAGTTATGCCGGGGCAAGGAAAAAGAGAAAACCCATAAGCGAGGGGAAAGAGAAAACCCAGAAACGATCACAAACTACAACAATGACATGTTGGGCCACGCTAGGTGCATTGTCTGCAATATAATTTTTTTATATGCATAGATCTACCAGGAACATGCTATGGGAGATAGATCACGGGATCATACCACTCAATGTGCAATGCAGCGGAAGTAGAGTTGATGTGGTGCGTAGCCGGAGTCGTCTCCTCCTCGTCACCGATCTCCCTCAAACAGAGTTGCCGAATCCCTCGAACAAGTCCGCCGGAGTAGTGCATGCGCACTGCCTCTAACTGTATCCGCGCGTGCGGTGAGGAACGCCGGGTGGCGGACTGCTAGGTCCGATCGCACGAGCTAGACGTGCTTGGAAGCTAATTGCAGCACATGCTAAGCCCTAACTTTTGCACCGGAATGATTATCTGATAGTGATGCAGTACCCCCACTATATATAGGCATCCACTACGGCTCAACATATGGGCCCCGTGTGGATCCTAAAGCCCAAAGCCCGTTCAGCCCAGATCCAAGTCCACGTCGGATCACATCCGAACGGTGAAGTCGGATCCAGCCTCACAAATTCCTTTCCTTAAGCGCGCGATCCCTTAGGTTCAAGTCGACTTGGTCGCAGGTGATGACATCCCACGTGCTCAGTTGGTAGTGGCTTCTAGCAAAACTTGCCAACCATCAAGTAGGCAATGAAGCTGGTTTGGTGAACCTGTACAACGTGTCCTTCTGTTACTTTTGCCTCACAATACATGTTGCTGGGCTCAGGGAAAATCAGTCACCCTTGTTCCAGCCCGATCTCTTTCTCATTCTAGTGATGCTGACCTTAAAACTGGATTATATCATTTGTTGCAAAAATAACATGTCTATACCATAATATCAGTGTCAGAGAACTATATATTCAGAGTTTTTTGTTCAAACTAGAAAAATGCACGCTTCACAGACCTTGTCTTGATGATCTTCAAGCTAGAAAATGCACGCTCATCACTAGAGGTGGAAACCGGGAGAGTAACAAGTAAACTAATCAATCTGTCAACCAAGTTGTAGATCCTACATCGGCTCGTCACAACAAGGCACCAACAAAGTGCAGTTAAAATTGAAGTGTTCTTCAAATCTTCACTATTGGAAGCATCCGCAGCAAAATGATTAAGTTGATGCTCTAGTCCAATCATATTTGTTGTGTGAAATCTGCTAGATAGTACTTCTCAACCATTTTGCATATATCTTTAGGACTAAAAGAAGCAAATCCATCATTTGGCACCAAAGTAACAATTATGGATAGAAGAGTCGGCACATTCTCATCGAACTTTAGATTTAATTCATTTAGCTGGTGATACGTCCATTTTGCATCATGCTTTTATGTTGATATTTATTGCATTATAGGATGTTATTACACATTATATCACAATAGTTATGCCTTTTCTCTCTTTTTTACAAGGTTTGCATGAAGAGGATGATTGCCGGCAGCTGGAATTCTGGACTGGAAAAGGAGCAAATATTAGAGACCTATTTTGCATAACTCCAAAAGTCTTGAAACTTCACGGAGAATTGTTTTGGAATATATAAAAAACTAGATAACGCCCCGCGCGTTGCTGCGGAAAATGTGCTTTACTCGACGGACTAACTCTCCTAAAAGGATCATGAAAACAATGAGTAAATGATTTTTCTTGGTCAATAATACTATAGAATAATACATACTTATATCAATCAAAGTTTGGAAAACTGACAAACACACATATTAGAGGATTATATGGAAGTTTACACGTGGAACCCAAATGGTCCATGGCTTCAATACATGCCCACCATCTCCGCTTCTTTTGTAAGTGGAAAAAACCTTGAAGCTACAACTGAAATATCACCACCTATCTATAAGACTATAACCCCAAATTTGAACCGTGCCACTCTCCATCAGAAATCTTCCGTCCATTTACTTTGATCCATCCCTCCACACGAGGAAAAGAAATGCCGGATATTAAACATGAAAATCACCGAAGGGCAACTTCAAAATCAAGAAAAAAGTGCCATGTAAACATCAAGGCCCTTCTATTATTCAAAGAAGGTGGTTTCATCTTGCATTACTACTATTTAATATAAGATGTGCAGAACAACAAAGAAAATTTTGGATGTCATATTGTCAAATTAAACTTCCGCACTTTTGTAAAGTAATTTCATTGGACATTTTCAGCAATACACAATGGTAAGATATGTGCAATTGTGGTCATGAGTTGCATCGTGTGGATGAATCATTGCCTTCCGCATTAGGTGACTGACATGGTTGATAAAATAAAGGGTTTTGCGGAGACACAATAATTTAGAGAAAATTGGATCAACCCATAGCATTTTGGCACGCCTTGATTGATATATTTTCTGGGATCTCAGGAGCTACGAAGTATCTTTTCCGCATACCACACTGTAGATGTCAGGGATCACCTCGACATACCAGTGCTGCTTATCCTGAATTCGTGATCAAGCCACCAACTGCTGCTACCGCTAGCCGCAGTTTGCTTCGCCATTTGTTGGGTGGCAAGAGTACTGCAGTAGAAAAATAATTTCATGTATTAGGAATTTATTTGACAGATAATTAGATGTGCGTGTGGCATAATGCTCATGGCACTCCGTTCTCATACCTTTACCAAATCGAAAGAAGAAATTGCTACATCGTACCTCTTATTAATTAGATATAGGTCAATCTCGCCACAGATGTCAAACTGCATTGAATTTATTGAGGAAAATGAAATTTAGATCGTTCCTTTGAGAACTATATAAGCTGCAAGATTCCTCCCGCCGTCCCGATTGTTGGAAATCTCGGGAAGTCAGTAGACTCAACAAACAAACCTAACAAATTCAACTTATATTCTGATAAGCGGCCGGGGCAGGGCGTCCCGTTGTCTACTTGCTCGTGTGCAACAGTGGTGCCGCTAGTCCAGATCCGGTAACCACGCAATGGAGGAGAGGAAGAGGACGACTGGATGACACTAACGAGCGAAGAGGGGAGTTGGTGAAGGTTGGAAAGCGAGGATGGAAGGGGACAGATGGGCGATATATATGAAGGAAAGGGGAGACAATGGGCTGCGAAGGATTAAACTCTACTCCCTCCGTTCGGATTTAGATGTCGCAACGTTTTTTTTGCGAAAACCCCCTCCATCTATTTCCGACCGAACCCACGGTCCTCGACCTCACTCTCTTCTCCGGCTGGCCGCCGGTCCGCTCGATGCTCTTCTCGGCTCGCCGCCGCCTTGCCGCCGCCTCCCTCCCTCCCTCCCCACCTTCTATCGCGTCACCGCGCTCTCCTCCCCCACCTTCGGTGGCCTCGCCACGCTCCTCTCCTCCTTCCCTGGCGACGGATTGGGTTCAAGCTTCGACCTTTGAGTTCAAGTCGGCGACGGATTCCGTCGATGCGAGGCCTTCACCACCGCCAAGCTCCTGGCGCCGGTGGCCGCGAGCTTCAGGGGATACCCCATCCTCTCTCCCTCCCAGATCCACCACGCACACCTCGCCTCGCTCGCGCCTGCTCCGCTCCGTGCCCCCGACGCTCCGTGCCCTCGCGCCTGCGCCTGCTCCGCTCCGTGCCCCCGACACCCCTGCTCTGCTCCGCCATGGAGGATGCGCCCGCCATGGAGGATGCTGCCCACCCCGCCATGGAGGACGCTGCTCCACCCCTGCTCCGCTCCGTGCCCCGACGCTATGGAGGATGCCGCCCACCCCTGCTCCAGCCTCAAGGTACTCCACCTGCTCAAGCCTCAAGGAACAACCATGGAGCTGCTTGTGAATGTTATGCATTGTTCATCTCTCAATGTTGGGCTCCATATCTGAATATTGAGTGCTCCTGCATATTCGAATTACTAGTGCATCCAGAATCATTTAAGTTATGAACCATTGCATATTCTGAATTTTGGCAACTCATCATCCGAAATAATACATACATTCTGCTTTTCTTTCTTGACATTACATAGCATCCCTTCCTTTAATACCAAGGCCATCAAATACCAACTGAACAGTCACTACCCAGTTTTTGATGATCAAAAACCAGTCCTCAACCTCGCAAGTTTGTTTCATAAACCGGGCGTTGGTGATGCATTTGGAAGTTTTGACCTATAAATAAACCCCATTTTCATTTGGAACCAACATTCTTCATAGACATAGGATTCTTGTTACATGAAGACCATCAAATGCCAAATGAACTATCAATTTTATATCATCGATGATTAATTAAAACTAGTCCTGAACTCGCAAGTTTGTTTTTAATTCCTAAATAATCTCTTTCAACTTGCAAGTTTTGACACATACAAGACTCCAAATTTAGGAGTACATCTCAAGTAAGCAAGGAGGAGCATCTCAAGATTCAAAGGTAACAAAGATTAGATTCTATAGTACATCAATGTAACAAAGATTAGATTAACTATAATTTTAAAAACACTTTTTTGAATCTACTCCAGGAGTATATGCACCATGTAATCTACTAATCATCTGACTACCCTTGCTTAATTCCCCAATCGAGTCCTGAGCATCTCAAATGGGGATAATGCTGGTGATTTGGGTGACAACATGGGGAGTACCTTCAGAATACACAATATAACCAACAGTAGAGAATAGATGAATCGATTGTCAGTTGATTGTAGCACTAGCTGACCCCAAGTAAAGAAGAGCTGCTCTTTTCCTGCTGCTTGGAGGCTGCTGGTGCTCTTTTATTGCTACTTGAAGGCTCCTGGTTCTCTTTTCCTGCTGCTTGGAGGTTACTGGTACTCGAAGGGTGTTTCTGCCGCTTGAAGGAGGTGGCTGCTCTTTTTTCCTGCTGCTTGGAGGCTGCTCGTGCTCTTTTCTGCCGCTTGAAGGTTGTTGTTGCTCTTTTTCTCGCTTCTTGAGACTGCTGGTACTGAAGGGTGTTTCGCTGCTTGAAGGCTCCTGTGTTCTTTTCCTACTGCTTGAGGCTGCTGGTACTCGAAGGGTGTTTCGCTTCTTCAAGGCTGCTGCGGCTCTTTTCTTCGCTGCTCTTTCCCGCTGCTTCGCTCTTTTTCTCGCTGCTAAGATTGCTACGCCTCTTTTATAAAGGCTATGGTCATTCAACTAGCTCACGGTCGATAGATAGAGCTATAGGAAGTCGTCCTTCGCCTGCGGCGTTCCTTGTTCATGTGAGGGATCGAGTAGTTTATCGCTCCTTGTTTCTCATTACTTCTCGGATGCATGACTGCAGCGTCCACGAAGCTTCTAGCTAGCTTATCAACCGGTAGTTTCGATATTCCTCCTCCACACCTTCTATCGGCCTCGATGCTTTGAGGTGCTCGCTATCGTGTGGGACCGAGAGACCTGAATATGCAGAGATCAAGAATGTTCATGTCGGACTGTTTGGAGGCTGTTGAAGCAACTTAATATCCAAATCACCGTTCTATGACTTGTCGAAAACCGGTCATCGGGAAGAATATGTGGCGTGGCATTATCTTGTTGGATATAGATTGTCCGTCCTTCATCTTCGTCCGGCCAGCGCTCTTGGATCGCAGGAATAAGTTTCTCACACATGTAATACCTCATTACATCTCGTGTGACTTTCAATGATTTGAGCTCGAGCGTCCCTTTATCTCTGTTTTCACTGGTTCTTTGAGCAGGAGACTCTGTGACAAAATCCCAAATGCCGAGCTTTCCATCAAAAGTGACCTCACCATCTTTGCCGTATCTTGGTTTAGCCACGGCTGTGAGAAACATCACCTTGGCGATGCTATCCTTATGATGCAAGGTGCGCAAGGGGTCGGGTTCTTCGGGAAGCAAATAGTAGTTGTTCACCTCCCCAGTCATGTTGAACCACTTTTCATCCATATAGGCTATGTTGTCTAATTCCCGTGTCGCAGACCAATAATCTTCACACATAGCCAAGCACCATTTCAATCTCTTTACAATGTTGGACATGTTTAAGTGGGGCCTCAACTTATTACTGTGACGCCTCAAATGACCCCACTCAAACCTTGAGTGTAAGGTCGTGTAGCTTACACCCAATGCCTTTGACAGACCTCGCAATGTTCTCCTTCTGTTCAATGGGATTGTCACCACCCTCGACAGATCCAAATCTTTCCGCTTGCGGCCAACTCTACCTGGCTTTTGATTTGAGACATCAACTTTCTCCCCTTTTTCAATCTGTTTAAGAGCTCTTTCCCATATTCTCTCAACAGTTCTTATGGTTGTATCGAGTAGGCTAGCAATGACCTGCTTGTCTTTTTGAGAACTTGTCCATTTTGGGTGTTGATCACCATGAGTGCAAAAAAACCATATCTCTCCTCATTTGTGAGTTCCTCATGAATTGGTTTCAGACAAGACTTGCTTCCTCATGAATTGCTTCCTCTACACCACTTGCTTCTTCATGAATTGGTTCCTCTACACCACTTGCTTCTTCCCTGTCAAATAAGGAGCAAAAGATAAGTCATGTAGCTATTGCAAATAATAGGAGTAGATCATGAAAATGAAATGCAAATGCAAAAGTTTTGGAGGTAGTACTGTACATGTTGCTTCATTATTGACTGGTTCCTCATTGTTGTATTGTTGTTGACTGTTCTGTTCTTCCTGTTGATCTGCAGGTTCTGAGGCATCATCTTGTGGAGGACTCATGTTGAGATCAATCCCAAACATCATTGCGGCGGTGGAGCACTTGCTCAGGTAACTGTTCATGTTCCAATAAGAAAGAACATTCTGGTCAAGTTAAATCAGCTAAATCAAAGAGGCACCTGAAAATTGTTCTCTCCACAAGAATTGTTTGCTAGACTGATGGTTATTGCTTCATTGGTTATTTGCTTCATTGGTTATTGCAGAACAAGTAGGTAGTGATGGGCTGCTTGCTTGAGCCTACACCATGCTGTCTTTTGTTCAGACTTGAGAGTAAACAAAGAGCAGCTGTTAAAAGCTTTGTTTCTTTTACAATTCCTAGATAAGTGGAGCGATTGGAATGACATTTGGCATTCGGGACATATCTGCATCATTGGAAGCAAAATGTTCCACGAATAAAACTGTTCCTAGCAAATCAAGAGCATCGATCAGAGCATCAAATGTTCCACTTATTTTGCATTCGAACATATCGCATCATTGGAAGCAAAATGCTAGGAATTGTAGTGGACTAGGAACAGTGGCACCAAATGTTCCACTTATTTTGCATTCACAGATATCTCAAGATCTACTCCCAAATTCTATCTTGAACAAAACTGTTTCAGATGAATAAAACTACATCAGATGAATAATTTACGAAGTGCATGTGAATACCAAAGCAGAAGCAACTACTCCAAAGATTCAAGATTGAGCTTCATTGGGTATTCAGTAAGCGTGTTACCAAAGAACACTCAAGATTCAAGTTACATTTAATCCAGTTTTGCTTTACAATCAAACAGGAGAGGAATACCAGCAGCAATTAAGTTCTCTTTAATTCAATATTCAAGATGTAACATCAAGTACTCCGAACCAAACTACTTTCAAGATTCATGATCTTTCAAGCAGCAATTAAGCAATCTAGTTTTGCTTCTACTCTTTCAAGTATTCAGTATTCATGATCTTTAATTCAGTATTCAGCTTTACAATCAAGTTCTCTTTAATTCAGCAGCAGCAACAACAGAGGCGGGGCGGGGAATACCAGCAGCAGCAACAGAGGCGGGGGCGGGCGCGACCGTCGAAGCAGGACCAGCGCGGAGAGGAAGATCCTGGCCTTGGAGGAGAGGTTGAGCAGGGCCAACGCGGCGACGAACACCCTGGGCCAGAGTGGCGACGAAGACCCAGCGCCGTGGTGGCGCCCAAAATTGTCCATGACGGCGGCCAAGGCGGACCAAATCGAGGACCTAGTCGCCGATTTATCGCTTCTTGGCACGATTCGAGGGAGGTGACGAAGAGGAAGAACTTTAGGAGCAATCCCGCTGCTCGGTAGGCGAGGGCACACCCATGGCGGCTCTTGGCAGTGGGCGGCAGCGCAAGGCGCCTCCGTGAAGGTCTGCAGCGTCTCCTCCATGACGACGCAGTCGTCTCTCCTGACAGTGGCTGGGTCTGCGACGCGCGGAGACTCTCTCTGGTGCCGAGGAGAACGGGGGAGGAAGACGGGGGATGGTGGCCGGAGCCGGCGACGCGCGAGCGACGGTGGAGAAGTGAGGAAGGAGACGAGGGTGTTTTTCAAATGATTCAAAAGTATAAGGACATGTTTGCAAAATGCATAATGTACAGCAGCCGCGACATCTAAATCCGAACGGAGGGAGTAGCAGTTAACGCGACATTTTGCTTTGGACGTGCTTGCATTGGTTGCATGCACGTGATTTCAAGCGCCACGTGTAGTTCTCTTCCTTTAATTTAGCAGATTTCTTCATCTCAAACGTTACACATATAGGAGGAAGACCGGGAAAAAAACCGATCTTCTCCGTGTAAAATGGACGGCGCTTCCTGTCCCGCTGGCGTAATAAGCTCGGAAGAATGTAGTACGTACTAATTACTTGTGATAATTATTCCACAAAATAAATAATGACGTGGATGCATGGATGTACTATGCATGTTAATAATTGATGATCTGGCAACACTGCTGAGTTAGATAGCTTGCATGTTAAGATAAATATGATAGTGGGGGTGAACTTCTTAGGTATATAGGATATTGGACGAAGAAGAACCAAAGGAGGGTCACCTGCCATCCACAAGGATGGAGGGCGCGCCTCCTACCTTGTGGGCCACCTGGTAGGCCCCCGATGCCCATCTTCTGCTATATGATGTGTTTTGACCTGTAAAAAATAAGAAGGAAGCTTTAGGGACGAAGTGCCGCCGTCTCGAGGCGGAACTTGGGCAGAACCAATCTAGGGCTCCGGCGGAGCTGTTCTGCCGGGAAAACTTCCCTCCGGGAGGGGAAAATCATCGCCATCGTCATCACCAACGATCCTCTCATCGAGAGGGGGTCAATTTCCATCAACATCTTGACCGGCACCATCTCCTCTCAAACCCAAGTTCATCTCTTGTATCCGATCTTTGCCTGAAAACCTCAGATTGGCACCTGTGGGTTGCTATTAGTGTTGATTACTCCTTGTAGTTGATGCTAGTTGGTTTATCGGTGGAAAATCATATGTTCAGATCCTTAATGATAATTAATACTCCTCTGATTATGAACATGAATATGTTTGTGAGTAGTTATGTTTGTTCCTGAGGACATGGGAGAAGTCTTGTTATAAGTAATCATGTGAATTTGCTATTCGTTCGATATTTTGATGAGATGTATGTTGTCTTTCCTATAGTGATGTTATGTGAACGTTGACTACATGACACTTCACCATGATTTGGGCCTAGGGGAATGCATTGGGAAGTAATAAGTATATGATGGGTTGCTAGAGTGACAGAAGCTTAAACCCTAGTTTATGCGTTGCTTTGTAAGGGGTTGATTTGGATCCATATGTTTCATGCTATGGTTAGATTTATTTAATTCTTCTTTCGTAGTTGCGGGTGCTTGCAAGAGGGGTTAATCATAAGTGGGAGGCTTGTCCAAGGAAGGGCAGCACCCAAGCACCGGTCCACCCACATACCAGATTATCAAAGTAACGAACGTGGATCATATGAGCATGACTAAAACTAGCTTGACAACAATTCCCATATGTTCTTTGGAGCGCTTTACTTTATATAAGAGTTCGTCCAGGATTGTCCTTTGCCACAAAAAGGATTGGTCCACCTTGGTGCACCTTAGTTACTTTGTTACTCGTTACGAATTATCTTATCACACAACTATCTGTTACCGATAATTTCAATGCTTGCAGAGAATACCTTGCTGAAAACCGTCTGCCATTTCCTTCTGCTCCTCATTGGGTTCAACACTCTTACTTATTGAAAGGACTACGATAGATCCCATACACTTATGGGTCATCAAGACACTTTTCTGGTGCATTGCCAGGGAGTGAAGCGCTTTTGGTAAGTGGAATTTGGTAAGGAAACATTTATATAGTGTGCTGAAATTTACTGTCACTTGTTACTATGGAAAATAATCTTTGATGGGCTTGTTCGGGGTATCTTCACCTCGACCAGAAGAGCAAAGTGTTGCTCCTCAACCTACTGCACCTACTGAAAATGTTTATATGAAATCCCTTCGGGTATCATAGAGAAACTGCTAGCTAATCCTTATGCAGGAGATGGAATGTTGCATCCTGATATGCACCTAATCTATGTGGATTATTTAAGCTTGCAGGTTTGCCCGAGGATGTTGTCAAGAAGAAGGTCTCCCCTTTATCTTTGAAGGGAAAGGCATTGACATGGTATATGCTATGTGATGATATTGGATCTTGGAACTACAACCGATTGAAATTGAAATTTCATTAGAAGTTTTATCCTATGCATCTGGTTCATCGTGATCGGAATTATATATATAATTTTTGGCCTCGTGAAGGAGAAAGTATCGCTCAAGCTTGGGGGAGGCTTAAGTCAATGTTATATTCATGCCCCAATCATGAGCTCTCAAGAGAAATTATTATTCAAAATTTTTATGCTCGGCTTTCTCATAATGATCGATCCATGCTCGATACTTCTTGTACTGGTTCTTTTATGAAGAAGGATATTGACTTCAAATGGGATTTATTGGAAAGAATTAAATTCAACTCTGAATATTGGGGACTCGACGAAGGTAAGGAGTCAGGTATAAACCTTAAGTTTGATTGTGTTAAATCTTTGATGGATACCGATGCTTTTCGTGATTTTAACACTAAATATGGGCTTGACTCTGAGATAGTAGCTTCTTTCTGTGAATATTTTGCTACTCATCTTGATCTCCCTAAAGAGAAGTGGTTTAAATATCATCCTCCCATTGATGTTGAAGTAGTAGAACCTATTAAAGTTGAAGAAGAAACTATTACTTATAATGTTGATCCTATTGTTCCTACTACTTATATTGAGAAACCACCTTTTCCTGTTAGAATAAAGGATCATGCTAAAGCTTCAACTGTGGTTCGTAAGAGTTATACTAGAACACCTACACCCCCTGAACAAATTAAAGTTGAACGTCGTATTGCTATGGTTAAAGATCTCTTGGTTGATAATATTGATGGGCATGTTATTTATTTCTATGATGAAGCTGGTAGGATTGCTAAACCCGATATTAAAGATAAACATAGACCTGTTGTTGGCATGCCTGTTGTTTCTGTTAAAATAGGAGATCATTGTTATCATGGCTTATGTGATGTGGGTGCTAGTGTGAGTGCAATTCCTTTTTCTTTATATAAAGAAATTATGAAAGATATTGCACCTGCTGAGATAGAAGATATTGATGTTACTATTAAGCTTGCCAATAGAGATACTATATCACCAATTGGGATTGTTAGAGATGTTGAAGTCTTGTGTGGCAAAATAAAATACCCTACTGATTTTTTTGTTCTTGCTTCCCCACAAGATGACTTTTGTCCCATTATATTGGTAGACCTTTCTTGAATACAGTTAGCACTAAGATAGACTGCGAAAAAGATATTGTTCCAATTGGCTTACGGGATATATCTCATGATTTTAATTTTTCTAAATTTCATAGACAACCCCAAGATAAAGAACTGCTTAGTAAGGATGAAATTATTGGTCTTGCTTCTATTGCCATGCCTCCTACTGATCCTTTAGAACAATATTTGCTAGACCATGAAAATGATATGTTTATGAATGAAAGAAGGGAAATAGATGAAATATTCTTTAATCAAGGGCCTGTTTTGAAACACAACTTGCCTGTTGAAATCCTTGGGGATCCTCCTCCACCCAAGGGCGATCCCGAGTTTGAGCTTAAAAATCACCTGATACTTTGAAATATGATTATCTTGATGAACAGAAGATATATCCTATTATTATTAGTGCTAACCTTTTAGAGCATGAAGAAAAGGAATTATTGAAAACTCTGAAGAAGCACCGTGCCGCTATTGGATATACTCTTGATGATCTTAATGGCATTAGTCCCACTCTATGTCAGGACAAAATTAATTTGGAGCATGATGATAAACCAGTTGTGATCATCAGCGACGGTTAATGTAGCGACCCGACCTCAGATGATCAAGTCTCTGTGCTTCAGTGTCATCCCTAGATCGGTAATGCTGACACACACAGTACTCGAATGGTTTTATAACAGAGTAGCAATCACACACTTATTACATCGATAGTCTCAAAAGAGAACTTATTATAATAAATATGGCTTAAGGCCATCTAACTAAGATAACAACGGAAGGCTTGGAAGATAAAGTGAGTCCATCAACTCCAACGGCATAACTGAGTGCATGACAAACGACTTAGCGCACCTTACTCTTCGTCTGAAAAGTCTGCAACATGATACATTGCAGCCCGAAATGGGTCAGCACATGGAATATGCTGGCAATATGACACAGTAGAGCAATGAACAGATAAATGCTATCACTACATGCATATATGGCTGGTGGAGGCTCTATGGTTATATGTTTTTTTGGCGAAAAGCCAAATTTCCCCTACAACAAAGGAATATGATTTATTTAACTATCATGGTGGTTGAAACATTGAGAAGGTTCCTCCAACTCAATCCCAGTTAAAGCAATCATTATCAACCCAACAAATTAACTTAGAGTGATGAGATCAAATCAATAATTCAAGTACCAGATACTCAAGTTGTCCATAACCAGGGACATGGCTAACCATGATTAGTTTGTACACTCTGCAGAGGTTTGCGTACTTTTCCCCACAAGAATCGATCTCCTCCGTTGGATTTCTTGCACTTCATGGTGTTTGAGAAACGGATGACCGAGACACAGTCTTTCAGAAGCATTAACTCTAACCCCGGTTAGACAGTACCAACCTACATCCCCTACATCTGCTAGCCTACCGCTAGAAGAGGTCATGCAACCTACTCAACTATGCTAGAGCCCATAATAGTTTGTGGCTGCACACGGAAGTTTCTAGTATGAGTAATCTTATGATCCCTTTGAGCCTGGGTGGCGAGCCGTAGGATGATCACACGGGTCCTCCGGGATATCCTAGGACAACACTAGATTCTCCAGGTGCCCGCAAACAATCCACCCAGATGTGTATTTATGTAGCCACCTTATGTTAACCATTAATTAACAATCTCACATCTTTCATGGACACACTCAAACCCAATCCACGTCTACGAGCATAGCATGGCAATATAAGCATAACGTAGAAGTAACTCCCAAGGGTTTGATAATAAAATAGGTAATAGGTTCTACCTCATCATCTACTTCCCAATACCCACAAGTTAAATCATGTAGTGTTTGAGGATTGCAACTAATGCATAAAAACTGGGTAGGAAAAGAGTATGATCAATGTGTTACTTGCCTTGCTGATGATCCGCAAAACCTAGAGACTCGTAGTAGCAAGCTTCGCACTCCGGGAATTCTATCGCAAACAAACAATAGCATACATAAGCACTCAACTAGAAGCACGGATAAAACTCAAATAAGAATATCTAACCATAAATTTCAACTGAAGAACTCCGGTTTGCAAAAAGAATCAAATCAAACGGAGCAACGAAACTCAAACTATGAAAGAAACAAAATCCGTTTACTAATCTGGACTGAAGTCAAATTTTATAGTACCAAAATCTTGTTCTAGTTGATTAAACAGAAAGAGGGCTTCGAGACGAAGATCTAGGCGCTTGTTTCACCTGATTTGGATAAACGAGCGAAAAGATAAACTAAAACGAAGATCAGGGCAGAAATCACGATAAAAAATAATCGCGGAAAAAACCCTAGAAAATAAAAGGAGACGAACAGGCTAACGAACAAACATTCACTGTCTATGGCTAACTGACGAACAACATTTGTTAAAATGAATGTACGCTATTTAACTAAACCGAAAAAATCGAACCGAAACTAAAAAAACTAGATAGGGTTTAAAAAAAACCCGACGGTTTTCCCGAGAAAACCGAGTCGGCGGCGGTGGCTACCTCAGAAACGGAGGGATCGGTGGCGGCGGACGGCGGCGGCGGTGCTAGGGTTTGCGGGGGCGGGGCGGCTGGCCTGGCGAGGCGAGGCCTCGGCCTTTAAAGGTCCGGCCGGGGCGAGGTGTCCGGGACGGACACGACCCGTTAGGTCGGTTTAACTTTTTTTTGAAATAATCCTGATGCAGAAAAATTAATAAAATAAATACTAAACGGAGTCCAAAAATCCTGAAATAAAATTTCACGGTCCTCTAATAATATTGCGGACAAAGTGAACATTTGTTTGGGCCTCTAATGCAATTTTGAAAAACGCATATTTTTCCTAAGTCAAATAAAATAGCAATAAAAGTCCAAATAAAATACTTATTTGATTTTAATATTTTCCTCCAATATTTCTTTATTTGTAGAAGTCGTTTTATCCCCTCTCTTTTATTTCTCATATTAGAAATATTCGAAGAGAAAAATAATTATAACCAAATGATCCTCTTTTCAAAATTTGAGAAAAAATCAAATATGAAAATAACGAAATTCCCAACTCTCTCCGTGGGTCCTTGAGTTTCTTAGAATTTCTAGGATCAACCAAAATGCAATAAAATATGATATGCAATGATGACCTATGTATAACATTTCAAATTGAAAATTTGGGATGTTACAAACCTACCCCCCTTAAGATGAATCTCGTCCTCGAGATTCGGGTTTGCTAGAAAATAGGTGTGGGTGGTCCTTGCGTAGGTCTTCCTCTCGTTCCTAGGTGGCTTCATCCTCGGCATGGTGGCTCCACTGAACTTTGCAAAATTTGATAACCTTGCTGCGTGTAACTCGGCTGGCAAACTCGAGAATCTTGACTGGTTTCTCCTTAGGTCAGATCACTATCCAACTGAATTGCTTCCAGGGGCACTGTGTCTCTCAGAGGGATATCGGCCATCTCTGCATGGCACTTCTTCAACTGGGAAACGTGAAACACATCATGAACTCCTGACAGTCCTTCAGGTAATCTCCAACTTGTAGGCAACCTCTCCCATACGTTCCAAAACTCGGTATGGTCCTACAAATCTCGGGGCTAACTTTCCCTTAACTCCAAAATGTTTAACCCCTCGCAGAGGGATACTCGAAGATAGGCACTATCTCCGATTTCATAGACTACCTCCTTGCGTTTTGAATCTACATAACTCTTCTGCCTGGACTGAGCTACCTTCAGTCTATCTCGAATCAGCTTAACCTTCTCTTCGGACTCCTTTATTAAATCTGGTCCAAACAACTGACGGTCTCCAACTTCATCCCACATCAACGGTGTTCGGCATCTTCTTCCATACAATGCTTCGAAAGGTGCCATCTTCAAACTGGCCTGGTAGCTGTTGTTGTATGAGAACTCCGCGTAGGGCAAGTTATCATCCCAACTAGATCCATAATCTAGCGCACAAGCTCTCAACATGTCCTCCAAAATCCGATTGACTCTCTCGGTCTGTCCATCTGCCTGCGGATGAAAAGCTATACCGAATTCCAGCATGGTACCCAAAGTCTGGTGCAGCTGGTGCCAAAACTTTGAAGTAAATTGTGTTTGTCTATCTGATACGATGGTCCTCAGAACTCTGTGCAGACATATGATCCTGGTCATATATATCTGGGCCAACTTCGCACTTGTATAGGTGGTCTTCACTGGGATAAAGTGAGCCACTTTAGTCAAACGATTGACTACTACCCACATAGAATCATATCCCGATCGGGTCGTGGGTAAGCCGGTGATAAAATCCATGTCAAGCTTGTCCCACTTCCATTTGGGTATCGGCATAGGCTGCAGTAATCCTGCTGGCTTCTGATGTTCCGCCTTCACTCTCTGACATACATAACATACTGCTACATACTCGGCAATATCCTTCTTCATTCCAGTCCACCAGAAACGTTCCTTCAAATCGAAATACATCTTGGTGTTTCCGGGGTGTATCGAGTATGGAGAGTCATGAGCTTCCTGAAGTATCAACTTCCGGAGCTCCGCATTATTGGGCACATATACACGGTCCTCAAACCACAAGGTGTCATGCTCATTCTCACGAAATCCTTTGGCCTTTCCTTTGCTCATTCTCTCCTTTATCTCGGCAATTTCTTTGTCATCCTTTTGAGCTTCTCGAATTTTTCCCAATAATGTCGACTGAATCTCCAATGCTGCAACAAAACCTGTGGGGACTATCTCCAAACGAAGCTCCCTGAGATCTTCTGCTAACTCCTTTGGTAATCCTCCGCTCACAAGCGTATTGGCGTAACCCTTCCGGCTCAAAGCGTCTGCTACGACATTGGCCTTGCCTGGATGATAGTGCAACTTCATATCATAATCCTTTATGAGCTCCAACCATCTCCTTTGCCTGAGATTCAACTCCTTCTGTGTGAAAATGTACTTCAAACTCTTATGATCCGTGTACACATCACAATGGTTTCCAATGAGAAAATGTCTCCAGGTCTTGAGTGCATGAACTACAGCTACTAACTCCAAATCATGCGTAGCATAATTCAACTCATGCGGTCGAAGCTGACGTGAGGCTTATGAAACAGCTCTTCCGTCTTGCATAAGCACCCCTCCAAGTCCTGAGCGAGATGCATCGCAATACACTTGGAAATCCTTGCGTATATCTGGCAGAATCAGCACTGGGGATGTAGTTAAACGTTTCTTCAACTCCTGGAAACTGACCTCACATTCTTCCGTCTATTTGAACTTAGTGTCCTTCAACAGCTCCGTCATGGGCTTTGCAATCTTAGAGAAATTCTCGATAAACCTCCGATAATATCCCGCGAGTCCAAGAAAATTGCGGATCTCTCCAACTGAGGTGGGTGCCAACCACTCAGTAACTGACTTAACATTGGTGGGGTCTATGGCTATACCTTCTCCTCATATAACATGCCCAAGGAATCCAACTTCCTTCAACCAAAAATCACATTTGCTAAACTTAGCATATAACTGATGTTCCCTGAGCTTCTCAAGAACCAAACACAAATGCTCCTTATGTTCCTCTTCATTCTTCAAGTATACCGAAATATCATCAATGAACACCACAACAAACTTATCCAAGAACTCCATAAACACCTTATTCATCATACTCATGAAATAGGCAGGGGCATTAGTCAATCCAAATGACATAACCGTGTACTCATATAGCCCGTACCTTGTGGTGAAAACTGTCTTAGGTATATCCTGTTCTCGAATCTTCAGCTGGTGGTATCCTGATCGTAGCTCGATCTTGGAAAATACTTTAGCTCCTTGCAACTGATCGAACAAATCATTGATCATCGGCAGTGGGTACTTGTTCTTGATCGTCACTTCATTCAATGCGCGATAATCAACAACCATCCTCAACAATCCATCCTTCTTCTCAACCAAGAGCACTGGGGCTCCCCATGGTGATGAACTTCGTCGAATGTAACCTTTCTCCAATAACTCCTTGATCCACTTCTTAATCTCCTCCAGATCATTCGCGGGCATCCGGTATGGACTCTTCGATATCGGTCCGGTGCCTGGCAACAGCTCTATCAAAAACTCAATATCACGATCTAGCGGCATGCCTGGTAATTCCTATGGAAATACATCCGGGTAATCCTTCACTACAGGCACTTCTCCTGAACAACTCCCGTGAGAGAATTTACTTGGGCCCTCCTCGGCGCATGCCTGGAAACATACTTGATCCTTTTTCCCTCCGGGGTGGGGAGTAGAATTGACCTACTAGCACAGTCAATGTTTCCTCCATACTTCGATAACCAATCAATTCCTAGTATCACATCCAATCCTTGTGACTCCAGAATTATTAGGTCTTAGGGGAAAACATGGCTACCAATGGTTAAGGGTAACCGATCGCACCATCGGCTGGCCATATACTCTGCACCGGGTGAGCTCACTAGCAAAGGTGTCCTAAGGGCGTGGGTAACTTAAAATTGTCCACAAATTCCCTTGAAATGTTTGAATGCGATGCACCAGTATCAAGAAGAATGAGAGCGGTAAATGACTTAACCAAAAACTTGCCGATGACTGCATCATGCTGCTCTTCAACCTCCTCCACGTTCACGTGGTTCACTTGTCCCCTGTTGAAAGGGTCGGGCTTCTTCCTAGAGCTTCCATTGCCATTACCACTCTTTGCTTCAGAACATTCAGTGGCGTAATGTCCAGTGTCGGTGTCAAAACCGGTGGATCTCGGGTAGGGGGTCCCGAACTGTGCGTCTAAGGCGGATGGTAACAGGAGGCGGGGGACACGATGTTTACCCAGGTTCGGGCCCTCTCGATGGAGGTAATACCCTACTTCCTGCTTGATTGATCTTGATGATATGAGTATTACAAGAGTTGATCTACCACGAGATCGTAGAGGCTAAACCCTAGAAGCTAGCCTATGGTATGATTGTTCTCGTCCTACAGACTAAACCCTCCGGTTTATATAGACACCGGAGGGGGCTAGGGTTACACAGAGTCAGTTACAAGGGAGGAGATCTACATATCCGTATTGCCAAGCTTGCCTTTCACGCCAAGGAGAGTCCCATCCGGACACGGGACGAAGTCTTCAATCTTGTATCTTCATAGTCCAACAGTCCGGCCAAAGGATGTAGTCCGGCTATCTGAATACCCCCTAATCCAGGACTCCCCCAGTAGCCCCTGAACCAGGCTTCAATGACGATGAGTCCGGCGCGCAGTTTGTCTTCGGCATTGCAAGGCGGGTTCCTCCTCCAAATACTCCATATAATATTTTGAACACAAGGATAGTGTCCGGCTCTGCAAAACAAGTTCCACATACCATTGTGGAGGGAATAATATTTCCACAAATCTAATCTGCTGACAACCCTTCATAACGTGACATCACGCCATGGCCTGTTCTTTACATGAACCAATTTTCCCAATCAACCTGCCACCGCACGCTTTGCGAGGCGATTTTATTGGCACGTCTTGTTGGAGCAGAGATCGTGTCCCCCTTATTACGGGATTCTCATCAACACGGACGTGGGTAACCCAATCGTGCCCGTTGGTATGACACCTCGATTGTAGGCAAGTCCCAAACGATCACGAGGAGGACGCTTGGTATTCACCCTCTTTATAAAGAGACCAAGGCCTATTTTCTTCTCGAACCCAATCGAATCCTCCCCCCTGCCTCGAGTTTCAACACCCGAGGCTTAGGTCAGGCGCTTCGAACCTTCAACCATGTCCGGATCCAACCTTCAAGGTCGGTGGATGCCTTCCTCTATCACAGTGGAAGATGTCAAGAAGCTAAGAGAGGCCAGGTTTCTGACCGGCGAGATCTCGCACAGGCTGCCTGCTCAAGGGCAGGTCATTCCCACTCCCGAACTCAGTGAGAGCGTTGTATTCATCTCTCTCTTCCTCCGAGGGCTAGGCCTCGCTTTAGATCCTTTTGTCAGGGGGCTCATGTACTATTACGGGCTGGATTTCCGTGACCTGGCCCCGGATTCAGTCCTTCACATCTCGTCATTCATCGTTGTATGTGAGGCCTTCCTCCACATTACCCCTCACTTCGGCCTGTGGCTTAAGACTTTCAATGTGAAGCCGAAGGTGATCGAGGGGCGACACGCAGAGTGCGGAGGTGCCATAATAAGCAAAAGTGCCGACGCCCCATGGCCAGAGGGTTCCTTCCAGGAGGTGTCTAGCTTATGGCAACGGGAGTAGTTTTATGTCACAGCTCCCTGGGGCACCAAGTGGGTGGCCGCCCCTGCCTCTCGCTAGGGCCCCCCGCCACAACTGACATCATGGACAAACAAGGGGCTCGACTGGGGGCCAGTAAAGGATGTGCCGGTATTGCAGAGTCGTATTCGAGATCTCCTCGAGAGAGGTGTCAGTTTGGTCGTGGTGATGCAAGTCATGTTAGTTCGTCGAGTCCTGCCCTGCAAACGTCGACCTCCGCATGTGGGAGTTCAACTCGGAAGGACCGCGAGCTATTTAGCACTTCCTCGGCATGACGCTCGAAGAGATGTACAAAGTGTTCTTCGGACCACAAATAATGTGTCCGGACACCATCGAGGATGCGGGTCTGAGCTATAATCGTCCAGATACCCAAGTAAGTAGTCCCGTAGCCGAACATGTTGTATTTTTATTTATCACAACATCATTCTAAAAAAGTCGCGCTTTGACCAGGACTGGGTAACAAAGGCGAAGATGATTAGGTGTCCGGCCCCCCTTCCTGAGGTCTCACCGGATCCTGTGCTAGCCAGGATGCTGGAGCTTGCAGCTTATCAAGCGCCCTCAGGGGAAGATAAAGGGTGGAATAAAGAGGCTGAAAGCGGACCTCGCTCACTGTTCATCCAAACTGGGGGAGTTAGTGCCTCCGCGAAGGAGGATAACCGTGGAGAAGAATCTGAAATTCCCTCTCCCCAAGGAAGGAAGAGGACCACCTCTGAAGAACCGGAAACATTGGTTTCCAAACGGGGGAAGAAATCTTTGCCAGAGGGTCCTGCCCCGGGGGGTACCCTTGCCGCACAATGCCCGCAAGGGGATCAACCCTCCACCGAGCTGTAAGTAAAAAGGTACTTAATAGTAAAAATATCCTGCTTTACTTCTGAGGACAATAACCGAAGCATTTATCTTGTAGGTCGGATCGTAGCCCTTCTCGACAGAGTTCGTCTTCGGGGGATCTTCTTCGGGAGATGATGGAGAGCGAAACACCTCCCCATGCCACCCCGCCTCATGAGGCGGGCGACCCTGAAGTGTCGTCGCGGAGGGTTTCTCCTGATCCAGCAAGGCCAGAGGGTAATCCTTCGGCCACCCGAAGTCCTTAGTATTTGGCTCCTGAAGAGAGCAACCGAAAGAGTCCGGCACCGTCCAGTGTGTGATCGGACACACTGAAGGATCTGCTAGAGCAAGCGGCTATCTCAGAAGCGCATCGTACGCTAATGGGTACGGTGATTGGGAGGATTTCGTCCGCCGAAAGCGGGTTGCATGAAGCTTTTATGAGTCTGCTGAAAGGCTTTGAGGTACGTGAAATAGTGTATGTTTTTGACGATACCACACACATTAGGTGTGCCCGGTGCAGATAGTAGCTCCCGAGACTCTGGTTGCCGTTGAGAATGGTGGAAAACAGAGGATCATAGTCCCAGATAATAATCAGGCCGCCTTCATATGTAGGTGGCGGAAGGTCCGGCGGCTAGCCGGACTGATGAGTTTGCCGAGCTAAAGCGGCAACTTGATGCGGCGGATGCCGGCATCATGCTTGTGAACGAACGGCTCGACGAGGCACAGGGTATGTGATTTCTCCTGTGATCAACACATAGTAAGAGGAGCATGATGCTAGTATCTTTAATATGTTGTGACTGCAGATGGGGTTGCCGCCGTGGAGACCCTTCGGGCGGAACTTGCCCGAGCTAAGGAACAAGCCAGGAAAAGTGATGCGGCCGCTCTAAAGGCAGTCAAAGAGCTGAGAGCCGAACAGGCTGCGCATTGCCGAAGCAAGGATAAAATAGCCAAGATGGCTGTGGAATTGAAGGATGCCGCCGGCCGTTACGAGCTTCTCAAAAATGAAAATCGAGCGAAGATGACGGACCTGGAGAGGGCCACGGTGGCGGCCAAGGACGCCCGCTCTACAATTAGAGCGATGAAGGAGGAGCTGCGTCAAGCCAGGGATATCATGGCTGGGAAGCCCTTTATGCTGCGGATGAAGTCCAAAGATCCTAAGTACGCTCCTCTTAATCGGCTGTGGAGTTCTGCAGACGCATATCTAGATTTGGAAGCAAGTCCCGCTGATGCGGCCAAATACTTCAAAGATCAAAAAGATTGTGAAGTGGAAAAGCTGTTTTGGTCACGATTTAATGTTCCAGCGCGTCCGCTTCCGTTGAATGAGTGGATGGCCGAATGGGCCGAGCTCCATAGGTTGTCCAGGCTTGCCATGAGGTCTGTTGTGGATCATCTATGGCTGGAAGGGCCAAGGCTGAACAATTATTTTAATTTGGTGCAATAGTTCCTTGGTGTTGTGCCGCACATCGATGCTATGAAGAGGTTGGCGTGCATAGAGGGTGCGCGGATGGCGCTTGCCCGTGTCAAGACATACTGGGCAGAGATGGAGGCCACCGCAATTGCAACCCAGAGTTCGGCCGAGGGCTGAGTATCTGCCGAGCACTACTTTGAAGAAGTCCTTGAAGGCGCTCGTTCAGTAGAGTCTCAGTGCTCGAAGAATATTATGTTCTAATGACATGTATTCCTATTGTAAAAACAATGTTTATTAAATTATAAAGGCAGCGTTTATACTTTTTGCCTGGAAGTACTATGATGCCTCCTGTGCGGCCGTTTGTGTATATATGTATATAACCTGAAAGTTTGCAGTCGTCGGCTTCAGCCCCCACGCATATAATGCGGGGGTCTTCGCAGAAAATGCGTGTTCGCACTTGATCCAACGTATATGTCCATGCAGGAGGTGATAGCGCAGCGAACTAGGCAATTGGACTATATTGCTTTAACGTTTCACTTAGCCATAGGAGTTTGACGGTGGGGCTACTATATAGCCCCCGGTGGCTCCGCGCTCGTTCGAATACAGGGCGCGTATATGCCTGGCCGGGAAACGGCCCTTCGTTAATTCGGAGGAATCCCGAAGATTCTGCTAAGTCATCGAGTGGTTGAACACAGTCTCGCGCTTTATCATGACAGCCAATTTTTGGCTTTCTCTACTGAGGTGCTCGTCCGGATGAACTAGGGCACAATCGCAGTAGTTCTCCTGGTGCCACCTTAGCCGATAGAGTGGAACGTAAGGTAGCAAAATACAGGAGCCGATCAAACCCAACATTTGACCAAAGACATGATTCGGGGCTGATGTATATAAGGCCAAACTCGCGACGCCGAACACTCCCTAAGGTATTCAGTCTTTATAACATATGCCGGGCTGAACAATGCCCTTGATAATGAACCCCGAGTGTCCAGGTACGTGCAATATTCTGACGTGGACAAATGCCAATAACGTCAGCATCCTTCTCGGTTGTACTGAGAATCCAGAGGATGTGAACAACAAGAGATAGTAAAAAAGGTTTACGCAGGGTCTTAATCTGAAAAGAAACCTTTGCGCGGGTCCCTGCTGCACGTTTGCGCCTGTGTCTCCGTTGTGTCGTATCCTGGACGGATGTAGCACGATTGTCATGTGTAAAAGAGAGGAACTTAGTTGAAAGTTGTCGTGCAAAAAATTGGTTATTCTAAATAAACCATTTAAAATTCAAGATAAGTAAAGTTGAGCCGAACTAGTGCTGTTTACACGCGGGAAGCCCCTGATACCATCTATAAGGGTATAACTATATCAAACCAATCTCAAGTATATCTAATGATGCATCGGACTCGTTTAACCGTGTCCGTGGTCTTAACGACCGGTCATTTGTTCTGGTTGGTGAGGCCGTCTAGTGTTCGGTAGTTAAGGCAGCCGCACATTTCTTCTGCGTGTAAGGAACGCTCAATATTTCCATTAACTGTGATGGTGCCGCGCGGGCTAGGCATCTTAAGCTTAAGAGAAGCGTAATGCGGTATAGCGTTGAAACGAGCGAAAGCTGTTCGTCCGAGTAGTGCTTGATATCCGCTTCGGAATGGAGCGATGTCGAAGTGTAACTTATCACTTTGGTAGTTGTTGGGTGAACCGAATACGACTTCTAGTATTAGAGAGCCCGTGGAGCGGGCCTCTGGGCCTGGTATTACTCCCTTGAAGGTAGTATTACTGTGGCCGATCTTTGTCGGGTCTATCCCATTTTGCGGACTGTGTCCTGATATATCAGATTTAGACTACTGCCGCCGTCCATAAGGACTCGTGTGAGATGGTATCCGTTTATTATTGAGTCTAACATCAAGGCAGCCAATCCTTCATCCCGGATGTTTATCAGGTGATCCCTGCGATCAAAAGTGATCGGGTGAGCCAACCAGGGGTTGGGCTTACGGGTGACGGGCACTAGGGCTCGTGTGTCTCGGAGTGCATGTTTACGTCCCCTCTTCGTCACATGGATCAGGTTCACTGTTTTGACCTCTGGTGGGAATTTTTTGTCCCCCAGTGCTTTGCTGGTGAGGGTCGTCCTCGTCTTCACTTGGTGTCTCCCTCCCCTTGTGTTCGGCGTTTAGCTTACCGGCCTGCTTGAAGACCCAACATTCTCTGTGGGTGTGATTTGTAGGTTTATCGGAGGTGCTAGGAATCTGATGTTGGGGAACGTTGTAGATTTTTTTTCCTACGGTTTCACCAAGATCCATCTATGAGTTCATCTAAGCAACGAGTAATGGGAGTGAGATTGCATCTACATACCACTTGTAGATCGCGTGTTGAAGCGTTCAAGAGGATGGTGATGATGGAGTCGTACTCGCCGTGATTCAGATCACCGATGACCAAGTGCCGAACGGACAGCACCTCCGCGTTCAACACACGTACGGGATGGATGACGTCTCCTCCTTCTTGATCCAGCAAGGGGGAAGGAGAGGTTGAGGAAGAGGACTCCAACAGCAGCACGACGGCGTGGTGGTGGTGGAGAAGCAGTACTCCGGCAGGGCTTCGCCAAGCGCGTGACGGAGGAGGAGAGGTGTTGGGGAGGGGAGGGGCCGCGCCTTGATGTGTATTGCTTCCCTCCCCTCACCCCTCTATTTATAGGGAAGGGCAGGGCGGCCCCTCTAGATGAGATCTAGAGGGGGCGGCGGCAGGAGGGGGCTTGCCCCCAAGCAAGGCGCCCCACTAGGGTTCCCCAACCCTAGGCGCATGGGCCCAAGGGAGGGGGGCGCGCCCAGCCCACCGGTGGCTGGTTCCCTGCCCTCAGGCCCATGAGGCCCTCCGAGAGGGGTGGCCCCTCCGGTGGACCCTCGAACCTCTCCGGTGGCCCGTGACAATACCGATATGCCCCGAAACTTTCCGGTGTCCGTATGACAACTTCCCATATATAAATCTTCACCTCCGGACCATTCCGAACTCCTCAGACGTCAGGGATCTCATCCGAATCCAACAACATTCGTAATCACATACAAGTCTTCCTAATAACCCTTAGCGCCACCGAACCTTATGTGTAGACCCTACGGGTTGGGAGGCACGCAGACATGACCGAGACGACTCTCGGCAATAACCAACAGCAGGATCTGGATACCCATGTTGGCTCCTACATGCTCCTCGATGATTTCATCGGATGAACCACGATGTCGAGGATTAAACAACCCCGTATACAATTCCTTTGTCAATCGGTACGTTACTTGCCCGAGACTCGATCGTCGGTATCCCAATACCTTGTTCAGTCTCGTACGACAAGTCACTTTACTCAGATCAGAATGCATGATCCGTGACCAACCACTTGGTCACTTTGAGCTCATTATGATGATGCATTACCGAGTGGGCCTAGAGATACCTCTCCGTCATACGGAGTAACAAATCCCAGTCTCGATCCGTGTCAACCCAACAGACACTTTCGGAGATACCTGTAGTGCACCATTATAGTCACCCAGTTACGTTGTGACGTTTGATACACCCAAAGCACTCCTACGGTATCCGGGAGTTACACGATCTCATGGTCGAAGGAAGAGATACTTGACATTGGAAAAGTGTAGGATCGAAAGTATGTCTAGAGGGGGGGTGATTAGACTACTTGACAATATAAAAATTCAGCCTTTTGATAGAGACAAGTTTTTGGCAGATTCACGATGATGATCAAGTCAAGTATCACCCTACACATTCAATTCTAGAGTATAGGCAGCGGAAAGTAAATTGCACATGTAGTAAAGAGAGGTGGAGAAGAGCAAACGCAATTTTGGAGACGCGGTGATTTTTCTCGTGGTTCCGATAGGTGGTGCTATCGTCATTCCACGTTGATGGAGACTTCAACCCACGGAGGGTAACGGCTGCGAGAGTCCACGGAGGGCTCCACCCACGAAGGGTCCACGAAGAAGCAACCTTGTCTATGCCATCATGGCGTACGCCCACGGAGGGCTAGCCTTACTCGGGGTAGATCTTCACGAAGTAGGCGATCTCCTTGCCCTTACAAACTTCTTGGTTCAACTCCACATCTCGACAGAGGCTCCCAAGCGACACCTAACCAATCTAGGAGGCACCACCCTCCAAAAGGTAATAGATGGTGTTGATGATGATGAACTCCTTGCTCTTGTGCTTCAAATGATATCTCCCCAACACTCAACTCTCCTCACCGATTTGGCTGTGGTGGAAGAAAAGATTGAGTGGAAAGCAACTTGGGAAGGCTAGAGATCAAGTTTCATATGGTGGGAGTGGAGCAACTTGATCTCAACACAAGGGTAGGTAGTTCTCTTCTCGTAAATGTAAGGTAGGAGTGGTAGTTCTTTCTAATGGCTCTCTCCACTAATGAAGAGGGGTGGAGGGTATTTATAGCCTCCACACAAAATCCAACCGTTACACACATTTGACCAATCTCGGTGGGACCGAAGTTGACAACTCGGTGAGACCGAAAGTTCAAATCATGTGAGCGTTGGGATTTTCAGTGGGACCGAAAATACAATCTCGGTTAGTCCGATTCATGCAAAGACAAGAGCTTGCCAATCTCGGTGGGACCGACTTCATCATCTCGGTGACACCGATTTGATGACGTATGTTCTGAAGCTTGGCAACTCAAGTTTCGTGAGACCGAGTTCAGAATCGGAAAATCCGAGATTTCTAGGGTTTGGCTTTATGGCTGAGGTGGTTCATCTCGGTGTGACTGAGTTTGGAATATCGGTGGGACCGAGATTACTTAAGAGTGTATATTGTAGTGAAGGTTGCTGATAGTTTGGGAGATGTATCACTAAGCACTTGAGCAACCAGATTATCATCATAACCTCATCCCCTTTTAATAGTATTGGCTTTCCTATGGACTCAATGTGATCTTGGATCACTAAACCAAAAATGGAGTCTTGAGCTTTTGCCAATGCTTGCCTTAGCATTTTGAGGGGTCCACTTCTTCAGTCCTTGCCATACCCATATCACTGAACTTTTCTGAAATGATTCTCAAGTAACTATTAGTTCAATGATATATATGTTGTTATTAATTACCAAAACCACCCGGGGATTAGTTGCACTTTCAATCTCCCCCTTTTTGGTAATTGATGACAACATATAGATCAAAGCTTCGACAAAGGATATAATCAATGAATAATATCGTCGCTTTGAGAAGTATGTGATAAGTAAGAGCTCCCCCTAAATTTGTGCATTATTTAAGATTTGCGTTTGAATGCAAATGCACAATCGATTAGGATCATGGGTCACTCTTCCATGTCACATACATCTTGGTGGAGCGCACAAAATGATAAGAATGAACAGCATGCACCCAATCACCAAGACATGAGTAAATGGTCATACAAGATAGGAATAGCATATGATAAGCATTAAGCACACATTAAGGCATAGTACGACCAAGCACTCATCAAAGTAGGATCAAACACACTGAATGTCTCGAAAAACAAAAGTATCTCAAAGAAACCGCAAATGAACGAAAGAGCAAAAGCGCAAAGACAACAACACTCTCTCTCTCGAAGTCCTATGATCTATACAATTTCTCCCCCTTTGGCAACAAGTTACCAAAAGTTCGAAAAGGCATAGAGCTAAGCGCCACTTTGGGGACTCTGGCGGCTCTGTCAGGTTGATGTTGGAGTTGATATGGCAGCATCGGCGAAGACTTGGTGATGTCTCAGGCTGGAGGAGTGGTCTTTGGAGCTGGAGCCGAGCAACCGATGGAGCTGTGGGAGGTGCAAGCTGTAGTCCGGTGTCATCCTTTCGAATAGCAGTGATCGGGTCCTGTGGGAACCGGAGCATCTGTTGATAAGCATCTGGACTAAGTCATCCTGCATCTCACGCATAAGCTCTTCCTTCTCCCTCTTTGCTTCCTCAATATCCGCCTCAAGCTTGTTGTGATTACTTGCACTTCATCGACTTCACATCCGAGCATGGATCTTGTCTTCAACAATCCTCTCTAGGCTCTCCTGAGACTGTTCAATGCTGGCCAGGCATTGTTCAATCCTTTGGGTAGCTTCAAGGAGCTGCTCTCCGACACTCTTGGGTTTAGCTGCTGCTGCTGCTGCTGCTTCCTTTTCAGCTTTGGCTTTCTTGGCAGCTTCAATCTTTGCTTGACCCTCAACTGATGTTGGATCCTCCTCATCCATCACAACAACATTATCCTCATGCTCAGGCTGCAGTTGTAAGTGTGGTCTATCCAACAAGTATGTGCCCGTGCCAAACTTGGCATTGATAAGCATCTGAATATGCGGGGCAAATCCACATGACCTTTTCTGGTCAGTTGCAGTCCTCTTGATGGTCTCAACTATCAAGTCCATCACCTTGAAAGGTGCTCTCTCATCAAGTATATGCAGCATGTTGATAGAGTATCCTCGATCATGCGATGATCTCTGACTTGGGCATCAAGGTATGCCTCAAAATAGTGTTTGTGGTAGGTAGACCTGCTCGAGATAGTACATCGAGCCGAGCTTCCAGATTCCCAAATCCTTAGCCGAACCTCTTTGTACATGTTCTTCATGGATTCATGGTTCTTCTTTGGAATACCATAAACATCAATGTCATCCTCTCTTTGCACTGGAGCATTCAGAAGTTCTGCCCATTCTTCAACAGTTGAAGAGAATCTTTGGCCTTCTGTCATCCATACAATCCTTCCATCTGGATAGAAATGAGCTGTGGCATAGAATTGCATAATCATCTCATCATTTCAGTTTGTCAGCTTCTGACCTACAAAGTCTGCAACTCCACATGCAGTGAAGCTTTCATGCACATGTGGAAAGAAGTCTCTGTGCTCTTCACTGTCAATGTATGCCCAGTCAACATATCGAGTGTCTGCAACTATGGGCTTCTTGTCCATCAGCACAGTCTCATAGAAGTCCTGCTGTTCTCTGGTGTGGAATCTGGGATCAACAGCAGTTCTTCTCCTCACGGCATATGGGTTAGATTGTCTCCATAGCCTGAGACCTCTATCCTTCCTTTCCTTCATGTTCTCAGCTTGAGGATGAGCATCATTGTGTAGTGGCAGTTTCTGTCAAAGTTTCAGCAAAACTGGTGCTTCATCATCTGACAAAGCTGGTGGCACATCATCTTTCTTCTTCTTAGATCTTTGGAATGTTCTCGTTGTCTTCTTTGGCTTAGCAAAGAAGCTTTCTTTGGAGCTGCCTTAGTGGAGCAGATTGCTTGGGCTTAGAAGTGGCTCCAGCCCGATGGCATCACCCATGAACTTAGACTTCGAGGAGGCTGGGGTGCTTCCTCATCCTCATCTCCTCTCTTTGCATCATCATGCACTAATCTCTTCCTCTTGGAAGTTTTCTTCACCTTGCTTGTAGTTTCCTCTTCCAAACTCAGCTTCTTGGCAACAGTGGACTGCTTGACTTTTCTGGTGCCCTTCTTAGTTTGCTGACCCTGTGGCTCTTTGGCAACAACTTTTCTCTTTGGCTTGGAGGAGACTTCTTCCTCAACAACGAAATCAGAATCTTCATCATCAGAGTTCCTCTTCTTTCTGGCTCTGGTGGCTGCAGGAGGTAAACCACTTGGTGTACTCCTCTCACCATCATCTGATGAGCTGCTGGGATCAGGACTAGTGCCTGCCTCTGGAATATCTGCAATAGGTGACTCGACTGTTCGCTGTCACGGCATCGACATGGTGACAACCCGTGAATAGATAAGGTGTAGGCAGAGTGGAAGAGTTATCATAAACTGCAGAAGTTTTTGCAAACAAAATGAGTTCAAATTTTAGTATTAGGTTTTCACAGAAGACATTTCGTCGACCGAGTTTAAAATTCGTGAATCCAAGTGTTTAAATGAAGCTTTCACACCACTTTCGGTTGGACGAAGTGGGTTTCGTCCCGCCGAAAACACTAGGGTTTCACAGTAATCCTCATTTCGTCACACCAATTTGCACAACTCGGTTGGACCGAAAGCAAAGGCAATGGCCATGGGCCAAATCGGTCATACCGAGAATGTAAAATCGGTCTCACCGAGATGTTTTTGGCGGAAACCTAACCCTAAAACTTTTACTCGAATCTAGTCCAAAAGAACTAATCTGGTGTTCAGGAAGATTTCAATCGTGGCAAGATACTAGGCAAACCAAACGTGCATTGAATCGGAGATGGGAGCACGTGGGATCAAGCTCACCCTAACTTGGTGGAGTTTTCACGGCGCAACGGCGCGGAGAGGATGTCCGCTGACGGCGACGGAGACCGGCGGCGCGAGGGCGACAGCGCGACGGAGACGATCCGGAGACCACGGCGACGGCAAAGAAGGGGTGGGGCGAGGCGTTTGAAGTAGAAATCAACGCCACGCCCTCGGAGTATATATACCCCTTTGCTGTCGGTGGGACCGAGTTGTAAAACTCGGTGGCACCGAGATGGATAACTGCAGGCAGTTATGCACTTCGGTCACGCCGAAAATCACAACTCGGTTTCACCGAGGTGAAAACCTAGATCAGTCCAAATGCTTTCGGTTCGACCGAGTTTGAGTGGGTTGGTCTGACCGAAATCACTTAGAAGGTTTTGGAAGTTAGCCCTTGACGGATCGGTGGCTCCGAGTGCTCCTCACTCGGAGGGTCTGAAAATGACTTGTTCAAAGTTTGTGATGTAAGCATGAATAGAATTTGAGACAAGAAAGCATAGATAGCTAGGGGAGGTACTTAGGCATTCTTGTTCATCCATTTGGTCATAAAAGAAAAAAAAAATCAAAACAACCAAAACAACAAATGGATGTCCTCGAATGGATAAAATCATGCATCCAACATGCTCACACAATAAGATAGCAAATGAAATATGTGTCAAACATGCACAATCAAAACTCTAGCTACTATCACACAATTTGTTGATGACTAGGTCATCTTTATATGAGTATATTGACTTAGGAGTCAAATGAGAACATTTGATCATAGGTCATACTCATCGCTTAAGCACAAGTGGGGTTACCACTTTTACATAAAGCATTGATGTGTTCACATCATTTGAAGATGCTTTAGCTCAATTCTTTAGAGCAAAGCTCCCTAGATGTGAGAACCCTTTTAAAGGGTCAAACTAACCTTGGGTTGTCATAGAAGACTTCATGTAGATGTTGAAGATGTGGATGCTCAATGTTGATGAAGATCATCAAGAGTTGGGAGCAATCCTTTGGATCGTGCACTTTCAATACCTACATGGGTTAGTCCCACAAGGAACAAACAAGGATATCCATGGACATAGATTGAAGTTCACAATAGATGATGTCCATGAAAGCAATGATTACCTTGTCCCTTGACTTACCAACAAGAGGGTTTGTGACTCCATGAACTAGTGCATAATGTGGAAGTTGGTTGCACAAGTTTTTGCCAAAATGAATGTGAGTGAAGTATGTTGGCGGAGTCACCTCAAGAACTCTCTAGTTCTTCTTCTTGGGATCCACATCATCTTGATGGGAATCCTTGGGGTTGTAGTTGAGCTTGACGAAGTAGAACTTGACGCTTCCTTGGGAACCCACTTGACCATGGCTTGAGGTGCTTCAACAAATGCATCAATCTCCTCTTGAAGCTTGTCCTTGCCTTTTAGCTTGTGGTCTTGTGGTGGAAGGTCATCTTGAGCTTGTTCCACATTGGAAGAAGTAGGATCATACTTCTCCTTTTGAGAAACAAACTGTGGAGTGGGATATTGACCTTCTTCCCATTCAACACCCTCGGCGTTGAACTTTCGCTCAAAACCAATTCCTTGATTCTTCCGGTGCCTTCCTTGCTTGCGGACAATTTCCTCAAAGTTCTTGCTTCCGCAAGGCTCTTGTAGACACCTTTTCTATAATCCCTTTCAATAAACTATTTTCTTGCTCAAGTGTAACTTGGCTTGAAACATTGTTAGTGGAATCAAGAGAACTACTAGAAGCAACAATATTGGATTTAGCATGGTTATTGTTACTACTAGATGAAGAATTTTTCTTATGCTTGTCATGCTTAGTTTTAATGGGAGGCAAGAAATTAGACAAGAGAAGTCGTTTGGCAAGATATGAAGAACTCTTCTTTCGAAGATCATCATTGATAGCTTTTAGAAACTCATGTTCTTGCTCTAGAGTGAGCTTCTCGAAGCGTAGCTTCTCATGAGATCTTAGGAGCTCTCTATGATCTTCTTGAGTTGTTTCATGAGCTAACTTAAGAGAGTTTAGTTCTTTAGTTAGACGCTCAGTCTCCTTCATAGCATTGTCATTCGACTCTTCTCGACTATAAAGACTACTAGCATGTTCATCATTACTAGGCTCACTAGATTTATCATGTAAGAGCTCATCTTCACCAAGCAAGTCATCCTCATCACTATCAAAGTCAATGAATTCAGGGTGTGATACCTTGGGGCCTTTAGCCATGAAGCATCTTCCAATTCCCTCATTTGGTGAATCAAATAAGTCATAGGAGTTGGAGTTGGAGGACACGAGAGCAAGACCGGCAACACCTTCATCTTGACTGTAGTCGGAGTTGGAGTGATAGCTTCTTTCGGATTGATTGTCGGAGTCGGAGCCGGAGACCCATTCACCTACATAAGCTTGATGTTTTCTTCTTGTGTAGCTCCTTGATGACTTGTCTTTCCTCTCCGAATCCTTGCTTCTCCGAGAGGGTCTTCGTTCATAACGATCATCTCTACTCCTTCTCTCTTTCCGAGGTGACTCATCTCTTGAGCTTCTTCTTCTTGGAGATTCTTCTCTTCTCTTGTGGGGAGCCGAGCACTCATTTGAGTAGTGTCCGGGTCTTCCACAATTGTAGCAATTTCGATCACGACTAGAAGATCTCTTTTCATCATATGATCTAGACTTTGAGCTTCTCTCTTTGCTTCTACTCTTGTAGAATTTGTTGAAGTTCTTCACCATTAGGCTTATCTCTTCATTGGAAACTATCTTGTCACTTGAGGTTGTGGGAGCATCACTTGTAGCTTTGTAAGCACCACTTGACTTGTTGTGAAGCTCTTCCTTATCCTTAATTGTCATCTCATGAGCAACAATTCTTCCAGTGACTTCGGTTGGCTTGAGATTCTTGTAGTTTGGCATCATTTGGATCAAAGTGCACACGGTGTCATACTTTCCATCCAAAGCTCTGATAATCTTCTTGATGATGAATCGGTCGGTCATTTCTTCGCTTCCTAAGCCGGCAATCTCATTTGTGATGAGAGCAAGCCTAGAGTACATTTCAGCGACTCCTTCACCTTCCTTCATCTTGAACTTGTCAAGTTGACCTTGAAGAACATCTAGCTTTGATTCCTTCACGGACTCGGTACCTTCGTGCATTTCAACCAAAGTATCCCAAATCTATTTTGCATTCTCAAGACGGCTGATTTTGTTGAACTCCTCGGGACACAAGGCATTGAAGAGAATGTCACAAGCTTGAGCATTGTTTTGCAACATCCGCAATTCTTCCGTTGTAGCTTCACGATCCGGAACTTTTCCTTCCTCGAAGAATTCACCTTGCACACCAACACAAATAATGCCCCATGCGGCTGGGTTATGGCCAAGAATATGCATTTTCATTTTATGCTTCCAACTAGCAAAGTTTGTACCATCAAAGTAAGGACCTCTACGAAAATTACCCTCACTAGACGCCATACTCTTCTAGGTTGTGAAACCAAGCTTATGGAGTCCAATGCAATGGAAACCAATACAATGGAGACCAAAGCTCTGATACCACTTGTAGGATCGAAAGTATGTCTAGAGGGGGGGTGATTAGACTACTTGACAATATAAAAATTCAGCCTTTTGACAGAGACAAGTTTTTGGCAGATTCACGATTATGATCAAGTCAAGTATCACCCTACACATGCAATTCTAGAGTATAGGCAGCGGAAAGTAAATTGCACATGTAGTAAAGAGGGGTGGAGAAGAGCAAACGCAATTTTGGAGACGCGGTGATTTTTCTCGTGGTTCCGATAGGTGGTGCTATCGTCATTCCACGTTGATGGAGACTTCAACCCACGGAGGGTAACGGCTGTGAGAGTCCACGGAGGGCTCCACCCACGAAGGGTCCACGAAGAAGCAACCTTGTCTATGCCATCATGGCGTACGCCCACGGAGGGCTAGCCTTACTCGGGGTAGATCTTCACGAAGTAGGCGATCTCCTTGCCCTTACAAACTTCTTGGTTCAACTCCACATCTCGACGGAGGCTCCCAAGCGACACCTAACCAATCTAGGAGGCACCACCCTCCAAAAGGTAATAGATGGTGTTGATGATGATGAACTCCTTGCTCTTGTGCTTCAAATGATAATCTCCCCAACACTCAACTCTCCTCACTGATTTGGCTGTGGTGGAAGAAAAGATTGAGTGGAAAGCAACTTGGGAAGGCTAGAGATCAAGTTTCATATGGTGGGAGTGGAGCAACTTGATCTCAACACAAGGGTAGGTAGTTCTCTTCTCAGAAATGTAAGGTAGGAGTGGTAGTTCTTTTCGATGGCTCTCTCCACGAATGAAGAGGGGTGGAGGGTATTTATAGCCTCCACACAAAATCCAACCGTTACACACATTTGACCAATCTCGGTGGGACCGAAGTTGACAACTCGGTGAGACCGAAAGTTCAAATCATGTGAACGTTGGGATTTTCGGTGGGACCGAAAATACAATCTCGGTTAGTCCGATTCATGCAAAGACAAGAGCTTGCCAATCTCGGTGGGACCGATTTCATCATCTCGGTGACACCGATTTGATGATGTAGGTTCTGAAGCTTGGCAACTCAAGTTTCGTGAGACCGAGTTCGAATCGGAAAATCCGAGATTTCTAGGGTTTGGCTTTATGGCTGAGGTGGTTCATCTCGGTGTGGTGAAGTTTGGAATATCGGTGGGACCGAGATTACTTATGAGTGTATATTGTAGTGAAGGTTCGATAGTTTGGGAGATGTATCACTAAGCTCTTGAGCAACCAGATCATCATCATAACCTCATCCCCTTTTAATAGTATTGGCTTTCCTATGGACTCAATGTGATCTTGGATCACTAAACCAAAAATGGAGTCTTGAGCTTTTGCCAATGCTTGCCTTAGCATTTTGAGGGGTCCACTTCTTCAGTCCTTGCCATACCCATATCACTGAACTTTTCTAAAATGATTCTCAAGTAACTATTAGTTCAATGATATATATGTTGTTATTAATTACCAAAACCACCCGGGGATTAGTTGCACTTTCAAAAAGCTCTAGCAAACGAACTACACGATCTTTGTGCTATGCTTAGGATTGGGTCTTGTCCATCACATCATTCTCCCAATGATGTGATCCCGTTATCAACGACATCCAATGTCCATAGCCAGGAAACCATGACTATCTGTTAATCACAACGAGCTAGTCAACTAGAGGCTCACTAGGGACATATTGTGGTCTATGTATTCACACGTGTATTACAATTTCCGGATAATACAGTTATAGCATGAATAAAAGACAATTATCATGAACATTGAAATATAATAATACTTTTATTATTGCCTCTAGGGCATATTTCCAACATCTAACATAGTTTGTCTAGAATCTTGTTTAGGCTGGACGGTCCATCTCTGTTGCCTTTGAAAGGCTTTTTCCGCTGACCTGGTCGAGAGCCCTTGAATCCGATGTTTACCGCCGTGTTATCTGGGCTGTCTTCTTTATTCCGGCGCTTGTTTTTACTGCGTCGTGGTTTTCCATTGCCATCCCTTACTTCGGATGTGCCTGGGTCCCTAGTGCTATTATGAGCTAGCCAACTATCTTCGCCCGCGCAAAAGCGGGTCATGAGGCCTGTCAGGGCTGCCATTGTTCTCGGTTTTTCTTGGCCGAGGTGTCTGGCGAGCCATTCGTCTCGGACGCTGTGTTTGAAAGCTGCTAAGGCTTCGGCGTTGATCGGGCAGTCGACGATTTGATTCTTCTTATTGAGAAATCTATTCCAAAGCTTTCGGGCTGACAGTCCGGGCTGTTGAACTATATGACTTAAATCATCTGCATCTGGAGGTCGGACATAAGTCCCTTGAAAATTAGCCCGAAAAGCATCCTCAAGCTCCTCCCAACTTCCAATTGAGTTTTTGGGGAGGCTTTTCAGCCAGTGCCGAGCTGGTTCCTTCAGCTTGAGGGGCAAGTACTTGATGGCGTGGAGATCGTCTCTGCGAGCCATATGAATATGGAGGATAAAGTCCTCAATCCAGATTCCAGGGTCTGTGGTTCCGTCGTACGCCTCTATGTTCACGGGTTTGAATCCTTCTGGAAATTCGTGGTCCAACACCTCGTCAGTGAAGCATAGGGGGTGTGCGGTGCCCTTGTATTTTGTTGTGTTGAGGCGTTCTGACGGTTGTAGTGTTCGGTTTTGGTTGTGCGCTGGAGCACATTTCCTTGATCCGTAGACGGATCTGGTTGCGCCGGTCTTCTGATGCGAGTCTTCATGTGAGGCGTGTGCCGACTTATGTGCGGCCTTATTAGCCGCGCTATCGCCGCCACAAGGAGGTTGATCCGACTGGTCAGCTGTTTTATTCTTCGGCTGTGTGGGCTCTAAGGCCTCATCATCAAATTCAGGCAACTGCTTGCGCTTTGGATAGCTCTTCGTGTGGTAACTACCACCATACTTTTCTTCGTTGTTGAGTACTTTGTTCCATCTAATGTTGAGCGTATTCTGCGCGGCTTTAAGCCTTTGCTTCTGCTTCTTCAGACTCCTTGCAGTGGCAATAAGCCTTCTATGGAGGTTCTCTTGTTCCAAGTGCCTTTCCGGGATGATGTGTGCCTCTTCGTCTGGATTGTTTTCCTCTTCGGAAGGAGGTTTATGAGCTCTATCCTCGGCGTCGCCGTGTCCGGGCAACGGATCCATACTACGCTCGCCGTTTGCTGGTTCACTGCTGTTATCACTGTTTTTGCTGAGGCGGGATTTGGAGCGGCGCCTATGTCAACGCTTTGGTTGCTTCTCGAGGGAGCTATCCTTCGCTGCATCCTCCCATTACTCGTCATTGTTTTCTTTGGGTGTACCCACCATGTATATGTCGTGTGATGAAGTGGCGGTCCAGCGCCCTGTGGGCGGTGGTTCATATTCGTCTCCTGCATCGTCGTCCATACCATTGATGTCTTCAGAGTCGAAGTCGAGCATGTCGGTTAAATCATCGACAGTGGCTACTAAGTGGGTGGTGGGTGGAAAGTGAATTTCTTCGTCGTCTGCATCCCATTCTAGCCGGACATAGTTCGGCCAAGGTTCTCCTGACAAGGAGAGAGACCTTAACGAATTTAGAACATTGCCGAAGGGCGAGTGCTGAAAGATATCCGCGGAGGTGAACTCAAAGATCGGTGCCCAATCGGATTCGATAGGCACGGACGCAGGCGGTTCAGATCCTTCTTGCCGGGCATTGGTGGGTTAGAGCGGTTCTGATTGCTGCCAGCTCCATTCCCATTTCCATTCTTGGAGCCACTGTGGTTATGCGAACTTCCTCCATTGTGGGTATGGCCTCCATGTTATGGGTAGATCCTCCCGAGTTTGGGGTGAAACGAGGCTTCTGCTGAGCTCCTGAGTTGTACTTCCCCTATCCATACTTCCTCTTGCGGCTCTCAATCTGCTGTTACTTCCCTTCAATCATAAGAGCCCTGTCTACCAACTCCTGATAGTTAGCCAATGTCACTACCACCAACTGCATACTCATCACATCATTCAGCCCTTCTGAGGGAGTCCTAGATTCGGGGGTATCCGGACAGCCGGACTATATCCTTTGGCCGGACTGTTGGACTATGAAGATACAAGATTGAAGACTTCGTCCCGTGTCTGGATGGGACTCTCCTTGGCATGGAAGGCAAGCTTGGCAATACAGATATGTAGATCTCCTTCCTTGTAACCGACTCTGTGTAACCCTAGCCCCCTCTGGTGTCTATATAAACCGGAGGGTTTAGTCCGTAGGACCAAGAACAACAATCATACCATATGCTAGCTTCTAGGGTTTAGCCTCTTCGATCTCGTGGTAGATCAACTCTTGTAATACTCATATCATCAAGATCAATCAAGCAGGAGTAGGGTTTTACCTCCATCGAGAGGGCCCGAACCTGGGTAAAAACATTGTGTCCCCCGTCTCCTGTTACCATCCGCCTAGACGCACAGCTCGAGACCCCCTACCCGAGATCCGCCGGTTTTGACACTGACATTGGTGCTTTCATTGAGAGTTCCTCTGTGTCGTCATCGTTAGGCTTGATGGCTCCTTCAATCATCGATAGCGATGAAGTCCAGGGTGAGACTTTTCTCCTCGGACAGATCTTTGTATTCGGTGGCTTCACACTGCGGGCCAACTCGCTTGGCCATCTAGAGCAGATCGAGAGTTACGCCCCTGGCCACCAGGTCAGGTTTAGAAGCTTAAACTACATGGCCGACATCCGCGGAGACTTGATCTTCGACGGATTCGAGCCCCTGCCGAGTGCGCCGCACGGTCACGATGAGCATGATTTAGCTCTACCATCAGACAGTGTTCAGGAGACCGCACCGGCAACTGCTCCGACCCTCAATTCGGAGCCAATTGTGCCATCCATGGACGGGTGGATAGACCCCGCCATGGAGGCCGCATTCTCAGCGGTGATCGAGCCAAGTATCGACCTTACCCTTCACGAGATCCGTGACGCCAAACTGCCGGATTCTTCCCCGGCCACGGACTCCGAACCGCCTGCGCCCGTGCCTATCGAATCCGACTGGGTGCCGATCATGGAGTTCACCTCCGCGGATATCTTTTAGCACTTGCCCTTCGGCGACATACTGAACTCATTAAGGTCTCTCTCCTTGTCAGGAGAGTCCTGGGCGAACTATGTCCGGCAGGATTGGGATGCGGATGATGAAGAAATTCACCGCCCACCCACCACCACTTAGTAGCCACTGTTGATGATTTGTCCGACATGCTAGACTTCAACTCCGAAGACATCGACGGTATGGACGACGATGCAGGAGACGAACAGGAGCCACTGCCCACAGGGCACTGGATGCCCACTTCATCATATGATGTATACATTGTGGACATACCCAAAGAAAACGACGATGAGGAATGGAAGGACGCAGCGAAGGATCGTTCCCTCGAGAAGCAGTCAAGGCGGTGGCGTAAGCGCCGCTCCAAATCCCGCCTCGACAGAAACAATGATAATATAGACCCAGCGATAGAGCAGGGCGACCTAGTGGACGACGAACACGGCATTGAACCACCGTCCGACCACGAAAACACAGAGAATCAAACCGAACAACCCGTCTCCGGCGAAGATAATAGTCCGAATGATATGACACCGGACAAGCACCTGGAGCAACAGAATCTCCATCAAAGTCTTGTCGCCACTACGCGGAGTCTAAAAAAGCAGAAACAAAAGCTCAAGGCTGCGCAAGATACACTTAGAATTAGATGGAGTAAAGTACTCAACACCGAAGAAAAGTACGGCGGCAGTCGCCACACAAAAAGCTACCCGAAGCGAAAGCTACTACCTGAATTCGATGATGAGGCCTTAGAGCCCCTGCAATCAAAAAACAAAACAGCCATTTGGTCGGATAGACGACCTCGTGGCCAACATAGAGCGGCAAATGACGCCGCACACAAGCCAGTACGCGATCCACGTGAGGACTCGCATCAAAAGGACGGCGCAACCAGATCCATCTACGGGCCAAGAAAGCGCGCTCCAGCACGCAATGCAACACAACAAAAATCCGAACACAACGGTATACCCAAATACAGGGGTGCCGCACACCCCCTATGTTTCACCGATGAGGTGCTGAACCATGGATTTCCAGAGGGATTCAAACCCGTAAACATAGAGGCGTACGACGGAACGAAGGACCCTGGGGTCTAGATTGAGGACTACATCCTCCATATCCACATGGCTCGAGGAGACGATCTCCATGCCATCAAGTACTTACCCCTCAAGCTCAAAGGGCCAGCTCGGCACTGGCTTAAAAGCCTCCCCGAAAATTCCATTGGAAGCTGGGAAGAGCTCGACGACGCCTTTTGGGCAAATTTTCAAGGGACCTATGTCCGACCACCGGATGCAGACGATTTAAATCATATAACTCAACAGCCCGGAGAGTTAGCCCGAAAGCTTTGGAACAGGTTTCTCACTAAAAAGAACCAAATAGTCGACTGTCCGGACGCCGAAGCCTTAGCAGCTTTCCAACATAGCGTTCGAGATGAATGGCTTGCCAGACACCTCAGCCAAGAAAAGCCGAGAACAATGGCAGCATTAACAAGCCTCATGACCCGCTTTTGCGCGGGCGAGGACAACTGGTTAGCCCGATGTAGCACCAGCGACCCAAGTACATCCGAAGTGACGGAAACGGGAAGCCACGACGCAGCAAAAACAAGCGCCGGAATAAATAAGACAACCCGAAGAGCATGGCGGTAAATGCCGGATTCAGAAGCTCTCGGCCAGGTCAGCAAAAGCTGCCCCCCAAAGGCAACAGAGATGAACTGTCCAGCCTAAACAAGATTCTGGACAAACTATGTCAGATCCATAGCACCCCCGGTAAACCTGCAAATCATACACATAGAGAATGTTGGGTCCTCAAGCAGTCCGGCAAGCTCAACGCCGAACACAAGGGGCAGGATACACCAAGTGAAGACGAGGATGAGCCGCTGTCACACCCTGATTTTCATGCCACAACACTTAAGCTAATAAATCATGATAAAATGTGGTTTGACAAAAACTTTTGAGTGTTTTGGACCTTACCTTGATTGGATTTTGTCTGTTGTTTGCAAATGCTCTAAAAATCAAATAAATCCTACAACTCCTATACTTCATCTCCTTGCTCCAAAACCTTTTCCCAACGATCATACCATGTGTATAGAACAACATAGTATTTTCTTACAAAAATAATTTGGCAAAATAGTATTTTCAAAAAATTATTTTTCCAAAAACCCCTGAATTGAGGTTTGCACTGCAAGTACTTATTTAAGGGCAGTAAAAATCTTTCCAAAAATATATTTGACTCCTATTAGATATAGGATACCCAGAAACAACAAAAATATAATTTTAAAAGTTATTTTACTATTTTATTTAAAGGCTTAATCTTTAGGCCAGAAATGGTCTTTAATAGGTTAAAATTATTTAAAAGCTTGAAAAATATTTGAGAAAAATCAGGGAAACTCAGTGGACATATATTGTCCATATATAAGAGTTTCAACACATGGTCATGTTCAGAATATTGGACAAATCCCTCAAAAACCCTTTCTGGATATTTCAAGCTTTTGAAATATTTACAAAGGAAATATTCTCCAAAAATTCCCAGAAAATTCTAGCATGTCACATATGACATGTTTGATGACCTTGCTAAGCCTCATGTCATGGAGAACTGTATAACCCCATGAAACCCTCTCAAAACCACTTATGTCCTTTTTCAAGTTTGAACAACTTTGCACTGTCAAACATGTCCAAATGCTCTCAAACTTGGTTCACATGCTCAAATGGTGTAATAATGAATCTAGAGAAAATGGCACAAGTTGGAGATCATGTTATCTTGATCAAAGTTCCCCAAAACCCTCTCTGTCCAGAATCAAATTTGAACAAGTTTACATTGGCAACTTTCTCCTTTTGATCTCAACTTTTGTGGACATGTTCATAACCTCAAATGATGGCAATACACTAGGTGGTGCATCTTGGAGAATAGCTTTGCATGACTAAATCTTGAAAAGTCCATTTCTGTTGATTTCAAGGGTTTACAAAAGTTGCATTGGCAACTTTGCCCAAATGAACTCAATCTTGGTGCAACCTCTTATTGTCCCATGCCATTTGACCCTGTCAAGCCTCATGACAAGGGAAGTCCATTTGGTTGCCCAAACCTACATCAAACACCTTCTGGCAGAAATGGAAAATGCATGTTTGGTCCATTTCCACTAATCTCCATGAGCTAAGATTTCTCCCACAGCATCATCTGGTCCTCCTCTAACCCCTGCATCTTTACCTGCCCGAGGAGCCATGATGATGGGGGTGAAAAGCTCTTTTCCCCTCTCTGGACAACACCATTTCTCGCTCTCTCAACCTCCCTCCTCACTCCAGTGGATCCCCAGGGCATCCAATGCCATTGTCACATTGTTTACTCCCACCTGTAGCTTCCAGACACAAGTGGGTGCGTGAGGACGCGAGGAAAGGCCGCGGGTGCCGGCCATTTGCGCGCTCTGGAGCACGTCAGCATGCTCCCGACCGTTGACGCCGTGCTCCCCCACCACCTCGAGCCTCCCCCTCGCGCCAGTCGAGGTGCCTCGACGTCCGCAACACGCCACCGTGTAGGCCCCCTCGTCTCTTCCTCTCTCTCACCTCCTACGGCGCGTGCCCAGAGCCGCCCGGCTCGGCCAATGCATGGCCTCACACGCGCGAGCACTAGAGCCTTGCCCCGCTCCTCCTCTCTCTTCCTGGCGCCCCACTCAACTCCCACGGACGCCGTAGACAGCCCCTCGCCCTCTCTCGTGGCCTCCAGAGTTGTTGCCGTGGCCACCCGTGCGCCGCGTCGACGATGAGCCACGGGTCGGCTACTTAAGGCCGCCCCGAGCCCCCTCTCTACTCCTTTGGCCCTCTCTCCCTCCCGTGCATCCCCTGGACCAATCCGCACCTCCTCCCGTGCCCTCCAACCTCGTCCATGGCCGGAGCCGAGCCGCCGAACACCGCCTAAATTCTCGTCGTCCGGGCCCCCCTCCTCCCCACCTATGGGTTACCTTGCATCTCTACTGCCCCGCGGAGCTCCCCCCGCACTCCGGTTACTCCTCCCGACGGCCGGAGCGCCGTGCCCGCCATCGCCGCCGGCCACGTCCGCCACGGACGGTGCTCTCCTTGACCAGGTCCTCCCCAGCTTGCGTGCGACCAGTGGCTGGAAGCGCCTCTCTGCGCTGGTCACGCCGGTGGGCAGAACGTCGCCGGGGGCGCTCTGTAGCCCCGACAATCGCCGGCGGGAGCCGCTCCTCCTCGCGTCCAGAGCGCGCGCGGGAGGTGGAAGACGACCTGCCGCTGGGGCCCGCATGACAGTGACCCAGCAGGCGGGCCCGTCCGTTTAAGTGGATACGGCTCCAGCGGATCCGCTTCCCCAGCATGTTGCGTACTCGCGAGGACGCCGACGTTGCCCCTTCGCCCAGCAGCGGCCGGTGGGCCGCCCACGGCTATCTCTCGCCGGTGCGCAGTATAAGGGTAATGCCTTATATTTATTTTTACTCTTTTCCAGTGAGTTTCTAAAATCCATAGTTCATTCATTTCATGCCCAAATTCGATGATTCAAATTTCTACTAGTTCATAAATTCATTCTCTATCACAGGGTGCAAGTTGCACATTTTTTCAGAAACATTTCCTTCACAAATGTTTATGAAATCTTACTTTTACATTTCTGTGATAAAATTTAGAAAATCACAGAGGGCTCAAATTTGATCCACATGCCATGATTCAAATTTCTATATGCTCCTGAGTTTATAGCTTAGGTCATGAACATTTTTATTAATACTTTCTGTGCCACACAATATAATGAGCCATTTCTTCATATTTGTCAACTTTGCAAATTCATAGGAAATTCATTTGAACTCCAAATCCAGTGAAACCAACTCCTAGATGCTTCTAAAATAATGATTTGTTAAATGGGTGCCTTTGCTCACTTTTCAAAAATATATGTCTGTACACTTCTTGCAAATCCATAAACCCCTTGATTCCATCATATTGAAATGTTTAGAAATATTCACTAATCCAATTTCAATGAAACCACTCTGGTTATTTTTCATATGACCAGGGAAGTCCTAGAAAAGTCAAATTAATATTTTTAGAGCACTTTTATTTCTGCCTTATTGTGTTGTTCATTATGGATGCTTCCGACGATAGTTGATGAAGTAGATGAAATGCTCGGAGTTGGACCAGAGATATTTGAAGACCTCGAAGATTTTGTTAAAACAGGCAAGCAGCCCTTTGACCATGTCTATGAAACCCTTTCTATGCATGTCATATAGCACCATATTGTTGTTGCAACGGAATCATGATGAGGTGGTAACCACTTTGATGGGTTGCCTCTGTTACTTCCTCGTGGATACTTGCATTGTGCATGACCCTACCTCCTTATGAGGGTTATGCCGGTGGGAGTAGATAGGATGCTAAAGTAGTGCTACACAAAAAGGGATGGGTACATGCATGGTGATGGAGGCAAAGTATTTCCAAAAGACTTTTCGAAAACCCCGCCGGGTGCCACTTATGCCCGAGGGAGATAATGAGTTGGGTAACCACTTGTTGACGAAGTGGCGTACCGAGTCAAGTGTGTGTGTTGTTTTAAAAAACGGATTAGATTTAAGATTTGTCGACTGTCCCAACCTTGCATGCGCAACCACTCTACCCTTGTATGGGAAAGGGCACTATTGATTACCTAGGCCGGTACTAGCTTGGAGCCCGCATTACTAGTGTCGGGAGAGTTGTTGGTGCGCTCTCTCGGGACGGGGTCGTGCCAGGTAGGGCGGCAATGACTGTTTTCACAAGGCATCAGATACACCGTTGTGTCCCCTCTCGGATCTTACGATCTCGAGTGAATCTCGTATGATGTACATCGTGAGGATACGGAACAACGAGTGGACTCTTTGTTAGTGTCGTCTAGGGAAAGATAGTGATCGGGTGCTTACCTCGGGTACTTGAGGTACCGCGGGTCGTGGATGACACGAAAGTTCCCTGGATCTTGTGGGTAAAGTGTGCAACCTCTACAGAGTGTAAAACTATTCGAATAGCCGTGTCCACGGTCAAGGACAGTTGGGCGGTGCTGCTTAAACTACGTACACATGTTTGCAAACCAGTGTGTGTGTTTGGATAAGTGGGAAGTGCTACTTGGGTCAAGTCAAAGGACTTGACATGGATGAGTTGGGTTGGAGCCCACTCCCTTTATGTTGATATCTGTTACCTGTCCTCTTGGTTACTTGAATTCTCCTGATGCATGTCTTACAAGTTGTTGAACATGTCATTGCACTCAAAACTAGCTTTCTGCAAAAATTTACCTATATCATGCATTGTTGTATCTCGAACCAAAACATGGGTTGCTTGCGAGTACATTCAAAGTACTCATTAGCTTGCCAATGGTTATTTTATTGGCCATGCATGAAAGAACATGATATGAAGAAGAGTACCTCGGTGACGAACATGCGAGCTTGGACGCTTCCCAGTCAGAATGCCTGTAGGGTTAAGGCAGATGGCATGGGTCCAAGTTATCGAGGAAGATTTCCGCTGCGATGTTATACTCAAGACTTGACCATAATGGTCCTACTTGTGTAATACGATATGTATGGATGTAAGACTCTTGTTATTCAGCTTCTGTGTGTTCAGTGAGCATTGATCTCTGGGATCACTGTACACGTGCATTCGGTGATCTCGACCTATGAGTCGGGGTCCCCACAGCCTCACAAGCAAAGCACTGGGGAACAGAAGAAATTCCCACCAGAAGTCAAAATAGTAGACGTGTTACACGTGACGAAGGGGAGAAACAAAGCGGCACTCCTAGAGACAAATACCCCAAGGCCTATCACCGCGGAGTTCTGCCACTGGTCGACCCAACCGATCACCTTTGGCCATCGGGATTACTCGACAAGTATCCGGCATGCAGGATGGGTTGCCTTGGTGTTAGACCCGATAATTGACGGATACCACTTCACACGAGTCCTGATGGACGGTGGCAGTAGTTTAAACCTGATATATCAAGACACAGTCCGCAAAATGGGGATAGACCCAACAAAAATCAGCCACAACAATACTACCTTTAAAGGAGTAGCGCCAGGCCCAGAAGCCCATTGCACGGGCTCCCTACTACTAGAGGTTATATTCGGGTTTCCCGATAACTTCCGAAGCGAAAAGTTAACTTTCCACAACGCTCCATTCCAAAGTGGCTATCAAGCACTACTCAGACACGAAGCTTTTGCTCGCTTTAACGCAATACCGCATTACACTTCTCTCATGCTTAAGATGCCCGGTCCACGTGGCATCATTACAGTAAATGGAAATATTGAGCGCTCCTTGCGCCCGGAAGACCGTGCGGCTGCCTTGGCAGCCGCACACTAGACGGCCTCACCAACTAGAGCATCTGACATGTCGTTAAGACCACGGACACGGTTAGACGAGTCCAGGGCAGCTATATATAATTGATACTGGTTTGATGGCTATACCCCTATAACAATACAAGGGGCTCAACACGTGTAAACAAGTGACAATTAGGCACAACTTTACTCATCTTGAACTGTACATGGTTTATTTAGTATAACCTACCTTTTGCACGACAACTTTTCAACTAAGTTCCTCTCTTTTACAGATGACCATCGTGCTACACCCGTCCAGGATACGGCACAACGGAGACACAGGCGCAGACGTGCAGCAGGGACCCGTTCCAAGGATTCTTTTTAGATTAAGACCCTGCGTAAACCTTTTTTACTGTCTCTTGTTGATACATCCCGGATTCTCGGTACAAGCGAGAAGGATCTTGACAATATTGGCATGTGGCCACGTCAGAATATTGCACGTACCTGGACACCAGGGGGTTATTACAAAGGGCACTGTTTAGCCCGGTTTACATCATAAAGACCAAATACCTTAGGGAGTGTTCGGCGTCGTGAGTTTGGCCTTATATGCATCAGCTCCGAATCATGTCTTTGGTCAAATGTTGGGTTTGCCCGGATCCTGCATTTTGCTGCCTTACGTTTCGCTCTATCGCCTAAGGCGGCACCATGAGAACTACTGCGATTGTGCCCTAGTTCGTCCGGACGAGCACCTCAGTAGAGAAAGCCGAAAACTAACTATCATGATATAGCGTGAGACTGGTCAACCACTCGATGACCTAGCGGAATCTTCGGGATTCCTCCGCCTTAACGAAGGGCTGTTTCCCGGCCAGGCATGTACGCGCCCCGAATTCGGGTGAGCACAGAGCCACCAGGGGCTATATAGTAGCCCCACTGTCAAACTCCTCTGGCTAAGTGAAAGTGTTAAAGCATTATAGTCCGATTGCCTAGTTCGCTGCGCTATCACCTCCTTAATGGACCCAGACGTTGGATCAAGTGTGAACATGCATCTTCTGCAAGCACCCCCGCATTATATTTGTGGGGGTTGAAGCCGACGATTGCCATCTTTCAGGTTATATACATATATACATAAACGACCGCACATGAGGTATTATAATTCTTTTAGGCACAAGTATAAAATAGCCTTTACAATTCAGTAAAACATTGTTTTTCAATGGGAATACATGTCATTAGAATGTAATATTCTTCGAGCACTGCGCTTCTATTGAATGAGCGCCCTCAAGAACTTCTCGAAAGTAGTGCTTGGCAGGTACTCGGTTCTCGTCCGAATCTTGGGCTGCAATGGCGGTGGCCTCCATCTCCGCCCAGTATGTCTTCACACGGGCCAGGGCCATCCGCGCACCCTCTACGCACGCCGACCTCTTCATCACGTTGATATGCGGCACTGCACCAAGGAACTGCTACACCAAACTAAAATAACTGTTCGGCTTTGGCCTTTCCGGCCACAGATGATCCACAACAGACCTCATGGCGAGTCTGGACAATCTATTCAGCTCGGCCCATTCGGCCAACCGATCAGTCAATGGAAGCGGATGCTCTGGAACGTTAAATTGTGACCATAACAGCTTTTCCACTTTGCAATCTTTTTTATCTCGGAAGTATTCGGCAGCATCGGAAGCACTCGCCGCTAAATCCAGATATGCATCTGCAGAACTCCACAGCCGGTCCAAAGGGAAGTACCTAGGATCTCCGAACTTCATCCGCAGCATAAAGGGCTTCCCAGCCGCGATATCCCCGGCTTGACGCAGCTCCTCCTTCATCGCTCTCATTGCAGAGCGGGTCTCTTTGGTCGCCATCGTGGCCTTCTCCAGGTCTGTCCTCTTCGCTCGATCTTCCTTTTCAAGAAGCTCGTAACGGTCAACGGCGTTCTTCAATTCCACAGCCATCTTGGCTATTTCATCCTTGCTTTGGCAGTGAGCAACCTATTCGGCTTTCAGCTCCTTGATTGCCTTTAGGGCAGCCGCATCGCTTTTCCTGGCTTGTTCTTTGGCTCGGGCAAGTTCCGCCCGAAGGTTCTCCACGGCCGCAGCTCCATCTGCATTCAAAAACATGTTATAGATACTGGCATCATGCTCCTCTTACCATGTATCACCGGAGAAATCACATACCCTGTGCCTCGTCAAGCCGCTTGTTGACAAGTACGATGTCGGCGTCTGCCACATCAAGCTGCCGCTTTAGATCGGCAAACTCATTAGTCCGGCTGGCCACCGGACCTTCCGCCACCTGTATATTAAGGCGGCATGATTATTCCTGAGACTATGATCGTCTATGCGCCGTCGTCTGCGACAGCACCCAGAGTCTCAGGGGCTACTATCTACACAGGTCACACCTAAACATGTGCGGTACTGTAAAAAACGTACACCGTTTCATGTACCTCAAAGCCCTTTAGTGGACTCATAAAGGCTTCATGCAACCCGCTTTCGGAGGACGAAATCCTTTCAATCACCGTACCCATTAATGTGCGGTGCCCTTCTGTGATAGATGCTTGCTTTAGCAGATCCTCCAGTACATCCGACCGCACACCAGACGGTGCCGGAGTCTTTCGATTGCTCTCTTCAAGAGCCGGATACTGAGGACTTCGGGTGGCCGTAGGATTACCTTCAGGCCTTGATGGATCAGGAGAAACCCTCCGCGACGACACCTCGGGGTCGCCCGCCTCATGAGGCGGTATGGCAGGGGGAGGCGTTTCTCTCTCCATCATCTATGGAAGAAGATCCCTTGAAGACGAGCTCTGCTGAGAAGGGCTAAGATCCGAACTGCAAGATAAATGCTTCGGTTATTTTCCTGAGAAGTAAAGCGAGATATTTTCATTATTAAGTACCCTTTTACTTACAGCTCGGTGGTGGGCTGATCCCCTTGAGGGCATAGTGCTGCCGGGGTATCCCCCGAGGCAGGACCCTCCGGCGAAGATTTCTTCCCCCGTTTGGAGACCATTGTCTCCGGGTCCTCGGAGGCGGTCCTCTTCCTTCCCTGGGGAGAGGAAGTTTCAGTTCCTCCTCCCCGGTTAACCTCCTTCGTGGAGGCGCTAGCCTCCTTGTTCCCCCCTCTGTCTTCTCCTGAGGGCGCTTGATAAGGCGCGATCTCCAGCATCCTGGTTAGCACGGGATTTGGTGAGGTTTCAGGGAGGGGGGCCGAAAACCTGATCAACTTTGCCTTCGCTATCCAATCCTGGTCAAAGAGCGGCTTTTTAGGGCAACATTGCGATAAATAAAAGGACAGTGTGTTCGGATGCTGGGCTACTTGCTTGGGTATCCGGGCGATTGCAGCTCAGACCTGCATCCTCAGTGGTGTCCGGACACATTATTTGTGGTCCGAAGAACAATTTGTACATCTCCTCGGGTGTCATGCTGAGGAAGTGTTGAATAGCTTGCGGTCCCTCCGGGTTGAACTCCCGCATGTGAAGCGGACGACGTTTGCAGGGCAGAACTCCGCGAATTAACATTACTTGCATTACCATGATCAGACTGATATATCTCTCAAGGAGATCTCAGATGCGGCTCTGCAGTGTGGGCACATCCTTTATAGGCCCCCAGTCCAGCCCCTTGTTGACCCATGACGTTAGTCGTGGCGGGGAACCCGAGCGAAAGACAGGTGGAGCCACCCACTTGGTACCCCTGGGAGCTGTGATATAAAACCACTCTTGTTGCCATAAGCTGGCCCCTCCTGGAAAGAGCCCTAGGGCCATGGGGCATCGGCGTTTTTACTTATTACGGTGCCTCCGCACTATGCGTACTGACCCTCGATCATCTTCGGCTCCACTTTGAAGGTCTTGAGCCACAGTCCGAAGTGAGGGGCAATAAGGAGGAAAGCTTCGCACACAACGATGAACGATGAGATGTGGAGGATAGACTCCGGAGCTAAATCGTGGATGTCCAGCCCATAATAGAACATAAGCCCCCTCACGAAGAGATCTGGCGCGAAGCCTAGCCCTCGGAGGAAGTGAGATACAAACACGACGCTCTCACCGGGCTTGGGAGTGGGAATAACCTGCCCTTGAGTAGGCAGCCTATGCAGGATTTCGCCGGTCAAGTATCTGGCCTCCCTTAGCTTTTTTACGTCTTCCTCTCGGACGGAGGAAGGCATCCACCGACCTTGAAGGTTGGATCCGGACATAATTGGAGGTCCGAAGCGCCTAAACCAGAGCTTTGGGTGTTGGAACTCGAGACAGGAGGTGGATTCAATTAAGATCGAGAGAAAAGGAATAGGCCTTGGTCTCTTTATAAAGAGGTTGAATACCAAGTGCCCTCCCCGTGACCGTTTAGGACTTGCCTTCAATCGAGGGGTCATACCAACGGGCATGATTGGGTTACCCACGTCCGTGTTGATGAGAATCCCGTAATAAAGGGGACACGATCTCTGCTTCGACAAGACGTGCCAAGGAAACCGCCTCGTGAAACACGCTGAGATTGGTTATGAAAAACGATTCGAATAAAGACCTGGCTGAGGTGTGATGTCACACTGCGAAATACGTCAGCAGATTAGATTTCTGGAAATATTATTCTCTCTACGGTTGTATGTGGAACTTGTTTTGTAGAGGCGGACATGGTCCTCGTGTTCAAAACCTTCTATGAAGTATTCGGCGGAGGAACCCGCCTTGCAATACCGAAGACGATCTGCGCGCCGGACTCATCGTGATTGAAGCGTGGTTCAGGGGCTACTGAGGGAGTCCTGGATTAGGGGTATCCGGACAGCTGGACTATATCCTTTGGCCGGACTGTTGGACTATGAAGATACAAGATTGAAGACTTCGTCCCATGTATGGATGGGACTCTCCTTGGCGTGGAAGGCAAGCTTGGCAATACGGATATGTAGATCTCCTTCCTTGTAACCGATTTTGTGTAACCCTAGCCCCCTCCGGTGTCTATATAAACTGGAGGGTTTAGTCCGTAGGACCAAGAACAACAATCATACCATAGGCTAGCTTCTAGGGTTTAGCCTCTTCGATCTCATGGTTGATCAACTCTTGTAATACTCATATCATCAAGATCAATCAAGCAGGAGTAGGGTTTTACCTCCATCGAGAGGGCCCAAACCTGGGTAAAAACATCGTGTCCCCCGTCTCCTGTTACCATCCGCCTAGACGCACAGCTCGGGACCCCCTACCCGAGATCCACCGGTTTTGACACCTACACCTTCCATAAACTTCTCCTGGTTCGCGGCATCGGTGGCCACATCATCCGGGGCATAGCGGGCTAACTTACTGAACTCATCCACGTACTGCCCCATAGTACGATTTCCCTGGCGCAAGTTGCAAAACTCACGCTTCTTCATGCTCATAGCCCCAGTTGAGACATGTGCAGTGCGAAAATCTTGCTGAAATTGATCCCAAGTGATATTGGCTATAGGGAAGGTGGTTGTATAATTCTCCCACCATGAAGCTGCTGGTCCAACCAATTGATGTGCGGCAAAACGCACCTTCTCAGCATCTGTGCAACCTGCGGTGGTCAACTCCCTTCCAATCTTACGTAGCCAGTCATCAGCAACTATGGGCTCGGTGCTACTGGAAAACACCGGCGGCTGCAAGCTCAGAAAGTGAGCTAAGTTGTCAACTGGAGGTGGTGGTGGAGGGTTCCTGTTGTTGTTGCCTTGGTTCCAGACTAGTTGCTGTATCAAGGCATTTTGATGCTGGATCAACTGAGTGATCTCCAGTGGGAAGACAAATCCGGTGTCACGTCTCGGAGGCATCTGATGGGTTTAGAGGGGAGTGATTAGAATAGAGTGAGGTCTAGTGAGAAAGCACTACCCATATGCACATGACACAAACACAATCATATCACACCAAATCAATTCAAGCAAGAGCATACAATCGGTCTAGAACTATCGTTACAAAAGTTATCGGACTACTACTATATACAGGGGGAATACTACTAAAAATATGGTGGTCTACTAGAAATTTTGATCGGTGGAAGACTCTATGATATCCGCTCCAGCTTCGTCTTCGTAATCATCATCACCATCGTCGAGGTTGGAGTCGGTGTCGTCGATGATGATGTAGTCTTTGGAACGAATCTCCTTGTGTTCGTCGTCTTCTCCTCCTGGCGCGGGGTCTCCCATGAATACTCCTAGCTTCCTTGTCAGGTTGTCATTCTTCTCCACTAGTATTGAGATTTCCTTCTCGTATCCGTTGCGTGTAGACTTGAGTTCCTCTTCTAGCTCCATGTTCTTGGTTAACGCCTTCTTCAAATCTATCATGCTTGCGCACATCTGATTCTCCTGTCGACGAATGTGCTGGTTTAGCTCCTGGATAAAGTTGCAATGGACCTGTCCCTCCTGGTGCTGACTATCTCCCATTTCTCATCTCGGCGCCCACATATCTGATAGATGGTGTCCTTAAGCTCCTTGTGGTAAACTTCGCCAATGCGTCCCATGGCGATTTGGGCTGCCATGCTCTTTCCTAGACTCCTGGTTGGTGCATCAAAGGAAAACTCTATGGGCTCAGTGACTAGCGTGAATGTCCTTCCTGGAACTTGAACTCGAATCATCCAACAATCCTCTTCTGGTAAAGTGGCTGTGTAGGTCCCGATACAGCTTGGTATTCGAATATTCAGGTACCTAGTGACTTCCTTCAAGTGTCGACCAAAAGGTCTGTCTTCATCCGGTTGTGCAAACTTGTTCCTTGAGTCCGCCATCCTAAAGAGTAGAAAGTGGAGAGGAGTCGGCAATGAGTAGAGAAGAGTGACCTATGGCTCATATTAGCGGTCGTGTCCTACATTCAGCGTGTGCTCTGAAACCATCTTGTAGCGACCCGACCTTAGACGGTCAAGTCTCTGTGCTTTAGTGTCATCCCTGGATCGGTAATGCTGACACACACAGTACACGAATGGTTTTATAACAGAGTAGCAATCACACACTTATTACATCGATAATCTCAAAAGAGAACTTATTACAATAAATATGTCTTAAGGCCATCTAACTAAGATAACATTGGAAGGCTTGGAAGATAAAGTGAGTCCATCAACTCCAACGGCATAGCTGAGTGCATGACAAACGACCTAGCGCACCTTACTCTTTGTCTGAAAAGTCTGCAACATGATACGTTGCAGCCCGAAACGGGTCAGCACATGGAATATGCTGGCGATATAACAGAATAGAGCAATGAACAGATGAATGCTATCACTACATGCATATATGGCTGGTGGAGGCTCTATGGTTATATAGTTTTTTGCGAAAAGCCAAATTTTCCCTACAACAAAGGAATATGATTTATTTAACTATCATGGTGGTTGAAAACATTGAGAAGGTTCCTCCAACTCAATCCTAATTAAAATAATCATTATCAACCCAACAAATTAACTTAGAGTGAGGAGATCAAATCAATAATTCAAGTACCAGATACTCAAGTTGTCCATAACCGAGGACAGGGCTAACCATGATTAGTTTGTCCACTCTGCAGAGGTTTGCGCACTTTTCCCCACAAGACTCGATCTTCTCCATTGGATTTGTCACACTTCATGGTGTTTGAGAAACAGATGACCGAGAGATAGTCTTTCAGGAGCATTAACTCTAACCCCGGGTAGACAGTACCAACCTACATCCCCTACATCTACTAGCCTACCACTTGAAGAGGTCATGCAACCTACTCAACTATGCTAGAGCCCATAATAGCTTGTGGCTGCACACGGAAGTTTCTAGCATGAATAATCTTATGATCCCTTTGAGCCTGGGTGGCGAGCCGTAGGATGATCACACGGGTCCTCCGGGATATCCTAGGACAACACTGGATTCTCCAGGTGCCCGTAACCAATCCGCCCATATGTGTATTTAAGTAGCCATCTTATGTTAACCATTAATTAACTATCTCACATCTATCATGGATACACTCAAACCCAATCCACGTCTACGAGCATAGCATGGCAATATAAGCATAACGTAGAAGTAACTCCCAAGGGTTTGATAATAAAACAGGTAATAGGTTCTACCTCATCATCTACTTCCCAATACCCACAAGTTAATCACATCCTAATCATGCAGTGTTTGAGGATTGCAACTAATGCATAAAACTGGGTAGGATAAGAGTATGATCAATGTGTTACTTGCCTTGCCGATGATCCGCAAAACCTAGAGACTCGTAGTAGTACGCTTCGCACTCTAGGAACACTATTGCAAACAAACAATAGCATACATAAGCACTCAACTAGAATCACAGATAAAACTCAAATAAGAATATCTAACCAGAAAGTTCAACTGAAGAACTCCGGTTTGCAAAAAGAATCAAATCAAACGGAGCAACGAAACTCAAGCTACGAAAGAAACAAATTCGTTTACTAATCTGGACTAAAGTCAAATTTTATAGTACCAAAATCTTGTTCAAGTTGGTTAAACAGAAATAGGGCTACCAGACGAAGATCTAGGCGCTTGTTTCACCTGATTTGGATAAACGCGCGAAAAGATAAACTAAAATGAAGATCGAGGAAGAAATCACGATTGAAAATAATCGCTAAAAAAACCCTAGAAAATAAAACGAGACAAACAGGCTAATGAACGAATGTTCGTTGTTTGTGTCTAACTGACGAACAGTGTTCATTAAAACAAACATACGGACGAACGTCCGCTATTTAACTAAACCAAAAAAAACCGAACCGAAACTAAAAAAACCAGATCTAGGGTTTTGAAAAAAACCCCGACGGTTTTCCAGAGAAAACCGAGTCGGCGGCGGCGGCTACCTCATCAACGATGGTATCGGTGGCATTGGGCAGCGGCTCGTGACGGGAACGGCGGCAGCGGGCGACGGGTGGCGGCGACGACGGCAAGTAGGGCGAAAGGCGTCGGCGGCGGCAGGCAATGGGAAGCGGCGGCGGTGCTAGGGTTTATGAGGCGGGGTAGTGGGCTAGTAGTGAGGCCTCAGCCTTTAAAGGGCCGGCCGGGGCGAGGTATGTGGGACGGACACGACCCGTTAGGTCGGTTTTTTTAAAATAATCCTTACGCGGAAAAACTAATAAAAGAAATACTAAATGGAGTCCAAAAATCCTGAAATAAATTTTCACAGTCCTCTAATAATATTGCGGACAAAGTGAACATTTATTTGGGCCTCTAATGCAACTTTGAAAAACACAGAGTTTTTCCTAATTCAAATAAAATAGCAATAAAAGTCCAAATAAAATACTTATGTGATTTTAATAGTTTTCCTCCAATATTTCTTTATTTGGAGAAGTCATTTTATCCCCTCTCCTTTATTTTTCATATTATAAATATTTGAAGAGAAAAATAATTAGAAGCAAATGATCCTCTTTTCAAAATTTGAGAAAAACTCAAATATGAAAATAACGAAATTCCCAACTCTCTCCGTGGGTCCTTGAGTTGCTTAGAATTTCTAGGATCAACCAAAATGAAATGAAATATGATATGCAATGATGACCTATGTATAACATTCCAAATTGAAAATTTGGGATGTTACAGTTAAATCCTAAGATGAAAGAAGTGGTAAGAAATGAAATACTAAAGCTTCCAGAGGGAGTATAATTTATCTTCTTGCTGATAGTAGATAGGTAAGTCCTGTTCATTGTGTCCCTAAGAAGGGAGGTATTACTGTTGTTCCTAATGATAATAATGAATTGATTCCATAAAGAATTGTTACAGGTTATAGAATGGTAATTGATTGTCGCAAATTAAACAAAGCTACTAGAAAAGATCATTACCCTCTACCTTTTATTGATCAAATGCTAGAAAGACTATCCAAACATATACATTTTTGCTTTCTAGATGGTTATTCTGGTTTTTCTCAAATACCTGTGTCAAAGATGATCAGGAAAAGACCACTTTTACTTGCCCTTTCGGTACCTTTGCTTATAGACGTATGCCTTTTGGTTTATGCAGTGCACCTGCTACCTTTCAAAGATGTATGACTGCTATATTTTCCAATTTTTGTGAAAAGATTGTTGAGGTTTTCATGGACGATTTCTCCGTTTATGGAACTTCTTTTGATGATTTCTTAAGAAACCTTGATCGAGTTTTGCAGAGGTGTGAAGAAACTAATCTTGTCTTGAATTTGGAGAAGTGCCACTTTATGGTTAATGAAGGTATTGTATTGCGGCATAAAATTTCTGAAAGAGGTATTGAAGTTGATAAAGCTAAGGTAGATCCTATTGAAAAGATGTCGTTTCCTAAAAATATCAAAGGTATAAGAAGTTTCCTTGGTCATTCTGGTTTCTATAGGAGGTTTATTAAAGACTCCTCTAAAATTTCTAGGCCTCTCACCAATCTCTTACAAAAAGATGTTCCTTTTGTTTTTTATGATGATTGTGTAGAAGCATTTCAAATACTTAAGAAAGCCTTGATTTTTGCACCTATTATTCAACCGCCTGATTGGAATTTACCCTTTGAAATTATGTGTGATGTTAGTAATTATGCTGTTGGTGCTGTTCTAGGCCAAAGAGTTGATAAGAAATTGAATGTTATTCATTATGCTAGTAAAACTCTAGTCAACGCCCAGAGAAATTATGCTACTACTGAAAAAGAATTTTTAGTAGTTGTATTTGCTTGTGATCTGTTCAGACCTTATATTGTTGATTCCAAAGGTACTGTTCACACTGATCATGCTGCTATTAAATATCTGATGGAAAAGAAAGATGCTAAACCTAGACTAATTAGATGGGTTCTCTTGTTACAAGAATTTGATTTGCATATTATTAATAGAAAGGGAACTGAGAACCCCGTTGCAGATAACTTGTCTAGGTTAGAAAATGTTCTTGATGACCCACTGCCTATTGATGATAGCTTTCCTGATGAGAAATTAGCTGTCATAAATGCTTCTCGTAATACTCCATGGTATGTTGATTATGCTAATTACATTGTTGCTAAATTTATACCACCTAGTTTCACATACCAGCAAAAGAAAAAGTTTTTGTATGATTTAAGACATTACTTTTGGGATGACCCACACCTTTATAAGGAAGGAGTAGATGGTGTTATTAGATGTTGTGTACCTGAGCATGAACAGGAACAGATCCTATGCAAGTGCCACTCCAAGGCTTACAGAGGACACCACGCTGGAGATAGAACTACACATAAGGTGTTGCAATCTGGTTTGTATTGGCCTACTCTCTTCAAGGACGCTCGTAAGTTTTTCTTGTCTTGTGATGAATGCCAGAGAATTGGCAATATTAGAAGATGTCAGGAAATGCCTATGAATTATTCACTTGTTATTGAACCATTTGATGTTTGGGGTGTTGATTATATGGGACCTTTTCCTTCCTCTAATGGGTATACGCATATTTAGTTGTTGTTGATTACATTACTAAGTGGGTAGAAGCTATTCCAACTAGTAGTGCTGATCATAACACTTATATTAAGATGCTTAAAGAAGTTATTTTTCCGAGGTTTGGAGTCCCTAGATATTTAATGACTGATGGTGGTTCACATTTTATTCATGGTGCTTTCCGTAAAATGCTTGCTAAGTATGATGTTAACCATAGAATTGCATCTCCATATCATCCTCAGTCTAGTGGTCAAGTAGATTTGAGCAATAGAGAGATTAAATTGATTTTGCAAAAGACTGTTAATAGATCTAGAAAGAATTGGTCTAAGAAACTTGATGATGCATTATGGGCTTATAGAACTGCTTATAAGAACCCTATGGGTATGTCTCCGTATAAAATGGTTTACTGAAAAGCATGTCACTTACCTCTCGAACTAGAACATAATGCTTATTGGGCAATCAAAGAGCTCAACTATGATTTCAAACTTGCCAGTGAAAAGAGGTTATTTGACATTACCTCACTTGATGAATGGAGAACCCAAGCCTATGAGAATGCCGACTTATTTAAATAAAAGGTTAAAATATGGCATGACAAGAAGATACAAAAGTGTGAGTTTAATGTAGGTGATCATGTTTTGCTATACAACTCTCATTTAAGATTTTTTGCAGGGAAACTTTTCTCTAAATGTGAAGGTCCTTACATTATCGAGGAGGTCTATCATTCCGGTGCCATAAAAATCAACAACACCGAAGGTACAAATCCGAAGGTGGTAAACGGTCAAAGAATCAAACATTACATCTCAGGTAATCCCATAAATGTTGAGACCAATATAATTGACACTGTAACATCGGAGGAGTACATAAGGGACACTTTCCAGAACGCTTCACACTCCGAAAAGGAATAGCTATGTAGTACGGTAAGTAAACCGACTCTAAAACGTTTCCAATCATAATTTTTCTCAGTTTTCGAATATTTAAAAAATTAGGAAAATTAAAAGTAGTCCGAAAGTTGCACGAGGAGACCACAAGGGTGGAGGGTGCGCCCTACCCCTTGGGCGCGCCCCCTGCCTTGTGGACACTTCGTGTACCCTCCGGACTCTGTTTTCTTCACAATACTTCTTTTGGTCGGTAAAAATTCATTATATAATCTCGCGAAGGTTCTGACCACTATACCACCACAAAATCCCATGTTTTTGTTTTGAATTGTTTCTGCAGCAGATTTGGAGCAAGATGTCTTTGAAAGAGTCGATCGGGGAGAGTCGTGCCTCTCATCCGACACCAGGACCAAGAGCAAACAACGAAGTTGGCCACTTTGGGCAAGCAACGGAGGAGGAGATGGAGGCTGACTTAAAAAGACTGGATGCCATGGAGGAGGACCAAGAAGTTACCTCCCGTCTTCAAGCTGGATTCATGCTGGAGGAACTTTAGAGCTCAGCAATACCAAATTTGGTCATCCCTCCCAATGCTAGATTTCTCTCTTATGAAAATATGAAAAAGAGTGTTAGTTTTTCTCCCGTAGCTATGAAACATCCATGGGTGATTGAAGCTGTAGCCGTCACGGGTAAACTTCACAAGGAAATAATGGATCTTAAGCAGCCAAATAATAAGCTCGAGGAGGAGAATCATATCTTAAGGAGCATCATCGCCAAGAATATCACATCATCACCTCCGAAGAAAGATATATAAATACATGGGTATGGGCACTCCCCTTGGCAACTGCCAAGCTTGGGGGACGTTCCCCGGTGTTGTATCACCATCACACTTTTACCTTTATCGTTTTCTTAGTTTGATTCGTTTGGTTATATCTTGATCTAGTAGAATAAAGTTTTTAGTATGATCTAGCTTTGAGTTTTGCTTTATGTTCCTTCTATGTAATCAAGTCCGTGAGCTATATATAATAAAGAGTAGTTTTTAGGTAAGGGCTTTGCTTTCTTGCTATGATCTTGAGGGAATTAAATAAAGGAAAGAACAAAAGAAAATAAAAAGTTCATATGTTGATCTTACGGATAGTAATGACTTCACATATAAAGAGTATGATGAATAAAAGTTATTGTGAGTTGACAAACATAGTTTTGGTCATTGTTGCAATTAATAGGAAGTAATAAAGAAAGAGAGATTTCACATATAAATATACTATCTTGGACATCTTTTGTAATTGTGAGCACTCATTAAAATATGACATGCTAAAAGGTTGACGTTGGACAAGGAAGACAACATAATGGGTTATGTTTTCTTATATCCGAATAGAAGTTATATTGTCAAGGATCCTCCAACATGTTGAGCTTGCTTTTCCCTCTCATGGTAGCCAAATTTTTTGCACCAAGTAGAGATACTACTTGTGCTTCCAAACATCCCTTAAACCAGTTTTTCCATGAGAGTCCACCACACCTACCTATGGATTGAGTAAGATCCTTCAAGTTGTCATCAGTGCAAGCAATAAAAATTGCTCTCTAAATATGTATGATCTATTAGTGTGACAAAAATAAGCTTTATACGAACTTGTTATATGGAAGAAATAAAAGCGACAGACTGCATAATAAAGTTCTTTCTCACAAGCGGCAATATAAAGTGACATTCTTTTGCATTAACATTTTGTACATCCAACCATAAAAGCGCATGATAACCTCTACTTCTGATACGTCTCCAACGTATCCATAATTTTTGATTGTTCCATGCTGTTATATTATCATTCTTGGATGTTTTATAATCATTTTATATCATTTTTAGTACTAACCTATTGACATAGTGCCAAGTGCCAATTGCTCTTTTCTGCATGTTTTTTTACATCGCATGAAATCAATACCAAACGGAGTCCAAACGCAGCGAAACTTTTTGGAGATTTTTTTGGACCACAAGACATCCAGTGGGCCAAAGAAGCGCCTAGGGGAGGGGATGCTCCGAGGGGAGCACAACCCACCAGGGTGCGCCAGGAGGCCTAGGCGCACCCTGGTGGGTTGTGCCCACCTAGGGTGCCCCCTGAACTGACTCTTCGCTCTATAAATACCCCAATATTTCAGAAACCCTAGGGGAGTCGATGAAAATCAATTCCAGCTGCCGCAGAGTCCAGAACCACTAGATCCAATCTAGACACCATCACGGAGGGGTTCACCACTTCCATTGGTACCTCTCCGATGATGCGTGAGTAGTTCTTTGTAGACCTTCGGGTCCGTAGTTAGTATCTAGATGGATTCCTCTCACTCGTTTGATTCTCAATACAATGGTCTCTTGGAGATCCATATGATGCAACTCTTTTTGCAGTGTGTTTGTTGGGATCTGATGAACTTTGAGTTTATGATCAGTTATATCTTTCTATCCATGAAAGTTATTTGAGTCTTCTTTGATCTCTTATATGCATGATTGCATATAGCCTCGTATTTCTTCTCTGATATTTGGGTTTTGTTTGGCAAACTTGATATATTTATCTTGCAATGGGAAGAGGTGCTTTGTAGTGGGTTCGATCTTACGGTGCTTGATCCCAGTGACAGAAGGGGAACCGACACGTATGTATCGTTGCTACTAAGGATAAACCGATGGGGTGTATTTCTACATAAATAGATCTTGTCTATATCATGTCATCGTTCTTATTGCATTTCTCCATTTCTCCATGAACTTAATACACTAGATGCATGCTGGATAGCGGTCGATGTGTTGAGTAATAGTAGTAGATGCAGGTAGGAGTCGGTCTACTAATCTTGGACGTGATACCTATATAATGATCATTTCCTTGATATCATCATGATTATTTGGAATTCTATCAATTGCCCAACGGTAATTTCTTCACCCACTGTTTGCTATTTTTCTTGAGAGAAGTCACTAGTGAAACCTACGGCCCCCGGGCCTCTTTCTCTTATTATTTGCCTTTGAGATCTATTTTCCTTTGCTTTTATTTTCAGATCTATTAAATACCTTGCTGCACTTTATTTTATTTGGCGTTCGATCTACCAATCTATTAAAACTTTCTCCCGTCCACATGCCAATTTATGGCGCCGTTACCCGAAAGGGATTGACAACCCCTTTAACACGTCGGGTTGCGTGTATTTGTTATTTGTGTGCAGGTGCTGCTTACGTAGTATTGCTTGGTTCTCGTACTGGTTCGATAACCTTGGTCTCATCACTGAGGGAAATATCTACCGTCGTTGTGCTGCATCATCCCTTCCTCTTTGGGGAAATACCAACGTAGCTTCAAGCGCCATCAGCTTCCCTCTACGAAGGGCCTATCTTTTACTTTTATCTTCTACCCTTATACAGGAGTCATGGTGATCGTCACCTCTCCTTTTTACACTTTTTCCATTGGCAAGCACTATGTGTTGGAGAGATACGGATATATATATCCACTCGGATGTAGGTTAATATAAAATATTATTGTTGACATTACCCTTGAGGTAAAAGGTTGGGAGGCGAAACTATAATCCCTATCTTCTCTGTATCCGATTGAAACTTTGAACACATAAGTATCGCGTGAGTGTTAGCAATTTTGACAGACTAAATGATAGTTGAGTATGTGGACTTGCTGAAAAGCTCGTGCATTGACTCTTTCCGATGTTATGATAAATCGCAATTGCTTCAGTGACTGAGATCATAGTTTGTTGGGTTTCAATGAAGTTTATGATTCATACTCTACCTTGCGAATGAATTGTTACTTTAGCATAAGAAATTAAATGACATTATATGTTGTTGTTCTAAAGATGATCATGATGCCCTGATGTCTGTATTTTATTTTATCGACACCTCTATCTCTAAACATGTGGACATATTTTTCTATTTCGGCTTCCGCTTGAGGACAAGCGAGGCCTAAGCTTGGGGGAGTTGATACGTCCATTTTGCATCATGCTTTTATGTTGATATTTATTGCATTATGGGTTGTTATTACACACTATATAACAATACTTATGCCTTTTCTCTCTTATTTTACAAGGTTTACGTGAAGAGGGAGAATGCCGGCAGCTGGAATTCTTGACTAGAAAAGGAGCAAATATTAGAGACCTATTCTGCACAACTCCAAAAGTCCTGAAACTTCATAGAGAATTGATTTGGAATATATAAAAATATTGGGCGAAGAAAGCACCAAAGGGGACCACCTGCCATCCACAAGGGTGGAGGGCGTGCCCCCTGCCTTGTGGGCCACCTGGCAGGCCCCTGATGCCCATCTTCTGCTATATGATGTGTTTTGACCTGTAAAAAAATTAGAAGGAAGCTTTAGGGATGAAGCGCTGCCATCTCGAGGTAGAACTTGGGCAGAACCAATCTAGGGCTCCGGCGGAGCTGTTCTGCCGGGGAAACTTCCCTCTGGGAGGGGGAAATCATCGCCATCGTCATCACCAACGATCCTCTCATCGAGAGGGGGTCAATCTCCATCAACATCTTCACTAGCACAATCTCCTCTCAAGCCCTAGTTCATCTCTTGTATCCGATCTTTGTCTCAAAACCCTGAGATTGGTACCTGTGGGTTGCTACTAGTGTTGATTACTCCTTGTAGTTGATGCTAGTTTGTTTATTCGGTGGAAGATCATATGTTCAGATCCTTAATGATAATTAATACTCCTCTGATTATGAACATGAATATGCTTTGTGAGTAGTTACGTTTGTTCCTGAGGACATGGGAGAAGTCTTGTTATAAGTAATCATGTGAATTTGGTATTCGTACGATATTTTGATGAGATATATGTCGTCTTTCCTCTAGTGGTGTTATGTGAATGTTGACTACATGACACTTCACCATGATTTGGGCCTAGGGGAAGGCATTAGGAAGTAATAAGTAGATGATGGGTTGCTAGAGTGACAGAAGCTTAAACCCTAGTTTTTGTGTTGCTTCGTAAGGGGATGATTTGGATCCATATGTTTCATGCTATGGTTAGATTTATCTCAATTCTTCTTTCGTAGTTGCAGATGCTTGCGAGAGGGGTTAATCATAAGTGGGAGGCTTGTCCAAGGAAGGGCATGATGTCTACTATGCAACTTTATTCTTGTAGACACGTGTTGGGCCTCCAAGCGCAGAGTTTTGTAAGACAGTAGCAATTTTCCCTCAAGTGGATGACCTAAGGTTTATCAATCCGCGGGAGGCCTAGGATGAAGATGGTCTCTCTCAAACAACCCTGCAAACAAATAATAAAAATTCTCTTGTGTCCCCAACACACCAAATACAATGGGAATTTGTATAGGTGCACTAGTTTGGCGAATAGATGGTGATACAAGTGTAATATCGATAGTAGATTGTCACACCCTGATTTTCATGCCACTACACTTAAGCTAACAATCATGATAAAATGTGGTTTGAAAAAAACTTTTGAGTATTTTGGACCTTGCCTTGATTGGATTTTGTCTATTGTTTGCAAGTGCTCTAAAAATCAAATAAATCATCCAACTCCTATACTTCAACTCCTTGCTCCAAAACCTTGCCCAATGACCATGCCATGTCTGTAGGACATAAAAATAATTTCTGGCAAAAATATTTTGGCCAAAATGTATTTTCTAAATTAGGTTTTCCAAAACCCCCTGAATTGAGACTTGAACTACAAGTACTTAATTTAGGGCACGAAAAATATTTCAAAGATTATATTTGACTCCTGTTATATATAGGACTCCCAAAAACCACAAAAATATAATTTGAAAAGTTATTTTCCTATTTTATTTAAAGACTTTTTATTTCGGCCAGAAATGGTCTTTAATAGGTTAAAATTATTTTAAAGCTTCAGAAATATTTGAGAAAAATCAGGGAAACTCAGTGGACATATATTTTCCATATATAAGAGTTTCAACACATGGTCATGTTCAAATTATTGGTCAAACCCCTCAAAAACCCTTCCTGTATATTTGAAGGTTTTGAAATACTTACAAAGGAGATATTCCCCAAAAATTCCAAGAAAATTTTAGCATGTCACATATGACATGTTTGATGATCTAGCCAAGTCTCATGTCATGGAGAACAGTATAACCCCATGAAACCCTCTCAAAACCACTTTTGTCCCTTTTCAAGTTTGAACAACTTGGCACTGTCAAACATGTCCAGATGCTCTCAAGCTTGGTGCACATGCCCAAATGGTGTAATAATGCATCTAGACCAAGTGGCACAAGTTGGAGAGAATGTTATCTTGATCAAAGTGCCCCAAAACCCTCTTTGTCCAGAATCAAATTGGAACAACTTTACATTGGCAACTTTCTCCTTTTGATCTCAACTTTTGTGGACATGTTTAGAACCTCAAATGATGACACTACACTAAGTGGTGCATCAAGGAGAATAGATTTGCATGACTAAAGCTTGGAAGGTCCATTTTTGTTGATTTATAGGGTTTACAAAAGTTGCATTGGCAACTTTGCCCAAATGAACTTAATCTTGGTGGAACCTCTTATTTTCTCAGGACATTTAACCCTATCAAGCCTCATGACAAGGGAAGTCCATTTGCTTGCCCAAATCGACATCAAACACGTTCTGGCAAAAACTTAAAATGCATGTTTTGGCCATTTCCACAAATCTCCACGAGCTGAACTTTTTCCCACAGCCTCATCTGGTCCTCCTCTACCTGCTCCATCTTTCCCTGCCCGAGGAGACATGGTTAAGGGGGGTAGAACCCCATTTTTCTTCTCTAAGCAGCAACATTCTCCCTCTCTCTCAGCTTCTCCCTCCCTCCTTGACATTCCAGAGCATCCAAGGCTCTCCTCGGCTTTTGCCCATACCCCCTGCAGCTGCCAGATGCAAGTGGATGCGCGGGTGCACGCAAAAAGCCACGAATGCTGGCCAGTTGCATGCTCTGGAGTGCGTGGTAGAGCACCCGAGCGTTGACACTGCATCCCCCGACCTCCTCGAGCCTACCCCTCGCGCCAGTCAATGCTCCTCGACATCCTCACCGCGCCAGCAGCACGGCCTTCCTCCCGTGCCCTCCTCTCTCCTCTGCAGCCCGCGTCAGAGCACCGCCCGCTCGGCCAATGCTCACGCGAGCCCGTGGCTCCACCAGCAGCTCGCCCGCTCTCTCTATCCCTTCCCTGCACCAGCACCACGCCCACAAATGCCTCAGGCAGTCCCTCGCCCTCTCTCCTGGCCTCCCGAGCCGTTGCCGCGGCCACCCGTGCGCCGCGTCCACGGTGAGCCACGGGTCGGCTTGAAAGTGCGTTATATCGACTAGAGGGGGGTGAATAGGCGATTTTTATGAATTCTTCACTGAGGAATTTGCTGGTGAGGAAATCCCTTAGCGAAGAACTACTTGCAGCGGAATAAGTACTCAAAAGTAAAGATAATAGAAGACAAGCATAGTCATCATGATGAAATGAAGACAAGCACAGAGTACTGAAAGCGTAAACACATGATGACACAGGATGAAGACAAACAGACTGAAGAAATTGAACTGAGGAAATTGAGAAAGTCTTCAGTCAAAGTCTTCAAACACAGATATGAACAAGCGCACAACACAGTTATGAGGAAATGAAAGAGTTGAGGAAATAGAACCAGTAGGCTTCGTGAAGACAATGATTTGGTAGAACAGTTCCAACTGCTATCTCAGTTGTACATCTGGTTTGAGCGGCTAGGTATTTAAACCTGAGGACACACAGTCCTCACCATATTCTCCTTGAACTAAGGTCACACAGACCTCGTCCAATCGCTCGTGGTAAGTCTTCAGGTGACTTCTGAACCTTCACAAACTCGGTCACTCGGCGATCCACAATTCCTCTTGGATGCTCTAGACCATGATGCCTAACCGTCTGGAAGAAGCACAGTCTTCAAAGGTAACAAGCGTCGGATCCACGCAGGATCAATCTCTTTAGTGATGCTCAATCACTTTGGGTTTGTAGGTGTTTGGGTTTGGGTTTTCCTCACTCGATGATTTTTGCTCAAAGTCCTCGGAGGAAGGGATGCTCTCAAATGACAAGTGTCAGTTCTCTCGGAGCAGCCAACCAGCTAGTGATTGTATGGGGTGGCTATTTATAGCCTAGGGAGCAGCCCCACATGATAAGACATAAATTCCCTTCAATGATATGACCGTTAGGTGGATAAGATATTTTGGGACAGCTGGCGTGTAGCACAGCAACGGCGGAAATTTGAGGTTCAAATTCCTCAGGGCTATCATGTTCCTCACTATGTAGGCAATCCGCACTGGCGAATTCCTAACTCCTCAGTCAGAACAAGTTCTTCAGCGACCAGAAGAACTTCGTCTCTGTTACTGAAGAATATGACTGAACTGTATGAGATTTCCAATGGCTTCACTCGAAGGGATTGGTAGGTGTAGGATTTTGAGTTGAGCATCACATGGAAATTCTTCCTTAGTATTTCCTCGACCCCCTTTAACAGTACGGTGTTTCCTATGACTCAAGAAAGAGAAAATGAAACTACGAAAACAAAAGTCTTCACGCTTCATGTTCCCCAAATGAATACCAAGTCTTCAAGGTCACACCAATTTCTTCACTTTCAAAGTCTTCAGAAAGTCTTCAGAAATCCAAAGTCTTCAGTCGAAGAACTTCATTTTTAGGGGTCGACTTTCTCTGTAAATATCAAACTCCTCATAGACTTATATACCTGTGAACACTCATAAACGCATTAGTCCCTTAACCTATAAGTCTTCAATACACCAAACTCACTAAGGGGCACTAGATGCACTTACGCGGCTACTTAAGGCCACCCCAAGCCCCCTCTCTACTCCTTTGGCTCTCTCTCCCTCCCGTGCATCCCCCGGACCAACCTGCACCTCCTCCCGTGCCCTCCAACCACCTCCATGGTCGGAGCCTTGCGGTCGGCCTTCGCCTAAATTTGCGCCCACCTCTCCTCCTCCTTCCCTCTGGACCGCACTAGAGCAACTCCAACATCACCGTGGGCCCCTCTCATGCTTCTCTTTCTCCTCCCCGTGGCCGTTCCGTGTTCCCTGGACTCGCCAGCACCGCCGTACACCGTGGCCATGGCCCCGCTCATCTCCGTCCTCCCATGGACGCGCTAACAGGGGGAATGGATGCACCTCGTCTCCCCGAGCTTGGCGGTGGCCGGTAGCGCCGGCAGTCACTGTCGATGTCCCTCTGCCTCGCCTCCTCTGCTTCGGGCGGGAGGTTGAGGACGACACCGCGTCAGCTCGCCGGCCCCACCTGTCGGCGGCAGCGGCAACCGAGCCGGCCCATTAGGTCGGGTTAAGTGGAGACGGACTGTGGAGATCCGCCTCCCCCAGACGAAGGCAGACTATAGCGAAGAAATAGCAAAAGTATTAGGCGACCATAGAGTTTAAGTTTACAACTCGATCCAGCAAAGTCATCAGAAGAACGAGAGTTGTAACTTAGAAAAAAACGCCCATATAATAGACTCGCTTGAAGACTAACTCAAATTTCTCCCCCTTTGTCATCGAATGACCAAAAGGATCGAAAATGAGGATTAACGCCCCTGAAGAATATCAAGTTGATGAAGGAGCGCCAGCGTTGTTGGGGTCGTTTGTTGATGTAGGGCTTGCCGCAGTGTCGTCCAAGTCTTCATGCTCATTGGTGTCGCGCGATGAATAATATGAGTTGGCCACCAAGGAAGGAACCTTGACCTTCTTGTATTTCTTCGGTGGAGGTGCAGACCAGTCAATGTCTTCCTTGAGACCCATTTTCTTCAGATCTTCTACGCTATAGACATGAAACAGAACAACCCAGGTACGGTTGATGGTTTCATGGAGGTAGTAGTGGTTTTTCTTCACTGCATTGTGGGTCGCAGTCATGTTGTGAAGAATTGAACCAAACTGACGCTTGACCCATTTATGATTGCGATCAACCTTCTGATGAAGACTGAGGAGAAGCTCATGATCAGTCATCACCTTGGGTGTTGTGCCTTGAGGATTTTGCTTGGTTGTGTTGGTGGCAAAGTCATGGGTGGCAGAGTCGTCATTGGTTGAGTAGGATGCAGCCTTGCAAAATTGACCATCCAATGGATGAATGCCTTCATCTATAATAGCAGCGGCCTTGCCCTTGTCGTCAACTGAGGAATAAGTCCGCTTGAGGACTTCAATAGGGGGCAAGTAGCTGCAATGGTTCAGTGTATCAGCTTTATAGTTGAGTGAATACATTGTTCTGATGAATCTCATAATCCAAGGTGCATAAGGCTTCAACTCAAATTGTGACATAGCGACATTGGCCAGAGTCCTCATGAAGAAATCATGGAAGTTGACGGGAACGCCATGAATGATATTGAAGAGCAAATTCTTCATGATGCCAATGACTTCTTCATCATTCGAGTCGTGGCCCTTGATAGGACTCAATGTCTTTGTCAGAATGCGATAGACAGTCTGAGGCACATATAGTAATTCCTTCACGAGGAATTTGGTTCATGGGGCCTAACCTGGCTTCAATGGCTTCATCAGTACTTGCATGTAGTGATCTGTAAGCTCGGGTTCACTGTAGACGCAACGAGCAGCTTCAAGGGGAGGACTGAGTGGTAAGGCACGAAGCAATTCAGTAGCTGGTGCCTTGTAGTGAGTGTTTTCAGACATCCAGTCCAGCACCCATGAATTCACATCTTCAGAATCTCCGGTTATGTGCAGCATCGCATAAAATTGAAGAATGAGTTCTTCATTCCAATCACAGATGTTAGTGTAGAAATTTAACAGTCCAGCGTCGTGAAGAACACTGAGGACTGGCACGAAGCACGACAGAGATTCCATATCCACGTGAGGAATGTGCGCATGATCGAAGACTTTGTCTTTGTTGAACATCACTGAGGAATAGAAATTTGCCTGGCTGGCAGTCCAGAAATGCCTCTTCCTAATGCAAGCAGAGTCACAGGGGTTGTAGTTAGTGAAGAATACATGCTTGCCGAAGAAATCATCAGCCTTGAATTTTTGCTTCCTGGAGAATGGATCCTTTGGCTTGGGTAGAGGAGTGTCAGTGAGTTGCATCACAACCTCAGGAATTGCAATCTCAGGTTCTTCAGGATGAGGAATTTCTGGTTCCTCTTCAGTGGCAGTCTGCGTCTTCAGATGTTCAGCAGCAGCAGTTTCTTCAACACTAGTGGCTAGAATTTCTTCACGTATAGATGAGGTGGGGTGAGTTTTTTCAGAGCCCATTTGAACAATTTGTGCAGGGGACTGAGGAATTTGCTGTAAAGGTGTGAACAGTGGAGAGTTGGGATGCTGACTTTCCAAAAAATCATCATTCATCAATGGAGTAGTACTCCCAATGTCCACATCAGAATTGTGTTCATCTAATTCTTCAACGCCGGCCTCTTCAGCTGTGAACTGAGGCATAGGCGAGGAAACAACTGGTATTGAAGGGATTTCATCCACTTCAATTTCTTCATCCATCTGCTGTGTTGAAGCAGCAGAAGGATTTTCTTCATCAGATCCGCTAGGGATCACATATTCTTCATCAAATGGAACAAGGTCCTTTGATGGCATGGTTGAGATCGAAACAACATCAATGGGATTTGCGAACGAACTTGTCATAGACTTCATTTTCTTCAGAGCTGAAGAATCTGAAGTAGCTGATGCTTTCCTTTTCTTCACAGCTGCATGCTCTGCAACCTTGATCTTCTTCACATCTGATGCAGATGGAAGGATCGGAGTTGGGGTAGGCGCAGGAGGAGCAGAGGAATCTGGTTGATTGTCTTCAGGCACAACTGATGCAGTTGCCCTGACCTCTTCATTTTCTTCAGGCGCACCACTAGTGGATGCCCTGGCAATTTCTTCCACGGCTGGAATGCAGTTATTAGCCCTGGAACTCACATTTTCTCTAGCAGTCTGAAAATCATCAGCGGTGCTGGCACGTTCTTCAGTTGGCTGAGCAGATGCTTCAGCCTGAGGAATCTCCTGTTGCGTTGGAGCTGCAACATTGGAGGTGAACTTCTCAGTCAGTTTAACAAACCTGACCTTGGCTCCTTGCCAATCAGCATAGTAAGCATTGAAATCATCGCTGAGAACTTTGATTTCAGACTGGATTTTCACAAGATCATCAGTTGTCATAGAGAAAATGTTGTTCTTCAGAAATTTCTCCTTCCTGTACTGCGTTTTCTTGATCTGCCTGGCCTTCTCATATTTCCATTCTTCTTCTTGGATGAAATGGGTCAGCATGTGACTTTGGCCAGGAGTCAACTTGAAATCAGGCATAGGAGTGTTTGGGTCCTTGTGCCAGAGATCAATATAGTCGAGGATCAACCTTGGATCCAAAAGCAGTGGCACATTTGTTCCTTTGGGTCTAGCGGCCCTGACTTGCCTATCTCTGATGATCTCAGCAAGTTCTTCATCATCAGCTTCATCTTCTTTAGACGGCACTTGGAAGGCGACCTACTTCTTCTGAGGACTAGGGCGAGGACCTTGTCCAGCAGTGGCCTTTGTCTTCAGCAGAGAGGGTCCCGTTGAAGAATTGGGTGCATCTAAGCAAGCTGAGACTCCTGAGGCAATGGAGATGCATGTAGTCCTTTGGCACGTGCCAAGATGCACAAGTGCTGAGGACTTTGTCGGAGCAGCTAAGGAATTTGGAGGAGCTGCTGAGGATTTTTGAGGAGCTGAGGATTTTGGAGGAGCAGGAGCAGCATGAGGAATTGGCCTTGAGGGCTTTGAAGATTCTGGCCGTGAGGGCATTGCTGAGGAACTTGGCCTTGAGGGCACTGAAGGTGAAGCACTTGGCTTACGCGCAGGCTTCTTTGCCATAGATTTCTTTGGCTTGATAGAGGCCTCAGTGGCAGCAACAGCAGCAGAATCTTCATTGAATTTCCTCACTGCTTCTTTTGATTGTTTGGCCAACTTGGCTTGGCGCTTGGCCCATTCTTCAGGAAAGTCCTCACCACGCTTGATGCTGGTGGGATCCGCTTCTTGGCCAGGTGCCAATGGAGGTCTTGAGCATGGAGGGGTAACAGCGAGTTTCTTCATGTATTTGGGAGTAACATATCTGTACTCCCTCCACTCTCTAGCCCATCTCCTCTCTATCTTCTGAATGTGCACCTTGCGCTGATTTTTATCTTCCTCAGGAGGTGTGCAGTACCCAGCATAGATGTCATCAAGGATTTTAAACGCTGTGTTGACCTCAGGCTTCTTTCCTCCTTTCTGTGGCTTCTTACCGTTTTCAGTTGAGGAATTTGAACAATCGAATTCTCTGAAGAAGTATGCAAATTTTCTTCGAGGAATGCTGCAAATGAGTTAAGTTGATGAGAACCTAGTGATTCAGCAGCGGACATGAGTACCTATGAACAAAGTATAATTGCGAGGAATTTGGAGAGGTCATATGCTTTCTCAGAAGATTTTTCAAAAGGAACAAGTGTGAGGAATTTGACCAGACGAGTCTTGAAGAATTTCACTAAGCGTTCTTAGTCTTAGGTTCCAGAGTTGTACAGATCAGAAATCCGCACAATTGAGGAATCTTGAAGATAAATTTGCAACTTAGAGAAATGAATCAAGAACAGATGACATGTGAGGTGTTTAGAGTGTGAAGATTTGAAGAAAAACACCTTTGAAGATTTTGTAGAAATCATTTGAATCAAAGAGGGCAGTAAAAGTAACTTTTAATTACCCTAAACGAAGAACACGACGAACTGTGAGGTGGAGAAGTTAAGTTCATCTGTGCAGATCTTCCACGGCCTAACTCGGCGGAGGAAGACGGCTACGGCGGCGGCGGAGTGAAGATTTCCGCGGCCGGCGCAAGTACGACGGCAACGAGGTCGAGGCAGTGAAGCTCTTCCTCACCGGCGACGATGAAGTAGCAGCGGTGCTAGGGTTTGAGAAGCTGGAGCTGGAGAAGGAGGTCGAGCAGAGTAAAGGAAGTGAGGAAGGGGAGAGGGGGTATTTATAGCCACGGAGAAAAACTGTTCGCCCAAAGAATTTGGACGAACGTGCCCCTGACCCTTCTCCTTCGCATGACATGTGTCACCCATGTACTGAGAAATGGAGATCGTGTTAGATCGTGGGTGAATAGATAAGTATAACATGGAATGCGGAACGGCTTGAGCGGCAAAGCTGAAATTTTGGATAAAATAAGTTTTAACGTTCCGTTCGCAAATTCTTCAGCTGACAAGGACACAGTGAAGATTTTGAACGAGTTTCAAATAGAGCACACATGAAGAATTTGTGAATAGATTGGGTTGAGTTTAGCATAGAGGGGGAAGGGTCTGATCATATTCACTTAGTAGAAAAACCAACTTGAAGAATTAGCCGTAAGTGAATGCTGTAGAGGACATAAACCCATATAAGAATGATGATTTCAGACACCGCGTACAATTGTCGTAGTGTTCTGAGAATCAAAATCTTCATTAATTTCTTCACACTTAGAGTGTTATTCTTCATTGATTGAAGAAAAACGTTTCTTCATGTGTTGCACATCTAAGTCATCAATTTTGCATAAGTGTTAGGATGAGTGTCCTTTTCAGAGAACATTCGAAGATTCTAGGATATTTAGCTCACACCGCAACTTGCTAAATCTCTTCTCATCCAAGGGCTTTGTGAAGATATCGGCTAGCTGTTCTTCAGTCTTCACATGCTCAATAGAAATGTTGCCCTTCAACACATGATCATGAAGAAAATGATGACGAATCTGAATGTGCTTTGTCTTCGAGTGCTGAACTGGGTTGTGAGCAATCTTAATGGCACTCTCATTGTCACAGAGGAGAGGCACATTCTTCACGTTGACGTCGTAGTCCTTGAGAGTTTGCTTCATCCACAATAATTGAGCACAGCAAGAACCAGCAGCAATGTACTCAACTTTAGCAGTAGACAGTGATACACAGTTCTGTTTCTTTGAGGACCAACAGACAAAAGACCGTCCGAGGAAATGACATGTACCAGATGTTGACTTGCGGTCCACACGATCACCAGCATAGTCAGAGTCAGAATATCCAATGAAACCAAAAGCCAATCCCTTGGGGTACCATAATCCAAGTGTTGGTGTGTGAGCTAGATATCGAAGAATATGCTTCACAGCCTTATGGTGTGATTCCTTCGGTGTAGCTTGAAATTGGGCACACATGCAAATACTAAGCATTATATCTGGCCTAGATGCACATAAGTACAATAAAGAACCAATCATGGAGCAGTATACCTTATGATCGAAGTCAATACCATTTTCATCAGTGCATAGATGGCCATTTGTGGGCATAGGAATTTTGACGCCTTTGCAATCTTGCATGCCGAATTTCCTCAGTACATCCTTGAGGTATTTCTCCTGAGATATGAATATGCCATTGCGCTGTTGACGAATTTCAAGACCTAAGAAGAATTTCAATTCTCCCATCTTAGACATTTGATATTCTTCACTCATCATATAGGCAAATTCATCACTATAATGTTGGTCAGTACAGCCAAAGATAATATCATCAACATATATTTGGCACACAAACAGTTCATCATCATAAGATTTAGTGAAAAGAGTAGGATCAAGTGAACCGGGTTTGAAGCCTTTCTTCATGAGGAATTCCTTCAAAGTATCATACCACACCCGAGGGGCCTGCTTGAGGCCATAGAGGGCCTTATTGAGTCTGAAGACTTTGTCAGGATTCTTTGGATCTTCAAAACCTGGGGGTTGAGCAACATATACTTCTTCCTCAAGCTTACCATTGAGGAATGCACTTTTCACATCCATTTAATATAAAGTGATATCATGATGGTTAGCATAAGCAAGCAATATGTGAATAGCCTCAAGTCTAGCAACAGGTGCAAAAGTTTCATCGAAATCAATTCCATCAACCTGTGTGTAGGCTTGAGCTACAATTCATGCCTTATTCCTCACCACAAGGCCATTTTCATATTGCTTGTCGCGGTAGATCCACTTTGTGCCAATGATATTGTGCTTGCGAGGATCTGGATGTTTGACCAGTTCCTAGACGTTGCTGAGCTCGAACTGATGTCATTCTTCTTGCATGGCCTGAATCCACTTAGGCTCCAGAAATGCTTCATCTACCTTAGTGGGCTCTGTGATAGAGACAAAAGCATAGTGCCCACAAAAGTTAGATAAATGTGAAGCTTTTGAGCGTGTGAGAGGACCTGGTGCTTCAATGTCATCGATGATCTTTTCAACTTGCACTTATTTTGCAATGCGAGGATGAGCTGGTTGTTGTCGAGGAATTTGATCAGCATTTTCTTCAGCACAATTTTCTTCAGCATTTTCTTCAAGTGCATTAGCTCGACGTTCTTCACATTCTGGAATGAATTCTTCACCAGATTCTTCGGTAGGAATGACATCCTCAGTAGCCTTGAACTTGATAGTTTCCTCAGGTGCTTGTTCATCTATCACAGAAGTTAGGTGCTCTCTTTGCTAGCCATTAGTTTCATCGAACCACACATATAAAGTTTCAACAACCTTGTGAAGAACGTTGTTGAAGACTTTGTAGGTGTGCGAGTCCTTTCTGTAACCAAGCATGAAACCTTCATGTGCTTTTGGTGCAAATTTAGCATTGTGATGAGGATCTCTAATCCAGCATTTAGCACCGAAGACTTTGAAATAACTCACATTGGGTTTCTTGTCAGTGAGGAGTTCATAGGCTGTCTTCTTGAAGAATTTGTGAAGATATACCCTATTGATGATGTGGCACACAGTATAAATTGCCTCAATGCAGAAGTGACGAGACGTCTTGTATTCATCAAGCATAGTGCGAGCCATCTCAACAAGAGTCCTATTCTTGCGCTCCACGACGCCATTCTGCTGAGGAGTATAAGGAGCAGATAAGTCATGAGTAATACCAAGTTCATCAAGATAGTTATCGAGACCAGAATTCTTGAACTCAGTTCCATTGTCACTTCTGATGTGCTTGATCTTCACACCAAAGTTGGTTGAAGCCCTCGAGGAAAATTGTTTGAAGACTTCATGCACTTCATGTTTGTAAGTAACAATGTGTACCCATGTGTAACGAGAATAATCATCAACAATAACAAGACCATATACAGATGCATCATTAGTGACTTCTTAGTAATGATTAGGACTGAAGAGATCCATATGAAGCAATTCAAATGGTCGAGTGGTGGTCATGATAGTCTTCGCTGGATGCTTGGCCTTGGTCATCTTTCCTGCTTCATAGGCACCGCATAAGTGATCCTTGAGGAATTTGACATTCTCAATGCCAATGACATGCTTCTTCTTCGCAAGCGTGTGCAAATTCCTCATGCCTGCATGACCAAGTCATCAATGCCATAGCCAGCCTTCTGAAGCTTTTGCGAGTAGGCACACGGCTGGTTGCGGTCCTGTAGAGAAATCAACAATATACAATTCTCCTCTCCTAAAGCCTTCGAAGACTTTGAAATTGTCAGCTTCCATAACCACAACACAGTGATACCTGCCAAAGACAACAACCATATCAAGATCGTAAAGCATTGAGACAGACATGAGGTTGTATCCTAAGGACTCGACAAGCATGACTTTGTCCATGTGTCGATCCTTTGTGATCGCAACCTTACCTAGACCCAATACCTGACTTTTGCCTTTGTCTGCAAAGACAATATGCTTCAGATGCGATGGTGATAAGGGAGCATCCATCAATAGATTCTTGTCACCAGTCATGTGATTTGTACATCCACTATCGAGGACCCACTCAGTGGCTTTGGGTTGATCATCCTGCAGATGAATTAGTCTAGCTTACGAACTCATATACTTCATCGGTGAAGAATATGATATCAAATTCATCAGATGAATTTCATCAAGCAGTAAGACAAATATAGCAGTATGAGGACGTGAGAAATGTAAGTTCATTTCTTCATGATTAGCCTGCATCCTTTCAGGCACTTTTCAGGTCTCCAGCAAATTCTTCAGACGTTTACGCATGTCTGGAGACCTGACCCTGCAGAAGATATTAGTTCTTTTTCTTCACCACCCACATCTGAAGGGGTGGCAAAGAGTTCATCACTCTGCGAGCTCCATATGAGAAAGGTGGCATAGAAGCCAATCCATTTCGTTTCACATAAGAGGAGTTAGGGTAAGCATGTGAATAAGCAGAGAAATTCTTCGAAGACTTATGAACATAATGATTAGAAGAATAATGCTCATATTCTTAGCCCTTAGCTCTTCCCTGCGAGACAGAGTTGTTGGCACGATGATAATCATATGAGGACTTTGATCCTTTTGAGGAATATGATCCACGTGAGGAATTCGGTTCGTATGAGGACTTGGATCCATATGAAGAATTTGGTCCATATGAAGACTTTGATCTGGGGTTCCTATTCTTCACAGGTGGTGTCATGAGGACATTCACCTGAAGACTTTCAAGACACCTTTTGGGGACCCAGATTTTCTTCATAGGGGAACCATTCCTGCAGTTAGTGCCAACATATCTAGCAAATACTTCACCATTCTGATTTTTGAACAGCTTATAGTTGGAGTCAAATGACTCATCAGAAGAATGAGGGGATTCACATGTAAAGCCAGATAGATTGGATGGATCAATTGGAGGTTCCTTTGCAGCAACCCATGAGGTATTGGGGTACTGCTCAGGCTTCCAATATGTACCATCAGCATTGAGTTTCCTCTCGAAGGCAATACCCTCTTTCCTAGGGTTCCTGTTGAGGATCTGCTTTTTACGCACATCATAAAGAGTTTGATGCCCTTTGAGGCTTTTGTACATGACTGTCATATACAATTCCTTCAGCCCTGCATTGTCAGTGATACTAGCAATGTCCTCAGATGAGGAATTAGTGATCGCAGAGGCGGGTGAAGAATTTGTAACATTAGAAGCATTTGAACATTTAGGTGAAGAATTAGCAGATTCACGTTCAATGCATTTCAAATATGTAGGAACAATTTCTTCCTGAGCAGCGCTGATTTGTTGAGCAAGTAATGAATCGCGCTCCTTCTGAAGATCTTCATAACTCACTCTTAGCTTCTCAAGATCTTGCTTTCTTTGAAGAAATTCATAAGAAAGCTTCTCATGATCAAATAAGAGAGTGTTATGATGTCCTTGAAGGGTGTCATACTTAGTATGAAGTCTCTGAAGACTTTCAGCCAAAGCTTTTGACTAATCCATTTCTTCACCCAACATATCATCGCTCTTATTTAGCATGTATTGAACTTTTTCCAAAGCTCTTTGTAGTTTAGTGGCAAGGGAAGCAAGTTTGACATAGCTGGGTCCAAATTCATCACCAGATTCATCATCACTCGACTCGGATAGGTAGCATTCAGTTACCTCAGCACTTTTGCCATAATGCATGATGAAGAGGATGATGATTCTGGTTCGAATGTCATCGATTTGAGAGATTCCTTGAAGTCCTCAAACCAAGGAGCATGACGGGTTCAGTGACCTTCATAGACCTCAGAGAGACGGTCCCAGATAAGCTTCGCACGATCGAGATGCATGATGTTCCTGAACTGATTTTGAGACAGACAGGAGCAGATGACGTCCTTCACCGTGAGGTTGAGAAGAGTGTACTCGCGAATGTCATCAACTTCCGCCATCTTGCATAGATCGGTCAGACCAATCTCAGTGACGGTCCGCAGCTTGCTGTTCATCACCATGAGGCGCTTCATCATCATGGCCTTTCACTTGGGATACTCGTGACTGTGAAAGATGGGGCATGTCACTTTCTTCATACCTGCGGTCGACATAAATAAAACTCCAGGTGGTTAAACCAAAATCACATAGAACAAGGGAGTACCTCGCTATGATACCAATTGAAAGTGTGTTATATCGACTAGACGGGGGTGAATAGGCAATTTTTATGAATTCTTCACTAAGGAATTTGCTGGTGAGGAAATTCCTTAGTGAAGAACTACTTGCAGCGGAATAAGTACTCAAAAGTAAACATAACAGAAGACAAGCATAGTCATCATGATGAAATGAAGACAAGCACAGAGTACTGAAAGCGTAAACACAGGATGAAACAGGATGAAGACAAACTGACTGAAGAAATTGAACTGAGGAAATTGAGAAAGTCTTCAGTCAAAGTCTTCAAACACAGATATGAACAAGCGCACAACACGGTTATGAGGAAATGAAAGAGTTGAGGGAATAGAACCAGTAGGCTTGGTGAAGACAATGATTTGGTAGACCAGTTCCAACTGCTGTCTCAGTTGTACATCTGGTTGGAGCGGCTAGGTATTTAGAAATGAGGACACACAGTCCTCACCGTATTCTCCTTGAACTAAGGTCACACAGACCTCGTCCAATCACTCGTGGTAAGTCTTCAGGTGACTTCCGAACCTTCACAAACTCAATCACTCGGCGATCCACAATTCCTGTTGGATGCTCTAGACCATGACGCCTAACCGTCTGGAAGAAGCACAGTCTTCAAAGGTAACAAGCGTCGGATCCACGCTGGATCAATCTCTTCAGTGATGCTCAATCACTTTGGGTTTGTAGGTGTTTGGGTTTGGGTTTTCCTCACTCGATGATTTTCTCTCAAAGTCCTCAGAGGAAGGGATGCTCTCAAATGACAAGTGTCAGTTTCTCTTGGAACAGCCAACCAGCTAGTGGTTGTACGGGGCGACTATTTATAGCCTAGGGAGCAGCCCGACATGAAAGACATAAATGCCCTTCAATGATATGACCGTGAGGTGGTTAGGATATTTTGGGACAGCTGGCGTGTAGCACAGCAACAGTCAGAAATTTGAGGTTCAAATTTCTCAGGGCTATCATGTTCCTCACTGTGTAGGCAATCCGCACTGAGGAATTCCTAACTCCTCAGTCAGAACAAATTCCTCAGCGACCAGAAGAACTTCGTCTCTCACATGAAGATTATGGTGAATCTGTATGAGATTTCCAATGGCTTCACTCGAAGGGATTGGTAGGTGTAGGATTTTGAGTTGAGCATCACATGGAAATTCTTCCTTAGTATTTCCTCGACCCCCTTTAACAGTATGGTGTTTCCTATGACTCAAGAAAGATAAAATGAAACTACGAAAACAAAAGTCTTCACGCTTCATGTTCCTCAAATGAATACCTAGTCTTCAAGGTCACACCAATTTCTTCACTTTGAAAATCTTCAGAAAGTCTTCAGTCGAAGAACTTCATTTTTAGGGGTCGACTTTCTCTGTAAATATCAAACTCCTCATGGACTTATAGACCTGTGAACACTCATAAACGCATTAGTCCATTAACCTATAAGTCTTCAATACACCAAAATCACTAAGGGGCACTAGATGCACTTACACGGCTACTTAAGGCCACCCCGAGCCCCCTCTCTACTCCTTTGGCTATCTCTCCCTCCCGTGCATCCCCTGGACCAACCTGCACCTCCTCCCGTGCCCTACAACCACCTCCATGGCCGAAGCCTTGCGGTTGGCCTCCGCCTAAATTTGCGCCCACCTCTCCTCCTCCTTCCCCCTGGACCGCGCTAGAGCAACTCCAACATCACCGCGGGGCCCTCCCGCGCTTCTCTTTCTCCTCCCCGTGGCCGTACCGTGTTCCCTGGACTCGCCAGCGCTGCCGTACACCGTGGCCGTGGCCCCGCTCATCTCCGTCTTCCCATGGACGCGCTAACAAGGGGAACGGATGCAGCTCTTCTCCCAGAGCACGCCGGTGGCCGGTAGCGCCGGCAGTCGCCGTCGACGTCCCTCTGCCTCGCCTCCCCTGCTTCGTGCGGGAGGTTGAGGACGACGCCGCGTCAACTCGCCGACCCCGCCTGTCGGCGGCAGTGGCAATCGAGCCGGCCCCGCAGGTCGGGTTAAGTGGAGACGAACTGTGGAGATCCGCCTCCCCCACGCGAAGGCGGACTACAACGAAGACGCCTTCGACGTCGCCTTGTCGCCCGCATGGCCGAGCCGCTGAGCCGGCCCAGTTGCGCCTCGCCGTTAAATCCCGCCCAGTGCGCTCTGCCGCCATAGGAATTTGGCTCATTAGGTATTTCCATTTACTTTTTCTTTTTCAGCAAGATCCAAACTTTTCCAGAGATCTCATTTCAAGTCCAAATCTGATGATTCAAATTTTCAGTGACTCCATAAATCAGTGTCTATTTAATGAGCTATAGTGAACATTTTTACATTGCCTAGTTTCACCTGGATCTAACAAATAGGTCATTTATGCTCCTAAACCAGCTTCAAAAATCCATAGAATATTCATTTGAACTCCAAATCCAGTGTAACCAATTTCTAAATATTTCTAATATCATGCCTGATTTAATGGGTGCCTTTGCTCATTTTTCCAAAATATATTTCTGTACACTTCTTGCAAATCCACAAATCCCTTGGTTCTATCAGATTGAAATGTTCAGAAATATTCACTAATCCAATCCCGATGAAACCACTATGGTTATTTTTCATATAACCAGAGAAGTCCTAGAAAATTCAACTTCATATTTTTACAGCACTTTTATTTTTTGCCTTGTGGTGTTGCTTATTATGATTATTTCAACGTTAGTTGGTGAAGTAGACGGCGTACTTGGAGAAGGACCACAAGACTTGAAGACTATGATGAACCAGGCAAGCAGCCCTTTGACCATGTCTATGAAACCCTTTTTATGCATGTCATATAGCACTTTTATTGCTTGCATCGGAGACATGATGATGAGGTGACCACATGGGGTGGTTTGCCACCTTACTTCCTCGTTGATACTTGCATGGTGCATGACCTTACCTCCTTATGAGGGTTATGCCGGTGGGAGTAGATAGGATGCCATAGTAGTGGCTATGCAAATGGGACGGGAATATGCATGGTGATGGAGACAAAGTATTTACAAAAGACTTTTCGAAAACCCTGTCGGGTGCCACTTATGCCCGAGGGAGATAATGAGTTGGGTAACCACTTGATGACAAAGTTGTGTACCGAGGAAAGTGTGTGTGTTCTTTTCAAAACAGATTGGTTTAAGTTGCGACCATTATTCCAACCTTACATGCGCAACCACTCTACCCTTATATGGGAAAGGGCATTATTGATTACCTAGGCCGATACTAGCTTGGAGCCCACATTACTTGTGATGGGAGAGTTGTTGTTGCGCTCTCTCGGGACGGGGTCGTGCCAGGTAGGGCGGCCATTACTATTTTTACAGGGCACCGTACACACCGTTGGTACCCCGTGCTTGTGGTATGTGATGAATATGGGAGCCAGGCTCCACAATTTTAAGATGTGAAATATTGGGCACGAGGGTTACTACCAATCGAGTGGACTCTATGTTAGTGTCGCCTAGGAAAAAGATAGTGATCGGGTGCTTACCCGGGTACTTGAGGTACCACGGGTCTTGGATGACACGAAAGTTCCCCGGATCTTGTGGGTAAAGTGTGCAACCTCTACAGAGTGTAAAACTATTCGAATAGCCGTGTCCACGGTCAAGGACAGTTGGGTAACCGCTCTTGGGCTACGTCCATATATTTCTGACAAACAACACGGTTTGGTAAATATGTCGATGTGATTCGTGAGGAAGTCACGATGAGCTTGAGCACGAGTTGTTCACAACTCCTTTTAGATGTTAATGTTTGTAACCTCCTGATACTTGTTGCAGACATGTTAATGTCCTTGATAAATGTTGATCATACTTGCATGAGAAAAACTAGCTTTCCGCAAAAATGCAAAGTTAGCAATACTGCCTTGCATAATTATTCTGTTATCACCCTTGGGTTGCTTGCGAGTACATTCAAATTACTCATTGGCTTGCCACTGGTTATTTTATTGGTCAGGCATGAAAGAACAGGATATAATGAAGAGTACCCTTGTGACGAACATGCGACCTAGGACGCTTCCCAGTCAGAATGCCTGTAGGGTTAAGGCAGATGGCATGGGTCCAAGTTATCGATGAAGATTTCCGCTACGAAGTTATACTCAAGACTTGACCATAATGGTCATAATTTATGTAAGACGGTATGTATGGATGTAAGACTCTTGTTATACAGCTTCTGTGTGTTCAGTGAGCATTGATCTCTGGGATCACTGTACATGCGCATTCGGTGATCATGACTTATGAGTCAGGGTCCCCACATAGATATTGATTTTTGTAATAGTAACAATAAGAAACAGCAAGGTAGCAAGTAACAAAAGTGAGCACAAACGGTATTGCAATGCTTGAAAATGAGGCCTACGGTCCGTACTTTCGCTAGTGCAATCTCTCAACAATGCTAATATAATTGGATAATATAACCATCCCTCAAAGTGTGATGAAGAATCACTCCAAACTTCCTATCTAGCGGAGAACACAAGAAGAAATTGTTTGTGGGGTACGAAACCACCTCGAAGCTATTCTTTCCGATCGATCTATACAAGAGTTCGTACTAAAATAACACCAAATAACTTCAGATTCATAATACTCAATCCAACACAAAGAACTTCAAAGAGTGCCCCAAGATTTCTACCGGAGGAACAAAGACAAGAACGTGCATCAACCCCTATGCATAGATTACCCCGATGTCACCTCGGGAATCCGCGAGTTGAGTGCCAAAACATATATCAAGTGAATCAGTACGACACCCCATTGTCACCATGGCTATTCATATGCAAGACATATATCAAGTGATCTCAAATCCATAAAAGTATTCAATCCGATAAAACAAAATCTCAAAGGGAAAAATCAATTCATCACAACAAGATAGAGAGGGGAAAACACCATATGATCCAACTATATTAACAAAGCTCGCAATACATCAAGATCGTGACATCTCAAGAACACGAGAGAGAGAGAGAGAGAGAGAGAGAGAGAAATTAAACACATAGCTACTGGTTGCTACCTCTTGAGCATGCGTTGGTTTTCCCTTGAAGAGGAAAGGGTGATGCAGCAAAGTAGCGTAAGTATTTCCCTGAGTTTTTGAGAACCAAGGTATCAATCCAGTAGGAGACTACACGCAAGTCCCTCGTACATGCACAAATAATCAAGAACCTTGCAACCAACGTGATAAAGGGGATGTCAATCCCTTCACGGCCACTTGCAAAAGTGAGATCTTATAGAGATAATAAGATAAATATTTTTGGTATTTTTGTTGTATAGATTAAAAAGTAAAGATTTTAAAATAAACGGCAACAGAAATAGCACGTTGGCGGGAGATTAATATGATGGAAAATAGGCCCCGGGGCCATAGGTTTCACTAGTGGCTTCTCTCAAGATAGCATATTCTATGGTGGGTGAACAAATTACTGTCGAGCAATTGATAGAAAAGCGCATAGTTATGAGAATATCTAGGCATGATCATGTATATAGGCATCACGTCTGTGACAAGTAGACCAAAACGATTCTGCATCTACTACTATTACTCCACACATCGATCGCTATCCAGCATGCATCTAGAGTATTAAGTTCATAAGAACAGAGTAACGCATTAGGCAAGATGACATGATGTACAGGGATAAACTCAAGCAATATGATATAAACCCCATCTTTTTTATCCTCGATGGCAACAATACAATACGTGCCTTGCTGCCCCTGCTGTCACTGGGAAAGGACACCGCAAGATTGAACCCAAAGCTAAGCACTTCTCCCATTGCAAGAAAGATCAATCTAGTAAGTCAAACTAAACTGATAATTCAAAGAGTCTTGCAAATATATCAAATCATGCATATAAGAATTCAGAGAAGAATCAAATATTGTTCATAGATAATCTTGGTCATAAACCCACAATTCATCGGATCTCGACAAACACACCGCGAAAAGAATTACATCGAATAGATATCCAAGAGAATCGAGGAGAACTTTGTATTGAGATCCAAAGAGAGAGAAGAAGCCATCTAGCTAATAACTGTGGACCCGAAGGTCTATGGTAAACTACTCACACATCATCGGAGAGGCTATGGTGTTGATGCAGAAGCCCTCCATGATCGATTCCCCCTCCGGCGGAGCGCCGAAAAAGGCCCCAAGATAGGATCTCACGGGTACAGAAAGTTTGCGGCGGAGAAAATAGGGTTTCGTGGTGCTCCTGGATGTTTTTAGGGTATATGAGTATATATAGGCGAAAGAAGTAGGTCGGTGGAGCCACGAGGGGCCCACGAGGGTGGGGGCGCGCCTCCTTGCCTCGTGGCCGCCTCGTTGCTTCCTTGACCTCCACTCCAAGTCTCCGGTATTGCGTTTGTTACAAAAATGATCCTCGCAAAGGTTTCATTCCGTTTGGATTCCGTTTGATATTCCTTTTCTGCGAAACACTGAAATAGGCAAAAATACAGCAATTTGCACTGGGCCTTAGGTTAATAGGTTAGTCCCAAAAATAATATAAAAGTGCATAATAAAGCCCATTAAACATCCAAAACAGACAATATAATAGCATGGAACAATAAAAAATTATAGATACGCTGGAGACGTATCACTGGTACAAACCCTTAGCCCCGATGGTGAACTACTCCCTCCTCATCGTGGTGGCCGCCGGGATGATGAAGATGGCCATCGGTGATGATTCCCCCCTCCGGCAGGGTGCCGGAATGGGGTCTAGATTGATTTCTTGTGGCTACAGAGCCTTGCGGCGGCGGAACCTTTGATCTAGGTTAACCCCCAGGGTTTTTGGAACATTTGGGAATTTATAGGGCGAAGAGGCGGTGCGGGAGGCCACCGAGGTGGGCACAACCCACCTGGGTGTGCCTAGGCCCCCAGGTGTGCCTTGGTGGGTTGTGCCCCCCTCGGGGCACCCCCCAAGTGCTTCTCTGGCCCACTGGATGTCTTCTGGTCCATAAAAAATCCACAAAAAGTTTTGCGATGTTTGGACTCCGTTTGATGTTGATTTCCTGCGATGTAAAAAAACAAACAAAAAACAGCAACAGGCACTAGGCACTGGGTCAATAGGTTAGTCCCAAAAGATGATATAAAGTTGCTATAAAATGATTGTAAAACATCCAAGAATGATAATATAACAGCATGAATACTTCATAAATTATAGATACGTAGGAGACGTATCAGCATCCCCAAGCTTAATTCCTACTCTTCCTCGAGTAGGTGATAAAAGAAAAAAATTATGAAGTGTGAATGCTAGCAAAGTGCACAAGTTTGATCAATGACAATTTCAATCACTTCTCCTAGCATCAACAGTAGTTCTTTCTTATAAAACTTCTCATGTTAAAGTAGCAACCAATTCACATGTTGTGGTTCAAACAATGAAGTCTCTTGAAACTCAACAATCTATATTCTCAGTCACCAAACAATTGCAATTCAACTTATTCAACAGAGTCTAAGTAAGAGCTCCACATATTCAATCATCATACAGTCTCCTATGATTGCTTACACTCACTGCATACACATAAGCAAAACGTTTCAACCGGACACATAGAAAGATGAGGGCTTATAATTTTGCCTCCCAACGTATTCACCTCAAGGGTGATGTCAAGAATAATAACTCATGCTACCCATATCCAACTGGATATATGTGCCTAGATATTTCCTCACCACATGATGCTTGCCAAAAGAGAAAAATATAAAAAGGAATAGAGAGAAAAACTTTGACTCTTGCATGAAAGTAAATACATAGAAGTAAAAGGTAGGCCCTTCACAGAGGGAAGAAGAGGTTGCCATGCGCTTTTTGTTTGTATGCTCAATCTCTTAGTGCAAAAGAACGTCATGTTATATTGCCCATTATGATAGAAACCTTTATTATGCAGTTTGTCGCTTTTATTCTTTGCATCACAAGTTCGTACAACGCTCAATTTTCTCTTACACTAAATGATCTCACACTTTTTAGAAGCAATTTTTATTGCCTTTTTTCACCGATGACAACTTACTTGAAGGACCTTACTCAATCCATAGGCAGGTATGGTGGACTCTTGAAAATAATATTTGGGTTTAAGGGTTTTTGGATGCATAAGTAGTATCTCTACTTGGTGTGGAATTTTTGGCTAGCAAAGAAGGGGGGCAAGCACCACATGTTGAAGGATCTATGACAATATAACTTCTATGTGAATATGAACAAACATAAATCATTATGTTAGCTTCCTTGTCCAACGTCAACAATTTTGGCATATAATATTTTGATGGGGTCTCACAATCACAAAAGATTTCCAAGATAGTGTATTTCCATATGAAAGTTCTCTTCCTAATAGTAATCATTCAGGAATTGCTTGTATGACCAATATTGTGATTGTCAAGCTTCAAAAGATTTCACTTTGTAAACCCAATGTGAAGCTACCACTAGGCATGATATGAACATATAATTTCAACTTCCTGATATTCAATTCATTCAACAATTTACTCATAGGATATAAGTGAAGAATGAGAGTAAATGACAAGCTACTCCAAAAAGATATAAGTGAAGATCAATCGAGTAGCTAAGTAAATAGATAGCTATGTGAGGAATCTCTCTTAATTAAAACTTTCAGATCTAATTTTTTTATTAAAAAAGCAAGCAAAATGAAAATAAAATGACATTCCAATAATAGCACAACTCATGTGAAGAAGCAAAAACTTAGGATCAACTAATACTAACCGATAATTTTTGATGAAGAAAGGTGGGATGCCTACCGGGGCATCCCCAAGCTTGGATGCTTGAGACTTCTTGAAATATTATCTTGGGATGCCTTGGGCATCCCCAAGCTTGAGCTTTTGTGTCTCCTTAATTCCTTTTATATCTCGGTTTCCCTAAATCTTAAAAACTTCATCCACAGAAAACTCAACAAGAACTTGTGAGATAAGTTAGTATAAACCAATGCAAAAACCTTATCATTCTCTAGTGTAGAAAATCACTAAAATTATTATTAAACATTGCATGCTAAATGCCTCTGCATATTTAATACTCCTATCCTCAAATAGAATCATTAAACAAGCAAACAATGCAAACATAACAGCAATCTGCCAAAACAATACAGTCTGTAAAGAGTGCAAGAGTATGAATACCTCTTTAACTCCAAAAATTATGAAAATGTACCACACAGTAGAAAATTTGTCATGGATTATTTTGCAAAAAGTTTCAACATTTTATCACATTCTGACTTTTATTGGAAATTTTTGCAACAGCGATAAACTTTCTGTTTTGAAACAGCAACTCATATGCTTGCAAAATAAGCATGGTAAAGGCTATCCTTGACATTTTTATTGAAATACAAGATGCAAAACATTATTCTAAATAACAGAAAGCAAATCTTAACACAATAAAATTACGCTCCAAGAAAAACTCATATCATGTGACGAATGAAAATATAGTCCCAAGTGAGGTTACTGATAATGTTGAAGACGAAATAGGGGAAGCCTTCTAAGGCATCCCCAAGCTTAGTTGCTTGGATCTTCCTTGAATATTACCTTGGGGGTGCCTTGGGCATACCCAAGCTTAGGGTCTTGTCACTTCTTTTTCTCCTCATATCGATATCTCACCCAAAACTTGAAAAAACTTCAATCACACAAAACTTAACGGAACTTCATGAGATAGGTTAGTATGATAAAGAGCAAACCATTTCACTTTGGTACTATCAAAGACAAGATTCATAATTGTTTCCAAACAATTCCGACTGTAGCATATCATTTCCACAATTTATATTGAGCAATATAAGCCACAGAAACTAGGAAACAAGCAAACTATGCATTGAAAAAAGAATATGTCAAAAACAGAACATACTGTAGTAATCTGGACAACTACCATACTTCTACTACTCCAAAAATTCTGAAAATTTAGGACAACGTAGACAATTTTTATATCAATAATCTGTAAAAAATGCATAATTTTATCACATTCCAGTGAATTTAAACAATTCTGTTTCTGGAAGAAAAAATTTCTGTTTTTGCACAGAATCAAGTCAACTATCATCCACACTATCCCAAAGGCTTTACTTGGCACTTTATTGAAACAAAAGCAATAAAACATGATTACTTCAGTATTATAATCACGTGAACACCCAAAAATAGTAGGTAAAAGTGTTGGACTGTCTCCGAACAAGCGCATTTCTTTTATGCCTTTGAAGCTAGGCATGATGATTTCAATGACGCTCACATAGAAGTAAAGAATTGAAACATAAAGGGAGCATCATGAATCACATGGCAAGCACATTTATATCTAAACCACTTCCTATGCATAGAGATTTTGTGAGCAAACAATCCATGGGAGCAAGAATCAACTAGCATAGGAAGGCAAAACAAGCAAAACTTCAAGATTTTCAACACATAGAGAGAAAACTTGATATTATTGCAATATGTAAAAGCATATGTTCCTCTCTCATAATAATTTTCAGTAGCATCATGAATGAATTCAACAATATAGGTATCACATAAAGCATTCTTTTCATGATCCACAAGCATAGAAATTTTATTACACTCCACGTAAGCAAATTTTCTCATCAATAATGGTGGGATCAAACTCAACAAAATAACTATCATGTGATTGAAAATTAAAATCATGATGACAAGCTTCATGGTTATCATTATTCAATATAGCATACATGTCATCACCATAATCATCATAGATAGCAACCTTGTTCTCATAGTCAATTGAAGCCTCATCCAAAACAGTGGATTCATCACTAAATAAAGTCATGACCTCTCCAAATCCACTTTCATCATTATAATCATCATAAATGGGAGGCATGCAATCGTTATAACAAATTTGCACATCAAATCTTGGCGGACAAAAAATATCATCTTCATCAAACATAGCATCCCCAAGCTTATGGCTTTGCATATCATTAGCATCATGGATATTCAAAGAATTCATACTAACAACATTGCAATCATGCTCATCATTTATACCAAACATTATATTGAATTCCTATTCTATCAATTGAGCACAATTTTCCTTTCCATCATTTTCACGAAATGCATTATAAAGATGAATAATATGATGCAACCACAAATCCAGTTTTTGTAGTTTTCTTTTACGAACCAAACTAGTGATAAAACAAGAAACTAAAAGATTCAATTGCAAGATCTAAAGATATACCTTCATGCACTCACCTCCCCGGCAACGGCGCCACAAAAGATCTAGATGTCTACTATGCAACTTTATTCTTGTAGACACGTGTTGGGCCTCCAAGCGCAGAGTTTTGTAGGACAGTAGCAATTTTCCCTCAAGTGGATGGCCTAAGGTTTATCAATCCGTGGGAGGCGTAGGATGAAGGTGGTCTCTCTCAAACAACCCTGCAACTAAATAATAAAAAGTCTCTTGTGTCCCCAACACACCAAATACAATGGTAATTTGTATAGGTGCACTAGTTCGGCCAATAGATGGTGATACAAGTGTAGTATGGATAGTATATATTGATTTTTGTAATAGTAACAATATAAACAGCAAGGTAGCAAGTAACAAAAGTGAGCACAAATGGTATTGCAATGCTTGAAAATGAGGCCTAGGGTCCGTACTTTCGCTAGTGCAATATCTCAACAATGCTAATATAATTGGATCATATAAACATCCCTCAAAGTGTGATGAAGAATCACTCCAAAGTTCCTATCTAGCTGAGAACATAAGAAGACATTGTTTGTCGGGTACGAAACCACCTCGAAGCTATTCTTTCTGATTGATCTATCCAAGAGTGCATATTAAAATAACACCAAATAATTTCAGATTCATAATACTCAATCCAACACAAAGAACTTCAAAGAGTGCCCCAAGACTTCTACCGAAGAAACAAAGACAAGAACATGCATCAACCTCAATGCAAGATTACCCCAATGTCACCTCGGGAATCCGCGAGTTGAGTGCCAAAACATATATCAAGTTAATCAATATGATACCCCATTTTCACCATGGGTATTCATATGCAAGAAATATATCAAGTGCTCTCAATCCATAAAAGTATTCAATCCAATAAAACAAAATCTCAAAGGGAAAACTCAATTCATCACAACAAGATAGAGAGGGGAAAACAACATATGATCTGACTATATTAACAAAGCTCGTGATACATCAAGATCGTGACATCTCAAGAACACGAGAGAGAGAGAGGGAGAGAGAGAGATTAAACACATAGCTACTGGTACAAACCCTCAGCCCCGACGGTGGACTACTCCCTCCTCATCGTGGTGGCCGCCGGGATGATGAAGATGGCCACCGGTGATGATTCCCCCCTCCGACAGGGAGCCGGAATGAGGTCTCGATTGATTTCTCATGGCTACAGAGCCTTGCGGCGGCGGAACTTCTAATCTAGGTTAACCCCTAAGGATTTTGGAATATTTGGAAATTTGTAGGGCGAAGAGGCGGTGCGGGAGGCTACTGAGGTGGGCACAACCCACCTGGGCGCGCCTGGGCCCCCAAGCGTGCCCTGGTGGGTTGTGCCCCCCTTGGGGCACCCCCCAGGTGCTTCTCTGGCCCACTGGATGTCTTCTGGTCCATAAAAAATCCACAAAAAGTTTCGGGGTGTTTGGACTCCATTTAATATTGATTTCCTGTGATGCAAAAAACAAGCAAAAAACAACAACTGGCACTGGGCACTAGGTCAATAGGTTAGTCCCAAAAAATGATATAAAGTTGCTACAAAATGATTGTAAAACATCCAAGAATGATAATATAAGAGCATGAATACTTCATAAATTATAGATACGTTGGAGACGTATCAGGGCAGCACCCAAGCACCGGTCCACCCACATATCAAATTATCAAAGTAATGAACGTGAATCATATGAGTATGATAAAAACTAGCTTGACAACAATTCCCATGTGTCCTCGGGAGCGCTTTACTTTATATAACAGTTCGTCCAGGCTCGTCCTTTGCTACAAAAAGGATTGGGCCACCTTGTTGCACTTTAGTTACTTTGTTACTTGTTACTCGTTATGAATTATCTTTGTCGGATTTCGGGTTCCGGCAGACCCATGAGGTTCGAAAACTGGGGTGCGCGCGGAGATCTAACCCTCTACCGTCTCGTTCCTCGCCGAACCGCTGGGATCTAAACTACTAAACAGAACAGCACAAGAGACACAAGATTTATACTGGTTCAGGCCACCATTGTGGTGTAATACCCTACTCTAGTGTGTGGTGTGGTGGATTGCCTCTTGGGGCTGATGAGGAACAATACAAGGAAGAACAGCCTCGCGAGGGTCTGCTCTTGGTGGGTGCGACAAACTGCTAAGGGGAGTCTGGTCGCTTCTCTCTCTCTCTCAGCTATCTCCACCTTGCCTCTCCCCTGTGGGTGGCTAGTCCTATTTATAGGCAAAGGCCCTGGGCCTCTTCCCAAATATTGAGCGGGAAGGGCGCCAACAATTGGCCATTTTGAAGGGGAACAACGGGTACACTTATCCTGACTAAAGTTGGTCCTCGCCTGCCAAAGACTCTAGTGATGACGCCGGCTTGGGCTCGACGATGACTCCCTTCCAGCCGTTGGGCTGGTCTTGGTCTTGTTGCACCGAAATGGATGCCTTTGTTTGATACTCTCGCCTGCGCTCGCCCCCTTTGCACCAAAGAGGAAGGGGAGGACATCTGCATGAGTTGGCGCGCCCGTGGCGCCCTTGGTAAATCATGGCTTGCGTCACCAGCACGTCGCGAGGTACCCTGCCTTGAACTCTCCGCCTCCTCATGAGCCAGCCTGACGAGGCCGCGCCTGAGGAAGCTCCTTGTCGTCCGCCCCGCGAGGCTTGGCCCCTCGCGAGGGTCTTGATCTTGCGTTGATGAAGATGGGCTGTCCTGGGCCTCCTTTGAGCCACGCCGCAGGCCGCAGGCAGGCAAGTCTGGGGACTCCCTTTCCCAGAACGCCGACAGTAGCCCCCGGGCCCACGGTGCGCCAGAAATTGGCCGAGCGGAGAGGCGAAAGGGCAAGTGCAAAGCGTCACGGGCCCTAACTACCTGCGGCCTTGGGCGCTGCGTGGCGGTCGATTGGACGTGGGCGGCTCCGCTTCCCCACGATGCCTTGGTAACCGCGTGGATTTGACAAGTCCCTGCATGCAAGGCGGGTTGTGATTACCTTTGATCGTGGAGGTCGACGGTTGGCCTTCGCTGGCTATAAGTAAGGAACGGTATGTGCCCTTCCAGCCGATCCCTTCTTGTCTCTCCTTCTTCTCCATGGCTCTACCAAGGAAGTTCTTGGCTGCAGAGAAGGGGAAGGGTCGCCAGGCCGAGTCTCTCTCTCCCCCGCCCAAGCGCGGTCAAGGTCGCCCTCGCAAGCATCCCGTGGCCCCCACGGCGGTCCCCCACTGTCGCAGAGGTGGCTCTCAGCGTGGCTACGAGCGGCTGGCCATGGTCGGAGGGCGTGCCCCTGCCGCTTGACCCCTGAGGCCGCGCCTCCATGCTGCTGAGGCACTGCCGGAGTTCATGGTGTGGGCGGAGGAGCCGTCCGGCGTCCGGCTTCAGCTCCCGCGCTTCCTTCTGGGTGAGCTCCCAGCTGGCGCCCTGGGTGGCCTCTGGCTTCAGCCGGATGGCTGCTGCAGCCGGGCTGCGTGGGCTTCTCTGGAGGTCTCTGCTACAGGGAACCTGTTCCTGACCCTCGGCTGGCAGACGTTCGCTCGCGCGCGTGGTCTTCGTCTCCGGTGCTCCCTGCATTTCAAGTACGACGGCGACGCCACCCTCTATGTGAGGGTGTTTGGGGAAGATGGTCCCCGCATGGGGTGCTGCCCTGAAGGCGACGACCGCGGCCGAGGACCCAGCCCTGGCGTGGACGGAGAGGGCAGCGCGCGGGCAGCCGGCGACGCCCGTGATTCCTCAAGCTTCACCAGCTCTTCTTCGGGTGTTAATTCTTCCAGCAGCGGCCGCGGCCAGCCCCCAAGCCACCGCACCCGCTTGGAGGGTGGCAGCGGGTCTGCTTGCCGCCGGGTCCCGGTGAAGCGCGAGAGGGAGTCCCCCTGAGCTCCGGTGACGGCCGGTGCGGGGCGTGCTTCGCCTGCTTTTGTTCCTTTCCTTTCTTTTCTCCTGCGCGAAAAGACAGCAATGTGTGGCCCCATGGGGGCGCATTTGGGTTAACGCTGTTAATTATTGTATTGCTTTTGTTATCCGGATAATGTTCCTTTCTGTTGTACGCCCATTCGCAAGTGAACTCCAGCCGTGGCCGCTGGGGCGAATGATCAAGGCCCCGTGTTCACGTCGTGCTGCCCGTGAGGCATGGTTAGGAGGGGTGCTCCAGCTGTGGACCGGGGCCATGAAAGCTTGAGCGATAGGGGTAGGAATGCTCGTGAGGGTTCCCGAGGCTTCTGCCTCCCGAGCCCCCGCGTAAGAGAAATTGAGGCAAGAGAGCGAAAAAGGTCGAAGAAACACGGACCAAAAGACGACGATAGTTTCGATAAAAACTCCAAATGGGAATAACTAGTCAACTGCAGAAAGCAAATGAAAAAGCTGCGTCTGGCACCTAGTCTAGTCTTCGACGTCTTCTCACCAGCGCGGAGCTAAGTGCTGCCACTGGGCGTGGGAGGGAGCTCCAGGGCCTGAGGCCGGCACTCCTGAGACTCCGGGGCATGTACATCCCCAACTCATTATTACGTGAGAGTGTCACGGGCGGCGAGCTTCACAAGCGTTGGCCCTCTTTTCACAGGCTCTGGGCCTTTCTTCAGGGAAGCAAGCTTCACGGGCGTTGGCCCTCTTCATGGGCTCCGGGCCCTTTCCTGAACGCGACAGCTTCATAGGTGTTTGCTTTCTTCACAGGCTCTGGGCCCTTTCCAAAAAGGGTGGACTTCACAGGCATTCGCCTCCTTCACAGGCTCTGGGCCTTTTTCAAAAAGAGATGAGCTTCACAGGCATTCGCCTTCTTCACAGGCTCGGGGCCTTTTCCAAAAAGAGACGAGCTTCACAGGCATTCGCCTTCTTCACAGGCTCGGGGCCTTTTCCAAAAAGAGACGAGCTTCACAGGCATTCGCCTTCTTCACAGGCTCTGGGCCTTTTCCAAAAAGAGACGAGCTTCACAGGCATTCGCCTTCTTCATAGGCTCGGGGCCTTTTCCAAAAAGAGACGAGCTTCACAGGCATTCACCTTCTTCACAGGCTCGGGGCCTTTTCCAAAAAGAGACGAGCTTCACAGGAATTCGCCTTCTTCATAGGCTCTGGGCCTTTTTCATGGGTAAAACCTCCGGAGGTGCTGGATGTTTCACGCGTTCTATATAGGTACTCCCTCTTGAGTCTCCAGGTGCACGGAGCCGGGCCTGGAAACATGAACAACCTTGAAAGGGCCCTCCCACATGGGAAAGAGCTTGTGCAGCCCTTCCCTGGAGAGGACCCGCCGGAGCACGAGGTCCCCCACCTTGAGAGTTCTGGGGCGGATGTTGTGGCAGTGGTATCGCTGGAGTGCCTGCTGGTACCTTGCCGCTCACAGCGCAGCTTGTCGACGATGCTCCTCCCCCAGCACGAGGTCCGTCCCCTGCATGGCGTCCTGCAGCATTTCGTCGAACGCCAGGACCCGCGCGGATCGATGCCTGACCTCGTGAGGGAGGACCGCTTCGGCTCCATAGACCAGGAAGAAGGGGGTCTCTCCAGTCGGCTTGGTCGCGGTTGTGCGGATGGGCCATAACACGGACGGGAGCTCGTCATACCAGCCTCTACCGCAGGCCTCCCGTTTCTTCTTGAACGTCCTTGTTTTGAGGCCTCTCAGGACCTCTGCGTTGGCCCGCTCAGCTTGTCCATTGCTTCGGGGGTGCGCCACCGAAGCGTAGCATATCTGCGTCCCAAGGTTAGCATAGTATGTTCTGAAAAGGTTACTGGTGAACTGCGAACCGTTGTCTGTGATGATGCGGTTTGGTACCCCGAACCGGCTCACGATGCCCCTGATGAACTTGACCGCAAAGCCAGCGGGAATGGTGCGGACGACCTCGACTTCGGCCCACTTGGTGAATTTGTCCACGGCGACATAGAGGTAGCGATAGCCCCCTGGCGCCCGAGGAAAAGGGCCCAGGATGTCTAGCCCCTGCACGCGAATGGCGGTGAGGGGATGGTTTGCGCACTTCGCCGGTGGTGGATCTGCTTGGCATGAAATTGGCAAGCCTCGCAAGCCTTCACGAGTTCAATAGCATCGTCAAGTGCAGTGGGCCAATAGAAACCGCTGCGGAATGCCTTGCCGACGAGGGTTCGTGACGACGAATGATGCCCACAATCTCCACCATGTATATCTGCCAGCAGTTCCTTCCCCGGTTCCCTAGTGATGCAGCGCAGGGATACGTCGTTTGGTCATTTCTGGTAGAGCTCTCCATCCATGATGCCGTATGCTGTGGCTTGCCGCGCTACATGCTCCGCCTCCTCCTCCTTCTCCGGCAAGGTTCCTTGTGTTAAGTAACTCTTGATCTCCGTGATCCAGCACCCCTCTTGAGGTTCGATCGTTAGGAGCAGGCGTGCTCCTGAGGCCGGGCCGCAGGCTGGGGCTCCCGAGGCAGGTGGCTGAGGGAGCTCCTCCCGAGGCTGTGCTGTGCTTGACAACTATGGCAGGGATGAAGGCTTGAAGAGCCGTTCCTCAAAGACGCCCAGCTCCTGGGGTAACCTCCTGGAGGCTCGTTCGGCGATGTCGTAAGCCTCCTGATTGGTGCCGCGGGGCACGTGCTGCAGCTCCAACCCCCAGAATTGTTTTTTCATCCTGCGGACCTCTGCGAGGTAGGCCTCCATGTGTTCATCTCTTGGCTCGTACACCTTGTTGGAGAAATTGACGAGGAGCTGTGAATCGCCCTTGATGGTAAGGCGCTTCACCCCCAGGGTAGCGGCGGCCTTCAGGCCTGCTATCAGCCCCTCGTATTCTGCTATGATGTTGGAGACCTTCTCGCCTTGCTGGAAACAGAGCTGCACGGCATAGTAGAGCTTGTCTGAGCGGGAGATATGAGCACCGCCCCGGCTCCAGCGCCTGCTCGAGAAGCAGCTCCGTCGAAGTACATGACCCAACCTTCTGGCGCTTCGCTTCCTGGGGAGAGGGATCGATCCTCGCCGGCCCTGAGGCCCGGTGCTTCTGTCCATTCGGCCACGAAATCCACTAGCGCGGCCCCTTTGATGACTCTGGTTGTGCTGAACTCGAGCTGGAATGCTTGCAGTTCAATGTTCCACTCAGCGACCCTTCCGGCCGAGTTGGGGCTCCTGAGCACCCTCTCTAAGGGGTATGCCGAGACAACCTTGATTGGATGACCCTGGAAGTAGTGCCGCAGCTTGCGTGAGGCCACCGGTAGCACGAGGAGGAGCTTCTGTGGCATGGGGTATCGTGGCCTCGCATCCCGTAATACTGTGCTGACGAAGTACACCGGGTGCTCGACGAGGCTAGGGGCGTCGGTGCTAGTGGCATCCTCCGGAGGCCGTGGCGCCTCCTGAGGTGACGGCGCCTCCAGAGGTGACGGCGCCTCCAGAAGCTGGGTGCCTGGGTGGAGGGCCTCTCCCGCCCTTGGTTTGCTCTGCTGCGTCGGCTGATCTTCTTCCGTTGCGGTGCTGACTTCTGCGAGCTCATTCTGATTCGGCCTTGCCTTAGCTTGGGTGGCCGCCGTGGTCTTGCCCATCGCTCCTCTCAAACCGCCACCAGGGCTGCACTAGCGGAGTAGGGAGTGGCGGCGAGGTAGAGTACCAAGGGCTCCTGAGGGTGCGGGGCCACCATCACCGGAGGGCTAGTCAGGTACCTCTTGAGGTCTTGGAACGCTTTGTCGGCCTCTTCAGTCCATTTGAAGGGCCCCTTTTGCTTCATCAGCTGGAAGAAAGGCAGTGCCCGCTCCCCCAATCGGGAGATGAAATGGCCCAGCGCTGTTACGCACCCCGTGACCTTCTGCATTTCCCTGAGGGTCTTTGGTGGGCTCATGTCCTCAACTGCCTTGACCTTTTCTGTGTTGGCCTCGATGCCTCGGTGGGATACGAGGAAACCCAGGAGTTTACCCGAAGGAACTCCAAACACACACTTCTAAGGGTTGAGTCGCACGATCACTGCGTCGAGGCTCGCGAAGGTTTCTTCCAGGTCTTGCATCAGGGTCTTGGCCTCGCGGGACTTCACCACGATGTCGTCGACGTAAGCCTCCACATTCTTCCCGAGCAGCGGGCCCAAGGTGATGTGCATGAGCCGCTGGAAGGTTGCCCCCGCATTGCGCAGCCCGAATGACATGCATGTATAGCAGTACACTCCACACGGGGTTAAGAAGGCCGTCTTTTCCACGTCTTCCACTGCCATCTTGATCCGGTGATACCCGGAAAAGGCATCCAAGAAGCATAACAGGTCACGTTCGGCGGTGGAATCGACGATCTGGTCGATGCGAGGGAGCGGGAACGGATCCTGCGGGCATGCTTTGTTGAGGTTGGTGAAGTCGACACACATGCGCTCCTTTCCTCCCTTCTTTGGCACCACCACAGGGTTGGCCAGCTAATCTGGGTATCGGACCTCGCGAATAACCCCCGCGGCCTTTAGCTTGCGGGTCTCTTGGACGATGAAGGCCTGCTTTTCGGTGGACTGCCTCCTCGCCTTCTGCTTCACAGGACGCACGTTGGGGCACACGTTGAGGTGGTGCTCGATTACGCCCCGTGGGATCCCTGCCAGTTGATCGGGCTCCCAGGCGAACACCTTCTTGTTCGCACGCAGGAACTTGACCAGGGCTTCTTCCTGCTCGGGCTCGAGGTTGGTGCCTATGGTGAAGGTGGCATTTGTGGACCCGTCCTCGTCGACAGGTATCCGCTTGGTCTCCACCTTGTCTTGGGTGAACAGCTGCTTCTTCTTGGTCGGCGCAGCCCCCTTGGGCTTGAGGGTTTCCGCATCAGCGGGCTGCGCCACGGCTGCCGTCTTGAAGGCGAGCTTGAGCGCTCGCAGCGCACCTTCGGTGTCCCCGGGCACGGTGAGGGCGCCGTTGCTCCCAGGCATCTTCATGAGGTTGTACCTCGGGTGAGTCGCGGCCATGAATTTGGCCAATGCTGGATAGCCAAGGATGGCATTGTATGGGAGGCCGATGGGAGCGATGTCGAAGTCGACCAGTTCCGTGCGGAAGTTGTCGTAGGTGCCGAAGGTCACCGGAAGCCGGATTTGCCCCAAGCAGCTGGACGACCCTCCTACCACGCCCGAGAAAGGCCGACTGGGCTGCAGCCCCTCACGGGGTATGCAGAGGTGGTTGAAGGCCTCGACTGAGAGTACGTTGAGGCCGGCGCCACCGTCGATGAGGGTCCGGGTGACAGCCACCTGGCAGATGGTGGGGGTGCAGAGCATGGGGAGCGCACCCGAGCTGGCCGAGTTGGTGGAGTGGTCCCAAGAGTCGAAGGTCAGACCGGCCGACGGCTCCATCCGGCCCGAGGGAGCCCCCGGCCGCGTTGAGGTGGCGCCGACCCGGCGGACGAATGCCTTGACATGGCGGCTGGAGGGCGGTGCCTGCGAGCAGCCAGGAGGGCCGCGACGACCGGAGGAGCCGGCGCGACGGGGCGGGTGATGAAGAAGCTGCGCGGCTCCTCCCCAGAGGCCGCCGAGGAGCGTAGGGGCGATGCTTGCTGCCCGTTCCCCGCCGAGACAGTGGCGGCATTGACGGCAGGTGACGGGGAACGACAGGGGTGCCCGCCGACGGGGGCCGTCTGGGCGACACGGGAGGCGAGGGCGGGCCAGCGCTCGGCGCGGGCCCGACGAGCGTCAGACATGGTTGCGGTGGTTGGGGAAGAATGAGGCGACGGAAGGCAGATTCCGGCGCACCCCTACTTGGCGCGCCAAATGTCGGATTTCGGGTTCGGGCAAACCCATGAGGTTCGAACACTGGGGTGCGCGCGGAGATCTAACCCTCTACCGTCTCGTTCCTCGCCGAACTGTTGGGATCTAAACTACTAAACAGAACAGCAAAAGAGACACAAGATTTATACTGGTTCAGGCCACCATTGTGGTGTAATACCCTACTCCCGTGTGTGGTGTGGTGGATTGCCTCTTGGGGCTGATGAGGAACAATACAAGGAAGAACAGCCTCGCGAGGGTCTGCTCTTGGTGGGTGCGACGAACTGCTAAGGCGAGTCCGGTCGCTTCTCTCTCTCTCTCAGCTATCTCCACCTTGCCTCTCCCCTGTGGGTGGCTATTCCTATTTATAGGCAAAGGCCCTGGGCCTCTTCCCAAATATTGAGCGGGAAGGGCGCCAACAATTGGCCATTTTGAAGGGGAACAGCGGGTACACTTATCCTGACTAAAGTTGGTCCTCGCCGCCAAAGACTCGTGATGGACTTGGCTTGGGCTCCATGATGACTCCCTTCCAGCCGTTGGGCTGGTCTTGGTCTTGTTGCACCGAAATGGATGCCTTTGCTTGATACTCTCGCCTGCGCTCGCCCCCTTTGCACCAAAGAGGAAGGGGAGGACACTGCGCGAGCTGGCGCCCGACTGGCGCCCTTGGTCGTCATGGCTTGCGTCACAGGCACCTCGCGAGGTACCCTGCCTTGAACTCTCCGCCTCCTCATGAGCCAACCTGACGAGGCCGCGCTTGAGGAAGCTCCTTGTCGTCCCCCCCGCGAGGCTTGGCCCCTCGCGAGGGTCTTGATCTTGCGTTGATGAAGATGGGCTGTCCTGGGCCTCCTTTGAGCCACGCCGCAGGCCGCAGGCAGGCAAGTCTGGGGACCCCCGTTCCCAGAACGCCTACAATCTTATCACACAACTATCTTTTACCAATAATTTTAGTCTTGTAGAGAATTCCTTGCTGAAAGCCGCTTGTCATTTCCTTCTGCTCCTCGTTGGGTTCGACACTCTTACTTATCGACAGGACTATGTTAGATCCCCTATACTTGTGGGTCATGACTGGCTGTACAATGTTGCTCCAAATATCTCCACTCAAAAGTAAAGCTCATTTGTAAAATAATCAGGTTGATGATGAGCATGACCACTACAAAAATATATTTCTCCTCCATGTTTGGAATGTCAATGGCATGCTCTGCACAAAACCCGCAAACCTAGAGGAAAATAATTCCCACAACCATCTGATCACATTCGTTCAAGAATTGTTTTGTGCATAACACAAAACGAATGTCATCTACTATGTCTTGTGATTCCTTTTGTAAAGGTTTGCCAACCTCTTCGCTGATTCCCAATATTTTCTCATCGTACATAGGAAAAATATAAACTCAAATGACGACAAGTAGTTAAAGGTGGTATCTCCATCAAGTTGTTGAAGGTTGTTATGTGACTGACAATAGCTCACTTCATTGTTGTGCCGTGAGCAAGGTCTAGATCCAATATGAGCCAAGAATTTACACTTCTTCCAATTATTAACTCTCTTCCATCCATCAAAACCTTTTGATGTGAACACACCAAAACCATGTTTTTTTGTATGTTCTTACTACAAAGAAAGCAACATAAACAAAATGCACAACCTTTACTCTTAGAGTACTCCAACCACGATTAAAAATCCTTCGACCAACTGAATTGAAAACGTCTTTGATGTCCTTGTGGTCCATATGGCTTGTAAATCTCCAGTTTAGGCTGCATGTGATCTAATTGTAGATATGGTCTTCGCACCTCACCTCTCACCTTTTCTGGGTATTGCCAAATTTGTGGGTGTTCTCAGTGTCTCCCTCAAAAACTCAATAACTCGAAATATAATAGGTTCATTTGTTGTCGCTCTGCCTCTTCATTTTTATTTGGTTGCTCTTGTTCCGCTTCAACCAATGCCAATTGTGGAATTCAGGTTCAGGAGTTGAAGTACCTTCATCATTTGAAAGATTTCTTTTTCTATTGTAATATGAATCCATGATTTATCTTGAACCAATGCTGTAGCCATTAACCTATAGTTTACAGCAACAACAAAAACAACATCTTTGAAGTAAACTGTCAAATAATCTTCAATCAGTAGAGGAGACAACAAGAGAAATTAACCCTTGACATTCCGCGTTTGTGTACCTTGCCTAATGCCTATAGTCTGCTCAATTTAGCGCTTCACTATTGGCTGCACCGTGCTCTTCCCATCGTCGTGTGTGGCCCACTGACCCAGTTTGCAACTTGGAGAGAAATTGCTGCCACAGTCAGATATCAAAGTTGTAGCAATCACCTATGCTGGCTTGAACACATGAAAAAATAAAGAAAGGGCTAGAAGATGGGGATTTGGGGGAAGGAAGAATACCTAGCAAAGTCGCCATGAGTAATTGGGGAACGATTCAACAAGAGGAGAATATGGGATACCAACCATGGGACTCATGCATAGAACAGAGGAGATGATGATGAGCCGCATGCCCAGATCAGCCTACCACAACAAAAGCTCATGGGCTAGATAGACAGAATACACCATGCTAAAAAATTACACTTTTGGAAGACTAAGCCATTGCCAAGTATGCTGTAACCGACCCTCTACCACTGGCTACATGGCTAGTAAGATCAAGCCATCCACTGTATTGCATGCTAGTCTAGTAAGATGTGAGTCCATGATGTCTACTACACAACTTGTTCTTGTAGACTCGTGTTGGGCCTCCAAGCGCAGAGTTCTGCAGGACAGTAGCAAATTTACCTCAAGTGGATGACCTAAGGTTTATCAATCCGTGGGAGGCGTAGGATGAAGATGGTCTCTCTCAAACAACCCTACAACCAAATAATAAAAAGTCTCTTGTGTCCCCAACACACCAAATACAATGGTAAATTGTATAGGTGCACTAGTTCGGCGAAGAGATGGTGATACAAGTGTAGTAATGATAATAGATATTGATTTTTGTAATAGGAGCAATAAAAACAACAAGGTAGCAATTGACAAAAGTTAGCACAAATGGTATTGCAATGCTTGAAAATGAGGCCTAGGGTACGTACTTTCGCTTGTGCAATCTCTCAATGATGCTAATCTAATTGGATCATATAACCATCCCTCAAAGTGCGATGAAGAATCACTACAAATTTCTTATCTAGCAGAGAACATAAGAAGAAATTGTTTGTAGGGTACGAAACCACCTTAAAGTTATTCTTTCCGTTCAATCTATTCAAGAGTCGGTCTTAAAATAACGCAAATTTATTCTTTTCGCTCGATCTATCCAAGAGTTCATACTAAAATGACACCATATGATATGCATCAACCAACACTACAAAAAAATACACTTCCGTGATGATACGTGTTTGTCACAGTAGGTCGCTTTTTTTGTCATGCATGTACATCCATGACAAATTTATGACAGAATCAAGATAGTCATACATGTGCTGTCGTAGAAGTGTTCCATGACATTACCAAAAATATCATCACGGAAGTGTCCACTTCCATGACGATAAATCGCGTGTCACAGAAGTGCTTTCGTCAAGGGTGACCGACACGTGGCATCCACCATAATGGAACGTCGTTAAGCTATCGGGTCGGGTTTTGGATCCGATAACCCGTTAACAACCCGACCAATGGGAAATTTCCACGTGTAAAATTCTTATTGGCCAGACGAAACACATGTCAGCTCGTTAGTGGGTCAGATAGGCACCTATGATATGTCGACATGTGGCACAGCCCAACAGTGGCCCATTTAGCTTACAAAGTCGGCCCGTTTAACTTGGTCAAAAGTTAACGGGCTGGCTCATGAAAAGCCTGTTAACGGTCTCTTCGCAAATATCCCATTTTACGGCCCACTAACTCACGACCCGTTAGGCCCTAAAGGAAATCGGCCCAACAATGTCATGTGGGCCGTCGAATATAATACCAGCCCATTTCACTTTCGGCCCATGTATGGCCCATGACGTCTTTCGGCCCATATGAGGCCTTCATATCTTTCGGCCCATTACAGGTCCACGGTGAGTCTAGCCCATAATGAACAGTAATTTTCTTTATACCCGTTAACGGCCCGTGATTTACATGGGCCGTTTCCAGCCCATGTTAGCTTTCGGCCTATTGACGGCCCATACATTCTTGGGCTCCTTTTCGGCCCTCGATTACTTACCCCGTTCTTGGCTGTTCCCTAATGGGCCAAATTCGGCCCATGGCAAGAGTCCGCCCGTTACTGGCCTGTTCCACTAATGGGCCAAATTCGGCCCATGGCAAGAGTCGGCCGTTACTGGCCTGTTACCCTAATGGGCCAAATTCGGCCCATGGCAAGAGTCAGCCCGTTTCTGGCCTGTTAACCCATTGCGCCGTTTCCAGCCCGTCCTATATTCTGGCCCATTAACGACCCGTTATGCCTGTAACAGAATTAAGCCTTTGCTATCCTACGGCCTGTTAATGGCCTATTACTGTGCTGGGCCGATACCAATTATGCCTGATTATGGCCCATGTAGACCCATTTATCCGACGGCCCGAGGCCCACCGATTACAGGCCCATTTATCGAAGGCTCGTAGGAGACCCATGGATCCTACGGCCCGTATATGGCCCATGGTAGTTGCGGCCACTAGCAAACCAGGGAAAAAGAAGACTAGGAAATAAATAAGGCCGAAACTAATGCTAGGCTATTAAGGCGATTGCACAGATTACATCCACTAGCATCAAAGATGGCCACCAATGCAAATATAGGGAACACCCTACACTATACAAAAATGGCTTGATGTTTTCTTCAGGGGGTGGCTGCACGTTAAGAATAAATTTTGTATCGCACCAAAACAAATTACAACTATATAACAAAAGGAAGGTTGGTATAAAACTTAACAGTCTAGCACATAAATGCACCACCAGAAGTTCAGAAGCTCAGTTCATTTAACCTGACTGTTACATTTTCATGTTGTATTGTCCGATGGAGCACCATAACCCTCGCCTTCATTTCCCCTAGGCTCCTGAACAATATAGCAATTGTCTGATAGTCTGGTTTCAAAACCATGCATATCTTGACGACATTGAGCAATGTTTCTCCTTGTTTCACAAAGGGTCTCTGTTAGGGAATGGACTTGTGTCTGGAGCACAGATACAACATTGCTTTGAGCTTGCATATCTTGATCATGAGGCGGTTTGGACGATATTGCCTTAACAACCAACCCAAGATACGCAGAGCGTGCTTTTAGCCTTTGTTAGTGGACAGTCTTGACCCACCGCAGCAAGAAGCGACATTACGGTTATAGTTGCCTCGCCACCTTGAAGGTGGCGGTTCCTCATTTTTCCATAGCTCGCTGAAAAGTTGAGGTTTTACATTAGTAGTAGCGAGCGAGAAGATATTAAGGAGGCAGCAAAACCAAACAAAATAGCTTTGGTCTATATACAGAACTTATTCTGGTGAACCCATGTAAAATATTAGTTGTATTTTATTGCAAAGTACATAATAAAACAAGGTTCCAAACATATGAGCATGTACCATCGCTAATGTATTGTCTATTTCTTCACATTGTATTTAGGGCTAAGGATGAAGAGACTAAGTTTATAATACGGTAAGCATAGTATGACATCATTCATCTCACAAAACAACTGAGAACAGACAAACAGGCAATTGTAACGTTGTGTGGGAAAGTCCAGCACGGAACTAGATTACGGGTCAAGATCAAAGGAACATCACTCCTCTCTTTTAAACCTTGTAAGGTGCAATGATACGCTAAGACAATTGTGTATAAAATTGCAAAGAGTAATAGTCATTGGCTGCAAACCATGCAGTTCAAGGCACAAGTCAGAGTAAGTAGTAGTTAAAAGGCATGAGGATTAAGGACTTACAACAGCGGCTTTGACTAGTGTAGTCATGCCCTTCTTGCTGGTGTGACAGTCCTTGAAGATTTCCACAACATTTGGTTCAGGTACTTTTTGGTCCTTGCGGGCTTTCCTCTGCATTTGGAACAAGTCAACATAGATCTAATAATATGGTACAGCGAAAAGAGTGGAACAACAGCTAATTACAAGAGCCTCGCAGTGTGCAATATAGCTACGAGATCCTGTCGTCTGTTGGAATTTCACTTTCGCACGGTTGTCCTTGTTCTTTGAATAGTTCACCTACAAGAAGATAGATTTGTGTGGCACATGCGTAAATAGGACTTCAACATGTGATCTGATGACATATATATAATATACCTGATACTTTAGATCGGACCAGTGTTTAACGAGGCCTCTCCAGTCTTCATCAGATATATTTTCCACTGGAGATGTTTGGGCAAGTTCACTGTTAGCCTTGCCTTCAAAATGAGTTTTCCTCAAGTTATACCGATACTATCGCAGAGCAGACTTGGAAACATGGGTGCAAGCTTGTCTGGTTGCATCATCTTGGCTATCCAACTTGAACCTCATCTGTTGAAAATTATGGGAGTCTCATTATCAGCGACCTAGAAAGTATTGGACAGAGCAAGACGATATTACTAGTTTCCATACATAACCATACTTACAGATAAATGGTCGAGGAAGATATTGAACTGGGTTTTGTCTTTGTCATTCCTATACTGAATCCATGTTGGGAGGATACGTACATGACACCTAACAGCAACCGCTGCCTCTGATACTAACTTGGCTGACTCTGTAGCATCACGTGGCCTTTTCAAACCTGCCTCAAAATGGATCTCCATTCTTCCTCCTCTAGATTTAGTTAACCTATCGAGCATTATCCCTGATGTTTGTTTCCTCTTGCGCCTAGGTGCTAGTCCAACAACAAACATAGGAAGTGTTAGTGTACATCAAACTGTGAGACTACATATAAAGACGCATGCAACTGTAACTTGGCTCCAGCAACTACCTTCTTGCTGTTGAATCTTACAAGGTTCATCTGATATTGCCAACTCGTCTTGTGTCAAGAGTGCTTGGGAAGTAGTGTCAAGTGGCAAGGGAGCTTGGGAACGTGCTGCTAGCTCAGTTGACGCACGAGTACGTTGTGCAGCTGGTAGTACTGTGGTAGGTGTTGCAAGAACTAGGGTTTTCTCTGCTTGTTTGGTGGCAGCTATTTGTTTCTGTTTGTCTTTTTTGCAACTCGTGTAGCATGGGAAGCCGTGTTTGTACAATTATCTTCTGGACTTTGACCTTCTATTGCACCATCAGTACCAGCAGAATCTGCAGGATTCATCCCCTTCTCATTCCCTGCCATTCTGTGTTTCTTCCTCTTTCTCTGTGCCATGTTAAGTCAAGCCGACAAGAAAAACGAATAACAATTTAGTTATTCAGAACAAATTGATGCATGATGCAGACGAACTGAACTTTGATGTTAGACAACCACATGATAGGAGGATGTAATATGTATGAAAAACAGGACGGAAGAGATAACCAGAACTATGATGTGTAAACTAAGAAGAAGACATTTCACCAAATTAGAAGCAATGCAATGGAAGGTAGACACCATATGAAAGATGCTACAAATATTGCTCTGCCAAGTTAACAGTGTCTCATCATAAATGGCGTTTAAACAAATGTGAATCAGTACAAGAAATAAATCATATGCAAGATACAAACAACATCACAATACCATGTTAGAGGTCTCTCGTCATTAGTGCCATTGCATATTCACAGCTTATGATGTGTAAACTAATGAGAAAGCATTTCAACAAATTAGAAGCAATGAAAGTTAGACACCATATGAAAGATGCAACGAATATCACTCTACCAAGTTAAAATTGTCTCGTCATAAGTGCCATTTCAACAAATTAGTAGTACAAGCTAGAAAAGAATGTGAGATGTAACCTATATCACACTCCGAAGTCAAATGTGTCTTATGATAAGTGATTGTTGCAGGTTACACAGCAGTAGTAATTTGATGTAAGAACATGGTGTTATAGAAAGATATTGTATGTTCTAGAAACAGGAACACGTGTCTTATTCAAGTATAATGTGTAAAGTAAGCAGATGGAATTCAACAAAATTAGAAGCAATACAAGCTAGACATCACATAACATGCAACCACATATAACAATGCCAAGTTAGAGGGAGCACCGGTGATGCTGAACTAGGGGAGACGTGCTCATCATAAACTCAGCTTTGTTGAGTGTCCATGCATGTGTTGTCTTGGAAATCATCTTGGGGGTGTGGAGGAGTAGAAATTGTAGAGGCCCTCCGTTTGGAAGGAGCACCTTTATCCGCTGCCTTGCTAACTTCCTTCCGCTTTATTGATTTTGAATTGTCAAGTAAAACCGACAAGAAAAAGCAATAAAATTCTCTCTTCAGAACTCATTCATGCATGATACTGACAATCACTACTTTGATGTAAGGCAAACACATGATACCAGGATGGAATATGTACGAAAAACAGGACGGCATGGCATGTTCACAATTGTTCGTGTAATCTAAGCAGAAACCATTCCAGCAAATAAGAAGCAATGCAAGCTTGACACCACATGAAAGATGCAACTAATATGACTCTGCCAAGTTAAAAGGGTCCCATCATAAATGGAATTTCAACAAATTAGAAGCAGTGCATGCTATAAATCATATGAAAGATGCAACTAATATCGCACTGCATATACTAAAGGTGTCTCGTCATGTTGATTGATGCGGGATACAAAAAAACAATAGTTTTATGTAAGGACATGCTTAATAGACAGATGTACTATGTACTAAATACAGAAAGGCATGTCACATTAATAGGTATAATGTATAGGCTAAGCAGACTAGCACATGCAGTTTAACCAGATTGGAAGAATTACAATCTAGACACCATATGCAACATGCAACCACATATCACGCTGCCAAGTTAGAGCAAGCACCTGCGATGCTAGTGTAGGGGAAATGTTGTAATCAACTACAGAGCTACATTCACTATCTTCATCTAGCATTTCTGTTTCTTGAGAATCATGTCGGGAGGCTGACGCTGCATTCTTTAAATGAGGAGTAGTCCCCTTGCCTGCCTGCCTCGTCATAAGTGATTGATGGGGGATACACAAGAACATTAGTTTGATGTAAGAACATGGTTAATAGACAGATGTACTAGTATGTACCAAAAACAGAAAGACATGTCATATTCAAAGGTATAATGTGTAAGCTAAGCAGATGCAATTTAACCAAATTGGAAGCAATACAAGCTAGACATCCGGCTGGAGTGGTGAGCATGATCGTCTAGGACCTGAGAGCCTGGTGGGAGGCGGGCTGCTTCGCCACCATCGCAGCTTTTAGTTGGCTTCGGTGATGCCTATCTTTCTTTGGGCTTGTCTTTGGCTCCGCCAAGATCTGCGACTAGCTATTTGTCTTCTAGTGCTCCCGGGATGGTGGTTCATGTAAAAAATATCTCTCCTTATCTTGATAAAGACTGACTTCGGCCTTTCGAATACAAGCTAGACACCATATGCAACATGCAACCACATATGACACCGTGAAGTTAAAGCAAGCACCTGAGATGGTGGTTCACGGCAAGCGAGATCATCAACTCCAGAGCTATGTTCCCCGTCTCCATCTGCTGACACTACACCCTTTAAAGTCTTGAAACGTGTCTGGCCTAGCCACGTACCACGCAGGAGCGACTTCTCTCTTCTCTTTTATGCTTCTGTCAAGGCAGGGTCTGAAATACCCTTGCATAAAAACACAATAGTGAGAGTATGGGTGAAGTGTGTGCAGAAGTAGTGCACTGTAAAAGTAGCAGATAGCAGGTAGTTGAAAAATAAATGACAGGAGACATATGATAGCTTTACAATATTGCATGGCAAACAAAATTAGGTTCTACTCCGTATGATTTTGTAATATAAGAGCACAGGAAGTGCAGGTACTCCTCCAGCACACCACCACATGTGGTCCTATTAAGATAACAGTCGACTAAAAATAAATATGCCAGTCGATTTTTTTATGAATCGGCCGATCTATAAGGAACGGGCAGATGGCCTTCGTCTACCTCCCGCCAATCATTGTTGATGATCTTTCTCGAACCGCCAGCGACCACCGGCCCAGACCCCTGCCTCTGCCGCCCCGCCCTCCCATCGACCTCACACCACCGCCGTGCTTGGCAGTGCCCCCAGGCCATCCCTTTAATCCCGGCCGATTTCCAGATCGGGCGCTAGTAGCTCTAGGCCGCACACGCCCCTAAGATAAACACCAAGGCGCTGCTTCCCCAGAGTAATAGGCATACTAGCGCCTGTTACGCCGGGGAATGATTCCGTTAATTGGGAATCAACTGGCCAGAAATTGAAATTCAGGGGGGCGACGGACCTCTAGCTAGGGTGAAATAGTATATGAGGAGAAACCTTGTGCATCTCGAGTTACTAGGAACATCTAGTATCAATAAGAAGCGGTCAACTAATGTCTTCTGTGGGATGAATACCATGCAAGCAGAGACGTAAGATTTGCACGAATAAGGGAAGAGGAGTACCTTTTTCAGTTTCCGATGTGGTCACCTCCACATGTCGCACCGATTTTCTTCTTTTTACCGGGGAAACCGATGTTCTCTCCACATGTCGCGCCTATTTTCTTCTTTTTACCGGGGAAAACGATGTTCTGGAGGGTGCAAGCTTGGACGAACCCATGGCCAAATTGTTGATTGTGTTGCCGTGGCCGTATGTCGGCGGAGGGGAAGCAGATCCGAGGCGGCGAAGGACGGTGTAGTAGGAACAGCTCCGATGCGGTGGAGGGTGGCGAAGTTGGAGCAGCAGCAGTGAGGCGCGGGACGGCATGGTAGAACTTGCTAGGGTATGGATGGCTCGGCCTCGACTTCAACTACTAGCCGTGGAGGGCGTTGCGGTTGAGGTTGCGGTGGACGACGACGTCGGGGTATCGGCTCCGGCGTGATGGAGGAGGGCGGCGGTTGAGGGGTGGGATGGGGTGGCGGACGGAGGATGCCGGGGTTTCGCGGCTGGTGGAGAGGTAGTTTTGGCGCCCACGGAGTACGAATGGGGAATCGGACGGGTGGGGGGAACCATGTTTCGGTCTGGGACTCGCTTAATTTGGCTTTTTTGAATAGAAGATGGGACGCGCTTGTTTGAAATTATGGGAAAGTACAAACTTTTCCCCCTCTTAAATTTTGGACCTACAGCGGGTCGGGGGTAGGATGGTAATCCCAGGTGTTGTCGGGGGTTGGGTGCGACATATGCCAAAGGATGGCTTATCATGGTGGGGGCGAGTAGAACATCGCTGGTGCCTGGAAACGGGATGAGGCGTAGACATGCACACCGGCGAATCTTACCCAGCTTCGGGGCTCTCCGAGGAGATAACACCCCTACTGCTGCTGTGCGGGGTCTCCGCATGATCACTAAGGCGAAGTGAATACAGGGTCGCTCCTAGAGCTGTTTCGGGTAGATGGAAAGGGCGAGGCTGGCTCCCTCCTTACTATGTAGTGTGTGTCGGTGTCAAAACCGGCGGATCTCGGGTAGGGGGTCCCGAACTGTGCGTCTAGGCGGATGGTAACAGGAGACAAGGGACACGATGTTTTTACCCAGGTTCGGGCCCTCTCGATGGAGGTAAAACCCTACTCCTGCTTGATTGATATTGATGATATGGGTAGTACAAGAGTGGATCTACCACGAGATCAAGGATGCTAAACCCTAGAAGCTAGCCTATGGTATGATTGTTGTTATGTCCTACGGACTAAAACCCTCCGGTTTATATAGACATCGGAGAGGGCTAGGGTTACACAGAGTCGGTTACAATGGTAGGAGATCTACATATCCGTATTGCCAAGCTTGCCTTCTACGCCAAGGAAAGTCCCATCCGGACACGGGACGAAGTCTTCAATCTTGTATCTTCATAGTCTTGGAGTCCGGCCGATGATGATAGTTCGGCTATCCGAACACCCCCTAGTCCAGGACTCCCACAGTAGCCCCTGAACCAGGCTTCAATGACGACGAGTCCAGCGCGCATATTGTCTTCGGCATTGCACGGCGGGTTCCTCCTCCGAATAATTCGTAGAAGACTGAGAACACCAGGATAGTGTCGGGCTCTGCAAAATAAATTCCACATATAACCGTAGAGAGAATAATATTTAAACAAGATCAATTCGTTGACGTATTATATGGCGTGACGTCACACCACAGCCAAGCCTTTTCGTTTTTTATTATACCACCTCAGCACGGTTAGTGAAGCGGTTTCCTTGGCACATCTTGTCAAAGCAGAGATCATGTTCCCCTTATTCCGGGATTCCCATCAATACGGACGTGGGTAACCCAACCGCGCCCGTTGCCACGCCCCCTCCATCGAAGGCGAGTCCCAAACGGTCACGGGGACGGCTCTCGGTATTCTCCCTCTTTATAATGAGACCAAGGCTTGTTCTTTTTTCTTCAATCCTCAATCGAATCTATCCCTCGCCCCGAGTTCCAGCACTTTAGGGTTTCAGATTCGAGCGCTTTGGGACTTCGACAATGTCCGGATCTGACCTACAGGGCCGGTGGATGCCCTCCTCCGTCACGAAAGAGGACGTGCTGAAGCTGAGAGAAGCTAGGTACCTGACCTACGAGATTTCGCATAGGCTGCCTGCCCAAGGGCAAGTCGTTCCCACTCCTGAGCCGGGCGAGAGCGTCGTGTTCGTGTCTCACCTCCGTCGGGGTTTGGGCTTCCCGATGGATCCCTTCGTGAGGGGGCTCATGTTTTACTATGGTTTGGAATTCCATGACCTGGCTCCGGAGTCCATCCTCCATATCTCGTCATTCATTGTCGTATGCGAAGCCTTTCTCCGCACTACCCCTGACTTCGGTTTGTGGCTCAAAACCTTCAACATGGAGCCGAAGATGATCGAGGCGTCAAGCGAGTCTTGGCGGGCGAGTAGTAAGCAAGAGGGCCGATGCTCCATGGCCCGAGGGCTCTTTCCAGGAGGAGCTCGGCTTGTGGCAACAGGAGTGGTTATATATCACCGCTCCCCGGGGCAGCAGGCAGAAACCGTCGCCCGTCTTCCGCTTGGGTCCTCCACAACGGCTGACATCATGGGTCAACAAAGGGCTTGACTGGGGACCGTCCAAGGACGTACCCCTGTTGCAGGGCCGGATTCGAGACCTCCTAGAGAGAGAGATCAATCTGGTCGTGGTGACGCAGGTTATGCAGATCCGGCGCCTTCTGCCCAGCAAACGTCGCCCTCTCTGCCTGTGGGAATTTAATCCGGAGGGACCGCGAGCTCTCCAACACTTCATGGGCGCGACACCAGTGGAGATGTACAAACTATTCTTCGGATCACAAGAGATGTGTCTGGACTTAACCGAGGACGCCGGCCTAAGATGCAACCGCCCGGATACTCGAGTAAGTAACCCTGTGCCTGGACATTCCGTTCATATATCTACCACAGATTCGCCTTTTAACCAGCTTTGAACAGGAATGGATAGCGCAAGCAAAATTGATACGGTGTCCGGCCCCCCTCCCCGAGACCACGCCGGATCCCGTGTTAATCAATATGTTGGAGGTTGCGGCTCCGGAGGAGAGCGAAGGGGGGAACAGGGAAACTACTGCCTCTACTAAGGAGGCTCTCGACGAGGGAGGAGTCAAGAATCCCTCCTTCCAAGGGGAGAAGAGGAGCGCTTCCGAAGACCCGGAGGCCAAGGCCTCGAAGCGGGGGAAGAAATTTTCACTGAAGGGTCCTACGCCGGGGGAAGCCCCGGACGCACTGTCTACCCAGATGAATCAGCCCTCTAACGAGCCGTAAGTAGGAAAAGGGTAATTTTGTGATAAGGGACATCCCTATTTTTATTTCTGAGGATAACCGAAGTTTCTATCTTGTAGTTCGGATCTCCGCCCTTCTTAGCTGAGCTCTTCTTCGGGGGACCTTCGTCCGGAGATGATGGAAAGCGAGACGCCTCCATCTGCCACACTGTCGGGTGGGGCGGACGATCCTGAGGTGTCATCACGGAGGGTCTCCCCGAGTCCGGCAGGGCCGGAGAGTTCGGCACCAACTGGTGGACGGCCGGGGGAGCTGAAGGATTTGCTCGAGAGGGCATCCATCTCAGAAGATCACCGTGCATTAATGAGTATGATGATTGAAAGAATTTCATCCGCTGAGAGCGGGTTACATGATGCCGTCAGAAGCTTACTGGCGGGGTTTGAGGTATGTAAAAATGACATGCCTTGTGGCAGTTTTGCACATAGAGTGCGCCCTGTATAGATAGTAGCCCCTAAGACTCGGTGTGTTATCGGAAGTGACTGCGTGCCGAGGATCAAAAATCTCAGTTATAATATGTCGCCATGCCTGATCAGGAGGCGGGGTGTTCAGTGGCCAGCCAGACTAATAGAGTTGCCAAACTGAAGCGACAATTGGATGTTGCAGACGCGGACATCGCGCTGGTCAATAGGCGACTTGACGAGTCACAAGGTGAGTAATTTCACCGCGGTCATTAAGTAAGAGAGCTGACGCCCATTTCTTACAACATGTATTCTTGATGCAGATGGTGCCGCTACCATGGAGAGCCTTCAGGCCGAGCTTGCTCGAGCCAAGGAGCAGGCCAGAAGGAGTAATGCGGCTGCCTCGAAGGCGGCCGAAGAGCTGAAAACCGAAAAGGCTGCTCACTGCCGAAGCAAGGAAGAGATGGCCAGAATGGCCTTGAAGCTGAAGGATATTACCGACCGCTATGATGTTCTTGTAAAGGAACGCCGAGCGGAGCAAGAGGACCTGAAAAAGGCCGCCACCGAAGCCAAGGATGCCCGTTCTGAAATGAGGGCTATAAAGGAGGAGCTGCATCAGGCCGGAGATATTGCGGATGGAAAGCCCTTCCTGCTGCGTAGGAGGTTCATGGATCAGAAGTATGCTCAGTTGGGCCAGCTGTGGGGTGCGAAGGATCCTTATATGAATTTGGCGGCGAGTGCGTCGGACGCCGTCGTGCACTTCCGGAGCCAAAAGGAGCACGAAATGGAAGAGCTCTTTTGGTCTCAATTCCATAGTCCGGAGTGTTCGCTTCCGTTAACCGATCGGTTGGCTGAGTGGGCCGAGCTAAATAGGCTGTCCGGATTTGCCATGAAGGATGTTGTGGCTCATCTGTGGCTGGAAGGACCCGAGCCGAAGAGTTATTTTGGCTTGTTGCAGCAATTCCTGGGGGTGGTGCCGCATATTAAGGCGATGAAGCGGTCGGTATGCGTAGAGGGTGCTCGGATGGCTCTCGCCCGTGTGAAGACATACTAGACGGAGATGAATGCCATCGATGTTGCAGCCCGGAGTCTGGATGAGGGCCGGTTACCCGTCGAGCACTATTTTGGGGAAGTCCTGCAGGGCGCTTGTTTAATAGAGTCGCAGTGCTCGAAAAATGTTATGTTCAAATGTTGTGTATGATTGGTAAAACCATATTTATAAGATAACCGCTTTTTATACTTGTGCGCTCAAGTATTGCACTATCTCCTCTGCGGCCGTTAATGTACATGTATATATATAACCTGAAAGATGGCAGTCTTGACACCCCACGCACATGGTGCGGGGGTGTTTACAAAAAAGCGTTTTCACACTTAATCCAACGTCTTGGTCTGTGAAGGAGGTGGTAGCGTAGCAAACTAGGCAACCCGACTATAATGCTTTATCACTTTCACTTAGCCATAGGAGTTCGAGGTGGGGCTCTGAAATAGCCCCAGGGCACCGCGCCTCGAATTGGCGCGTATGTGCTGACCGAAGCGGCCCTTCATCTAAGCGGAGAATTCTAGACATTCCAAATAGTCAATCGAGTGGTTGACGGTCTCTCGCTATATCATGACGATCGGTTTTGGGTTTCTCTCTTGAGGTGCTCGCCCGGCGAACGGGCACTGTCGCAGCAGATTCTCACGGTGTCGCGTTAGCCGATGATACGGAACGTAAGGCAGCAAAACACAGGAGCCGAGCAAACCCAACATTTGACCAAAGACATGATTCGGAGCTGATGCATATAAGGCCTAACTCGAGACGCCGAACACTCCCTGAGGTGTTCGGTCTTTATAATAACGGGCAGAACAATGCCCTAAGCCCCTAGTGTCCAGGTATGGGTGAGAACTTCTGACACCGCCGATACCAAAACGCCAGCCTCCTCCTCGGTTATGGTAAGAAACGGGGGGATGTGTATCAACAAGAGACAGTAAGAAAGGTTTACGCAGGGTCTTAATCTGAAGAGAATCCTTGCAACGGGTCCCTTCTGCACGTCTGCGCCTGTGTCTCCGTTGTGTTGTATCCTGGACGGGTATAGCACGCTGTTCGTCTGTAAAAGAGAAGAACTTAGTTTAAGAAGGTATCGTGCAAAATATGTGTATATAACAAAGTATGAAGAGATGAGTGAGTTTGAGCTTTTATTGGCTCTTAGTGTTCATGCGCACAGCCCCTTCTAAAGGGGTATGCGGCTAGGAATCCCCTAGTTTATTTCTGCCGGGCTCGCCTATTCGTGTCCGGGGTCTTTGAATGACCTATCTTTTAGGGGCTATTTACTAGCGGGGCCGGATTAGCGTGTGACTGTCAAGGCAGTCTCACGTTCTTTCGTGGTCGAGAAATACTCGGAGTTACCTCTTAAAGAGATGATGCCACGTGGACCGGGCATTTTAAGCGTAAGAGATGTGTAATGCGGTATTGCGTTAAAGCGGGCGAAAGCTTCGCGTCCCAATAGTGCTTGATGGCAACTTCTAAATGGGGCGATATGGAAGATTAGCTTTTCGCGACGGAAGTTGTCGGATGACCCGACTACAACTTCTAGTAGTAAGGAGCCCCTACAATTGGCATAAGTTCCTGGCGTCACTCCTTTGAAGGAGGTGCTACTACGACAAATTTTAGTTTGGTCTATCCCCATTCTGCGGATTGTGTCCGGATATAGCAGGTTTAAATCACTGCCGCCATCCATTAGGACTTGTGTAAATTGTAGTCCGCCGATTACAGGATTCAATATCAAAGCAGTCCAGCCTGCATTTCGAATACTTCTGGAGTAATCCAGATGGTCGAAAGTAATCGGTTTTGACATCCAATCTCTTGATTCCGCTGGGGTGGACCGTGCGGTGTGTGCTATAGCAGGTGCCGCCGTGTCTTTCCTTGTTGTCACTTGAAGTGAGTTTACTGTTTTGACTTCTTGTGGGAAGTTCTTTTGTTTTCCTGCGCTTTGCTTGTGGGGTTCATCATCGTCCTCGCTTGGTGTTTCGAGCCCCTTGTGTTTGGCGTTAAGTCGTCCGGACTGCTTGAAGACCCAACAATCTCTGTGGGTATGGTTTGCAGGCTTCCCAGGGGTGCTATGAATTTGGCATATCCTGTCCAAAATTTTGTTTAGGTTGGATAGCTCATCACTGTTATCCTTAAGAGGTAGTGCTTTGTTGTTTGGCCGAGAGCTTTTGAATCCGGCGTTAACTGCCGTGCTCTTTGGGCCTTTTTCCTTATTTCGGTGCTGATCTTTACTGCGTCGTGATTTCCCATTTCCATCCCTTACTTCGGATGTACTCGGGTCGCTGGTGCTACATCTTGCGAGCCAGCTGTCTTCCCCCGCGCAAAAGCGGGTCATGAGGCTTGTTAGCGCGGCCATTGTTCTTGGTTTTTCCTGGCCGAGGTGTCTGGCGAGCCATTCGTCTCGGACGTTATGCTTAAAGGCTGCCAAGGCCTCAGCGTCCGGACAGTTGACTACCTGGTTCTTTTTGGTGAGGAACCTGTTCTAGAATTTTCGTGCTGACTCTCCGGGTTGTTCAGTTGTGTGACTTAAATCGTCTGCATCCGGAGGTCGGACATAAGTCCCCTGAAAATTTGCTCGAAACGCGTCCTCGAGCTCCTCCCAACTTCCAATGGTATTCTCTGGGAGGCTTTTGAGCCAATGCCGAGCTGGCCCTTTAAGCTTGAGGGGTAAGTATTTTATGGCGTGGAGATCATCTCCTCTAGCCATATGTATATGTAAGATATAATCCTCGATCCAGACTCCGGGTTCCGTTCTTCCGTCGTATGCCTCCATGTTTACGGGCTTGAATCCCACTGGAAATTCATGATCCAGCACCTCGTCGGTGAAACATAGTGGGTGTGTGGCGCCCCTGTATTTAGGCGTGCCGTTATCTTCGGACGCTCAGTGTGTTATTCTGCTTTCTGGAGCCTTTTTTGGCCCATAGATGGACCTGATCGGGCCATATTCCCTGTGGGGATCCTTATGTGGATCGTATGTCAGCTTGTGTGCGGCGCCATTTGCCGCTCTTGGCCTATCATCTGGTCGTCTATCCGGCCAGGCGTCCTCTTTGTTTTTTGGCTGTAAGGGCTCTACGGCCTCTTCGTCAAATTCGAGCAACAATTTGCGCTTTGGGTAGCTCTTTGCTTGATGGCTATTGCCGTACTTATCTGCGGTCTTGAGTACTTTACTCCATCTCCTCCTGAGTATGTCTTCTGCTGTTTTGAGCTTCCGCTTCTGTTTCTTCAAACTTTTTGCAGTGGCGACGAGCCTTTTTTGAAGATTCTTATGCTCCGGTGGTGTGTCCGGCGTTAGATCGGCTGTACTGTTATTTTCACCGGAGATGGGCTGCTCGTCCAATTCATCCTGTTCGGATGGCTGCTTGGTGGCGTGTTCGCCCACCTGTTCGCCCTGCTCTATGGCTGGGTCGGTATAGGTGCTGTTGTTGTCGGGGCGGGGCTTCGGGCGGCGCTTGCGTCGCCGTTTCGGTTGTTTTTTGGGGGAATTATCCTTCACCACGTCCCGTTGTTCCTCGTTATCGCTTTCCTTTGGCGTATCCACCATGTATACGTTGTGTGACGAGGTGGCCGTCCAGTGCCCCGTGGGCGCTGGTTCTTGGTCGTCTCCGGCATCGTTGTCCATACCGTCGATGTCTTCGGAGTCGTAATCTAGCAGGTCGGTTAGATTGTCGACAGTGGCTACAAAGTGGGTGGTGGGGGTGCTTTGAATTTCTTCGTTGTCCGCATCCCAACCGTACTGACCGCAATCCGGACAGGGCTCTCCTGATAGCGAGAGGTAGTTTTGTGAATTTAGGATGTCGCCAAAGGGTGAATGTTGAAAGATGTCCGCGGCGGTGAACTCCGTGATAGGCGCCCAATCGGATTCGATCGGAGGGGGCGCGGGAGGTTCGGAGTCCGGCAAGGAGTCCGGCACCTCGGAGTCACGAGCCTCACAAGGGACTGGATCAGTATTCGGCTCCATTACCGTAAACGTAGCAGCCCCCGAGGCGGTGTCCAGCCACCCATCCTCGGTCTGCACAGTCAGCCCCGAATTAAAGGTCGGAGCGGACTCGTGTGCGGCCTCCAGGGCACTGTCCGGCTGCAGAGCCAACTCATGCCCATTGTGACAGTGCGGCGCGCTCAGCTGTGGCTCGAACCCAGCGAAGATCAAGTCTCCACGGACGTCCGCCGTGAAGTTCAAACTTCCAAATCTGACCTGACGGCCAGGGGCGTAGCTTTCAATCTGCTCCAGATGGCCAAGCGAATTGGCCCGCAGTGCAAAGCCGCCGAATACAAAGATCTGTCGGGGGAGAAAAGTCTCACCCTGGACCGCGTTGTCGCTGATGATGGTTGAAGGAGCCATCAAGCCTATCGGTAACGACACAGAGGAACTCTCAATGAAAGCACCAATGTCGGTGTCAAAACCGGCGGATCTCGGGTAGGGGGTCCCGAACTATGCGTCTAGGCGGATGGTAACAGGAAACAAGGGACACGATGTTTTTACCCAGGTTCGGGGCCTCTCGATGGAGGTAAAACCCTACTCTGCTTGATTGATATTGATGATATGGGTAGTACAAGAGTGGATCTACCACGAGATCAAGGAGGCTAAACCCTAGAAGCTAGCCTATGGTATGATTGTTGTTATGTCCTACGGACTAAAACCCTCCGGTTTATATAGACACCGGAGAGGCCTAGGGTTACACACAGTCGGTTACAATGGTAGGAGATCTACATATCTGTATTGCCAAGCTTGCCTTCTACGCCAAGGAAAGTCCCATCCGGACACGGGACGAAGTCTTAAATCTTGTATCTTCATAGTCTTGGAGTCCGGCCGATGATGATAGTTCGGCTATCTGGACACCCCCTAGTCCAGTACTCCCACAGTGTGTCTAGTGATAATGGGTTCGAACCCTTTGCATGGGTGCCCTAGGGGGTTTATATAGTTCTACCCCCAAGGGTACAATGGTAAAAATCGACTGGGGTGGGTCCCAGCCGTCTGTCTCTCAGGCGCCGTCTTTCCTGCCGACTCCTGGGGCCCGCCGACTGGTGGGTCCCGCCGACCGGCTTGGTACGAGGGCGCCAGCCCGCGCCCGCCGCGGGTGGGTCTTGTCGGCTGCAGATCACTGTAGCCGCGCTTCTAATGACGCAGGCTTGGTCATGGGGTCGTGGCGACAATGCCGCCGCCTGGCGGGCGATCACTGTTGCCATTCCCCTGTCATGTCTGGTTAATGGCTTGGGGGACCCGTGGGAGGGGCCGGCCGACTCTGGGGGACCGACTCCCAACGGGTCCGACTCTTGGCGCTCTTGCCGTCTTTAGCATTCCCGCTGACTAGTAGGCCCCACCGTCTCCGGGCCGTGCAGACAGGTCATCGTGGGTACAGGGCCCCGCCCTAAGGGATGATGTCAGGGTTGGTATGGCAACAGTGCCGCACCGGGCGGAGATCTCCGTGAGTGCGGCGCACTGTGGCCATACCAGCCTTTTAATCACAGGGTGGTTGGAGTCGCAGGCCGACTCCCGTAGTGGGCTTCTGGGGAGTCGCCCCTGGGACTCGGCTCATCTTGGAGTCGCCTCCGGGACTCGGTTTGTCTTGGAGTCGTTTCTGGGACTCGGTTCGTCTTGGAGTCGCTTCTGGGACTCGGTTTGTCCTGGAGTCGCCTCTGGGACTCGGTTCGTCTGGGAGTCGACGAGGGTACTTGAGGGGCGCAGTTAGCCCCGATGCTTTGAAAGGTTCTGGGACTTGGGTTAGCCTACCTGTGGCCCATTACTCCGACAGTAGTCCCCGAAGCTGGTGAGGCTCCGAGGATGACAAGTCGCGGGCCTCAACAGTTTCACTCATCCAGTGGCGGGATTCAAACCTTGCTCGCCGTCTTCCATTGAGTCGACAGGCCGGAGTCGGAATCGCAGAGAGCCGTCCTGCTCAAAACAGCAAGCTAGAGTCAGACCCATCGAGGACCGTCTTGCCCTTTGAGGAGTTTTGAACGCCGCGGCAGGAATCAGGCGGTGTGCTCGATACGCTTCCCGCGGTCACCCGCCACTGCCCCGGCGCGCGGCGCCACGTGGCGGGGGCAGTCTGCTCACCCACATGCGTGACGGGACAGGCTGGGCCTGCCACCACTGCGCCTTGGCCCGCGAACGGATCCATTGCGGTCGTGCGGGCGGTTGGGCTCCCCATGTCGTTACTGCGTGCAGTAACTTCATGGGTTTAATCGTGGGGGGCATGGGGCCTCGCGCGCAGTTAATCCCACGCCGCCCCCTCGGCTTCTCAGCCCGTAGGCCTATAAGTAGGCGGGGGGAGCGGGACGGCGAAGCACGCGCGCCCGTTCTTCCCAGCCTCCCCGCCTCCTCTTGCCTCTTCTTCTTCTTGCATCCGCCGTTCCACGCACCGTCGCTTCCGCAGCGATGAGCTCTTCCTCCGCCGTCGCGGCTCCCGTCGTGCGCTCCGGCGTGTGGGACAGCTCTGAAGTGGACGACGACACCATCACGCACCTCCGCAGGACGCGCCGGCTCCCCGGCGCGAACCTGGTGCGAGCCCGCGCCCCGCCGGCAGGGGAAATAAGGCCGGCGCCGGAGGAGGGCGAGCTGGTCATATTCCGCTCGCACCTCATGCGTGGCCTGGGCCTGCCGGCGAGCGCATTCTTCCACTCATTCCTGGAATTCAACGGGCTCCAGCCGCACCACCTCACTCCGAACACGGTGGTGCTGCTGGCCGCCTTCGTCACCCTGTGCGAGGGTTTTCTTGGCGTCCTCCCCACCATTGAGCTGTGGGGGGAGTTCTTCTCCTTCAAGCTCGGCACGCACGTCGCCGGCATACCGGCCCAGTGCGGCGCCTTCATCGCAATGCGACGGTCGACCGCCGACAACCCCTTCCCCTCCATCGCGCTGATCAAGTCGGTGAGGATGTGGCAGCGGTCGTACTTCTACATGAAGAACGTCGCGCCAGAAGGTGACTGGGTCAACCTGCCGGACTACGTGGCCGGCGCGTCGGCTGGGAGGCTTCCCAATTGGTCCCATCGCGCCAGAACTCTGACTCTGTCCGGCGCCGCGGCCGCTGCGCAACTCCGAGTACTGACGCAGTCGGAAGGCCTGGTCGGATCCGACTTGCTGGCCGCCTTCGTGGCGCGCCGAGTCCTCCCGCTCCAAGGTCGACCCCATCTGATCTGTCAGATGAGCGACCATCGGGACCTGAGTCGGATGTGCACCAAGGAGATGCCCCGCGCGGAGGTGGCGGACATGGTGAACCACATCGCGAATTGCGAGCTTGCGGCGGACTGGGAGTTTGGCAAGGAGCCGTATTCGCGCGCCAACCGTCCACTAGTGGTAAGTCAGATCTTTGCTCCTCTGTGTTTTTCTTTATAGCCGAATCCGACTTCTGATTTTCCTTTGGTTTCTTCAGAGTTAGAACCCCCTCATGCAGCCTGCAGCCGGCACCACAGGGCCGCCCCGCGAGTTCGTCCCCGATCGCGCGGAGAGCAATGTCGACGACCCCGACTTGGGGGCGGCGGCAATGGAGGCCGACGCCGAAGGCGGAGGCGGAGGAACGGAAGGCGACTTCCGGCCCTCGGCGACCTTCGCTGACTGGTCGGAGGACGAGGGCGAAGGAGAAGTCGCCCCGCGCCGCCAACCTAAAGCCGGCCATCCAGGCGCGAGTTCCTCCGCCGGCCCGACTGGTCAGGTCGGCGTGAAGAAGCGCCGGGCCGTGCTGAGTTCGCTCGGCGGCCGGCCGAAGAAATTCAAGGGGGCAGCCGCCGCAACCAAGCGGGAGGAGGCAGCCGCGAAGGCTGTCGTGGTAGGCTGACCCACGGACACCTATGGGACCGGAGCCCCTTTCGGTTCGGCAAGGGGCGGAGATGGCACGAAGAGCAGATCATGGCAAAGCACACGAGCGGTTTTTACCTAGCTTCGGAGCTCTCCGGAGAGATAATACTCCTACTGCTGCTTTGTGGTTGTATTGATATCTTGCTCGGGAGCTTGAGAGCTACAAAACCGAGCGTGAGTGTGGCTATGGCTGTCGAATGTTTCGAACCTCCGAACCCCTTCTACGTTGCACACGGACCTCCTTTTATATGCTAAAGGGGTCACCGACAGGTGGCAATGCAGAGGAGGGTAAAAATGTAAAAAGAGTAGTGGTTGGTACAGCTACTTTGTCACATCCCTAGTTCTGGTATGCATTGATCTAGCTAGTCATGTGTGCATCATGTTTAAATTTCATTTAAATTTGAAATGGGGAATGTTTCAAACCCTAGCACCAAAGCAAATTCAAATAGATGCAAATTAAAAATGGAATTTCAATTATCACAAAATGCTTTTCAAAAATGTTCATGATCTTTGGAAAATGTTGCAAACAACAACGGAGGTGATGCACATTTTGCTAAACATTGGATTTTGAATGAACCCATATGTATTTGAATTGGAGCCATTTAAAATAATATAAATATTTTGAAGGCTCCAAAAATGTTGGAAATTGGTGAGGGCCTCTGGTATATTATAACCAGTGGTCACAAGGAATCTCAACATTTTTATGTTGTGCTAGTATTTATTTTAAGTGAAAAACAAATGTCAGAAATAGAAAAGAAAACAAAATGGGAAAAACCCTTACTTGGTTTACCTGGCACCTACCAACTGCCCACTGCTGCCCAGCCCACTTGCCCTTGCGCCCAATGGCTGCTTAGCTCGACAGTAGCGAGCAAGGTGCTTTCGGTGGTGAAGCACGCGTAGTGCCATGCACTGTCGCCGCCTCGCCGCTCCCCTCGTCCAGCCGCGATGTGGATCGCTTCACCTCTCTCCCCCGAACCCCTCACACACCTCCTCTCCTCCCCAGCTCCTCCCCCTCGCGCTCCCCAGCCATGGCCGACGCTACCGCCGCCGCCCCATCGCCGAAGCCACGCTCCCCGCCGTCCGTGCTCCGCCTCGCCGTGTCTAGGAGCTCCGACGCCATCCTCTTTGTCGAGCTAGCCGAGCCCCGCGTGCTCGTGAGGCCTGAGTCCACCGCACCGACTTCGCCCAAGTCCGCCGTCGCCGGAGATCCCCTTCAACGCCGTCGCCGCACCAGTCCGTCCCCGACCCCGCCGGTTGCATCCACGAGTGCCCTGTGAGCCTAGATACCTCCCCTTCCCTTCCTCTCTCGCCCGCGAGATGTGTAGCAACCGCACGAAGATCACCCTTACGCCCGCCGCGGGCTCGTCGCCGACGTGCTCCCGGCCATCCTCCGGCCACCCCTCAGTGTCCATCGCACTCACCACGTCGCGTAGAGTCTAACCATACACTCCCCGCACCTCACCGCACACCCTAGCCTCGAGTTCGCCTCCACCCGAACCCCGGCGGCCGCCTAGGTCGTCGCTGGCGCCGATTCCGGCCACCCCGACCCCAACTAACTCCACCAAGAGCTGCGGTTCGTCCCCAGCTCCACATAGATGCCTTCCGCGACCCATTTGGTGGCCGGAACGGCCAAAATCACTTCCGCCGCCGTGTCAGGCTCGCCGGCGGCTAAACACCGGTGCAGCCGACTTGACTTTGACCACGGGTGGGCCCTGGTTGACTCTGTTGAGTCAATGACAGGTGGGGCCCAGCCCTGTTAACTAATCCGGTTTAGTTCTAATTATTTTTTAGCTAAACTAATTGCACGACACCCTAGACCCTGATCGAGGTTTGACCTGGGCGTCTCCGTTGACTATGACATCATCTGGCGGCGTTCTTGTGCGATGAAATTATTCTTGGATTTATTCTATTATAGGAAATTCCAGAAAATATTTCAAACTTCTAAAATTCATAGAAATTCAACCGTAGCTCCAAATGAAACAAGTTATATATGAAAAATGATCAGAAAAATACAACCTATCCATCTGCACTTGTTTCATGCATGTTTAAGCAACTTAACCTTGCTGTTCATATCAAAACATGATAATGCACTTTATTAATTCATAATTTCAATTTGAACTTGAACCTTGGGTTCAAACTAACCCAAACCCATTTGGTTCTAGTTGCATTAGCCCAACACACTCATTTTGCCATGTCATGATCATGCATCATATTGTGCATTGCATTGATTGTGTTTCCCTCTCTATTGCCCGTAGTTGTCCCCTCTCGATAGATGTGGTTTCGACGATGAATTCGATGACACCGATGAAGAACTATATTATCTTCAGAAGTGCCAGGCAAGCAAAAACCCCTTGTTCATTCCGATACAATCCCACTCTCTCGCTCCTGCTCTCTTTTACTACATTAGGACAACAACGATACAATTGTTACTTGCTGCGGTAGTTGAACCCCTTTATCCTCTGCATGACCTGTCATTGCCACAGTAAATAGATGAAACCCACTAGCATGAGTAGGAGTTGTTTGAGCCCTGATGTGCCTACTCATTCATGCTTGTTTGTCATGCCTGCTATTGCTTAGAGTTGTGTAAGGTCTGATTCATCAGGGATGAATCATAGGTGTGTGAACATGTCCTACTGTATGTGAGCTAAGTGTGTAAACACGGTTTGGTAAAGGTAGCGGTGAGAGGCCATGTAGGAGTACATGGTGGGTTGTCTCATTGCAGCCGTCCTTAGGAACTGAGTTATGTGTTTGTGATCCATGAACAGTTACTACCACACATTGGGCTCCGGGCGCTCCAAGCCCTCTCGGCTTCTTAATCACCCTTGATCCCTGTCCAGGAGTTGCAACTAGTTTCTGGTGTTTGTAGGTAGTGCTATTTTTCTACCAAGTGACACCCGGCAGGGTGGGCTTGGGACAGACTAGGAAAACATGGCCTGGTGTACCGAGTGGCACCCGGATGGTGGGCTCGGGAACCCTGCACACAACGTTTGGGGCCGTGAGCGACACCCCGGCCGGATCTCCTTGCGGATGGAACCCGAATAGGCGATAAACCTGGACGAGAGACTTGAGTGTTTAGGTAGGTCGTGGCCAACTCCCTCGCCCGGTTTCCGCTTGAAGGTTGCCGAGGTACATGCGTGTACATGGCGATAAGTGGCGAGCGCGTGTGAAGAAGTACACCCTGCGGGGTTATCATTATCTATTGAATAGCGGATTCCTCGGATATGGAAACTTGGACCCCTTGCATAGTTCATAGACAAGTGAAAGTGGATACTCTAAAATACGCAAGATAAGCGTGAGTGCTATGGATGGCGTTCTCGTGGGAGGCGGAGCGGATCCATAGTGGTGTATTGATATGGTGAATATGTGGACTCGTGTGCGCCACCTCAAAAGAGTTACTTGCAGTCGTAGTTTAGGATAGCCACCGAGTCAAAGCTGGCTTGCTGCAGTTAAACTCCACGACCCCTCTTTGTTGATACCGATGCTTATGTAGTTAGTTCTGATGTAAGTCTTGCTGGGTACATTTGTACTCACGTTTGCCTATTTTATGTTTTTGCAGAGAGACTTCGGTCTCGCTAATAGTTTCGCGTGGACCTCGACGTTTAGCTTGATACCTCAGCTACGATCTTGTGCCCTTGGCAGGATTTGGTAGATAAACAGGCTGCTCAGCCTTTTTCATTTGTAGATGTCTGTACTCAAACATGTTAGCTTCCGCTTGTGCTTGAACTTGTATGCTCTGAATGTTGGGTCATGAGACCCATGTTTGTAATACCTCGCTCCTTGGAGCCTAATGAATGAATACTTGAGTCGTAGAGTTATGTTGTGATGCCATGTTGTATTTGCACATATCGAGCATATTGTATGTATGGTTGAAATGCTTGGTATGTGTGGGATCCGACAATCTAGTTGTTTATCCTTGGCAGCCTCTCTTATGGGGAAATGTAGTCTAGTGCTTCCTTGAGCCATAGTAGTCTGCTACAGCCCGGTTCACCGGAGTCCTGCTAGCCCAGCACTACTGCTCTGGACACTTGACTGGCCGGCAGGTGATTCACTTCGTTCCTGTGTCTGTCCCTTCGGGGAAATGTCACGCGGTGGCATCCGAGTCTGCCTAGCCTGCTACAGCCGGGTTACGGAGTCTCATAGCCTGATGCTACAGCCGGATGTATACGTTGATGACCGACATGCTCGATGTGATTCATGTATGCTTGTCCCCATGGGTTAGCGCGCTTTGGGTTCACGACTAGCCATGTCGGCCGGGTTCTTGTCATATGGATGCTAGCGACACTATCATATCGTGAGCCAAAAGACGCATAAGCGGTCCCGGGCCATGGTAAGGCGACACCGTGGAATACCGTCGTGAGGCCGCAAAGTGATATGAGGTGTTACGAGCTAGATCGATGTGACTTGGAATCGTGGTCTGACAGCTTTGGTATCGAGCTTGTTGCTCAGAGGATTACCAAGCCAAACTGGTCGAAGTTGCGTCTAGAAATGCTTTAGTTATGTAAGGGAATTGATTGTGGGAAGGGAACATAAGGCTCATTTTACTTCTTATACCTCATGGCCTTCTGATTTGAGTCAGTCTCTTCTCTTCTACGGGGATTAAGAACTAGGCCTTCTCATCTATCTATCAGGATGACGTGTTATTAAACCATAGACTTATAGAATTGATAGTTTCAAATCTCAGTTCAGTTTTACTACTTCTGTATGTTCATAACTATTGATCTCGAAACCTTGATATTATGCCTCGGAGTGGCTATGCCACCATTTTTGTAGCATGTCTCCAATCATTTTGAGCATTTACAGCCGTTATGCTGTCCGAGTCATCCCAGGTTTCTAAACAATCTGATGCACTTGCAAATCCTTTCCCTCTGGTTTTGATGTTCCTTTGGGCCAGGTTAATCACAGTAAATGCTGAGTTGAGGTATTCTATTGCCTCGACATATATGTTGGAATTATTATTATGACCCTAGGTGTTTTAGGGGATCATCTAGTAATCTAGCCATAATTTGTATCCCAGTGTGAAGATTCTGGCCTTTATTCCCGAAAGCATCTCGTGATGCAATTTAGTTAGTAGGTATTCTACTCGTGGGTTTTGAACCCGATATTCACCTTACTCACTTCGTGTTGATAGTGTTTGCTAGTTCCTTTAGGTTGTTAGTAACCTTGCGATAGTCCTCGAGGTCCGTGGTATTTCCTTCTTCCAAATACTATGAACCACTTATGGCAGAAGTTGTTGGATCAAAAACTCACAACAAGAGTACTCTCGAAGAGTTCTCCATTCATAATTGTGAATCTGCCAATTCTACCCTTTCCGCATGGGTTATTAGGAAGAAATGTTGAGCTTTGCTTGACATACTAATCTATGCTTCCACAGCTCAGAAAGTTATATGTTCCTTTGAGTTGCTCTCTTTAGTTGTGTCCTGACCCTCGTCTATCAATTGATAGTCAAGAGTATGCGAGCATTCGTTTATCGATGCCTATTACTCTTGTGGTCCGTCAAGCCATTCTACCCAGAATGACTTGGAGAAACAAACTCCAGTATCTTGTCCACTTCGAGGATTGGGTCAAAGTAGTTGTAATCCGTGGATCAAAATGCTAATCCAGCTTTTGTTCTGTTCTACCTTGGAGTGTTACCCTCTTTGCGTCAGGATCGTCATGAGAATTGCACTATCTCTTATGAATCCTTGATGCAGTGATACTTCTTGCCATCATTGTTCATTTCTCGGTTCCGTGTTGTTGCAAGGAATGTCGACAAGTGAATCATGATGTGTGAAATCAATACTCCTAGCAACCTTGTTGCTTGGTAGTTAAAGGACAATAATTTCATTCTTAGCGTGTTGGTTCTTGAATCATCATTCTAAGACTGATTGTGCTACCTAGTCCTTGTTCCCGGTGCACTCTTCGATTGATGAGTTAGGATTTTGTTAAGTCCTCGCTCATTTGATCATATCGTCTTGCCCTGAAAAGCAAGATTGTTCTCGAGCTTAGTAGCATATCGGTGGTTCATGATTTTCCGATTATCTTCTCGGAAGTATCACCAGGTTGTCTCCTGACTACTATGTTGAGCTCGTGATCAAGTTGGTTTTCTTATAAATTACTCCTTCTCCAAGAATCTGTGTTGGATATCCCTGAGCTAGTTGGTTGAGCTAGACAACAACTTGGAGAGTTGGAAGATAAAAGCTTGTCCGACTTAGCTCATGTCAAGGGATATCTTGTATATGTGTTGAAGAAAGATGATATCCCCATCGATTGGTCCTCGTGATCAGTTAATGGATCTATTGCGTTGTCAAAACTTTGATTTGGGTGTGGGCTATTCTCAAATCAAATCAGAACCAACGATGATCGTAATGTCGTCTTACTCGTGGATTTTCCTCGAGCATGCACCATTATGTCTTTTGGGTCTGACCAATACTATCACCTTGTTCACATAGTTATGGAATTCCATGTCCATGGGAATTTGGATGAATTGTTGTTGGGCCCATCGACAACATTTCTATCTTCTCCATAATTTTGTTAAACATTAAGCTAGTGTTGGAAACTTTTGAAAGCATTCGTTCATGGTAGCTCATGAAACATATGTTCGGATGTAAGAAGTGACTTCCTCTAGTTCATGTGCTTTTGATGCAAGTTGACGCCGTGGATCCGAGAAGGTCAATGTTGCTTCCTCTGGAATCATCCCAAGTTAGTCATGCACGTGCGAAGTGCCCTATGGTTTGATAGGTTGGCCGCCTCCATTCTATATGTGTTCCTAGCACACCAAACCACTGATTGACTTGTTCAAGGAGAAGAAGCTACTTCTTAAGAGCATGCGTTATGCAAGGACTTCGATATCCTCGATGATGATTCCCCACCTGAACTCGGTAGTGTTTTATTATAAGACTACTATGTGGTCATGCTTGTCTTGGACAGCGTGTTCACAGGTTTGTAGCAGAACCAGCTCATGTTTTGGAGCTTACTATCATAGTTCATCTCCCGAGAATCTCGCAACGTTATCCCGTCGATTTGTGTTGCAACTCTTCTTTTTAGACATGTGAGTCTGAAGTATCCTATCACCAACCGGATCTGAATCTCAGGCAGATATGATGGTTGGAACATTCCCAGCATTAGCACTTTGTTCCTAGCGTGCACCGCCATTGTGCCAATCCCCCATGGGCTGCCCTTCGCGGTAGTTGCTGTCCAATATCATCCTCAAAAGTGGACTTACCATGGGTCCCCTCCATTTCTGATGATAACCAAGGTCATCCATTGCGTTGTCTTCAACAAGGTTGTCGGTGTACTAAGGTAGGGGTACCTCAGTACCCCAACTTGTGCACGGGCAGCCCCAGCTCCCCGCAACCAGATCCATCAAATGCTTGCCGGAGATCATCTCCGCTCCACACCAAGCCGTTCAAGAACGAAGTATATAAGATAGAAACTCAAGACCCCGGCAAGAGGAGCTTGCCGGGAAGGCCATTCTGAGCTCAAGGCTACGTTACTCCTACAGATCCCCGGCGAGAGAGCTCGTCGGGAGGACCAAGATCACATCACGAAGTCACGCCTCGCGCCCACAGCCTCCGGCGAGACCCGGGGCGGCAAGTCACAGAGCCGACAAGCCCCGGGCCCGCAAGATCAAGGCCCGGCAAGGAGCTTGCCGGGAGAGCTGTGCTACGTGCCCGCACTCCAGCTCATTTGCCCACGCGTCGCCTCCAGCCTTCTCGAGACGCGTGGCGGGTGGTCAGACCGCATGAAGAATCGGTGGCACTCCACGGTGGTGGCGCCGCCGTGGCGAAAAGAAGACGCAATGGCGGGAGCTTTTGGGCGACGGCGACGGGCATTTAATGCCCTTGTCCCCCTCATCAAAAGTAGGTAGAAAAGCATCAGAGCTGCACTTTGTTCCCATGACTGTTTCAACTACCACCTCTTTTACATTTTACCCCTCTACCCTATGTTGACACTGTCGGTGACCCCTTGCCCTATAAAAGGAGGCCCATGCACAACGAGGGGGTTCGAGTGGTTGGCAACTCTCACGCTCGGGAAGCCACTCTGTAGCTCTTCAAGCTCGAAGCACAATACAACACAAAGCAGCAAGAGGGTTTACGCGACAATCGCGCCCGGCTGGGTAAAATCCCAGCTGCGCACGCCTCGATCTGCTCTCCGCGCGCCTCCGCCCGCATCAACACACGAGGGCCCGGCCCCATAGGTGCCGCGCCACCCATCCGGCCGCGACATCTCGGGCGCCCGGGTAGGGGCGTCGAGGTTATGCGAACTCGATCCGCGTTACATGGCAAAGACTTTTCATCAACCTCTCCGGCCGTCCGCAGCTTCATCGACAATCGCATCATGGCCCCAAGACGAGAGCTGAGGGTCGCAGACCCATCTCCGTCTTCCCGCCGCCACCGGAGCCGACGGCAGCGGAGGAGACGCCGGTGGAAGGGTGGACACCGCGAGGGTGCTCGCGGTGCCACAGATCCAAGGACGAGGCGGAGGACCACGCCGCCTCCGTAGACCCACGCCCATCCCGCGCACCACAACCCAGCGGCGCCGTGCCACGAAGATGGTGCCCGTGATCTTTGGGGCTAGAACATGACGGGGCTCGCATGGATGCTCCGGACTGCTGTGTGAGAGCATGAGCAAAAGCGAAGTGCGGGACAAGACCCCGCTCCTCCTGCCGCTATTAGGAGTCCGAGCACGGCTCGTCCCTCGCGCCGCCGCTTCCGCTCCCCGCGCCCGGCAAGCGTGTCTCCCGAGCGCTACGCAGATCGCCGAGGACGCGCTTATCGAGCTCTAAGTCCGGCAGGGCGGCTCTGGTGCTTACTCGACGAAGCGCAGCTCTCGGAACGCTCTAAGCCCGGGCGAAGACAGTTCTAGCGTTCGATTCCGCAAATGCACCTCCCGAGTGCTGCGCCGCCGTCAGAACGCACCATTGGGCACCTCCAGTAGTGCGAAGAAACAAGAAAGAAAAAGCTAAGTCGCCGCGCGTCGCAGAGCACTCCTTAATATCATGCTTTTATTCGTTATATCCTCTCGCATTTGTCGCTTGTGCTCAAACCTGCACGCCGAGGAGCCTGCTTGTGGATAGCCGCACCCTTACTTCGCTTCAACACACTCAACGAGTAAAAGAGCGAAGGCGACCAGCTTCGCACCTCGTTCGCTCGAGTCCGCTCGGCAAGTTAAGTTGCTGTCGCGAACTAGACACGCAAGGTTGCTTGCGGAAGCGACGCCAGCCAGCGGGCTGCGATGTCCAGACTCAAGCAAGCGCGTTAAGTTACGGCAAGTTCCTCGGCGTAAAGGCGAAAAGCGCACAAAGGATGCTGGGTAGAGGGTGTAACGTTGCAAGCCTTGCCGTGAGATGCCCTTGGTATGGGAGGCTTGGGCGCAAGAGGAGCCAAGTCGTGGCCCGATTCGCATGCTTGTTTTGTTTCCGAGTCCGCCAACAAACACAAGTGCTGCAGCACCCTTATCTTGCTTCCGAGCCACGCTCAGCAAGTTAAGCGTCGTAACTGGCCCGACAAGGTTGCTTGCCGGAGGCGACGCCACCAGCGGGCTGTCCCGCGGTCACTAAGCGTGTCCCCCCCCGGCAAGCTCCCCAAGAGCGTAGAGTACAAACATACGAAGGACAAAGCCCGACATCGCCTTGCTTAGCCAAGATTTATATACACATACATGTGCATTGAGCAATCGCATATCTACCTCAGCTATTTTCATGGCTAAAATTGCAGCAACAAGGGAGAACCAAAAGACCACACCAGCGCCTAAGATCCGGCAAGCCCGGGTCGCCGGGGGCTGCGATTGCCAAGGCTCTCCCTCGGCAAGCCAGACTACTGGGCTGCGAACGCCAAGATTCGTCTCCGCAAGCTAGAGTTGCTTGGGGCTGCTATTTCAGATAAGTTTTCATCCTCGTCATGCATCCTCTCATGGACGGGGAGATGCGGGATCGCGTCTTTGAACGATCGTGTCTTGTAAAACCCAGTGCGTGGAGGAACCGAAGTCGTGGCCCGATATGCGTTTGGTTTGTTTCGAGTCCGCTCAACAAACCCAAGTGTGCGCTGCACCTCTACCTTGCTTCCGAGCCTGCTCAAGAAGATAGACGTCAGAATCGGCCCGACAAGGTTGCTTGCCGGGAGTGACACCACCAGCCCGGCTGTCCTGATGTCGCTAAGCGTGTTCGCCCGGCAAGCTCCCCGATAAGCGTAAGCACATACAAGGCACTTGATCAAGTAAAAGACTCAGTCCGCAAGCTTCCCTCTTTTCATTAAAAACATCCAATTTAGTACAAGTCCATGGAGGATGAAAAACATGATAGAGAGGATTACAAGTTCTTAAATGCAGCTAATGCCCGAGGGCTTACAATCTGAAAAGATAAGGCGCCAGTGATCCTCTCCTGCTTCTCTGTCAGGGAGTTAGGAGGTAGGTCAGGAGCCCCTGCAAGATAGGCTTGCTGGGAGAGAAGACCCCTCCAAGAAGAGCTTGTCGGGGAAGGGCGAAGGAGCGACAAGGGGGCGTGGCGGTGGCGCCACCGTGCCCAGAGCTGCGCAAGGTGACGGGCGTGGGGAACGATGCCCGAGAGCCAGCTGCAAGCCCACGAAGCCCAAGAGCCACAGGCGCCGAAGACCCCAAGAGAACACCGGGGCCCGCCAGAGCTTGGCGGAGTCGAGGCGTGGGAGGCGAGCTTGAAGACGGGGGTAGTGGGACGTCAGACGCTATCGAAGGCTACTCGCCCTCGTGCTCTTGACGAACGGCCTTGCCGCCACTCCCCTCTTCCTCTTCCACAGCCTCCCCACGCCTTGGCCGCAAGAAGACGGCCCGGGGAGTTCAGGAGCCCGCAACCCGAAGAAGGGGTTGCTGGTGGGCTGCGACAGCGTGTCCGACGCCTAGTCGGGCCCGCCATCCCTCGTCGCTGTCGCCCCTCCTCGTCACTCGCTCGAGGAGGGGCCTTCGCTATCCGAGGAGCTGTCCACACAGCAGCGCACCGGGTTCCATAGTCGCCAAGACCTTGACGGCGAGGAGATCACCATCCAATAACTTGAAATGGAGGGTGAACCCCGCCGTCAAGCTATGGATCCGGCGAATGTCTTCCACCCTCGGTCGAAGAACATCACGCCGGGCTGGGGACACGACACTCACCCGAAAGTGCCGCTGATCCCGCAGCCCCTCGCGTAGCTCCATCACGTCCGGTGGGTCCGTCCCATCGCGTCCGCGAACGGGACCGGCAGCCGGAGGCGGCGGCGAGGCGCCCGGGCGGCTTGATGAAGAACTCCTGGGGTCATCTCCGGTGTGGACCGCGCCGTGGTCGAGACGCCGGGGAGACAGGGAGGCACGCCGCCACGGCCGCCTTTCTCCCGACCGCCTCGCCACGCCCTCGACCTCGTCCGCTGCCACGCCCTTCCTCTCCCTCGTGGACGGCTCCACCACCACGGGAGCGGGTTAGAGCGGTGCGCTGCTGGAGGCAACCAGCGCCGCCACCGTCGAGGAACCGGGATTCTCCTTCCATGACGGCAAGAAGAACGAGAAGATGAAGACGAAGGGAGAGTGGGTGAGTGTGGCGTTGCACCCCTTCCGCCCTATTTAAAGGGGCGGGGTGGGAACTCAACCGCCTGGCCGACCAATCAGAAGCGAGGAGGCAGAGGAGCGGGCCGACTCGCCCTCTCCGCCCGTGACGGCTCGGTCTCCCACCGCCGCCCACGACCCCGTGCATGAGGGCGCGTGGTAAAAAGCGGAGCCAGAGCGACGGTGAAGCGACCCCGCCTCGTGCCACGATCACGGGGTGGATGCCTTAAAGGCTGCGTCGCCGCCCACTCCTCCCACGACACCACAATCAACGCGTGCTGTTGCGGGGAGGGGAGCGACAGATGCAAGAAGGATTCGACGCGCCAGTGGGCAAGGCGCCGTGCAGATGTCTTGGGCCTGGCCCAACAGCGCTCGGCACCGTGTATGGCCCAGCCGGGGCTCTGTCGGTGTACTAAGGTAGGGGTACCTCAAGTACCCAACTTGTGCACGGGCAGCCCCAGCTCCCCGCAACCAGATCCATCAAATGCTTGCCGGAGATCATCTCCGCCCACACCAAGCCGTTCAAGAACGAAGTATATAAGATAGAAACTCAAGACCCCGGCAAGAGGAGCTTGCGGGAAGGCCATTCGTGCTCAAGGCTACAAGCATCCTACAGATCCCCATGAGAGGAGCTGCGTCGGAGGACCGAAGATCACATCACGAAGTCACGCCTCGGCGCCCAGTAGCCTCGGGCGAGGACCGAGGCGGCAAGTCACAGAGGCCGGCAAGCCCGGGCCGGCAAGATCAAGGCCCGGCAAGGAGCTTGCCGGGAGAGCTGCATGCACGTGCCGCGACTCCGGCTCATTTGCCCACGTCGCCTCCAAATTTCTCCGAGACGCGTGGCGGGTGGCAGTATCTTGCATGAAGAATGCGGTGGCACTCCACGGTGGTGGCTTCCGCCGTGGCTGAAAGAAGACGCAATGGCGGAGCTTTTGGGCGACGGCGACGGGCATTTAATGCCCTTGTCCCCCTCTGTCAAAAGTAGGTAGAAAGCACTGTAGCTGCACTGTTCCCGCACTGTTTCAACTACCACCTCTTTTACATTTTTACCCCTCTACCCTATGTTGACACCTGTCGGTGACCCCTTGCCCTATAAAAGGAGGCCCATGCACAACGTAGGGGGGGTTCGACTGGTTGGCAACTCTCACGCTCGGGAAGCCACTACTGTAGCTCTTCAAGCTCCCGAAGCACAATACAACACAAAGCAGCAGTAGGGTTTTACGCGACAATCGCGCCCCGGTTGGGTAAAATCCAGCAGCAAGATCGCCTCGATCTGCTCTCCGCGCGGCCTCCGCCCCGTACCGAACACACGAAGGGGCCCCGGCCCCATAGGTGCCGCGCCACCCATCCGGCCGCGACAAAGGTAGTCCACATCATCCATCCTAGTCCGAGTATGCCATTTCTTCGAGCTCTTCCAGATGATCAACTATAAATTGCCTTAAGCTGGTATGAAGGGTTTCAATGATCTATGGATCAAAAGTAATTCTTTTTGCCACTTAAGGGATCAGTTCAACGAGTCACCTTTTCCAAGGTGCCCCGTTACGGGATCATGGCAATTATTTCCTTGCCACCTTGACACCATCCACCATCTCTCTAAGCGTGGAATTGTTGCCCACCAAATCAAACCTCATTGTTTGTTCTTCCATCCCTCTAGATGTGTGTTTCGTGTCTCAGCTCGAGAGATGTTGCTATGTCTCATTCCGTGAGTTGATCCTAAGTTGTTTGACCTTCGATAAGAATGATTCTTTTAGAGTCTTTCCTTTCCTTTCGTTGTCATGATAGTTGGTGTTCTCAGAGCAAGACTTCAAGACAATGATGGTGAACGAATCAACGTCCATTTGAAGTGCAACCTAGATCGTGAAGATTGTGTTAGTTTGCACTCCCCTTTCATCTTACCCTACGCTTGAATCTCGGGACGAGATTCTTGTTTAGTGGGGGTGAGTTGTCACATCCCTAGTTCTGGTATGCATTGAGCTAGCTAGTCATGTGTGCATCACGTTTAAATTTCATTTAAATTTGAAATGGGGAATTTTTCAAACCCTAGCACCAAAACAAATTCAAATAGATGCAAATTAAAAATGGAATTTCAATTATCACAAAATGCTTTTCAAAAATGTTCATGATCTTTGGAAAATGTTGCAAACAACAACCAGAGGTGATGCACATTTTTGCTAAACATTTTGGATTTTTGAATGAACCCATATGTATTTGAATTGGAGCCATTTAAAATAATATAAATATTTTGAAGGCTCCAAAAATGTTGGAAATTGGTGAGCGCCTCTGGTATATTATAACCAGTGGTCACAAGGAATCTCAACATTTTTATATTGTGCTAGTATTTATTTTAAGTCAAAAACAAATGTCAGAAATAGAAAAGAAAACAAAATGGGAAAAACCCTTACCTGGTTTACCTGGCGCCTACCAAGCCTGCCCACTGGCCAGCCAGTGCCCGCCAATGAAACAGCTGCTTGGCTCGGCAGCAGGCAGAGCAAGGTGCTTTCAGTGGTGAGCACCGCGATGGTGCCATGCACTGTCGCCGCCTCGCCCGCTCCCTCGTCCACCAGCGACATGGATCGCTTCCCTCTCTCCCCCGAACCCCTCAGACACCTCCTCTCCTCCTAGCTCCTCCCCTCGCGCTCCCAGCCATGGCCGACGCCACCGCCGCCGCCCCATCGCCCGTAGCCGCCTCCCGCCTTCCGTGCTCGCCTCGCCGTGTCTAGGAGCTCCGACGCCATCCTCTTCGTCGAGCTAGCCGAGCCCCGCGTGCTCGTGAGGCCTGAGTCCACCGCACCGACTTCGCCCGAGTCCACCGTCGCCGGAGATCCCCTTCAACGCCGTCGCCGCATCAGTCTATCCCCGACCCCGCCGGTTGCATCCACGAGTGCCCTGTGAGCCTAGCTACCTCCCCTTCCCTTCCTCTCTCGCCCCCGAGCTGTGTAGCAACCGCACGAAGATCACCCGCACGCACCGCCGCGGAGCTCGTCGCCGCCGTGCTCCCGGCCATCCTCCGGCCACCCCTCGGTGTCCATCGCACTCACCACGTCGCCTAGAGTCTAACCATACACTCCCCGCACCTCACCGCACACCCTAGCCTTGAGTTCGCCTCCACCCGAACCCCGGCGGCCGCCTAGGTCGTCGCCGGCGCCGATTCCGGCCACCCCGACCCCAACTAACTCCACCAAGAGTTGCGGTTCGTCCCCGGCTCCACCTAGATGCCTTCCGCGACCCATTTGGTGGCCGGAACGGCTAAAATCACTTCCGCCGCCGCGTCGGTCTCGTCGGCGGCTAAACGCCTGTGCAGCCGACTTGACTTTGACCACAGGTGGGCCCTGGTTGACTCTGTTGAGTCAATGACAGGTGGGGCCCAGCCCTGTTAACTAATCCGGTTTAGTTCTAATTATTTTTTAGCTAAACTAATTGCACTGACACCCTGGACCCACAGTCAGGTTTGACCTAGACGTCTCCGTTGACTATGACATCATCCTGACGCGTTGCTGACACAGTAAATCAATTACTGGATTTATTCTATTATAGGAAATTCCAAAAAATATTCCAAACTTCTAAAATTCATAGAAATTCAACCGTAGCTCCAAATGAAACAAGTTATATATTAAAAATGATCAGAAAAATACAACCTATCCATGTGCACTGGTTTCATGCATGTTTAAGCAACTTAACCTTGCTGTTCATATCAAAACATGATAATGCACTTTATTAATTCATAATTTCAATTTGAACTTGAACCTTGGGTTCAACTAACCCAAACCCATTTGGTTCTAGTTGCATTAGCCCAACACACTCATTTTGCCATGTCATGATCATGCATCATATTGTGCATTGCATTGATTGTGTTTCCCTCTCTATTGCCGGTATTTGTCCCCTCTCGATAGACGTGGTTTCGACGATGAATTCGATGACACCGATGAAGAACTATATTATCTTCAGAAGTGCCAGGCAAGCAAAACCCCCTTGTTCATTCCGATACAATCCCACTCTCTCGCTCCTGCTCTCTTTTACTGCATTAGGACAACAACGATAATATTGTTACTTGCTGCGGTAGTTGAACCCCTTTATCCTCTGCATGACCTGTCATTGCCATAGTAAATAGATGAAACCCACTAGCATGAGTAGGAATTGTTTGAGTCCTGATGTGCCTACTCATTCATGCTTGTTTGTCATGCCTGCTATTGCTTAGAGTTGTGTAAGGTCTGATTCTTCAAGGATGAATCAGAGGTGTGTGAACATGTCCTACTGTATGTGAGCTAAGTGTGTGAACACGGTTTGGTAAAGGTAGCGGTGAGAGGCCATGTAGGAGTACATGGTGGGTTGTCTCATTGCAGCCGTCCTTAGGAACTGAGTTATGTGTTTGTGATCCATGAACAGTTACTACCACACATTGGGCTCAGGCGCCCAAGCCCTCTCGGCTTAATCACCCTTGATCTCTGGCCCGGGAGTTGCAACTAGTTTCGGTGTTTGTAGGTAGTGCTATTTTTCTACCAAGTGACACCCGGCAGGGTGGGCTTGGGACAGACTAGGCACACGTGGCACAGGTGTAACGAGTGGCACCGGATGGTGGGCTCGGGAACCCTGCACACATCGTTTGGGGCCGTGGCGACACCCGGCGGATCTCCTTGCGGATGGAACCCAAATAGGCGATAAACACGGGCGAGAGACTTGAGTGTTTAGGTTGGTCGTGGCCGACTCCCTCGCCGGTTTCCGCTTGAAGGTTGCCGAGGTACATAGCGTGTCTGTAGGCGATAAGTGGCGAGAGCGTGTGAAGAAGTACACCCCTACGGGGTTATCATTATCTATTCAATAGCGGATTCCTCGGATATGGAAACTTGGACCCCTTGCATAGTTCATAGACAAGTGAAAGTGGATACTCTAAAATACGCAAGATAAGCGTGAGTGCTATGGATGGCGTTCTCGAGGGAGACGGAGGCGGATCCATAGTGGTGTATTGATATGGTGAATATGTGGACTCGTGTGCACCACCTCAAAAGAGTTACTTGCAGTCGTAGTTTAGGATAGCCACCGAGTCAAAGTTGGCTTGCTGCAGTTAAACTCCACCACCCCCCTTTGTTGATACCGATGCATATGTAGTTAGTTCCGATGTAAGTCTTGCTGGGTACATTTGTACTCACGTTTGCCTATTTTATGTTTTTGCAGAGAGACTTCGGTCTCGCTAATAATTCCGCGTGGACCTCGATGTTTAGCTTGATACCTCAGCTACGATCTTGTGCCCTTTGCAGGATCTGGTAGATAGGCTGCTCAGCCTTTTTCATTTGTAGATGTCTGTACTCAAACATGTTAGCTTCCGCTTGTGCTTGAACTTGTATGCTCTGAATGTTGGGTCATGAGACCCATGTTTGTAATACCTCGCTCCTTGGAGCCTAGTGAATGAATACTTGAGTCGTAGAGTTATGTTGTGATGCCATGTTGTATTTGCACATATCGAGCATATTGTGTGTATGGTTGAAATGCTTGGTATGTGTGGGATCCGACAATCTATTTGTTTATCCTTGGCAGCCTCTCTTATGGGGAAATGTAGTCTAGTGCTTCCTTGAGCCATAGTAGTCCGCTACAGCCCGGTTCACCGGAGTCCTGCTAGCCCAGCACTACTGCTCTGGACACTTGACCGGCGGCATGTGATTCACCGTTCTCAGGTACGTCCCTTCGGGGAAATGTCACGCGGTGGCATCCGGAGTCCTGCCTAGCCTGCTACAACCCGGGTTACCGGAGTCCTGTTAGCCCAGTGCTACAGCCCGGATGTATACGTTGATGACCGACATGCTCGATGTGATTCATGTATGCTTGTCCCCATGGGTTAGCGCCGCTTTGGGTTCACGACTAGCCATGTCGGCCCGGGTTCTCTGTCATATGGATGCTAGCGACACTATCATATACGTGAGCCAAAAGACGCAAACGGTCACGGGCCATGGTAAGGCGACACCCGTGGAATACCGTACGTGAGGCCGCAAAGTGATATGAGGTGTTACCAGCTAGATCGATGTGACTTGGAATCGGGGTCCTGACATACTTGTACACTGTACTCTACCTAACCCTGACGGCAGGGGACAAGAGCATTAAATGCCCGTCTAAGTCACCCAAACAGTGCAAAAAGCGACCGTCAGGGACGGCACCGTTCGCCATGATGGCGGCCTTGTCATCGCCGCTCGCCACTGTGCACCACTTAGCTGCATAGCCCTCCGCCACGCGCGCCTGGAAAGGTCCCGTGGCGACACGTTGGCAGATGAGCTGGAGCGCCGGTGCTGTGTGGAAGCTTACCGCGGCAAGTGCCTTGCCGCGGTCGAGGTCTTGTCGCGCCCAGGAGCTTGCCGCTCACTGAGCCTTGCCGGAGCGTGTGACGCGTCGCGGCAAGTTCCTTGATTGGTCTTCCCGGCAAGCTCCTCTTGCCGGGGCCTTGTTTCCTTGGTGTCGGGGATATACCCCGCGGTGTAAACCGGACGGAAGTTTAACCCGGCCGGACTGGACGACTCATTGGTAACCCGCCCGGAGCTTGGCGGTTCACGGGATACCCGCCCGGTCTTGGCGGTTCATTAGTAACCCGGCGGGCGGGTCAGATGGATGACGAGGCCCATGGCCTAGAAGGCCGGTTCACGTTTAGTGGTGGGCCGGTTTATGAAGAAAGCATAAGGACTATTCTCCTACAAAGGAAGCAAGACTAGGACTCCACTTGTAATAGAGTAATCCTAATACAACTAGGACTAGTCATGTAAACTGCCCCTTCAACATATATAAGGAGGGGCAGGGCTCCCCAAAGAGGGACAAGTTAGAAGTTAGACACAATTAGAGGAGAGCCGGTTTACGGCGACTCCCTCGTGATGATAATGAGATCTAGCCTCAAACAGCATGTAGGGTTTTTACCGGATGATGTTTCCCGGGGCCCGAAGCTGTCTAAATCCTTGTCTTGCGTGTTGATCCGCCCTGCGTCTCTCGTCCCACTCAACCCCTCTCAAGCTACCACATAGATGCGTTGGCCTCGCGACTAAGTCCTGACACTAAAGACATCTGCCGTGACAATCCACGACAGTTGGCGCCCACCGTGGGGCCTGCGCACGGTGGTGTTGAGTTCTTGAAGAGAATTTTCTTAGGGATCGAGAAAAACCACGATTGAATGAAGAAAGCGCCGGCATGGAAGAGTTTACGCCGAATCCGAGTTCATCAGTGAGATCCATGGGAGTCATCAGCACACGCATCAAAGGAAATCAATATGATACCCGGTTATAGCTTTGCGTCGCAGCCTACGCCAGGAAACAGTACTGTTCATCCAGAAGTCAGACAATGAGGATCAAGTCTCAATACGACATGGATCAGATCAAGGATTAAAAAAAAAAAATCATCTTCGACCGCTGCTACTCGGTCACACCACGTGTCAGGTCAGGAGGCAGAGGAGACGATTCCAAGGAAAACCGATGTCCCGCATCTAGGCCAAGCAACATCTCAAATCCATCATGGGTCCTTCACGTGATGGAAACCAAAGCATATAAGACAAAAATCTAGAAGATTTTCTATACTGCATCCAGACTGCCCGGAGGTTAGGCATCGTTTGTCCGAATCAGGCTATCTATGGACGTGAACCACTTTACGCCCAGGAAGGAATAAAAAAAAAAGGGAAAAAAAAGGAAAGAAGCCATGATCCGGAGGGGATAGGCGTGGACTCGGGGTCAAACCGCCCCGGTTCGATCGTATCCACCACGGGCCGCCTGCGCCTCGCCGATTTTGCCTCTGCTTCTTGGTAGTTTCGCCAGCGCCTTCATCTCGTCGTTTTACACTTCCACCGGCGGCGAACCGACAAGCCACCGCGACCATGCGCTATAGTTATGACGCCACCTGGCCAGTCCGCCTCCATGGCGTCGGGCCGCCTCCGTTTCAACAAGTGTCTGGTTACCTCCCGCGTGCTCGCCGTCTCCGGGGCGCCGGCCGGCTCCTGCATCCTCTGTCACGGCGCCTTGAACCGATGTACCAAGCTGCCTTCATCAACATAGCCGCGTGGGGCTGGCCTCTGCTTCGACGCCTATAAATCGCGCTCTTCCGCGCTCGGTGGCATCCCTCAATCACAGGACCGCCAAGGCGCTCCTAAGCCGCCAACCATATTGCCGGCAAACTGCCGCCGCTGCGCTCACCGTCGCCGGTTAGGCCGTGCTTCTCCAACCCGTCGCCGGTTAAACCGCGTTTCTCCAACCCGTTGTCGGTTCGTCCAGGCCTCTCCAACCCCCGTCACTGCCGCGCTAAACAGCCGTCGTTCTTGGCCGGGTCGTCCTGGACGCACCTGTCTTACATACCGCCGTCACCGTGACTCCTGCCAAGTCACCGGCCACCCCCGGGACTGCACCGGTCTGACCAAGCCGCTTCAGCCGCACTCTTTCACGACTCGCTGTCGCCGGTTTACCTCTGCTCGATACGCTGCCGGGTCAGCACGGACTCGCCCCGCTGCGTGTGAGTCGATCCGTCGCCCCTCTCCTAGCAACCCACTGCTCCGCTGCCTCTGCCGCCATGCCAGTCCGACCGCACCACTGAGCCGCCTTTGCTGCACGCTGCCTCCAAACCGCTGCTCTGAGCCGCCGCCTTTGTTGCGTGCCGCTGCTGCTGCCTTAAACCGCTGTTCCGAGCCACCACCGTGAGCCGCCACGAGCCGCCCCTGCAAGTTCATCTGATCATCGCTGATGGCGGGTGCACGGCTGGAAGGGTGTGCTACTGGTTCTACAAGGAAAAAGGCCCTTTCGTTGGTACAGAGAAGAGTCAAACGTTGGAGACAGATAAAGCTCCGTCAGAGTTGCAAATGATGCATCAGCGTGTTGTGAAGACAAGATTCCCACGTGAAGCTTTTTCAAGTGGTCTAGTCACATCAGGAAGTCATCAGCGTATTGATACGGAGGCTGCCTTGATTGGCCTTCCCGGCAAGCTCCTCTTGCCGGGGTCTTGTTTCCTTAGCTTGAACACTTTGTTCTTGAATGGCTCCAAGGGAACCATGGAGGATCTTGGCGGTCACCTGGCAGGCCTAGCCACGGGACGCTGCGACTGCCCGTGCACAAGTTTGGGATACTAGGGTACCCCTACTCTAGTACACCGACAGGAGCCCCCGGGCCTGGGCCATACACGTGCCGCTGTTGGGCACAGCCCAAAACAGGCATGGAACGCACGCGGCCTGGTTCATGCCGTATCTTACTCCGGATCCACCGTGCCCTCCCCTAACGGCACGCGTCGAACGCGGCGTCGTGGGGGAGATCGTGGGGGGTTCTTTATTCGGGAAAAGCGGAACGTCCGCCCCCTCCCTCTTTATAAGCAGAGGAATCAGGGGCAGCACGCCTAGTTCGCCAGTTGCTACTTCCAATCTCAGAAATCTCCGCCGCTCCCCCCTTCTCCTCGAAGCAGAGAGAGCAGCGCGCCGCCCCCCATCGCTGTCGTCGCCATCAACGCCGTCGGTCTCCCTCACCACCTCCACCATGGCTCCGAAAGCCGGCAAGGGGAAGAACACGAAGTCGACCGAGGCGCATCGGCTCGAGGCGCTGCGAAAGGAGCGGACAACTTTCCCCCCTGAGCTCGCCGCGAGGGAGCTGAGGGAGTGGTCCTACCTTTTCTAGTCAACAGAGACTCGAGCGCATCCGCGCATGAAGGTAATCTCCGCCGCCGCCTCGGAAAAAGCTCCATACGGATATCCATTTCGCTTTGTTCTTCTACTGCGGGCTCTGCCCGCCCTTCTCTGAATTCTTTTGTGACATCATGAATACCTACGAGTTCTTCCTCCTTGATTTCACCCCCAACACCGTTTTGACCATGGCAGTTTTCGCACATCTCTGTGAAAACTTTGTCGGAGTCCACCCAAACGTAGCCCTCTTCCGCCATTTCTTTACACCTCGAGTTGAGAGAGGAGAGCCCTTGTCCGGCGGGATCGCCTGGGTCTCTAGAACCGGCAAGAAGGAAGCTTACACAGAGGGGGAGCTCCGTAGCAAGTGGGACGAGTGGAGAGCAGAATGGTGCTGGATTGTTGAGGAGAACCCGCAGCCCTTCACCGCCCAGCGCCAAGTCCCAGCAGTGCACGGCAACGATTGGAGCAACCTGGCCCCAGATGACGCCAAGTTGAAGATTGCCATCACCCGGATCTGTGGCTCAGGCTTGCCGGACTTACTGTTGGAGCTGTCGGCACAAACTTTCTTCGCCGCCGCATCACCCCCCTGCAGGAGAGGAGGAGACCGGCCTGGAAATTTGGGGGCCCGGCAGACATCATGAGGCTGCGCCCGGGCCTCAATTTTAAATTCACTGTCCTGGAGCTGGATTCGATGCTCAAGGAACTGTTCAAGCTCGACCCTGATCATCCCGAATGGTTCAGGCTGCCGCAGGGCGTCGTGCCGTTGTGCAACAATTCCTCGCTCGATCGCATTCGGGCAATGATGCCTTTATGCGACTCGCATGGAATTGTTCCAACCTGGCAAGAGCCTACAGAAGAGGTCGTGCGGGACTTCTTCGACAACTTGGTGGAGGTAGCGGTCCACTCCGATGATCAGAAGCTCCTCACCCGCGACACCACCGACGACGAGATGCGGCGCATCGCCACAAGGGTGGAGGAAGCGGCGGCAGCCGCTGCCGCGGGCACGTTCGGGTTTACAGTGGAAGAGGTAGAGGCAGCAGAGGCGGCAAGCCTTGCCGATCGAGACGAGCTTGCCGGAGAGCTTGCCGGCAAAGAAGAGCTTGCCGAGCCTGACGCCGAATCAAGCGAGCCCGCCGAGGGTGCGAAAGGCCTGCCATCCTCAAGCAGCTTGCCGCAAGCAGAGCTTCCAGCTCTACCAAGAAGGCGCTCTCACAGGGCCGGGGACGCAGCGGAGCGGCAGACGAGGCAACAACCGCCACACCGTGTGGTACGCACCACCGCGACAAGCAATGTTGCTGCGGGAGCGTCTCATGATGGCGTAGCAACTGGAGCGGGATCCTCTCGGGCTACCGCTTCTGCTTCTGCCGCTTCCCACGCCGCGGCGGCGACTGGGGCTGGGCCGTCCCAGACCTCCACCGCTGCCCCCGCCAAGCGGCCAAGGGAACCTTCACCGCCTCGTCGCGCCGGGCCGGACTTCGACCTCTCTGCGCTCAGCTCCGACGAGGAGGAAGAAGAGGAAGAGTAAGTCTTCTTTGCTGTACTTGTAGTTCTTCAATTTCTGTTGTTTTGTCTTGCTTCTGACTTGCTTTGTTTTGAATCTATCTCTTCCAGGACTCTGGCTGAAAGAGCGGCGAAGAGGGCCAAGATCCCGGTGGTTGTCGTCGAGGACGATCCCATCATGACGACGGGGGATGCGCCTGAGACCAACTTGCCGGACCCGACGGCTCTTCCCCAAAGCAGCCCCCAGCGCAGCCCCCAGCATAAGTATATGGTTTTACTTCTCGCTGTTTGGGCGCGCATGGGTGCTCTTTATTAACTGACGTCTTGATTCTTGATTTGTGCAGGAGCTGAGCAGCCTCACCAGGAAGGCCCGGAAGCCGCCCCCGATATGCCGTCTGCTGCAACTACACCGCCAAGGGAGGCTTCTCCGGCAAGGGAGCACTCTCCGGCAAAGAAGGCGTCTCCGCAAGAGACGGTTCTCCGGCAAAGGACATCACTGACGACCCCCTGGTGGAGGAGACCGTGACCATGGAGCCCAATGCAGGTAATCCTTTGCTTGAAAACTTCCCTTGGGTTCTTCTTCTTACGATTTTCTTCTTGGATTTTTGCTTGACTCTTCTCCCTTTTCCGGCCGCCAGATCCCTCTGACGTAGAGCCGATGGAGACTGAGGTCACCGGTGAGGAGGACGCGCGTGAAAACACTGACGACACCGCTGCTACTGAAGAAGCAGCCGACGCTGAAGATCCCGCCGCTGAAGAGGCCGCCAAGGCTGCCGCTGCAGGAGCCGGTGAGGGATCTGGCGATCGCACTGACGGCCCTGAGACCGCAGGAGCGTCAGGCGCTACACCGACCGCCGATCCCTCTGCCGCTGCCGCACTGCCGGACTCCGAGGAGCCCCAGCCCGGCACCTACTTGAAGGCCGGTGAGGGTGTCTTCATCAAGCTCCCCTGGGCGTCGAGCTCCAGGGCACCGGTGGAAGGAGAAACTTTTGATGGAGAAGTGCTTGCCTCTGCCGGGCTGACACTGGTGGACGTGCCAAGCCGCAACAGCGACGAGTCTGAGGAGGAGAAACTGCTGCGGAAGCTCGTGTCACTCTACAGCGCCCGACAAGCCAAACTGGAATCCAGGGAAGCACTTGTCGCGCAGGCAGGAGTGGACATCGAGAAGCACGCAGAGGAGCTCCGGAGCCGCAATCAAGAAGCCCTCTGGTCAATTGCAGAGGAGCGGGCGCAGCTCGACGAGGCGCGGAAAGCCTTTATCCTTGAAAAGGCTGAAGCTGAAGAGCAACAGAGGCTTGCCGACGAGGAGCTATTTGCGCGGGAAGGAGAGTTGACGCAACGGAAGGTCAACCTCGACAGCTATGAGGAGGAGCTCACTGCGCGCGAGCAATCAATTGGCGGGGCCCTCAAGGAAGCAAAGGATGCCGCCGCATCTGCAGAGGCCGCCAAGAAAGAGCTGGAAACAAGAGTGGGCGCAGCTGGAAGCCGATCTCAAGGCGAGAGGAGAAGAGATCTCCGCGCTCAAGCATGAGCGTGAAAAGGACGCCTACACTCTAGGTGAGCTGCAGGGTCGCTTCGCCGAGAAGGGCAAGGATCTGGACGCCGCCAAGGAATCCAACGAAGGTTTCGAGCTGAAATTGACCACTTTGACCAAGACGCTGGATGAGGCCAAAGAGCGGGAGGCGACCCTGAGGAAGGAGGTCAAGTTCAACGAGGCGCTGCTGGCAAGGGCCGCCGAGACTCAGAACGCCTTCAGGGAGAACGTGCAGCACTGGACAGAAGGGCTCGTGGATATTGCCGCATCCATCGACGAGAAGTTGGCGAAGCTGGGGATGGAGGATTTCGGGTATCCTTCCGATGAGAACCTCTATCCCAGCGCCAAGCTCACTATGTTCTTCAAGGGTGTGGCGACGGCACGTCAGCAGCTCCAGGAGAAGATCCCAAAGCAGCTGGCCGACGAGTCACGCGACATCTATGCGGGAGCTCTCCAAAAAGTGTTGGTGAAGGTGGCTTTCCGCAACCCAGGCCTCAAACTCCGCAACGTCCTCAAAAGCTTGCCGCCCGAAGCTGATCTGGAATCGCTCAAGGCCCTTGTCGCACCCATTGTGGACAAGGTTGATGGTATCAAAAGGGTCGACGGCGATCGTGTAGATTAGGCCGCCCATTTTCTTCTTTCCTTGCCGCTGCTGATCACGTTATGAGAACAGTTTATTAGAGCTACGACAAGTCATTTTTGTAATATAACTCTATCTTAGGTATCTATTCCTATGTTAGTTCCTTTACTTGATTCCTTCTTTGTATGTTTTTACCCTACGCTTTTAGGAAACTTGTCAAGGCATGAGCACCTTAACACTTGAGTTGAAAAGGGACATCAGCAGACTGCTGGTGTCAGCTGTGTCGGCAAGAAACCTTGCCGCAACTAGTCGCAACTCGCTTAAGTTGTTGAGCGGACTCGAAACAAAATAAGGGTGCAACTTGCTACAGGTAGGTTCCTCTGCGCATAGGTTTTCCATACAAAGCATGGTCGTTCAAGGAAGATAACTTATAATTTTTAAAAACTAATTGCTCAAACTTTGGCAACTTAGCTTTTCTGTCGTTTGCTTCCCGGCAAGACAAAACTTTCTTGAACGGCGCTTGGTCCACACCATTATCTTCTCCTTTCCCCCCGGTAAACTTGTGGGTGAGGGAACCTTCTTCTCTTCGAGAAAAAAAGAAAGAAGAGAAAATAAAGATATGGAGCCTTACGACTCGTTAACGCTTACCGCGGGTGAGTGCTGCACAAGGTGTCAGATACTACATGCAATAATATGAAAAGCATGAAATTGACAAGATGTGCGAAGCACATGATCTTTATTTATGCACGGGGTCTGCGCCCGGCTTTGTACAAAGGATTACATGCAACAGTGGCAAGACTTGTACAAAAGGTGATTTCCGGAATAGGTTCCGACAACCGCGCCTTACGGGTAAGACTTACGAAGATGCTCGATGTTCCAGGAGTTACTCACCGGAACACCGTCTTCGGTCTCAAGGCGGACAGCGTCGGGCCTAGTGACTCGTTTCACCCGGTAAGGGCCTTTCCACTTCGGCGTCAACTTGTTGGAATTCTTAGCGGACTGAACACGCCGAAGAACAAGGTCGCCTTCCTCGAGACTTCTGGCTTTAACTTTGCGGCTATGATAGCGGCGCAAAGCTTGCTGGTAGCGAGCAGCTCGCACAGCAGCCTGAAGACGATCCTCCTCAAGGAGCAGCGCGTCATCTTGTCGCAGCTGCTCTTGCTCGAGCTCATCATAAGCAAGCACTCGAGGTGATCCGTATACGAGTTCAGTGGGGAGAACTGCCTCTTCTCCATAGACTAGAGCAAAGGGTGTCTGGCCAGTGGCTCGATTTGGTGTCGTCCTGATCGGCCAAAGAACCACCGGCAGCTCCTCGATCCAGTTTCTTCCGCACTTGCGCAGCCTGTCGAAAGTTCTGGTCTTGAGTCCACGCAGCACTTCAGCATTTGCCCTCTCCGCTGACCGTAGCTTCGGGTGAGCAATGAGTAAGCGGCACTATGGCGCCAAGGTCTTGGACGTACTGCATGAAGGTGCGGCTCGTGATGATCCTGTTAGGGATCCCGAAGCGGCAAACAATCGACATGAAGAACTTGACCGCTGACTGTGCTGTCACCTTCCTCACTGCCTCCACTTCCGGCCACTTTGTGAACTTGTCGATTGCAACGTACAAGTACTCAAAACCCCCGATTGCTCGGGGAAAGGGGCCGAGGATGTCGAGCCCCCAGACCGAAAATGGCCAGGATAAAGGGATTGTCTGGAAAGCTTGAGCTAGCTGATGTATCTGCTTGGAATGGAATTGGCACGCTTCACACTTGGTTACTTGTGCAGTTGCATCCTGGAGGGCTGTCGGCCAGAACAAACCTTGCCGGAAAGCGTTCCCGGCAAGGGCTCTTGCGGTAATGTGGTGACCACATATGCCTCCATGTATCTCTGCCAACAGCTTTTGTCCGTCTTCCCGGGGAATACACTTCAATTTCACACCGTTGAGTCTTCTTCTGCACAGTGTGTTGTCGACAAACTGGTACATACTTGACTGTCGGGCTACTCTTTCCGCTTCTTCTTGCTCTTCGGGAAGTTCTCCTGTCTGAAGGAAACGGACAATCTGCTGCGCCCATGCTGGAGCTTGCGGCTCGACAACAAGGACCAAAGGCACTTCTGCCGCTGCGAGAATGTCAGCTTCTCGGGCAAGAACCTGCGGCTCAGCCGGAGCTTGACATTCTCCGGCAAGCTTGCCGGAGCAAAGCTTGTCGGGAGTGTTTGCTTCAACGGAACAAACCCCTGGGTTTGCCGGAGCAGACTGCTCCTCAGCACTCTTGGTGTTGATCTTAGGGACTTTCTTGGCGGCGGCTTCGGGAAGCTCTGCCGGAAAGTAGTCACCAGAGATCAATTTCCTCTTCTTGCCCTGCCCAGTTGATGGTGTTACAGTTGGTTGAGTCAGCTTGAGCACAAAGATCCCTGGCTCCACAGGTAACTTAAGTGCAGCACACTTGGACAGGCCATCTGCGATGTCGTTCTGAGCTCTCGGAACATGTTCCATCTGTAGGCCGTCAAAGTGCTCTTCAAGCTTTCTCACTTCATCAACATAAGCTTCCATCAACGAACTCTGATAATTTTTGTTTACTTGGCGGACAACCAGCTGTGAGTCACCCCTGACAATGAGCTTCCTTATCCCAAGGTCTGCCGCGATCCTAAGACCGGCAAGCAAACCCTCATACTCTACAGTATTGTTCGTCGCTTGCTCCTTGGGAAAGTGCATCTGGACCACGTACTTGAGGTGCTCTCCGGTGGGTGCGACAAGCAGCACGCCTGCACCGGCGCCTTGCAGCGAGAAGGCACCATCAAAGTACATCAGCCACTCTTTGCTAGCCTCTTTGACGGGGATGCTCGTCTCTGGAATTTCGTCATCTGGTGTTGGCGTCCATTCTGCTATGAACTCTGCCAAAGCTCTGCTCTGGATAGTTGAAGTGCTTTCAAACTTGAGGCCAAAGCTTGATAGTTCCAGTGCCCACTCGACAATCCTGCCTGTTGCTTCTTGATTTTGCAGTATCCTTTTCAACGGAAAGCGAGTGACAACTGTAATCTCATGTGCTTGGAAGTAATGGCGCAGCTTTCTCGAGGCCTTGAGAAGACCGAAAAGCAATTTCTGCACACAAGAGTACCTTCACCTAGCCCCCTGCATAAGGGAGCTGACAAAGTAAACTGGGCGCTGCACCATTTTCTTCTGCACCTCCTGTTTGTCGGGACTAGAGCTTTCCGGCAAAGCCCCCTGCTTGTCGCTGGATATGCTTGCCGGTGAAGCCCCCTGCTTGTCGCTGGACGTGCTTGCCGCGGTTGTTGGTTCATCATCCGCCTCCCTCTCCACTACTAACGCAGCACTAACCACTTGATTCGTTGCTGCTAAGTACAGCAGCAACTTCTCTTGTGGTTTAGGTGCGACAAGTATTGGAGTGGAGGACAGGTATCACTTTAAGTCCTGCAGCGCAACCTCTGCTTCCGGAGTCCATTTCATTGGACCTGCCTTTTTCAAGATTTTGAAAAATGGCAGGGCGCGTTCAGCTGAATTAGAGATAAACCTGCTGAGAGCAGCCACGCAACCGGCAAGTCTTCGTACATCTTTGACGCGCTTCGGGGCTTCAATCTGCTCGATGGCCTTGATCTTGTCGGGATTGGCTTCTATCCCCCGTTGAGACATGAAGAACCCGAGAAGCTTGCCGGAAGGCACTCCAAACACGCACTTCTCGGGATTCAGCTTGAGGTTGATCTTGCGCAGATTTGCAAAGGTCTCGTCCAGATCTTGAATCAAAGTTGCTTTGTCTTTGCTTTTGACCACTATGTCATCCATGTAGGCTTCCACATTTTTGTGCATCTGCGGCTCAAAAGCTTCATGGACTACCCTTGCAAATATTGAACCAGCATTCTTTAATCTGAAAGGCATCTGTATGAAACAATACGTGCCACATGGAGTAATGAACGCAGTTTTCTCCTCATCCTCTTCTGCCACGAAGATCTGATGATATCCTGAGTAAGCGTCAAGAAATGAAAGCAGATCACATCCAGCCGTGGAGTCAACAATCTGGTCAATGCGCGACAAGGGAAATGGGTCTTTGGGACAAGCTTTATTGACATCAGTGAAGTCTATACAAAGCCTCCATTTCCCGTTTGCTTTGTGCACGACAACAGGATTGGCCAACCACGTAGGATGGAGCACTCCTCTGACAAGGCCTGCTACTTCCAACTTCTTGATTTCTTCTGCAATGAACTCTTGGCGCTCCACTACTTGCTTCCTGACTTTTTGCTTGACGGGCCGCGCGTGAGGACAGATGGCAAGGTGGTGCTCAATTACTTTCCTGGGAACACAGGGGATGTCAGACGGTTACCATGCAAACACGTCGACATTCGCCCGCAGGAAAGCAACGAGCGCTTTCCTATTTAGGGTCTAAGGTGGCACTGATGGTGAAGGTACAACCAGTGTCGTCCTCCTTGGCGGACACCTTCTTGGTCTGTGGTGGAGCTGTCATCGTCTTGTTACGCTTGCCGGTGGAGCTCGATGGTGCGTCCTCGACGGTAGCGCAGCACTCCGAGGAGGTGCGCTTGCTGGAGTGGGCATCAGAGCTCTTGCCGGACTTGGTCTTCTTCTTCCCTCCGGGAGCTTCAGCGTCAAGCGTCATGCGATCTGCTGCGGCTGCTGCATCCCGGTAAATCTTGTCGGCGCAGATAAGGGCATCCTTCTTGTCACCAGGGACAGAGATGACGCTTATTGGGCCGGGCATCTTGAGCATGTTGTAGCCGTAGTGAGAGGCTGCCATGAACTTGGCGAGTGCTGGACTGCCGAGTATCCCATTGTATGGCAATGGAAAATCAGCTACGTCAACCGTGACCCTCTCAGTCCTGTAGTTCATCTCGCTGCCAAATGTCACTGGCAACGTGATCTTTCCCTTTGGCTTGCTCCTTCCCGGATTGATTCCTTGGAATGTGCCGGTCTCTTCGAGCTCGCTGTCAGGGATCTAGAGCTTCTGGAGTACAGCGGAGGAGATCAGATTCAAGCCGGCCCCGCCGTCAACTAACATCTTGGTGACCTTGAGGTTGCGGATAGTTGGTGAAACCAACATCGGCAAGCACCCGACCGCAGTGGTGCGATCAGGGTGGTCCTCAATATCAAAGATGATAGGCGTGCTGGACCACTTCAGAGGCTTGCGTGACTCTACGGATGGTTCTGCTGCATTGACTTCCCGCGCCCACTGCTTGAGTTGGCGGTGTGAAGTATGCAGAGAAGCTCCTCCGTCAACGCACAGGACCTCTGTGGCTTTCTGGAACTCCTGCTCACTGGTCTCATCCTCATCCATATCCTCATCTTCGTCTTCTTCTTCATCCTTGTCGCGGCCGCGGGGAGGTCTGTCTCCTTGCCGCTGCTTGGCCTTGCCGCGGCGTCCTCCCCGGCCAGGGCACTTCTTGCCGGATCCTCCATCACCTCCTTGGGCCTTCTCCTTGTCGCGTCGCTCGTACTCAGATTTTTGCAGCTCAACGAGCTGCTCGACCTTCTTCTAACTCTGGAGATCGTGGCCCTTGGTGCGGTGGATCTTGCAAGATCTTGTTGTTGGTGCCGTCCCGCTGTGTCGGCCGCCCACCTGGCAGTTGGTGCATGCGGCAGTCTCCTTGCCGGAGCTACCAACTTTGGCTTCCTTGGCGCCACCTCCATTGCCGGACTGCTCGACAACTAGCACATCTTTGCCCTTCTTCTTTCTGTTGTTCCGCCGCTGGTTTTTCCTTGCCGGGGCAGCATCTTTGCTGTCAGATCCTCCTGCTCCTACAGTCTCTCCAGGGAGTCGCCTCCCTTCCTCAGCCCGTGCACACTTGTCGGCCAGAGCATATAGCTCGCTGACGTCCTTGATTTTGCACATCGCCATCTCCTCCTGCATCCTACGGTTTCGCACGTTCTGATGGAACACGCTGATGACCGCAGCGGGGTGGATATCTGGGATATTGTAATGCACACGACTGAATCTCTGTATGTACTTGCGCAGGGACTCTCCTTCCTTCTGGACGAGTATATGAAGATCACTTTCTTGGCCATGGGGTTTGTGGCCACCTGTGAAGGCACCGACAAACTGATGGCACAGATCTGCCCAAGAGGATATGGAGTTGTCCGGCAAATGCATGAGCCAGGATCTGACATTGGGCTTGAGTACCAACGGGAAGTAGTTGGCAAGGATCTTGTCGTCTCGTCCCCCGGCAGCTTGCACCGCGATGGTGTAAATGCTGAGGAACTCCGACGGATGTGACTTGCCGTCGTACTTTTCCGGTACGTCTGGCTTGAAGTTCTTGGTACTGGGCCACTGGACTTGCCGCAGCTCACGAGTAAACGCAGGGCAGCCTACCGATTACGGCAGGTCGCCTGGTTCCCCTGGCGCATGCATATCAACAGTGGCCCAGCGCGCTGGTCAGATTGACGCCGCGCTCCTCTTCGGTGCTCGATGTGGGTACGAGCGTCTTCTTGCCGTCGTTCTATAAGAACTTGGCGCTGATCGCGACGAGCTCATGGTCCGACGATGCTGAGAGAGTCATTGTCGAGGTTGGCCCGGCGAGCAGGCGATCTTGGCCTCCGAGGCGGAGAGTGCACGGTGGTTGCACCCCCACCGGTTCTGTCGCCATCGGCTTGTACTTGGCGGTCTTGCCGCGGCTGCGACACGCTCGACTGTCACGGAGTGTCGCCGTTGGCGAAGCCGATGAGACTCTGGATGGTGGCCCTCCATTCGTCAATCTTGTCCGGCGTAGGAGGGAAGTCTAGAAGCAGTTGAGCCCTCGCCAGAGCTTCTGCTGGAGTGGATGGTGGCAGCAGCGAACGGTGCGAGGAACGAGACGTGCTCGAACTTCTAACTACGTTAGAAGGAGCAGTATCTCGTCCGTGCAACCGTGCCACGCTCGTGCCAGCATGGTGGCGTGCAAGCTGGTCTTGAGCGTCTCGAGATCCACCAGCTTGATTTTGATTCAGAAAGCGTATGGCACCGTGAGAGCCATGACGCTGCCGGTCCCGCGCCTCTTGAGATTGACGCGGTGCCTGTCCGGTAGTCGAGGTTTGTGCAGCCTTGTCCTTGGACTTGGCAGCACCTTGGGCTCCCTCATCGACGTCCATTCCTCTGCCGGCGTCTACTCCACCACTCACTGGCTCTGGTGGTGGCGGGTTCGACGCGGACGGAGCGGCCACCTCCGAAGTCTTCTTCTTCGGTGGCATGTCGATGAAAATGATGACGAATACGAAGATGCGGCTCGTGCGAACGCCGGATCAGGTTCACACAACCTCGACGCCCCCTACCTGGTGACCAAAGATGTCGTGGTAGGCTGAACCACGGACACCGATGGGACCGGAGCCCCTTTCGGTTCGGCAAGGGGCAGAGATGGCACGAAGAGCAGATCATGGCGAAGCACACGAGCGGTTTTTGCCCAGCTTCGGAGCTCTCCGGAGAGATAATACTCCTACTGCTGCTTTGTGGTTGTATTGATTTCTTGCTCGGGAGCTTGAGAGCTACAAAACCGAGCGCGAGTGTGGCTATGGCTGTCGAATGTTTCGAACCTCCGAACCCCTTCTACGTTGCACACGGGCCTCCATTTATATGCTAAAGGGGTCACCGACAGGTGGCAACGCAGAGGAGGGTAAAAATGTAAAAAGAGTAGTGGTTGGTACAGCTACTTGTACACTATACTCTACCTAACCCTGGCGGCAGGGGACAAGAGCCTTAAATGCCCGTCTAAGTCACCCAAACAGTGCAAAAAGCAACCGTCAGGGACGCCACCGTTCGCCACGATGGCGGCCTTGTCATCGCCGCTCGCCACTGTGCACCGCTTAGCTGCACAGCCCTCCGCCACGCGCGCCTGGAAAGGTCCCGTGGCGACACGTTGGTAGATGAGCTGGAGCGCCGGTGTTGTGTGGAAGCTTACCGCGGCAAGGGTCTTGTCGCGCCCAGAGCTTGCCGCTCATCGAGCCTTGCGGAGGCGTGTGACGCGTCGCGGCAAGTTCCTTGATTGGTCTTCCCGGCAAGCTCCTCTTGCCGGGGCCTTGTTTCCTTGGGGTGCCTTGATTGGCCTTCCCGGCAAGCTCCTCTTGTCGGGGTCTTGTTTCCTTAGCTTGAACACTTTGTTCTTGAATGGCTCCAAGGGAACCATGGAGGATCTTGGCGGTCACCTGGCAGGCCTAGCCACGGGACGCTGCGACTGCCCGTGCACAAGTTTGGGATACTAGGGTACCCCTACTCATGTACACCGACAAAGGCCAACCGCTTCCGCAAGGAAGTGAAGAAGCCTTCGCTAGTCTCTGCGTAAGCGTTCATCGTGTTTGTCTTGTTTCTTTTGACAAATCTTTTTCCGAGTCCTTATATTCTCTTTCTTTTGCTTCAGGGCTCCTCTTTCACTAGAGAGGGTCGTCGTCCCCTCCGTCATGGGGTCGGTCAAGACGTCCGCCAATACTCGGTGGATCGACCCCGCCGCCGACCTCCGGGAGGCGACGGAGCGAAACGCGCAGGAGAAGCGCGACGAGGTGGAGGCCGACCGCCTAGCGAAGGCGGCAGCTTCCGCCCAAAGGAGGCTGGAGGAGGCCGAGGCTGCCGTCACGGCCCAGCAGCAGGCGGAGGAAGTCGCGTGCCTTCAGTCGGCGCTGCTGGTCGCCCCACTGAACTCTGCGCCGCCAGCCCCAGAGGTCATGGGGCAGACTGGAGACGTCGGCGGAGAGTATTCCGTCGCGGAGAAGGACGGTGGCGAGGGCTCTGCGTCGGGCACAGCCTCGCCGCCACCTCCGCCGCATGGCAAGCAGCCGGTGGGCCCGTTAGTGCCGTCGACTGAGGACGAGGCAGTGGCAAGGCTGCTTCTTCAGGTCGCCACACCAGCGCGCCGCCGTCTTGAGAAGGCGGCCTCGGCCACGCCCTTGAGGCCGAACCGCCAGCTCGGCCATCGGATGCCCGGCGACAAGCGCGCGCCCAGGTGGAGTGCGAGGAGGCGGCGACGGACCGCTGAACCGGCACTCTGGACGCGTGCGAGGAGAAGCTGCGGGCAGGCGAGGCCATCGAGGTTGCACGAGGCGCATCTGGCGCCACGTCGTCTATCCGCACGTTTTCCTTCTTCTTTTGACTTTGTCTCTTCTCGTAGAGGCCGCCAGCACCCACTAGGTGTAATCCCGAGTTCTAGGCGGCTGTCGCGGCGACCGAACTCAATTTGGCAGTTCCTCATTTTGTTCTTTGTCGATTGTCTATCGCAGAGTATCACAACCTCCGTCACGCCTTCAACCGCAGCGTTGAGCTGCTGCGAGGCGGACTGCCGACTTGTCGGAGAGCCGTAGTAAGTTCTTCTTCTTTTTCGCGTATTGGCGCACCAGCGGGCTATAATCCCGAGATTCGGGCCATTGCCGGCGTTGGGCGGATCTTCCGGCGACCTTTCTTGGCGGCGACTTAGCGTCTTTTTCTTTTTGTTCTTGTGAGGCCAATGCGCTCTTGAAACGGTTGGGCCAAATCAGCATGGCCCTTCGCACCAAGGAGGAGGAGTGCAACAAGCTTGCCTCAGAGCGCGAGTTGTTGACCGCACAGTTGGCGGAGCAGAAGGAGCTGCTTAGGGCGGCTCAGGACGAGGCGGGGCAAAAAGAGACCGCCCTCCTAGCCGAGTTCTAGATAGAACGCTCCTCCTGGACCGACAGGGAGGCGATGCTGACTTCCGGCTTCCACGAGATCGAAGACATCGTCGATGGTGAGTTCCTTTGTTTTCTTTCTTCGATCCGCCGACTGCGAGTCCGGCTGATTTCTGATTCTTTCTTTTTGCTTCTTTCTGTCTTGGGCAGACTTCTTCCCCAGCCATTCGCAGGCGGCCATCCAACCCATCAAGGCCGCTCGTGAGGCGCGGAGAGCAAGTGGCGAAGAGGTTGCCACCAACGCCCCCCTGACCGTCGACGAGTAGCTCCTGAGCATTGAGACTCGTCTGCGGCCGGCGCATCAGCTACTACGCCGGCTTCAACGCGCCGACGCCCAGGCGATCTCTGCCCTATGGCTGGGCCTGGCGGTCCTGAGTAAGCGTCAAGAAATGAAAGCAGATCACATCCAGCCGTGGAGTCAACAATCTGGTCAATGCGCGACAAGGGAAATGGGTCTTTGGGACAAGCTTTATTGACATCAGTGAAGTCTATACAAAGCCTCCATTTCCCGTTTGCTTTGTGCACGACAACAGGATTGGCCAACCACGTAGGATGGAGCACTCCTCTGACAAGGCCTGCTACTTCCAACTTCTTGATTTCTTCTGCAATGAACTCTTTGCGCTCCACTGCTTGCTTCCTGACTTTTTGCTTGACGGGCCGCGCGTGAGGACAGATGGCAAGGTGGTGCTCAATTACTTTCCTGGGAACACCGGGGATGTCAGACGGTTGCCATGCAAACACGTCAACATTGCCCTTGAGAAAGCAACGGCGCTTCCTATTTAGGGTCTAAGGTGGCACTGATGGTGAAGGTACAACCAGTGTCGTCCTCCTTGGCGGACACCTTCTTGATACGTGGTGGAGCTGTCATCGTCTTATTACGCTTGCGGTGGAGCTCGATGGTGCGTCCTCGACGGTAGCGCAGCACTCCGAGGAGGTGCGCTTGCTGGAGTGGGCATCAGAGCTCTTGCCGGACTTGGTCTTCTTCTTCCCTCCGGGAGCTTCAGCGTCAAGCGTCATGCGATCTGCTGCGGCTGCTGCATCCCGGTAAATCTTGTCGGCGCAGATAAGGGCATCCTTCTTGTCACCAGGGACAGAGATGACGCTTATTGGGCCGGGCATCTTGAGCATGTTGTAGGCGTAGTGAGAGGCTGCCATGAACTTGGCGGTCTTTGGACTGCGAGTATCCCATTGTATGGCAATGGAAAATCAGCTACGTCAAACGTGACCCTCTCAGTCCTGTAGTTCATCTCGCTGCCAAATGTCACTGGCAACGTGATCTTTCCCTTTGGCTTGCTCCTTCCCGGATTGATTCCTTGGAATGTGCCGGTCTCTTCAAGCTCGCTGTCAGGGATCTGGAGCTTCTGGAGTACAGCGGAGGAGATCAGATTCAAGCCGGCCCCGCCGTCAACTAACATCTTGGTGACCTTGAGGTTGCGGATAGTTGGTGAAACCAACATCGGCAAGCACCCGACATGATGGTGCGATCGGGTGGTCCTCAATATCAAAGATGATAGGCGTCTTTGGACCACTTCAGAGGCTTGCGTGACTCTCACGGATGGTTCTGCTGCATTGACTTCCCGCGCCCACTGCTTGAGTTGGCGGTGTGAAGTATGCAGAGAAGCTCCTCCGTCAACGCACAGGACCTCTGTGGCTTTCTGGAACTCCTGCTCACTGGTCTCATCCTCATCCATATCCTCATCTTCGTCTTCTTCTTCATCCTTGTCGCGGCCGCGGGGAGGTCTGTCTCCTTGCCGCTGCTTGGCCTTGCCGCGGCGTCCTCCCCGGCCAGGGCGCTTCTTGCCGGATCCTCCATCACCTCCTTGGGCCTTCTCCTTGTCGCGTCGCTCGTACTCAGATTTTTGCAGCTCGACGAGCTGCTCGACCTTCTTGTAACTCTGGAGATCGTGGCCCTTGGTGCGGTGGATCTTGCAGTACTGTTTGTTGGTGTCGTCCTGCTTGTCGGCGGCCGCCACAGCCTGGCAGTTGGTGCATGCGGCAGTCTCCTTGCCGGAGCTACCAACTTTGGCTTCCTTGGCGCCACCTCCGTTGCCGGACTGCTCGACAACTAGCACATCTTTGCCCTTCTTCTTTCTGTTGTTCCGCCGCCGGTTTTTCCTTGCCGGGGCGGCATCTTCGCTGTCAGATCCTCCTGCTCCTACAGTCTCTCCGGGGAGTCGCCTCCCTTCCTCAGCCCGTGCACACTTGTCGGCCAGAGCATATAGCTCGCTGACGTCCTTGATTTTGCATATCGCCATCTCCTCCTGCATCCTACAGTTTCGCACGTTCTGATGGAACACACTGATGACCGCAGCGGGGTGGATATCTGGGATGTTGTAATGCACACGACTGAATCTCTGTATGTACTTGCGCAGGGACTCTCCTTCCTTCTGGACGAGTATATGAAGATCACTTTCTTGGCCATGGGGTTTGTGGCCACCTGTGAAGGCACCGACAAACTGATGGCACAGATCTGCCCAAGAGGATATGGAGTTGTCCGGCAAATGCATGAGCCAGGATCTGACATTGGGCTTGAGTACCAACGGGAAGTAGTTGGCAAGGATCTTGTCGTCTCGTCCCTCGGCAGCTTGCACCGCGATGGTGTAAATGCTGAGGAACTCCGACGGATGTGACTTGCCGTCGTACTTTTCCGGTACGTCTGGCTTGAAGTTCTTGGTACTGGGCCACTGGACTTGCCGCAGCTCACGAGTAAATGCAGGGCAGCCTACCGATTACGGCAGGTCGCCTGGTTCCCCTGGCGCATGCATATCAACAGTGGCCCAGCGCGCTGGTCAGATTGACGCCGCGCTCCTCTTCGGTGCTCGACGTGGGTACGAGCGTCTTCTTGCCATCGTTCTATAAGAACTTGGCGCTGATCGCGACGAGCTCGTGGGTCTGACGATGTAGTAGAGTCGCTGTCGAGGTTGGCCCGGCGAGCAGGCGATCTTGGCCTCCGAGGCGGAGAGTGCACGGTGGTTGCACCCCCACCGGTTCTGTCGCCATCGGCTTGTACTTGGCGGTCTTGCCGCGGCTGCGACGCGCTCGACTGTCGCGGAGTGTCGCCGTTGGCGAAGCCGATGAGACTCTGGATGGTGGCCCTCCATTCGTCGATCTTGTCCGGCGTAGGAGGGAAGTCTAGAAGCAGTCGAGCCCTCGCCAGAGCTTCTGCTGGAGTGGATGGTGGCAGCGGCGAACGGTGCGAGGAACGAGACGTGCTCGAACTTCTAACTACGTTAGAAGGAGCAGTATCTCGTCCGTGCAACCGTGCCACGCTCGTGCCAGCATGTTGGCGTGCAAGCTGGTCTTGAGCGTCTCGAGATCCACCAGCTTGATTTTGATTCAGCAAGCGTATGGCACCGTGGGAGCCATGACGCTGCCGGTCCCGCGCCTCTTGAGATGGACGCGGTGCTTGTCCGGTAGTCGAGGTTTGTGCAGCCTTGTCCTTGGACTTGGCAGCACCTTGGGCTCCCTCATCGACGTCCATTCCTCTGCCGGCGTCTACTCCACCACTCACTGGCTCTGGTGGTGGCGGGTTCGACGCGGACGGAGCGGCCACCTCCAAAGTCTTCTTCTTCGGTGGCATGTCGATGAAGATGATGACGGATACGAAGATGCGGCTCGTGCGAACGCCGGATCAGGTTCACACATCCTCGACGCCCCCTACCTGGCGACCAAAGATGTCGTGGTAGGCTGACCCACGGACACCTATGGGACCGGAGCCCCTTTCGGTTCGGCAAGGGGCGGAGATGGCACGAAGAGCAGATCATGGCGAAGCACATGAGCGGTTTTTACCCAGCTTTGGAGCTCTCCGGAGAGATAATACTCCTACTGCTGCTTTGTGGTTGTATTGATTTCTTGCTCGGGAGCTTGAGAGCTACAAAACCGAGCGCGAGTGTGGCTATGGCTGTCGAATGTTTCGAACCTCCGAACCCCTTCTACGTTGCACATGGGCCTCCATTTATATGCTAAAGGGGTCACCGACAGGTGGCAACGCAGAGGAGGGTAAAAATGTAAAAAGAGTAGTGGTTGGTACAGCTACTTGTACACTATACTCTACCTAACCCTGGCGGCAGGGGACAAGAGCCTTAAATGCCCATCTAAGTCACCCAAACAGTGCAAAAAGCAACCGTCAGGGACGCCACCGTTCGCCACGATGGCGGCCTTGTCATCGCCGCTCGCCACTGTGCACCGCTTAGCTGCACAGCCCTCCGCCACGCGCACCTGGAAAGGTCTTGTGGCGACACGTTGGTAGATGAGCTGGAGCGCCGGTGTTGTGTGGAAGCTTACCGCGGCAAGGGTCTTGTCGCGCCCAGGAGCTTGCCGCTCACTAAGCCTTGCCGGAGCGTGTGACGCGTCGCGGCAAGTTCCTTGATTGGTCTTCCCGGCAAGCTCCTCTTGCCGGGGCCTTGTTTCCTTGGGGTGCCTTGATTGGCCTTCCCGGCAAGCTCCTCTTGTCGGGGTCTTGTTTCCTTAGCTTGAACACTTTGTTCTTGAATGGCTCCAAGGGAACCATGGAGGATCTTGGCGGTCACCTGGCAGGCCTAGCCACGGGACGCTGCGACTGCCCGTGCACAAGTTTGGGATACTAGGGTACCCCTACTCTAGTACACTGACAAAGGCCAACCGCTACCGCAAGGAAGTGAAGAAGCCTCCGCTAGTCTCTGCGTAAGCGTTCATCGTGTTTGTCTTGTTTCTTTTGACAAATCTTTTTCCGAGTCCTTATATTCTCTTTCTTTTGCTTCAGGGCTCCTCTTTCTCTAGAGAGGGTCGTCGTCCCCTCCGTCATGGGGTCGGTCGAGACGTCCGCCAATACTCGGCGGATCGACCCCGCCGCCGACCTCCGGGAGGCGACGGAGCGAAACGCGCAGGAGAAGCGCGACAAGGTGGAGGCCGACCGCCTGGCGAAGGCGGCAGCTTCCGCCCAAAGGAGGCTGGAGGAGGCCGAGGCTACCGTCACGGCCCAGCAGCAGGCGGAGGAAGTCGTGCGCCTTCAGTCGGCGCTGCTGGTCGCCCCACTGAACTCCGCGCCGCCGGCCCTAGAGGTCATGGGGCAGACTGGAGACGTCGGCGGAGAGTATTCCGTCGCGGAGAAGGACAGTGGCGAGGGGTCTGCTTCGGGCACAGCCTCGCCGCCACCTCCGCCGCATGGCAAGCAGCCGGTGGGCCCATTAGTGCCGTTGACTGAGGACGAGGCAGTGGTAAGGTAGCTTCTTCAGGTCGCCACACCAGCGCGCCGCCGTCTTGAGAAGGCGGCCTCAGCACCACGCCCCTTGGAGGCCGGCGCCGCCAGCTCGGCCATCCCAGATGCCGAGGCGACAAGCGCCGCGCCCACTGGGTGGGTGCGAGGAGGCGGCGACGGACCGCTGAACGGGCACTCCTGGACATGCAGGAGAAGTTGCGGGCCGAAGGTGAGGCCATCCAGGGTTGCACCAGGGCGCATCTGGCGTCACGTGCGTCTATCCGGGTACGTTTTCCTTCTTCTTTTGACTTTGTCTCTTCTCTGTGGGGGCGCGCCACCCACTAGGTGTAGTCCCCGAGTTCTGGGCGGCTGCTGAGCAGGCGACCAGAACTCAATTTGGCGAGTTCCTCATTTTGTTCTTTGTCTGATTGTCTATCGCAGGAGTATCACAACCTCCGTGTCACCGCCTTCAACCGCAACGTTGGCTGCTGCGGAAGCGGACTGCCGACTTGTCGGAGAGCCGTAGTAAGTTCTTCTTCTTTTTCGCGGGGGCGTGCTGGCGCACCCGCGGGCTGTAGTCCGCGAGATTCGGGCTGACTGCCGAGCAATCGGGCCGGATCTTCCCGGCGACCTTTCTTGCTGACGACTTAACGTCTTTTTTCTTTTTTGTTCTTCAGAGGCCAACGCCGCTCTTCAGGAACGGTTGGGCCAAATCAGCATGGCCCTTCGCACCAAGGAGGAGGAGTGCAACAAGCTCGCCTCATAGCGCGACTTGTTGACCGCACAGTTGGCGGAGCAGAAGGAGCTGCTTAGGGCGGCTCAGGACGAGGCGGGGCAAAAAGAGACCGCCCTCCTGGCCGAGTTCGAGATAGAACGCTCCTCCTGGACCGACAGGGAGGCGATGCTGACTTCCGGCTTCCACGAGATCGAAGACATCGTCGATGGTGAGTTCCTTTGTTTTCTTTCTTCGATCCGCCCATCGCGAGTCCGGCTGATTCTGATTCTTTCTTTTGCTTTCTTCTGTCTTGGCAGATTTCTTCCCGACCATTCGCAGCGCCATCCAACCCATCAAGGCCGCTCGCGAGGCGCGGAGAGCAAGTGGCGAAGAGGTTGCCGCCAACGCCCCCCTGACCGTCGACGAGTAACTCCTGAGCATTGAGACTACGCTCTGCGGCGGATCATCGTTCTCCGCGCCGGCTTCAACGCGCCGACGCCCAGGCGATCTCTACCCTATGGCTGGGCCTGGCGGTCCTGTGCACTTCCAGTCGGACTGCCGACTGGCTGGAGGTCGCAGTTGGCCGTCTTGAGGCTTGGAAGGCTTCCTCGGCCCGGGCTGGAGCGCGCCGGGCCTTGGAGTTCGTCAAGGCTTGGTATCTAGGGCTGGACCTGGACCGACTGGCCGCGTTCCAGTCAGAGGCCCAGGCAGAGCTGGCGGCTGTGGAAGACGCCCTTGTCGAGCATGCTGCGGTGATCGCCGACTACACCGACACCAGCGTCTTCGTTCCTGAGCGGGCCGCATACGGTGAGGAGGTGCCCCAGGAGTGGTTCTGGATGAACCCCGACTACGACGAGGACTCGGCGGAGGTGATCGGTCCAGCACCGAGGAGGAAGACGAGGCAGAGGGTGGAGGCGAGATGGAGGCGCCAGAGGATGGAGCGGGCGACCAGCCTCAGCTCGATCGCGCCTCCAGCAACGAGCGACGCTCGACCAAGCCGGCCGCCGGTGGAGACGACCAAGCCGAGATCGCCCAGCCGACCGCTCCGGCGCCTGACGCCGCCGCTGCCTCCGACCCTCAGAACCCGCCTGCCGCTTCTTAGGCTTCTGTCTTGTTCTTACTTTTATCTACTTCATAGTCTTTGAAGAACTTGTTAATTTGCACAATTCCACCCACGGGGTGTATTTTGATCTTCAGCTCGAAGATTCGGCCAGGGGCCTAAGCTATGTAAATATTCGCCCGCTTTCTATCTTTCCTTGTTCGTTGCTCTTTTGGTTTTTCCCTTTGCCGCCTTCCCTTAGATGGCCACTTGCCAGTCGAACAGCCGCTCTGCGGACTGCCGTTGGATCAAGTACTTGGCTAATTTGGGGAGGCAAGTACTTGGCCGTTTAGAGTTTTTTTAACAAGTCGGATAGAAAACAGCAAGCCGACTATTCGAGAGTCGGGTTTGAAAAGAGGGGCTGGAAGCCGGCTTGGGCTATGCTTTATGCTTTGAGTCCTTAGCCATTTTTCGTGTGTGCGCTCGTTCTTGCTTACTCTCGCCTACCAACAGTCGCTCTGCGAGTTGTGGCTTCCGATAGGAGATGGCTTGAGCGCAGCACACTACTTTTCCGACTGCAGGAAGCATTTCATGGCGCTAGATGGCGAGTCCCCGGGCTGAATAGTCGGACCCGGTGCCAAGCGGCATAACAAAGAGTAGCATACTCGTAGGCATAAATCTGATCATAGAGATAACAAAAAAGGGCAGTCCCCGAGCTCGTCTCGGGGGGCCCAAGGTCTTGGTACTTTAACACAAAGGGTAGTACGATACATACTGCATCAACTGTAAAATCTTCAGAGAAGGTTTGCGTTCCATGGTCGTTCCGACTCTTTGCCGGAGTCGTCCCTCTTGCGTGCTCGGGGTTTCTGAGCGTCGATCAAGTAGTAGGAGTCGTTACCCAGTACTTTGCTGATGATGAAGGGGCCTTCCCAAGGTGCCGAAAACTTGTGTTGGCTGGCTGTTCACTGAATCAGCCGGAGCAGAAGGTCGCCCTCTTGGAAAGTTCTTGGCTTGACCTTCCTGTTGTAGTACCGGCGCAGACTCTGCTGGTAGATGCCGGACCGGCTGAGTACCAACAGCCGGCCCTCTTCTAGCAGATCAACACCATCTTGTCGTGCCTCCTCCGCTTCCTCTTCGGTGTACATGGTGACTCGTGGAGAGTCAAATTCTATGTCCATCGGGATGACGGCTTCGGCACCGTAGACGAGGAAGAAAGGCGTGAAGTCGGTTGACTTGTTTGGAGTCGTGCGCAGACTCCAGAGGACAGCTGGCAGCTCCTCAAGCCAACAGCCGGCCGAACGCTCGAGTGGCTCGACCAGTCGAGGCTTGATGCCGGATAGGATGAGTCCATTTGCTCGCTCCACCTGGCCGTTTGACTACGTATGGGCAATGGACGCTAAGTCCATTCGGATGCCCTACATCACGCAGAAACGGGCCAAGGCGCCTTTGGTGAATTCGGTGCCATTGTCGGTGATGATGCTGTGTGGTATGTCGTACCGCACCGTAATGTCGGTGATGAAAGTCACTGCAGTCGGACCATTCAACTTCTTGATGGGTTTTGCTTCTATCCACTTGGTGAACTTGTCCACTGCGACAAGCAGATGAGTTAGGCCTCCTCGGGCCGTCTTGAATGGTCCCACCATGTCGAGGCCCCAAACTGCAAAGGGCCAGGCGATGGGGATTGTCTTCAACGCGGAAGCCGGCTAGAGTGGCTTGGAGCGGAACACCTGGCACCCCTTGCAGTTTTGGACTAACTCCTTGGCCTCTTCTAGGGTAGTCGGCCAGAAGAAACCATCCCGAAAGGCTTTGGCGACGAGGGCTCTTGAAGCCGCGTGGTGGCCGCACTCGCCTTGTCGGATGTCTCTGAGAATGGCTTGGCCTTGCTCTGGCTCCATGCAGCGCTGGTAGACACCAGTGATGCTGCGCCTGACTAGCTCTCTGTTGACTATGGTATAGGCTGCTACTCGACGTTGCACTTGTCGAGCCGAAGTCTCGTCGGCCGGCAACTCTTTGTTCACTAGAAACTTGAGGATGGGCTGCGCCCATGAAGGCGCTGCTATTTCTTCAATTGCCACCACTGCGACTTGGACAAGGGCGGCTGGGGTGGGAGGCGGCGGGCTGGAGTCTGCGGCCGCTTGCTGGATTGATGGGGTCCCCGAGCCGACTGGCGCAGTCCCCGGGCCGACTGGCGCAGTCCCCGGGTTGGCTTCGACTGGGGCAGTCCCCGGGCCGGGTTCCGAAGTCCCCGAGCCGGGTTTTGAACTCCCCGGGCCGGCTTAGACTGAGATCTTCTTTGGGCCGTTTGCTGGGGCTCTTGAGTCGGATCCGACTCCTTCGGGGGGGGCACAAAGATGGAGTCTGATTCGGGTGAAGGCTTGATAGACGGCTTAAGGAGGCGCTGAAGAGCGATGCCAGAGGGTATTGCTTCACGGGTGGAGCCGATTCGTGCCAAGGCGTCTGCTTGCTCATTATCGTTCCTTGGCACGTGAAGGAACTCGCACCCCTCGAAGTACCCGCTGAGTTGCTGCACCAGGAATCAGTAGCTCGCCATGTTTGCATCTTTGGCGACCCAGTCGCCAGATGACTGCTGGACCACCAAATCGGAGTCGCCGTAGCACAGGATCCGGCGAATGCCGAGTTCTTTGGCAAGCCGGAGCCCTTGAATGAGCGCCTCGTATTCGGCAACGTTGTTGGAGGCGGCGAAGTGAATCTGCAGCACGTATTTGAGCTTGTCGCCTTTGGGGGAGGTGAGGACGACGCCGGCTCCCAAGCCGGTGCGCATCTTGGAGCCGTCGAAATGCATCCGCCAATCGGTGGAGTCTGGTGCTGGCGGCAGGTACTGGGTCTCAGCCAGTCGACAAGAAAGTCGGCCAGTGCTTGCGACTTGATGGCGGTGCGGGGCTAGTAGTCAATGGTGTAGGGAGCCAAATCTATAGCCCATTTGGCCACTCGGCCAGAGGCGTCTCGGCTCCCAATGATCTCTGCCAGCGGAGCTGTGCAAACCACAGTAATTGGATGCTCTTGAAAGTAAGGCTTCAGCTTCTTGGCAGCGAAGTGCACGCCGTAGCACATCTTCTCGTAGTGAGGGTAGTTTTGCTTGGAGGTCGACAGTACCTCGCTCAACTAATACACCGGTCTCTGGACAGGGAGCGCTGCGCTCGACTACAATGACTGTGCTGACTACTCGGCTGGTGGCGGCAATGTATAGGAGCATGGGCTCTTTGGGAGTCGGAGCCGCCCGCACAGGGGGAGTAGTCAACATCTTCTTCAGCTGGAGGAACACTTCATCCGCCTTGTGGTTCCATTCAAAAAAAGTGGTCTTCTTCATCAGTTGGTACAAAGGGAGGGCTTTCTCACCCAGCCGACTGATGAATCGGCTGATGGAGGCCAAGCAGCCGGTGAACTTCTGCACATCCAACAGTCGGCTGGGAACCTCCATCCTCTCGATGGCCTTGATCTTCACAGGGTTACACTCTATGCCCCGTTCAGAGACCAGGAAGCCAAGAAGTTGTCCGGCCAGTACTCCGAAAACGCACTTCTCCGGGTTGAGCTTGATCTGGAATCGGCGCAAGTTCTCAAAGGTCTCCTTGAGGTCTTCTAGCAGTGTTCCTCGCTTCTCCGTCTTCACCACTACATCATCCACGTAGACGTGGGCGTTTCTGCCGAGTTGCTTGAGGAGGCACTTCTGCATGCAACGCTGAAAGGTGGCGTCGGCATTCCTCAAGCTGAACGTCATAGTCAGGTAGAAGAAGGATCCAAATGGCGTGATGAAGGCAGGACTTCAGTCTGTCTGCTGGGTTTAGCTTGATCTAGTGATATCCGGAATATGCATCTAAGAAACTCAACAGCTCGCATCCGGCTGTGGAGTCTATCACCTGATCGATCCTTGGTAGGGCAAACGGGTCCTTCAAGCAGGCTCTGTTGAGGCTTGTGTAGTTGATACACATCCGCCATTGCTTGTTCTTCTTCAACACCAGAACTGGGTTGGCCAACCACTCTGGAAAAAACACTTCCATAATGAAGCGGGCTGCTAGGAGTCCGGCTATCTCTTCTCCAACAACTCTTCTTTTTTCTTCTGATAGGCGACGCAAAGTTTGCCTGACTGGCTTCACATCAGACCGGACGTGTAGCTTGTGCTCGGCGAATTCCGTCGGTACACCTGGCATGTCTTTAGGGGACCATGCGAAGATGTCTCGATTCTCACGGAGGAAATCGACGAGCTCACCTTCCTATTTGCTGTCAAGGTTCGTACCCATGACAGCGTACCTCTCTGGGTGCTCCGGGTCCAAGGGTATCTTCTTAGTCGCTTGGGCCGGCTTGAACGACCCCTCAGCTTCCGACTCCTTGGGGTCAGGCGACATCTCTGGCTGCTTTCCGGCCATCACCACTACCCGATCAAGGAGCCGCTTCTCAGCTGCGATCACCAGGGACTCGGCCAACCGACTGCTCTCTGCTGCGCAAGCGGACGACTTCCTGTAGTCGCCAGTCACGGTCAGAATTCCCTTGGTACTCGGCATCTTCATCTTGAGGTAGGCGTAGTGGGGGACCGCCATGAACTTGGCCAAGGCAGGTCGGCCAAGCAGTGCATGGTAGGGGCTTTCGAGGTCCGTCACTTCAAACCAGACTGGCTCTCGGGAGAAATGATCTTTGTCTCCGAAGAGGACATCTATAAGGATCTTGCCGATTGGCGAGCAGGAAAGGCCAGGTACAATGCCGTGAAATACAGTCCGGCTACTCTGAAGCTGTCTCTGCTTGATTCCTAACTTCTCCATGGTATCCTTGTGTAGGATGTTGATGCTGCTCCCTCCGTCTATCAGCACTCTTGAAAAGCGGGCGGCCCGCCTATCAGTGGCCAAGGTGGCACTCAAGACCAAGGCATAAGAGCCCGGATTCGGCATCACCTCTGGGTGATCTGCTCTGCTCCAACTGATAGGGTTCTCGGACCAATGCATGAACTCTGGGGTGTCTGATGCTACCGCATTCACTTCTTGTTGCTGCAGCCGCCTGCTGCGTCGATCGTCAGCCACACTGGTGAACACCACGTAGGCTCCGTGCTCCTCTGGGTACTCATCTTGCACTGCACCCACTGGCCTGGCAGCCGACTGCTGGTGTGGCGGTGGAGGCGGTGGCCCAGCAGGAGGGGGAGGTTGGAGGCCTTTGCCCTTGGCGATTCTTGTAAGCCAGTGGCATTTTCGGGTAGTGTGGTTGGATGGCTTCACGCCGCTATGGAACTTGCAGGGGCTATCGAGAGTCTGCTCATAGGAGAAGGCCGGCAACCAATTAGACTTGCCGCCTTTCTGTCGCTTAGTCGGAGGCTGCCCCTCCGGCTGTTGATCTTCGACTGTCGCAACCTGCCGACTGCTGGAAGTCGGCTGCTGGGCCTTGCGCTTGTGGTTGTTCTGCTGTTGCCATCGACTGGCGTCTCCAGCCGGAGTTCTGGGGGCCTGAGGGGCCGCCTTGCCAGTCGCACCAACCTGTATCTCCGTCTTCATGGATGAGTCGGCTGTGGCATACTTGTCTGCTATGATCAGCAGCTCGTCGAGAGTCTCCGGATGGTCGCAGAGGAGCTTGTGCTTGAGGAGGGTGCCTTCTCTGCACCCGGCCGTGAAGTATTCGATGGCCTGCACCTCGTGCACGGCCTCGCAGGAGTTCTGGAGCTCGGCCCAACGCGTGAGGTAATCGCGAGTGGACTCGTCGGGGCCTTGCACACATAAGGACAATTGGCGAGGTTTGGGAGGTCGCTTGTAGGTGCTTGTGAAGTTGCGGATGAAGGCCTCGGTGAAGTCGACCCAGCTATTGATGCTGCGCGGCTTCAGGCTATTCAGCCACGTCCGGGCTGTCCCTTGGAGCATGAGGGGAACATACTTCACGGCAACCCTCTTGTTGTCGTTCGCTATGCTGACAGCCGTGGAGTAGTCAACAAGCCAGTCCTCCGGCTTCACGGAGCCGGTGTACTTGGGAGTATCTTGAGGAAGTGTGAACCCTTTGGGAAAGGGCTCGTCTCGAATGCGGGGTCTGAAACAAGGGGGACCCAACTCGTCTTCTTCTTCCAGCGCCGGGGATCGATGAAGTCGGTCGATCCGATGGCGGGCGTCGTTCTCTCCGACTCCCTCTCGGCGGCCAAGGCGGTCGCCGAGAGTCGGATGCTCAACGGAAGGCGGGGAGACTCGCCTTTCTCGTCAAGGAGGGGGAGGCAGATAGTCGCCCCGCCGCTCCACTGCTCTGGGGCGGCCGTCTTGGTCGCGCTCGATGGTGATGCGAGTCCGACTGTGGCTGACAGCCGGATCGTCATTTCTTCTCCCGCGGACTCCGCCAGTCAGAGTCCGAGATGTCGCGCCTTGGTCTCGGCGGGAAGGCAAGTCATCGTTTCGCCGCTGCGGCGCTTCCGTGCGGCAGCCGGCTTCGTTCTACGCGCAGCCGCGTCCAGGAGCTGCTGGACTTGCTCCGTCATCAGGCGGCGCTCTTCGCCTTCGAAGTTGTCGAGCTCGTCTGCCGCCGCCTGGGCGGCGCGGATGTTCTCCGCGGGCGTGGCGTACACGGGGCGGTTGGCCCCGAATAGGGTGGCGATGGCTACGCCGCGCTGCTGGACCACGCCTAGGCGGCTAGGCCCAGTCGGGGATGGCGAGCCGCCCACAGCGCGATCCATCTCACGCTGGTAGGCCGCTGACAAGCGTCTCATGCTTGCCAGCTTCTTCGCGGCCTCGACGATCTGGAGGCGGCGGGCCTCCAGCATCTCGGCGTCTGCGTCTTCGGGAATAGGCGTAGTTAGGTCACGTAGGGCCGGGTCGAGCGGGTCATGAGCCGCTTCCCCGGAGGGCTCGCCGTGGCTGATGACGAGCACCTCCGTGACGGCACTTCTGCCGCTCCCCTCGCAAGGGAGTGGCTCATCGTAAAGCACCACGTTGGTGGGCAACGCGTCGAGCGACGCGATGTCGGAGTCGACCAGCATCGAGTCGGTGGAGCCTACGGACTCCAAGTCCACGGCAGGCTCGCCGGTGACATGGAGTTGATCGAGGAGTCCCGCGAGGAGGCTCTCGGGGCCGCTCGTGCCCGCGTCGGATGCAGGCTCGTCGGAGAAGCGAACCTCGCCGACAAGTTCGGCGAGGCGGCTGGCAGCACAGGCGATCTTAGCGCCGTGCAGGGCGTCGACGCAGACGCCGTCGGGCGTACCTGGCTGGTTGTGCTCGCCAGGAAGGAAGAGGGTTCCCGTCCAGAACAGATCTCCGAACGACGGTGCACCAGGCCCCACGGTGGGCGCCAAATGTCGGGGGTTGGGTGCGACATATGCCAAAGGATGGCTTATCATGGTGGGGGCGAGTAGAACGTCGCGGTGCTCGAAAGCGTGATGGCGTGAACATGCACGCCGGCGAATCTTACCCATCTTCGGGGCTCTCCGAGGAGATAACACCCCTACTGCTGCTCTGCGGGGTCTCCGCATGATCACTAAGGCGAAGTGAATAGAGGGTCGCTCCTAGAGCTGTTTCGGGCAGATGGAGAGGGCAAGGCTAGCTCCCTCCTTCCTATGTAGTGTGTCTTGTGCTAATGGGTTCGAACCCTTTGCATGGGTGCCCTGGGGGTTTATATAGTCCTACCCCCAGGGGTACAATGGTAAAAACCGACTGGGGCGGGTCCCAGCCGTCTGTCTCTCAGGCGCCGTCTTTCCTGCCGACTCCTGGGGCCCGCCGACCGGTCGGGCCCGCTGACTGGTGGGTCCCGCCGACCGGCCTGGTACGAGGGCGCCAGCCCGCGCCCGCCGCGGGTGGGTCTTGTCGGCTGCAGATCACTGTAGTCGCGCTTCTAATGATGCGGGCTTGGTCTTGGGGTCGTGGCGACAATGCCGCCGCCTGGCGGGCGATCACTGTTGCCATTCCCCTGTCATGTCTGGTTAATGGCTTGGGGACCCGTGGGAGGGGCCGGCCGACTCTGGGGGACCTACTCCCAACGGGTCCGACTCTTGGCGCTCTTGCCGTCTTTAGCATTCCTGCTGACTGGTAGGCCCCGCCATCTCTGGGCCGTGCAGACAGGTCGTCGTGGGTACAGGGCCCCGCCCTAAGGGATGATGTCAGGGTTGGTATGGCAACAGTGCCGCTCTGGGCGGAGATCTCCGTGAGTGAGGCGCACTGTGGTCATACCAGCCCTTTAATCACAGGGTGGTTGGAGTCGCAGGCTGACTCCCGTAGTGGGCTTCTGGGGAGTCGCCCCTGGGACTCGGCTCGTCTTGGAGTCGCCTCCGGGACTCGGTTTGTCTTGGAGTCGCTTCTGAGACTCAGTTCGTCTTGGAGTCGCTTCTGGGACTCGGTTTGTCTTGGAGTCGCCTCTGGGACTCGGTTCGTCTGGGAGTCGACGAGGGTACTTAAGGGGCGCAGTTAGCCCCGATGCTTTGAAAGTTTCTGGGACTTGGGTTGGCCTACCCGTGGCCCATTACTCCGACAGGTGTCCCAAATAGTGGGCGGGAGCGATTTCGGCCGCGCATGTGTGCTTAGGCGGCCATTGTGTATGAATGTTTTTCGGATGCGGTTGGGTGGCGTCTAGATGAAGCTACAAACCTACCCCGGTTTAGACCTTATGACGTCGGGCCGGTAAGTTTCATGGGTCGGAGTTATTAGAAAAGTAATTTCTTTGTACTACCAAACATTGGTCTCACGCGGTTTCGGGCGAGTAGAAGCTCTTTTGGCGCTTCGTTCAAAATTTTGAAACACAAGCATTCACGTTTAGAGTACTCTTGAACTATGAGGATTGACCTAAATATACCACATTATATTTGACCTTGTATGTTTGAAAACCTCATTAAATTATCCGCTTCTTTTTGAAACTTTGACACATGAAAATCCTATAACTACCATTATCTTGGAATGGAGGAGCTAAATTTGAATCTATTTTGTACACGACTACATATGCTATTATGTACAGAATCAGAGCAAAGATTGGTGCCCCCATAATTTAGGTATGGTTTACAAATGCCATGATATCAAATTCAAATAATTGAATGGACTTCATGTTGAATTCGATTTTTTTAAACCACCTTAAGTTGAATTCAAATGTATGCTAGTTCATAGGTAATAGCTATTTATAATGTCCATTGTGTAACTTTTGTATGTATAATGTGCTTTACACACACAACATGAACTATACTCATGTTTATATTCGATTGCTAAAGCGATGCATTGTTTGGAGTTCAAAATACTAACTATGTGGATCAATTGTGTCGAATAATAACATAGACATGCTCAAATTCGATAGAATCTAGATGTTTGATGGATCAATGTCCGCTCCTTACGCGAATTGAAAATATCATGATCCCATCCTAATATTTGGATTCAATTTATATCTTTAATCAATGTGTAGAGCAGTCTTTTACATGTAGTTTCACTCTCCATCGGTGGTCTCTCATACATGCTCACACACTCTCTCCCGAGGTGTCTTTCTCGCACACATGCTCTAGATATAGCCCTCCCTCCCTCTCGTAACCATTTACAACTGTTTTCACTAACCTTTATCACAAGCACTCTTCCTCTCGCAAACATACACACGCACAATCCTCATCGACCCTTTTTATATACATGGACATGCCTACGTGTATCATGTACGCACATTATCTTTACGCCTGTCTCTCACGCATTTTCTCACACCTCTCTTGTTAATCGACGAATATGATTCTAGTAGAGCATTCTGTAGGATGCCCCTTAAAGTTAGGTTGGATGAATAGTAATATCAGAGATAAAGGGGCTACCTTAGTCCGAGAACCTAGGGTTACAAATCCTAGCTGGCTTTGTAAGTGGACATAGAGTCTTTCACAATTCTGCTATCTTTGTCTTGTATGACTAGTCATCCATGGGTCTTCCTAAATGTGTCACGGGCCGACCAATTTGGCGCAGGATGGAACAGAACGAAGGGCCTCACCTCGACCCACCGGACCTCACGCGGTGACACACCCTCTGCCCCCACGTCTCGTTATCTTCTCACAACCACACATACCAACACAAACACCACACACACAGAAAATTTCTCCTGGTGCCTCTATTCCTCCCCTTGCATATACACACTCAAGGGAATGGAATCTCTTGTAAATAACGTCATATTCGTCTCTCTCTCTAGACCACTCTCATTTCTCGTGCTATCTCTCCCACGCCCCCGGTCGGCCCTCTATCCATGCCTCTCTCGAATCGTAATACACACACATACATCTCTAGGCCCGCCAAATGCATCAACTACACATTCACACATGTTACATCACGCACCCATTGATCTAAAAAGCCTCTCTTCACCTTTATTTCGCATACAACATTCCTTTTGAATAAAGTGTGGCCAAAAAATTATTCTAGAGTTTCTACATATATACAACATTACAAAGTTTTATGGAGGAGTACGAATGCTAATTTGCATTGCATGGTGCCCACAATGATATTTATTCCGCACTGTGAATTTGTATATTTTTATACTATATACAAAGTTAGTCATAATAAAGAGAAACGAAGAGCATCTCTCTCTCCATCGCATACCCCCCCTATACGCCCCTTTCACGTATGCACACAAAACTATCTCCAGGTCCTCTAAAAGTAAGCCCCCAGAAAATTCATGCATGTTTCATCTTTCTCTCGTGATATATGCAATGACGATCATTGTATTTGAAGGGAAAGCATGATACGTACATTGGACTTCAGAATCCACTCATTACGGTCACCATTTATGTTGAGTGGTTATTATGCAGTCACGGGCTCACCGTGCAACTCTGTATTTGCTCATGACATGACTAGTTGACCAGTTAAACGCTCCACGTGGCACCTCTAGTGTTGCGTCACATTATCTCACTACCATCATGCCCACCTGTCGACTTGTATCTACTCTACATCTACACTCTTATAAAATACATAAAATACACTCTTATAAAAAACAGAGTTGGTGATGATGGTGTGCCAACCATCCTGCAATATAGGCCATCCGATTTATATCTGATGGATAGGAAAGAAACTATGGCAATTTTGCAAAAAGGTACCAACACACCTCTCCACATTTGCAAATAAGGCCTTCCCTCGTTCATCCTTTTCTATCATGAGATAAACAAGTCATACAAATGCATCTTGATGTTACGTGCAACGCACGGGCATCTTGCTAGTAAGAATGAAAACAAATGACAAAAAAATATTTGGACGGTGGTTCGAAGTCATGAACGCGGGCACAACGGACAAGGTGGCCTTGTATTGGTATGATGAGCCGTCAGTTTCAACATGCAGGAGCTTGTGTGGTGATTATACACACACGCACGCATGCACACGAACTGCATCCACGCAACACACACACAAACACATGCACCCACGCACGCACGCAACACTCACACGTACACACACAGCCACGCACGCACGCAACACTCACACGCACACACGCACGCATGCATGCACACACCAGTACACCACACGACCAACACACACTCTCACGCTCAAGTGCTCAACCTACACGTGCATGCGCACACATCAGGCCCTCACAGACACATACACAACTAGGTGATTCCCGCACACGGGTTGGAGCCTTGTCGCGCCTGCGTAAATTTGTGTTTATCTGACCTTTTGCCTATGCGAACTGACAGGTGGGACCCACAATGAACGTGGTCAATTTAACTACTCAACATGGCGCCATGCAGACTATTTGGCTGGTCAATGGAGTGCAATCCGATGCTGAGCTGTGAGGAAGTGACCGTATAATCACCGAAAAACGTATATAGTGACCGTAATCAGCTTATTCTGAAGTTCGGTGACCGTATTACGCTTTTCTCTCTGTAGGCCCTCCAAAACTACATCTCTACAAGTTCTCGCATGTTACATCTAACAACTATGCAATACAGCACTACTACTACACTCTAACACAATAAATCATATGTGTTTTTAGTTTTACTAGATATCATATTGTTACTTATAATTATTCAGTTTGCATACATTAAAATTTCCTTCGAAATGTATGGCCAGTATCATCTACCGCGCGGGAAAAATCCCACCCTTTCCTGTTTAATCGGGTTTGTATCGATGGATCGTGCGAAACAGCAAATCTATACTAGTACTATACAGTACAAGTGACAGTTCACTGGGCCGTCGTGTCGTCTACTCCTCCGTCGTAAGAGTGGAGTGCTCGCTTTCATAAATCTTCTAGTCCCTTTCGCCGACATGTGGGACATCAAGCTACCGGGTCCACGTGCCATACCGGAATACAGTGCAGAGCAGCCGGGGTGAAGCACCCCAGTCATGGCGCCGGCGTAGTAATGAGCAATGAGGCATCAAATCACAAAGCCGCACCTTTCCCGTAGTTAAGTTGGAGGGAAGAAGCAACCATCATTTCATTCGTTGCTGAATCCGCTTCTCCTTCATCTTCTTCAACTTAACCACGTGTTGCTTCTGCCGTTGTTCTGCCTCATGTGGGATGCGGATCGGCTTGGTAAAGCACTGGCACGTGGGACTGCATGTTAGCAAACCGCCAGGACAACGTCCTCCGAAAATAAGAAGCCTAATCCTAGACTTACAAAGGGCTACGTAGCTGCTACGTATACTTTCCATCTAATCTATATATGCCCCCCTGATTTTCAGGTGGGGTGGGCCTAACCCTCTCCTTTAATCCAATCAAATAGTCCCACATCACATCAGTTCGTAACTTTACGTAAACCATTACATGGATGTAGCATTGCTCAAGTAAGAAACCTCCCCCGCCATCCGCGCAGAAAAATCACCTCCTTTTTATAATCTCGATTCTATAATTTTTTAGATCAATATAATTGAGATTTGTATAGATAGCACATAGGAGCAAAACCAAGTGGTATTGTTAAGGGCATCCACAATGTGTAGCCAAATGTGAAAATATCTTTTGGCATCGTGGGAACCATTGTGGACGGTGTTGCCAAAGCCAAAAAGATGGAACCGAAGCTCCGTGATTGATTGATTTAAGGAATAGAAAAATGCAACGTCTCTCCTCTTTCTCCCATGCTTGGACGCATGTAGTACTACAGTATAGAGCATAGAGTCTACTCCCCTATCCCTTCTATCACAAATCACAAAGCAGTGAGGCGTCAAATCACAAAAGCACGGACGAAGCAACCATCATTTCACTCTTCGCTGACTCCGCTTCTCCATCGTCTTCTTCGAGAAGCCATCTCACTGCATTAGTTACTCCTAGTAGTACTAGTGAAGGACTTCCTGGATGCAAATAAGGCGGTTGTCTCGGCTTGCAGGCGGCACTTGCGAACGACTTACCGTGGTCTCCCTCAATGGTGTTCTTCGTCGAATGCACTTCGCCAAACCACCACAAAAAAAATATCGTCGACGTCACCGCAATGGGGAAGGAAGTCAAATATAGTTACTACCTCCATTGTTTTGTACACAAGACCAGTATATCAAAATTATAATTTGGAAAGGGCCACTAACACTAACCGAGGCAAAATTGATGGGGTTACCAACCAATGATATTAATATCCCCTGCATGCATGCGGAAGTGAGAAGGTTGGTTTGCATGGCGCTGCATTAATCAAGCGATGAGGAGTGAGATGGTTAGCTCTTTTGTCTTTGGAGAAGAAAATACGCATTAATTGACACGTAAAACGAGGATTTGTATCGATTCAATCCCGTGAAGGAAAACCCAGCGTATCTTTTTTAACACTAGTACTCCTAGTACGTACGTACTTATCCTGTTTGGGTCTAGGCCTTGCATTGCCAAACTTCGCCACACATTTTTGCCAAGCTTGCCTAAAGTTTTCAAAATGAGAAGGAGGTCACTTGCGCACGGCTATCGCGGTCGCACTGCACCCTCACACGGTCGCTCCTGCACGCCGCGGTCTGTGACACTCCAAAGTTTTTTGTGGATTTTGTTTTCAGAAAGAGCCTTACCAGGTTTGAATAAAGTCATTTAAACCCTTTTTAAAAACCTTCTCCTAAGTCTGCTCTCTAAAAACTTTTCTTGGATTGAGTTTTCTTCTAAAAAGAAAACCTTTTGGTTTCTGGATTTTATTTGGTTTTGATCCATTCTTGTTTTGCCATGCTTCTTATGGTAAAACTCCCCTCAAAACCCCCTCCCTACACTTGTATACAACCCAAACATTCTGTCCCAACTAATAAAATCGATTTTTGGATTTTATTCCAATTATTTTCTCTGTCCAAATAATTCTGTCTTTTCTTTTGAGCCTAAGTGATTTGCAAAGCAAGTACCCAAAGGCTTTTGATTTTCAACCTCAATTCAACACCCATGGATAGTCCTTTGTACCCACAACCCAGAACCATCTTGATCCACTCTTCTTCTTTTCAAATATTTCAATTTTCACTCACTGCAAGTTTGGACCAGATTTGCCAAATTTGGTGAAATTCATATTTACACTTCTCCAAAAATTCTACCAAAATTCAGGCAACCTCTAGTTGCAATGAGAGACCACTCCACCAAAAACCAGCTCAACGAAAAATCCCTACATGCCTAGATCATTCTGTCGAACACCTTGCATGCACTGTTTCTGTCCATCTTCAGTTAAGTTCAGATTTCAGTGACGATCTTCGTCAGAGATGCAGTCACATGCTCACAGTGCACTTGGCACGTTGCTCACGGCCTCGCTTGCTTGTCCGGAGCCTCACACACGCGCTTGGCGCGTTCCTGGCGTCGGCGGCACCCTGGCCCGCCTGCGCCGGCGTGTCTTGCGGCGGCCGAACCCCCGTAGCGGCCGACAGAGAGCAGAACAGCGGCGCAACGCCGTTCGACGCCGCCCAAACCCCCTGGTGGCTCCGCGTGGCCACTTCCTTGCCAGCGCATGCATGCAGCACCGTCGCCGTGGCGCGGCATGCACAGAGCGTACTCTCTGCCGCCGACGGGCCCGCGCCGCTCCGTTCCGTCAAGCCCAGCCTAAGCTTCGATTCCCGGCTCATTTAACGCCTGAACGGAACCCATGAACCTCCATGACGGCTCTCAGCTCCTACAACTCCCCGACCAACGCCCTGCACCACCGTAAGCTTTGCCGGAGAACCCCGTTCTCGGCCATCGCCTCGGACCGCCTATAAAAAGGGCTCTCGAGCTCGCCCTCAAGCACACACCCTGTCTGCACCACCCCAGCACCCCACCAGGCCACCAGGAGGACCTCGAGGAGGTCTCCTCCCCTAGCTCCGGCCGCCCCGTTCCGCCTCGGCCTCCACCTTGATTCACTCCGGTGAGGCCGTCTCCGGTGCCCAAATCCCGTCAGCTACCCCCTCTACCTACCAGAGATCTAACCCCCTCCTCAATTTGCCCTCCGCAGCACTCCCCGACGAGGTCCACGACCACCCGAATCTCCGTCCGCCGGAGCAAGCGTCGCCGTCGACGTGGTACTCGCCGGCGACCACCGCCACCTCCCACAGACGCGGAATGGCGCCCTGAACACGGAGGTACTCCCCGATCTCCCTGCCTCGCCGTGGATCGCCGCCGGCGACCACCGCGGCTCTCAAGCACCGACGAGCTTCGTCGCCCCGTTTGAAAATTCAAACCTGACGGGTGGGACCCGCCCGTCAGCCTCTCGGTTTCTTTTTAAACGAAACGTTTTCCAGAGGCGCCTTCTGCCAAAGTACGCTTTCCCTCTGGACCGGCGTATTTTCAATCAAGTCGTTTTCTGTTTTTATAAGTGAGCCCCTGGAAACTTTCTGTTTCATCACAGATGGGCCCTTGGGTTAAAACCGTTATAGCTTTTTAACAGAAAGGAATTTTTGAGTGATTCTTTTTCTGTCCTCTTCAAATTTTTGTCTAGTTTTTTATCATATTTATTTCAAAAAAATTTGGACCAAATTTCTGTACCGCCATGGTATTTACGATAGCGCGTGTATTTTTGTGTACCGTAGATACCGAAGGTGGTGAAGGAGACACGAACTCCGCCGAGCTAGACCCCGACTACTCCGATCAAGGCAAGCATGTTTGAACTTTTGATATGATGAGTGTTTTGGAATGTTTGCATTAAGTAGTTTCATGGCATATTTGTGAGCATACTGATGAATGTTATTTTCATGCATAGTTGAGGCAAGTGAGTTGGAAAGATCACTTCGTGTTGGAGGTCAATGTGCAAGGCCATGTGGTGGCATGTGGATGGATAAGATGGCAGTGTAGTAGCACGCCAGTCTTATGCCATAGTATTTTGACTTCAGTGTCAACCCGTATCAGTTCGGTTCCCATCCATTTCTTCCCTGTGCTACCACATGTTTCCCGCAAGGGGTATGGCTTAGTAAGTTGCAAACCACTTCCTTGGTACACACCAAATTGAGAGGCCGGGATGAAGGTTCCAAGGCCCTAGATTAAAGCCTTTCATCCGGTCAGGGGGCATGGGTGTTTCCGGTTGGGACCGAGAGGGGGGCACCCCTTAGAGCGCGCGTATATAAATTTGATCCCATGCTATTCGAGATTGTGATCTCCCCGTCTCAAAGTTTTTCTTGAACGTTGTCTAGGGTGGTTCCTGGCAACGTGAAGTGGGATGGGTGTGTGCTGGTTAGTTGTGTTTCTTCCGAAATACCATAAATGGAACTAGTCCCTCGTGACTACGGAAATCCGTTGGCTGTGGGTATTCTAGTGCAAACTCTGCAAAGTTAACTTCCCATTACAATATCTTATCCATGATCTAGTTTCGTGTCCTTGTTATCTCGTCAATTGTCAGTCTTGGTGACAGAAACCCCGGTAAGCCAAAGAGCATTAAGTTCAGTTGATGCTTATTCTTGTGAAGGACTAACCCGTTAATCATTTTGGGTGGAATATTCTTCTTGTATACATTAATCCTCACAAGTCATGACAATGAGCTATAGGCCTTTTCTGTGATGTCGCTCAGACGTCCGACTGCGGCATTGTTATTATTTATTGTTACTATAAGCCCTTTCTGTGATGTCGCTCAGACGTCCGACTGCGGCATTGTTATTATTTATTGTTGCTAAAGCCCTTTATGTGGTGTCGCTCAGACGCCCGACTGTGGCATTTCTTTTAAAGCCCTTTATGTGGTGAGGCTCAGACGCCCGACTGTGGCATTTCTTTTAAAGCCCTTTATGTGGTGTCGCTCAGACGCCCGACTGTGGCATTTATTTTAAAGCCCTCTATGTGGTGTCGCTCAGACGGCCGACTGTGGCATTTCTTTTAAAGCCCTTTATGTGGTGTCGCTCAGACGCCCGACTGTGGCATTTCTTTTAAAGCCCTTTATGTGGTGTCGCTCAGACGCCCGACTGTGGCATTTCTTTTAAAGCCCTTTATGTGGTGTCGCTAAGACGCCCGACTGTGGCATTTCTTTTAAAGCCCTTTATGTGGTGTCGCCTAGACGCCCGACTGTGGCAATGTTTCATCTATTTATTCTTCCTCGCATGGCGTCGCTTCAGACACCCGATTGGTTTACAATTCTTTTGTTGGGTTTCCGAGCGGACTACCGCCGACTCCCTTTACTTACCTTTGTTCTAACAAATTGTGTGTGCATTTGATAAATTCTTCATGACGCATTCATGCATGCATTTGTTATATCCTTTGTCCGAACTGTCTTGCGAGTACTTTCAAAGTACTCACCTGGCTTGTTGATTTGGCCAGATGCTGACGAAGGCGATCTCATGGATGAGGAGTTCGATAGCGAGTCCGACGCTTAGAGGAGTCCCAGTCAGTCCCGTGCGACCTTGGATGTGATCATTGTATTATAACCGCTTCCGCTACCTAAATAAATTCATCGAGCCTCACCTCGACGCTCGATGGGCTGCCAGTGTAGTAGTCTTATATCCACTCCACTGTTTTATTCCACCAACCACTTTTATCTCGAGTCAGTAGTATTTCCACCCCACCTTTGTGCCATATCCGCCATTATGTATAATTATTGGTGTGTTTGTAATAATCGTTGAGCAACTTCAGTTCAACCCCTGTAACATATTTATGCTACTGGCTTATTGTATCAAGATTTTGTCTACCAGTGAGGAGGATTTTCCTCACACTGGACATCAAAAGGTCGGTCTTTCAATAAATATTTTTATTGAAAAATCGGTCGCGACAAGCTTGGTACCAGAGCCAGGCGGACTTTAGGAAGCCACTAGGTGCGATCGCTAATCGGATATTAGCACAATAGAGCTAATTATTATTTCTGCAAATGTAGTCATTTTCTGACAGTCAGCATAAATTTATGATCTGACCACTCAGAATGTTTGCCTACTTTTGTAGATGGCCGACAACAACTGCGAGTCTCAGATGTTTGCCAACGAGCCCGATGGGTTCGTCAAGCTTCTCACCTTCATCGTCCAGGTGGCGATGGGGCCGTCCATGCGCCCAGTCTTCTCACTCTACCAGCACAAGATCAACGACAGTCTGACCATCCACCAGGCTGCGGTGCAATTCAAGGGAGGACGTCTTCAGCTACGTCGCTTCCGGTACTTGGGTAGAGCCATGCCTACCGAGAAGCATGCTATGCAGATGGCAGCCCGTGAGGCGATAGCTCGTCTCAGGGAAGACCTTCCTTCAATGAAGACTCGTCGTTACCGCTACCTTCCATGCCACGTGCTATACGCATGCCATTACACGTACTCTTGCCCCAGAGGAGAGCGGGATGAGGCTTTTGAGATGCTCGTCGGATATCTCCGGGCTCTGGAGGCAGCCTTCGACAGCCTGGTGGACGACCTCGTGGCTGCCCGCATGGACTCACTCCATGGCTGTGCCGCCAACAGGAGGGAGCTCCTGCACACCGCGCCACCACTGACTTTCGTCTCGTCCTCAGCATCTCATGCACCTGCCACTCGCACCACTCCTTGTCGCCTACCTTCCACCGAGGAATTCAACCAAGCCATTGCACCCACTCCAGTCCGCTCTGCGCCACCCACTGCGCCCTCACCTATTCGTGTTGCTCCATATAGGGCACCCATTCCATCTTCTCAGCGCAGCGCTACTCGTCTGGAGCCTATTAGCGAGGAAGAAGTTGAGTCCCCAGCCTCTCTGCGTCTCACCCTCGGCAGGGCAAAGGAGGTCCTCACCATTTCCTCCGACTAACTGCGTTTAATCGTCATGCGATGTACCGACTTGTATGATATGTAAATAGTTGTGAGAAGTAGCCTGTTTGTGCATCATGTAGGAACTGGAGAAGTGCTCTAGCCTAAATAGCATGTCAGGAATATGTACGCATATCCTGAGTGATGTATTGTATAATTATCGCATGCGTGTAAGATATGTATGAGCAGTCCTTCTCCGTGCGCAAACGATTCCTATTTCAAAAAAAAATATCCTGGAGCATCCTTTCTGGTTTTGCTTGTTCGTGTGCATTTGTTGGTTTTTGCGACTCAGTTACGTTCTTATGAGTTTTGCAAAATGTATCCCCAGAGTGAAAATGTCTCGTCCTTGGACGCGCTCCATGCCAACTCCGCCAGAGGAAAATTTTGATACGCAACCCAGCAACAATTTTACACAGGGACAGTCGAGCCAACAGGGCAGTGAATCGGCACTTACACAAATGTGCCGCCTTTATGAGCAGAGTCAGCAACAACATCAGGAAATAATGAATCAGGTCATCAATATGGGGAATCGCCCCGGACAATATCAGCAGCAATCCAAATTATCTGATCTACAGAAGACACGTCCCCAAACATTCTCTCATACAGACAAACCTCTTGAAGCCGAAGGCTGGCTGCGGGATATGGAAAGAAAATTAATTATTTCAAAATGTTCAGACCAAGAGAAAGTACTATATGCACCTCATTATCTCACTGGAGCAGCTGCACCGTGGTGGGAGAATTTCCTACACATGCACCCCAACGAGAATGATATAACTTGGGACGATTTCAAGGAAGGTTTTCGTGGGGCGCATATTCCTAAAAGTCTTATGAAAATCAAGAAGAGAGAATTCGATGATCTCAAGCAAAGGACCATGACAGTGTCAGCATAGAACAGACAATTTACACTGTTATCTCGCTACGCCAATGAGGAGCGTATGACTGAAAATAAGAAGATGGAGAAATTCCTTGACGGTCTGGTGCCCGCGCTTAAATGCCAACTGGTTGTACACACTTTTCCAGATTTCAAGACGCTAGTGGATAAGGCCATTACCTTGGAAAATGAGAGGCGCAGCCTGGAAGATTTCCGCAAGCGAAAAAGGGACCACAAAAATCATGCTCGCAATCCCCGAAGCAAGGCAGATTTTTAGAAAGGTGGTACACACAAAACCCCGACAAATGTCTCACGACCAGTCAAAAATTTCCATGCCAGAGACAAAGAGTTCATATATCGTCCAGGCGTGACCTGCTACGCTTGTGGAGAAGAAGGGCACTATGCCAAACAATGCCCCAAGCCAAGGAACTCGACCCCGAAGCCAAACAACGGTGGCAATAATTCAGCACCCAAGCGCAATAATTTCAACCCCAACAACAATCACAGGAAGGGTCACCTGAACCACGTGACCAGAGAGGAAGCACAGAATGCCCCAGATATCGTACTCAGTACGTTTCCTGTCAACACAATACCTGCCATGGTTTTGTTTGATTCTGGAGCTTCTCACTCGTTCGTTTCAAAAAGTTTTGCTTTGCAAAATAATTTTTCGATGCTTCCCTTGGAAAAATCAATGATCGTCAAGTCCCCTGGGATTAAGCAAGTCACCCAGAGTTACTGCCAAGGTGTGATGATTGAGTTTGAAGGATTGAAATTTCACGCCAACCTTATTGTATTGGAGAATAAAGGGCTGGACGTCATCTTAGGGATGGATTGGTTAACCACCAACAAAGGTTTTATTGACTGCTTCAACAGGACCGTAATCCTCACCCATCACCATGGGAAAACAATAAAAGTTTCGGCCAAAGAGAGGAAAATATCTCGGCAACCGAGACTGAATAAGGTGGATATTTCTTAATTGAGCAAGGTTCCGGTAGTATGTGAATTTCCAGACGTATTTCCTGAAGAGCTGCCAGGTATGCCACCAGACCGAGAAATAGAATTCAGCATTGAGCTAGCACCAGGAACCGCTCCCATATACAAGAAACCATACAGAATGGCACCATCCGAATTAGTAGAATTGAATAAACAAATAAAGGAATTATTGGACAAAGGGTATATACGAGCCAGCTCCTCACCTTGGGGTTCACCAATATTATTTGCCAAAAAGAAGGATGGCACACTGAGATTGTGTATCGATTATCAAGCACTTAACATGGTCACAATCAAGAACAAGTATCCAATGCCACGAATAAATGATTTATTTGATCAGCTCGCTCAGGCCAAGGTATTCTCAAAAATTGACTTGAGGTCAGGATACCATCAATTAAAAGTACGGACAGAAGATATTCCCAAGACAGCTTTCACCTCCAGATATGGACTATATGAGTTCACGGTAATGCCATTTGGGCTAACGAACGCCCCCGCATATTTTGTTCACCTCATGAACAAAGTATTTATGAAATACATGGACAAGTTTGTTGTGGTATTCATCGACGACATTTTGATATACTCCAAGACACCCGAAGAGCATGCTGAACATCTCCGAATTGTGCTAGAAGAACTCAGGAAGCATCAGTTATACGCCAAATTCAACAAATGTGAATTTTGGCTAAGGCAAGTAGGTTTTCTGGGCCATGTATTAACCCAAGAAGGTATTGCCGTAGACCCAGAAAAAGTCAAGGCCGTACTTGGCTGGAAAACACCAGCCAGCGTAATGGACGTACGAAGTTTTCTAGGAATAGCAGGGTACTACCGAAGATCTATTGAAGGATTTTCCACGATAGCAAAGCCAATGACACAACTTCTCAAGAAGGACAAGAAGTTTGAATGGACGGAAGCTTGTGAGGAAAGTTTCCAAGAACTAAAGAGGAAACTGACGACAGCACCAGTATTAACTGTGCCTGACATACACAAGAATTTTGAGGTATATTGTGACGCATCTCGAAAGGGCCTCGGGTGCGTATTAATGCAGGAAGGTAAGGTTGTCGCTTATGTTTCTAGACAGCTTCGCAAGCATGAGGAAAATTATCCTACTCATGACCTAGAGTTAGCTGCAGTTATCCATGCACTCAAGGAATGGAGACACTTCTTACTTGGAAATCGTTGTGAAATATACACGGACCATAAGAGCCTCAAGTATATTTTCACCCAACCAGAACTCAATTTAAGGCAACGACGCTGGTTGGAATTGGTAAAGGATTATGACGTTGGAATCCACTATCACCCAGGCAAAGCAAATGTTGTAGCAGATGCTCTAAGTCGGAACCCCAGTCCAAACAACGACAGCATGACAAACTTGAGGCCTGAGTTTCGGCAGGAATTTGCTAAGCTCAACCTGATGTTGGTCACCGAAGGCAGTGTGTCAAACTTAGAGATACAACCTACCCTGATAGAAAAAGTTAAAGAGGCTCAGCATGGTCACCCCAGCATTGAAGGCATAAAACGGAAGATGAAATTGGGCAAGGCCCCAGAATTCATTGTCGATAAGCAAGGAATATTGTGGTACAAGAATAGACTTTGTGTACCAAATATTCATGACCTTAAACAGCAGATCTTGGCTGAAGGCCACACCGCCCCGTATACAATTCACCCTAGAGGAACAAAAATGTACAAAGACCTTCAGGAAACATTTTGGTGGCATGGTATAAAGAGGGACATAGCCGCGTTTATTGCGTGTTGTGACTCATGTCAGCGCATAAAGACCGAGCACCAGAAACCGGCCGGACTATTGCAACCGAATAAGATACCCGAGTGGAAAGGGGACGAGATCGGAATGGATTTCAGTGTTGGGCTACCAAGGTCACGACACGGGCATGATGCCATATGGGTCATCACGGATAGATTGACTAAAGTAGCACACTTCATTCCCGTGAAGGCAACTCACACCACTTAGAAGCTCGCCAGGCTTTATCTTTCCCGTATCGTCTGCCTACATGGAGTTCCAAAGACCATAATATCTGACAGAGGCACACAATTCGTCTCCAGATTTTGGGATCACCTGTGAGCCACAGGAACCCAACTTGCTTTCAAAGATCGCATACCATCCATGTAACCGATGGACAAACCGAGCGCCAGAATCAAATTTTGGAAGACATGCCGAGAGCATGTGTCCTCACTTATGGAGCCAGTGGGAGGAAAGCCTACCATACGCCGAGTTTGCATACAACAACGATTACTGCACCAGCTCGCAGATGGCACCCTTTGAAGCCTTTGTAGGCGGAGATGCGTACCTGCTAAATTGGTCGAGACCGGGACAGCCGCATCTTCGCCCGTACATGCTCAAGGAAGCCGAGGAAAAGGTCAAGCTAATCAGGGACCGACTTAAGACAGCTCAGAGCCGACAGAAAAGTTATTACGATCAGAAACATCGTGGAGTCAATTTTGAACCCGGTGAGTTTGTGTATCTGCGAGTATCCCCTATGAGGGGACTACAACAGCGGTTTAAGATTAAGGGGAAATTAGCACCAAGATTCATTGGACCATTCTGCATAGTGGCACGAAGAGGCACGGTAGCTTACCAGTTAGACTTGCCCGAAGAATTGTCCGACATCCACGACGTGTTCCACGTCTCCCAATTAAGAAAGTGTGTAAGCAACCCAGAAAAGCAAGTATCCCATGAGAACATCGACGTACAAACAAACCTCACCTATCGGGAACACCCAGTAAAAATATTGGAAGAATCTGAAAGGAGAACCAGACAGAAAACCATCAAATTTTTCAGAGTTCAGTGGAGAAATCACACTGAGAGTGAAGCCACTTGGGAAAGAGAGGATTTTCTTCGGACAGAGCACCCACACCTATTTAAGGATCAGCTGAAATCTCGGGGACGAGATTTTTCCTAAGGGGGTAGGTGATGTGACACTCCAAAGTTTTTTGTGGATTTTGTTTTCAGAAAGAGCCTTGCCTGGTTTGAAGAAAGTCATTTAAACCCTTTTTAAAAACCTTCTTCTAAGTCTGCTCTCTAAAAACTTTTCTTGGATTGAGTTATCTTCTAAAAAGAAAACCTTTTGGTTTTGGGATTTTATTTGGTTTTGATCCATTCTTGTTTTGCCATGCTTCTTATGGTAAACCTCCCCTCAAAACCCCCTCCCTACACTTGTATACAACCCAAACATTCTGTCCCAACTAATAAATTCCATTTTTGGATTTTATTCAAATTATTTTCTCTGTCCAAATAATTATGTCTTTTCTTTTGAGCCTAAGTGATTTGCAAAGCAAGTACCCAAAGGCTTTTGATTTTCAACCTCAATTCAACACCCATGGATAGTCCTTTGTACCCACAACCCAGAACCATCTTGATCCACTCTTCGTCTTTTCAAATATTTCAATTTTCACTCACTGCAAGTTTGGACCAGATTTGCCAAATTTGGTGAAATTCATATTTACACTTCTCCAAAAATTCTAGCAAAATTCACGCAACCTCTAGTTGCAATGAGAGACCACTCCACCAAAAACCAGCTCAAGGAAAAATCCCTACATGCCTAGATCATTCTGTCGAACACCTTGCATGCAATTTACATCCATCTTCGCTAAGTTCAGATTTCAAATGACGATCTTAAATCGAGATGCGCCACATGCTCACGGTGAACTTGGCACGTTGCTCACGGCCTCGCTTGCTTGTCCGGAGCCTCACACGCGCATGCTGCGTCTCGCGTCGGTGGCACCACTGCCCGCTGCAAGGCGTGTCTTCTTGGCGGCGAACCCCGTAGTGGCCGACAGAGAGCAGAACGGCGGCGCAACACCGTTCGACGCCACCCAAACCCCCTGGTGGCTCCGCGTGGCCACTTCCTCGCCAGCGCATGCATGCAGCACCGTCGCCATGGCGCGGCACGCACAGAGCGTACTCTCTGCCGCCGACGGGCCCGCGCCACTCCGTTCCGTCAAGACCAGCCTAAGCTTCGAGTCCCGGCTCGTTTAACGCCTGAACGGAACCCGTGAACCTCCATGACGGCTCTCAGCTCCTAAAACTCCCCGACCAATGCCCTGCACCACCGTAAGCTTCGCCGGAGAACCCCGTTCTCGGCCACCGCCTCGGACCGCCTATAAAAAGGGCTCCCGAGCTCGCCCTCGAGCACACACCCTCTCTACACCACCCCAGCACCCCACCAGGCCACCAGAGGACCTCGAGGAGGTCTCCTCCCCAGCTCCGGCCGCCCGTTCGCCTCGGCCTCCACCTTGATTCACTCCGGTGAGGCTGCCTCCGGTGCCCAAACCCCGTCAGCTACCCCCTCTAGCTACCAGAGATCTAACCCCGTCCTCAATTTGCCCTCCGCAGCACTCCCCGACGAGGTCCACGACCACCCGAATCACTGTCCGCCAGAGCAAGCGTCGCCGCCGACGTGGTACTCGCCGGCGACCACCGCCACCTCCCACAGACGCGGAATGGCGCCCTGAACACAGAGGTACTCCCCGATCTCCCTGGCTCGCCGTGGATCGCCGGCGGACCACTGCATGACTCTCGGCACCGACGAAGTTTGTCGCCTGCTTGAAAATTAAAACTCGACGGTGGGACCTGCGTCGCCTCTCGGTTTCTTTTTAAACGACACGTTTTCCAGAGGCGCCTTCTGCCAAAGTACGCTTTCCCTCTGGGCCGGCGTATTTTCAATCGAGTCATTTTCTGTTTTTATAAGTGAGCCCCTGGAAACTTTCTGTTTCATCACAGATGGGTCCTTGGGTTAAAACCGTTATAACTTTTTAACAGAAAGGAAGTTTTGAGTAATTCTTTTTCTGTCCTCTTCAAATTTTTGTCTAGTTTTTTATCGTATTTATTTGCAAAAATTTTGGACCAACTTTCTGTACCCCCATGGTATTTACGATAGCCTGTGTATTTTTGTGTACCATAGATACCGAAGGTGGTGAAGGAGACGCGAACTTCGCCGAGCTAGACCCCGACTACTCCGATCAAGGCAAGCATGTTTGAACTTTTGATATGATGAGTGTTTTGGCATGTTTGCATTAAGTAGTTTCATGGCATATTTGTGAGCATACCGATGAATGTTATTTTCATGCATAGTTGAGGCAAGTGAATTGGAAAGATCACTTCGTGTTGGAGGTCAATGTGCAAGGCCATGTGTTGGCATGTGGATGGATAAGATGGCAGTGTAGTAGCACGCCAGTCTTATGCCATAGTATTTTGACTTTAGTGTCAACCCGTATCAGTTCGGTTCCCATCCATTTCTTCCCTGTGCTACCACATGTTTCCCGCAAGGGGTATGGCTTAGTAAGTTGCAAACCACTTCCTTGGTACACACCAAATTGAGAGGCCGATATGAAGGTTCCATGGCCCTGGATTAAAGCCTTTCATCCGGTCAGGGGGCATGGGTGTTTCCGGTTGGGACCGAGAGGGGGGCACCCCTTAGAGCGCGCGTATATAAATTTGATCCCATGCTATTCGAGATTGTGATCTCCCCGTCTCAAAGTTTTTCTTAAACGTTGTCTAGGGTGGTTCCTGGCAACGTGAAGTGGGATGGGTGTGTGCTGGTTAGTTGTGTTTCTTCCAAAATACCATAAATGGAACTAGTCCCTCGTGACTACGGAAATCCGTTGGCTGTGGGTATTCTAGTGCAAACTCTGCAGAGTCAACTTCCCATTACAATATCTTATCCATTATCTAGTTTCGTGTCCTTGTTATCTCGTCAATTGTCAGTCTTGGTGACAGAAACCCCGGTAAGCCAAAGAGCATTAAGTTCGGTTGATGCTTATTCTTCCTGTATACATTTTGGGTGGAATATTCTTCCTGTATACATTAATCCTCACAAGTCATGACAATGAGCTATAGGCCCTTTCTGTGATGTCGCTCAGACGTCCGACTGCGGCATTGTTATTATTTATTGTTACTATATGCCCTTTCTGTGATGTCGCTCAGACGTCCGACTGCGACATTGTTATTATTTATTGTTGCTAAAGCCCTTTATGTGGTGTCGCTCAGACGCCTGACTGTGGCATTTCTTTTAAAGCCCTTTATGTGGTGTCGCTCAGACGCCCGACTGTGGCATTTCTTTTAAAGCCCTTTATGTGGTGTCGCCGACGCCTCGATCGTGGCATTTCTTTTAAAGCCCTCTATGTGGTGTCGCTCGACGCCCGACTGTGGCATTTCTTTTAAAGCCCTTTATGTGGTGTCGCTCAGACGCCCGACTGTGGCATTTCTTTCAAAGCCCTTTATGTGGTGTCGCTCAAACGCCCGACTATGGCATTTCTTTTAAAGCCCTTTATGTGGTGTCGCTCAGACGCTCGACTGTGGCATTTCTTTTAAAGCCCTTTATGTGGTGTCGCCTAGACGCCCGACTGTGGCAATGTTTCATCTATTTATTCTTCCTCTCGTGGCGTCGCTTCAGACACCCGATTGGTTTACTATTCTTTTGTTGGGTTTCCGAGTGGACTACCGCCGACTCCCTTTTAATAACCCTTGTTCTAACAAATTACGTGTGCATTTGATAAATTCCTCATGACGCATTCATGCATGCATTTGTTATATCCTTTGTCCGAACTGTCTTGCGAGTACTTTCAAAGTACTCACCTAGCTTGTTGATTTGGCCAGATGCTGACGAAGGCGATCTCATGGATGAGGAGTTCGATAGCGAGTCCGACGCTTAGAGGAGTCCCAGTCAGTCCCGTGCGACCCTGGATGTGATCATTGTATTATAACCGCTTCCGCTACCTAAATAAATTCATCGAGCCTCACCTCGACGCTCGATGGGCTGCCAGTGTAGTAGTCTTATATCCACTCCACTGTTTTATTCCACCAACCACTTTTATCTCGAGTCAGTAGTATTGCCACCCCACCTTTGTGCCATATCCGCCATTATGTATAATTATTGGCGTGTTTGTAATAATCGTTGAGCAACTTCAGTTCAACCCTTGTAACATATTTATGCTACTGGCTTATTGTATCAAGATTTTGTCTACCAGTGAGGAGGATTTTCCTCACACTGGACATCAAAAGGTTGGTCTTTCAATAAATATTTTTATTGAAAAATCGGGCGTGACACGGTCGCACCGCACCCTCACACAGTCGTTCCTGCACGCCGCAAACCCAACCAAGGGAACACACCCTCACTGACACGTGCTGTCGCATGTGAACACACCAAACTCAGCCATCCTATCGCTAACACATAATTTTCGTTCATAGAGTATGTTTATCCAACCGCATGTTGGGGAGCATCCGTACAGCCCATGCGGTGGTCTGTTGGGGAAGAAGAAGAGGTGAGGAAGAAGGAAAGAAGGGTTAGGAGACGTAGGATATTCATCCAACCATCTGAAATGGTAGACTGACCCAAGTCAGGTGACTTGCATAACAAATATATGTTTTTACAAGGCAAAAGATCCATGAAAACAACAACATAAAGAAAAACTATCACTGCTCGCGGAAAGAGACGGCTTCGTCGTCTTTGGCTGCCGGTGCGAACCAGCCGTCGCTGCCGACGTGTGTCTCCGCACCGTGGTTGTCCTCGGCCTCCAGCTACTCGTTCAAGCGGAGCGTGCGGGCGCTCTGCACGGACGAGAGCACAGCCCGATTCAAGTCGAGGACGTCCGGTTCCGCCTGCAGGAGGGCCTCGATGGCAGCGGCATCCGCGCGCTCCGCGTCGAGTCGAGCCTCCGCCGCCCGGTTCAAGTCCAGGACGTCCGGTTCTGCCTGCAGGAGGGCGTCGATGAGAGCGGCATCCGCGTGCTCTGCGTTGAGTCGAGCCTCTGCCGCCCGGTTCAAGTCCAGGACGTCCGGTTCCGCCTGCAGGAGGGCCTTGATTGCAGCGGCATCCGCGTGCTCCGCCTCAAGTTGAGCCTCCGCCGCCCGGTTCACATCCACGATATCCGGTTCCACCTGCAGGAGAGCCTTGATGGCAGCGGCATGCGCGCGCTCCACGTCGAGTTGAGCCTCTGCCTCCCGGTCCTCCTTTAGTATCGCCATGTTGAACCGCTGGTCCGCCTGCACCATGCGGGACTTAGACGCCGGCACGAAGTCGACGTCCATCATCTCATACCCATCGGGGGCCTTCTGTGCCGCGAACTCCGCCATGAACATTGGATCGACTTCCTCCTCCTCGTAGCTTAGCTCCAGAGAACTCGGGGATTGGCCCGCCGCAAAGCAAGCTTGGGAACGGAGGTCTGTGGCGCCGACCGCCGCCGCGATCTATGCGCGGCGCTCCGGCGTCATCATCTTGTAGTAAGTGATCTTGCGGTGCACCATGGCTTTCCGGCGAACAAGGGGACGCTTGATGTGGGCTAGGGGATCGAAAGGTGGGGGAATGGGCTGCAGATTTGGTGTGGTTTTAGGGTAGTGGCTGGCGTAGGCCGAGCAGTGAAGGTTCTGGTGTGAATAGTGGTTCCGATGACGACCGGTCAATCGGTTTTGACTGTACATCGCTCTTGTCGCGTTCGCGGTAACCCGCACGCTGGACCCTCCACGCCGCCACCGAATGGAACGCGCCGCCTTGCATTTTCGCCGCCTTGTGGGACCGCAGTTGAGAGCAAACCAACGTCCCTCCCCCTCCCCCGCCCACGTCATTTATTATACCAGCACTCCCTCCGTTTTATGCGGAGTAAATAAAAACAGAGGGAGTATACTACGGATGAGGATCCCCTGACGTGGCCGAACCCATTGAGTAACTGACATGCGGGGCCTAGCAAGCATGGGGTCCGCTAGTAAGTGACCGAAGGCCGAACCCATTGAGTAATTGACATGTGGGGCCTAGCAAGCATGGGGTCCGCCAGTAAGTGACCGAAAGGGAGGGTAACGCAGGGATACCTACGTCAGAGGATCCACTTCCACTATACTACTTTGACCAAATGTTAGAGTAATAGTATATGACATGCAGCTTACACAAATGTTAGAGTAATAATATATGACATGCAACTTACACAAAGCATACAGGGTCTAATGCGTTTTTCGAGGCTAACTTTGACCAAATGTTAGAGTAATAATATATGACATGCAACTTACATAAAGCATGCGGTCAAATTCATATGTGAAAGCAGTTTCCAATGATATAATTTTCACATTATACATCTCATGTACTATTAATCTTGTCAATAGTCAAATTGGAAACCATCTCTAGTACAAATCTAGGAGTACGTACGAATCTAACAATATTGATTGGGCGTTGTTGAATGTTGATACCTTTTTTTATCAAAGTAGATATACTTTGACAACACAAAACTTATATGTAAACTATTTAAAAACGAAACGAACATTGAATACCCTTTATATATGATTTGCGGATGCTATGATCACCGGTTCAAAATTTTGAATCCGCCTTAGGTATCACGTGCTCCCACTCGTTCCCTCTCGATTTCATCTCGGGGTCCGGGGATCTTTTGAAAGAGGACTAGGGTGGGTACATGCGAATGATACTCGGCGGAATGTTCAAATGAGGTAGGCGGGAGGATGGACTTGACTGGAGGGCGACATGATTGATGGAGAAGAGGGTTGGAGAGGAATGAGAAATAAGCTAACGCCACATGATTATACTTGAACGGCTCAAATAAACAATAAGTTGTCTCGCTTGGCCTACATAGTGAAAGGCCTAATGCGCAACGCGGAGCACTGACGCTCGAATATGGCCGGGAAAACAGGGAAACAGACATGTGGGGCACACCCGTCCGCACGACGTAGCGCAGACTAGTCCAATGGAGGAGCTGGCCCACGACCTCCTCGCCACCGACAACCGTTCATGTGGGTCGTTGGGGCCAACAACGGGGTGCAGCTCCAGCACCGCCTCTAGACACGGCGACCGCGGTGAGCGACACGCTCATATTGTCGCTAGAGACGGTCAGTTTTAGTTTGCCGAGGGTGGCGTTAGTGCTGTGGCACGACCAACGGTATGTTTGGTTTGTGCCCAAGGTTGCCCCATCAAAGCATTGGGTAGCCAAAATTTTGGTTGAGGTATTGGTTGCCCATGATTTGGCCGACATTGGCAAGAAAAATGAACTTGAGTTGGCTAGAGTTCATTGGCATGCCAAACAAATGGCAACCATCCAAACAAAGAACAATCTTTGGGTCATGACCAAAATTTTGGTTGAGGTATTGGTTGCCCATGATTTGGCCGACATTGGCAAGAAAAATGAACTAGAGTTGGCTGGAGTTCATTGGCATGCCAAAAAAATGGCAACCATCCAAACAAAGACCATTCTTTTGGTCATGACCAAAATTTTGGCAAGGTGCACTTTGGCCACAATCCAAACAACCATTCATGTGGGTCGTCTTGCTTTTTCAATGACATGCGGGGATCGCATGTGAGCAAAGGGCATCTCCAATGTTGCCACGACCACAGTTGACTACCCTGGCACACCAAAACCCTCGTCCCTCGCGCCGTCGCGCGGAGCTTTCTCAGCCGGCGCCAGCTGCCCGCATTCATGTCGTCTGTTCGTATGTCGTCATTAAGAGGCTCGGTGCCCGAGGAACAACTCCGGCGACTTAATGATGCACCCGGATGCTTGGCCTCCGGAATGCGCTACTTAAAGCAGAAACGCCCAGCTAACCTCCACACCATAGTGCATCGTCCTCCTACCTGGAACCACATCCACCATGACCGCAAGCGCGAACGCTCTGCGGGAGAGCTTGCCTTTGGGGATGGAGCTCGAGGTCGCCACCCTCGCTCAAGTCGCCGCACAATCGGTGGCCATGCTGGCGGCCGACGATGGGAGCACCGTCAGCCACGCGTCCTACTTGCCGCCGTCCAACGTCCGGCACCGCCGAGGTCGGGGACTCATCCGAGGATGATTAGGGCATGGGAGGCGGCAGGGCATGGTGTGCTGAAAGTGCAACTAATCCCCGGGTGGTTTTGGTAATTAATAACAACATATATATCATTGAACTAATTGTTTCTTGAGAACATTTCAGAAAGTTCAGTGATATGGGTATGGCAATGACTGAAGATGTGGACCCCTCAAAATGCTAAGGAAAGCATTGGCAAAAGCTCAAGACTCCATTTTTTGGTTTAGTGATCCAAGATCACATTGAGTCTATAGGAAAGCCAATACTATTAAAAGGGGATGAGGTTATGATGATGATCTGGTTGCTCAAAGTGCTTAGTGATCTATCTCCCAAACTATCAGCAATCTTTCATTCCAACATATACTCATAAGTAATCTCGGTCCCACCGATTCCATAAACTCACCACACCGAGATGAACCACCTCACCATATACCCAAACCCTAGAAATTTCGGATTTTCCGATTCCAAACTCGGTCTCACGAAACTAGTGTTGCCAAGCTTCAGAACATTCATCATCATATCGGTGTCACCGACATGATAAAGTCGGTCCCACCGAGATTGGCAAACCCTAGTCTTTGGAAGAATCGGGCTCACCGAGATTGTATTTTCGGTCCCACGAAAATCCCAACGCTCACAAGATTTGAACTTTCGTTCTCACCGAGTTGTCAACTTCGGTCCGACCGAGATTGGTCAAATGTGTGTAACGGTTGGATTTTGTGTGGAGGCTATAAATACCCTCCACCTCCTCTTCATTCGTGGAGAGAGCCATCGAAAGAACTACCACTCCTACCTTACATTTCTGAGAAGAAAACTACCTACCCTTGTGTTGAGATCAAGTTGCTCCACTCCCACCATATGAAACTTGATTTCTAGCCTTCCCAAGTTGCTTTCCACTCAATCCTTTCTTCCACCACAGCCAAATCAGTGAGGAGAGTTGAGTGTTGGGGAGATTATCATTTGAAGCACAAGAGCAAGGAGTTCATCATCACCAACACCATCTATTACCTTTTGGAGGGTGGTGCCTCCTAGATTGGTTAGGTGTCGCTTGGGAGCCTCCGTCGAGATGTGGAGTTGAACCAAGAAGTTTGTAAGGGCAAGGAGACCGCCTACTTCGTGAAGATCTACCCCGAGTAAGGCTAGTCCTCCGTGGGCGTAAGCCATGATGGCATAGACAAGGTTGCTTCTTCGTGGACCCTTCGTGGGTGGAGCCCTCCGTGGACTCTCGCAGCCGTTACCCTCCGTGGGTTGAAGTCTCCATCAACGTGGATTGACGATAGCACCACCTATCGGAACCACGAGAAAAATCTCCGTGTCACCAACTTGCGTTTGCTCTTCTCCACCTCTCCTTTACTACATGTGCAATTTACTTTCCGCTACCATTACTCTAGAATTGCATGTGTAGGGTGATACTTGACTTGATCATCATTGTGAACTTGCTAAAAACTTGTCCTAATCAAAAGGCTAAACTTTTAAATTGTCAAGTAGTCTAATCACCCCCCCCCTCTAGACATACTTTCGATCCTACAAGTGGTATCAGAGCTTTGGTCTCCATTGGATTGGTTTCATTGCATTGACTCCATAAGCTTGGTTTCACAACCTAGGAGAGTATGGCGCCTAGTGAGGGTAATTTTAAGAGAGGTCCTTACTTTGATGGTTCAAATTTTGCTAGTTGGAAGCATAAAATGAAAATGCATATTCTTGGACATAACCCTGCCGCATGGGGCATTATTTGTGTTGGCTTGCAAGGTGAGTTCTTCGAGGAAGGAAAAGTTCCGGATCGTGAAGCTACAAATGATGAATTATGGATGTTGCAAAACAATGCTCAAGCTTGTGACATCCTCTTCAATGCTTTGTGTCCCGAGGAGTTCAATAAAATCAGCCGCCTTGAGAATGCAAAAGAGATTTGGGATACTTTGGTGAAATGCACGAAGGTACCGAGTCCGTGAAGGAATCAAAGCTAGATGTTCTTCAAGGTCAACTTGACATGTTTAAGATGAAGGAAGGTGAAGGAGTCGCTGAAATGTATTCTAGGCTTGCTCTCATCACAAATGAGATTGCCGGCTTAGGAAGCGAAGAAATGACCGACCGATTCATCATCAAGAAGATTCTCAGAGCTTTGGATGGAAAGTATGACACCGTGTGCACTTTGATCCAAATGATGCCAAACTACAAGAATCTCAAGCCTACCAAGTCATTGGAAGAATTGTTGCTCATGAGATGACACTTAAAGATAAGGAAGAGCTTCACAACAAGTCAAGTGGTGCTTACAAAGCTACAGTTGAAGCTCCCACAACCTCAAGTGACAAGCTGGTTTCCAATGAAGAGATAAGCCTAATGGTGAAGAACTTCAACAAATTCTACAAGAGTAGAAGCAAGGAAAGAAGCTCAAAGTCTAGATCATATGATGAAAAGAGATCTTCTAGTCGTGATCGAAACTGCTACAATTGTGGAAGACCCGGACACTACTCAAATGAGTGTTCGACTCCCCACAAGAGAAGAGAAGAATCTCCAAGAAGAAGAAGCTCAAGAGAAGAGTCACCTCGGAAAGAGAGAAGGAGTAGAGATGATCGTTATGAACGAAGATCCTCTCGGAGAAGCAAGGATTCGGAAAGGAAACACAAGTCATCAAGGAGCTACACAAGCCTACACAAGAAGAAAACATCAAGCTCATGTTGGTGAATGGGTCTCCGGCTCCGACTCCGACAATCACTCCGAAAGAAGCTATCACTCCAACTCCGAATACAGTCAAGATGAAGGTGTTGCCGGTCTTGCTCTCGTATCCTCCAACTCCAACTCCTATGACTTGTTTGATTCACCAAATGAGGGAATTGGAAGATGCTTCATGGCTAAAGGCCCCAAGGTATCACACCCTGAATTCATTGACTTTGATAGTGATGAGGATGACTTGCTTGGTGAAGATGAGCTTTTACATGACAAATCTAGTGAGCCTAGTAATGGTGAACATGCTAGTAGTCTTTATAGTCGAGAAGAGTCGAATGACAATGCTATGAAGGAGATTGAGCGTCTAACTAAAGAACTAAACACTCTTAAGTTAGCTCATGAAACAACTCAAGAAGATCATAGAGAGCTCCTAAGATCTCATGAGAAGCTACGCTTCGAGAAGCTCAATCTAGAGCAAGAACATGAGTTCCTAAAAGCTATCAATGATGATCTTCGAAAGAAGAGTTCTTCATATCTTGCTAAACGACTTCTCTTGTCTAATTTCTTGCCACCTATTAAAACTAAGCATGACAAGCATAAGAAAAATTCTTCATCTAGTAGTAACAATAACCATGCTAAATCCAATATTGTTGCTTCTAGTAATTCTCTTGATTACACTAACAATGTTTCAAGCCAAGTTACACTTGAGCAAGAAAATAGTTTATTGAAAGGGATTATAGAGAAAGGTGTCTACAAGAGCCTTGCCGGAAGCAAGAACTTTGAGGAAATTGTTCTGTGGGCGCCCCGACTCATAAGTCGTGATCACCGAATGCACGTGTACAGTGATCCCAGAGATCAATGCTCACTGAACACACAGAACTAAATAACAAGAGTCTTACATCCATACATACCGTCTTACACAAATTATGACCACTATGGTCGAGTCTTACATCGGTAAAGCCTTAAGGGCTTAACATCAAATGATACACAAAGCAGCGGAAATCTTCGTCGATAATAGAACCCATGCCATCTGCCTTAACCCTACAGGCATTCTGACTGGGAAACGCCCTAGTTCGCATGTTCGTCTCCAAAGAACTCTTCTTGAACTCCGGTTCTTCCATGCCTGGTCAATTAAATAACTAGTGGCAAGCCAATGAGTACTTTGAATGTACTACTCAAGCAACCCATGATTTGGTTCAAGGTACAAGAATGCATGACATAGGTAAAGTTTTGCATAAAGCTAGTTTTGAGTGCAAGGACATGTTCAACAACCTATAAAGCATGCATCAAGAGAATTCAAGTAACCATTAGATCTGGTCACAGATATCAACATAAATAGAATGGGCACCAACCCATTTATCATAAACAGAGTGGGCACCAGCCCATCTCAATCGTGTCAAGTCCTTTGACTTGATCCAAGACATCTCCATCATCTCTCACACACTGGGTTTGAAAACAAGTGGACGTAGCCCAAGAGCGGTTACCCAACTGTCCATGACCGTGGACACGGCTATTCGAATAGTTTTACACTCTGCAGAGGTTGCACACTTTACCCACTAGATCCGGGGAACTTCCGTGTCATCCACGACCCGCGGTACCTCAAGTACCCGGGGTAAGCATCCGATCACTACCTTTCCCTAGACGACACTAACATGGAGTCCACTCGATTGGTAGTAACCCCCGTGCCAAACATTTCTCATCATAAAGTTGTGGAGCCTCGCTCCCATATTCATCACATACCACAAGCACGGGGTACCAACGGTGTGTCCGGTGCCCTGTGAAAACAGTCATGGCCGCCCTACAGCACGACCCGCCCCAAGAGAGAGCACCAACTCTCCCCCGTCACTAGTAATGCGGGCTCCAAGTTAGTATCGGTCTAGGTACTCAATAATGCCCTTTCCCATATAAGGGTAGAGTGGTCGCGCATGTAAGGTTGGAATAACGGTCGCAACTCCGACCAATCCGTTTTGAAAACAACACACACTTTCCTTGGAACACCACTTCATCATCAAGTGGTCACCCATCTCATCATCTCCCTCGGGCATAAGTGGCACCCGACAGGGTTTTCGAAAAGACTTTTGAATTCACATTGCCTCCTTCACCATGCACAAACCCATCCCATTTGCGTAGCCTCTACATTTGCATCCTATCTACTCCCACCGGCATAACCCTCATAAGAAGGTAGGGCCATGCACAATGCAAGTATCAACGAGGAAATAATCGTGGCAACCAACCCACGTGGTTCCTCATCTCATCATGATCCCGGTGCATCAATAATAAAGAACTAAAAATGACATGCATATAAAGGGGTATCTTAGTCATGGTCAAAGGGCTGCTTGCCTAGCTCAACAAAGTCTTCGGGGTCTTCAAAGTCTTCCGGTCCAACTCCTTCGTCAGCAACGCAATCTATCGTCGCAAAATAATAACGGGAAAAATAAGGCAATAATAAAACAGAAAAATCAAAGTGCTCAGAAAAATGTCAACTCTTTTTGTAAAATATTAGATGGAAATATAAGATGGGGAAACTTGCTAGTTTTGGATTTGGAGTGGTGGAACAGGAGATATGGATTTTCAGAGGCACATTTAAATGCTAAAAATCACATTTAAATATTTTCAGTGAAGAAAGGTTGGTTGGATTTGAGTGAAAGTTGCACCATTAAATAGGTTGCAATATTCTAGGAATTTAGAAATTGGAATCAATGCATTTGGATTATTATTTAATCCTGTGGAATATTTGGAATATTGACTGAAAAGAAAAAGGAAAAGGGCACCGTGCTGCGCCGGGCGTAACATTGCAGGGCTGCCCAGCCAAAGAGCCGGCCCAGTGAGCCAGCAAGCACTGCCAAGGCTACCACCCATTTTAAACCTCGACGGCTGGGGCCCGCAGGTCGAGAGAGAGAGGCGGAGTGTGGGAGAGGATGACAAGCGGACCCCACTGTCATCAAGAACCCGTGGATTGGGGTCGCGGTGCTCACCGGCGACGATGCTGACGACGGCGAGCTCCGGCGAGAAAGAGGATGGCCAGTGGGGTCCCGTCGGTGGGTGGTGGACTTGGCCGTAGAGTGGGGTTCGCCGGCGACGAGGTTAGCGGCGGAGGAGCTTGGTGTCGACGGCTCCGGTCGCTTCCGGCTGCAACAAAGAGGGAAACGGAGGGGAAATGCTCAGGAGATCAGGGGTTCCAGATCGAGGCAAGGGGGAGCGGGGAGGCTTATACCTCGCGAATTCCCATGAAGCAACCGGGCGGAGCTCGAGCTCGATCTCGAGCTCGGGCGCTCCTGGAGAGGAACTGGGGGTGCAGGGGGAAGCTTTGGGGTGTGAGAGAGCGAGTGGTGGCTAGAGGAGGGCTCGGGGAGGCCTTTATATAGGAGAACGGCGAGGTCCCGTAGACCCGTGCGCCGGAGAGCTTCTGCTCATCACCACAGGGCTCGGGAGGAGCTGGCGCCGTGTCTAGGGCGTTCGTGGGCATCGACTACGCCTAGGGGAAGAAGAGAGAAGGAGTGGGGAGGGGTCAGGGGTGCGCGCGTGTGAGCAGCGCCATTGGTGCGCTCGGGCGGCTCTGTTTGATAGCTGGAGGCGCGGGAAGGAGGAGAGAGGAGGGGACCGTGGCTGGTGTGTCGCGGACGCCGAGGCGCCTTACCGGGCGCGAGGGAAGGCCCGAGGTGGCCGGGAGCATTGGGCGGAGGGCGGCTGCTGCTTAGCAAGATCAGTAAGGCTCTGGAGCGCTGCAGATGGCATGCCATGGCATATTATGCCCCTGTGGGCGCGCCACTGATGTCCAAGAGTGCTGTGGAGGTAGTAAAGAAGGAGGGGGAGGCATTGGATGCCCTGGATGGCCACTTGGGTGAGGAGAGAGGTGAGGAAGAGGGAGAAAGGGCTGTCCAGAGAGAGAAAGAGGGGGGTTTCACCCCTCAATTATTGAGCTGGGGGCTTGCCATTGTTACTGGAGGTGAAAGGGGTCTAGGAGGAGCTGTGGTAAAATTTGGAGCTCTCCAAGAATAGTGAAAGGGGTAAAAACAGTGGTTTTTGCAAAATGTCAGAAGGTGTTTGATAGAGTTTTGAGCAAGCAAATGGACTCCAATTGCCATGATACTCCACAAGGTGAAATGACTCATATAAATATAGCCCTCAACCAATTAGGAGATTATTTGGGCAAAGTTGCCAATGCAACTTTTGTGAACCCTAGAAATGAGCAGAAATAGACTTGAGTAGATCTAGTTGAGCATAACACTTCTCCTTGATGAACCACTTTGTGTAGTGGCCTCATTTGGTCATGTGAACATGCTCACAAAAGTTGGGGTCTTGGAGAAGAAGTTGGTAGAACGAAGTTGTTCAAATTTGATTCTGGTCAGAGAGGGTTTTGAGGCACTTTGACCAAGATTTCCTCTTCTCCAATCTGTGCCATTTGGTCCAGATGCATCATTAGACCAATGAAGCATGTCCAACAAGTTTGAGCACATTTGGACATACTTGGCAATGTAAAGTTGATCAAACTTCAGAATGGACAGAAATAGTTTTGAGGGGTTTTGATGGTGTTATCTTGTTCTCCAAGTCATGAGACTTGGCAAGATCATCTAATATGTCATATGTGACATGATAGAATTTTCCTGGAATTTTGGAAGAATATTTCCTTTGTAAATATTTCAAAAGCTTGAAATATCCAGGAAGGGTTTTAGAGGGATTTGACCAATATTTTGAACATGACCATGTGTTGAAACTCTTATATATGGACAATCTATGTCCTATGAGTTTCCCTAAATTTTGTCAACTATTTTTAAAACAATAAAAATAATTTTTCCCTATTAAAGACCATTTCTGCCCTTAAGAAAAAGCTTTTAAATAAAATAGTAAAACAACTTTTAAAATTATATTTTTGTGGTTTCTGGGTATCCTATATCTAATAGGAGTCAAACATATTTTGGAAAGATTTTACTGCCCTTAATCAAGTACTTTTTGTGCAAATCTTAATTCAAGGGTTTTTTTTGTAAAGCTAATTTTAGAAAATACTTTTTGGCCAAATTATTTTTGTAAGAAAATACTATATTGCTCTACACACATGGCATGATCATTGGACAGAAGTCTGGGGCAAGGAGATGAAATATAGAGGGTGGAGTGGTTGACTATTAAGAGCACCTGAAAACCACATAGGGAAAACCAACACCAAATAAAAGCCAAATAAAGCAAAAAGTTTTTGTTGGTCCAAATTTTCATGCTATATTAATGAAAATGAAATGTTACAAAATGCAGGGTGTGACATGTTCGCAAGCAAGGAAGGCGCCGAAAGAATCAAGGAATTGGTTTTGAGCGAAAGTTCAACGCCGAGGGTGTTGAATGGGAAGAAGGTCAATATCCCACTCCAAAGTTTGTTTCTCAAAAGGAGAAGTATGATCCTACTTCTTCCAATGTGGAACAAGCTCAAGATGACCTTCCACCACAAGACCACAAGCTAAAAGGCAAGGACAAGCTTCAAGAGGAGATTGATGCATTCATTGAAGCACCCAAGGCCATGGTCAAGTGGGTTCCCAAGGAAACTTCAAGTTCTACTTCGTCAAGCTCAACTACTACCCCAAGGATTCCCATCAAGATGATGTGGATCCCGAAGAAGAAGAACTAGAGAGTTCTTGAGGGTGACTCCGCCAACATACTTCACTCACATTCATTTTGGCAAGAACTTATGCAATCAACTTCCACATCTCGCACTAGTTCATGGAGTCACAAACCCTCTTGTTGGTAAGTCAAGGGACAAGGTAATCATTGCTTTCATGGACATCATCTATTGTGTATTTCAATCTATGTCCATGGATATCCTTGTATGTTCCTTGTGGGACTAACCCATGTAGGTATTGAAAGTGCCCGAATCCAAAGGATAGCTCCCAACTCTTGATGATCTTCATCAACATTGAGCATCCACATCTTCAACATCTACATGAAGTCTTCTACGACAACCCAAGGTTAGTTTGACCCTTTAAAAGGGGTTCTCACATCAAGGGGGAGCTTTGCTCTAAAGAACTGAGCTAAAGCATCTTCAAATGATGTGAACACATTAATGCTTTATGTAAAAGTGGTAACCCCACTTGTGCTTAGACGATGAGTATGACCTATGATCAAATGTTCTCATTTGACTCCTAAGTCAATATACTCATATATAGATGACCTAGTCATCGACAAATTGTGTGATAGTAGCTAGTGTTTTGTTTGTGCATGTTTGACACATATTTCATTTGCTATCTTATTGTGTGAGCATGTTGGATGCATGATTTTATCCATTCAAGGACATCCATTTGTTGCTTTGGTCTTTTAGATTTCTTTTTTTTGACCAAATGGATGGACAAGAATGCCTAAGTTCCTCCCCTAGATATCTATGCTTTCTTGTCTCAAACTCTATTCATGCTTATATCACAAACTTTGGACAAGTCTTTTCGGACCCACCGAGTGAGGAGCACTTGAGCCACCGATCCGTCAAAAGCTTAACTTCCAAAACCTTCTAAGTATTTTCGGTCAGACCAACTCACTCAAAATCGGACGGACCGAAAGCACTTGATTGATCTAGGTTTTCACCTCGGTGAAATCGAAGTTACAAATTTCGGCGTGATCAAGTGTGTAATCGCGATTAACTATCTCGGTGCCACCGAAGTTTTACAACTCGGTCCCACCGACATTGAAGGGTATATATACCGAGGGCAGCGCTGCTGATTCATTCTTCAAAACGCCTCGCCCCCAAACCCTTTTTTGCCGCCGCCGTGGTCTCCGGATCGCCTCCGTCGTCCTGTCGCGCCGCCGCAGTCTCCGCCGCCATCAACGGTCAATCTCTCCGCGCCGTTGCCGCCGTAGAGAAACTCCACCAAGTTAGGGTGAGTTTCAATCCCTCTCGTGTTTCAACCTCCGATTCAATACACGATTGGTTTGCCTAGCTTCTTGCCAGGTTTGAAATCTTCCTATCCAGCAGATTTGTTCTTAGAACGAAATTCGAGTAAAAGTTTTAGGGTTAGGTTTCCGCCGAACACATCTCGGTGTGACCGATTCTACATTCTCGGACTGACCGATTTGGCCTCCGCCATTGACCGCACTTTCGGTCCAACCGAAGTTGTGCAAATCGGTAAGACCGAAATGAGGATTTAGTGAAACCCTAGTGTTCTCGGCTAGACCGAAACCCATTTCGGTCCAACCGAAAGTGGTGTGAATGGTTCTGTTTAGACACTTCGGATTCACCGAATTTTAGACTCGGTCAGACCGAAATGCATTCTGTGAAAACCTAAAACTGAAATTTGAACTCATTCTTTTGCAAAATCTTCGTAGTTTGTGATAACTCTTCTATTCTCGCCTGCACCTTATCTATTCACGGGTTGTCGGCCATGTCGATGCCGGTGACAGCCGAGCAGTCCGAATCACCGAAGTTGAGATTCCAGAGGCGTGCACTAGTCCCAAGCCAGCAGTTTTTCCGATGATGGTGAGAGGAGCACACCAAGTGGTTTGCCTCCTGCTGCCACCGGGGCTGTGAAGAAGAGAAATTCAGATGAAGAGGATTACGACTTTGTTCACGAGGAAGAGATCACATCTAAGCCTAAGAGGAAAGTGGTTGCCAAAGAGCATCAAGGGCAACAAACCAAGAAAGGCACCAGCAAGGTGAAGAAGTCCACAGTTGCTAAGAAGTTGAGCATGGAAGAAGAAACCTCAAGCAAGGTAAAGAAAACTTCCAAGAGGAAGAGGATTGTGCATGATGAAGCAGATTCTGATGATTCTGATGAGGAAGCACCCCAGCCCCCTCCTCAGAAGTCTAAGTTGATGGGAGATGCCATCAGGGCAGGAGCACCTACAAAGTCTAAGCCATCAGCTCCAGCAAAGGTAGCTCAAGCCAAGCCTGCTGCCAAGCCCAAGAAAACAGTAAGAAACATTCCTACTTCAGAGAAGAAGAAGAACAATGTGCCACCAGCTGAGTCAGATGATGAGGCACATGTGTTGCTAAAACTCAGACAGAAACTACCAGTCCACAATGATGCTCATCCTCGAGCAGAAAACATGAAGGAAAGGAAGGACAAAGGTCTCAGGCTATGGAGACAAGCTGATCCATATGCCACCAGGAGAAGGACTGCTGTTGACCCAAGGTTCCACACCAGAGAGCAACAAGATTTCTATGAGACAGTGCTCATGGACAAGAAGCCCATTCTTGCTGACACTAGATATGTTGACTGGGAATACATCGATAGTGAAGAGCACAGAGACTACTTTCCACATGTGCATGAGAGCTTTACTGCATGTGGTGTTGCTGAGTTCGTTGGTCGTAAACCCATGTACTGGAATGATGAGATGATCATGCAATTCTATGCCACAAAGACACTTCTATCCGGATGGCGAGGATTGTATGGATGGTGAAGGTCGAGATTCTCTTCAACAGTTGAAGAGTGGGCTGCACCGCTGAATGCTCCAAAGGCAGAGAGATGATGATGTTGATGTCTATGGAATTCCCAAGAAAACCATGAGTCTATGAGGAACATGTACAATGAGGTACCAGCTAAGGATGTAGAGATCTGAAGCTCGGTTCGGTGTATCATCTTGAGCAGGTCTCCCTACCACAAACACGATTCTCGAGGCATACCTTGATGCCCAAGTCCGAGATCATCGCATGATAAGAGGCTATTCTATCAACATGCTGCATATTCTAGATCGAAGGCACCTTTCAAGGTGATGGACCCGATAGTAGAGACTATCAAGAGGACTGCAGCAGACTGTAAGAGGTCATGTGGGTTTGCCCGCACATTCAGATGCTTATCAATGCCAAGTTTGGCACGGCACCTACTTGTTGGATAGACCCCACTTGCCATCGCAGCCCTGAACATGAGGACAATGAAGTTGTGATGACCGAGGATGATCCCACGCTTGTTGAAGGTCAAGCTAAGTCTGAAGCTGCCAAACAAGCTAAAGCTGAGAAGGAAGCAGCAGAAGAACAAACAAAACCCAAGAGCGTTGGAGAGCAGCTCCTTGAAGCTACCAGAGGATTGAACTACGCCGCCCAAGATAGTGCAGTTTTAGGAGAGTCTTGAGAGGATAGTTGAAGACAAGTTCCATGCTCGATGTCAAGTCGATCAAGTGCAAGTCATTGTCCAACAAGCTTGAGGCAGATATCGAGGAAGCCAAGAGGGAGAAGGCAGAGCTCATGAAGGAGATGGAAGATGATCTAGTCCAGATGACTATGAGCAGCCTGCTCCGGTTCCCAAAAAGCCCAGATCATTGCTATCCCCTGCGGATGACACCAGACTACAACACAAGACCTCCCACAGCTCCATCGGCCCAGCTCCAGCTCCAAAGGTCCACTCCTCCAGCTCCCAGACTTCAAAGAAAAGCCTTTGCAGATGCAGCTATCTCCACTCCATCAACCTGCATAGAGCCACCAGCAGAGTCCCTAGTGACGTTTAGCTCTATACCTTTCGAACTTTTTGGTAACTTGTTGCCAAAGGGGGAGAAATTGTATAGATCATAGGACTTCGAGAGAGAGAGTGCTCGCTTTTGCTTTTTCGTTTGCGGTTTCTTTGAGATACTTTTGAGTTTTCCGAGACATTCCGTGTGTTTGATACTACGTTTGCTCTACTTTGATGAGTGCTTGATCATACTATGCCTTAATGTGTGCTTAATGCTTATCATATGCTATTCATATCTTGTATGATCATTTACTCATGTCTTGGTGATTGGGTGCATGTTATTCATTCTTATCATTTTGTGCGCTCCACCAAGATGTATGTGACATGGAAGAGTGACCCATGATCCTAATCGATTGTGCATTTGCATTCAAACGCAAATCTTAAATAGTGCACAAATTTAGGGGGAGCTCTTTCTTATCACATACTTCTCAAAGCAACGATATTATTCATTGATTATATCATTTGTCGAAGCTTTGATCTATATGTTGTCATCAATTACCAAAAAGGGGAGATTGAAAGTGCAACTAATCCCCGGGTGGTTTTGGTAATTAATAACAACATATATATCATTGAACTAATTGTTTCTTGAGAACATTTCAGAAAGTTCAGTGATATGGGTATGGCAATGACTGAAGATGTGGACCCCTCAAAATGCTAAGGAAAGCATTGGCAAAAGCTCAAGACTCCATTTTTGGTTTAGTGATCCAAGATCACATTGAGTCTATAGGAAAGCCAATACTATTAAAAGGGGATGAGGTTATGATGATGATCTGGTTGCTCAAAGTGCTTAGTGATCTATCTCCCAAACTATCAGCAATCTTTCATTCCAACATATACTCATAAGTAATCTCGGTCCCACCGATTCCATAAACTCACCACACCGAGATGAACCACCTCACCATATACCCAAACCCTAGAAATTTCGGATTTTCCGATTCCAAACTCGGTCTCACCAAACTAGTGTTGCCAAGCTTCAGAATCTTCATCATCATATCGGTGTCACCGACATGATAAAGTCGGTCCCACCGAGATTGGCAAACCCTAGTCTTTGGAAGAATCGGGCTCACCGAGATTGTATTTTCGGTCCCACGAAAATCCCAACGCTCACAAGATTTGAACTTTCGTTCTCACCGAGTTGTCAACTTCGGTCCGACCGAGATTGGTCAAATGTGTGTAACGGTTGGATTTTGTGTGGAGGCTATAAATACCCTCCACCTCCTCTTCATTCGTGGAGAGAGCCATCGAAAGAACTACCACTCCTACCTTACATTTCGAGAAGAAAACTACCTACCCTTGTGTTGAGATCAAGTTGCTCCACTCCCACCATATGAAACTTGATTTCTAGCCTTCCCAAGTTGCTTTCCACTCAATCCTTTCTTCCACCACAGCCAAATCAGTGAGGAGAGTTGAGTGTTGGGGAGATTATCATTTGAAGCACAAGAGCAAGGAGTTCATCATCACCAACACCATCTATTACCTTTTGGAGGGTGGTGCCTCCTAGATTGGTTAGGTGTCGCTTGGGAGCCTCCACGAGATGTGGAGTTGAACCAAGAAGTTTGTAAGGGCAAGGAGACCGCCTACTTCGTGAAGATCTACCCCGAGTAAGGCTAGTCCTCCGTGGGCGAAGCCATGATGGCATAGACAAGGTTGCTTCTTCGTGGACCCTTCGTGGGTGGAGCCCTCCGTGGACTCTCGCAGCCGCTACCCTCGTGGGTTGAAGTCTCCATCAACGTGGATTGACGATAGCACCACCTATCGGAACCACGAGAAAAATCTCCGTGTCACCAACTTGCGTTTGCTCTTCTCCACCTCTCCTTTACTACATGTGCAATTTACTTTCCGCTGCCATTACTCTAGAATTGCATGTGTAGGGTGATACTTGACTTGATCATCATTGTGAACTTGCTAAAAACTTGTCCTAATCAAAAGGCTAAACTTTTAAATTGTCAAGTAGTCTAATCACCCCCCCTCTAGACATACTTTCGATCCTACATGTGCCAACTGGCCGGTCCGTCTCCCGTTCTACTTTTCCTCGCCGGAGACCGCACCTTCACTTCACGGGTCTTGAACCCCGCCCCGTACATGGAGATCACAGATGGAGGACGTCGGTCGCCGCCGTAGAATAGGTTTAGGGTCAGGTTTCTTTTATTTTTTTGTCCTATAAAAGTTCAAAATGTAATGAAAATCTGTCGTGTTTGCATTAATCTCGACCGGTGTATATGAACTTTCACAATAATATACATATTGTAGGAGTACTAGCAAGATGCCCGTGCGTTGCATGGAAGATCAAGATCTTGTGGGAGAAAAGGATGAACGAGGGAAAGCCTTATCTGCAAATGTGGAGAGGAGTGCGGGTAAATTGCCGTAGTTTCCTTCCTATCCGTTAGATATAGATCGGACAGCCTATATTGCAGGATCAGACACATCTGTCTACATCTACGGGAACCTACGAAAGGGTTAACGTAAATTGCCTCTCTCTCTCCTCCCCTAATTTTCATGGTGGTGGGCCGCTCCCTCCCCCCAATCTACAATCAACAGCTCACACGTTTCACAATACGTTAATTACGTAACCGGGATTACGAGGTGTAGCATTACTCGCCCTAAAAACCCAAACTAAGCCAACCTCCCAGCATATCGCGCGGGAAAAGACCCGGCCGCGCCATTTTAGTCGGGATTACCGGATTACTAGTAGTAGTATCGATGGATCGCGCGAAGCAACCGATTTTTTTTAGGGGGCGAAGCACCTAGTTTAAAAGGAAAAAATGTGGTACACTCACAAGACTCTGTCATGGTCGCATTGCACCCCACACACGCTTGGTCCTCGCACACGGCTCACGAAATGGAACAAGCTTCGCTTGCCTCTTCATCGACACATGGACTGCACTTGGAGAAACCGACCATGTGCCAAACTCCCCCACCCACCCGCGAAAATCCTCCCCCACTCCCAAAAATTCCCCCAAACCGATTCAACCACCCTTCGCCAACTAGCCAATAATATTCCCCAACCCCCTCCCCCGCCCCTCCACTCCATTTGCTCGCTAAAGCCGCCCTCCCCGCCAGCGACGACACGTCGGCGCCATGTTCAGCGATCCTCTCGCCCCACAAGACGCTCTCAGATCGCCGCCCTTCAGCCGTGCCGCCACCTCGCTACGTTTGTAGAGGCGACGGCGGTCACGCCGCCGCCACCACTGGCGACGTCAGTGTGGAGAAGCACGGTGGTCAGCTTCTCCCATGGTACGCCAGATTCTAGACCGAGGCCCTGCTCATGTCGGTGTAGCGCTGAATGTTAGCCGATAGATGTCGTTAATCTCACCGCTTGTCAAGTAGTTTATCGTCAATATGCTCTGCTTAAGAAGCTTCCTTGCCCTGTTCTGCACTCAATCTGCTTAGCTGAGATGGCATGCCAAGGCCGATTAGTTGCTAAAATATCCTGCCATATATTTATTGTGATGTAGATTGCCATGGTCAAGTAGCCAATCTGTTAGGTGAAGTAGCTCTACACCATTTTATACTCGATCTTTGTTGCTGCGATGGCCTTTGATAGTTCGATGGCTATGTGCTCGGCCTCATTGACTGCTAAAACAGCCTGCCATAATTTGGCACTCAAATCTGTTTGCTGAATTAGCTTTACATATACTTTGTTACTTAGATCTGCTCATCCAAATATCTTGCCATAGATTTAGACATCGACCTAGGTATTTTTTATTGGACTTCATAAAGAAGCATATATGTTTTTCCTGTAATATCTAGTAGAAGAACTAATTTGTATGTCTAACAGATGGATAGGACTTGGATAACTTCGATCAAGATTCTCCGCTGCATATGTCGAGGGGTTGAAAACTTCATGAACTTTATCGAGCTGAGTACGGTGGTCCGAAATCAGATGTGTTCTCGCCTGTAGCAGCTTGTATGAATTCAGTTACAAGACCCGACCAACTGTGCAAAGTCATCTACACTTGTATGGGATGTCGGTCACATATACTAGGTGGGTTCATCATGGTGAAGCTGTGAACGCCAATGTTATTGACTACGTGGAAGCAGCAGATCACCATCTTGATCTCGCCTCGATGCTGTGTGGAAGAGGAGGAGGAGGTGGTGGTGGCGGAGCCAGTGAGTTTGACCAACATTGAAATAATGCTACGAAATGCTCGTGCATTCCGTGAACTTTCACCGCAGAAGAAAAACGGTGGGCCCGCATGTTGGAACAATGCAACGTTCTTTGTCACCCGTGAAATAAGCTGTCAAGATTCTCAGCTATGGTCACCTTTCTTCAGGTGAAGACATCTGAGCGGATGACCAACAAATCATTCGCTGCGATGTTGGCTACTTTCCGCGAATCTTTCCCAGATGCGTCTGAGCTGCCACACACCTACAATAAAATGAAGAATTTCCTTCGTGTAGTTGGAATTGGATATGATATGATCCATGTTTGTAAGAATACTTGTGTTCTGTTCTGGAAGGATTATGCCAACTTAAGTGAATGCCAGAAATGCAAATCATCAAGATGGAAAGATGGTGATGCTGTGAAGAGGATTCCTCATAATGTTCTGAGACATTTTCCAATTACACCAAGATTGTAGAGGTTGTTTCATGATACTGAAACAAGAGAAGATGTACTGTGGCATTCTAGGAACCAGGAGTACAGAGATCAGAATGTAATGAGCCATCCATCTCATGGTAGTGAGTGTAAAAGCTTCAATGATAAACACAAAGAGTTTGTCTTGACGAGAAACATTAGACTTGGCTTAGCTTCGATGGATTTAACCCATTTGGCCACCAGAGCGCCACATATAGCATGTGGCCGTGCTTGTTATCCTTACAACATGCCTCCAAATGTACGCACTAAAGAATCAAACTACATGATGGCCTTGCTCATCCTAGGTCCAAAAAGTCCCGAAAGGATTTTGATTTGTTCATGGAGCCTCTTGTGGAGGAACTTCAACAGCTATGGAAGGGTGCTCTCACTGAGACCTATATAGCAGCCCACCGGCTGATTTCTTTCTCGCATGCTGTTATAATTTGGTGCATCCATGATTATCCGCTTTGGGCACTATGTCGTATGAACGACACATGGTTAAATGCATGTGTTCGCTATGACAGAATCATTGTCATCACACGCAATACTTAGCAAGATCTGTTACATTGGACACCGCCGTTTCCTTGCCAAGGACAAGCCGCTTCCTAGAAAATACCGAAGACATGTGTTCAATGCAAAGGATGAAAGCCGTGATGTGCTAAAGAGGCTCCCCGTCGATGAGTTGCAAGTGGAATTAGAGAAGGTCAGGCATATTACACTAGGAAACCATCCTGATAATGGTAGCGGGAAAAGGAAGCGTGGCAGGGCAGAAGAGAGATTATTGTTTACCCGCAGGTCGACTTTGTGGGACTTGTAGTATTGGAAAGATTTGGATCTGTGGCATAATCTTGATGTGAGGCACATCAAGAAAAATATATGTGACAGCATTATCGGCACACTTCTTAATATTTAAGGCAAGACGAAAGATACTTTAAAATCTAGGATTGATTTGACACACCTGGGTATCAGACAGGATTTGCAGGTGCAAGATGAAGGTAAACCACGGGATATGGCACCAGCTGTGTACGTCTTGGACAAGGTAAAAAGAAAAGAATACTACGAGGTCCTGTCACGTGTGAGATTCCCACATGGATTTGCTTCCAACCCTGAAAGGAGAGTCAGTGCAGATGGAAACAAGGTACAAGGGTTGAAAACTCATGACCGCCACGCCCTACTTCAAAGGGTTTTACTGTTATCCTTAGAGGATTGGACCGCCTACGACTTATCTGAGCAGCTTGCAGAGTTGGGACAATTCTTGAGGAACTCGCAGAGAGGAATATCTGGATATATGCTTTGGAGCGTCTTAGAGACAAGATACCAACTATCCTATGCGACCTTGAGATGATATATCCTCCAGCCTTTTTTGATGTGATGGTGCATTTGGTTGTTCATCTACCTGATGAGGCACTACTTAGAGGTCCAGTACAGTATGGCCGGATGTACCCTATTGAAAGGCGGCTAGGCACTTTCAAGGGCTATGTTAGGAACAGAGCTAGACCCGACGGTTCCATTGTAGAGACCTACATTGCTACAGAAGTGTTGACATTCTGCGCAAAATACATTGAAATAGCTGATCAGCTTAGGAAAGAGGTGGGTGAAGACAATCCCGGGCTCAATGTTTTCGATTATTCTGTTCGAGTTACAGGGAAGAGTCGACAAGAGGACAAACCTAAAGATTTGGACAAAATGGTTTGGTATGTGTTGAATAACTGTCCTGAGATACTACCTTATATCAAGTAAGTTCAGTACTGCAGCTTATACATCGTAATCTACTAAACTTGCAGCACATTCTTATATATTTAGATGTTTGACGCGATCACTATGTTGTGCAGCATCTACAAAGAGGAGTTACTGCCGCAAAATCCAAGAAACATTGACAAACTGGTTATGGCAGGATTTGCAAAATGGTTCAAGAACCATGTAAGCTTTTGAAGTGCACTGTCAGTTTTTTTAATATATTGAGTACATAAGATGATCAGCTTATATATTTTCTAACCATAGATTAAGAAGATGCGGGAGGTTGGGCAGGCAGTTGATGATGCCCTTTACTCACTAGCAATGGGTCCTGATACTCGGGTAAGACATTATGAATCTTGCATTGTTGGAGATGTGCGCTACAACACCCTTGCACGAGACGAAGGCAGGAAGACAAAAAACAGTGCCATCATGAGCACGGATACGTATGACAAAGAGACAACTGAAATGTATGCTAACATAACATACATTGTTCGCTTGCAAGATATCTCCGATTTCAAGGATCATCGGTGTGTTGTCCTATTGTGTTGTCGTTGGTATAACCTGTTTTCGTGATCGCAAAACCCGTGAGCTGATGATTATTTCAAATCCATCAATGTCAAGGTGGCGCACGTAACAATGAGCCTTTTATTTTGGCAAATCAAGCAACACAAATATTTTTCTTGGAAGACACATTTGCACGTAGCGATGATCGGAGAGTATTGCAAAGGTTTGAGCAGAGGAATTCGCTTAATGAAGTTGCACAACAAGATGATGCTTACATCGCCCCGATGTACAAGATAACACAGATGTTCCTAATATCTTTGAGAACCATCACGTCAATGACGCCAACGAAAAGATTGCATGTCGTGTTGTGGACATACAAGAGTTGATCAAGAAGAAGCCAACGTTCGAGGACGTTGAGGACGAAGAAGAAGATGACACCGTGGGGAATTACGATTCAGACTAATACACATGGCGAAGATGTTGATGCTGCTGCTGCGGATGATGATTACATTGCTTTTGTCGATTTGCTCGTCGAAGACGCTTTTATCTACTATGTGAAATTGTGTTTGCTATGACAACTAAAACCTGATGAACATCTTGTTTAGTATTTTGCTGTGAGAACATCACTTGTTATGTATGCTGATTTATGTTTGGTGATTGTATGACAACTAAAACATGATGACATTCTTGTTTAGTTGTACTCATATTTGGCTGTGAAACTTGAATTTGATGACATAGTCTGCTATTGGACTGCAATTTGCTCGACGTCTTCGAATGAGAACAAAGCTGACCCGACAGGGCCTCTGCTATTTATTTATTTATATGAGCAAAAGGGGATACCCCCTGATTTCCGTTAATAGAAATCATTAGATGTTCAAAACACTACGCCCAGCCTGCTACACAGGTTTCATTCATTAGTAGTTTCAGCGAAGTGCTCATGTCGTAGCCACTAAATACATCACGAGTGCTACATACACTGCAAATAAAGAGACAATCATCCTACAAAGCACATTGATTTTGCCCATTATCTTAGCAAGCTCTTTCATCTCCTCATTGCTGTCAAGGCCGTTCAGCCGTTGTTGCTTGGCCATGATCAGAGGAACTGCATCTTTAACCTTCTGCTCTGCATCTTCCTCTTGTGCCGTTCCCTCAGTTACTTGTCCAACACCCCAACCTGCTGGTATTGGGATTCCTCGGCTAACCAAATAATCAGCGTAGTTGCATTCCCCGACATCAGCAACTTCCCAGAAATACAAATCACACGAATCTTCCCTTTTCTGCACGAATCAAATTGGTAGATCATCAACCAAACTATTAAAAAAATCAGCAACCGAAAGCAGCAGAACAACACTTAAACATATTATTACCCCATGATTCGGGCATTTGTAGAAGACTCGGCCAGGGTTGCGGATTGTGGTTGAGATGCGACAGATAACTCTGCGTGATTTGCAGCAGCGGCACCACACCAACGGCAGCGGGTTGTGATGAGCAATCGGCTGGGGTGCGCCTGCCGGTGAGGGTGTGATGAGACCCACAGGCGATGGTACGGGTTGCGACTTGGCGCATATCTGGTTGTTGCCTGCTGAAGAGCAGGTGGACGAGCAACCAACGGACATGGTTGCTGCGGCCAGAGCTTCTGATGCTAGGCAGAGTAAGTAGAGAAGAGGAGAAGCGAACATTGGTTATGTTAGTTTCATTACTTGCAGAGTAGCATAGCACCATATATGGTCATAGTCTAGGTTTGGATTCGAACCAGCTACAGGAGCACGTCTTTTTTTTCTTCTAAAACTCGGCAACGTCTCTTTACTGGTACACTAGCTTGTTCTGTACACCTTCCCAAGTCTTTGATTTTCTTTCCCTTTTTTTGCGAGGAAGGAAGGAGGACAAAATTGAGAGTTCCTGGGACTCGAACCCAAGACCTCTTGGTTGAAAACCAAGGGTGCTAGTCACTTATGTGGTGAACGTTCCCTGTGAGGAGGACGGCAGACGAACGCATTTTCCTCGCAGTTTTCTTACTATATATAAAAAAGTAAGCTACTTGGTGTCCGCTTAGTCAACAAACAATTGTGCCAACCTTGACCGTTGGATTGACATTCAACGCCCTGTCGCTTTCTTCGCCTCTTCTTCCTTGAGCCGCCAAAAAGCCAAACCAGCGCCCGGGCGGGACCGCCGCTCCCGCCTCCCATGGCTGGTCAGTGATCTGCCCTGCCCTGCTTGTTCCTCGCTCGAGGCCTCACCATCGCCCTCCGCCTTGGTTCACTGGGCCAGGCGCCGCCTCGGTGTTGTCAACATGGTCAACAACCGAGAGGAATAAGGAGATGACTGTACATGGTGAGGATGACAAGAGGGACCCAATGTAGTGTGAGTAATTTTGTTTTTCGGGACGGAGAAGGGTATCAATCTGGGTTAAAGGGACCCGTGGCCCATCTAGCCTGTGCTTTTATTTCATATGTTTAGCACATGACCATCCCAGTTTGTTTTTTTCCTTTCTGAAAATTGCTAGGCAGCTATTTTGTTTTTTGCAGAATAACCAACGTAGGCCTACTTGCTTTTCTACGCCCTGCTAGGCCGGAAATATTTCAAGACGAGGAGGGATGCATTGCCCATAAAATGGGCTATAAGTAATAAAAATGGGCTGTAAAATGAAAAAATACAGCAAACAGACAATTAGTTCCAAAATACTATAAAATGGGTGTGGTCAACATGGTCAAGGAACGACTTCCATCGGAAGAGTACTAAACGTGGAGAGGCTGACAGCTGGGTCCATGGCCACAGCCAAGTTTTTTTGTGATTTGCCAAGTAAGTCGCGTTGTCAGGCCTGTTGGGATGCAAATCTTTCAAGACGAGGAGAGCTTTCATTCGGCTGGCCGAGAAAATGGCCCATCAGTAATGAGAAATGGAATGTACATTTTTAAAACACATCAAACCAGCAATTAGTTTCAAAAATCTTTTTTTATTTCAAGATTTTAAATTACATTAATTTTTATGCGTGGAGAATTTGTTGGATTTTATATTGATATACATTTATTTTTAAAATTAGTTTGAATGTGAGTTGAAATTTCGGGATTAAAAACAGTTCAGACCGCACCGAAATATGCAAAATTTCATATAATTTTTTAACCGTGGCCACAATTTGGGCTTTAATGCTAGCAAAAAGAATATGGGCTCCAAAAAAACCTTAAGACTAAGCAAATGGGCTGAAAATTATTAGAAATAATGGCAGATGGGTTGTATGCTGTTTTCCACAGATTTGAGGCTTTCCTAAAAAAAAGGTTGACGACAGCAAAGGATCGTTGGATGTCCATCCAACGGCCGCCGTGCTTCTTCAATCTCGCTTCTTCTGCTCCACCGGCCAAACAAGCGCCAAGGGACTACTCGCTCCCTCCTCCCCACGGCCGGTCAGGTTGCCGCCAGCAGCCTCACCGCCCAACCAGATTCCCATCGCTGGCCTAGCCATCCCTCTACTCACCCACACCGCCGTTATTCTCCGCGACGGCAGACGAACCAAGAAACCTCAGACAACAGATTCTCCGTGGGAAACAAAACAAGGGCCGAGTCCGCCTCGCCTGCATGTCGCTCCTTCCTAGGCCTCGCTGCCGCCCACCGCCGGTGCTCTCGGCAAGGCTCGGTCAACGTGGTCAACAACCGACATGTATCCGGCGGATCAGACGCGGAGAGGCCGATACCGGGTCCACGGCCGCACGCAAGGAAATGCCTCCTTATTACGCGCAAAATAATGATTCCTCCACCGACATCCGGGACCCACCGAACGGCCTCAGATTTCGCGAAAAAATGTTATCGCCACGATACTCGGACCCACCAACTATATCTTCGCACGCAAGGAAGTGCCTCCTTATTACACACACACAAAAATGAATACTCCCCCGTTAGCTAGGACCCAAAGATAGTGGCAGTCTGACTTGTGGGCCTACTAAGTTGACGGGATGGAGGGCTTTGTTAACTTAGTCAATATGCACGATTCTAGCTCCAAGAATCACGATGTCCATCCAACGGTCAGTAGTGCTTCTTCAACCTCTGGTCTTCTTGCTCCAAATTACCAAACCAGCACGGTCGTGCCTCGTGCTCTCGCCTCCCATGGTCGGCTGCGATCTGGCGGAGGCCTCACCGCCCCTACTACTCCCACCGCTGGCCGTGCCATCCTCTACTCACCCACACCCCTCGTTATTCTCAAGGGCGACGGCAGCCTCACACCCCAAATAACCGGTGAACCTCAGACTCCTCACGCCTGGCATCCACCGCCGCCTTCCCGGCTCAGGTCGCCCCTTCCTAGGCCTCGCGCCGTCCACCGCCCTAGTGCTCTCGAGCGCGTGGTCAACGTGGTCAAGGAAAGGCTTCCATCGGACGTGGACTATACGTGGAGAGGCTAACAGCTGGGTCCACTGCCGCAGCAAGGAAGTGCCTCCTTATTACGTGCAAAATAATTATTCCTCCACCTGACAGCGGGGACCCACCGGACGGGCCCGTATTTTGCAAAAAACGCTTCTCGACTGCCGGGACCCACCAGCTACACCTTCACACGCAAGGAAGTGCGTCCGTCAAAAAACTATTCGCCGACCGCTGGGGACCCACCAGCTACATCTTCGCAAGCAAGGAAGTGCTCGATACCGACCCACCGGTCAAGCGCACGTAGCATTGTCATTCGGTCGCGAACGGTACATACATATATACCGGTCGATGTAGAGGCGCCGCACATGTAAGAGTAGAGGCGCGCGACGTAGCATGTACATGTACGCATAATGCCGTGGTGCAAGAAAGAAAATACGCCATGTATGTGTACATACGGGCGGGTCTCAACACCTACCGCAGACACGCACGGTGAGGGCTCGTGTACATGGCTGGGTCAGAACGGAGAAATAGCGTCATCGTCGTGTTCATGGGGAGGCAACGGAATGCGTGGTCGTGTTCATCGGGAGGGCTTGGACGGAAGAGGCGATGGAAACGAGGCCTGGCGTACCGCAGAACGGAGGAAACGGACCTCCTACGGTCGAAACGGGGGTCCTGTTGATCAAGAGGGGTGTGGCGTACCGCAAAACGGAGGAAACAGACCTCCTACGGTCGAAACGGGGGTCCTGTTGATCAGGAGGGGTGTGGCATACCGCAAAACGGAGGAAACGAACTTGTGTTGGAGCGCGACGATTAAAACGGGGGTCCTGTTCATTGGGAGGGGTGTGGCATACCGCAAAACGGGACTCCACGGGATACTGTTCATCTCCACCGTCGACCTCCTCCAGCCTCCACGGGCTCCTGTTCATCCAGCCTCCACCACGCGCTTACTCCACCGCCATCGCTCAACCACCCTCCACCATCTACCGCTCATCCAGCCCTCCACACCACGGGTCCTGCTCAACCACCCTCCATGGGCACCCTCCACCGCTCATCGCTCATCCCGCCTCCACACCACGGGTCCTGCTCATCCACCCTCCACGGGCACCCTCCACCGCTCATGCTCATCCAGCCCTCCACCACACCACGGGTCATGTTCATCTAGAGGCAACGCCACCGCCATCGCTCATCCAACCCCCTTCCCCGCAACGCCACCGCTCATCCCATCGATCGGCTTCGCTTAGCGCAGAGCGGCGAATCGCCGATCGAGTTCGATTAATAGCCATCGATCGATCGCCGGGTTCAAGAACGCGTGAGCTCAGAGTGCAATTGCTCGGTTTAGTTAGAGCCCAACGCCTCGCTTGGGTTCAGTTAGAGCCAATGCCTCGCACACACGCGCGTACGTGTACGAGAGAAATGCGCATTGCTCGGCCCCCGACCTCCCACCGTAACCGGGAACTCCCCGAAATTTTCCTCCCCCTCGCTTCTACCACGGTTTTTTCCCTCATGGATGCCCAAAGAATGTCATGCAGCTGCGTCTCTGGCCCGCCCAGGACGAAAAGCCCATTTTCTGTCATGATTTTTTGTCATAGAAGTAGGAGCTCACCACATCTATGATGATACCGGGTTTTGTCACAATTATTGTCATAGAAGTGTCATATGTATGACAGAAAAAAATTCGTTCGGCCCAAAATGTCACGGATGTGTCTTTTTTTGTAGTGCAACTCTAATGTCACCTAGATACTCCAATGTCACCACAAGTATCCATGAGTTAATTATACGATACACATCAAACAATTTCAGATTCATCATACTCGATTCAACACAAAGAACCTCAAAGAGTGCCCCAAGATTTCTACCGGAGAAATAAGTACGAATACGTGCATCAACCCCTATGCATAGAATACCCTAATGTCACCTCGGGAATCTGCGCGTTGAGTGCCAAAACATATATCAAGTGAATCAATATAATGCCCCATTGTCACCATGGGTATTCATATGCAAGACATACATCAAGTGCTCTCAAATCCATAAAAGTATTCAATCCGATAAAGCAAAATCTCAAAGGGAAAACTCAAACCACAACAAGATACAATCCAACTATATTAACAAAGCCCGCGATACATCAAGATTGTGCCATTAAAAACACGAGAGAGAGAGAGAGAGAGAGAGAGAGATTAAACACATAGCTACTGGTACAAACACTCAGCCCCGAGGGTGGACTATTCCCTCCTCATCATGGAGACCGCCGGGGATGATGAAGATGGTCACGGGTGATGATTTCCTCGTCCGGGGGAGTGCTGAAACGGGGTCTAGATTGGTTTTCCATGGCTATAGAGGCTTGCGGTGGCGGAACTTCTGATCTAAGGACTCCTCTAGGATTTTTGAAATATTTGTAAATTTATAGGGCGAAGAGGCGGTGCGGGAGGCCACCGAGGTGGGCATAACCCACCTAGGTGCGCCTGGGCCTCCAGACGCACCCTGGTGGGTTGTGCCCCCCTCGAGCACTTCTTTTGCCCACTAGATGTCTTCTGGTCCAAAAAAATCTCCGAAAGGTTTCGCTGCGTTTGGACTGCAAAGTAAAAAAACAAGCAAAAACCGCAACTGGCACTGGGCACTATGTCAATAGGTTAGTCTCAAAAAAATATATAAAGTTGCTATAAAATGATTGTAAAACATCCAATAATGATAATATAATAGCATGAATATTCCATAAATTATAGATACGTTGGAGACGTATCAGTCCACACATCACTTTCCAACAAGGGACTATTTAGAGCATATGTAAGATCTCACAGACAAAGACACATACTTGTCGACATGCATCATTGATATCGTCCAAGGACTGTATGACTCATAAGCACATCGGAAATACCATCATGCATGATTGTCTCTAGGGAATGTCTCCAACATAACCATATTCACACCAACCATCTCATGACACCACAAGGATAGCGTGCGAGGTTCTTCGACAAGAACACCATTAGGAAGGGAGCGATGCTCAAGTGCAATCATCACCGGCTTCAGCTACCAAAGCCAGATTCCGACAAATCCGAGCATATCCGAGCAATGGCTTCAACAAGGTAGTGACGCAAAAACATCATCATTGCCAGGTACATCCAACTTCGATTAGACGTAGGTTTTCTTCTAGGAGCTCGAGATTGGGTGAACGAGTAGCATCACCCTCTAAGTCAATCATGTGTTCCCGCCACCACTTCTCTGTGATCCCAACAGTTGCATGCGACTGCCCGCCGCTGCGCAGAACCATATCGTCTACATCAAGTAGTCGTCCAGATATTGCATCTCACCGCCGAGGGTAAACATTGGATCTGGAAGGAGAAACCCTCACAAAAACCTTTTGGTGGTTGTCGGTGTCAAAACCGGCGGATCTCGGGTAGGGGGTCCCGAACTATGCGTCTAGACGGATGGTAACAGGAGATAAGGGACACGATGTTTTTACCCAGGTTCGGGCCCTCTCGATGGAGGTAAAACCCTACTCCTGCTTGATTGATCTTGATGATATGAGTATTACAAGAGTTGATCTACCACGAGATCAGAGAGGCTAAACCCTAGAAGCTAGCCTATGGTATGATTGTTGTTCGTCCTACGGACTAAACCCTCTGGTTTATATAGACAACGGAGGGGGCTAGGGTTACACAGAGTCAGTTACGAAGAAGGAGATCTACATATCCGTATTGCCAAGGTTGCCTTCCACGCCAAGGAGAGTCCCATCCGGACACGGGATGAAGTCTTCAATCTTGTATCTTCATAGTCCAACAGTCCAGCCAAAGGATATAGTCCGGCTTTCCGGATACTCCCTAATCCAGGACTCCCGCAGTAGCCCCTGAACCAGGCTTCAATGACGATGAGTCCGGCACGCAGATTGTATTCGGCATTGCAAGGAGGGTCCTCCTCCGAATACTTCATAGAAGATTTTGAACACGAGGATCGTGTCCGGCTCTGCAAAACAAGTTCCACATACCACCGTGGAGAGAATAATATTTCCACAAATCTAATTTGCTGACGTACCCCGTAGTGTGACATCACACCACAGCCAGGTCTTTATTCAAATCGTTTTTCATAACCAATCTCGGCGTGTTTCGCGAGGCGGTTTCCTTGGCACGTCTTGGCGAAGCAGAGATAGTGTACCCTTTATTACGGGATTCTCATCAACACGGACGTGGGTAACCTAATCGTGCCCGTTGGTATGACCCCTCGATTGAAGGTAAGTCCCAAACGGTCATGAGGAGGGCACTTGGTATTCAACCCCTTTATAAAGGGACCAAGGCCTATTCTTTCCTTTCGATCTCAATCGAATCCGCCTCCCGCCTCGAGTTCCAACACCCAAAGCTCAGGTTTAGGCGCTTCGGACCTCCGATTATGTCCGGATCCAACCTTCAAGGTCGGTGGATGCCTTCCTCCGTCATGGAGGAAGACGTAATAAAGCTAAGGGAGGCTAGGTACCTGACCGGCGAAATCCCGCATAGGCTGCCTGCTCAAGGGCAGGTTATTCCCACTCCCAAGCCCGATGAGAGCGTCGTGTTCATATCTCACTTCCTCCGAGGGCTAGGCTTCATGCCAGATCCTTTCGTGAGGGGGCTTATGTTCTATTACGGGCTGGACTTCCACGATTTAGCTCCAGAGTCTATCCTCCACATCTCATCGTTCATCTTCGTGTGTGAAGCTTTCCTCCGTATTACTCCTCACTTTGGACTGCGGCACAAGACCTTCAAAGTGGAGCCGAAGATGATCGAGGGGCGGCACGTAGAGTGCGGAGGCGCCGTGATAAGCAAAAACGCCGATGCCCCATGGCCCGAGGGCTCTTTCCAGGAGGTGCCCAGTTTATGGCAACAAGAGTGGTTTTATATCACAGCTCCCAGGGGTACCAAGGGTGGCCCCACCTGTCTTTCGCTCGGGTTCCCCACCACGACTAACATAATGGGTCAACAAGGGGCTGGACTGGGGGCCAGTAAAGGTTGTGCCCATATTGCAAAGTCGCATCCGAGATCTCCTTGAGAGAGATGTCAGTCTGGTCATGGTGATGCAAGTCATGTTAATTCGCCGAGTCCTGCCCTGCAAACGTCGTCCCCGCCGCCTGTGGGAGTTCAATCCGGAGGGACCGCGAGCTCTTCAACACTTCCTCGGCATGACGCCTGAGGAGATGTACAAATTGTTCTTCGGACCACAAATAATGTGTTTGGACACCACTGAGGATGCAGGTCTGAGCTGCAATCGCCCGGATACCCAAGTAAGTAGCCCCGCATCCGAACACACTGTCTGTTTATTTTATCGCAACGTCGCCCTAAAAATCCACTCTTTGACCAGGAGTGGATAGCGAAGGCAAAGTTGATCAGGTGTCCGGCCCCCCTCCCTGAGACCTCACCAGATCCCATGTTAACCAGGATGCTGGAGATAGTGCCTTATCAAGCCCCTTCGGGAGAAGATAAAGGGGGGAACAAGGAGGCTAGCGCCTTCGTGAAGGAGGTCAGCCGGGGAGGAGGAACCAACACTCCCTCTCCCCAGGGAAAAACGAGGACCGCCTCCGAGGACCCGGAGACAATGGTCTCCAAATGGGGAAAGAAATCTTCGCCGGAGGGTCCTGCCCCGGGGAATATCCCGGCCGCACTATGCCCTCAAGGGGATCAGCCCTCCACCGAGCTGTAAGTAAAAGGGTACCTTAATAATGAAAATATCTTGCTTTACTTCTGAGGAAAATAATCGAAGCCTTTATTTTGCAGTTCGGATCTTCAGCAAAGCTCGTCTTCGGGGGATCTTCTTCCAGAGATGATGGAGAGCGAAACGCCTCCCCCTGCCATACCGCCTCATGAGGCGGGCGACCCCGAGGTTTGGTCGCGGAGGGTTTCTCCTGATCCGGTAAGGCCGGAAGGTAATCGTATGGACACCCGAAGTCCTCAGTATCTGGCTCTTGAAGAGAGCAATCGAAAGAGTCCGGCACCGTCTGGTGTGCGGTCGGAGGTACTGAGGGATCTGCTAGAGCGAGCGGCTATCTCAGAAGAGCACCGCACGTTGATGGGTACGGTGATTGAAAGGATCTCGTCTGCCGAAAGCGGGTTGCATCAAGCCTTTACGAGTCTACTGATGGGTTTTGAGGTACGCGAAATGATGTACATTTTTGACAGTACCGCGCATTTTTAGATGCGCCCTGTGTAGATAGTAGCCCCTGAGACTCTGGGTGCTGTCGAAGACGACGGCACACAGAGGATCATAGTTCTAGGAATAATCTTGCCGCCTTAATATACAGGTGGCGAAGTGTCCGGTGGCCAGCCGGACTGATGAGTTTGCCGAGTTAAGGCGGCAACTTGACGTGGCAGATGCCGACATCGTACTTGTCAACAAGCGGCTTGACGTGGCACAAGGTATGTGATTCCTCTGGTGACACATGGGAGGAGGAGCATGATGCCAGTATCTATAACGTGTGTGTGAATGCAGATGGAGCTGCGGCCGTGGAGAACCTTTGGGCAGAACTTGCCCGAGCCAAAGAACAAGCCAGGAAAAGCGATGCGGGTGCCCTAAAGGCGGTCGAGGAGCTGAAAGCCGAACAGGCTGCTCACTGCCAAAGCAAGGAGGAAATAGCCAGGATGGCTGTGGAATTGAAGAATGCCGCTGACCGTTACAAGCTTCTTAAAAAGGAAGGTCAAGCGAAGATGACGGACCTGGAGAAGGCCACGATGGCGGCCAAAGACACCCGCTCTGCAATGAGAGTGATGAAGGAGGAGCTGCGTCAAGCCAGAGATATCGCGGCTGGGAAGCCCTTTATGCTGCGGATGAAGTACGGGGATCCTAAGTATGCTCCTTTGGACCGGCTGTGGAGTTCTGCGGATGAATATCTGGATTTGGCGGCGAGTGCTACCGATGCGGCCGAATACTTCCGAGATCAAAAAGATCGCGAAGTGGAAAAGCTGTTCTAGTCACAGTTTAACGTTCCAGAGCGTCCGCTTCCATTGACTGATTGGTTGGCCGAATGGGCCGAGCTGAATAGATTGTCCGGACTCGCCATGAGGTCTGTTGTGGATCATCTGTGGCCGGGAAGGCCAAAGCCAAACAGTTATTTTAGTCGGGTGCAGCAGTTCCTTGGTGCAGTGCCGCATGTCAACACGATGAAGAGGTCGGCGTGCGTAGAGGGTGCACGGATGGCCCTTGCCCGTGTGAAGACATATTGGACGGAGATGAAGGCCACCGCCATTGCAGCCCAAGATTCAGATGAGAGTCGGGTTCCTGCCGAGCACTACTTTCAAGAAGTTCTTGAGGGCGCTCGTTCAATAGAAGCGCAGTGCTCGAAGAATATTATGTTCTAATGACATGTATTCCCATTGAAAAACAATGTTTTACTGAATTTTAAAGGCTATTTTATACTTTTTCCTAAAAGAATTATAATACCTCCTTTGGGGCCGTTCATGTATATATGTATATAACCTGAAAGATGGTAGTGTCGGCTTCAGCCCCCACGCATATAATGCAGGGGTGCTCGCAGAAGGCGCATGTTCACACTTGATCCAACGTCTTGGTCCATTAAGGAGGTGATAGCGTAGCGAACTAGGCAATCGGACTATAATGCTTTAACACTTTCACTTAGCCAGGGGAGTTTGACAGTGGGGATACTATATAGCCCCTGGTGGCTCCGTGCTCATCCGAATTCGGGGTGCGTACATGCCTGGCCGGGAAACGGCCCTTCGTTAAGGCGGAGGAATCCCGAAGATTCCGCTAGGTCATCGAGTGGTTGACCAGTCTCACGCTATATCATGACAGTCGGTTTTCGGCTTTCTCTACTGAGGTGCTCGTCCGGATGACCCGGGGCACAATCGCAGTAGTTCTCCTGGTGCCGCCTTAGCCGATAGAGCAGAACGTAAGGCAGCAAAACACAGGAGCCGAGCAAACCCAACATTTGACCAAAGACATGATTTGGAGCTGATGCATTTAAGGCCAAACTCGCGACGCCGAACACTCCCTAAGGTATTTGGTCTTTATGATGTAAACCGGGCTAAACAGTGCCCTTTGTAACAAGCCCGTGGTGTCCAGGTACGTGCAATATTCTGACATGGACACATGCCAATACGTCAGCATCCTCCTCAGTTGTACAGAGAATCATGGGGATTTGTATCAACAAGAGACAGTAAAAATGGTTTACGCAGGGTCTTAATATGAAAAGAATCCTTGGAATGGGTCCCTGCTGCATGTCTGCGCCTGTGTCTCCATTGTGCCGTATCCTGGACCGGTGTAGCATGATGGTTATCTGTAAAAGAGAGGAACTTAGCTGAGAAGTTGTCGTGCAAAAAGGTAGGTTATACTAAATAAACCATATACAGTTCAGGATGAGTAAAGTTGATTCTAATTTTCACTTGTTTACACGCGTTGAGCCCCTTGTATTATTATAGGGGTATAGCCATCAAACCTGTATCGATTATGTATAGCTACACCGGACTCGTCTAACCGTGTCCGTGGTCTTAACGACCTGTCAGATGCTCTAGTTGGTGAGGCCGTCTAGTGTGCGGCTGCCAAGGCAGCCGCACGGTCTTCCGCACGCAAGGAGCGCTCAATATTTCCATTTACTGTAATGATGCCACGTGGATCGGGCATCTTAAGCATGACAGAAGCGTAATGTGGTATTGCATTAGAGAGGGCGAAAGCTTTGCGTCCGAGTAGTGCTTGATAGCCACTTTGGAAAGGAGCAATGTGGAAGGTTAACTTTTCGCTACGGAAGTTATCGGGAAAGCAGAATATAACCTCTAGTAGCAGGGAGCCCGTGCAATGGGCTCCTGGGCCTGGCGTTACTCCTTTAAAGGTAGTATTGCTATGGCTGATTTTTGTTGGGTCTATCCCCATTTTGTGGACTGTATCCTGATATATCAGGTTTAAACTACTGCTGCCGTCCATCAGGACTCGTGTAAAGTGGTATCCATCAATTATTGGGTCTAACACTAAGGCAGCCCATCCTGCATGGCGGATACTTGCCGAGTAATCCCGATGGTCAAAGGTGATCGGTTGGGACGACCAGTGGCAGATTTCCATGGCAACGGTCCCTAGGGCATGTGTCTCTAGGAGCGCCGCTTTGTTTTTCCCATTCGTCACGTGTAACATGTTTACTGTTTTGACTTCTGGTGGGAATTTCTTATGTTCCCCAGTGCTTTGTTTGCGAGGCTCGTCCTCGTCTTCACTTGGTACTGAAGGAAATATGCCCTAGAGGCAATAATAAAGTTATTATTTATTTCCTTATATCATGATAAATGTTTATTATTCATGCTAGAATTGTATTAACCGGAAACATAATACATGTGTGAATACATAGACAAACAGAGTGTCACTAGTATGCCTCTACTTGACTAGCTCGTTGATCAAAGATGGTTAAGTTTGCTAACCATAGACATGAGTTGTCATTTGATTAACGGGATCACATCATTAGGAGAATGATGTGATTGACATGACCCATTCCGTTAGTTTAGCACCCGATCGTTTAGTATGTTGCTATTGCTTTCTTCATGACTTATACATGTTCCTATGACTATGAGATTATGCAACTCCCGTTTACCGGAGGAACACTTTGTGTGCTACCAAACGTCACAACATAACTGGGTGATTATAAAGGTGCTCTACACGTGTCTCCAAAGGTACTTGTTGGGTTTGCGTATTTCAAGATTAGGATTTGTCATTCCGATTGTAGGAGAGGTATCTCTGGGCCCTCTCGGTAATACACATCACATAAGCCTTGCAAGCATTGCAACTAATGAGTTAGTTGCGAGATGATGTATTACGGAACGAGTAAAGAGTCTTGCCGGTAATGAGATTGAACTAGGTATTGGATACCGACGATCGAATCTCGGGCAAGTAACATACCGATGACAAAGGGAACAACGTATGCTGTTATGCGGTTTGACCGAAAAAGATCTACATAGAATATGTAGAAGCCAATATGAGCATCCAGGTTCCACTATTGGTTATTGACCGGAGACGTGTCTCGGTCATGTCTACATTGTTCTCGAACCCGTAGGGTCCGCACGCTTAACGTTACGATGACAGTTTCAATATGAGTTTATATATTTTGATGTACCGAAGTTTGTTCGGAGTCCCGGATATGATCACGGATGTGACGAGGAGTCCCGAAATGGTCGAGACATAAAGATTGATATATTGGAAGCCTTTGGATATCGGAATTGTTCCGGGTGAAATCGGGATTTTACCGGAGTACCGAGAGGTTACCGGAACCCCCCGGGAGCTAAATGGGCCTTAGTGGGCTTTAGTGGAAGAGAGGAGAGGTGGCCAGGGCTGGGCCGCGCGCCCCTCCCCCCATAGTCCAAATAGGACAAGGAGAGGGGGGCGGCGCCCCCCCCCCTTCCTTCTCTGTCTCCTCTTTCCCCCTCCCGAATCCTATTCCAACTAGCAAAGGGGGGAATCCTACTCCCAGTGGGAGTAGGACTCCCGGCGCTCCTCCTCCGGCTGGCCGCACTTCTTGCTCCTCAGATATAGGGGGGGGCACCCTAGAACACACAAGTTGATCTTCGTGATCGTTCCTTAGCCGTGTGCGGTTCCCCCCTCCACCATATTCCACCTCGGTCATATCGTAGCGGTGCTTAGGCGAAGCCCTGCGACGGTAGAACATCAAGATCGTCACCACGCCGTCGTGCTGACGGAACTCCTCCCCGACGCTTTGCTGGATCGAAGCCCGGTGAAAGTGCAACTAATCCCCAGGTGGTTTCGGTAATTAATAACAACATATATATCATTGAACTAATCATTTCTTGAGAATATTTCAGAAAGTTCAGTGATATGGGTATGGCAATGACTGATGATGTGGACCCCTCAAAATGCTAAGGAAAACATTGGCAAAAGCTCAAGACTCCATTTTTGGTTTAGTGATCCAAGATCACATTGAGTCCATAGGAAAGCCAATACTATTAAAAGGGGATGAGGTTATGATGATGATCTGGTTGCTCTAAGTGCTTAGTGATTTATCTCTCAAACTATCGACAATCTTTCATTCCAACATAAACCCATAAGTAATCTCGGTCCCACCGATTCCAAACTCAGCCACACCGAGATGAACCACCTCACCATATACCCAAACCCTAAAATTCTCGGATTTTCCGATTCCAAACTCGGTCATTCGAATTGGTGTTGCCAACCTTCAGAACCTTCAGACTCAAATCGGTGTCACCGAGATGAGAAAGTCGGTCCCACGAAATTGGCAAACCCTAGACTTTGGAAGAATCGGACTAACCGAGATTGTATTTTCGGTCCCATCAAAATCCCAACGCTCACAAGATTTGAACTTTCGGTCCGACCGAGTTGTCAACTTCGTCCGACCGAGATTGGTCAAATGTGTAACAGTTGGATTTTGTGTGGAGGCTATAAATACCCTCCACCTCCTCTTCATACGTGGAGAGAGCCATCGTAAAGAACTACCACTCCTACCTTACATTTCGAGAAGAAAACTACCTACCCTTGTGTTGAAATCAAGTTGCTCCACTCCTACCATATGAAACTTGATTTCTAGCCTTCCAAGTTGCTTTCCACTCAATCCTTTCTTCCACCACAGCCAAATCAAGTGAGGAGAGTTGAGTGTTGGGGAGATTATCATTTGAAGCACAAGAGCAAGGAGTTCATCATCACCAACCCCATCTATTACCTTTTGGAGGGTGGTGCCTCCTAGATTGGTTAGGTGTCGCTGGGAGCCTCCGTCATGATGTGGAGTTGAACCAAGGAGTTTGTAAGGGCAAGGAGATCGCCTACTCGTGAAGATCTACCCCGAGTAAGGCTAGTCCTCCGTGGGCGAGGCCATGATGGCATAGACAAGGTTGCTTCTTCGTGGACCCTTCGTGGGTGGAGCCTCCGTGGACTCAAGAGCCGTTACCCTCCGTGGGTTGAAGTCTCCATCAACGTGGATTGACGATAGCACCACCTATCGGAACCACGAGAAAAAATCTCCGTGTCTCCAACTTGCGTTTGCTCTTCTCCACCTCTCATTTACTATACGTGCAATTTACTTTCCGCTGCCATAACTCTAGAATTGCATGTGTAGGGTGATACTTGACTTGATTGCCATTGTGAATTTGCTAAGAAACTACTCCAATCAAAAGGCAAAATTTTTAAGTTGTCAAGTAGTCTAATCACCCCCCCTCTAGACATACTTCCGATCCTACACCCGGGGATCGTCATCGAGCTGAACGTGTGCTGGAACTCGGAGGTGCCGTAGTTTCGGTGCTTGGATCGGTCGGATCGGGAAGATGTACGACTACTTCCTCTACGCTGCGTCAACGCTTCCGCTTCGGTCTACGAGGGTACATAGACAACACTCTCCCCTCTCGTTGCTATGCATCACCATGATCTTGCGTGTGCGTAGCAATTTTTTTGAAATTACTACGTTCCCCAACAGTGGCATCCGAGCCTAGGTTTTATGGTTTGATATTATATGCACGAGTAGAACACAAGTGAGTTGTGGGCTTATATAAGTCATACCGCTTACCAAAGATGTCATACTTTGGTTTGGCGGTATTGTTGGATGAAGCGGCCCAGACCGACATTACGCGTACGCTTACGCAAGACTAGTTCTACCGCCGTGCTTTGCACACAGGTGGCTGGCGGGTGTCAGTTTCTCCAACTTTAGTTGAACCGAGTGTGGCTACGCCCGGTCCTTGCGAAGGTTAAAACAGCACCAACTTGACAAACTATCATTGTCATTTTGATGCGTAGGTAAGATTGGTTCTTGCTAAGCCCGTAGCAGCCACGTAAAATTTGCAACAACAAAGTAGAGGACGTCTAACTTGTTTTTGCAGGGCATGTTGTGATGTGATATGGTCAAGACATGATGCTAAATTTTATTGTATGAGATGATCATGTTTTGTAACCAAGTTATCGGCAACTGGCAGGAGCCATATGGTTGTCGCTTTATTGTATGCAATGCAATCGCCCTGTAATGCTATACTTTATCACTAAGCGGTAGCGATAGTCGTAGAAGCATAAGATTGGCGAGACGACAACGATGCTACGATGGTGATCAAGGTGTCGCGCCGGTGACAATGGTGATCATGACGGTGCTTCGAAGATGGAGATCACAAGCACAAGATGATGATGGCCATATCATATCACTTATATTGATTGCATGTGATGTTTATCTTTTATGCATCTTATCTTGCTTTGATTGACAGTAGCGTTATAAGATGATCCCTCACTAAATTATCATAGTAAAAGTGTTCTCCCTGAGTATGCACCGCTGCGAAAGTTCTTCGTGCTGAGACACCACGTGATGATCGGGTGTGATAGGCTCTACGTTCAAATACAATGGGTGCAAAATAGTTGCACACGCGGAATACTCAGGTTTAACTTGACGAGCCTAGCATATAACAGATATGGCCTCGGAACACGGAGACCGAAAGGTCGAGCGTGAATCATATAGTAGATATGATCAACATAATGATGTTCACCATTGTCGGATCAGGGGTTCCGGCAGACCCTTAAGGTTCGAACTCTGGGGTGCGCGCGGAGATCGTGCCCTCTACCTCTCCGTCTCGAAAGGATCTAAACTACTCAAGGAACAGCACAAGAGACACAAGGGTTTATACTGGTTCAGGCCACCGTTGTGGTGTAATACCCTACTCCAGTTTGTGGTGTGGTGGATTGCCTCTTGGGCTGATGATGATGAACAATACAAGGAAGAACAGCCTCGCGAGGGTCTGTTCTTGGCTGGGGGGAATGAACTGCTAGGAGGAGTTCAATCACCCTTCTCTCTCTCTGATTCTCGATGCTAGATGCCTCTACCCTGTGGGTGGCTAGTCCTATTTATAGGCAAAGGCCCTGGGCCTCTCCCCAAATATTGAGCAGGAAGGGCGCCAACAATTGGCCAATTTGAAGGGGAACATCTGGTACACTTATCCTGACTAAAGTCGGTCTTCGCCTGCCAAAGGCTCGGTGGTGACGATGTCCTGGGCTCCACGGTGACCTCCTTCCCACCGTTGGACTGGTCTTGGTCTTGTTGCACCGAAGTGGATGCCTTTGCTTGATCCTCTCGCCTGCGCTTGCCCCCTTTGCACCAAAGAGGAAAGGGGTGGTACACTGCGCGCCTGGTGCCCGCCTGGCACCCTTGGTCGTCATGGCTTGCATCACGGGCACCTCGTGAGGTACCCCGCCTTGATCTCTCCGCCTCCTCGCGAGCCAGCCTGAGGAGGCCGGGCTTGAGGAAGCGCCGTGTCATCCGCCTCGCGAGGCTTGGTCCCTCGCGAGGGTCTTGAGACTTGTGTTGATGAAGATGGGCCACGCTGGGCCCCCATTTGAGCCACGCCGCAGGCCGCAGGCAGGCAAGTCTGGGGACCCCCGTTCCCAGAACGCCGACAGTAGCCCCCGGGCCCAAGGTGCGCGCGGACTTGGCCGTGCCGAGAGGCGAAAGGGCAAGGGCGAAGCGCCGCGGGCCCTAACAGCCTGCGGCCTTGGGCGCCGCGTGGCGGTTGATTGGACGTGGGCGGCACCGTCCACCCATGCTCCCTTATTCTGCGCCGTGCTAGGTTGCCCCACAGTTACACACAGCCGTCCCTTTCCCTGTTGCTCGGCCGCCTCCTGCTCTTCCCCTCTCCGACTCTGACCCTTGCCTCCAATCCCATCTCGCATTCTTCCACCTGCCGCCATGGCTCCAAAGAAAGGAAAGGGGAAGAAGCCCGTGGCTCCATCTTGCCCGCCGCCACCGGTGGCGCCTGCCGTTGGCCACTCAATCATACTCAATCTGGAATGCCTGGGTAAGCTCAGCCCGGCTCTGGCCACCGCCTTCAATGAGTGTGGGAGGACGACGGCTTGGCCCACCTATCACTTCCCCACCGACAGGATAATCACCGAGGTCCATTACTTCGTCGACGCCCTGTGGGTGGGTTTGGTTCCCCCCTTCTCCGATTTTTTCAACGCAGTTCTTGATCATTATCAGATCCATATGATGCATCTGGGTCCTGAGTCCATCGCCCTCCTATCAGTCTTCGCTTTTGTTTGCGAGGCGATGGTGGGTATCCCTCCTTCTGTTGCTTTGCTGCGCCATTTCTTCTCCTTGCATCTTGCGGACCCCTCGCAATGCTTGGCATGCGTGTGCTTCGCTGCTTCGCCTGAGACTGCAGCCTCCGGCATTGACTTCAACCTCCCTCCGCCTTCTGCTGAGTTCCGCGAGCGGTGGTTATATGTCGATGTCGGGGTGCCCAGCCCCCGGCTGATGAAGCCGACATCGCCTGCTATGCCGAATTCGGGCTGGGGTCAGGAGACGCTTGTGAGCCCCCGGCTCGCCTTCATCTGGCGCCGCTTCCTATCCTTGAACAAGCTGGGCGTAACAGCGCCCAAGGTGGTGAAGGAGTTCCTATTGCGCCGCATTGCCCCTCTCCAGCGTCACTCTCGCCGAATGTGGGCCTACAGCGGACGCGGTGACCGCATGAGGCTTCAGGAAGAAGACTTGACGCCGGCGGCGCTGAGGAAGGTGCTCTTGGTCCTGACGGACGATCCCAACCCTGGCAGCATCCAACAAGGGGGAGCCTTGCTATATCTCTGCCAGCACAGGGATGACTTTGTGAGGCAGATGCCCCTCTTTGACGAGTGGGGGTTGCGCCCCATTGGCTTCCAAGGGCCCCTTGAGAACCCTGTGGCGGTGACTATCCTTCCGGTCGGCCTGGGCGAATCCTCCTCGAGTGGTGGTGCAGGGAGGCAGGAGACCGCAGGGGGTAAGAGAGCTGCTGATGGTGTGGCCGCCCCTGGCGGTGCTCTTGAGGAGGCAGCTCATGAGGCCCGTGCTGCCGGGGCCTTGGGTGAGGCGTCGCCGCCTCCGACGCGCGAGGATGAGGCTGCCGAGCCCCCGGCCGTGGCTCCCGGCGAAGCAGCTGGCGACGCGCGTCAAGCGGGTGTCCTTGACGCAAGTGGCCTTGGTGCTCCATCTTCCTCGCAGGTTGACTCCTGCGCGTCCATCCTGGGCCGCTTTCGCGTGGACTTTGAGGCCCTCCGACGAAAAAGGGAAGCCCTGGGTGATGACTTCTCTTGCCGCTTGCTGAAGCGCCAGAAATACTTCGCGATCGATGAGTAAGTTTCCTCCTACCCTGTTTCGTGCTCCACTTGCTGCTTTTGCTGATCTTTACTCCGCAGGCCTCTCCCCGCTGAGCTTGATGAGGTCGCCGAATTGCGGCCTTCCTCGTCTACGCCTCCCCCGCCGCCCCCGACCGACCCGGGCAGCACCGCCCTTGTGGTTTGGGCGAGCGACGGGGTGGATCGCCGCGTGGTGCGCGACGACTCTCCTGTTCCCGCGATCTCCTTCCGCGGGCCCTCCCTTGGCATAGTCAGCCTGCCATGGGCTTCCCGTCTGGCGCAGGCTGCGACTAGCGGAGGCCCCCCTAGGGCCCTCCTCCAGAGGTCAGGTTGAGCTCGGGGCGAGCTTCCGATGCAGCGCGACCGGCCGCCGTGAGGGCGCCAGCCCCCAGCCCCCTGCCCGGGGCCGGGGCGATGGTCCGAGGTCCTCGGCGCCTGCTTGGGGCGGATGATGGCGTGGCAGGTGTGCTTGAGTGCGCTCGGGAGCGCCGTGCCCGTCATCGCGAATTCCTTCGAAGGGCGAGTGGCGCCGTAGACCTGCTTGGGCAGGAGCTTGCTGAGGAGGACGCGCGTCTGGAAGCCGAGGGCCTGCGGCTGGCTGCCGAGTGGCGCGAGCTAGAGACCGCCGCCGCCCGCGCGCGTCATCAACGCGACCTTGAGGACGATGAGGCGAAGGTCTCGCTGGAGGCTTCCCTGGCTGTGCGGTCCCAGGCCGCTGAGGAGGCCCAGGGAGCAGACCGCCGGCGAGAAGCGGCTGAAGAGCGGGCTCGGGAGCTCTTGGCCCAGTGTCACTCGCTGGAAGAGCAGGCGGAGCTGCGCGAGGCAGCCCTTGCGTCGATGAAGGTGGCCTCTGGCGACCCGGCGGAGCTTCGAAAGCGCGAGGAGGCGTTGATGCTGGAGGCCGCCGAACGCACCCGCGAGTGCGAGCAGTTGGAGACGAGGGAGTGCCTAGTGACGCGGGCGGAAGACGATGTTGCCGCACGAGAAGCGCGAGTCCTGGAGGAGGTTTGCTGCCGGGTGGCGACGGCGCGCCAAGGCCTCGAGCACGAGTTCGAAGGGAAGCTGGGGATGATCCGGGTCGAAACCGAGGGCAGGACCGCCGCCTTGAGGGCCCAACGGGATGAGGCAGTGCGGCGAGCCGACGCCTCCCGGGCCGCCCTCGAGGCAGTGCAGAAGGAGCTAGCCACATCCCAGGCCGAGGTGCTCCGTCTTCGCCGACGTGTGGAAGAAGCTGTGGCCGTCGAGCGTCAGAATGCTGACGAGATACGCCAGCGGCGTCTCCTGGAGCATGAGCACGACCCCATGCTCACCTCGCTCAGGGAGAGAGCCAATACCGCCCTGGGTAACATTTGCGAGGCGGCCGTTGGCGAGCCGCACACAATCAACTACGCCGGCAACCTTCAATTCTTCACCGACGTGGTGACGCAGCTGGAGGCGCGGGCGGTTAGGGCCAACAGGTTGGTGGAGGAGAGGCGTCGCGTGCTGCTCTCGCGAGCCTTCTCCCGCATCTTCAGTCATCTCCGGAACATGGACCCCCACTTCGACGTTGACGCGGCCATCGCCCCAGTTCCCCAGGCCGTCCGAGGCGACCTGGCGTACTGGGTGGAAGACCATGTGGATGCCCTTGTCAGAGCCTTCGCATCAGACAACAATGGTGTGATCGTGGCCGCTGATGAGGGCGGCGTGGTGAATGGCCCTGACGCCGCCGATGGCCATGCAGGCAGCGACGACGAGGCCAGCGACGGTAGCAACGGCTCAGGGGGGTGCTCCTGAGGGCGCATTGGGGGATTTGTCCGACTCATGATGTACTGTCCTTGTTTCCTTTTCCTGCATGAATAGAACTCAGGCTTGGGCCTGATGGTGGTGAGAGCATTTTGGGGAGGGGGAGCCCCTCATGTAAAATCTGTGTTAATCATACTAGTAGCAGCTATACTGCATGCATGCCTGCGCCTGATGTTTGGTTGGTTTACCTTCATTCTGTGCGAGCCCCAAGGTGGCCTGCGGGAGGTCGCGACGGCTCTGGTGCTCTCGAGCTGAGTCTTTAGGGTGTGCGAATGTCGCCGGTGGGGAACTTCACAGGCGTTCGCCTTCTTCACAGGCTCCGGGCCTTCTGCTTAACGCGGTAGCTTCACAGGCATTCGCCCTCTTCACAGGCTCTGGGCCTTTTCCTTATTGCGACAGCTTCACAGGCATTCGCCTTCTTCACAGGCTCCGGGCCTTTTCCTTAATGTGACAGCTTCACAGGCGTTCGCCTTCTTCACAGGCTCCGGGCCTTTTCCTTAATGCGACAGCTTCACAGGCGTTCGCCTTCTTCACAGGCTCCGGGCCTTTTCCTTAATGCGACAGCTTCACAGGCGTTCGCCTTCTTCATAGGCTCCGGGCCTTTTCCTTAATGCGACAGCTTCACAGGCATTCGCCTTCTTCACAAGCTCCGGGCCTTTTCCTTAATGCGACAGCTTCACAGGCGTTCGCCTTCTTCACAGGCTCCGGGCCTTTTCCTTAATGCGACAGCTTCACAGGCATTCGCCTTCTTCATAGGCTCCGGGCCTTTTCCTTAATGCGACAGCTTCACAGGCATTCGCCTTCTTCACAGGCTCCGGGCCTTTTTTACGAGGACACAATCTCCGCAAGCACCTGAGGTCACCTCGTGAGGGAGCAAAAAAGGTAGTCTGGGCCGCGCTCGAGCTTGGCCTGGCCCGGCTCGTGAGGGGAGGCAGCCGTGGTGAGGCGGTGACCAGAACGCGAGAGACGATCCAAATAAGACCGAGCAGCCCTCCCCGAACACACGCAAAGCTCAAATTTTAAATCCAACTTAAATCCAGCGGGGGAAAAGGTTACAACCAAAGAAAAGAAGCAAAGAAGGCAAACGAAAAGGCCGCGTCCGGCACCTAGTCTAGTCTTCGACGTCTTCTAACCAGCGCGGAGCTAAGTGCTGTCCACTGGGCGTGGGAGGGAGCCCCAGGGCCTGAGGCCGGCACCCCTGAGACTCCGGGGCGTGTACAGCCCCACTCATTATTATGTGAGAGTGTCACGGGGCGGCGAGCTTCACAGGCACTGGGCCTTCTTCACAGGTAGCGGCCTTGCTTCATATCGCCAGACGAGGGCCCCGCCTTGCGCCACACTCTAGTGCCACCAACAACGACCGGAAACCAGGACGCCGCCGGTGGGGTAGAGCGGTCGCCAGCGGTTCCCCCGACGACCACGGGTCCTCCGTCAGGGGCAGGCCCTCGGGCTCCTCCCCAGCAGAGGGCCTACATTCTAAGTACGCCTTGCTCCGAACGTCGCGGTGATGATGTAGGATCCCTGCCCCTCTCCTGCTGCCCCCTGCGCCCTCCTCCCGAGGGGTAGGGGGCCGCGGGAGCAGGGCAGTTGCTCGCTGCGGCGACCTGCACCTCCTGTGACCCATGATTAGCGTACATCTGCTCTTGAGGAATTAACGGTACCCGATAGCCGATGCCCCCTGTGTGGCCGACAGATCCGTCCTGGGGCTCCTGGAAGGGCTCGACCTCTGGCATCTCGTCTCCCTAGCTGGGGCTAAAGAGTGAACCCTGCTCGCCCTCGTGAGCGTGTCCTTGATCCATCGCGTGGGGTACGTATTCTTCTGGCGCCGCCACCCCGAATGCCGTGCTGTGGCGCTCTAGGCGCCACATGGTGTTGCTTGTCGTGCCCACTGTGGGGTGGTAGCGCGGTTGCCCGCTGGTGCCACGGGTCGCGCTGGGCCCCTCTTCTTCGTGCGCCGGGGGCGGGGGTAGCACCACCGCCAATCTGGCACCGTGGATTCACCGGGGCTGGGGTAGTCTTGAGGCCCGCGGGGGCGTGCGAGGTCCCCTCATGCGCCACCCTGAGCTTGAGGCGGAAGCTGGACGCAGAAGGGATGAGCCCCCGAGGCGGCAAAGCCCAGGAGTTCGGCGACCCGCTCCAGCAGCACATCGCGGCCGCTCTCCAGTAGCCAGCACTGTAGCAGCTCCCACGCTACTGTGAGCGCGACCCTGGAGTTCGCCTGCTCCCGGAGGGTGTACGGTGTCGTGGTTTCGGCGTTATTGGAGGCCCTCGCCGCCGACCGCGCCTGCCGCGGTGTGAGGGTCGCAGGAGCTTGCCCGTCGCCCGCGGCCCGCAGCGCCCTGCGGACCGCGAGCTGCCTGTGGCGCAGAGTCGCCTGGAGTGGGAGGTTCCGCGCAGACGGGCCATACCGCCCATGGGCCTTGGTTGCCCGCCTGGTCGCCGGACATGGTGACGAGGACGCGACGGGTGGCGAAACGATAGGTGGGAGCAGATTCCGACGCACCCCTACCTGGCGCGCCAAATGTCGGATCAGGGGTTCCGGCAGACCCTTAAGGTTCGAACTCCGGGGTGCGCGCGGAGATCGTGCCCTCTGCCTCTCCGTCTCGAAAGGATCTAAACTACTCAAGGAACAGCACAAGAGACACAAGGGTTTATACTGGTTCAGGCCACCATTGTGGTGTAATACCCTACCCAGCCAGGTGTGGTGGATTGCCTCTTGGGCTGATGATGATGAACAATACAAGGAAGAACAGCCTCGCGAGGGTCTGTTCTTGGCTGGGGGGGAATGAACTGCTAGGAGGAGTTCAATCACCCTTCTCTCTCTCTCTCTCTGATTCTCGATGCTAGATGCCTCTACCCTGTGGGTGGCTAGTCCTATTTATAGGCAAAGGCCCTGGGCCTCTCCTCAAATATTGAGCGGGAAGGGCGCCAACAATTGGGCAATTTGAAGGGGAACATCTGGTACACTTATCCTGACTAAAGTTGGTCTTCGCCTGCCAAAGGCTCGGTGGTGACGATGTCCTGGGCTCCACGGTGACCTCCTTCCCATCGTTGGACTGGTCTTGGTCTTGTTGCACCGAAGTGGATGCCTTTGATTGATCCTCTCGCCTGCGCTTGCCCCCTTTGCACCAAAGAGGAAAGGGGTGGTACACTGCGCGCCTGGTGCCCGCCTGGCACCCTTGGTCGTCATGGCTTGCGTCACGGGCACCTCGTGAGGTACCCCGCCTTGATCTCTCCGCCTCCTCGCGAGCCAGCCTGAGGAGGCCGGGCTTGAGGAAGCGCCGTGTCGTCCGCCTCGCGAGGCTTGGTCCCTCGCGAGGGTCTTGAGTCTTATGTTGATGAAGATGGGCCACGCTGGGCCCCCATTTGAGCCACGCCACAGGCCGCAGGCAGGCAAGTCTGGGGACCCCCATTCCCAGAACGCCGACAACCATTGAAACTACTCCATCTCACGTGATGATCGGACATGTTTAGTTGATTTGGATCGCGTGATCACTTAGAGGATTAGAGGGATGTCTATCTAAGTGGGAGTTCTTAAGTAATATGATTAATTGAACTTAAATTTATCATGAACTTAGTACCTGATAGTATCTTGCTTGTCTATGTTGATTGTAGATAGATGGCCAGTGCTGTTGTTCCATTGAATTTTAATGCGTTCCTTGAGAAAGCAAAGTTGAAAGATGATGGTAGCAATTACGCGGACTAGGTCCATAACTTGAGGATTATCCTCATTGCTGCACAGAAAAGTTACGTCCTGGAAGCACCACTGGGTGCCAGGCCTGCTGCTGATGCAACTGACGACGTTAAGAACATCTGGCAGAGCAAAGGTGATGGCTACTCGATAGTTCAATGTGCCAGGCTTTACGGCTTAGAACCAGGACTTCAACGATGTTTTGAACGTCATGGAGCATATGAGATGTTCCAGGAGTTGAAGTTAATATTCCAGAAGAATGCCCGAATTGAGAGATATGAAGTCTCCAATAAGTTCTATAGCTGCAAGATGGAGGAGAATAGTTCTGTCAGTGAGCATATACTCAAGATGTCTGAGTATTGTAATCACTTAATTAAACTAGGAGTTAATCTTCCCGAGCTCTTCGCAATGTTAAAGGCTGCGGAGGTAGAAATCAAGAAGGAGCATCAAGTGTTGATGGTCAACAAGACCACTAGTTTCAAGAAAAAGGGCAAAGGGAAGAGGAAGGGGAACTTCAAGAAGAACAGCAAGCAAGTTGTCGTCAGAGAAGAAACCCAAGTCTGGACCTAAGCCTGAAATCGAGTGCTTCTACCGCAAGCGATGGTCTTTGAAGCGGAACTGCCCCAAGTATTTGGCGGATAAGAAGGATGGCAAGGTGAACAAAGGTATATGTGATATACATGTTATGGATGTGTACCTTACTAATGCTCGCAGAGCACTGGTATTTGATACAGGTTACATTGCTAATATTTGCAACTCGAAACAGGGACTACGGATTAAGCGAAGATTGGCTAAGGACGAGGTGATGATGCGCGTGGGAAATGGTTCCAAAGACGATGTGATCGCGGTCGGCACGCTACCTCTACATCTACCTTCGGGATTAGTATTAGACCTAAATAATTGTTATTTGGTGCCAGCATTGAGCATAAACATTATATCTGGATCTTGTTTGATGCGAGACGGTTATTCATTTAAATCAGAGAATAATGGTTGTTCTATTTATTTGAGTAATATCTTTTATGGTCATGCACCCTTGAAGAGTGGTCTATTCTTATTAAATCTCGATAGTAGTGATACACATATTCATAATGTTGAAGCCAAAAGATGCAGAGTTGATAATGATAGTGCAACTTATTTGTGGCACTGCCGTTTGGGTCATATCGGTGTAAAGCGCATGAAGAAACTCCATACTGATGGGCTTTTGGAACCACTTGATTATGAATCACTTGGTACTTGCGAACCGTGCCTTATGGGCAAGATGACGAAAACACCGTTCTCCGGTACTATGGAGAGAGCAACAGATTTGTTGGAAATCATACATACAGATGTATGTGGTCCGATGAATGTTGAGGCTCGTGGCGGATATCGTTATTTTGTCACCTTCACAGATGACTTAAGCAGATATGGGTATATCTACTTAATGAAACATAAGTCTGAAACATTTGAAAAGTTCAAAGAATTTCAGAGTGAAGTTGAAAATCATCGTAACAAAAAAATAAAGTTTCTACGATCTGATCGTGGAGGTGAATATTTGAGTTACGAGTTTGGTGTACATTTGAAACAATGCGGAATAGTTTCGCAACTCACACCACCCGGAACACCACAACGTAATGGTGTGTCCGAACGTCGTAATTGTACTTTACTTGATATGGTGCGATCTATGATGTCTCTTACAGATTTACAGCTATCGTTTTGTGGTTATGCTTTAGAGACGGCCGCATTCACGTTAAATAGGGCACCATCGAAATCCGTTGAGACGACACCTTATGAACTATGGTTTGGCAAGAAACCAAAGTTGTCGTTTCTTAAAGTTTGGGTCTGCGATGCTTATGTGAAAAAACTTCAACCTGATAAGCTCGAACCCAAATCGGAGAAATGTGTCTTCATAGGATATCCAAAGGAGACTGTTGGATACACCTTCTATCACAGATCTGAAGGCAAGACTTTTGTTGCTAAATTCGGAAACTTTCTAGAGAAAGAGTTTCTCTCGAAAGAAGTGAGTGGGAGGAATGTAGAACTTGATGAGGTAACTGTACCTACTCCCTTATTGGAAAGTAGTACATCACAGAAACCGGTTTCTGTGACATCTAAACCAATTAGTGAGGAAGTTAATGATGATGGTCATAGAACTTCAGATCAAGTTGCTACTGAACCTCGTAGATCAAATAGAGTAAGATCCGCACCAGAGTGGTACGGTAATCCTATTCTGGAAGTCATGCTACTAGATCATGATGAACCTACGAACTATGAAGAAGGGATGGTGAGCCCAGATTCCGCAAAATGGCTTGAAGCCATGAAATCTGAGATGGGATCCATGTATGAGAACAAAGTGTGGACTTTGGTTGACTTGCCCGATGATCGGCAAGCAATTGAGAATAAATGGATCTTCAAGAAGAAGACTGACGCTGATGGTAATGTTACTATCTACAAAGCTCGACTTGTTGCAAAAGGTTTTTGACAAGTTCAAGGGATTGACTACGATGAGACCTTCTCACCCGTAGCGATGCTTAAGTCTGTCCGAATCATGTTAGCAATTGCCGCATTTTATGACTATGAAATTTGGCAAATGGATGTCAAAACTGCATTCCTGAATGGATTTCTGGAAGAAGAGTTGTATATGATGCAACCGAAGGTTTTGTCGATCCAAAGGAGCTAACAAAGTGTGCAAGCTCAAATGATCCATTTATGGACTGGTGCAAGCCTCTCGGAGTTGGAATAAATGCTTTGATAGTGTGATCAAAGCATTTGGTTTTATCTGAACTTTTGGAGAAGCTCAGATTTACAAGAAAGTGAGTGGGAGCTCTGTAGCATTTCTGATATTATATGTGGATGACATATTACTGATTGGAAATGATATAGAATTTCTGGATAGCATAAAGGGATACTTGAATAAGAGTTTTTCAATGAAAGACATCGGTGAAGCTGCTTACATATTGGGCATTAAGATCTATAGAGATAGATTAAGACGCTTAATTGGACTTTCACAAAGCACATACCTTGACAAAGTTTTGAAGAATTTCAAAATGGATCAAGCAAAGAAAGGGTTCTTGCCTGTGTTACAAGGTGTGAAGTTGAGTAAGACTCAATGCCCGACCACTGCAGAAGATAGAGAGAAAATGAAAGATGTTCCCTATGCTTCAGCCATAGGCTCTATCATGTATGCAATGTTGTGTACCAGACCTGATGTGTGCCTTGCTATAAGTCTAGCAGGGAGGTACCAAAGTAATCCAGGAGTGGATCACTGGACAACGGTCAAGAACATCCTGAAGTACCTGAAAAGAACTAAGGATATGTTTCTCGTTTATGGAGGTGACAAAGAGCTCATCGTAAATGGTTACGTTGATGCAAGCTTTGACACTGATCCGGACGATTCCAAATCGCAAACCGGATACGTGTTTACATTAAATGGTGGAGCTGTTAGTTGGTGCAGTTCTAAACAAAGCGTCGTGGCGGGATCTACGTGTGAAGAGGAATACATAGCTGCTTCGGAAGCAGCAAATGAAGGAGTCTAGATGAAGGAGTTCATATCTGATATAGGTGTCATACCTAGTGCATCGGGTCCAATGAAAATCTTTTGTGACAATACTGGAGTTATTGCCTTAGCGAAGGAATCCAGATTTCACAAGAGAACCAAGCACATCAAGAGACGCTTCAATTCCATCTGGGATCTAGTCCAGGTGGGAGACATAGAAATTTGCAAGATACATACGGATCTGAATGTTGCAGACCCGTTGACAAAGCCTCTTCCACGAGCAAAACATGATCAGCACCAAGACTCCATGGGTGTTAGAATCATTACTGTGTAATCTAGATTATTGACTCTAGTGCAAGTGGGAGACTAAAGGAAATATGCCCTAGAGGCAATAATAAAGTTATTATTTATTTCCTTATATCATGATAAATGTTTATTATTCATGCTAGAATTGTATTAACCGGAAACATAATACATGTGTGAATACATAGACAAACAGAGTGTCACTAGTATGCCTCTACTTGACTAGCTCGTTGATCAAAGATGGTTAAGTTTCCTAACCATAGACATGAGTTGTCATTTGATTAACGGGATCACATCATTAGGAGAATGATGTGATTGACATGACCCATTCCGTTAGCTTAGCACCCGATCGTTTAGTATGTTGCTATTGCTTTCTTCATGACTTATACATGTTCCTATGACTATGAGATTATGCAACTCCCGTTTACCGGAGGAACACTTTGTGTGCTAACAAATGTCACAACATAACTGGGTGATTATAAAGGTGCTCTACAGGTGTCTCCAAAGGTACTTGTTGGGTTGACGTATTTCGAGATTAGGATTTTGTCACTCCGATTGTCGGAGAGGTATCTCTGGGCCCTCTCGGTAATACACATCACATAAGCCTTGCAAGCATTGCAACTAATGAGTTAGTTGCGAGATGATGTATTACGAAACGAGTAAAGAGACTTGCCGGTAACGAGATTGAACTAGGTATTGGATACCGACGATCGAATCTCGGGCAAGTAACATACCGATGACAAAGGGAACAACGTATGTTGTTATGCGGTTTGACCGATAAAGATCTTCGTAGAATATGTAGGAGCCAATATGAGCATCCAGGTTCCGCTATTGGTTATTGACCGGAGACGTGTCTCAGTCATGTCTGCATTGTTCTCGAACCCGTAGGGTCCGCACGCTTAACGTTACGATGAAAGTTTCAATATGAGTTTATATATTTTGATGTACCGAAGTTTGTTCGGAGTCCTGGATATGATCATGGACGTGACAAGGAGTCTCGAAATGGTCGAGACATAAAGATTGATATGTTGGAAGCCTATATTTGGATATCGGAATTGTTCCGGGTGAAATCAGGATTTTACCGGAGTACCGAGAGGTTACCGAAACCCCCCGGGAGCTAAATGGGCCTTAGTGGGCTTTAGTGGAAGAGAGGAGAGGTGGCCAGGGCTGGGCCACGCGCCCCTCCCCCCCTAGTCCAAATAGGACAAGGAGAGGGGGCGGCGCCCCCCCTTCCTTCTCTCTCTCCTCTTTCCCCCTCCCGAATCCTATTCCAACTAGGAAAGGGGGGGAATCCTACTCCCGGTGGGAGTAGGACTCCTCCTAGCGCGCCCTCCTCCTGGTCGGCCGCACCCCCCCTTGCTCCTTTATATACGGGGGCAGGGGGGCACCCTAGAACACACAAGTTGATGTTCGTGATCGTTCCTTAGCCGTGTGCGGTGCCCCCTCCACCATATTCCACCTCGGTCATATCGTAGTGGTGCTTAGGCGAAGCCCTGCGACGGTAGAACATCAAGATCGTCACCACACCGTCGTGCTGACGGAACTCCTCCCCTACGCTTTGTTGGATCGAAGCCCGGGGATCGTCATCGAGCTGAACGTGTGCTAGAACTCGGAGGTGCCGTAGTTTCAGTGCTTGGATCGGTCGGATCGAGAAGACGTACGACTACTTCCTCTACGTTGCGTCAACGCTGCCGCTTCGGTCTACGAGGGTACGTAGACAACACTCTCCCCTCTCGTTGCTATGCATCACCATGATCTTGCGTGTGCGTAGGAAATTTTTTGAAATTACTACGTTCCCCAACAGGTGTATCCAGCTCCTTGTGTTCGGCGTTGAGTTTGCCGGACTGCTTGAAGACCCAACATTCTCTATGGGTATGATTTGCAGGTTTATCAGGGGTGCTGCGGATCTGACATAGTTTGTCCAGAATCTTGTTTAGGCTGGATAGTTCATCTCTGTTGCCTTTGGGGGCAGCTTTTGCCGACCCGGCCGAGAGCTTTTGAATCCGGCATTTACCGTCATGCTCTTCGGGCTGTCTTCTTTATTCCGGCGCTTGTTTTTGCTGCGTCGTGGCTTCCTTTTTCCGTCCCTGACTTTGGATGTACTTGGGTTGCTGGTGCTACATCGGGCTAACCAGCTGTCCTCGCACGCGCAAAAGTGGGTCATGAGGCTTGTTAATGCTACCATTGTTCTCGGCTTTTCTTGGCCGAGGTGTCTGGCAAGCCATTCGTCTCGAACTCTGTGTTTGAAAGCTGCTAAGGCTTCAGCATCCGGACAGTCGACTATTTGGTTCTTTTTAGTAAGAAACCTGTTCCAAAGCTTTCGGGCAGACTCTCCGGGCTGTTGAGTTATATGACTCAAATCGCCTGCATCCGGTGGTTGGACATAGGTCCCTTGAAAATTTGCCCGAAAAGCGTCCTCGAGCTCTTCCCAACTTCCAATGGTGTTTTCGGGGAGGCTTTTAAGCCAATGCCGGGCTGGCCCTTTGAGCTTGAGGGGTTAATACTTGATGGCATGGAGATTGTCTCCTCGAGCCATGTGGATATGGAGGATGTAGTCCTCAATCCAGACCCCAGGGTCTGTTATTCCGTCGTATGCCTCTATATTTACGGGTTTGAATCCCTCTGGAAATTCATGGTCCAGCACCTCATCGATGAAACATAGGGGGTGCGCGGCACCCCTGTATTTGGGTGTACCGTGGTGTTCGGATTTTTGCTGAGTTGCATTGTGTGCTGTAGCGCGCTTTCTTGGCCCGTAGATGGATCTGGTTGGGCCGTCCTTTTTATGCGAGTCCTCATGTGGATCGCGTACTGGCTTGTGTGCGACTTTGTTTGCCGCTCTATGTTGGCCACGAGGTCATCTATCCGACCGGATGGCTGTTTTGTTTTTTGATTGCAGGGGCTCTAAGGCCTCATCATCGAATTCAGGTAGTAGCTTTCGCTTCGGGTAGCTCTTTGTGTGGCGACTGCCGCCATACTTTTCTGAGGTGTTGAGTACTTTACTCCATCTAATTCTGAGTGTATCTTGCGCAGCCTTGAGCTTTCGCTTCTGCTTTTTCAGACTCCACGGAGTGGCGACAAGCCTTTGATGGAGATTCTGTTGCTCCAGGTGTTTGTCCAGGGTGATATCATCCGGACTGTTATCTTCGCTGGAGACAGGTTGTTCGGTTTGATTCCCCGTGTTGCCGTGGTCGGACGGTAGTTCAATGCCGTGTTCGCCGTCCGCTGGCTCACCCTGCTCTATCGCTGGGTCTATATGATCGCTGTTTCTGCCGAGTCGGGATTTGGAGCGGTGCTTACGCCACCGCCTTGACTGCTTCTCGAGGGAACGATCCTTCGTTGCGTCCTTCCGTGCCTCGTCGTCGTTTTCTTTGGGTGTATCCACCATGTATACATCATATGATGAAGTGGGCGTCCAGTGCCCTGTGGGCAGTGGCTCCTGTTCGTCTCCTGCATCGTCGTCCATACCGTCGATGTCTTCGGAGTCTAAGTCGAGCATGTCGGTCAAATCATTGACAGTGGCTACTAAGTGGGTGGTGGGTGGGCGGCGAATTTCTTCGTCATCCACATCCCAATCCTGCCGGACACAGTCCGGCCAGGACTCTCTTGACAAGGAGAGAGACCTTAATGAGTTCAGTATGTCGCCAAAGGGCGAGTGCTGAAAGATATCCGCGGAGGTGAACTCCATGATCGGCGCCCAGTCAGACTCGATAGGCACGGGCGCAGGTGGTTCGGAGTCTGTGGCGGGGGAAGAATCCGGCAGTTTGAAGTCACGGCTCTCGTGAAGGGTAAGGTTGGTATTCAGCTCGATCGCCGCTGAGACCGTGGCCTCCGTGGCGGGGTCGAGCCACCAGTCCATGGATGGCGCAATTGGATCTGAATTGAGGGTCGGAGCGGTTGCAGGTGCGATCTCCAGGACACTGTCCGACGGCAGAGCTAAATCATGCTCATCGTGATCGTGCGGCGCACTCGGTAGGGGCTCGAACCCGTCGAAGATCAAGTCTCCGCAGATGTCGACCGTGTAGTTTAAGCTTCCAAACCTGACCTGCTGGCTATGGGCGTAACTCTCGATCTGCTCCAGATGGCCAAACGAGTTAGCCCGCAGTGCGAAGCCGCCGAATACAAAGATCTGTCCGGGAAGAAAAGTCTCACCCTGGACCGCATCGCTATCGATGATCGAAGGAGCCATCAAGCCTAACGATGACGACACAGAGGAACTCTCAATGAAAGCACCAATGTCGGTGTCAAAACCGGCGGATCTCGGGTAGGGGGTCCCGAGCTGTTCGTCTAGGCGGATGGTAACAGGAGACAAAGGACACGATGTTTTTACCCAGGTTCGGGCCCTCTTGATGGAGGTAAAACCCTACTCCTGCTTGATTGATCTTGATGATATGAGTATTACAAGAGTTGATCTACCACGAGATCGGAGAGGCTAAACCCTAGAAGCTAGCCTATGGTATGATTGTTGTTCGTCCTACGGGCTAAACCCTCCGGTTTATATAGACACCGGAGGGGGATAGGGTTACACAGAGTCAGTTACAAAGAAGGAGATCTACATATCCGTATTTCCCAAGCTTGCCTTCCACGCCAACGAGAGTCCCATCCGTACACGGGACGAAGTCTTCAATCTTGTATCTTCATAGTCCAACAGTCCGGCCAAAGGATATAGTCCCGCTGTCCGGATACCCCCTAATCCAGGACTCCCTCAGTGGTCACTGCAATTGGCAGTGAGGCTGCCGCCTACATCGAAGTGGTGTCCCGACAGAAGAACAAGGATATTGAAGCAGACCAGCGCCGATTGGACTATCACGAGGAGATAGCCCTTTAAGGCTCGTCGGCCCCTGGGCGAATCTTCTTTGCTAGCATCACTAGCGGCCCCCTGGCGAGCCGGTGGCCACCTCCACTAGTGATGAGGGAGAGAGGAAGCGGGGGGAGGGCCAGTGGTGGCCAAGGGTTTTAGTTACGCCCCATTCCAATCCTACCTTTTCTTCTTAATGAAAAGACAACACTTGTGCTAGTTGCTTAAAAAAGATTATGTTATGGTAGCTGAAAGAGTTTACTTTGGGACACAATGTTTGCAAACTTGCAACTCATGGACTTCTTGTTTATCCTTCATGTAAACATGGTTTCTTGGGCACTGGTACTGAAGAGGATTTGTAGCACACGTGTGCGGGGGCATGCAACCCACTTTTTCATTTGGCTTTTGATTTTCAATCTTTCATATCTTTTGAACCAAAAGTCCAAATTAAGTTTTGTTTGCATATCCGTATTTCTAGTGATGAGGACTTCCAAATGGGATCCATTTTGATGAGTTTTCAAAACTTCATTAAGTTTCAACCTCTGAAACTTACTATGAGCAACCGACAAAATCATATATTTCAGAACCTGCGAATGCCAAAATTGTAGGTAAGTTTCAACTCTGAAACTTGGTATAGCGACCGACCAAATCAGAAGTTATAGAACATGTGACTAGAAAATTGTAAGTTTCAGTTTATAAAACTTAAAACTTGTTGTGTCCTCATGTGGGATCCATTGACTTTGTGGATTGCGAGTTAATCGGGAGGATGACACAGTTGGGCAGGTGTGTGCCCCCGCACCTGTGTGCCCGTGCGAATTTCCGTACTTGCTACTTCAAGTCTATGTATACGCTTTTGACACTCACTTGCATGGCATTCCATGAGACTTTTAGGTTGAGTGAGGGTTGCCACCGTCATCCTTCAGCTGAGTTCAGAAAACCATTTGTCTTCCTGAATGACAAGGTTTTTAAAATAACAAAGACAAATCAAAAAGCATAACAACTTCGCTGAGAGCTTGGTTGTTGTAGGATTCACTATACACTTGCGCCCGTCAACTTTGAGCTCCCATGTGTACACATCTTGAATGACCCCATGACAACCGCATTTTTGACCCACAAGCCTTTGAAATTACGCGTGTATTGATGCGCTACAAAAGTAGGACCCCATCAACATCACGCATTCACTCTCTTGTGGCATTGTCAATCTCACTAACATTTTTGTTTCGGTCTACCAAGTTGTTGATCCACCAGACTATCCATGCCACCCACCTTGTATATCTAACACCAGTCCAAATTGTTTGGCTATGCTCTTGCTCCTGTTTGCAGCGTATCAGCCCAACACATCTATGTGCATTACTGGACACCGCGTAGATGCATGATATTTGCGTGACGCACTCTAGGTTCCTTCTAACCTTATGCACTCGTCATCCATCGTTGTTGTACACACTCTAATCCCTCTCAACAAACTTCCCCACCCGTAAAAGAAATGCTTTGGATAAGGCTGACCCCAACAGATACCCTCTCCACATTTTTTCTTGTTGCAACTTGCTAGTAGACCCGTCTTCTTTTCTTCAGGGGAAACAACCAAAAATATTCATCTATAAGGTTTGTAGTCATAGAAAAATTTCCTGTGTGTCTTTTCCTTTCCCTCACGCAAATGCGACTAAGGGAAAGTTCTCCTTTCCTCTAAGATCCACTTAACAGCTTGTGGATTCTTCTCTCCCATATTTGCCGCTCCAGAGACAAGTGGCGGGGAGGGGAATCCCGGTGCCTCAGCTCGTATAGTAGTTTAGGTTAGGCCTTTGTAGTCCTGCATTAGTGGTGCTCGGAAGGATGGAGGCGCTTTACCTTCTAGTTAGTCTTTCGGGCTTCGACCCTCTCGGATTCGTCCATCAGGATGAACTACACGAAGCTCCGACATAGATTCCTGTCATCTCCTTGAGGTAGTGGCATTAGACTCACGATGACTCCTTTTCTACTCATCGGTTCTTGTTTTCTTAGGGAATTCTACTCGCTGAATAATTCTTTGCGAAAGCAACTAATCAAAGGGTGCTCCCAGCGGGTGGCACTTTTCATCAAAGAGTGCTCCCAATGGGTGGCACTTTTCCTTCTTTGGGCAGTGCTTCAGTGGGCCATGTGGAGCGTCCCAACACTATTATGTGTTGTGCTAGACTCTTCTTTCATGACTTTTTCTTTCACTTTTTTGTTTTTAGTTTTTTCTAGTTTTTTCATGGAACACAAGTGTGTTTCCGCACGGGGTAGATGTGTGCTTCACGCAGGAGGACAATTGTATTACACCCCCTACGGGATTGTTAGTATTAGTTGAGAGCACGAGTTAGTTCATATTAGTAGCACAGTTTGGTGTAGTTTGGGAGCACACATGTTAGTACTAGTAGGAAGCAGGCCCATACCGCAAGCATGTGCAAGGTGTGCAACCGCACAAGGCCCGAAAATCAATGGGGCCCCGAATTTTTCATTAAGTAGTATATTGTGCCTAATTTTAAATTACGCATTGGGCCTCTGAATTCTTTGGTATGGCCTTGGTTGGAAGCATAAGTTCGGGAGCACATGTTCATACAAGGAGAAAGTACAAGTGAGTTCGACTTGGTGCACATGTTTTTTCTTCCTTTGATGATAAGAACTTTATTCATCAAATAATAGTAAGGTCATTTACATAGTGATGAATTATAAAGTCAAGGACATTGGATTCCCAAGATTCAAACTTATTAATGCTAAAATAGTGTTTTTCCAATCAATCTGCTATCATATTTGCTTCTCTGCTACAGTGGACAGAACTGATGCTAGCAAACTCCATGGACATGATAGATCGCTCTGCTATGATTGGAACATCAGTTCCCATATAAGAATTTGGATCAGAGATGTCCTCCAATGCCACCATACTGTCAGACTCGATGATAAGTTTAGTGCAACCCAATTTTTCTTCCAGGACCAAACCACTTCGGACAGCCATAACTTCCGCTGAATATGCACTAGAAACATGGGGTATCAGACATGTCTCTGTTGCCAGAAAATTACCTCAATCATCTCGAGCTATCCCTCCGCAGGCTCGTGTCTTATTTTCGACATGAAAGGACGCATCAACATTGACTTTAACATCTCCCTCGCTTGGCTTCTTCCAGCTATGATTGATCTTGCGCATAGGCTGGTTTGGACTATAAGCTCGAACAAAATTTGTAGCTAGAAGCCGTATAGACATGGATGATTGTTCTACTTACATGCTTGACTCTCTTTTGGTAGATTGGCGCCTCTGCCACCAAATGAACCACATAGCGACCAAAATTAGTTCGGGTATTGGTATTTAATGCATCATAGTGCAAAGTTGGACCAAAATCTCTAGGTTGATTGATCCCGAGCGGTCTTGCCGCACAACCATATCAATTTCATCATTAAGACCCAACTAGGTACAAACCTCTAATGCCCGGGAACATGTGAACAAGCAGTGTTGAATGTCCTCAAGTCTGATCTTACCAAATGGGCATTGAGGAATCAGTGGAATATGTCTGCTTGCTAGCACTCCATAGCATGGTAAAACTCCCTTAAGAACTTTCCAACCAAAATATTTAATCTTTCCCAGGAGGCGAAGTTGCCATAACTCCTTCCAAATTGTATTCAGATGAACACTACGTGGAAGTTTGAGCTTAGTAATGGCATCCAAACTAATGATCAAACTCCACATGGTAGGCCGACCGGACTGTGAAAGTTCTGGACCTAGTATAGTGCCAAGCTACAAAGTCATCAAGAGCTTCAACATTAAGAGGGATCTGCAATATTTTGTTAACATCCACGGGTGAAAAGACACTCCATGTAAGCTCCTCGTCCCACTGTCCAGTATGGGGGTCAATGATTTCTTCCACCTTTGTTGACATTATTCCTCCCTGGGGGTGGTCAATTTCCTTGACTCACTAGATGGGATCCAAGAGTCATCCCAAATGTTTATCTGTGAACCAGAGCCCACTCGCCATATACAACCCCTTTTGAAGGTCTAAATTCCTGCTACGATGCTTTGCCACATACTCGATGACCCTTTCTTTGGTCCTGCCTTTAGGATATCACCATTAGGATAATATTTAGCACTCAACACTCGTGCACACAAAGAGTCGGGATTCTAGAGAAGTCGGCAACACTACTTTGCTAACATAGCAAACTTAAAGTCATGAAGGTCTCTAAACCCCACACCACCTTTCTTCTTCAGAACACACATCTTCCACTATGCAAACCAGTGCATTTTCTTCTTCTCTTCTTCATCTCCCCACCAAAACCTCGACATCTCATCAGTGATTGATTTACATATTCCTTTAGGAAACTTGAAATCAGACATAGCATAAGATGGAATTGCTTGTGCCGCTGATTTTAACAGAATCTCTTTACCTTGAACCGATAGAATCTTTTCTTTCCATCCCTTCTGCATCTGGCATACTATGTCAACCAGATGCTGAAAACGGTCACTACGGTCCACGCCAACCATGTTAGGTATGCCCAGATACTTTTCTAACGGAGGTTCAATTAAAATATCCAATATTCCACAAACACTCTCTTTGTTTGTAACTCAAGAATTAGGACTGAAAAAATACTGGATTTTGGTGTACTTACATGCTGACCTAAACTAGAGCAGTATGTGTCTAGAACCCTCTTCAAGGTATTTGCATTATGATTAGTCGCTTTCATCAAAATCAGTGAGTCATCAGCAACAAGAAGATGAGAGATAGAAGGTGCATTTCTAGATACTTTTATACCTTCAATTCCACCAATGTCTTCCTCGTGAGCCAGCATGCTAGAAAGACCTTTAGAACAAATAAAAATAGATAAGGGGATATTGGGCCCCCTGCCACAAACCCCTTGTTGGTGTGAACTCCTCAGTTTTTGCGTCATTGAATCTAATTCTATAGCTCACAAAAGAAACACACTAACTCCACCCATTGTGACTGAAACCCCAATTTTAACATCATTTGTTTCAAGAAGCTGCATTCTACTTTGTCATGTCCTTTAGCATATCCAATTTCATAGCACAAACTCCATTAGAGCCATGTGTCTTCTTAATCGCATGAAAACACTCATAAGCTACCAGCACATTATCAGTAATTAACCCGCCTCTAAAAAGAGCACTCTATGTTGGAGATATCACATCAGGTAGGATCTTCTTTAGTCTATTGGCCAACATCTTAGAGATAATCTTATAAACCACATTACACAAACTAATGGGTCAGAACTGGGTTATTACCTCGGGGCTATCCACCTTAGCAATAAGCACAACATTCGTGGAGTTCCACCCCTCAGGATTGGTTTTGTTATTGCTCGCCTCAAGGACTTCTTTGGATAGCTCATCTCCTACAAATTAACATGGAACTAGATATCTTGACGCGAGGAATGTTTTTTTCATAATTTGAATGCACGATTTAAGAGATATTAAAAAATGAATATAAAAAATCACAAACAAAATCTCCTATCTCTCATGAAAAGAAAACCATTAAATCTTTTATCACCATGAGAGAAGATAGGGGAGTGACCTTTGTGAAGGTACCTGTAACCACATAACTAGTTCTTTTTTAGAAAAATGTACTTAAACAGTGATTTCAATTGCTTGCGCCTGTCCTTTGGTCGAAATCTGTCGGGCATCTGCTCGCCTGGCAGCTCCTCCGGCACCTCCTCCGCTTGCTTGAGGCACGTCGTGCTATGACCCACGCTCCCTGGACTACTAGCCTGCAAAAATCACTAGTTAAGGGGTACCCTTTGTAAAGGTCACTCCCCCCTTCTCTGGTGGGGACAATGTTGACTTGCAGCTTGGGAATTTTGGTGGGTTCTCTTCCACGCACTGGATGTATGGATGTTTGTGCTTCTTTTTTGTACATTTTTTTCTAAACGTTTTTATCTCCATGCTTCCAAATGACGAACCGTTTTCACCGTTGCATTTCTCGTGTCAAGATCTTCGAATATAGATCCTATGTTGATAGGTTCTGACGAACTTTCTTTTGGGAAATACTTGTGCTTTCAGCAAGTAGTAACTTGTGCTTCAAATATGTATTAACCCGTGCTTCCAAATAAACTAATTTATGATTCCATGGGGGGTGTGTTCCACGGGTAAACACACATGACCTTGAAGCACGGAAGCACAATTGTGTTTCATGTGGAAACCAAAAAATCAGGAAGCAAAAGAAGAAACGAAGACCATAAAAACTAGAAATCGAGAAAAATGGAAACCTAAAAACTTTGAAACCAGAAACAGAGGAAAAACCAAAAACTGGAAATACCAGAAACAAACAAATAATCTAAAACTAAGATAAAACTACGGAAGCCTGTTTGTCCTTCACTTTTTTGGGGAAAGCACAACATAGTTTGTGTTTCACCCGGAAGCACTTGTGCTTGACGCGAAAGCACAATTGTGCTTCACCCTTTGAGAAGCACGATTTATGTAACAACTGTGCTTCATGCAAAGGCACATCTACACTTTACTATTTTTGGAAGCACAATTGTTCTTCACCCTCGGCAAAGACAAAATGACAAAACATATCGAAGAAATAAAAAATCAAGAAAAATAAAAATCATTAAAAAAACAAAAGATCATGATAACAAAAAACCAAAATACCCGAAACATCCCCTATAAAACCATGCACGACACATGGATGGCACTGGGACGCGCGCTCCTGCATACGAAAAGTGTCTGCTGGGACACCCAACCAGGGGGTGCCCGCTAATCAATTACCCATAGTCTATATGCGCCATCTAAGTCATCTCCTGGGGCAATCGTCCGCCATGCCAGGCCAGGCCTGCTAGTGTTACACAAGATCAACTAATTGGGCCACCCTTATTGGGTCACTCCCTCCGTGAAAGTGCTCCAGCGGCTTCACATGGTGCGCCCTATGCTTCCATGATGTCGTCTGCTGGACACTTTCCCATCGGGATATTTTTCAGGGGGAGGGGGTGGGTTGGATTTTTATTTTATTTTTAAATCTTTTTCTTGTTTTCCTAGCTTTTTATCATGTTACTTGTTATTTCCTTCATTTTTCCTCGTCTTTCCTGATTTTCGTCTATTAAGAGCATGAGTGTGTTGTGCTTCGCATGGAGCACAAGCGCGCTTCAAGCGGGAGCACATAGTTCTTTCTTGTGGAGTACAGATGCGCTTTACGGAGGAGCACAAATGTGCTTCATCCCATGGGAGCACAACATAGTTTAATTTAGGAGCATAGACTTAGTATGATTTGGAAGCATATGTTAGTCATTTTGGGGGCATAATGTTTGCCCGAGAATAAGTTTATTGAAATATGTTAATATGGGCTCTGGTTTTTAAGATCTCAACACGAGGAAGTCAATGATGTAAACGGTTCATGATTTGAACACACAGTTGAAGAGATAAATCATTTTGAAAAATTAATTTAGGACTGAGGGAGTCCTGGATTAGGAGGTATCCGGACAGCCGGACTATATCCTTTGGCCGGACTGTTGGACTATGAAGATACAAGATTGAAGACTTCGTCTCGTGTCCGGATGGGACTCCCCTTGGCGTGGAAGGCAAGCTTGGAAATACGGATATGTGGATCTCCTCCCTGTAACCGACTCTGTGTAACCCTAGCCCCCTCCAGTGTCTATATAAACCGGAGGGTTTAGTCCGTAGGACAACAACAATCATACCATAGGCTAGCTTCTAGGGTTTAGCCTCTACGATCTTGTGGTAGATCAACTCTTGTAATACTCATATCATCAAGATCAATCAAGCAGGAAGTAGGGTATTACCTCCATCGAGAGGGCCCGAACCTGGGTAAACATTGTGTCCCCCGCCTCCTGTTACCATCCGTCTTAGACGTACAGTTCAGGACCCCCTACCCGAGATCCGCCGATTTTGACACCGACCAGGACAAAAAAAGCACAAATTTATGAGAAGAAATCTTATCAAAACTCTCAGATTACCACAAATCACCGCATATGCGTCACTAGCCATCATTAGAGAAAATGTAACTAACTTAGAGATATCCCATGTTAGGGGTACCTTTTAGCGGGACCTCCTATTCCACGACCTACGCGGGGAGTAGCAAGAAAACGCGCACCCTCCCTCCCCCAACGCTAAATTAGGCCAGCCAAACTAGAATAGCGAGTGCTATCGAGCTTGTCTGATGTTTTTTTATTCGTTTTCCAACATTTTTGTTTTTTGCAGAAACAATGATTTTTGTCATCTTTTTATACTTTGTCTTCTTTTCTATTAATATCTTTCTCAATTCAAAAATATTCTTAAAACTCGGGAAAAACTGAATTAAAAAATGTTTGGGAATTTAAGAAATTGTTCCAAAAGTCAAAAAATGTCTTCAAATTTAGAAACTGTTCGTGAATTCAAAAACATGTTCCCAAATTTCAAGAAATATTCGCCAATTCAAAAAATGTTAAGGTATTCATAAAATGTTCGCGATTGTAAAAAATTGTTCTCGGAGTTCAAAAAGTGTTTAAGAACTCGAAAAATGTCTCAATTTCAAAATGTTTCTGAACTTCAAAAAGTCTTACCAAATATCCGATATTGTTCATTGATTCAACAAATGTTTGTGAATTTCAATAATTGTTCCCGAATTGCAAAAAATGTTCGCCACTTCAACAACTATTCAAATTTGAAAATTTTCACTAATGTAAAATAATATTCATTAATTCACCTGATGTTCATCAATTTAGAAAATTTTAATGAATTTCAAAAAATCATTCATGAGTTAAAAAAATGTTCCCGAATTTTAAAAGAAAATCTTGAGATTAAAATATATTTACAACTTTTCAAATGTTCATAGATTTTAAATTTGTTCTTTAATTTTCAAAAAGTTTTGAATTGATTTTTTAAATTAGAAAACAATTGCAAATTTGGAAGAAGAAGAAGGAAATAAAATAATAAAATGAAATAAAATTCATAAAATATAAATGAATAAAAAAAATAAAGCGAAAACTGCAGAAAACAAAGGAAAAAAATGCAAATTTGAAAAAATAAAAAGGAAACAAACTAAAGTAAAATTAAAAATCATAAAAGAAAAATGAGTAAAAGAAATAAAGAGAAAACTGGGGAAAAACAAATCTTTTACGCTCTCACGTTGTTGTCTGCTTGGGAACAAACCTCATGCAGCTGACCACCACCGGGAGAGCTTTCGTGCAGGGTGCTATTTTAAATGGGCCGGCCCATTCCCTGGCCTCAGCGCGAGCTAGTACTAAAAATTCCAAAAAATTAAGCTGTATCGAGGAATCTAACAGGGGACCTCTTATATGCCGCTAACTGCGGCAAGAGGTCGACGTTTCGCACAGGGCGGCTCACGTGAGCCGGCCATTTGCAGGTGTAGTGGCACCACATGATCGACCTGATGACTCAAGAACTAAGCGACCGCAGCAAAAGGGAGCTCTTGCTCGTTAACAACGTCACTACCCACCATAACTACTGAGATTAAATGTCAAAATAGCAGCCAGTGTGTGCCAACTATAAGCCACAAACAGATAAATTTATTGCTAAATTTGAACGTGATTTTGTTTTTGAAAAGAGTAATTATTTTTTGAAATGCGAACATTTTATAATTTTGAACAATATGTTTTAAAAGTCGAACATTTTGTGAACCCAAAACATTTTTCGAACAAAGGAACAAATTTGAAAGGGAGAACAAAATTTTAAATTATGAACAAAATTTTGAAAATGCAAACATTTTTTTAAAAACAGGAAAAAGAAATTATAGCAGGAACATTTTTTAAATTACGAACATTTTATCAAAAACACAAACATTGAGTAATTTTTTAAGATGTCTAAAATGGAAATTTCGACTAATTTTTTGAAGGTACGATTTTTTTCACAAACGCAAATAAAATTATGAAAACGAACAAATTTGAATTTCCCAAACATTTTTTGAAAACATGAACATTTTGTAATTTGTGAACAAAATTTTAAAGCATGAACATTTTTTAATTTTGAGAACAAATTTCAAAACGGAGAACAAATTTCAAAGTGCAAACAATGTTTTAAAGCACGAATATTTTTTGGATCTTGAGAATCAATTTTGAAACGGAGAAGTATTTTGAAAAATCTCGAGCAAATTTGGTAGCATAATTCTTTTTGGAATACGTGAACAAAAAAATTGAAATTCGGTACTTTTTCTAAATTTCAAAAGTTTCGAACTTTTTTGTGTAGCAAGAACAATTTCTTAATTTTGAGAACATTTTGTCGAAAACTGAACATTTTTGGGAACATGAACAAAATTTGAATATTTTGATTTTTTTTGAAAAAAGATAAGAACAGAAATGGAAATAAAAGACCAAAGATTTTTTTTTGAAAAGAGAAATTAACTTGAATAGGAAAACTGAAAGAAAAAAGTAACAGAAAGAAAAGAAAAAAGAACCAGAAAAAGGAAGAAAAAAATAGAAAGAGTAAAAAAAGAAAAATATAAGGAAAAAATAAAAAACAGGTTTAGGAACCTTCTAGATGGTTCCCAAGACCAGTAAGAACCGGCTGGGAACGCTCTAGAAGGTTCCCAAAACCGGAGCCTATGTACGCTACAGATGGGCTGGCCGAAAATCACTAGCTAGTCGTATTCGTGTGCGGATTGTCGACAGTTTGACACGATATGCGTCAAATATGTTTTTCCATCTAACACCTACCCTACGATTGAGAGCTAGCTTTCCTTACCACTTGAGCTGCTGCGCGATAGTGATTAGTAAGCTGCGTGAACTCTTAAGAACTATATATACTGACAGATCCAAAAAAAATGAAAATTTTTGACCATTGAACTTTTTTAATAAACATTGAAAAATTTGATATTCGCTAATTGTTTTTGAAAATACACATTGAAACATTTTTTTCTTGTACACTGAACATTTCTTAAGTTCCTAATTAAAAGAATTGAATACGGTGAAATTTTTCTTAAATCTACGACGAACATTTTCATAATGCACGATAAACTCTTGCATGATACAAAAAAAAGGAAGAATGTAAAAATAAGCGGAAGAAACACAGATTGTTTGTCGTATTAAAGTATTATTAATGAAAAAAATACACAAAGTATTTTATTAATGTATTAATGGAAGCAAAGGAAAAGGGTAAAAGGAAAGAAAGATAAAACCAGAAAGAAAAAACGAAAGAAACATGAAAGAAGCAGAAAGAAAAAACCGAAAAGATAAAACAAAACAAAAAAAGCAACAGAAGAAACGAACGAAAAACAAAACAGTGAACGGGCAGCGCGCTGCCGTGAAATGGGTCGGCCCACCAGCTGGCGCTGCAGGCATAGCCACTGCTGTTCGCCGCCCGCGGGTAGCAAATAGGATCCGCCCGCCACCTACATGAGTTTCAGTCTCCACAGCAAACCTCATCTTTTGTGACGACATATATCAATGAGCTGGGTCACCTGGCTAGTTCAGAGACGAGGCAAGCTCCCGTGGTAGCCCAGCAGGACTCCTCCAACTCCTGGCTAGCTTCACCAGCAGGCGTTGTGAAGATGAACGTGGACGCCGCAGTAGCACGTAACCGGTTTGTTCAAAAAAAAAAAAAACCGTAACCGGTACGGGGGTGCAGTGGCTGCCATTTGCCGAGACCACACGGGGACGTATCTTGGGTCGTCGGCTGTCGTAGTACGAGGCATCACCGACCCGGCGAGGCTGGAAACTTTTGCTTGCAGGGAAACGTTGGCACTAGCAAGATGACCTAAATGTTTTTTCTTTTGAAACCTAGACCGTAGAACATTGTTCTACGGTATTTCATTTATAATAAAAAATATTTACAAATCAAGTACAGAATGTAAAATTATCCAATACCAGCTCTAGGTATCATGAAATCAAATTATAAGTTCAGTTCTATTCAACTATCAATCTATGTTGCTTTGTGGTGCTTTGCTCTGAGTTTGACTGTCTGTAGTCTTTCTTTGAGATAGTATTTTCATGAGATAATATGCAGTGGAGCCGATCTGAAAATCTTATCATTTTTTACCATCCAAGTACTACAGCATCCCATAATTATGATCTCCATTGCAATGTCTTTGGGTAACTTGATACAAAACATACCACAAACTGGTGAGAAGGATAAATGGAGTTACTCATGGATTAACCCTCAATACTCATCCATGAAAATGTATAAGAACATTTGTGGACAGGCTGAAGCCCACACCATATTTAAGCAGCTATGGAAAACTGCCTGCAGACTCAGACACAAGATCTTCTTCTGGCTCTTACTGTATGACAGAGTTAGCACAAGGAATTTACTACAACGCAGAAATATGTTTCTGCCTGATTATAATTGTGCCGAGTTGGATTAGACATCGCGGGTTTCAGTTTAAGAATTGGGAAGAGGTTAAGAACCTAGTGGAATCCACTACTCTTATCCACCTCTTCTGGAATTGCCCCTTCTCACTAAACTGCTGGACAAGTCTGATACCCACCAAGCAAAGGGGGATTTCCGCATTAGATGACCTAAATGTTCAAAGGTTGAAGGTGGCATCAGATTGTCTCGGAGTGGTGAATGGCTTCGTCGATGGGACAAACACTCCAGTGTATGCGTTACAAGGCAACTAGCATTTTGTCATGGAAGTTCGTAAAAGAATGTTCTTGTTTTTAGTTGGGAAAACCAACACCGACGTCAAGATCAGTCTCCTTTCCTTTCTCTTTTCTGGAGCAGAGCTGAAAAAGATGGAAAATTCCAATGATTCTTCTCCTTTGGTTCAGTCTGTAGGCAAATCAGAATTTATCACTGAATCATGTGGATCAGCTCCCTTACATAATAGTATTTCACTATATCAGCTACGAGGGGAAATATCATCCAGCTCCTTGCGAATGGAATGAGTAAGCATGTAAATTTCTCTAATTCATAATATTCAAAAATATTATGGTACAGATAGATACACATTAATAGATAATAGAAAAAGTTTGGTTTTTTATATTGAATTTGTTAAAACATAAAAATATAATATATAGTAAAAAACAAAGATCTAGAATATATCCATCCCACTATCTAATAATGGGAAATAGAAGAAACGAAATTCGTTCGATATACATTCAAACCACTCTTGGTCATATTTCTTTTTATAGAGAAATAGAGGAAGCCATACAAGGATTTAATCAGGCCTATTCATACACTACCTATTAACTCTGGGACAAGAGGTCTTCATTCAGCAGTAGTACATGAAATAATAGAGCGTAGCAATAGCTTTACATTATGTTCTTTCGTCCATGAGCGTAGGAGTCACAATTTTGAAGTTCATAATCTCGCCAAATTTTCTTGTGATCTAGGCTTAGGTAGACATGTTTGGTTGGGCATTCCTCATGACACGAACCGTGTACCAATGAACATTCTTCTCGATGAATAAAGTGGCAAGATTTCTCAAAAGAAACTAATTGAGGAGCGCTCCTTTGGCGGCCTCCCCAACCCCAAGGGTCACTTGGGGTGGGCTGAGAGCAGTCCACTTGGCGCGCTGTCAGCCGTCACCATGTGTCACGCTCTGGGCACTTCCTTTGAATTTTTTATTTTTTCTTCACGCGTTTTTTTGCAGATGATTTTTTAGTTTTTGGCTTATCGGTTTTCCACCTTTATTTCTTAGATTTTCAACAAAAAAATCATTTTTGTTTGCGTGAAAAAGAATGTTTTTTTTCCTTCTGCGAGAGTCACCGATTTGCTCCGCTAGAGGCACGGCTGTCTCTATCGGAAACGGAAAAATACATGTCTTGTTTTTTTTTCATTCTGTGAGAGGAACGGTTCTGCTTCCGCTAGATGCACGGCCATGCCTCTTGGAAATAAAAAAAACACGCGTTTTTTTTCTTGCATGAGAGGCACGGTTTTGCTTCCATGACAGGAACAATTTTGCTTTTGCGAGAGGCACGACCGTGCCTCTCGGAAATGACAAAAAATGTGTTTTTTTTCCGTAAGAGGCACGATTTTGCTTCTGCGAGAAGCACGCTCGTGCCTCTTGAAAAAGGCGAAAACGTCTTTTCTTTTTTTTTTCTTTCTGTTGGAGGCATGGTATTGCTTCCGCAAGTGTCACGGTTTTGCTTCCGCAAGAGGCATGACCGTTCCTATTAGAAACAAAAAAAGTGTTTTTTTTCGTTTGCGACATGCACGAATTTCCTTCGGTGAGAGGCATGGTCATGCCTCTTTGAAACGGCTTTCAAAAAGGAAAAAACATGCTCCCAGTTAGTTTTTCTCATCCGGTGTTTTGGTGAAAAAAAAGTTCACCAAAACCTATTAGCATGGATCTACTTATGAAGATTTCAACGCGAGGAATCCTCCGGTGAAAATGGTTCAAGATTTGGATGCGTGGTTTAAGAGATAAAACATTTTAAATAAACGAATCTACGAGAAAAGGGAATACTTTGAGATTGCTACAAGTGATGTACATATAGTGTGCAACTTATCGCAACTCCGAGAAGGTGAAAGTGATCTTTGAAACAAGTGCTCATCAGTTAGTGATTTCGGCACACCCCTCCAGTTAGCCTCAGCTTCACGTCTTGACCCATTAGGCCAACTCCAATGCGCGACCTCAGATGAATGTCCGTTTCATTCGTTTTTCGTCCATATATGAGGGTGGCAATGGGGTCGTGTCCGCCCGGATTTGTGGATGCACTGGCTGCGCACGGCCGCAATTCGGCCGCATCCCGGCCGCATATAATTTTTTTCGCAAGTACATATCTTTTATTTCACCATTGATTTTTGATACATGGAAGCACATCACCAAATTTTGACTAGAATAGTAAGACCAAAGAAATCAAGAACCACAAGAAGACATTTTAGAAGATAACCAACTTCTGCTTCTGTAAGTTGGATTATTGCCTTCTCGATGCATTCATTGTTGATCTGCTGAGGCTCGATCTTGCGTGCTTATTTCTTTTTTGAGTCTAAAGAAATAGATGTTGCTTCCTTGAATCTAGTCTCATGTCTACCCTCTATTCTAACAACAAGTGCACTAGTCTAATCTCTAACCTCTATTCTAGATAAAAGTACACGAATATCTACTAAATTGTGCTCTATCAATATATGGATGTATTCTTTTTTTCAATACCAAAAGTTGCATCCATTCTACACAATAAAAATTGAAGTTAGTACAACTAGTCGAATCCGAGAGCACAACCGAAGCTAAAGTAGCACATACCCCAATGTTTGAGCACTTGACGAACACCCATCCGGGATGTTCCGGCATTGTAGACACGCGGCGCAAGACTTTTCTTGGGCAGTCGTCGCACTTTATGAGCGACAACGGTGCGCCGACGAGCCTTTGGGCCAGCACCGAGCTCGGCCGACAGCCGTTCGCGTATGTGCCGGCGAACCTCCGACGGTGTAGATCCGAACGGCTAAAGCAGGAGTCAGTACCGGCATGCGGCCTTGCCGCCTTGCCGGGGCCTTCCGGCCCGGTGCCCGGCTAGTCCATGGCACGGCGCGGTCCCTCCCGCAGCCGGGCGAGCTCAAGTCCGGCCGGATCCGCTCCAAATCTGATCGCCGGGTGTGCAAATCAGGTGGCCGTGGTTGGGTAGCTCGGGGCATCGTTGGCACGGGGGTTGCGACAGGGTTGGGGCGAGCATGCGACCGACCTACACAGCGGTAATGGCGGCGACGGCGAGGGAAGAGAGTAGCGGGGGTGCGGCTGGAGCACCACGGGAGGGGGGGGGGGATGAGGCCTGTGCCACTGACGGGCGGTCCAGGGGAGGACATGGGTAGGCGCCACGCGCCGTCCACACATGTTCGTTGGGCTGCAAACTCGGCCCAAACTTGCGCCCGGACTAGGTCAAAAGCGGACAGAAAACAATGATCCGTTTGCAGCCACGCGTTGGAAAGTTTGCTTTGTTCATTTACCTCCAAATGGACATGGACGGACAGGACGGGGTGCGCGTTGGAGTTGGCCTAAGCACTAGTTAGCCTCAACTTCACGTCTTTGACCCATTAGCACTGGACACCGGCAATACCCACGTGAGAGTGTGGTAGACATATATCGCTTATAGCGAGATTTAATGCTCACCTGGCCTAAAGCTTTTTCTCCATTGCGTAGGCCGACCCATTTTTCTCTTCGCTCGCTTGTACGGGTTTGGTTAGGTTTTCTTCTGTTTCTTTTCCTTTTCTTGCTTTATTTCTTCGGTTTTCTATTTTACTTTGTTTTTCTGATCGGGTTTCTTCATTTCTTTTACGGTTTTTTTGGTTTTTTGTTTGTTTCTTAGTTATCTATGATATTTTTGCTTTATTTTTCCTTTCTTTTTTATTTTTATGTCTTTCTTTGTTTTCCTATTTTTTATTGTTTTCTTTGTATTTCTTTTGTACATATTCCGTGCACACCCAAACATTTCTAATACACATGTTTAACATTCATTTCCCAGACACATGACTAATATTTTTGAAACATTATATTTTTTATGTCTCATTTTACTCTACACATGACACATTTTTCGTGTACATAAGGAACAATTTTATATACATGTTTAAGATTTTGGAAATACATGATTAATATTTTTAACATATATTGTTTATGTCTAATTTTTCAGTTACCATTGCACATTTTTGTATACATTAGGAACATTTTTTATATACATATTTAACACATTCCAAATAGATGAATAACATTTAAAAAAAATACTTTTTTATGATTACTCTTTTCATATACATCAGGAACATTTTTTATATACATGTTTAACATTTTCCAAATACATGGTTAACATTTTTTGAAAACTTATGTTTGTTGGTGTCTAATTTTTCTCATACACGTTGTACTCCCTCAAACCCGATTTAACTGATGCCAGTTGTATACAATTTTGTACTAGCTTAGCTCCTCCTCTGCGTCACCTAATTCGGGACAGAGCGAGTATATTTTTGTACACATAATTTTCCTTTTCTATTCACATTTAATATTTATCAAATGCATGATTAAAATGATTAACATTTTTTATACAAAAAATATTTGGAAGTATAAATAAAAGTAAAAAAGTAAAAAACTAAGACCAAACAAGGTCAAAAAAGAGAGTGGAAAAAGAGTGTTTCGAGGCCTATAGCCTACCACACGCTGGGTCGGCCTAGTCTCATGCTGGATCGGGCGAGGCAGCCATACATCTGGCTATAAGCGAGTCATAGGCGGGAGATCCTGTGAGAACGAGTGCAGCAATTTGGTGCCCAGGCTCATCTACACCCGTGTTGAGAAACAATTCAAAATAAATACTAGAAATAAAATCAAAAAATTCCAAGTTTTTTCCAGGTACTAGATAATTTGGTGCGTGAGGTGCGCTCAAATTTCAAATCATTGGACATCTGAGTAGGTCTCAGCAAAAAAGACAAATTGAGATCTGTAAAAAAGACAAATTGGAGTCTGTAAAAAAGTGTACAGTTCATGTACTGTTCTGGCCCCAATTTGTTTTTTTTGCTGAGAGCTAATTATATTTCCAAATGATCTGAAATTTGGAGCGCACCTCACGCACCAAACTATCTACCATCAGAATTTTTTTTGGATTTTTGTGAAATGCTTTGAATTGTTTTGTGAATTTTTTCTTAACCGGGTGCAGATGAGTCTGGGCTTAGAAATGGATATTCGTGTGAGAACCTATTTCTTTAGCAATCCCAAGCTCTTGTAGCATCCGTTTTTGCTTATTTATTTTCTTTGAACATTTGGTTTTCTGTCTTTCGTAACTACTCAAATTTTAAATACTAAAAAAGTGAAATTGTATTTTGATAAAACTATCCTATATTTTAAAAATGTTAATTATATTTAAGAGAAATGTTCAGTAACATTTTCAAAAAATGTCTGCATAATATAAGAAATTATTGTCTATTTACAAAATATTTACTATGTATTAATTTTTTCCTATGTATTGAAAATGTTTGCAATATTTTAAAAATTATTCACCATACATTAAAAAAGAAAATGTCAAATAAAACAAATAATGAAAGATGAAAGATGATAATTTAATAATAAAAATAGGAAAAAAAGAGACTAAAATAGAAACCGAAATAAAAACCATAACACAAAGGAAAAACAAAATGCCGCGGTAGTACACACATGGGATCCTTAGTGTAGGTCAACTAATCGTCCTTCGTTAAGCGCGGGAGTCTACATGCGAACTTTTTGCTTGTTCACCAGATGGTTCGAAGACTTCATTCCAATAAATGTAAAGCTGTGATGCTAAAAATGGACATTTCTACGGCCTTTGACTCTCTCTCTCTCTCTCTCTCTCTCATGGCCTTTTCTTCTCTTGTACAAAAGATGGGCTTCAATGATAAATGGCTGGATAGCCATTCTTCTCTCTTATATTGGTTCTAGAGTGAAGGTGAATGGTGTCCCGAGCCAGAAGATTTGCCACGCTAGGGGCATGTGGCAAGGGGACCTGCTCCCCCCTTTATTGTTTGTCATTGCAATTAACACTTTGACATCTATGTTTCTTTGTGATACAGAGGTGGAGATCTTGTCCACTTTACCCAATGTTTCACCAATCCAACGATTATCCATATTGGCTGATGATGTAGTGCTCTTCATCCGATGGTCTCGGACTGATCTTACTTTCATTGGCTCAGCGTTGGAGATTTTTGGAGAGGCATCAGGGTTGAGTAAATTCCACAAAATCTTCTACTATCCCAATAAGGTGTAATGATGATGATAAGGGTCAATGAGATGCTTGGTTGCTGCTTAGGGGCGTTTCCTTGTAAGTACCTGGGCCTTCAACTGGGTACTACCAAGCTCACTAGAGTCCAATGGAAGCCCATGCTCGATTGTGTTAGGGATTTTTTTTGGAGCATAGCAGCGTGGCTTGATCACCTGACTCGGTCGCTTGTTGAGTCTTGTCAAATATATCATTGCAACTAAGCCCATTCATCATTGCCAGGTGCTAGCCATGCCGGTTTGGGTTTTGAGGAGATCGACAAATGGATGTGTGCTTTTTTTCTATGTTGGCCCTGACATGGTTAATGGTGGCTTAGAGCTTGATTTGTAGACCAACCTGTTTTGGTGGTTTAGGTGTCAAAGATCTTTAGATTCAAGCCATGCCTTTGTGTGTGGGGTGGGAATGGCTGTGTAGATCTGACCAACTTAGGCCTTGGCACGGGATGCCACTGCTCAATGATGACAAGGCACGACAAGTGTTTGACAGTCTGGTCCGTATCCACTTTGGAGATGGGAAATTGATGCTCTTCTAGAGAGATTGATGGATCAATGGTGTGGCCATCACGGATTTTGTTCCTCTTGTGTTGGAACGGGTCAGGAGTAGGACTACTAACAGGCATTTTGTCCGTGGAGCTATCACCTCCCTCAATTGGATCGCCTATGTGGGGCCAAGACTCTCACCCCAAGGGCTGGTGCAATTTTTGACCATCTGGATTGTTGTTAGCCCTATATCGCTCACCATTGGCACGCTAGACAACTTTAATTGGCCTTGTTCACCTGATGGAAAAAACTCGCCTCGCTCCACCTAAAGGCTCCTTTGTCAAGGAATGGCTTGCTTCCCGTCTGCTTTGGCCATCTGGGTTGCTTGGCACTGCTAAAATGTAAGATCTTCACACTGTTGTCTCTTCATTACAGACTATGGACATCAGATCGACGACAACACCACGGGCTACAGTAGTCATCTCCGTGATTCATCTGCTGCTATCAGGAGTAGGACAAGATGGATCACATCCTCATGGGTTGTGTCTACACGCTGGAGACTTGGCACCTACTCTTTGCTCAACTCCACATCCTCATTGCCCCACCATTGATCGCCGACTGCCTCGAGGAGTGGTAGTTTAGATCCAGAAGGTTGATGCCTAAAAGATGGACCAAAGGCTTCAATTGTATTGTCACTCTTACCGCTTGGAGCCTATGGAAACAACACAATGCTCGCGTATTCAACAATATGGAGAAATAACGGTCATCCATTACATTAGTATCTCAAATCATAGGTGAACTTAAAGAATGGAGGACTGCTGGTACGGTGTGCTTAGATAGTTTTATGAGAGAGTAGTTCTTGTTATCCTGGATGTGGAGGTCGCTAGCTAGTTTGGGTTCATTCTGCCCTAGCTCTCTCGTAAATCTATTGCTTCCTTATATAAAAATATGGTATGTAATTTGGTTTGTAACATCCCAAATTTTCAATTTGGAATGTTATACATTAGATCATCACTGCATATCATATTTTATTTGCTTTTGGCCTGATCCAGAAATTATACGCAACTCAAGGACCCACGGAGAGAGTTGGGGATTTCGTTATTTTCATATTTGAGTTTTCTCAAATTTTGAAAATAGGATCATTTGATTTTATTTATTTTATCTTCAGTTATTTCTATTATAAAAATATGAGAGAGGGAATAAAATTACTTTCCCAAAATAAAGAAATATTGAGGATTTAATAAAAAATCAAATAAGATTTATTTTGGAGTTTTTGCTATTTTATTTGAATTTAGGAAAAATTGCATGTTTATCAAAACTGCATTTTAGGGCCAAGAAAATGTTCATCTTGTTCAAAAAATTTTATTTAGACGGTGAAAGTTTGTTTTGGCATTTTTAGATTTTTATTTATTTTTCTAGGATTTTTCTTAGTTCGGCTGGATTATTTAAAAAAACTCCATACCGATCGGGCAAGGCCTGAGCTGAGCCAGCTGCCGCCGCCACCTTCCTCACGCGCGCACCACGACCCGGACTTCAAGTCCGAGCAGACTCCTCGCCGCCACCTTGCTCCCTCCCCAAGCCGCCACCCTCTTAAATCTACCGCCGCCTCCCACCCCGCCACCCACCCGCCCGCCAATAGCAGCAGCAGAGCCGAGCCACCGCCGCCTTGCGCCGCCGCCGCCGCCTCCGCCGCCGCCAAGCAGCCCGCCACGCCACGCCAAGACGGAGCCCATGAGTGAGCCAAGGTAGCCGCCCGCCGCCCGGTTTTAAAAAAGCGATCCTTTTTAGAAAACCCTAGATTTGTTTTTTTAAATAGATCGGTTTTTTTTTTCCGGTTTATTTATTTAGCGAGCGTTCGCCCGTTCGTTCGTTTTAACGGACGAATTTGCCGTTTAGTTTCAGTTAACGAATGTTCGTTCGTTAATCTGTTCGTCAGTTTTTCTTTTCTCGGATTTTTCCGCGGTTATTTCTGATCGCGATTTCTGATCCGATTTTCGTTCTAGTATAACTTTCCGCTTGTTTATCGGAATCAGGCGATTCAAGCGCCTGGAGTTTCGTCTCGAAATCCTCTTTCTGTTTAACCTACTCAAACAAGATTTTGCCTCTGTAAAATTTGACTTAGATCCAGATTAGTAAATGAAGTTTGTTTCTTTCGCCATTTGACTTTCGTTGATTCGTTCGATTTGATTCTTTTTGCAAATCGAAGTTCTTAAGTTGAACTTTCTGGTTAGATCTCTTATTTGAGTTTTACCCATGCATTAGATGAGTACTTATTGTATGCTTGTTTGTTTGCGATAGAGTACCCGGAGTGTGCCGCTTGCTACTTTGAATCTCTAGGTTTCGCGGATCATCAGCAAGGCAAGTAACACTTTGATCATACCACTTTACTACCCAGTTTTTATTGCATTAGATCAATCCTCAAACAATTGCCTGATTAGGATTTGATTAATATGTGGGTTTTGGGAAGTAGATGAGGTAGTACCTATTTCCTGTTTTATTATCAAACCCTTGGGAGTTATTTCTACGTTTGCTTGTTATGCCATGCTATGCTAGTAGACGTGGATTGGGTGAGTGTATCCATGACATATGTGAGATTGTTAAATTAATGGTTTATTTAAGGTGGCAACTTAAACACACATCTGGGTGGATTGAGGCACCTGGGTATTCCAGCGATTGCCTTTTTTTCTTTATGGACCGCTACCCAGGCTCAAAGGGATCATGAGATTATTCATACTAGAAACTTCCGTGTGCAGCCACAAGCTACTATGGGCTCTAGCATAGTTGACTAAGTCGTGCGAACTCTTACAGTGGTAGACTAGCAGATGTAGGGGATGTAGGTTGGTACTGTCTACCCGATCGTAAGGTGCTAGCGCTTCTGAAAGACTATGTCTCGGTCATCCGTTTCTCAAACATCATGTAGTGCGAGAATCCCACCGGAGGAGATCGAGTCTTGTGGGGAAAAGTGCGCAAACCTCTGCAGAGTGTATAAACTAATCATGGTTAGCCGTGTCCCCGGTTATGGACGTCTTGAGTATCTAGTCTTTGGATTATCATGTGAATCTCATCATGTTACTGTAATTAATCTTGTTGGGTTTAATGATGATGCTTAATTGGGGTTGAGAGGGTGTCAACGCTCTCAATGTTTAACAACCATCATAATAGTTAAATAAATTTTATTCCTTTGCAGTAGGGAAAAATTGGCTTTATGCAAAAACTGTAACCATGGAGCTTTCCACCAGCCATATATGCATGTAGTATAGCTTTATCCTTTCATTACTCTCTATGTGTTACATTGCCAACATATTCCATGTGCTGACCCATTTTCGGGCTGCAACGTCCATGTTGCAGACTTTTCAGACGACGAGTAAGGTGCCTTTTGGTCGTGGTTCTATACTCAGTGATGCCGTTCGAGTTGATGGACTCACTTATCTTCCAAGCCTTCTGTTGTTATCGTTATTAGATGGCCTTAAGCCATATTTATTGTAATAAGTTCTCTTTTGAGACATTCGATGTAATAAGTGTGTGATTGCTACTTTATTATAAATCCTTCAAGTATTGTGCGTGTCAAGACATTCGACCTGTGGATGACACGAAGCACGAGATCGATCGGTATTTGAGGTCTGGTCGCTACAAGATGGTATCAGAGCACACGCTGACTGTAGGAAATGACCACTAAGCTAAAGCCCTAGATCACTACTCACTCTTCTCATTTCTGACTCCTCATCTTTTCTACTCTTTTAGGATGGCGGATGCAAGGAACAAGTTCACGCAACCGGATGAAGATACACCCTTTGGACGTCACTTCAAGGAAGTCACTAGATACCTGAACATTGGAGTACCAAGCTTCACTGGAACCTACAACGCCACTTTACCTGAAGAGGAGCGCTAGATGATTCAAGTTCAAGTTCCAGGAAGGACGTTCATGCCCGTCATGGAGCCCATAGAGTTTTCCTTTGATGCACCAACCTGGAGTCTAGGAAAGAGCATGGCAGCCCACATCACTATGGGACGCATTGGAGAAGTCTACCACAAGGATCTCAAGGATACTATCTACCAGATTTGTGGGCGCCGAGATGAGGAATGGGAGATGATCAGCACCAGGAAAGATAGATCAATTGCAGCTTTCATCCAGGAGTTAAACCAGCACATTCGACGCCAGGAGAACCAGATGTGCGCAGGCATGATAGACCTGAAGAAGGCCATGACCAAGATCACGGAGCTGGAAGAAGAACTCAAGTCTACACGTGATGGATATGAGGAGGAAATAGCAACACTCGTGGAGAAAAATGATGATCCGAAGAAGAAGCTAAAAGTATTCATGGGATTTCCCGCGACTGGAGGAGAAGACGAAGATTGCACTTGTCCAGAGAACTACATCATCATCGACGACACCGACTCGGACCCAAACAATAGCGATGATGACTATGTTGATGAAGGTGGAGCAGATATCCTGGAGTCTTCATCGGAGCAGTTTTTCTAGTCGACCACCATAACAGTAGTAGTATTCCCCCATGTATCTAGTATAGCCCGAGCACTTTTGTAATGATAGATAGACCGTTGTATGCCTTGTTTGATTTGAATGAAGTGATTTTGTTTGCTTTCGTCTCATGTGCATTTGGGTAGTGTTTTCTCTCTAGACCTCATTCTATTCTATATTCTCATCTTTTCTAAACCCTCAGATGCCTCCGAGACGTGACAATGGATTTGCTTTCCCACCAGAGCTCACTCAGTTAATCCAAAGCGAGAATGCCTTTGATCTGTTGCTAGTCCGTAATCGTAATCGGGGAACAAGAACAACAACAACCCACCACCGCCACCACCTGTTGATCACTTAACCCGTTTTCTTAGGCCGAATCCACCGGTGTTCTCCAGTAGCACCGAGCCAATTGTTGCAGATGATTGGCTCCGCAAGATAGCAAGGGAGTTGACCACGGCAGGATGAACAGATGCGGAGAGGGTGCATTTTGCCACACATCAGCTTGAAGGACCCGCAGCATCATGGTGGGAGAATTTTCGCAGCCACTTACCCAATCGACACTGTCACATGGGATCAGTTTCAGCAGGCTTTCCGTACTGCCCATGTTTCAGCAGGAGCTATGGCCATGAAGAAGCATGAGTTTCGCAACTTGCGCCAAGGAGGACGCACAGTTGGCCAGTATGTGGATGATTTTAGTAAGCTAGCACATTATGCCCCAGATGACGTTGCTACGGATGCAGCTAAGCAGGGAGAAGTTTCTGGAAGGACTGAATGATGAGCTGAGCATGCAGTTGATGGTAGCAAGCTTCAACAACTAGCAGGAGTTGGTAGATCGCGCTCTTATGATTGAAGGGAAGCATCGGCAGATTGAAAACCGCAAGAGAAAGTATGGACAAGGGAAGTACAATTCTGGAGTTCAGCAGAAGCCACGTTTTACCCCTAAACCGGGAGGATATTTTCAGCATACCCATGGAGGAGGTAGCTTGCACAATCATAATGGACCCAAGAATGGTAATGGGAATGGAGGAAGCAACGGCCAGAACCGTACCAACCCATCAACACCAGCCAAGAGAGACCTGAGCCAAGTCACTTGCTATAAGTGCCAGAAGACTGGACATTACACCAATGAATGTCCTGAAGCCCAGAATGGAAATGGCAATGTAAGCTCTGGGAAGAAGCCGAACCCTTTCAATGGGGGACAGGTGAACCACGTTAACGTGGAGGAGGTTGAAGCGAAACCAGATGTAGTAATAGGTAAGTTTTTGGTTAATTCATTTACTGCACTCGTTATTTTTGATACTGGTGCATCGCATTCATATATCTCAAGGGGATTTGTGGATAAATATAAACTGCCAACCCAAGCCCTTAGGTCACCCATGTTAGTAACCTCGCCTGGAGCAGAGTATATGGCTAGTCTATGGTGTGATCGGTTACCATTAAGGATTGGTAACTATGTATTTCCCTCGGACCTAATAGTATTGGAATCTGAAGGATTGGATGTGATATTAGGCATGGATTTGTTATCGAAGTATGGAGGGAACATTGCATGCGCCAGTAAGTCAATTTTGCTTACGACACCAGAAGGAAGAAGGATCAAGTATGTATCCCGGCATGTGCCGAAGAGGACTCAAGTAAATTCCTTATCAGGAGTTGTGCAGGAGGAAGTACCAGTGGTGAAGGATTTCCCTGACGTATTTCTAGAGGAGTTGCCAGGCATGCCACCGGATAGAGATATTGAGTTTTTCATTGAGCTTTTGCCAGACACAGGGCCAATATCTAAGAGACCATACCGGATGCCCGCAAAAGATTTGGAAGAGATTAAGAAGCAGATTAAAGAGTTACTGGATAAAGGTTATATTCACCCAAGTTCTTCGCCTTGGGGATCACCAGTACTTCTAGTGGAGAAGAAGGATGGATTGTTAAGGATGGTTGTTGATTATCGAGGATTGAATGAAGTAACAATCAAGAACAAGTACCCACTGCGATGATCAATGATCTGTTTGATCGACTGCAAGGAGCTAAGGTATTTTCCAAGATCGATCTGCGACCAGGATACCATCAGTTGAAGATTCGAGAGCAGGATATACCTAAGACGGCTTTTACCACCAGGTGTGGGCTGTACGAGTATACCGTTATGTCATTTGGTCCGGTGGCCTTTTGCATATTTCATGAACATGATGAACAAGGTGTTTATGGAGTTTTTGGATAAGTTCATCGTGGTGTTCATCGATGATATTTTGGTCTACTCAAAGAATGAAGAGGAGCATAAGGAGCATTTGCGTTTGGTACTTGAGAAGCTCAGAGAACATCAGTTATATGCCAAGTTCAGCAAATGTGAGTTTTGGTTGAAGGAAGTTGGATTCCTCGGACACGTTATATCCAGAGAAGGTATAGCAGTAGATCCCACCAAGGTTGTCACTGTGACAAATTGGGAAGCACCAACAACAGTTGGAGAGATCCGGAGTTTTCTTGGACTTGCAGGATACTACCGGAGATTCATTGAGAATTTCTCAAAAATTGCGAAGCCTATGACGGAGTTGTTGAAGAAGGATACCAAGTTCAAATGGACTGAGGAATGTGAGGCTAGTTTCCAGGAGTTGAAGAAACGTTTGGTTACATCACCAGTGTTGATTCTGCCAGATCAGAGCAAGGATTATGAGGTGTATTGTGATGCTTCACGTCGAGGACTTGGAGTAGTGCTTATGCAGGAGGGAAGAGTTGTTTCGTATGCTTCACGACAGCTGAAACCTCATGAGTTGAATTATGCCACACATGATTTGGAGTTAGCAGCAGTAGTGCATGCATTGAAGACTTGGAGACATTTTCTCATTGGAAACCATTGTGAAGTGTACACGGATCACAAGAGTTTGAAGTATATTTTCACGCAGAAGGAGCTAAATCTCAAGCAAAGGAGATGGTTGGAGCTCATCAAGGATTATGATATGAGATTGCATTATCATCCCGAAAAGGCTAACGTAGTAGCCGATGCACTGAGCCGTAAGAGCCATGTCAACACACTAATGACGGGAGATTTACCGAAGGAGTTAGCCGAGGACCTTCGTGAGCTATGTTTGCAGATAGTTCCGAGAGGCTATGTAGCAGCATTGGAGATTCAGTCTACTTTTATGGATAAGATCAGAGAAGCTCAAAAGACCGACAAGGAGGTTGCCTCTATAAAGGAGAAGATGAGCAAAGGAAAAGTTAAAGGGTTTTGTGAGGATGAGCACGCCACTACAAAAAAAAGAAACATCCGTGACATTTTGGGCCGAACGAATTTTTTTCTGTCATACATATGACACTTCTATGACGATAATTGTGACAAAACCCGGTATCATCATAGATGTGGTGGGCTCCTACTTCTATGACAAAAAATCATGACAGAAAATGGGCTTTTCATCCTGGGTGGGCCAGAGACGCAGCTGCATGACATTCTTTGGGCCGTCCATGACAGAAAAAACCGTGGTAGAAGCGAGGGGGAGGAAAATTTCGGGGAGTTCCTGGTTACGTTGGGAGGTCGGGGGCCGAGCGATGCGCGTTTCTCTCGTACACATACGCGCGTGTGTGTGAGGTGTTGGTTCTAACTGCACTGCGAGCGAGGCGTTGAGCTCTAATCGAACCCGGCGATTACCTGCGAGCTCTGCGTTCATCGAACCCGAGCGATCGATCGATGGTCGTTAATCGACCCGATCGGCGATTCTTCGCTCATCGCCGCTAATCGAAGCCGATCGATGGGATTAACAATGGCGTTGCGGGGGGTGGATGAATAGTGAGTGGTGGCGTTGCCTCTGGATGAACAAGACCCGTGGTGTGGTGGAGGGCTGGATGAGCGATGAGACGGTGGAGGGTGCCCTTGGAGGGTGGATGAACAGGACCCGTGGTGTGGAGGCGGGATGAGCAAGAGAGCGGTGGAGGGGTGCCCGTGGAGGGTGGTTGAACAGGACCCGTGGTGTGGAGGGCTGGATGAGCGATGAAGCGGTGGAGGGTGGTTGAGCGATGGCCGGTGGAGTAGCGCGGTGGAGGCTGGATGAACAGGAGCCCGTGGAGGCTGGAGGAGGTCGACGATGGATGAACAGTAGCTCGTGGAGGCTGGACGGGGTCGATGGTGGAGATGAACAGTATCCCGTGGAGTCTCGTTTTGCGGTACGCCACAACCCTCCTGATGAACAGGACCCCTGTTTCGACCGTAGCGCTCCAACACAAGTCCGTTTCCTCTGTTTTGCGGTACGCCACACCCCTCCCGATCAACAGGACCCCCGTTTCGACCGTAGGAGGTCCGTTTCCTCCGTTTGCGGTACGCCACACCCCTTCTGATGAACAGGATTACATTTCGAATGTGGCCGGTCAAACACAAGGCCGTTTCCTCCATTCTACGGTACGCCAGGCCTCGTTTCCATCACCTGTTCCGTCCAAGCCCTCCCGATGAACACGACCACGCATTCCGTTGCCTCCCCATGAACACGACGACGACGATGTTTCTCCGTTCCGACCCAGCTATGTACACGAGCCCTGGTCGTACGTATGCGCGAGTAGGCGTTCGAAACCCCGCCCGTATGTACACATACGTGGCCGTATTTTCTTTCTTGCACCCTGGCCGCTGTACGTACGTGTACATGCTACGTGCATGCCTCTACTACGACACGTGCGCGCCTCTACATCGACCAGTATATATGTACGTACACGTTCGCGACCAGAATGACAACGCTACATATGCTTCGACCAGGTGGGTCCTGACTGTCAGGCACTTCCTTGCGTGCGAAGATGTAGCTGGTGGGTCCCAACAGTCAGGGGGCGGAATACGGTGGCCCGTCCGGGCGGGCCCCGCTGTCAGGTGGAGGAATAATTATTTTGCACGTAATAAGGAGGCACTTCCTTGCTGCGGCCATGGACCCAGCTGTCAGCCTCTCCACGTACAGTCCACGCCTGATGGAAGCCATTCCTTGACCACGTTGAGCATGCCGTGCCGAGAGCACCAAGGCGGTGGACGACGGCGAGGCCTAGGAAGGGGACGACGCGGAGCTGGGGAAGACACGATAGTGGATGCCCACACGTAGAGGAGTACGAGGGCACTGGTTCGCTGCGGTGTGAGGCTGTCGTTGCCACATAGTAACAGGGGGTGTGGGCGAGTAGAGGGATGACCTGGCCAGCGGTGGGAGTAGTAGGGGGCGGTGAGGCCTCCGCCGCATCGCAGCCGGCCACGGGAGGCAGGAGCACGAGGCACGACCGACGCTGGTTTAGGCGGCTGGAGCAAGAAGACCAGAGGTTGAAGAAGCACTACGGCCATTGGATGGACATCGTATGGTCACTGGAGCTAGAATCGTGCATATTGACTAAGTTGACAAAGCCCTCCGTCCCAGTCAACTTAGTAGGCCCACAAGTCAGACTGCCACTATCTTGGGTCCCGACTAACGAGGGGAGTATTCATATTTTTGTGCGTAATAAGGAGGCACTTCCTTGCGTGCGAAGATATAGTTGGTGGGTCGAGCTGTCGTGGCGGTAACATTTTTTCGCGAAATCTGAGGCCCTTCGGTGGGTCCACGATGTCGGTGGAGGAATCATTATTTTGCGTGTAATAAGGAGGCATTTCCTTGCGTGCGGCCGTGGACCCAGCTATCGGCCTCTACGTCTGATCCACTTTAGATGCATGTCGATCGTTGACCACGTTGACAAGGCAGCGCCGAGAGCAGTCACGGTGGACGGCGATGAGGCCTAGGAAGGAACGACACGAGGCGGTGGAAGACTCGGCGCTTGTTTCCCACGCGGAGGGGAGTATGACTGTCTGAGGGTTTCTTGGTTCGTCTACCGTCACGGAGAATAAGCTGCAGTGTGGGTGAATTGAGGATGGCTAGGTCGTGATGGGAGTACCGTGGGCGGTGAGGCCTCTGTGGCAACCTGACCTGACACCATGAGGAGGAGGGAGCAGCAGTCCACGGCGCTTGTTTGAGCGGCTGGAGCAGGAAGAGCAGAGATTGAAGAAGCACGACGGCCGTTGGATGGACATCCAACAGTCACTACTTGTTCATCAACCTTTTTTTAGGAAAGCCTCAAATCTGTGGAAAACAGCATACAGCCCATCTGCCATTATTTCTAACAATTTTCAGCCCATTTGCTAATTCTTAAGTTTTTTTTGGAGCCCATATTCTTTTTGTTAGCATTACAGCCCAAATTGTGACCATGGTTACAAAATTATACGAAATTTTGCATATTTCGGTGCAGTCCGAACTGTTTTTAATCCCGAAATTTCGACTCACATTCAAACTGATTTTAAAAATAAATGTATATCAATATAAAATCCAACAAATTCTCCACGCATAAAAATTAATGTAATTTAAAATCTTGAAATGAAAAAAAGATATTTGAAACTAATTGCCGGTTTGATGTGTTTTAAAAATGTACATCCCATTTCTCATTACTGATGGGCCATTTTCTCGGCCAGCCGAATGAAAGCTCTCCTTGTCTTGAAAGATTTGCAGCCCAATGGGCCTGACAAAGCGACTTACTTGGCAAATCACAAAAAAACTGGGCTGTGGCCGTGGACCCAGCTGTCAGCCTCTCCACATACAGTACTCTTCCGATGGAAGTCGTTCCTTGACCATGTTGACCACACCGCGCGGAGAGCACCATGGTGATGGACGACGGCGAGGCCTAGGAAGGGGACGACGCAGAGCCGGGGAAGACGCGACAGTGGAAGCCCGCGCGGAGAGGAGTACGAGGGTTCACTGGTTCGGCTGCGGTGTGAGGCTGCCGTCGCCGCAGGGCCTGGCCAATGGTGGGAATAGTAGGGGGGCAGTGAGGCCTCCGCGGCAGCACAGCCGACCACGGGAAGCAGAAGCATGCGGCACGACCGGCGCTGCTTTGGGCGGCTGGAGCAAGAAGACCAGAGGTTGAAGAAGCACTGCGCCCGTTGGATGGACATCGTACGGTCAGTGGAGCTAGAATCGTTCATATTGACTAAGTTGACAAAGCCCAATGTCCCCATCAACTTTGTTGGCCCACAAGTCATCCTCCCACTATGGTGGGTCCCAGCTAGCTGGGGGTATTCATTTTTTGGCGCGTAATAAGGAGGCACTTCCTTGCGTGCGAAGATATAGCTAGTGGGTCCGACATGTCAGCGGGGGGAACGTTTTTTTGGCGAAATACAAAGGCCCTTCCGGTGGGTCCCAGTTGTCAGTTGGAGGAATCATTATTTTGTGCGTATAGTCCACGGCTGATGGATGTCGTTTGTTGACCAAGTTGACTAGGCCGCGCCGAGAGCACCATGTCGGTGGACGACGACAAGGCCTAGGAAGGGAACGACACGGAGCCAGGGAAGACTCGGCAATGGTTGCCCTCACGGTGGGGAGTACGAGGGTTTACTGGTCCGGCTTTCATCGCCGAAAAATAACAGGAGGTGTGGGTGAGTAGAGGAATGGCCTGGCCAGCAATGAAGTAGAGTGAGGCGGTGCGGCTCTGGCGGCAAAGACAACCGACCACGGAGGCGGAGCAGCGGTCCCACCGAGCTGGTTTGGGCGGCTGGAGCAAGAAGATCAGATATTGAAGAAGCGGCACGGCCGTTGGATTAACATCCAACGGTCCATTGCTGCTAGAATCGTTGTGGACTAAGTTGACAAAGCCAAAGTACACGTCGACCTAGTAGACCCACAAGTCAGCCTCCAAATCTGTCAAAACAAAGATACAACCCGAATTTCTAGCGATTCAAATTAATTTTAAATCTAAATATACCTTAATTTAAATTCAATGAAATTTTACCCGCACAAAAACAATGAAATTTAAAATATCAAAATCCGAAAGAAAACAGTATTTTGGAACTAATTGTCTGTTTGCTGTATTTTTCATTTTACAGCCCATTTCTTATTAATTATAGCCCATTTTCTGGGCAAAATGCATCCCTCCTCGTCTTGAAAGATTTCCGGCTCAGCAAGGCGTAGAAAAGCAAGTAGGCCTACGTTGGTTATTCTACAAAAAACAAAATAGCTGGCTAGCAATTTTCAGAAAGGAAAAAAACAAACTGGGTTGGTCATGTCCTAAACATATGAAATAAAGCCTGGGCTAGACGGGCCACGTGTCCCGCACAACCAAGTTGATACCCTTCTCCGTTCGAAAAAAACAAAATTATTGCGCGCGCTGCTGGGTCCCTACTGTCATTCTCACCATGTATAGTCATCTCCTTATTCCTCTCGGTTGTTGACCATGTTGACAACACCGGAGGGCGGCGCCGCGGCGAGTGAACCAAGGCGGAGGACGATGGTGAGGTCTCGGATGGGAACGAACAGGAGCCGGGGCAGATCACAGCTAGTCGTGGGAGGCGGGAGCAGGCGGTCCCACCGGCGCTGGTTTGGCTTTGGCGGCTCGAGGAAGAAGAGACTGAAGAAACGTGACAGACGTTGAATGTCAATCCAACGGTCAAGGTTGGCACAATCGTTTGTTGACTAAGCGGACACCAAGTAGCATACTTTTTATATATAGTAAGAAAACTGCGAGGAAAATGCGTTCGTCTGCCGTCCTCCTCACAGGGAACGTTCGCCACATAAGTGACTAGCACCCTTGGTTTTCAACCGAGAGGTCTTGGGTTCGAGTCCCAGGAACTCTCAATTTTTGTCCTCCTTCCTTCCTCGCAAAAAAGGGAAAGAAAATCAAAGACGGGAGGCGTACAGAACAAGCTAGTGTACCAGTAAAGAGACGTTGCCGAGTTTTAGAAAAAAGAAAGGCGTGCTCCTGTAGCTGTTTTCGAATCCAAACCTAGACTATGACTATATATGGTGCTATGCTACTCTGCAAGTAACGAAACTGACATATCCAACGTTCGATTCTCCTCTTCTCTACTTACTCTGCATAGCATCAGAAGCTCTGGCCGCAGCAACCATGTCCGCTGGCTGCTCGTCCACCTGCTCTTCAGCAGGCAACAACCAGATATGCGCCAAGTCGCAACCCGTACCATCGCTTGTGGGTCTCATCACACCCTCACTGGCACGCGCACCGCAGCCGCTTGCTCATTGCAACCCGCTGCCGTTGGTGTGGTGCCACTGCTGCAAATCACGCAGAGTCATCCATCGCGTCTCAACCATAATCCGCAACCCTGGCTGAGTCTTCTACAAATGCCCGAATCATGGGGTAATAATATGTTTAAGTGTTGTTCTGCTGCTTTCAGTTGCTGATTTTTTTAATAGTTTTGTTGATGATCTACCAATTTGATTCGAGCAGAAAAGGGAAGATTCGTGTGATTTTTATTTCTGGGAAGTTGCTGATGTGGGGGAATGCAACTACGCTGATTATTTGGTTAGCCGAGGAATCCCAATACCAGCAGGTTGGGGTGTTGGACAAATGGCGAAGGAACGGCAGAAGAGGAAGATCGAGCGCGAAGGTTAAAGATGTAGTTCCTCCGATCATGGCCAAGCAATAGTCTTTGAACGACCTTGTGAGAATGAGGAGATGAAAGAGCTTGTGAAGATAATGGGCAAAATCGATGTGCTCAGAGGATGATTGTCTCTTTATTTGCGGTGTATGTAGCACTCATGATGTATTCAAATTAGCTACGACATGAGCACTTTGTGAAACTAGTAATGAATGAAACACATGTAGCAAGTGGGCGTAGTGTTTTGAACATCTAATGATTTCTATTAACGGAAATCAGGGGGTATCCCCTTTTGCTCATATAAATAAATAAATAGTAGAGGCCCTGTCGGGTCAGCTTTGTTCTCATTCGAAGACGTCGAGCAAATTGCAGTCCAACAGCAAACTATGTCATCAAATTCAAGTTTCACAGCCAAATATGAGTACAACTAAACAACAATGTCTTCATGTTTTAGTTGTCATACAATCACCAAACACAAATCAGCATACATAACAAGTGATGTTCTCACAGCAAAATACTAAACAACATGTTCATCAGGTTTCAGTTGTCATAGCAAACACAATTTCACATAATAGATAAAACCCGTCTTCGACGAAGCAAATCGACAAAAGCAATGTAATCATCATCCACAAAGAGCAGCCTCAACGTCTTCGCCATGTGTATCGGTCTGAATCGTAATTCCCCACGGTGTCATCTTCTTCTTCGTCCTCAACGTCCTCGAACGTTGGCTTCTTCTTGATCAACTCTTGTATGTCCACAACACAACAGGCAATCTTTTTGCCGGCGTCATTGACGTGATGGTTCTCAAAGATATTAGGAACATCTGTGTTATCTTGTACATCAGGAGCAGTGTAAGCATCATCTTTTTGTGCAACTTCATTAAATGAATTACTGTTCTCAAACCTTTGCAATACTCTCCAGTCATCGCTACGTGCAAATGTGTCTTCCAAGAAAAATATCTGTGTTGCTTGATTTGCCAAAATAAACGGCTCACTGGTCTGGTACGCCGCCTTGACATTGATGGATTTGAAATAATCATCAGCTCTGGGTTTTGCGATCCTAGAAAACAGGTTATACCAACGACAACACAACAGAACCACACACCGATGATCCTCGAAACTGGAGATATACTGCAACTGAACAATGTCTGTTATGTTAGCATACATTTCAGTTGTCTCTTTGTCATACGTATCCGTGCTCATGATGGCACTGTTTTGTGTCTTCCTGCCTTCGTCTCGTGCAAAGGTGTTGTAGCGCACATCTCCAATAACGCAAGATTCATAATGTCTTACTCGAGTATCAGGACCCATTGCTAGTGAGTAAAGGGCATCATCAACTGCCTGCCCATCCTCCCGCATCTTCTTAACCTATGGTTAGAAAATAGACAAGCTGATCATCTTATGTACTCAATATATTAAAAAAACTAACAGTGCACTTCAAAAGCTTACATGGTTCTTGAACCATTTCACAAATCCTTCCATAACCAGTTTGTCAATGTTTCTTGGATTTTGCGGTAGTAACTCCTCTGTGTAGATGCTGCACAACATAGTGATCGCGTCAAACATCTAAATATATAAGAATGTGCTGCAAGTTTAGTAGATTACGATGTATAAGCTGCAGTACTGCACTTACTTGATATAAGGTAGTATCTCAGGACAGTTATTCAACACATACCAAACCATTTTGTCCAAATCTTTAGGTTTGTCCTCTTGTCGACTCTTCCCTGTAACTTGAACAGAATAATCGAAAACATTGAGCCCGGGATTGTCTTCACCCACCTGTTTGCTAAGCTGATCAGCTGTTTCAATATATTTTGAGCAGAATGTCAACGCTTCGGTAGCAATGTAGGCCTCTGCAATGGAACCCTCGGGTCTAGCTCTGTTCCTAACATAGCCCTTGAAAGTGCCTAGCCGCCTTTCAATAGAGTACATCCGGCCATACTGTACTGGACCTCTAAGTAATGCCTCATCAGGTAGATGAACAACCAAATGCACCATCACATCAAAGAAGGCTGGAGGGTATATCTTCTCAAGGTTGCATAGGATAGTTGGTATCTTGTCTCTAAGACGCTCCAAAGCATCTATCCTGATATTCCTACTGCAGAGTTCCCTGAAGAATTGTCCCAACTCTGCAACTGCTCTATATAAGTCAGGGCGGCCCAATCCTCTAAGGATAACAGGTAAAACCCTTTGAAGTAGGACATGGCAGTCATGAGTTTTCAACCCTTGTACCTTGTTTCCATCTGCACTAACTCTCCTTTCAGGGTTGGAAGCAAATCCATGTGGGAATCTCACACGTGTGAGGACCTCATGAAATTCTTTTCTTTTACCTTGTCCAAGGCATACACCGGTGCCATATCTCGTGGTTTACCTTCATCTTGCACACCGCAAATCTTCTCGATACCCAAGTGTGTCAAATCAATCCTAGATTTTAAGGTATCTTTCATCTTGCCTTCAATATTAAGAAGTGTGCCGATAATGCTGTCACATATATTTTTCTCGATGTGAATCACATCAAGATTATGCCGCAGATCCAAATCTTTCCAATACTCCAAGTCCCACAAAGTGGACCTGCGGGTAAACAATAATCTCTCTTATGCCCTACCATGCTTTCTTTTCCCGCTACCATTATCAGGATGGTTTCCTGGTGTAATATGCCTGACCTTCTCTAATTCCACTTGCAACTCATCGGCGGTGAGCCTCTTTGGCGCATCACGGTTTTCATGCTTTGCATTGAACGCATGTCTTCGGTATTTTCTAGGAAGCGGCTTGTCCTTGGCAAGGAAACGGCGGTGTCCAATGTAACAGATCTTGCTAAGTATTGAGTATGACAGCGGATTCCTGTCACAGCGAACACATGCATGGTAACCATGTGTCGTTCGCCCTGACATAGTGCCCAAAGCCAGATAATCATGGATGCACCAAATTATAATAGCATGCAGAAAGAAATCAGCTGGTGGGCTGCTATATAGGTCTCGAGTGAGAACACCCTTCCATAGCTGTTGAAGTTCCTCCACAAGATGCTCCATGAACAAATCAAAATCCTTTCCAGGACTTTTTGGACCTGGGATGAGCAAGGCCATCATGTAGTTTGATTCTTTGGTGCAGACATTTGGAGGCATGTTGTAAGGATAACAAGCACCGCCACATGCTATATGTGGCGCTCTGGTGGCCAAATGGGTTAAATCCATCTGAAGCTAAGCCAAGTCTAATGTTTCTGGGTCGATAGCAAACTCTTTGTGTTTATCATTGAAGCTTTTCCACTCACTACCATGAGATGGATGGCTCATTACATTCTCGATCTCTGTACTCTGGTTCCTAGAATGCCACAGTACATCCTCTCTTGTTTCAGCATCATGAAACAACCTCTGCAATCTTGGTGTAATTGGAAAATGTCTCAGAACATTATGAGGAATACTCTTCACAGCATCGCCATCTTTCCATCTTGATGATTTGCATTTCGGGCATTCACTTAAGTTGGCATAATCCTTCTGGAACAGAACACAATTATTCTTACAAACATGGATCATATCATATCCAATTCCAACTACACGAAGGAAATTCTTCATTTTACTGTAGGTGTGTGGCAGCTCAGACGCATCTGGGAAAGATTCGCGGAAAGCAGCCAACATTGCATAGAATGATTTGTTGGTCATCCGCTCAGATGTCTTCACCTGAAGAAAGGTGACCATAGCTGAGAATACTGACAGCTTATTTCCTAGGGTGACAGCAACGTTGCATTGTTCCAACATGCGGGCCCACCATTTTTCTTCTGCAGGTGAAAGTTCACGGAATGCACGAGCATTTCGTAGCATTGTTTCAATGTTGGTCAAACTCACTGGCTCTGCCACCACCACCACCACCTCCTCCTCTTCCACCCGAGCATCAGGTAGATCAAGATGGTGATCTGCTGCTTCCACGTAGTCAATAACATTGACGTTCACAGCTTCACCATGATGAACCCACCTAGTATATGTGACCGACATCCCATACAAGTGTAGATGATTTTGCACAGTTGACTGGGTCTTGTAACTGAATTCATACAAGCTGCTACATGCAGGAGAGCACATCTGATTTGGACCACCGTACTCAGCTCGATAAAGTTCATGAAGTTTTCAACCCCTCGACATATGCAGTGAGAGAATCTTGACGAAGTTATCCAAGTCTGTCCATCATTAGACATACAAATTAGTTCTTCTACTAGATATTACAGGAAAAACATATATGCTTTTTTATGAAGTCCAGAAAAAAAATACCTAGGTCAATGTCTAAAGCTATGGCAAGATATTTGGACGAGCAGATCTAAGTAACGAAATATATGTAAAGCTAATTCAACAAACATATTTGAGTGCCAAATTATGGCAGGCTGTTTCAGCAGTCAATGAGGCCGATCACACAGCCATCAAACTATCGAAGGCCATCACAACAACAAAGATCGAGTATAAAATGGTGTAGAGCTATTTCACCTAACAGATTGGCTACTAGACCATGGCAATCACCGTCACAATAAATATATGGCAGGATATTTTAGCAACAAATCGGCCTTGGCATCCCATCTCAGCTAAGCAGATTGAGTGGAGAACAGGGCAAGGAAGCTTCTTAAGCAGAGCATTTTGACAGTAAACTACTACGGCAAACAGTGAGATTAACAACGTCTATCAGCTAACATTCAACGCTACACCGACATGAATGGGGCCTCAGTCTAGAATGCACGTACCGTGGGAGAAGCTGACCGCCATGCGTCTCCACACGAACATCGCCAGCGGTGGCGGCGCTGACCGCCGTGCGCCTCCACAAGAACATAGCCAGAGGTGGCGGTGCGGCTAGAGGACGACAGTCTACGAGAGTGTACTGTGGGAGCAAGAGGATCGCCAGACCGCGGCGCCGACGTATCGGCGCGGCGGGGAGGGCGGCTTTGGTGGAGCGAATGGAGTGGAGGGGGACATGGGGGAGGGGGTTTGGGTAATATTATTGGCTAGTTGGCCGAAGGGCGGTTGAATCGGATTTCGGGGGAATTTTTGGGTGTGTGGGGGGGGGGGAGGATTTTCGCGCGGTGGGCGGGGGAGTTTGGCGCATGGTCGGTTTCTCCAAGTGCAGTCCCACGTGTCAGTGAAGAGGCAAGCCGAAGCGCGTTCCGATTGCGTGAGCCGTGTGCAGGACCGGACGTGTGTGGGGTGCAATGCGACCGCGACAGGAGTGCTGTGAGTGTACCACATTTTTTCCTTTTAAACTAGGTGCTTCGCCCCCTCAAAAAATTATGTTTCTTCGCGCGATCCATCGATACTACTACTAGTAATCTGGTAATCCCGACTAAAACGGCGCAGCCGGGTCTTTTCCCGCGCGATATGCTGGGAGGTTGGCTTAGTTGGGTTTTTTAGGACGAGTAATGCTACACCTACGTAATCCCAGTTATGTAATTAACGTAATGTGAGACGTGTGAGCTGTTGATTGTAGATAGGGGGAGGGAGGGGCCCACCACCATGAAAATCAGGGGAGGAGAGAGAGAGGCAATTTACGTTAACCCTTTTGTAGGTTCCCGTAGATGTAGAAAGATGTGTCCGATCCTGCAATATAGGCCGTCCGATCTATATCTAACGGATAGGAAGGAAACTGTGACAATTTACCCGCACTCCTCTCCACATTTGCAGATAAGGCTTTCCCTCGTTCATCCTTTTCTCCCACAAGATCTTGATCTTCCGTGCAACGCACGGGCATCTTGCTAGTACTCCTACAATATGTATATTATTGTGAAAGTTCATATACACCGACCGAGATTAATGCAAACACGACAGATTTTCATTACATTTCGAACTTTTATAGGACAAAAATATAAAAGAAACCCGACCCTAAACCTATTCTACGACGGCGACCGACGTCCTCGATCTGTGATCTCCATGTACGGGGGCGGGGTTCAAGACCCATGAAGTGAAGGTGCGGTCTCCGGTGAGGAAAAGTAGAACACGGGAGACGGACCGGCCAGTTGGCACACCATGCCCTACCACCTCCCATGCCCTACTCATCCTCGGTGGAGTCCCCGACCTCGGCGGTGCCGGACGTTGGACGACGGCAAGTAGGACGTGTGGCTGATGGTGCTACCATCGTCGGCCGCCAGCATGGCCACCGCTTGTGCGGCGACTTCAGCGAGGGCGGAGACCTCGAGCTCCATCCCCGAAGACAAGCTCTCCCGCAGAGCGTTCGCGCTTGCGGTCATGGCGGATGGGTTCCAGGTAGGAGGACGATGCGCTATGGTGTGGAGGTTAGCTGGGCGTTGCCGCTTTAAGTAGCGCATTCCGGTGAGGCCAAGCGTTCGTGTGCGTCATTAAGTCGCCGGAGTTGTTCCTCGGGCACCGAGCCTCTTAATGACGACATACGAACGGACGACATGAATGCGGGCAGCTGGCGCCGGCTGGGAACGCACCGCGCGACGGCGCGAGGGATGAGGGTTTTGGTGTGCTAGGGTAGTCAGCTGCGATCGTGGCAACGTTGGAGATGCCCTTTGCTCACATGCGATCCCCGCATGTCATTGAAAAAGCAAGACGGCCCGGCATGGTCTCAGGTCCAGAGGATGTAGTTGGCCGCGCTACACCACTCTGCGGACGCGTCGCGGCGCCCCGTGCATCCTCGCCGGGTGTTGGGGTGTGTTTGGATTGTGGCCAAAGTGCACCTTGCCAAAATTTTGGTCATGACCAAAAGATTGGTCTTTGTTTGGATGGTTGCCATTTTTTGGCATGCCAATGAACTCTAGCCAACTCTAGTTCATTTTTCTTGCCAATGTCGGCCAAATCATGGGCAACCAATACCTCAACCAAAATTTTGGTCATGACCCAAAGATTGGTCTTTGTTTGGATGGTTACCATTTCTTTGGCATGCCAATGAACTCTAGCCAACTCAAGTTCATTTTTCTTGCCAATGTCGGCCAAATCATGGGCAACCAATACCTCAACCAAAATTTTAGCTACCCAATGCTTTGATGGGGCAACCTTGGGCACAAACCAAACATACCGTTGGTCGTGCCACAGCACTAATGCCACCCTCGGCAAACTGAAATCGACCGTGTCTAGCGATGTTATGAGCGTGTCGCTCACTGTGGTCGTCGTGTCCAGAGGCGGTGCCGGAGCCGCGCCCCGTTGTTGGCCCCAACGACCCACATGAACGGTTGTCGGTGGCGAGGAGGTCGTGGGCCAGCTCCTCCATTGGACTAGTCTGCGCTACGTCGTCCCGACGGGTGTGCCCCACATGTCTGTTTCCCTGTTTTCCCGACCATATTCGAGCGTCAGTGCTCCGCGTTGCGCATTAGGCCTTTCACTATGTAGGCCAAGCGAGACAACTTAATGTTTACTAGAGCCGTTAAAGTATAATCATGTGGTGTTTGCTTATTTCTCATTCCTCTCCAACCCTCTTCTCCATCAATCATGTCGCCCTCCAGTAGAGTCCATCCTCCCGCATGCCTCATTTGAACATTCCGCCGAGTATCATTCGCATGTACCCACCCTAGTCCTCTTTCAATAGATCTCCGGACCCGAGATGAAATCGAGAGGGAGCGAGTGGGGGCACGTGATACCTAAGGCGGATACAAAATTTTTAACCGGTGATCATAGCATCCGCAAATCATATATAAAGGGTATTCAATGTTCGTTTCGTTTTTGAACGTACAATATATTCCCTCCTATCCTTTCTGCTCCCTCCTTCCATCTATATTGGGCCTAATGCATTTTTCAAGACCGCCTTTGACTATTGACAAGATTAATAGTACATGACATGTATAATGCGAAAATTATATCATTGGAAGCTCCTTTCACATACGAATTTGATGGTATGCTTTGTTTAAGTTGCATGGTATATATTATTGCTCTACCTTTTGGTCAAAGTTAGCCTCGAAAACGCATTAGGCCCTATACAGATGGAAGGAGGGAGTAGTTTACATATAAGTTTTATGTGTAGTCAAAGCATATCTACTTTGATAAAAAAGGTATCAACATTCAACAACGCCCAATCAATATTGTTAGATTCATACGTACTCCTAGATTTGTACTCGAGATGGTTTCCAATTTGACTATTGACAAGATTAATAGTACATGAGATGTATAATGTGAAAATTATATAATTGGAAACTCCTTTCACATACGAATTTGACCGTATGCTTTGTGTAAGTTGCATGTCATATATTATTACTCTAACATTTGGTCAAAGTTAGCCTCGAAAAACGCATTAGACCCTGTATGCTTTGTGTAAGTTGCATGCCATATATTATTACTCTAACATTTGTGTAAGTTGCATGTCATATATTATTACTCTAACATTTGGTCAAAGTAGTATAGTGGAAGTGGATCCTCTGACGTAGGTATCCCTGCCTTACCGTCCCTTTCGGTCACTTACTAGCGGACCCCATGCTTGCTAGGCCCTGCATGTCAGTTACTCAATGGGTTCGGCCACGTCAGCGGATCCTCATCCGTAGTATACTCCCTCTGTTTTTATTTACTCCGAATAAAACAGAGGAGTGGTGGTATAATAAATGATGCAGGCGGGGAAGGGGGAGGGACGTCAGTTTGCTCTCAACTGCGGTCCCACAAGAGAGCAAAAACGCAAGACGAAGCGCGTTCCATTCGGTGAGCGATGTGGAGGGTCCAGTGTGCCGGGCTGCAACGCGAACGTGACAAGAGTGATGTACAGTCAAAACCGATTGACCGGTCGTCACTGGAACCACTATTCACACCAAAACCTTCGCTACTCGGCCTACGCCAGCCACTGCCCTAAAACCACACCAAATCTCAGCCCATTCCCCACCTTCGATACCTAGCCGCATCAAGCGCCCCTAGTTCGCCGAAAAGCCATAGTGCGCCGCAAGATCACTTACTACAATATCTTCGGCGGGCGCCCGCAGAAATCGCGGCGGCGGTCGGGCGCCATTGCACTCCGTTCCCAAGCTCGCTTTGCGGCGGGCCAATCCCCGAGTTCTCTAGAGCCAAGCTACGAGGAGGAGGAAGCCGATCCAATGTTCATGGCGGAGGTCGTGGCGCAGAAGGCCCCCGATGGGTATGAGACGATGGACGTCGACTTCGTGCCGGCGTCCGAGTCCCGCATGGTGCAGGTGGACCAGCGGTTCAACATGGTGATACTAAAGGAGGACCGGGAGGCAGAGGCTCAACTCGACGCGGAGCGCGCACATGCCGCTGCCATCGAGGCTCTCCTGCAGGCGGAACCGGATGTCGTGGATGTGAACCGGGCGGCGGGCTCAACTTGAGGCGGAGCGCGCGGATGCCGCTGCCATCAAGGCCCTCCTGCAGGCGGAACCAGACGTCCTGGACTTGAACCGGGCGGTAGAGGCTCGACTCGACGCAGAGCGCACGGATGCCGCTCTCATCGACGCCCTCCTGCAGGCGGAACTGGACGCCCTGGACTTGAACCGGGCGGCGGAGGCTCGACTCGACGTGGAGCGCGCGGATGCTGCTGCCATCGAGGCCCTCCTGCAGGCGGAACCGGACGTCCTCGACTTGAACCGGGCTGTGCTCTCGTCCGTGCAGAGCGCCCGCACGCTCCGCTTGAATGAGTAGCTGGAGGCCGAGGACAACCATGGTGCGGAGACACACGTCAGCAGCGACGGCTGGTTCGCGCCGGCAGCCAAAGACGACGAGGCCGTCTCTTTCCGCGAGCAGTGATAGTTTTTCTTTATGTTGTTGTTTTCATGGATATTTTGCTATGTAAAAACATATATTTGTTATGCAAGTCGCCTGACTTGGGTCAGTCTATCATTTCAGGCGGTTGGATGAATATCCTACGTCTCCTAACCCTTCTTTCCTTCTTCCTCACCTCTTCTTCTTCCCCAACAGACCACCGCACGGGCCGTACGGATACTCCCCAACATGCGGTTGGATAAACATACACTATGAACGAAAATTATGTGTCAGCGATAGGATGGCTGAGTTTGGTGTGTTCACATGCGACAGCACGTGTCAGTGAGGGTGCGTTCCCTTGGTTGGATTTGCGGCGTGCAGGAGCGACTGTGTGAGGGTGCGGTGTGACCGCGGCGTGCAGGAGCGACCGTGTGAGGGTGCGGTGCGACCCGCGATAGCCGTCTTGTAAGTGTACCTCCTTCTCATTTTGAAAACTTTAGGCAAGCTTGGCAAAAAAGTGTGGCGAAGTTTGGCAATGCAAGGCCTAGACCCAAACAGGATAAGTACGTACGTACTAGGAGTACTAGTGTTAAAAAAGAAAGGCTGGGTTTTCCTTCGCGGGATTTAATCGATACAAATCCTCGTTTCACGTGTCAATTAATGCGTATTTTCTTCTCCAAAGACCAAAGAACTAAGGCTGGTCGTAATGGTAGTATCATAGGTAGTATCATGCATGCCAACTAGGCAATTTTGATGAGGTGTCATAACATTAAATGAAGAAAATGAGGGTGTAGTATCATATCATGATACCGTATCATATTAAATGCTAAGCTATCTTGTGTCATGCATGGCAATAAATAAAGTACTACATGATACTAATATATGATACTATGCATTAGGAAGATAGTATCATATACTAGTATCATATGCATGATACTAGTATATGATACTCCCATTACAACCAGCCTAACCATCTCACTCCTCATCGCTCTATTAATGCAGCACCATGCAAACCAACCTTCGCACTTCCGCATGCATGCAGGGGATATTAATGTCCTTGGTTGCTAACCCCATCAACTTTGCCTCGATTAGTGTTAGTGGCTCTTTCCAAATTGTAATTTTGATATACTGGCCTTGTGTACAAAAAAATGGAGGTAATAACTATATTTGACTTCCTTCCCCATTGCGGTGACGTCGACGATATTTTTTTGGGTGGTTTGGCGAAGTGCGTTCGACGGAGAACACCATTGAGGGAGACCACGGTAAGTCGTTCGCAAGTGCCGCCTGCAAGCCGAGACAACCGCTTTATTTGCATCCAGGAAGTCATTTACTAGTACTACTAGGAGTAACTAATGCGGTGAGATGGCTTCTCGAAGAAGACGATGGAGAAGCGGAGTCAGCGAAGAGTGAAATGGTGGTTGCTTCGTCCGTGCTTTTGTGATTTGACGCCTCACTTCTTTGTGATTTGTGATAGAAGGGACAGGGGAGGAGACTCTGTGCTCTATACTGTACTACATGCGTCCAAGCATGGGAGAAAGAGGAGAGACGTTGCATTTTTCTATTCCTTCAATCAATCAATTAGGGAGCTTCGGTTCCATCTTTTTGGCTTTGGCAACACCGTCCACAATGGTTCCCACGATGCCAAAAGCTATTTTCACATTTGGCTACACATTGTGGATGCCCTTAACCGTATCACTTGGTTTTGCTCATGTGTGCTATCTATACAAATCTCAATTATATTGATCTAAAAAATTATAGAATCGAGATTAGTAAAAAGGAGGTGATTTTTCCGTGCGGATGGCGGGGGAGGTTTCTTATTTGAGCAATGCTACATCCACGTAATGGTTTACGTAAAGTTACAAACTGATGTGATGTGGACTATTTCATTGGATTAAAGGAGAGGATTAGGCCCACCCCACCTGAAAATCAGGGGGGCATATATAGATTAGATGGAAAGTATATGTAGCAGCTACGTAGCCCTTTGTAAGTCTAGGATTAGGAAGTTGTCCTGGCGGTTTGCTAACATGCGGTCCCATGTGTCAGTGCTTTACCAAGCCGATCCGCGTCCCACATGAGGCAGAACAACGGTAGAAGCAACACGTGGTTAAGTTGAAGAAGATGAGGGAGAAGCGGATTCAGCAACGAGTGAAATGATGGTTGCTTCGTCCCTCCAACTTAACTGCGGGAAAGGTGCAGCTTTGTGATTTGACGCCTCATTGCTCATTACTACGCCGGCGCCATGACTGGGGTGCTTCACCCGGCTGCTCGCATTGTATTCGGTATGGCACGTGGACCCGGTAGCTTGATGTCCCACATGTCGTGAAAGGACTAGAAGATTTATGAAAGCGGCGCCCACTCTTACGATGGAGGAGTAGGCGACACGACGGCCCGTGAATCTGTCACTTGTCTTGTATAGTACTAGTATAGTTTTGCTGTTTATACGATCCATCGATACAAACCCGATTAAGCAGAAAGGCGGGATTTTTCCCGCATGTAGATGATCTTCGCCATACATTTCAAAGGCAATTTTAATGTATGCAAACTGAATAATTATAAGTAACAATATGATATCTAGTAAAACTAAAAACACATATGATTTATTGTGTTAGAGTGTAGTAGTAGTGCTATATTGCATAGTTGTTAGATGTAACATGCGAGAACGTGTAGAGATGTAGTTTTGGAGGGCCTACAGAGAGAAAGGCGTAATACGGTCACCGAACTTCAGAATAAGCTGATTACGGTCACTATATACGTTTTGCGGTAATTATACGGTCACTTGCTCACGGCTCAGCATCTTATTGCACTCTGTTGACCGGCCAAATAGTCTGCGTGGCACCATGTTGACTAGTTAAATTGACCACGTTCGTTGTGGATCCCACCTGTTAGTTCGCATAGGCAAAAGGTCAGATAGACACAAATTTACGCAGGCTCGACAAGGCTCCAACCCGTGCGCAGGAATCACCTGGTTGTGTATGTGTCTGTCCGGGCCTGATGTGTGCGCATGCACGTGTAGGTTGAGCACTTGAGCGTGAGAGTGTGTGTTGGTTGTGTGGTGTACTGGTGTGTGCATGCATGCGTGCGTGTGTGCGTGTGAGTGTTGCGTGCGTGCATGGCTGCGTGTGTACGTGTGAGTGTTGCGTGCGTGCGTGGGTGCATGTGTTTGTGTGAGTGTTGCGTGGATGCAGTTCATGTGCATGCGTGTGTGTGTGTGTATAATCAACACACCAGCTCCTGTGTGTTAAAACATATGGCTCATCATACCAATACAAGGCCACCTTGTCCGCTGTGCCCGCAGTCATGACTTCGAACCACCGTCCAAATATTTTTTTGCCGTTTGTTTTCGTTCTTACTAGCAAGATGCCCGGGCGTTGCACGTAACATCAAGATGCATATGTATGACTTGTTTATCTTGTGAGAGAAAAGGATGAATGAGGGAAGGCCTTATTTGCAAATGTGGAGAGGTGTGTGGGTACCTTTTTACAAAATTGCCATAGTTTCTTTCCTATCCGCCAGATATAAATCGGATGGCCTATATTGCAGGATGGCAGGCACACCATCATCACCAACTCTGTTTTTTATAAGAGTGTATTTTATGTATTTTATAAGAGTGTAGATGTAGAGTAGATACAAGTCGACAGGTGGGCACGATGGTAGTGAGATAATGTGATGCAACACTAGAGGTGCCACGTGGAGCGTTTAACTAGTCAACTAGTCATGTCATGAGCAAATAAAGAGTTGTACGGTGAGCCCGTGACTGCATAATAACCACTAAACATAAATGGTGACCGTAATGAGTGGTTTCTGAAGTCCAATGTACGTATCGTGCTTTCGCTTCAAATACAATGATCGTCATTGCATATATCGCGAGAGAAAGATGAATATGAGTGAATTTTCTGGGGGCTTACTTTTAGAGGACCTGGAGATAGTTTTGTGTGCATACATGAAAGGGGCGTACAGGGGGGGGGGGGGTATGTGATGGAGAGAGAGATGCTCTTCGTTTCTCTTTATTATGACTAACTTTGTATATAGTATAAAAATATACAAATTCACAGTGCGGAATAAATATCATTGTGGGCACCATGCAATGCAAATTAGCGTTCGTACTCCTCCATATAACTTTGTAATGTTGTACATATGTAGAAACTCTAAAATATTTTTTGACCACACTTTATTCAAAAGGAATGTTGTATGCGAAATAAACATGAAGAGAGGGATTTTTAGGTCAATGGGGTACGTGATGTAACATGTGTGAATGTGTAGTTGAAGCATTTGGTCTGGCCTAGAGAGGTATGTGTGTGTTTTACGTATTCGAGAGAGGCATGGATAGAGGGGCCGATGGGGCGTGGGAGAGATAGCACGAGAAATGAGAGTGGTCTAGAGAGAGAGACGAATATGACGTCACAACAAGAGATTCCATTCCCTTGAGTGTGTATATACAAGGGGGGAGGGAATAGAGGCACCAGGAGAAATTTTCTGTGTGTGTGGTGTTTGTGTTGGTATGTGTGGGTGTGAGAAGATAATGAGACGTGGGGGCAGAGGGTGTGTCACCGCGTGAGGTCCGGTGGGTCGAGGTGAGGCCCTTCGTTACATTCGATCTGCGCCACATTGGTCGACCCGTGACGCATTTAGGAAGACCCATGGATGACTAGTCGTACAAGACAAACATAGCAGAATTGTGAAGGACTCTGTGTCCACTTACAAAGACGGCTAGGATTTGTAACCCTAGGTTCTCGAACTAAGGTAACCCCTTTATCTCTGATATTACTATTCATCCAACCTAACTTTAAGGGGCATCCTATAGAATGCTCTGCTAGAATCATACTCGTCGATTAGGAAGAGAGGTGTGAGACAATGCGTGAGAGATAGGCGTAAAGATAATGTGCGTACATGAGACACGTAGGCAGGTCCATGTATATAGAAAGGGTCGATGAGGATTGTGCATGTGTATGTTTGCGAGAGGAAGAGTGCTTGTGATAAAGGTTAGTGAAAACAGTTGTAAATGGTTACGAGAGGGAGGGAGGGTTATATCTAGAGCATGTGTGCGAGAAAGACAACTCGGGAGAGAGTGTGTGAGCATGTTGTCGACACACGAACACGTCACGTGTACCCTCGACGCCGGGGGTGATGCACCGCAGCTCACGTCGAAGGAGACCCGACCGACAGCGCGATACGCAAGACAGTCGGCGGGTGCTTTTGAAGACCCGAAACCCCACACCCCCGGGAGGGACCCCGTCAGGGAGTGCGGCGGCTATGGGCTGCCCTAGGTCGATTCGCTCGCCCCTAGAGCCTCGAGATTCGCAGCCCTCAAACACGAAGAACAGCGAAGAACGAGAGAGAAAAACGGTGGAGAGATAAAAAGTAGACAGGAAAAAGTAGTATATTGATTTGTTCGATTGTGTGTTGTTCAATCGGCCGTCACCCCCAACATATATAAGAGGCGGCTGGACTTCCCGTACAAGTAAAGGATTCATCTAGGCTTTCCTTACAAGAAAAATTACATCAATTCGCGCCCTAGAGTCCTAGTTCTATTCCAACTCGGATCCAGTCTGAATCTGGCCCAACTTCTGTCTTCCTCCTTGTGCAGCCCGCCGAGCCTCCATATGACCTCCGATCAAGATGGCCCAAATACCAAACTTGTGTGCCTCGACGATCTGAACAACTCTCATGTTGATCACTTTTTCAAATAAGGCCATCTTGAACACTTTTCGAGGTCATCTTTACCTTCCAATCGGACTCGGTCTTGCGGTAGACTGAATCATTCGAGTCTTGTAATGAATTTGCAGGCCATATACTATCTCTGATGACGATGACTCCAAAAGCAAAGTTTACCGTCTTGACGATACGCACAACTTCTGTATTGAACACTTCTTCATCCGAGATCATCTTGATAAACTTTTGGGCACATGTTCAGTTTCACTCGGATTTGAGCTCATCCACTCGAATATTAGAGTCTTTCACCGGATGGTCGATTGGACTTTTTCACTCGGATGACTATATTTTCCTCGGAAGACAATCTTTTACTCGATCGGTAGGCTTTCACTCGACCTTTACTCGATCGGTAGGTTTTCACTCGACCTTGACTCGATCGGTAGGTTTTCACTCGACCGGTGACTCGGTCGGTAAGTTTCCACTCGACCGGAGACTCGATCGGTAGGTTTCCACTCGACCTTGGACTCGATCGGTAGGTTTTCACTCGACCGGTGACTCGATCGGTAGGTTTTCACTCGACCGGTGAGTTTTCACTCGACCAAAAACATAGCCTGATCTTGATTTGCCTCTCCAGGTTGCATACGACCTCGGATTGAGACGAATTTTATATGAAAATCGATCGGCTCGACGAGACGAAACTTTTTCATGTTGAAGGTTTTTCGATTCAAGGACTTCTTAAGGGGCTAATTGCTCGCGCGACCCATCAGACATGGCGTCTGGTACTTTGCGCCAGATTTCCACTCAGCTTCAGCCTGCAGTGTATTGCCTCTAACTTTTGCATATGAACTCGGATTGAGATGATTTATATATCAAAATCGATTGTCTCGATGAGACGAAGACAATTCCTTTAGAGTACTCCTTCATCCGAGGTCGTCTTGAAGGCATGGTCGGCCGAAAACCACTCGGAATGTTGAATTTTGTCACTCGGAGTACAACTTCGGCCACCGAGATAAGGTCGAATGGAGATAAGCTAAACATCAAAGTTATTCCACTCGGCGACCTGAAACTTTGCATGCCGAAAACTCTTTTACTTGAGGCCATCTTACTTGCCTTTTGTACCTTGCCAAAATCCGATGTCAACACATGCCCCCCTGTTTTTCCGGCAAAGCTTGCGCGGCGAAAAATAATATGCACGGTGTTTGTTCTAAGGACGATGTCAACACTCCATCGGCCATTTATTTTCCTCAGGGCGATAATTATGTATCGGCCATGTTTGTGCTAAGGGCGATAATCGTATATCGGCCATTGCCTACTCAGGCTTCTTGCCACACACTCGGGTGGTACTTCTTCAAATATTTTCCGTTGAGAGCTCGAGGTAACAATGCCCCTTGTATTGATTCCACCAAATATGAATTTCCAGGAACAACCCTTGTAATCCTAAAAGGACCTTCCCAACTTGGAGACCACTTCTCGAATTTTCTATCTCTTGAACCAATCGGCAGAATCACTTTCCAGATGAGTTCACCAACTTGGAAATGCTTCAACTTAACTTTCTTATTGTAAGCTCTTGCAACCCTCAACTTGTCTCTCTCTATGGACTCCAAAGCAACCAAACGTTTATCGGTAACTTCATCAATATTGTCCATCATCAAGTTATAAAAGTCTACTGCCGATAAATCATTTTGTTTGGCTATTCTTAAAGCATTCAAATTTACTTCCACTGGTAAAACAGCCTCTTGACCATATACTAGCTCATATGGAGTTACCTTCGTAGCACCATGCCTTGAAATTCTATGTGCCCATAAAGCTTCAGACAACAGCTCATGCCATCTCCTCGGATTGTCCTTAATCTTCTTCTTGATGAGCTTGATTAGAATTTTATTGCTAGACTCAGCTTGTCCATTAGCTTGGGCATAATATGGAGAGGAATTGAGCAACTTTATATTATAAGATTCGGCAAACTCTCTGACTTGGTGTGACATAAAAGATGAACCTTGATCTGTAGTTAACGTTTGAGGAATACCGAATCTATGAATAATGTGCTCGGTTATGAATTGAATTACCTCCGTATGTGTCATGTTCTTGAGAGGTACTGCTTCAGACCATTTAGTGAAATAATCAGTTGCCACCAATACGAACCGATGCCCTTTTGAGGAAGACGGGTGAATTTGTCCAATGAAATCTAAACCCCAACCTCTGAAAGGCCACGGTTTGATAATAGGATGTAACATAGCAGCAGGAGCCAATTGAATATCACCAAACTTTTGACAAGCTTCACACCCTTTATAATATCTGAAGCAATCATTAATCATAGTCGGCCAATAAAACCCAGCACGTCGCAATAACCATTTCATTTTCGGAGCCGACTGATGAGTACCACAAATGCCCTCATGTACTTCTCCCATAGCAACTCTTGCCTGGTCCTCATCCAAACACTTTAGAAGAACATCATCGATCGTTCGCGATAAAGACCATCATCTCTCATTGTATACTTGAAAGCCATATGCCGAACAGCCCCATCCACCCTTTCACTTGGATTGCGCAGTAATCAACAATGGGCCTCCTCGATGGGATTGTCACCTGCACTAGATTTTTGTTAATGGCGAATCGGTGGGTTCAGGTTCGGCCTCTCCCATATTGGCAAGACAAGACATCGGTCTTTGAGAAATATGAAACATGCCATGATCAACATGATATCCGGATGCTTCTTTGTGCCAACTTATTTGCTTTCCAGTTGTCATGTCTAGATATATGTGCAATGCTAAAACAATCCAAAGTAGAAATTATATCTAGACATTTATCAAGATAAACATTAAGTGATTCGTCCAAACTTTGAAAGACTACGGATATTTGTTGCACCACTAGTAACGAATCACCGTAAGCCTCAATATGTGTAACACCTATAGCAAGTAACATCTCTAGACCGAATAACAATGCTTCATATTCGAACGATTATTTGTGCAAAAATATTCTAAGCGGCATGAGGCTTCAAAAACAGCACCATGAGGAGATATATAAACAATACCAACACCTTGGCCATTGCTACAAACTGAACCATCAAAGTACAATCTCCATGGCACCAACGAAACAAGATTCATATCAACATCATGCTTGTCATTAATCCGATGTTCAACAATGAAATTAGCAACAATTTGGCCTTTCATGGATTTTAGAGATTCATAAGCCAAATCATACTCAATCAAAGCATAAGCCCACTTGCCAATTCTACCACTAAGAATTGGCCTATGCAACATGTACTTAATGACATCGGTTTGACAAGCTACTACACAAGCACTCGGCACTAGGTAATGTCTCAATTTTGTGCAAGCATAATATAAGCATAGACATAGTTTTTCAATAAATGTATACCTTGTCTCGGCATCCAATAAACGTCTGCTCAAATATGTAATGGCATGCTCTTTTCCTTCGGTATCTTGAGTCAAAACAGCACCAATAACACTTTCCTCTGCTGCGATATAAAGTTTAAAAGGCTCTCTATGCTTGGGTGCTTTCATCACCGGAGGAGTGCACAAATAATTCTTGATCATATCAAAAGCTTCTTGCTGTTTTGCCCCCCAAGTGAAATCAACATCATTCTTTAACCGAAGGATAGGAGTAAATGCATCAACTTTCCCTGACAGATTAGCTATGAACCTTCTCAAATAATTGACCTTGCCAAGGAACTTTTGCATATCTCTCTTGCATGTTGGAGCCTCCACTTTCTGTATGGCCTCTATCTTTTGGGATCGATTTCAATGCCATCTTCATGAATAATGAAACCCAAAATTTGCCGGTGACACGCCGAACGCACACTTCAAAGGATTCATCTTCATCCATACTTTTCATCCTTTCAAAAGCTAAACGCAAATCGGCCAAGTGAGATTCAAAAGCATCCGATTTAACAACAATATCATCAATATAAACTTCAAGTATGACACCGAGTAAATCATGAAAAATCAAATTCATAGCCCTTTGATATGTGGCTGACATTTTCAATCCGAATGTCATCACTTGCCCACTCGAATAAACCAAGGAAACCGGGACATCGGAAAGCTGTTTTGTACATGTCCTCTTGACCATAAAATTTGATTGTATCCGGCATTACCATCTAGAAAGCTAATAACCTTATGTCCGAAGCATCATTAATAAGCATATCGGATATTGGCATGGGATACTCATCTATGGGTGTAGCCCTATTCACATCTCTGAAGTCAATGCACACCCTCAACTTGCGGATCCTTCTTCTCCTTTGGGACAATGTTAGAAATCCACTCGGCATACCGCAAGGTCGAATGAATTTAGCTTCAAGCGATCGACCGATCTCTTCCTTGATCCGGTCATATGTTTTCGGATTAAACTTTACGCCGATTGTTTATAAGGTCTAAAACCGGCCTTTATAGGCAACCGATGCTCCACTAGCTCTCGGCTCAACCACGGCATCTCATGATATTCCCATGCAAAGCAACAAACATATTCTTTCAATAGCTCGATTAATTTATCTTTACAATCGGCTTTCAAATTTTTGTTTATAAATGTCGGCCGATCGTGATCCGTCTCGATATCTACCTCTTCTAACGGATCGGCCGATGTAAAACCTTGTCCAAGTTTATCCATGTCATCCAACTCCTCAATAGACTCATACATATCGTTCTCATTGGACCGATATTTTGCAAAACGTTTTGTAACCACTCGGAATTAGGATCCATTTAAACATATCATACCTTGGAGCCGATTGCATTGATCGGCTTTAAAGACACGGGCACAAAACCATTTTTGGTGCGACCGAGAAAATCAAACTCGACAAGTCACGTCCGTCAAGCAAGTAGCATTGGGATGTTGCCAATCCACCGATGCATCGGCCAAAGCAACACAAGCGAATTATCCGCATGAATGACTTCCACTTCATCATCAACCCATCGAATCAAAAACTGGTGCATAGTGGATGGCACGCACCGGTTTGCATGAACCCAATCACGGCCTAGTATAACGTTGTAGTTACCTTGCACCTCGGCGACAAAGAATGCGATGGCCAAAGTTTTGCTTCCATTGTAAGCTCCACATACATTACACCTTTGGCTTCAGTTTTCTCTTTGCCTTCAAACCCGTTGAGCACCATATTGGTCTTGATCAATTCTTCATCGAGCAAACCCAATTTCTTGAAGACCGAATAGGGCATAAGATTTACCACAGCACCACCATCAACAAGCATTCGACTAAGTGGCGATCCATTGATATGACCTCGAGATATAATGGTTTCAGATGCTTTTCTTGGTTCTTTTGGTTTCTCGAATATTGCATTTTAGGACCAAAATCCAGGTGAGCAACTTCCCTTCCTCATCTACAAGACGAAACTCAGCAGGTAAGTAATACACCATATTGATATCCATACCTTCATGAACGGTGTAGATTCATAGTCCAATATATCAGCCTCTTCTTCAAGTGGATCGACCGATTCTGAAATCTGTCCGAGTGAAGGAGAGGTAAGAAGTGTCACAGACGATGTAATAGCCGTCGCATCGTCCTCTTTGGGTGGTGTAGGCACTTCGTGATAGATGTAGAAGCTGATGTATCTTGTATTTGTTTTGGCCTCCACACTTGTTTTGCTGGAACCATGGGCGAGTGTCATTGAACAACTTATCCCTTTGCTTCTCGGCCTCCTGCTCCGCCATCTCTTGACTCCTTAACCTCTGTAGTTTCCTCTTACGTGTCTTTGTTAGCCCCGAGGACACCACTTTGGTCGAGTGTATTTAGCATCTCTCACCTTTACCGGATGGTGCTTGCTTCATGGTCATTAGCCGAGTGCTTTGGCGTGATAGAAAGTATTGGCTCGGTCGAGTGTTTATGCACGATCGGCTCTTTGTATGGGGAATGTTTCGTGCCCGGGATAAGTGAGTCAACATCCATTTTCTCCTTGCCTTTTCCTCGACTCAAGCTGCTGCAAAACTTGGTGATTTAACACGCCATTCTTTCCGACTTTCGGATGCATGAAATTTCCACTCAGGCGCACCTTTTACTTGGATGGAATCCACTCGGATTGATGTCACTCGGATGGTATCCACTCGGATGGAACTCAGTCGGATGGAATCTACCCATCCACATTTTTTCAATCGGATAGCTTCCACCTGGGTGCATTTTTACACTTGGATAATTTCCATCCGGTCGCATATTTTGACCAGCCGACTGATAGCCACCAATGTTGAGTCGGCCATTATATGAGTAATCAAGTCGATCCCACACAGATTGCCTCTGCTTTTCTGAAAACTGCGCCCTTGGTCCACTCGGTTTTGTATATCGACTAAACATATCATCTGATGGTGACCTTGGTCGCTTCAAGTGTGATGGCCGGTTAGAGCTGGGACCAGCCGATTGATTAGCATATTTGGATAGCAACATATCAAAAGTTGGCTTGATCCGCTTACGTTGCACTTTAGCTTCATTCCTCTTCCATTTGCCAACTTCTGGACTCTTGGGCTTGACAAATTTAACACGAGCATTTTCTTGCACTTGCGGTTGCCCCCCGAGTGTAGGATTCTTGATGGTGATTTTGATCACTTCCTTGCCATCGGGTTGTTTATCAAGCACAACCTGTCTCCCCAAGACCTTGTTATCCTCCTTGTCTTTCCTGGGCTCACCAATAATGACATTAGCCTTATTAGCAGATTCGGCTACTTCCGGCCGAATGAGTAACTTCTTCCCTTCTAAATCCATGGTGTTCATTGGAAAGGGCTGTTTATCAACTTGCATCTCAGAAAAGTTCAATCGTCCATCATTAATGGCCGATTGTATCTGTCGTCGAAAAACATTGCAATCATTAGTGGCATGAGAAAAAGAATTATGATACTTGCAATAAGCACGCCGTTTCAGCTCTTCAAACGGCGGTAAAGTATGAGATATTCTAATAATCTTAGCCTGCAGCAAAGCATCAAATATTCTATCACACTTAGCAATGTTAAAAGTAAACTTCATCTCTTCATCACGATTCTTATGAATCGGTTTGAGATCATTACAAGTAAAGGGTTTGGCCTTAGATGGCCAAACAAATTCAATAACAAAACATCACCCTCATCGTCCGAGTGATCACTGTCATATTCCACCATATTCATCTTTGGACGATCGGTTTTGTATCTATGCACTTCTTTGAGATCTTTGCTTCGGCTTTCCTGAGCCAAAGCCCTTTGTAAGACTTGGTTGATATTTAAGAACTCATAGCCTTCTAGCTTTTCTCTAATGGGAGTTCTCAAACCACTCAAAGCACTAGGTCTGCCAAGTCTCTCGGTTATCACCAAACTAAAACACCGGTTTTTGTTTCTCTGAATCTTTTAGCGTAATCGGAGACCGATTCATCATGCTTCGCTTAACCGATGTTAGATGTGACAACTTGAGTTCATTATCGCCGCTATAAAAGTGATCATGAAATTTCTGCTCTAGCTGCGACCAAACTCGAATGGAACCATGTGGCAAAGAAGAAAACCATGAAAATGCGGTACCGATTAATGACAAAGGAAATAAACGCACTTTCAACTCATTCAGTGAGCCTGCCTCACCTAGTTGTGCTAAGTATTGACTAACATGCTCCCATGTGGTTTTTGTGCCCTCTCCATTGAACTTAACAAAATCTGGAATTTTTTATCCGGAGGGCACCTTGGATAGCATCAAAGTACTAAAGTGCGGCTTTTGGTAAATCCGATTCCGAGGTAACTCAACTCCAAAATTTTCTCGAAGCATCTTAGCCATCTCCTCTCTAAGATTAGCTAAACCATCATACATAGTGGACGATGAAGCTTGTGGCAGTGGCATAGGAGGAGTAAGGTTACTAGCTGTAGGTAGGAATTGTGGCAGGTATGTCGACCCATGATTTGCTAGTGGTCGAGTGGTTGTAGCTGTAGGTAGAGTTTGGTTCGGCGTTGCCACCGAACCTGGCATGCTCATAATAGGATTAATGGGTGCAGCCACAATCTGATTTGTTTGGGTAGGATAATAAGTCATCGGCACGGGAGGCGCCGATGCAATAGGTAAAGCCAGATTAGGGTTTTGCACACTAGCAGCTATACCATCATTACCACTAGTCGATTGAGATGTATTCTTCTGAGCATTAGTATTTTCTATGAAAGTTTGATAGACTAGATTGTTACCATCAGCAATACGACTTTCAATCTCAGCCCACTGCTCAGGAGAAAAGGCAGTACTTACAGAGGGTTTAACCTGCTTGGCTTGCAAAGGAGGGAACTTGATTTCTTCAATCGGAGTGATGTTGCCCTGGCGATCCTTCTTGAACTTTGCAAGGAACTCCTGCAAGTCCTTCTCCTCGCGCCTTCTTGTACTCCTCATAGACTTGGCGATGATCGGGCGATATCTCATCAAGACGGGCTTAATGATGTTATCGGCGTCTACCTCGATGGCTTGGGAAGATCGGACATGGTGGATGATGATGATTGATCTTGGTCCCCAGCGAGTCGCCAAAAGTGTGTCGACACACGAACCGTCCGTGTACCCTCGACGCCGGGGTGATGCACCGCAGCTCACGTCGAAGGAGACCCGACCGACAATAGCGATCGCAAGGCATCGGCGGGTGCTTTGAACCAAACCCCACACCTGGGAGGGACCCCGTCAGGGATGCGGCGGCTATGGGCTGCCCTAGGTCGATTCGCTCGCCCCTAGAGCCTCGAGATTCGCAGCCCTCAAACACGAAGAACAGCGAAGAACGAGAGAGAAAAACGGTGGAGAGATAAAAAGTAGACAGGAAAAAGTAGTATATTGATTTGTTCGATTGTGTGTTGTTCAATCGGCCGTCACCCCCAACATATATAAGAGGCGGCTGGACTTCCCGTACAAGTAAAGGATTCATCTAGGCTTTCCTTACAAGAAAAATTACATCAATTCGCGTCCTAGAGTCCTAGTTCTATTCCAACTCAGATTCAGTCTGAATCTGGCCCAACTTCTGTCTTCCTCCTTGTGCAGGCCGCCGAGCCTCCATATGACCTCCGATCAAGATGGCCCAAATACCAAACTTGTGTGCCTCGACGATACGAACAACTCTCATGTTGATCACTTTTTCAAATAAGGCCATCTTGAACACTTTTCGAGGTCATCTTTACCTTCCAGTCGGACTCGGTCTTGCGGTAGACTGAATCATTCGAGTCTTGTAATGAATTTGCAGGCCATATACTATCTCTGATGACGATGACTCCAAAAGCAAAGTTTACCGTCTTGACGATACGCACAACTTCTGTATTGAACACTTCTTCATCCGAGATCATCTTGATAAACTTTTGGGCACATGTTCAGTTTCACTCGGATTTGAGCTCATCCACTCGGATATTAGAGTCTTTCACTCGGATGGTCGACTGGACTTTTTCACTCGGATGATTATATTTTCACTCGGAAGACAATCTTTTACTCGATCGGTAGGCTTTCACTCGACCTTTTACTCGATCGGTAGGTTTTCACTCGACCTTGGACTCGATCGGTAGGTTTTCACTCGACCGGTGACTCGGTCGGTAAGTTTCCACTCGACCGGTGACTCGATCGGTAGGTTTCCACTCGACCTTGGACTCGATCGGTAGGTTTTCACTCGACCGGTGACTCGATCGGTAGGTTTTCACTCGACCGGTGAGTTTTCACTCGACCAAAAACATAGCCTGATCTTGATTTGCCTCTCCAGGTTGCATACGACCTCGGATTGAGACGAATTTTATATGAAAATCGATCGGCTCGACGAGACGAAACTTTTTCATGTTGAAGGTTTTTCGATTCAAGGACTTCTTAAGGGGCTAATTGCTCGCGCGACCCATCAGACATGGCGTCTGGTACTTTGCGCCAGATTTCCACTCAGCTTCAGCCTGCAGTGTATTGCCTATAACTTTTGCATATGAACTCGGATTGAGATGATTTATATATCAAAATCGATTGTCTCGACGAGACGAAGACAATTCCTTTAGAGTACTCCTTCATCCGAGGTCGTCTTGAAGGCATGGTCGGCCGAAAACTACTCGGAATGTTGAATTTTGTCACTCGGAGTACAACTTCGGCCACCGAGATAAGGTCGAATGGAGATAAGCTAAACATCAAAGTTATTCCACTCGGCGACCTGAAACTTTGCATGCCGAAAACTCTTTTACTTGAGGCCATCTTACTTGCCTTTTGTACCTTGCCAAAATCCGATGTCAACACATGTGTGAGAGACCATCGATGGAGAGTGAAACTACACGTAAAAGACTCCTCTACACATTGATTAAAGATATAAATTGTATCCAAATATTAGGCTGGGATCATGATATTTACAATTCGCGTAAGGAGCGGTCATTGATCCATTAGACATCTAGATTCTATCGAATTTGAGCATGTCTATGTTATTATACGACACAATTGATCCACATAGTTAGTATTTTGAACTCTAGACAATGCACCACTTTAGCAATCGAATATAAACGTGAGTATAGTTCATGTTGTGTTTGTAAAGCACATTATACATACGAAAGTTACACAATGGACATTATAAATAGGTACTACCTATGAACTAGCATACATTTGAATTCAACTTAAGGTGGTTTAAAAAATCGAATTCATGAAGTCCATTCAATTATTTGAATTTGATATCATGGCATTTGTAAACCATACCTAAATTATGGGGGCACCAATCTTTGCTCTGATTTTGTACATAATAACATATGTAGTGGTGTACAAAATAGATTCAAATTTAGCTCCTCCATTCCAAAATAATCGTAGTTATAGGATTTTCAAGTGTCAAAATTTCAAAAAGAAGCGGATAATTTAATGGGATTTTCAAACATACAAGGTCAAATATAACGTTGTATATTTAGGTCAATCCTCATAGTTCTAGAGTACTCTAAACATGAAAGCTTGTGTTTCAAAATTTCGAACGAAGCGCCAAAAGAGCCTCTACTCGCCCGAAACCGCGTGAGACCAATGTTTGGTAGTACAAGGAAATTACTTTTATAATAACTCCGACCCTTGAAACCTACCGGCCCGACGTCCAAAGGTCTAAATCGGGGTAGGTTTGTAGCTTCATCTAAACGACACACAACCGCATCCGAAAAATATTCATACACAATGGCCGCCTAAGCACACATGCGCGCAGCTGAAATCGCTCCCGCCCACTATTTGGGAGACCTGGGATTACCATCCTACCCCCGGCCCGCAGTAGGTCCAAAATTTAAGAGGGGGGCAAAGTTTGTACTTTCCCCAAATTTCAAACAAGCGCGTCCCATTTTCTATTCAAAAAAGCCAAAAACAAGCGCATCCCAGACCAAAACATGGTTCCCCTCCACCCGTTTGATTCCCCATTCGTACTCCGTGGGCGCCAAAACTACCTCTCCACTAGCCGCGAAACCCCGGCGTCCTCCGTCCGCCACCCCATCCCACCCATCAACCGCCGCCCTCCTCCATCACGCCGGAGCCGATACCCCGACGTTGTCGTCCACCGCAACCTCAACCGCAACGCCCTCCACGGCTAGTAGTTGAAGCCGAGGACGAGCCATCCGTACCCGAGCCAGTTCAACCACGCCATCCTGTGCCTCACCGCTGTCGCTCCAACTTCGCCACCCTCCACCGCACCGGAGCTGTTCCTGCTACACCGTCCTTCACCGCCTCGGATCTGCTTCCCCTCCGCCGACATACAGCCATGGCAACACAGTCAACAATTTGGCCATGGGTTCGTCCAAGCATGCACCCTCCAGAACATCGGTTTCCCTGGTAAAAAGAAGAAAATTGGCGCGACTTGTGGAGGTGACCACACCGGCAACCAAAAAAGGTACTCCTCTTCCCTTATTCGTGCAAATCTTACGTCTCTGCTTGCACGGTATTCATCCCACAGAAGACACTAGTTGACCGCTTCTTCTTGATACTAGATGTTCCTAGTAACTCGCGATGCACAAGGTTTCTCCTCATATACTATTTCACCTCAGCTAGAGGTCCGTCGCCCCCCTGAATTTCAATTTCTGGCCAGTTGATTCCCAATTAACGGAAGCATTCCCCGATGTAACAGGCGCTAGTACGCCTATTACACCGGGGAAGCAGCGCCTTGGTGTTTATCTTTGGGGCGTGTGCGGACTAGAGCTACTGGCACCCGATCTAGAGGTCGGCCGGGATTAAAGGGATGGCTTGGAGGCGCTGCCAAGCATGGCGGTGGTGTGAGGTCGATGGGAGGGCGGGGCGGCGGAGGCAGGGGTCTGGGCCGGTGGTCGCTGGCGGTTCGAGAAAGATCGTCAACAGTGACTGGCGCGAGGTAGACGAAGGCTATCTGCTCGTTCCTTATAGATCGGACGGTTCATTAAAAAAATTGACTGACCTATTTATTTTCAGTCGACTGTTATCTTAGATATGACCACATGTGGTGGTGTCTTTGGAGTACCTGCATTTCTGTGCTCATATATTACAAAATCATACGGAGTAGAATCTAATTTTGTTTGCCATGCAATGTTGTAGAGCTATCATATGTCTCTGTCATTTATTTTTCAGCCACCGCTATACGCTACTTTTACGATTGCACTACTTACGCACACACTTCACCCATACTCTCACTATTGTGTTTTTATGCAAGGGTATTTCAGACCCTGCCTTGACAGAAGCAGAAAAGAGAAGAGAGAAGTCGCTCCTGCGTGGTACGTGGCTAGGCCAGACACGTTTCAAGACTTTAAAGGGTATAGTGTCAGCAGATGGAGATGGGGAACGTAGCTCCGGAGTTGATGATCTCGCTCGCCGTGAACCACCATCCCAGGTGCTTGCTTTAACTTCACGGTGTCATATGTGGTTGCATGTTGCATATGATGTCTAGCTTGTATTCGAAAGGCCGAAGTCAGTCTTTATCAAGTTAAGGAAAGATATTTTTTACATGAACCACCATCCCGGGAGCACCAGAAGACAAATAGCTAGTCAGGGCACTGGCCGAGCCAGTGACAAGCCCAGCAAAGATAGGAATCACCTGGAAGCCAACTAAAAAGCTGCGATGGTGGCGAAGCAGCCCACCTCCCAGCAGGCTCTCAGGTCCTAGATGATCATGCTCACCACTCCAGCCGGATGTCTAGCTTGTATTGCTTCCAATTTGGTTAAATTGCATCTACTTAGCTTACACATTATACCTTTGAATATGACATGCCTTTCTGTTTTTGGTACATACTAGTACATCTGTGTCTTAACCATGTTCTTACATCAAACTAATGTTCTTGTGTATCCCTCATCAATGACTTATGACGAGGCAGGCAGGCAAGGGGACTACTCCTCATTTAAAGAATGCAACGTCAGCCTCCCGACATGATTCTCAAGAAACATAAATGCTACATGAAGATAGTGAACGTAGCTCTATAGTTGATTACAACATTTCCCCTACACTAGCATCGCAGGTGCTCACTCTAACTTGGCAGCGTGATATGTGGTTGCATGTTGCATATGGTGTCTAGATTATAATTCTTCCAATCTGGTTAAACTGCATGTGCTAGTCTGCTTAGCTTATACATTATACCTGTTAATGTGACATGCCTTCCTGTATTTAGTACATAGTACATCTGTCTATTAAGCATGTCCTTACATAAAACTATTGTTTTTTTGTATCCCGCATCAATCAACATGACGAGACACCTTTAGTATATGCAGTGCAATATTAGTTGCATCTTTCATATGATTTATAGCATGCGCTGCTTCTAATTTGTTGAAATTCCATTTATGATGGGACGCTCTTAACTTGGCAGAGTCATATTGGTTGCATCTTTCATGTGGTGTCTAGCTTGCATTGCTTCTTATTTGCTGGAATGATTTTTGCTTAGTTTACACAAACAGTTGTGAACATGCCATGTCGCCCTGTTTTTCGTACATATTCCATACTGGTATCATGTGTTTGCCTTACATCAAAGTAGTGATTTTCAGTATCATGCATGAATGAGTTCTGAAGAGAGAATTTTATTGCTTTTTCTTGTCGGTTTTACTTGACAATTCAAAATCAATAAGGCGGAAGGAAGTTAGCAAGGCAGCGGATAAAGGTGCTCCTTCCGAACGGAGGGCCTCTACAGTTGCTACTCCTCCACACCCCCAAGATGCTTATAAAGACAACACATCCATAGACACTCAACAAAGTTGTGTTTGTGATGAGCACGTCTACCCTAGTGCAGCATCACCGGTGCTCCCTCTAACTTGGCACTGTTATATGTGGTTGCATGTTATGTGTGATGTCTAGCTTGTATTGCTTCTAATTTTGTTGAATTCCATCTGCTTACTTTACACATTATACTTGAATAAGACACGTGTTCCTGTTTCTAGAACATACAGTATATGTCTATCACACCATGTTCTTACATCAAATTACTACTGTTGTGTAACCTGCAACAATCACTTATCATACGACACGTCTGACTTCGGAGTGCGATATAGGTTACATCTCACATTCTTTTCTAGCTTGTACTACTAATTTGTTGAAATGGCACTTATGACGAGACAATTTTAACTTGGTAGAGTGATATTCGTTGCATCTTTCATATGGTGTCTAACTTTCATTGCTTCTAATTTGTTGAAATGCCTTCTCCTTAGTTTACACATCATAAGCTGTGAATATGCAATGGCACTAATGACGAGAGACCTCTAACATGGTAGTGTGATGTTGTTTGCATCTTGCATATGATTTATTTCTTGTACTGCTTCACATTTGTTTAAACGCCATTTATGATGAGACACTGTTAACTTGGTAGAGCGATATTTGTAGCATCTCATATGGTGTCTACCTTCCATTGCATTGCTTCTAATTTGGTGAAATGTCTTCTTCTTAGTTTACACATCATAGTTCTGGTTATCTCTTCCATCCTGTTTTTCATACATATTACATCCTCCTATCATCTGGTTGTCTAACATCAAAGTTCAGTTAAATGCAGATCACGCATCAATTTGTTCTCAAGAACTAAATTGTTATTCATTTTTCTTGTCGGCTTGACTTAACATGGCACAGAGAAAGAGGAAGAAACACAGAATGGCAGGGAATGAGAAGCGGATGAATCCTGCAGATTCTGCTGGTACTGATGGTGCAATAGAAGGTCAAAGTACAGCAGAAAATTATACAAACACGACATCCTATGCTACACGAGTTGCAAAAAAAGACAAACAGAAACAAATAGCTGCCACCAAACAAGCAGAGACAGCCCTAGTTCTTGCAACACCTACCACATTACTACCAGCTGCACGACGTACTCGTGCGTCAACTGAGCTAGCAGCACGTTCCCAAGCTCCCTTGCCACCTGGCACTACTTCCCAAGCACTCTTGACACAAGACGAGTTGGCAATATCAGATGAACCTTGTGAGCTTCAACAGCAAGAAGGTAGTTGCTGGAGTCAAGTTATAGTTGCATGCTTCTTTATATGTAGTCTCACAGTTTGATGTACACTAACACTTCCTATGTTTGTTGTTGGACTAGCACCTAGGCGCAAGAGGAAACAAACATCAGGGATAATGCTCGATAGGTTAACTAAATCTAGAGGAGGAAGAATGGAGATCCGTTTTGAGGCAGGTTTAAAAAGGCCACGTGATGCTACAGAGTCAGCCAAGTTAGTATCAGAGGCAGCGGTTGCTATTAGGTGTCATGTACGTATCCTCCCAACATGGATTCAGTACAGGAATGACAAAGACGAAATCCAGTTCAACATCTTCCTTGACCATTTATCTGTAAGTGGTTATGTATGGAAACTAGTAATATCGTCTTGCTCTGTCCAATACTTTCTAGGTTGCTGATAATGAGACTCCCATAATTTTCAACAGATGAGGTTCAAGTTGGATAGCCAAGATGATGCAACCAGACAAGCTTGCACCCATGTTTTCAAGTCTGCTCTACGACATTATCGGTATAACTTGAGGAAAGCTCACTTTGAAGGCAAGGCTAACAGTGAACTTGCCCAAACATCTCCAGTGGAAAATATATCTGATGAAGACTGGAGAGGCCTCGTTAAACACTGGTCCGATCCGAAGTATCAGGTACATTATATATATGTCATCAGATCACATGTTGAAGTCCTATTTACGCATGTGCCACACAAATCTATCTTCTTGTAGGTGAACTGTTCAAAGAACAAGGACAACCGTACAAATGTGAAATTCCAACAGACGATAGGATCTCGTAGCTATATTGCACACTCCGAGGCTCTTGTAATTAGTTGCTGTTTCACTCTTTTCGCTGTACCATATTATCAGATCTATATTGACTTGTTCCAAATGTAGAGGAAAGCCCACAAGGACCAGAAAGTACCTGAACCAAATGCTGTGGAAATCTTCAAGGACTGTCACACCAGCAAGAAGAAGGGCATGACTACACCAGTCAAAGCCGCTGTTGTAAGTCCTTAATCCTCATGCCTTTTAACTACTACTTACTCTGACTTGTGCCTTGAACTGCATGGTTTGCATCCAATGTCTTACTCTTTTCAATTTTATACACAATTGTCTTAGCGTATCATTGCAGCTTACAAGGTTTAAAAGAGAGGAGTGATGTTCCTTTGATCTTGACCCGTAATCTAGTTCCGTGCTGGACTTGCCCACACAACGTTACAATTGCCTGTTTGTCTGTTCGCAGTTGTTTTGTGATATGAATGACGTCATACTATGCTTACCGTATTATAAACTTCGTCTCTTCATCCTTAGCCCTCAATACAATGTGAAGAAATAGACAATACATTAGCGATGGTACATGGTCATATGTTTGGAACCTAGTTTTATTATGTACTTTGCAATAAAATACAACTAATATTTTACATGGGTTCACCAGAATAAGTTCTGTACATAGACCAAAGCTATTTTGTTTGGTTTTGCTACCTCCTTAATATCTTTTGTTCTGGTACTACTAATGTAAAACCTCAACTTTTCAGCGAGCTATGGAAAAAATGGTGGAACCGCCACCTTCTGAAGGTGGCGAGGCAACTATAACCACAATGTCAGCTCTTGCTGCGATGGGTCAAGACACATCCACTAACAATGCCACAAAAGCACGTTCCTGGTAATCTTGGGTTGGTTGTTAAGGCAATATCGTCCAAACTGCCTCATGATCAAGATATGCAAGCTCAAAGCAATGTTGTATCTGTGCTCCAGACACAAATCCATTCCCTAACAGAGACCCTTTGTGAAACAAGGAGAAACATTGTTGAATGTCGTCAAGATATGCATGTGAAACTAGACTATCAGACATTTGCTATGTTGTTCAGGAGCCTAGGGGAAATGAAGGCGAGGGTTATGGTGCTCCATCGGACAATACAAAGATGAAAACATAACGATCAAAGTCAAATAAACTGAGCTTCGAACTTCGGTGGTGCATTTATCGTTAGATCATTAAGTTTTATGCCAACCTTCCTTTTGTTATATAGTTGTAATTTGTTTTGGTGCGATACAAAATTTATTCTTAACGTGCAACCACCGCCTGAAGAAAACAGCAAGCCATTTTTGTATAGTGTAGGGTGTTCCCTATATTTGCACTAGTGGCGGATCTTTGATGCTGAGTGGATGTAATCTGTGCAATCGCCTTAATAGCCTAGCGTTAGTTTCGGCCTTATTTATTTCCTAGTCTTCTTTTCCCTGGTTTTCTAGTGGCCGCAACTACCATGGGCCATATACGGGCCATAGGATCCATGGGTCTCCTACGGGTCGTCGATAAATGGGCCTGTAATCGTTGGGCCTCGGGTCATCGGATAAATGTGTCTACATGGGCCATAATAGGGCGTAATTGGTATCAGCCCAGCATGGTAACAGGCCGTAAACAGGCCGTAGGACAGCAAAGGCTTAATTCTGTCACAGGCATAACGGGTCGTTAATGGGCCAGAATATAGGACGGGCTGGAAACGGCGCAACGGGTTAACAGGCCAGAAACGGGCCGACTCTTGCCATGGGCCGAATTTGGCCCATTAGGGTAACAGGCCAGAAACGGGCCGACTCTTGCCATGGGCCGAATTTGGCCCATTAGTGGAACAGGCCATTAACGGGCCGACTCTCGCCATGGGCCGAATTTGGCCCATTAGGACGGGCCGGAAGTAATTGAGGACCGAAAAGGAGCCCAAGAACGTATGGGCCGTCAATAGGCCGAAAGCTAACATGGGCTGGAAACGGCCCATGTAAATCACGGGCCGTTAACGGGTATAAAGAAAATTACTGTTCATTATGGGCTAGACTCACCGTGGGCCTGTAATGGGCCGAAAGATACGAAGGACTCATATGGGCCGAAAGACGTCGTGGGCCATGCATGGGCCGAAAGTGAAATGGGCTGGTATTATATTCGACGGCCCACATGACGTTGTTGGGCCGATTTCCTTTAGGGCCTAACGGGTCGTGAGTTAACGGGCCGTAAAATGGGCTATTTGCAAAGAGACCGTTAATAGGACTTTCATGGGCCAGCCCGTTATCTTTTGACCAAGTCAAATGGGCTAGCTTTGTAAGCTAAATGGGCCACTGTTGGGCCGTGCTACATGTCGACATATCATAGGCGCCTATCTAACCCACTGACGAGATGACACGTGTTTCGTCCGGCCAATAAGAATTTTACATGTGGAAATTTCCCATTGGTCGGGGCTGTTAACGGGTTATCAGATCCAAAACCCGACACGATAGCTTAATGGCGTTCCGTTACGGTGGATGCCGCGTGTCGGTCACCCTTGACGAAAGCACTTCTGTGACGCGTGATTTATCGTCATGGAAGTGGGCACTTCCGTGATGATAATTTTGGTAATGTCATGGAACACTTCTACGACAGCAGATGTATGACTATCTTGATTCTGTCAAAAATTTGTCATGGATGTACATGCATGACAAAAAAAGCGACCTACTATGAAAAACACGTATCATCACGGAAGTGTATTTTTTTTGTAGTGACGATACCCTATGGTTTGAAGACCGTGTTTCTGCCTAACGACCCAGAGATCAGGAAGTTGAGTCTGCGGGAGGCCCATGATTCACCATATTCGATTCACCCAGGAAATACCAAGATGTATTTGGATTTGAAGGATACTTTCTGGTGGACCGGAATGAAGAAGGATATTGCGGAGTATGTAGCAGTTTGTGATGTATGTCAGAGAGTAAAGGTAGAGCATCAGAAGCCAGCAGGATTGCTACAGCCATTGCCGATACCCGAATGGAAGTGGGATAAGCTAGGCATGGATTTTATCACGGGATTACCCAGGACCCATTCAGGCTCTGACTCGATATGGGTTGTAGTCGATCGTTTGACAAAGGTAGCTCATTTCATCCCAGTGAAGACTACTTACACCAGTGCTAAGTTGGCAAAGATATACATGACCAGGATCGTATGTCTGCATGGAGTTCCAAGGAGCATTGTATCAGATAGAGGAACCCAGTTTACCTCAAAGTTCTGGAATCAGTTGCACGAAACTTTGGGTACCAGGCTAGAGTTCAAGCACTTTTCATCCGCATGATGGATGCGAGCGAGAGAGTCAATCAGATTTTGGAGGATATGTTGAGAGCTTGTGCGCTAGATTATGGATCTAGTTGGGACGACAATTTGCCATATGCAGAGTTCTCTTACAACAACAGTTATCAATCCAGTTTGAAGATGGCCCCTTTCGAAGCCTTGTACGGAAGGAGGTGCAGGACCCCATTGTTGTGGGATGAAGTTGGAGACCGCCAGTTGTTTGGACCGGATTTGATTAAGGATTCTGAACAGAAGGTGAAATTGATTCGCGATAGGCTCAAGGTAGCCCAGTCCAGGTAGAAGAGCTATGCAGATTCTAAACGCAAGGAGACAGTTTACGAAGTCGGAGACCGAGTTTATCTTCGAGTATCTCCACTTAGAGGAGTTAAGCGCTTTGGAGTTAAGGGAAAGTTAGCGCCACGTTTTGTAGGACCATACAAGGTTTTGGAGCGTATGGGAGAAGTAGCCTACAAGTTGGAATTGCCTGAAGGATTGTCTGGAGTTCACGATGTATTCCACGTTTCCCAGTTGAAGAAGTGCCACACTGAGATGGCTGATATACCGCTGAGGGATACAATGCCGCTGGGAGCGATTCAGTTGGACAGTGATTTGACCTATGAGGAGAAACCAGTAAAGATTCTTGAGTATGCCAGCCGAGTCACCCGCAGCAAGGTTATCAAGTTTTGCAAAGTTCAGTGGAGCCTTCACACGGAGGATGAAGCCACCTGGGAGCGAGAGGGAGATCTGCTGAAGGACCACCCTCACCTATTTTCAAGCCAACCCAAATCTCGAGGGCGAGATACATCTTAAGGGGGGTAGGTTTGTAACATCCCAAATTTTCAATTTGGAATATTATACATTAGATCATCACTGCATATCATATTTTATTAGCTTTTGGCCTGATCCAGAAATTCTACGCAACTCAAGAACCCACGGAGAGAGTTGGGGATTTCTTTATTTTCATATTTGAGTTTTCTCAAATTCTGAAAATAGGATCATTTGATTTTATTTATTTTATCTTCAATTATTTCTATTATAAAAATATGAGAGAGTGAATAAAATGACTTTCCAAAAATAAATAAATATTGAGGATTTAATAAAAAATCAAATAAGATTTATTTTGGAGTTTTTGCTATTTTATTTGAATTTAGGAAAAATTGCACGTTTTTCAAAACTGCATTTTCGGGCCAAGAAAATGTTCATTTTGTTCTAAATATTTTATTTAGACGGTGATTTTTTTGGTATTTTTAGATATTTAGTTATTTTTCTATGATTTTTCTTAGTTCGGCGGGATTATTTAAAAAAATCTCCGTGCCCGATTGGGCCGAAGGCCCAGCCGAGCCAGGCCGGCCCACGCCACCGCCGCCTTCGCCGCGCCGCACCGCTGCCGACCCGGATTCCAAGTCCGAGCCGGAATCCTCCCCGCCGCCGCCACCTTGCCCCCTCCCCCAAGCCGCCACCGCCCCTCTTAAAAACCGCAGCCGCCCTCCCCACCACGCCGATAGATAGCAGTGAGCAGTGAGCCGCCCGCCGCCGCCAGAGTCCCGCCACCCCATGCCGCCCGCCGCCAAGACTGAACCCCCACGAGCCCCACCGGAGCCGAGCCGAGGTAGCCGCCCCGCCGCCCCAGTTTTCTAAAGAAACCGATCCGTTTTTTTAGAAAACTGTAAGTGCATCTAGTGCCCCTTAGTGATTTTGGTGTATTGAAGACTTATAGGTTAAGTAACTGATGCGTTTGTGAGTGTACACGGGTCTATAAGTCTATGAGGAGTTTGATATTTACAGAGAAAGTCGACCCCTAAAAATGAAGTTCTTCGACTGAAGACTTTGATATTATGAAGACTTTCTGAAGACTTTGAAAGTGAAGAAATTGGTGTGACCATGAAGACTTAATATTCATTCGAGGAATATGAAGCGTGAAGACTTTTGTTTTCGTAGTTTCATTCTCTCTTTCTTGAGTCATAGGAAACACCGTACTGTTAAAGGGGGTCGACGAAATACTAAGGAAAAATTTCCTTGTGAAGCTCAACTCAAAATCCTACACCTACCAATCCCTTCGAGTGAAGCCATTGAAATCTCATACTGATTCATCAAATTCTTGATGTGAGACGCAGTTCTTACAGTCCTTGATGACTTTCTTTCGATCGAGGAGTTAGGAATTCGCCAAAGTCGAATTGCCTACACAAGGAGGAACATGATAGCCCCGAGGACTTTGAAAGTCAAATTCGACCGTTCTTTGTCTTCTTGGCTTGGCGGACCAAAATATCTTATCCACCTAACGGTCATATCATTGAAGGGCATTTATGTCTTATCATGTCGGGCTGCTCCCTAGGCTATAAATAGCCGCCCCCTACAACCACTAGCTGGTTGGCTGCTCCGAGAGAACTCGACACTTGTCATTTGAGAGCAACCCATCCTCCGAGGATTTTGAGCGAAAATCATCAAGTGAGGAAAATCCCAAAACCAAACCCACAAAACCCCAAGTGATTGAGCATCACTGAAGAAATTGATCCTGCGTGGATCCGACGCTTGTTACCTTTGAAGACTGTGCTTCTTCCAGACGGTTAGGCGTCAAGGTCTAGAGCATCCAAGAGGAATTGTGGATCGCCGAGTGACCAAGTCTGTGAAGGTTTGGAAGTCACCAAGACTTACCACGAGTGATTGGGACGAGGCTGCGTGGTCTTAGTTCAAGGAGAATACGGTGAGGATGGGTGTCCTGAGTTGCGGCTCGAGATCGGGTGTCCGGATGTGTGTCCTCGAGTTTAAATACTCGGCCGCTCCAACCAGACGTATAACCGAGACAGCGAGTTGGAACTGGTTTACCAAATCATTGTCTTCACCAACTGGTGGTTCTATTTCCTCAACTCATTCATTTCCTCATTCTATGTTGCATGTTGTTCATATCTATGCTTGAAGACTTTGATCAAGACTTTCACAAATTCCTCGTTCAATTTCTTGATCTGTTTGTCTTCACCTTGTTATCCTGTGTTTACGCTTCACGTACTCTGTTCTAGTCTTCATTTCATCATGCCGACTATGTGTGTAATCTGTTATGTGTACCTCTGAGTACTTATTCTGCTGCAAATAGTTCTTCGCTAAGGAATTTCCTCACCGCAAATTCCTCGGTGAAGAATTTCATAAAATCGCCTATTCACCCCCTCTAGTCGATATAACGACTTTCAATTGGTATCGAGCCAAGTTCTCCTTGTTCGTGTGATTTTGGTTTAACCACCGAGTTCTAGTTATGTCGACCGCAGTATGATCAAGGTCTCGGCTGGGTGTCCTACCTTTGATGGAACGGACTACCCCTCTATGGAAGAACAAGATGCGGATGCATCTTGAGGCAATTGATAATGATCTACGGTATGTTGTGGAAAATGGTGTCCCACCATCATTTGAAACGGTGACCGCCATCGATGTGAAGAGATTCAAACAACTCGACTCTCAAGTGAAGAATATCATCTGTGGCCATCTGAGCAAAGGACAGTATGGAAGAGTGAGTGCTTTGGAAACTGCCAAGCTTATCTGGGATAGGCTGTCCAAAGTAAATGAAGGAGTATCAACTCAGCGTGACTCTCGAGTCGATGTTCTTCGGAATCTCTTCAACCGCTTCAAAAGACTCAAAAACGAAAATGTCCGACAAACCTTCGATCGCCTCACTGACATCTCAAATGAGCTTCAAGCCCTCGGTGCCACTGACATCACTGACCATCAAGTAGTGAAGAACTGCTAAGATCGCTTGATTCCTCATTTGATACTCTGGGACTGATGATACAAGAACGTGCTGACTACAAGTCACTTGATCCTGCTGATATCCTCGAAAGGCTTAACACCCACGAGTTCCAGCTTGCTGAAAAGAGAGATCTCTATGGCTCAAACTATGGCAAACCACGTGCCTCAAGGCTAAGGTTGTGTCGACTCGAATGTGAGGATTACGGTAGTAGCCTTGGTGATCTGAAGAACGAGCCAGATCTAGCTCTTCTTGTGAAGAAATTCGAAGTTCACAAGACATGGTCGCTGGAAAACCCTCAAGAGGAAGTGATTCTTCATCCAAAGGACTACAAGAGAAGACTTTGCCACAAATGCAAGAAGCCTGGTCACTATATTCAAGATTGTCCTCGATGGGAAAAGGAAATGAAGAAGAAAAATACAAGGACTACAATTCTGATGAAATGAAGAAGAAGAAGAAATCATCAAAATCTTCGTCTTCAAAACCATCAAAGTCTTCATCTCACAAGAAGGGCAGCTCCAAGAAAGCTCGGGCATTCATTGGCAAGGAAATGGACTCTGAAGCTGAATCTGAGGAAAATGATGAAGAGGAGGAATCTGAAGAATCTGAGTCTGGTGTGGCGAGTCTGGCCGTCGCTACTTCCTTCGTCAGCAAGTCCATCTTCAACACTGAAGAAACTGGTTCCACCGACAAGCCTGATGAAGATAATGATGGCTACGCTCCCACCTATTGCTTCATGGCAAAAGCAGCTAAGGTACTCAAATACAACTCCTCTGATTCTAGTGAAAATGAATCTGATGAGGAGCTTAAGCCTAGCTACTCTAAACTTGCTAAAATTGCTGTGAAACAACAATGGGCTCTTGAAAAGGTTCAAAACATGCTAGATAAAAGTGATGATATGTTGGGTGAAGAAATGGATCGCACTAAAGCCCTGACTGAAAATCTTCAGAGATTTCAGTCTAAGTATGATAACCTTCAAGGTCATCATAACTCTCTCTTGTCTGATCATGAGAAACTTTCTTATGAATTTCTTCAAGAAAAGCAAGGCTTTCTCTTGAAGCTATTCAAAGAAAGGCAGATCTTGAAAAGCTAAGAGTATGTTATGAAGATCTTCAGAAGGAGCGCGATTCATTACTAGCTCAACAAATCAGCGCTTCTCAGGAAGAATTTGTTCCTCCATGCTTAAAGTGCATTGAACGTGAATCTGCTAATTCTTCACTTGAATGTTCAAATGCTTCAAATGTTACAAATTCTTCATCTGCCTCTGCTATCACTAATTCCTCACCTGAGGACTTTGCTAGTATCACTGACAATGCAGGGCTGAAGGAATTGTACATGACAGCATGTACAAAAGCCTCAAAGGGCATCGACACTTTGTGATGTGCTCAAAAGCAGATCCTCAACAGAAACCCTAGGAAAGAGGGTATTGCCTTTGAGAGGAAACTCAATGCCGATGGAACATATTGGAAGCCCGAAAAGATCCCAAAACCTCATGGGTTTTTGCAAAGGGACCTCCATTGATCCATCTAACTTATCCGGCTTTACATGTGAATCCCTCATTCTTTTGATGAGTCATTTGATTCAAACTATAAACTGTTCAAAAATCGAATGGTGAAGTATTTGCTAGATATGTTGGCACTAATCGCAGAACGGTTCCCTATGAAGAAAATCTGGGTTCCCAAAAGCTGTGTTGAAAGTCTTGGTGAATGTCCTCATGACACCACCGTGAAGAACAGAACTCCAGATCAAATTCTTCATATGGACCAAACTCTTCATATGGATCCAAATCCTCATATGGACCAAATTCTTCACGAAGATCAAATTCCTCAAGCTGGATCAAAGTCCTCATATGATTATCATCATGCTAACAAATCATCTCTCGAGGTAAAGCTAAGGGCTATGAATATGTGCATTATTCTTCAAACCATTATGTTCATAAGTCCTCGAAGAATTATGCTGCTTATTCATATGCTTACCCTAACCCCTCCTATGCTAAGCGAAATGGTTTGGCATCTTTGCCACCTTTCTCACATGGTGCTTGCAGGATGATGAACTCTTTGCCACCCCTCCAGATGTGGGTGGTGAAGAAAAAGAGCTAATCATTTCTGTAGGGTCAAGTCTCCAGACATGCTCGAACGTCTGAAGAATTTGCTGGGGACCTGACAAAATTGCCTGAAAGGACGCACGCGAATCATGATGAAATGAACTTTCATTTCACACGTCCTCATCTCGCTATATCATTTATCGCTTGATGAAATTCATCGATGAACTTGATATCATATTCTTCATCGATGAAGCATATGAGATTGTAAGTTACACTAATTCATCTGCAGGATGATCAACCCAAAACCACTGAATGGGTCCTCGATAGTGGATGTACAAATCACATGACTGGTGACAAGAATCTATTGATGGATACTCCTTTATCACCTTCACCTCTGAAGCATATCATATTTTTGACAAAGGCAAAAGTCGTATTGGGTCTTGGTAAGGTTGCTATCTCTAAGGATAAGCACATGGACAAAGTCATGCTTGTTGAGTCCTTAGGATACAATCTCATGTCGATCTCAATGCTTTGTGATCTCGATATGGTTGTTGTCTTTGGCAAATATCGCTGTGTTGTGATTATGGAAGTCGACAATTCCAAAGTCTTCAAGGCTTTAGGAGAGGAGATCAGATATTGTTGATTTCTCTCTGGGACCACAACCAGCCATGTGTCTACTTGCAAAAGCTTGAAGGCTCTATGGCATCGACGACTTGGTCATGGCATGAGGAATTTGAACACGCCATGCGAAGAAGAAGCATGTCATTGGCATTGAGAATGTCAAATTCCTCAAGGATCACTTATGCGGAGCATGTGAAGCGGAAAAATGACCAAGGCCAAGCATCCGGCGAAGACTATCATGACCACTACCCGTCCATTCAATTGCTTCACATGGACCTCTTCGACCTAATCATTATTCAGCAAATCACTAATGATGCATCTCTATATGGTTTTGTCATTGTTGATGATTATTCTCGATATACATGGGTACACATTGTTACATTATAAACATGAAGTGCGGAAGTCTTCAAACGATTTTCCTCGAGGGCTTCAACCAACTTGGTGTGAAGATCAAGCATATCGAAGTGACAATGGAACCGAGTTCAAGAATTCTGGTCTTGATGCCTATCTTGATGAACTTGGTATTACTCATGAATTATCTGCTCCTTATACTCCTCGCAGAATGGCGTCGTGAGCGCAAGAACGTAACTCTTGTTGAGATGGCTCGCACTATGCTTGATGAATACAAAACGCCTCGGCGTTTTGGATTGATGCAATTGACACCGCCGCCACATCATCAACAGAGTATATCTTCACAAATTCTTCAAGAAAATTGCCTATGAACTCCTCAACGACAAGAAACCCAATGTGAGTTATTTCAAAGTCTTGATTGCTAAATGTTGGATTAGAGATCCTCATCACAACTCTAAATTTGCACCAAAGCACATGAAGGTTTTATGCTTGGTTACGGAAAGGACTCGCACACCTCTGAGTCTTCAACATTGTTCTTCACAAGATTGTCGACATTTGTAGATGTGCGGTTCGATGAAACTAATGGCTCGCAAAGAGAGCACCTACCTTCGTGTTAGATGAACCAGCACCGAGGATGCTATCAAGCTCAAGGCAACCGAGGATGTCATTCCTCATCAAGAATCATGAAGAATTCATTCCTGTTCGTGAAGAACGCCGAGTGATGCACCAAGAACGTGATGAGGAAATTGGTGTCAAGAAAATGCTGATCAAAATCCTCGGCGACAACCCACTAATCCACGCGTTGCAAAAGAAGTGCAAGTGGAGAAGATCATCGATGACATCAGCAAGCACCAGTCCTCTCACCCGCCAAAAGCCTCACACTTATCTAACTTTTGTGGGCACTATGCTTTTGTCTCTATCTCGAGCCCACTAAGGTAGATGAAGCATTTCGAGCCGAGTGGATTCAGGGCTATGCAAGAAGAATTACATCATTCGAGTTGAACAATGTAAGGAATTGGTCAATCGCCTGGATCCTCGCAAGCATAATATCATTGGCACAAAGTGGATCTACCGCAACAAGCAAGATGAAAATGGCCTCGTTGTGAGGAATAAGGCACGACTAGTAGCTCAAGGCTACACACAGTTGAAGGAATTGATTTGATGAAACTTTTGCACCTGTTGCTAGACTTGAGGCTATTCGCATTTTACTTGCATATGCTAACCATCATGATATCATCTTATATCAAATGGATGTGAAAAGTGCATTCCTCAATGGTAAGCTTGAGGAAGAAGTATATGTTGCTCAACCCCTAGGTTTTGAAGATCCCAAGAATCCTGACAAAGTCTTCAGACTAAATAAGGCCCTCTATGGCCTCAAGCAAGCCCCTCGGGCGTGGTATGACACACTGAAGGAATTCTTCATGAAAAATGGCTTCACACCCGGTTCACTCGACCCTACTCTATTTACTAAATCATATGATGGTGAACTGTTTGTGTGCCAAATATATGTTGATGATATTATCTTTGGCTGTACTAACCAACGATATAGTGATGAATTTGCCTATATGACGAGTGAAGAATATCAAATGTCTATGATGGGAGAGTTGAAATTCTTTTAGGTCTTCAAATTAAATCGAAAGAATGGCATATTCATATCTCAGAGAAATACCTCAAAGATGTCTTGAGGAAATTCGCATGCAAGATTGCAAAGGCGTCAAAATTCCTATGCCCAAAATGGCCATCTATGCAATCGATGAAAATGGTATTGACTTGATCACAAGGTATACCGCCCATGATTGGTTCTTTATTGTACTTATGTGCATCTAGGCCAGATATAATGCTTAGTGTTTGCATGTGTGCCCGATTTCAAGCTGCACCGAAGGAATCACACCATAAGGTGTGAAGCATATTCTTCGATATCTAGCTCACACACCAACACTAGGATTATGGTACCCCAAGGGCTCGCTTTTGATCTCATTGGATATTCGACTCGACTATCTTTGGTGATCGTGGACCGCAAGTCAACATCCGGCACTTGTCATTTCCTGACGATTTTTGGTCCATTGGTCCTCGAAGAAAAGAAATGTGTATCACCGCTCATCTTTGAAGCTGAATACATTGCTGCTTTGGGTCATCTTGTGCTCAAGCGCTTTGGATGAAGCAAACCTCAAGGACTATGGCGTCAACGTGAATAATGTGCCTCTCCTCTGCGACAACGAGAGTGCCATCAAGATTGCTCACAACCCGTTCAAGACTCGAAGACTAAGCACATCCAGATTCGTCATCATTTTCTTCATGATCATGTGTTGAAGGGCGATATCTCCATCGAGCATGTGAAGATCAAGAACAGCTGGCTGATATCTTCACCAAGCCCTTGGATGAGAAGAGATTTAGCAAGTTGCGGTGTGAGCTAAATATCTTAGAATCTTGAATGTTCTTGAAAAGGACACACATCCTAACACTTATGCATAATTGATGACTTAGATGTGCAACACATGAAGAAACGTTGTTCCTCAATCAATGAAGAATAACACTCTAAGTGTGAAGAAATCAATGAAGAATTTGATTCTTAGAACCCACGACAATTGTATGCTGTGTATGCGGAATCATCATTCTTATCTGATTGGGCTAAGCCACCACAAAAGTTGAAAATCTTCAATTTGAGTTTTTCCTCGTTTTGAAATTCCTCATTTTCAAATTCTTCAACTTTGCAAATTCTTGAGATTTCCGTCGTCTTTCTTCATTGGCTATATATATATATATATATATATATATATATATATATAAGTTTTGTCCTCTACAAGATTCACTTATTGCTATTTCTTCAAGTTGCGATTTACGCTAAGTGAATGTGATCGACCCTTCCCTCTATGCTATACTCAATCCAATCTACTCACAAATTCTTCATGTGCGTTCTGATTGAAACTCGTTCAAAGTCTTCACTAGTCCTTGACAGCTGAAGAAATTGCGAACGAAACTTTTTAAACAAATCTTATCCAAGTTTTCGGTTTTACCGCTCAAACCGCTCCGCATCCCACGATGTATTAGTTTAATCACCCACGATCTTACACGATCTCATCTGCACAGTACGTGGGTGACACACGTCGCGTGAAGGAGAAAGGGCAGGGGCATGTTCGTCCAAAATCTTCGGGCGAACAGTTTTTTCACCGTGGCTATAAATACCCCTTTACCCTCCTCACTTCATTTACTCCGCTCGATCGCTGTCTCTCGCTCGAGCTCTCCTCAAACCCTAGCGCCGCCGCTACTCCATAGCCACCGGTGAGGAAAAGCTTCACTGCCTCGACCTCATCGCCGTCGATCGTCTCGCGGTCGCGAAATCTTCACTCCGTCACCGCCGTAGCTGTCTCCCTCTGCCAAGTTAGGGCGTGGGAGATCTAACGTGACGAACTTCTCTACAGTTCATCTCTGTTCGTCATGTTCTTGTCAGGACCCCGACTCAATGCCACATCGATCTAGTCTGTAACACATCATATCACTTTGCGGCCTCACGCACGGTATCCCAACGGGTGTCGCCTTACCTTAGCCCGGGACCGTTTGCGCCTTTTGGCACACGTATATGATAGTGTCGCTAGCATCCATATGAAAAAGAGCCCGGCTGACATGGCTAGTTGTAAACCCAAAGTGGCACAGACTTACAGGACAGGCATCCATGACCCAAAGATCGAACGTGTCGGTCATCAACAAGTAAGTTCCGGGCTGTAGCATCGAGCTAGCAGACTCCGTAAACCGGGCAGAAGGGCTAACAGACTCCGGTACTCAATGCGTGACATTTCCCGAAGGATGAGACAGAACGAAGAAGGACACATGCCGGCCAGCCTAAGTGTTCCGGAGCAGTAGCAAGCTACCATGGCTCGGTGGAGACACTAGGAGACATTTCGGTAAGAGAGGCTACTAAAGATAAACAGCTAGATAGTCGATCCCACACATACCAAGCATTTCAATAACATACACACAATATGCTCGATATGTGCAAATACAACATGGCATCACAACATGACTCTACGACTCAAGTATTTACTCATTAGGCCCGAGGAGCGAGATATTACTGCATGGGGTCTCATGACCCAACATTCAGAGCATACAAGTCAAAGCACAAGCGAAGCTAACCTTTCTCGAGTACGCATAACTACAAATGAAAAAGGCTTAGAAGCCCGACTATCTACCAGATCTGCCGAGGGCACAAGATCGTAGCTGAGGTATCAAGCTAAACGTCAAGTCCACGTGGTACTACTAGCGAGACTCAAGTCTCTCTGCAAAAACATAAAATAGGCAAACGTGAGTACAAATGTACCCAAAGAAGACTTACATCGTAACTAACTACATATGCATCATTATCAACAAAGGGGGTGGTGGAGTTTAACTGCAGCAAGCCAGCTTTGACTCGGTGGCTATCCTAATCTACGACTGCAAGTAACTCTTTTGAGGTGGCGCACACGAGTCCACATATTCTCCATATCAATACTCCACTATGGATCCGCACCGTCTCCCTCACGAGCACGCCATCCATAGCACTCACGCTTATCTTGCGATTTTAGAGTATCCACTTTCACTTGTCTATGAACTGTTATAGGCAACCCGAAGTCCTTTTCGCGGACACGGCTATTCAATAGATAATGTTAACCCCTGCAGGGTGTACTTCTTCACACACGCTCACCACTTACCGCCGTTACACGACATGTACTCGGCAACCTTCAAGCGGAAGCCCAACGTGGGTGTCGGCCACGACCTACCTAAACACTCAAGTCCCTAGTCCAGGTTTATCGCCTATTTGGGTTCCATCTATGAGGAGTTCCGGCCAAGTTTCGCCACAGCCCCAAACGATGTGAACAGGGTTCCCGAGACACCAAACGGGCGCCGGTACACGTGCCACGTGCCTACCGTGATCACAGCCCACCCTTTACGGTCAACACAAGACGGCCTCCAAAGATACTACAAACACGTAAACTACTTGCAACTCCCGGACAGAGGACAAGGGTGATTAAGAAGCCGAGAGGGTCCATTGGTTTCGGGCCCAATGCGTGGTAGTAGCTGAATCATGGATCACAAACACGTAACTCAGTTCCCGAGGACGGCTGCAATGAGACAACCCACCATGTACTCCTACATGGCCTCTCACCGCTACCTTTACCAAATCGTGTTCACACACTTAGCTCACACACAAGAGGACATGTTCACACACCTCTGAATCATCCTCGATGAATCGGACCGACTCAACTCTAAGCAAGAGCAGGCATGACAAACAAGCACGTATGAGTAGGCACAACAGGCTCAAACAACTCCTACTCATGCTAGTGGGTTTCATCTATTTCTCGTGGAATGACAGTCATGCAAAGGATAAAGGGTTCAGCTACCGCAGCAAGTAGCAGATGAATCGTTGTTGTCCTAATGCAAGAAAAGAGAGCAGGAGCGAGAGGGTAGGATTGTATCGGAATGAACAAGGGGTTTTGCTTGCCCGGCACTTCAAGATAACATTGAGTCTTCATTAGTGTCAACGATCACATCGTCGGTACAACGTCTATCGAGAGGGACAAACACGAATCGAGAAAGAACACAATCAATGCAATGCTACAATATGATGCATGATCATGACATGGCAATATGATGTGATTTGAGCTAATGCATCTAGCTATGATTTAGATGAAGTTGGTTTGAATACATGATCCAAATTCAAACTCCATATATGATTATTTAAATGCCCTTTATTTGTTTTGTCCAAAACAGAGGACAAACATTGTTCAAACATGCATGAAAATGGTACAGATGGATAGATTAGATTTTCCTGATCATTTTTCATATATAATTTATTTCATTTGGAGTTACGGTTGAATTTCTATGAATTTTAGAAGTTTTAGCTATTTTCAAATTTCCTGAATTAAAATAAATTCAGAAAATGGTTAATCTGCACAAGATTCGGCCACCATGACGTCAGCAGGTCAACGGGACACGGCCCGGTCAAACTCGACAGTGGGGTCCACACGTCGATGTGGCAGTATGGAACAGAGGTGACCGGTGGGCAGTCAACGCCGACGTGGGTTGGTTAAACCGACAAGTGGGGCGGTGGATTAATCTAAACTAAACAGGAATAAATCCGTGGTTAATTTGGGAACGGGCCCATATGTCGCTGAGCTAGGTGGGTTGATTAGTGGGGTCATTAGCGCTAATTATGACACGTCGACTTCGCGGAGTTCGCCGGCGACGAAAACGCGGCGAGAAGTCACGGAGTGGCGCCACGAGCGGTTTTGGCTGCCAAGGGCACCAGAGGGTTGCTTTAGCTTGCGCGCATCCAAAGGAGGCACGCGGAGGCGCGAGGTGGCCGGAGTTCGCGGAAGTGAGCTCATGGGCGGCGCCGGAGTTCGGTGAGTGCGGGTTGGCGCTGTGGTGCACGGAGGGCATGTTAGCGCAGCGTTATGCTCTGGTGGCTTCTGGAAGCGCGACGCGCTCCTAATCGAGCTCAGCGGCTGCAAAGACGGCGCGACATGGCGGGCGGCAGGGGAGCTCGCCACGGCAGGCTCGGCCTAGAGAGCGGGCGCGTCCAGGGGGGAAGGGGAGACGACGCGGGTGCTCACAGCGCGTTCGATGGCGTCGTCGGCGAGGTCGGGGGCGGTCGGGTTGCTGCGAATTGACGACGACGACTGTCGGTGCAGAGGGCGAAGACAATGGCGATGGCGGCGCTGCGGGGCGCTCCGGCGTTGCTTAGCTCGGTGGAGACGAAGAAGAGGTCGGGGCGGAGCTCTTGGGGACGGAGAGGGAGCGGGGAAGTGGTTGTGGCCGCGGTGGTGCGAACGGCGCGTCCATGGAGGCTTCGGCCATGGCGGGGAAACGGGCGAGGGAGAGAGACAGAGGAGGGAGAGGGCACGGGGAGAGTGAGAGAGGGTCGAGGGGGCCGCGTGGCGTCGCGGAGGAAATCCAGGGCCACGAGGGGGCAGCAGGAGGTGGAAGCAGGAGGTGGCCTCGCGCGTGCTCGGCGCCGCAAGGCTGTCCTCCTCCGCCCCTCTTGGCAAAGGTAGGTGGTGACCTGGCATGGGCTGTGGGCGGCCCAGTCCTGTAAGTGGCCCGGGCCTCTTCTCTCTGCTTTTCTAATTATTTCAGTTTTCTAATATTCTGTAATTGTTTTGCAAATAAAATACTAACCAAAACACTTTGGTTAATTCTGTAAATTTTGTGAGGAATATTTGAATTATTCTCAAACCACACAATAAATTTCAGAATATTTGGAGCAACCAATATTTAATGGTAACTTTTAAACTCCAACTCAAATACCATAATGATTTAATTCAAGGACCAAAATGTCCTAGAAAAATATGCATTATCTCCGTAGAGGATTTCACCTTTTTCCATAAATCATGAACATTTTAAAAGGATATTTTGAGATCATTGAAAATATTTTGGTTGAACCTATTTGAATTGCTTTGATGCTAGGGTTTGATCAATCCTCATTTCAGGTTTAAATGAAATTTAAACATGATGCAACACTCTAATGCATGCACTAGGCATTGTCGTAACTAGGATGTGACAACTCGCCTCATTAAACAAGAATCTCGCCCGAGATTCAAGCGTAGGGTAAGAAGACACAGGACACAAGCTAACACGATCTTCACGATCCAGGTTGCACTTCATAAGAACGTTGATTCGATCACCATCTTGTTTCGATGTCTTGCTTCGTGAACTCTTACCAACATGACAACGAGAAGGAAAAGAAACTCTAGAAGGGTCGATCTTTTCAAGATCAACAACTTAGGATCAACTCACGGAGTGAGTCACAAAACATCTCGCAAGATGAGATACAAGGCACACACCTAGAGGAATGGTGGAATAGATGACGAGGGTTCATTAGGTAGACAACAATTCCCCACCTAAGAGGGTGGTGAACGGTTGTCAACGAAGCGAGAGTTTGATTTGCCATGATACCACAATGAGACATTTTAGAGGAAGGCAATTCATGGATATATCCCTTAAGTGGCAAAAAGAATTACATTTGATTTAAAGATCATTGAAACTCTTTACACCAGCCTAAGGCAATTCACAATTGATCATTTGAAGGAATCTGAGAGAATAACATTCTTGGGCCGTAATGGATGATGTGGATTACCTTGTTGAAGACAACACAAGGGATGATTTTAGTAGCTAGGAGAAGCTCAAGAAGAGAAAGTGATTCCACTATTGGAATGGTTATAGCATAACCGAGAAGACTAGGAACAATTCCAGTTAGTGCCGGTGATAATACATAGTGCTTGTGCGTGCTCTCAAGAACTTGAGCATTTCCATATTCATCAAGGTTTTACCAACATCCGTGTCAAGGGTGCTGACAACACAACATACTACCATGATGAATAGCGATGGACGATGCAGATAAAAAGGAAGACAACACTTTCTCAGATTTCACCTTAGCGGGGCCAAGGGACTAAATCTGGATGATCGACCGAGAGACATTTAGCACCCCGCTTCTAATGTTCTCCTTGATGTGCTAGTGTATCCCATTCATAGATATGGTTTGATATCTAGGACATCAAGTAAAAGGTCGGACTTTGGGAGCACAAAATCCATAAGGATCAGTTGGTAGAATAAGTCATGCGAGATCCCCATGGGAGGTGACCAAACGGCTTAATCAAGATACTACAACAATAGTGCTTCCAGCTAGGTGCGCCCACCTCACCGAACCTATATCATAGTTCTTGGAAGAGGTTCCAACCATCATATCTGCCGAGATTCAGATCCGTTGGTGTCGGAATATTCCGCACTCATCAAGTCTAGAAGAAAAATTAAAGTTTGGAACACAAACCGACGAGATGACGCTATGGATTCTCGAAATGAACTACGATAGCAAGCTCCAAAACATGAGCTGTTTACGCTACATACATGTGAACATGTTGTCCTAGACAAGCATGACCACATAGTAGTCTTATAATAAAGCACTACCGAAGTTCAGGTTGGGAACCATCATCGAAGATATCAAGTCCTAACATAAGTCATGATTCTTAAGAAGGAACTTCTTCTCCTTGAACAAATCAATCGGTGGCTTGGTGTGCTAGGAATACATATAGAATGAAGGTTGCAAGTCTTGAACCACGAATACTTCGCACGTATGCATGAATGATTTGGGATGATTCCAAAGGAAGCAACATTGTCTTTCTCGAATCCACGGCGGCAACTTGCATCAAATGCACATGAACTAGAGGAAGTCACTTACATCCGAACATATGCTTCATGAGCTAGCATGAACAAATGCTTTCTAAATTTTCCAACACTAGCTTAATATTCAACAAAATTATGGAGAAGACAAGGATGTTGTCGATGGGCTCAACAAAGAATTCATCCAGATTCCCATGGAGATGGAATTCCATAACTATGTGAACAAGGTGATAGTATTGGTCGACCCAAAAGATATAATGTCAGTATGCCCGAGGAAAATCCACGAGTAAGACAACATTACGAACATCTTTGGTTCTGGTTTGATTTGAGGATAGCCCACACTCAAATCAAAGTTTTGGCAAGACGATAGCTCTAACAACTGGTCTCGAGGATCAATTGATGAAGATATCATCTTTCTTCAACACACATACAAGATAACCCTTAAGATGAACTAAATCGGACAAGCTTCCATCTTCCAACTCTCCAAGTTGTTGTTTAGCTTGACCAAACAGCTGTGGGTATGCAACATGATTCTTGGAGAAGGGTGGTTTGTATGAAACCAATTTGATCACGAGCTCAACATAACAGTCAGTGACAACTGGTAATACTTCCGAGAAGATATTCGGAAAATCACGAACCACCGATATGTTACTACGCCGAGAACAATCTTGCTTTTCGTGGCAAGACGATATGATTACAAGAGCGAGGGACCGCACAATTCTAACTCATGGATCAAGAGTGCACCGTAAATAAGGACTAGGTAGCACAATCAACTTTAGGGTGACGATTCAATAATCAACACGCTAAGAATGAGGTTATTGTCCATTTAACTACCAAGCAACGGAGTTGCTAGGAGTATAGATTTCACACATCACGATTCAGCTTGTCGGCATTCCGTTATAATAACATGGAAATCGAGGAATGAATAATGATGGCAAGAAGTATCACTATATCAAGAGTTCATAGGATGGTGTGCAATTCCCATGACATTCTTGACATAAAGATGGTAATACCCCAAGGTAGAACAGAGCAAAAGCTAGATTAGTAATTTGATCATGGAGTACAACCGCTTTGACCCAATCCTAGAAATGGACAAGGTATCGAGTTTGTTTCTCCTAGTCATTACGAATAGAATGGCTTGACGGACCACAAGAATAATAAGCATCGATGAACTCGGGTGCACAACTACTCCTGACTATCAATCGATAGACGAAGGTCAGAATATAACTAAAGAGGGACAACCCAAAAGAACATATGATTTTCGAGTTGTGGATGCATAGATTAGTATGTCGAACCAGGTTCAACATGTTTCTTCCGGATAACCCATGCGAAAAGGGTAGAACTGGCAGAGTCACAATATAAAATGGAGAACTCATCAAGAGCACACCGTGCCAGATCCTTTGATCCAACAAACTTCTGCCCTAAATGGTTCACGGTATTTGGAAGAAGGAATACCACGAACCTCGAGGACTATCGCAAGGTTACTAACAACCTAAAGGAACTAGCAAACACTAACGACATGACGTAAGTAGGGTGAATCTCGGTTCAAGAAACCCGTAAGTAGAATACCTACTACTAAATGGCATCACGGGATGCTTTCGAGAATGAAGGCCGTAATCTTCACACCGGGATACAAATCATGGCTAGATTACTAGATGATCCCCTAAGACACCTAGGTCATAATAATAATTCCAACATATATGTCGAGGCAATAGAATACCTCAACTCACCGATTAGTGTGGTTAATCGACCCAAAGGAACATCGAACGGAAGGAAGGGATTTTGCAAATGCTTCGACTATTTAGGAACCTCGATGACTCGACAAAGATAACGGCTGTAAATGCTCAAAAGATTGGAGACATGATACAAAAATGGTGGCATAGCCACTCCGAAGCACAATATCAAGGTTTCGAGATCAACAATTATGAACATACGGAAGTAGTAAAACTGAACTGAGACTTGAAACTAACAATTCTACAAGTCTATGGATTAGTAACACGTCATCCTGGTAGATAGATGAGAAGGCCTAGTTCTTAATCCCCGTAGAAGAGAAGAGGATGACTCAGATCAGAAGGCCATGAGGTATAAGGAGTAAAAGAGCCTTACGTTCCCTTCCCACAATCAATTCCCCTACATATAACTAAAGCATTTCTAGACTCAACTTCGACCAGTTTGGCTTGGTAATCCTACAGGCAGTCAAGCTCTGATACCAACGCTGTCAGGACCCCGACTCAATGCCACATCGATCTAGTCTGTAACACATCATATCACTTTGCGGCCTCACGCACGGTATCCCAACGGGTGTCGCCTTACCTTAGCCCGGGACCGTTTGCGCCTTTTGGCACACGTATATGATAGTGTCGCTAGCATCCATATGAAAAAGAGCCCGGGCTGACATGGCTAGTTGTAAACCCAAAGTGGCACAGACTTACAGGACAGCATCCATGACCCAAAGATCGAACGTGTCGGTCATCAACAAGTAAGTTCCGGCTGTAGCACCGAGCTAGCAGACTCGTAAACCGGGCAGAAGGGCTAACAGACTCCAGTACTCAATGCGTGACATTTCCAAGGGGACATACAGAACGAAGAAGGACACATGCCGCCAGCCTAAGTGTTCCGGAGCAGTAGCAAGCTACCATGGCTCAATGGAGACACTAGGAGACATTTCCGTAAGAGAGGCTACTAAAGATAAACAACTAGATAGTCGATCCCACACATACCAAGCATTTCAATAACATACACACAATATGCTCGATATGTGCAAATACAACATGGCATCACAACATGACTCTACGACTCAAGTATTTACTCATTAGGCCCGAGGAGCGAGATATTACGCATGTGGGTCTCATGACCCAACATTCAGAGCATACAAGTCAAAGCACAAGCGAAGCTAACCCGTCTCGAGTACGCATAACTACAAATGAAAAAGGCTTAGAAGCCCGACTATCTACCGAGATCTCGCCGAGGGCACAAGATCGTAGCTGAGGTATCAAGCTAAACGTCAAGTCCACGTGGTACTACTAGCGAGACCAAGTCTCTCTGCAAAAACATAAAATAGGCAAACGTGAGTACAAATGTACCCAAAGAAGACTTACATCGTAACTAACTACATATGCATCATTATCAACAAAGGGGTGGTGGAGTTTAACCGCAGCAAGCCAGCTTTGACTCGTGGCTATCCTAATCTACGATCGCAAGTAACTCTTTTGAGGTGGCGCTACGAGTCCACATATTCTCCATATCAATACTCCACTATGGATCCGCACTGCCTCTCCTCACGAGCACGCCATCCATAGCACTCACGCTATCTTGCGCATTTTAGAGTATCCACTTTCACTTGTCTATGAACTGTTATAGGCAACCCGAAGTCCTTTTTCGCGGACACGGCTATTCAATAGATAATGTTAACCCTGCAGGTGTACTTCTTCACACACGCTCACCACTTACCGCCGTTTACACGACATGTACTCGGCAACCTTCAAGCGGAAGCCCAACGTGGGTGTCGGCCACGACCTACCTAAACACTCAAGTCCCTAGTCCAGTTTATCGCCTATTTGGGTTCCATCTATGAGGAGTTCCGCCAAGTTTCGCCACAGCCCCAAACGATGTGAACAGGTTCCCGAGACACCAAACGGGCGCCTGACACCGTGTACACGTGCCTACCGTGATCACAGCCCACCTTTACGGCCAGCACAAGACGGCCTCCAAAGATACTACAAACACCGTAAACTACTTGCAACTCCCGGACAGAGGACAAGGGTGATTAAGAAGCCGAGAGGGTCCATTGGTTTGGGCCCAATGCGTGGTAGTAGCTGAATCATGGATCACAAACACGTAACTCAGTTCTCGAGGACGGCTGCAATGAGACAACCCACCATGTACTCCTACATGGCCTCTCACCGCTACCTTTACCAAATCGTGTTCACACACTTAGCTCACACACAAGAGGACATGTTCACACACCTCTGAATCATCCTCGATGAATCAGACCCGACTCAACTCTAAGCAAAGCAGGCATGACAAACAAGCACGTATGAGTAGGCACAACAGGCTCAAACAACTCCTACTCATGCTAGTGGGTTTCATCTATTTACCGTGGAATGACAGTCATGCAAAGGATAAAGGGTTCAGCTACCGCAGCAAAAGCAATGTATGAATCGTTGTTGTCCTAATGCAGAAAAGAGAGCAGGAGCGAGAGGGTAGGATTGTATCGGAATGAACAAGGGGTTTTGCTTGCCCGCACTTCAAGATAACATTGAGTCTTCATTAGTGTCAACGATCACATCGCTTGCACAACGCCTATCGAGAGGGACAAACACCAGAATCGAGAAAGAACACAATCAATGCAATGCTACAATATGATGCATGATCATGACATGGCAATATGATGTGATTTGAGCTAATGCATCTAGCTATGATTTAGATGAAGTTGGTTTGAATACATGATCCAAATTCAAACTCCATATATGATTATTTAAATGCCCTTTATTTGTTTTGTCCAAAACAGAGGACAAACATTGTTCAAACATGCATGAAAATGGTACAGATGGATAGATTAGATTTTCCTGATCATTTTTCATATATAATTTATTTCATTTGGAGTTACGGTTGAATTTCTATGAATTTTAGAAGTTTTAGTTATTTTTCAAATTTCCTGAATTAAAATAAATTCAGAAAATGGTTAATCATACAAGATTATGCCACCATGACGTCAGCAGGTCAACGGACACGGCCCGGTCAAACTCGACAGTGGGGTCCACACGCCGCTGGCATTGTATGGAACAGAGGTCGACCGTGGGCCAGTCAACGCCGACGGGTTGGTTAAACCGACAAGTGGGGCTACCGATTAATCTAAACTAAACAGGAATAAATCCTGTGGTTAATTTGGGAACGGGCCCATATGTCGCTGAGCTAGGTGGGTTGATTAGTGGGGTCATTAGCGCTAATTATGACACGCCGACTTCGCGGAGTTCGCCGCGACGACCAAAATCGCGCGAAGCTCACGGAGTGGCGCCACGAGCGGTTTTGCTGCCAAGGGCACCAGAGGGTTGCTTTTAGCTTGCGCAAGATCCAAAGGAGGCACGCGGAGGCGCGGTGGCCGGAGTTCGCGGAAGTGAGTTTCATGGCGGCGCCGGAGTTCGGTGAGTGCGGGTTGGCGCCTGTGGTGCACGGAGGGCATGTTAGCGCAGCGTTATGCTCCGGTGGCTTCTCGAAGCGCGTGACGCGCTTCCTAATCGAGCTCAAGCGGCTGCAAAGACGGCGCGACATGGCCGGGCGGCAGGGGAGCTCGCCACGGCAGGCTACGCCCAGAGAGCGGCGCGCGCCCTGTGGGGAAGGGGAGACGACGCGGGTGCTCACAAGGCTCGATGGCGCTGCCGGCGCAGGTCGGGGCGGTCGGGTTGCTGCGAATTGACGACGACGACTCGCCGTGCAGAGGGCTAAGACAATGGCGATGGCGGCGCTATGGGCGCCTCGGCTGCTTAGCTTCGGTGGAGACGAAGAAGAGGTCGGGCGGAGCTCTTGGGGACGGAGAGGAGCGGGAAGTGGTTGTGGGCTGTGGTGCGAACGGCGCTGGCCCATGGAGGCTTCGCCATGGCGGGAAACGGGCGAGGAGAGAGACAGAGGAGGGAGAGGGCACGGGAGAGTGAGAGAGGGTCGAGGGGCGTGGCGTCGCGGAGGAAATCCAGGCGACGAGGGGCAGCAGGAGGTGGAAGCAGGAGGTGGCCTCACAAGGCGTGCTCGGCGCTGCAAGGCTGTCTCCCTCCTCCGCCTCTTGGCAAAGGTAGGTGGTGACGGCATGGGCTGTGGGCGGCCCAGCCTGTAAGTGGCCAGGGCCTCTTCTCTCTTTTTCTAATTATTTCAGTTTTCTAATATTCTGTAATTGTTTTGCAAATAAAATACTAACCAAAACACTTTGGTTAATTCTGTAAATTTTGTGAGGAATATTTGAATTATTCTCAAACCACACAATAAATTTCAGAATATTTGGAGCAACCAATATTTAATGGTAACTTTTAAACTCCAACTCAAATACCATAATGATTTAATTCAAGGACCAAAATGTCCTAGAAAAATATGCATTATCTCCGTAGAGGATTTCACCTTTTTCCATAAATCATGAACATTTTAAAAGGATATTTTGAGATCATTGAAAATATTTTGGTTGAACCTATTAGAATTGCTTTGATGCTAGGGTTTGATCAATCCCCATTTCAGGTTTAAATGAAATTTAAACATGATGCAACACTCTAATGCATGCACTAGGCATTGTCAGAACTAGGGATGTGACAGTTCTTCAGTTCGGGTAATTAAAAGTCACTTTTATTACTCGCGTTGATTCTCAAATTCTTCTGAAAATCTTCAAAGGTGTTTTGCTCTTCAAAATCTTCACATAAGAACACCTCACACACTATATGTTCTTGATTTATCTCCCTAAGCATTCATTTCTTCAAGATTCCTCAATTGTGCGGATTTTTAATCTGTACAACTCTGGAACCTGAGACGAAACGCTTAGTGAAATTCCTCAAGGCTCAACTGGTCAAATTCCTCAAAACTTGCTTCTTTTGAAAAATCTTCTGAGAACGCATATGACCTCTCCAAATTCCTTGCACCTACACTCTGCTCACAGTACTCATGTCCGCCAATCACTAGGTTCTCATCAACTTAACTCATTTGCGCTGCCTCAAGAAAAACTGCATACTTCTTCAGAGAGCTCAATTGTTCAAATTCTCACCAAGAAAATGGCGAAGGCAAGAGACCTCGAAGGGAGGAAAGAAACCGAAGTCATGATGCTTTTGAAATTCCCGAGGAAATATACAAAGACTATCGCACACCGATGAATCCAAGTTTGGTGGAAACTAAGAACCAGCATAAAGTGCGATACAGAGGATAGAAAGGAGATGGGCACGAGAATGGCGAGAATATCGCTATGTCACCCTAAGTACATGAGGAAATTCGCCTAAATCCTCCATGCCCAAGAGCTCCTCCGCACTGGCCAAGTCACGATCCCACCAAAGATCAAGCGTGGTGAGGACTTTCCAAGAATGGTCCAGCGCCAAGCCAAATTGGCAAGATAGGCCAAGGAGGCGTGAGGAAATTCAATGAGGATACTGCTGCGCTGTTGCCGAGCCTCGGTCAAGCCGAGGAAATCAATGCCAAAGAAGCTCAGACGCAAGCCAAGTGCTTCACCGTCAAGACTCTCACGCCCAGCCTCATCGCGCCCTCACGGCAAAATCCTCGATCGCCGCCGCTCATGCAAAATCCTCGTGATCCCTCCAAGTCCTCAACACTGTGCATCTTGCTACTTGCCAAAGGACTCAAGGTTTTTCCATTGCTTCGTGTTTCAGAAGTTCCTCACTGCACCAATGTCCTCAACAGCACCACTCTGCAAGACAAAACAACAATGGACGTGGTCCTCGCCAAGTCCAAAGAAGAAACAGTTGCATTCAATGTTCCTCCGACGATGAAGCCTCGATGAAGAACTTGAAGAAATCATCACGACAGATCGACCAAGGCCGCTAGAGCCAAAAGAACAAGTGTGCTCTCGCTTCGATCCGAAGAAGATCCTTGACTTCATTGACTGTGGCATTAGGATCCACACACCTCTTCCGGATCTGCCACTGACTCCTGGTCAAAGTCATATGCTGACCCATTTCATCTCTGAAGAGAAATGGAAATTTGAAAAGGCTCGAGAATTGAAAAGAGCCAAAGCTAGAAAGGAGAAGCTTCTGAGGAAAAACATCATCAACTTGTCTCCTCAAGAACTTCTTAAAGCTCAATCAGAAATCCAAGCACTCAGCAAGGATGTTGATGCTTACAATGCTGACTGGCAAGGAGCCAAGGTGAGATTCGTCACTCTGACGAAGAAAATGTCAACTATTGCAGCTCCATCGCAACAAGAAAATCCTCAGTCAAGAAACCGCTCACCTGCTGAAGAACATGCCAAGATCGCTGATGACTTTCAGATGCCGATGAAAACACAAGTTCCTGGGCTGATGACTCCATTCCACCTGCTGAAGAAATTCCTGTGGCATCCACCAGTGCGCTTGAAGAATCTGAAGGAAACAGGCAATCGCACGAGGCCATACCAAGAAACTGTACCAAAATCCTCAGCTCCTCCTGCACCAACACCATCTCCAATTCTTCCTTCGCCTATGAAGTGAAGAAGACAAAGGCTGCGTAACGAGCTGCAGGAAGAAAAGGAAGGCATCGGCTGCGCCAAATTCTTCTACTGCGAAGAAAATGAAGCCAATGACCAGCTCGATTGAGAATCCTATCGATGCCATTCCCATTTCCTCCATGTCATCCAAGGAAATTGTTCCTTTGAGAAGATTACACGATCCCAAGCGGATCGATGAAGAAAATCAATCTGTTGCTACTTCGTAACAGCTTGATGAAGAAATTGAAGTGGAAGCTTTCCTTCAACTCCTGTTGCTTCCTCACCCGTGCCTCGCCACACGGTCAAGAGGCAGTGTTGAGGAAATTGAAAAGAAGATGAAGATGTGGATATTGGGTGCACTACACCTGTGATGAACGATGACTTTTGGGAAAGTCAGCATCCCAATACTCCTCTCTTCACTCCGCTTCAACAAGTTCCTCAGTCCCCTACCACAACTGTTCAAATGGGCTCTGAAGAAACTCATCCCACATCGTCTGTCAACGAAGAGATTCAAGCCACTAGCGTTGAAGAACCCACTGCTGATCCTCAAATTGCACAAGGAGAGGAAACAGAAATTCCTCACCCTGAAGAACCTGAGATCGCGATTCCTGAGGTTGTGCTTCAAATCACTGATATCCCTCTGCCCAAGCCAAAGAATCCGTTCTCAAGCAAGCAAAAATTCAAGGCTGAAGATTTCTTTTCTGAGCACGTGTTCTTCACTGCTTATAATCCCTATGACTCGTCGAATGAGGAAAAGACGCTCGACTCCTACACAAGCAAATTTCTATTCCTCGCTATTTGACAAGGACAAGATCTTCGACCATGAGCATATTCCTCATGTGGATATGGAATCACTACCATGCTTCGAGCCAAGATTCGTGTTCTTCACGATGCAGGCTGTTGAATTTCTGACCGACATATGTGACCGGAATGAAGAACTCATTCTTCATTCTATGCCACCGCACATCACCGGAGATGTCAAGATATCAACTCATGGGTTCTGGATTGATGATCGAGAATACTCACTACAAGGCACCAACAAATGAATTGCTTCGTGTCCTTCCTCTTGATCCTCCCCATGAATCGCCGTTGCCTCTACAATGATCGTGAATCGTCCGATCACTTCATGCAAGTGCTTATGAAGCCATTGAAGCTCGCCAAGCCCTCGCACCAAATTCCTCGTCAAGGATTTGTCAGACGCGTGCCTCGGACTATGTATAGAATCTTGACGAAGACATCGAGTCCAATCAAAGGCCACGACTCAAATGAAGAAGATGTCGCTGGCATCATGAAGAACCTGCTTTTCAATATCATTCATGGTGTTCTGTCAACTTCCATGATTTCTTCATGAGGACTCGCCAACGCTGTAATGTCACCTTTTGAGCTGAAGCCATATGCGCCTTTGGATCATGCGATTCATAAGGGCAAGATCTTCACCGAACTACAAAGTCGACACTCAACCATGGCAGCTTCCTCGCCGCCCATTGAAGTCCTCAAGCGACCAATTTCATCATCCGATGACAAGGGCAAGGCAACAGCTGTAATTGATGAAGGCACTCGCCCATTGATGGTCATTTAGCAAGGCTGCATCTTACTCCACCAATGACGATTCTACAACGCATGATACCGCCACAAATACCTCAACCAAGCAACAGCCTCAAGCCACAAAGACTAAGGGTGATGATCGATCGTGAGCTACTCCTCGTCTTCATCGAAGGTTGATCAAATCAGAAATGGGTGAAGCGCCAATTTGCTGCAATTCTTCACAATATGACCTCAACGATAATGCGGTGAAGAAAACGAGTACTACCTTCATGAAACCCTCAACCGCACTTGGGCTGTTCTCAATCATGTTTATTCCAGCGGAAGAATTGAAGACTATGGGTCTTCGTGAAGCTTATGACTGGTCCGCACCACCTCCAAGAAATTCAAGAGAGTCAAAGTTCTTGATGTGGTGGCTAGCTCTTATTCTTCATCGCTAAACCGATGAATATGAAGATTTAGAAGACATCGCGGCAGCCCTACTTCAACATCCAACCCGGCTAATGCCGGCGCTCCTCCATCAACTTGAATATCTTCAGGGCGTTAGTCTTCGCCGATCCTTTTGGTCATTTGATGACAAAGGGGAGAAATCTGAGTTAGTCTTCGCCGGTTTATACTATGGGTGTTTTATTAAGTTACAACTCGCTCTTCCAAACTTTTATTGGATCGAGTTGTAATCTTAAATCCGATGGTGCCCTGATACTTTTGATCGTGCATTGTGCTGACTTTGCACTGGGCTCTAATACTTTTGATCGTGCTTCTAATGCTCTGACTTTGATACGTGCTATACTCTGATGCTTTTGAAGCACTACGCTCTGAATGTGAATTTGAGCTCTGATACTTTTGATGTGATATTCCGCATGCTCATTCCTAGTCAATACTATTGCATGCATGATGAATCTCATCAGGCACCATATTTCATCATGCATTTCAAATTCTTCATAGTATATATATCAAATGCGTGTATGAATTACAAGATATAGGGGGAGATCTCCATGATTCAAATCTTCAAATGTGCATTGCCTCAAAAGCAAATTCCTCATTATGCACATATTCAGGGGGAGTTCTTCTATATCTTGCAATCAAATTCCTCAATATCAGTATTTACACTTCATATGTTTATCCCCGTTGAAAACTTAACCTATGTTGTCATCAATCACCAAAAAGGGGGAGATTGTAAGTGCATCTAGTGCCCCTTAGTGATTTTGGTGTATTGAAGACTTATAGGTTAAGTAACTGATGCGTTTGTGAGTGTACACAGGTCTATAAGTCTATGAGGAGTTTGATATTTACAGAGAAAGTCGAATTCTAAAATGAAGTTCTTCGACTGAAGACTTTGATATTCTGAAGACTTTCTGAAGACTTTGAAAGTGAAGAAATTGGTGTGACCATGAAGACTTAATATTCATTCGAGGAATATGAAGCGTGAAGACTTTTGTTTTCGTAGTTTCATTCTCTCTTTCTTGAGTCATAGGAAACACCGTACTGTTAAAGGGGATCGAGGAAATACTAAGGAAAAATTTCCATGTGATGCTCAACTCAAAATCTCTACACCTACCAATCCCTTCGAGTGAAGCCATTGAAATATCATACAGATTCACCAAATTCTTCAAAGGATAGAGACGCAGTTCTTCCGGTCACCGATGACTTTGCTCGATTGAGGAGTTAGGAATTCGCCAAAGGCGAATTGCCTACACAAAGGAGGAACATGATAGCCCCGAGGACTTTGAAAGTCAAATTCGACTGTCGTTGTCTGTCTTGGCATGACCAAAATATCTTATCCACCTAACGGTCATATCTTTGAAGGGCATTTATGTCTTATCATGTCGGGCTGCTCCCTAGGCTATAAATAGCCGCCCCTACAACCACTAGCTGGTTGGCTGCTCGAGAGAACTCGACACTTGTCATTTGAGAGCAACCCATCCTCCGAGGACTTTGAGCGAAAATCATCAAGTGAGGAAAATCCCAAAACCAAACCCATTAAAACCCCAAGTGATTGAGCATCATCAAGAAATTGATCTCGTGGATCCGACGCTTGTTACCTTTGAAGACTGTGCTTCTTCCATACGGTTAGGCGCCAAGGTCTAGAGCATCCAAGAGGAATTGTGGATCGCCGAGTGACCAAGTCTGTGAAGGTTTGAAGTCACCAAGACTTACCACGAGTGATTGGACGAGGCTCGCGTGGTCTTAGTTCAAGGAGAATACGGTGACGATCGGGTGTCCTGAGTTGCGCTCGAGGCTGGGTGTCCGGACTGTGTGTCCTCGAAGTTTAAATACTCACCGCTCCAACAGACGCATAACCGAGACAACAGTTGGAACTGGTTTACCAAATCATTGTCTTCACCAACCGACCGGTTCTATTTCCTCAACTCATTCATTTTCTCATTCTATGTTGCATGTTGTTCATATCGTGCTTGAAGACTTTGAGTGAAGACTTTCACAAATTCCTCGCTCAATTTCTTCATCTGTTTGTCTTCACCTTGTTATCCGTGTTTACGCTTCACGCACTCTGTTCTAGTCTTCATTTCATCATGCCGACTATGTGTGTAATCTGTTATGTTTACCTCTGAGTACTTATTCCGCTGCAAATAGTTCTTCGCTAAGGAATTTCCTCACCGGCAAATTCCTCAGTGAAGAATTTCATAAAAATCGCCTATTCACCCCCCCTCTAGTCGATATAACGCACTTTCAAAAACCCTAGATTTGTTTTTTTAAATAGATCGGTTTATTTTTTTTCAGTTTATTTGTTTAGCGAGCATTCGCCCGTTTGTTCGTTTTAACGGACGAATTCTCCTTTTAGTTTCAGTTAACGAACGATCGTTCGTTAATTTGTTCGTCAGTTTTTCTTTTTCTCGGATTTTTCTGCGGTTATTTCTGATCGCGATTTTTCACCATATTTATTGTAATAAGTTCTTTTTTGAGACATTCGGTGTAATAAGTGTGTGATTGCTACTCTGTTATAAATCCTTCAAGCATCGTGGGTGTCAAGACATCGATCCGTGGATGACACGGCTACGTAGATCGACTGTTTGAGGTCTGGTCGCTACATGCGTACTCTTGAATTTTTGTCACTTTAATAACCGTCCGAATACAAAAAAGATCAATGTGAACGGTGCGCGCCTGCATCCCTAATGGTGTTAGAGATGAGGCAAGAAGTACGAAACTTGTGTTTATGAGGACATGATTCAGAAATAAAAAAACATTAGTAGCTCACTTGCACCTTAATAATTTTGTTTAATAATATTTTTTATATTATTTCCATGATTTATTATGGACTAATAATAGATAATCATGAATTTCTCTTGTTTCCCACTAACCCTAGGCGGCTAGGAAAAACTCTTCTCTCTAGGCTTCACAGGCGAGCCCGTGGATACTCCCAGTGCCTCCGCTCCGTTTAGTAGTTTAGGTTAGGATTTTCTAGTCCTCACAGGCACGTCGCTTGGGCGAATGGCAGTTCTTCTTCGAGTTTGTCTTCCGTGTTGCGATCCTCCTCGAGTTCGTCCATCTAGACATAGTTGACGGAGATCCAGCATAGATTTGTACCGTCTACTTGCAGTGCTGAGGTTACAGTTTCTCGTCTGTGGTCAGAACTGCTTTCGGGCGCTTTAGATCTATGCAGGGGTTCAAAAGCGACAACTATGGTCCATGGCGCTTGTCCTTAGGAGCACGTGCATGAAAACTTCTCAGCTGGCATCGACAAGGTCAGGCCAGCTTTGGTAGGGAAGCGGCGACAACAACACATCGAGGCTTGTTCTCATGGCAATAATAGTTGTTTGGTGGTCTCGGAATATTAACATAATTTCCATTATGTTTGAGATGCCTTGTATTTAGAGTGAACTCTTATAATAGATCTGATCATTTAAAAAAAGTGTAAATGGGTGTGGCAACTCTATCACTTTAGAAGAAGAGATATTTGAGGAGATATTCTGCCAGGTATTTCACCGACTTGAAACTATATAATGTGTGGCTCCATGCTAATGCAGAGCCTAATTAAAACCAATAGTTTTATGTGGATATTAACGGTGTGAAATACCGCCAGATCCCTCAGTAGGGGTCCAAGAGTTGCTGGAAGTCACAGATCGGATGTCACACAAGGGTTTTACCAAGGTTCAGGCCTCCGGAGAGTAATACCCTACATCCTACTTGCTTTTGTTATTCATGGTGGAGGGAAACCTCATGCGAGGGGTTTACAATGGTGTATGAGGTTTCTACCAAGAGTTTCTATCTGAGAATAGACGCCTATGAGAGTGCCGTGGCCTCCCCTTATATACACGGTGGAGGCTAGGATTTACATGCGGTTAGATGAGATCTTGGCCATCGCCGTCCTTGACTTGGAAGGCTAGAAGGTCTCCAAAGCCCTCCTTAGAGTTCCCTTTGACCCCGAGCCTCATGGGCCCTAGGGGAGACCTGATGGCGGGCCACCCCCGGCGTATAACATCATCAGTAGCCCCCGAGCCCGTGATCGCATGAGTTTTTTGCGAGACCTTCTACGGGCTCTTTTCTCCTATCTTGTTTACCCTTGTGAGCCTTCTCCATGGGAGCCGATTAAGGAAACCCCAATATCGCCTGTCCCTAAGGGCCTATCATTTGTGTACAATTTGGTTCCTGATCAGACCATGGCTTTCTAGGGAAGTCGTTTGACCGTATCCCATGAATCATGCTTCATGGTGATGACGACACCATAATCTTGTGAGCGTGCCTTGCGAAGTGGGAAACTGCAGAGGACGTGGGGCATGTGTCATGCCGCCAGGCCTTACACTTAGGTTTTAGACTGGGTGTAAGGAGGGGAAAGCGAGGTCTTTTTCTCCTTCTCCCGCTTTCGGCCATTCTAGCCCCTTTGCCTCAAGCTCTCCCGAGCACGCCGCCGCCATGCTTCCCTTGCTTCTCCCTTGTCAGGACATTGCTAGATCCGCCTCCCGCATCTCCATGGCCAAGACCATGAGTGAGAGGAGCGTTCGAACCCCAGCCAGGAACCACCCGCCGACGTTGTAGAAAAGAAACGGAAGAGGGTCGCTTCCAGGAGCAGCTTTGACGCCGGCGGATTTGGCCATTTGGATTCCGCCAGGCGAGGTCCCTCCCGCACCCCATGACGGCGAGCACGTCTTGTGCTAGGAGTATTTTGCAAGGGGGCTTGGATTTACCCTCCACAACTCACGCGTGGTCTGCTGCGGTTCTTCGGATGCCAGTTGCACCACATTCCGCCCAATGGGGTCCTCCACATCACTAACTTCATCACCTTCTGTGAGTGCTTCCTCAGGACATATCCTCATTTTGAGTTGTTCTGATGCTTTTTTGAGTCTGCTTTCATAAGAACGGCGGCGCCGTCTATGACCTCGAGGGAGTTATCCCACAGTTGTGTCCTAACTCCAAGTTCTTCACCATCGACCTCCCGAAGTCTATTTGGGAGTGGCACAAGTCCTGGTTCTACGTGCGCGCCTTAGCGACTACCTGCCTGCCTTTGTGAATGAGCCCTCGAAGAATCTACAATCATGGGCTCCATTGACCAAGTTGTCACCGAAGACTAAGGCGCCGACGAACACCACCGCCCTCTTGAAGGAGAATGGGCTGACCGGAAGCCACATAGTGAGGAGATGGATGGGACGTTGCGTCCTACCTTTGCCGGCCCGGGCACTCCCCTTGTACAGGTACACGGGGCCGAAGGACCCAGCGAGAGTGTATCCGGATGAGCTCGGGTCAGAAGGAGTTGACGACAACCTCAGCTTCCTGATGCATACCAAGGTGATCATGAATTCCGAGAAGAGAACCGTTAGGCCTTTCAGCACCGACCACCCACCAAGTAGCGTAAGTGTTCAGGGTCTGGAAGCTCCTTACTTTATTAAAAATCAGAATTATCATCCTCTCAGGCATTCTGCTCTCATGGTGCAGAACTTCGCGGTCTTTGCGACATAAGGTTCCGATTCTCCTCTGCCGAGGCAGGAGGTGAGCACAGCTCTGGCCGCACTGATGATGCCAGCCACCCTAAGCGTGTGAGGGTGAAGGGTGCGTACGCCAAGAGATATAAGAGGGCATCCAGTGTGGCCTCCAACGAGGAGGATTCAGAGGTGGAGGCCTCTGGTGATACTGACATTGTCGACCTTGTCGACGAGGAGGATGAAGAGGCTGCGAATTCTATGTATGCATGTCGCGAGGGCGATGATGGTGACAATGACGATGACGGACGCGATGGCGGCAGTGGTGGCGATGATGACTACGATGATGGTGATGATGATGATGATGATGGCGACGACGACGACGATGATGACAAAGAAGTTCGTCAGGCGTGGAGGGCAAGGAGGTCGACATGAAGGTGCTTGGGAGGCCCGCGATGGAGACACCATGCCAAATGCTTAAAAAACTCCACTGGGGGCTGTGCAAGGACACCCTAGCGGCGGTAGCGGTCGTGAGCGTCTTTCGAACCCTGGAACTCCCCGAGCCTTGAGATCCCGGTGGTGATGCTCATGCCATCCCGTAGAGCGATGTTATCCTGACAATCCCGTAAGTTTCTCTGTGCTATTTTATGAGTTGATGTCTTCCGGTCCTTGTTGTTTAATCTCTGAGTTGTTTCCTTAGGGTTGTTCCTCTTGGGATGAGGGCCACCTCCACCCTCCCAGCCATTGTGTCCACTCCTCTATCTAGCGTGCCTGGTGTGCCCATTCTTCTAGTGCCGGGGGAGACTGCCCGCCACGGACACCTATGGGGCCGGGGCCCCTTGTCTGTGCGGTACGAGGGCGGAGGGAGCACAGAGAGCAGATCGAGGCGAGCACGCGGGCGGATTTTACCCAGGTTCGGGCCGCGACGGACGCGTAAAACCCTACTCCTGCCTTGGGTTGTATTGAGCTCGGGAGCTTGAAGAGCTACAGTAGCAGCTACACCGAGCGCGAGAGTGGCTAAAGATTCGACCCCCCCATGTTGTGCATGGGCCTCCTTTTATAGTGCAAGGGGTCACCGACAGGTGTCAACGTAGGAGAAAGGGGTAAAAATGTAAAAGAGGTGGTAGTTGGAACAAGGCAGAACAAAGTGAAGCTACAAAGGCGTGAACAATGGTCGCCACCTACTTTGATAAAGGGGGACAAGGGCATTTAATGCGCCGCCGCCGACCCCAAAAGCTCCCGCCCTTGCGTCTCCGCTCGCCACGGCGATGGATCCACCACCGTGAAGTGCCACCGTGTCCCCAGTTGCACAGCCATCCGCCACGCGCCCTCGAAAGGCCCTGAGGCGACGCGGGCTGATGAGCCGAGCGCAGCACACACAGAATCCTCCCGGCAAGCACCTTGCCGGGTCTTGACTTGCGGGCCCGGAGCTTGCGGGCTCAGAATTTGTCGCTCCCGGGCCCTCGCCGACGCATATGGCGCCGAGGCGGTCTTCTATGATGTAATCCTCTAGTCTTCCTAGCGAGCTCCTCGTGCCAGGATCTTGCGTGAGTGATGTAACCTTGAGCCCGAGCGGCCTTTCGGCAAGCTCCGCTTGCCGGGTCTTGATCTTCGCCTTGTATACTTTGTTCTTGAAAGGCTTGACATGGAGTAGGAAGGTCTCCGCAAGCACGTGGTAAACCCCCCGCTGAAGTTGCAACCGCCTGTGCACAAGTTGGGGTACCGAGGTACCCCTACCTTAGTACACCGACAGAGCCCCGGCTGGGCCACACACACGGTGCCGAGCGCTGTTGGGCAGGCCCAAAAAATCTGCACGGCACACGCGCCCACGGCGCGTCAATCCACTCAAGATCTACCGCGTCCTCAAGCACACGCAGCGCCGATTGCGGCGCTGCGGGATGGGACGTGCCCACGTTTAATGGGAAGAGCGAACGCCCCACTTCCCCATAAAAGCAGAGGAAGCAGGAGCGTTCCTCTCTTCGCCTCATTGCATCTTCTTTCCTCCAGAGATCCCTTTGCGCCCGCCCGAGATCTCCTCCGCTGTCTCTTGCGTCAAGGGCGCCGCTGGACTCTTCGTCCTCCTTCCTCGCCGCCCGCCATGGCCTCAAGACCGGAAGGGAAGGCGGAGAAGGCCAAGAAGGAGAAATCTGAGCAGCGGCGGCTCGCCTCGCCGCGAAGCGAACGCCGTCTTTCGCCACGGCTCGGCGTGCGGGAACTCGAACAAATATTACCTGCTCGGGCCAAGAAGACCAATGCGCATCCTCGACCAGAGCTCATCCGCCGCCACCAGGACATCTACCCCGCGGTACTACTTCTTCGCAGCCTTCTTCCACCGCGGTCTTTGCCCTCCTTTTTCTCAATTCTTCTGCGACGCCATGCACACATACGGCTTCCACCTTCTTGACTTCACCCCCAACGCCATCCTTACAATGGCGGTTTTCGCACACATGTGCGAAAACTTCATAGGAATACACCCAAACGTAGCGCTGTTTAGGCACTTCTTCACTCCCAGAGCAGGAGGCCGCCCCTCTCCGGAGGAATTTCTGGGTTTTTCGTGCGCACAAGAAGGAGTCTTACTTGCCGGGAGCTCCGCGGCAAGTGGGAAGAGGGCGGCAGATCGGTGCTAGATCGTTGAAGACGAGCCGCAGCCCTTCACCGCTACCGCGACAACTCCTATCGCGGCGCGGCGGGATCGAGCGATCTGGATCCGGACGACGCAAGCTCAACGCCGCCTCATCCGGATTCTTCGCTTCGAGCAGCAAAGCTGTCCGCTGCGAAGTAGGCGCAGATTTCCTCCGCCGCCGACGCTTCTCTCCAAGACAGAAAAGGCCGCCGGGAGTACGGGCGGCGCAGGGATATAATGAGGCTGCGCCCGGCTGAACTTCAACTTCACGACGCTGGAGCTGAGGGGATGGTCCGGAACTTTTAAATATGACCCGCCCATCCAGAGTGGTTCGACCTCCCGGGAGTGGTGCCCTCTGCAACAAAGACAGCTCGATAGCCTCCTCGCCATGATTCCCGCGTGCGATTCGCACGGCGTGGAGCGCACATGGATTCCGCCCAAGCCAATAGACGTCCTCAGCTTCTTCGACAACCTTGAGGAGGTGGCGAAGAACAAGGACGAGACCCGGGGGCCGACACGGGACACCACGGACCAGAGATAGCGACATAGCTTCTCGGGTTGAAGAGGCCACGCAGCCGCAGCGGCAGGAGAGTTCGCCACACGCCCGAGGAGGCAGAGGCTGCGAAGCGCCCTGCCAAGCGGAGGAGGTGGAGATCTGCAGACTGCTGCAACTTCCTCCCGACGCGCTCGCCGGGGTCCCCCCTCTGAGGCACTCCGGGATCCCTGGCATCGCGGCCGAGGCCGCGGCAAGAGGTGGCGCTGCCGGAGGGAGCGGAGGCGCCGCAGGAAGCGAATGCGCCGGAGGGAGCGGAGGCGCCAGAGGGAAAGGGGCCGCAGCGCAGGGCGCTGGACCCGGCGAGCCAGCCGGCGAGGAGGAGGAGGAGGAGGACGCCGAGGCCGCCGAGGACGCCGGCGGGTCCACGGACCTCTACGCCGACGACCTCTCCTCGTCGTCGGAGACCTCCCCGCCCCGGGCGAGCCCTAGGCGTTCTCCACTGAAGCGCCTCCGCAAGGCGGCGACGGAAGCGAGGGCGCAGGCCCCCCGGCAACAACCAGCGCAAACTTCCCGGGGAAGCCAAGCTGCGCCGAGGACCGCCAAGCGCCCGAGGGAATCTTCGCCCCCTGCTCCTCGCGCCGACGCGCCCCAGGTGGAGTATGACTTCTCCGCCTTGAGCGAAGACGACGAGGAGGAACAAGAGTAAGTATCCGAGATCTTCATCTTCTCAAATTCCGCCCTGATTATTGTTGAAGCTAATCTTGTTTCTTGCTTTGATTTCAGGACCTTGGCCCAACGCGCTGTCACGACCGGTTTTTCGGGTAATAAATTTCCAGAAAAGACCGTCGTGCTCATCAGCCCCAGGATTACTGTTAGCTGATGAGGTTCCAACTTGATACAGAAATTCCAAGCAAAATACAAAAATGTGTGGTACAAGACCAATCTGGCCTGTGAGTACAACAAAAGGTTTCTAGTGGTTGATGGCGGAAGCGGTTTGTGGATCATCAGTATCTATGGGACTCCAATTCCCACAGGAACAGCTGACCAGGTTAACTCCTATCTTCGCGAGGCTGCTATCTCCATTGCTTAGGTTCCGGGGCTATCATCGCATCGCTCCTCTTCGTGCGAGAAAATCTGGCCAAGACAATAGCCAGGGACAAGCCAGTGAGTACTTTGAATGTACTCGCAAACATTATGAACACAGGTATAACATAACAATGGTGTGCTAAAAAAAATATTCTATGCTCGTGACGTCAATCACAAAGATAAATATGACTCTGGTGTATGAATATGCAATGTCACGGGAGTATTAAAAATTATGAATTAAGTAACAAGCATGCCACGATCAAGGCCTCGAGCGACACCACATAAAGGGCTTTAAAAGAAATGCCACAATCGAGCGTCGAGCGACACCACATAAAGGGCTTTAAAAGAAATGCCACGGTCAAGGCGTCGAGCGACACCACATAAAGGGCTTTAAAAGAAATGTTACGGTCGGGCGCCCGAGCGACACCACATAAAGGGCTTTAAAAGAAATGCCACAGTCGGGCGTCTGAGCGACACCACATAGAGGGCTTTAAAAGAAATGCCATAGTCGGGCGTCTGAGCGACACCACATAGAGGGCTTTAAAAGAAATGCCACAGTCGGGCGTCTGAGCGACACCACATAAAGGGCTTTAAAAGAACAATCATAGCGAATATCCCGGAGGTAGAACCATCCCAGAGATACTCGATAATAACAATAATATCATGGGTTAGTCAATGATAATAATAATCATAATCATCATAAGTCACAAGTCACAGTCCATGTTGTTCCAGTTCTGGTTAACAGTTTCACCTCTGAAGACCGACACTAAGACCGACACTTGACCCGCCCTGCATCAGTAATCCTTAACCATGGACACGGCTATTCAATAGGTTTTAATCTCTGCAGAGGGTGTACTCTTTACCCACGAGTAACGGATTCCTTTAGTCCATCGACTAATTCCGCCACGGTCTTTTAAATGAAAACACACCGACTTGCACACACCAGCTTAACTCACTCGTGTCCGAATCACCCACTACACTTGTCAAGCAAACTCTAAGTGGGAGGCTACAACCTCGAGTAGCATGGGATCAAATTTATATCGCAGCACTAAGGGGTGGCCTCCTCTCGGTCCCAACCGAAACACCCATGCCCCTGCACCGATGGTGGCTTTAATCCATGGCCATGGTACCCTCATCCCGGCCCCTCTGTATGGTGTGTGCTAGAAAGGGGTTGATAAATTACTGAACCGTACCCTACCTGTGGCAGGGACAAGTGGTGGCACAAAACAAGTGTGGGGGTTACTGGAACAAGACTCGATCTACGGTCGACTCAGGAGGTTTACAGTTTCCTGCATGACATGTATGACAAATATATTTCAACCAATACAACCAACACTCATTATATCTTACCATGCCATACCGGACATACCCGTCCCGACGGAGACCGGCGACAAGCTCGCGCCTACCCAAGGCAGAGGCTTTCCCGGATTCCTTTCCGGCATGCATGCAAGATACATGAGGATGATTACCATCACTAGTATACTCATTTCCAACAAAGATGGAAATCACCAATATGCATCCATGCAAATGATCATATCACATGAAATAACGAGTCCTTCGAAAGAAGGTGGTGTTATAAACGTGTCAACGAACACACCAAAAATATTATGCCGGGGTTCAGAATGCTTGCCTTCAATGAGTGGTAAGGTGGGGTGCACTCCAAAACTTTTGAAAGTTTCTCCTCTCTTCAAAAATCCTATTTTAGCAATATAAAGAATCAACACACAAAATAAAAACAGCACCAAAAGTTGTTTTGAAAATTTTTCAAATAAATCTTAAAATAAACTAGATCAAATTTTGGAGAGGTGGGAAAAAGAATCATTTTATTTGGAGTTGTATTTAAAAAGATATAACCAGTCAAGTTCTGGTCAAAATCTGGTTTTTAAAATAAAAACAGAAAAGAAAACGTTTCAGACAGGAATACATTTTCGGAGCGGAGGAAACGTACTTCTTGGTTCTACGCTTTCACTTATCCAGCGTGGAGCGCGGGGGAGTCACTGACGGTGGGTCCAGGGGGGCCCACTAGTCAGGTTTGACTAGTCGCCCTCCCTCCCCTTCCTCTGTCCCGAGCCGAGGCGGGGAGTCCGGCGATCGTCGCCGGCGACTGGCGGCTCCTCGCGGGGCCCCGAGGGTGGGGATGGATCCGCACGACTGGGGCGGTTCCTCCGGTGGTCGTTGGGTCGGCGGGGACGAAGTGAGCTGCCGGCGGCGAGCTCCGCGGCGGAGGGAGGCTTTGCATAAGTGACTTTGTGGCGGCGATGGCTCTTAACAAAATTGAGTAGGGGAAAGGTTCACGGGAGCAAGAGGGGGTTCTTGGCGAAGAGAACGGAGAGGGGGAGGCTCTGGAGGCGCCGGCAGGGCCTGGGCAGTGGCGGCGGCTGCAGTTGCCGGAGGTGGGGAAGATGACCTCCCCGGTTCGATTGGCTGCCTCATGGGGTTCTAGGCGAGTGTACTGAGGTTCCTTCGAACGGAACGTGCTCGGGGGCCTCCTTAAATAGGCGCCGGGTCGGTTCGACGGTGGTCATGGATAAGGTCGCCGGCGACCGTCTTACTGTGCTGCAGAGCGACGTGGCGGCGACGAGGGCTTGCGGACAAGGTTGAGGATGAGCTTGAGCTGTTCAGGGGGCCAGGTGGCAGGACGGGGTGGCTTGGGCGGCGCCGACCGTGGCAGGGGCGCCACTGATCGCCGGTGTGCCGCCAAAGCTCTGGCCGGTGGCGCCTGTAGGCTGCCAGGGTGGCTTGGCGCGTTGCTGCGAGCGGATGAGGTCGGGGTGAAGCTCTGTAGGCGAGCGGGGTAGGTGGCGCGAAGCGGCGGCTCGGGTGCATGTGCGTGCCAACGCACGCCTGGCACGCCTGAGCACGCCTTAACATGTTCGATGAAATGCCGTGGCAGTCTAGAGGCCACGGTTGAGGCTGGAAACAAACAGTTCTAGTCTAGGGTTAGTAATGGATCTAAGGGACATGGTGGATTGGTCGGAGCTCAAGTTCATAGTGTAGACATGAACTCATGCCAAACTGACATGCACATAGGTTGTTTGATAAAATGCCAAAGGCATCTAGGCAATTCTTGGAGTGGCCAAAATCTCCAGGTAGATGTCTCTTTGGATGCAAGAGGGAGTGGTGAAGTTAGTTTGCAGAAAGGAGAAACTTGCTAGTGCAAGTTTTGCAAAACTTCAATTCTGGACAAAAAGCAAATGGCATTGTTGCAAGCACTTAGAATCATCATATGGGTCCACTCTCCTGGACTTAATGGTTTAGTAGGGAGGGCTACAAGTAGGAAAAATAATCACAGCAAAACGAGCAAGTTAAAATATAGTTGTAGTACAAAACCTCAAGTTGGACCAGAATGGAAATGAGGATGATTCACTCAAATTTTTCAAAGAACATAGCTGGGTTTTTGCACAAGGTGGAATAATATGCTCCTACTGACATCCCATAATTTTGGTAGAGGCTAGAAAGAATTATTTAAAAGGGTTGTAGTGCAAAGTTGCTCTCTGGACCAGAGAAGAAAATTGGGTGTAGAGCTCAAAATATTTCAAGAATAAAAGATATTTTTGTATAAAAGTGATTTAAAAACATCACATGACATCTCCAAATTTTTGTGGGATTTTTAGATAAATATATCAAATGGTTGTAGTTCAAATATGGCCATATAACCTTGAAAAACCATTTTTCAAGAAAATGAAGATCAAGAAAATTAATTATGTAATTAGTTCTATTAATAAAAGAAAAGTTTTTCTTCAGAGGTTAAACAAGTCCAATAACATATTTGAAAAGTTTTCTCTATGGGGAAAACTCCATAATAGCAAGGGAGAAAAAGTTTCAAAAATAAAAAGGGAGCCAGAAAATAAAAGTTTTAATTTCCTGGCAAAAAATTTTTTTGTTAATAAAACAAAGTCAAAATTTTGGGGTGTCACAACACTACCCCCCTTAAAAGAAAATCTCGTCCTCGAGATTTGCTAAGAGTTGTAAAACAAAAAAAAATACTTTTACTTGGTCAAAAGATCATTTTACGCAGGCGGTAAAAAGATGCTACAGTGAGAGAGCAATAAGTGGTGAGTAACTACAGTGTAGTACTGGCGCTGCGTGGAAAAATCCATGCTATGAAAACGGGCAATTTCTACGCTGGACGCCGTGAATTTAGAATAAAATCTAACTTTAACAATACGCTGGTTGTACCCGAGAGCACAGAAGCTCGGTGACGATGTGGGACCGGGCCCACCGCCGCCTCCTTCTACCTCCGCTCTCTCTTCTTCCTCTCCCCCGCTTTCCGGCTTTCTCCACCGGCGACGTCTAGCGCCAGAGGGCATCTAGGCCGCATCTGCGGTAGTGCGCGCGTGCTTGCTGCCGTGCAATGTGCACTCACCTCGCGGGCAGGCTTGGCTGTCGGCATCGCCATGATTCGCCCCAACACCGGCGATCGGCGACGAAGCGGCGCTGTGGACCTCGCCCACCGTACACCGAGCTCGAGCTATAAAATGACCGCGGCGTTCTCCTCTTCTTCCTCACACCGCCTCGCTCCTCCTCTCTCTTCTTCTCTGTTTTGCTGGCCGGAGCTCGAGACGAGGCTCTAATGGCGGGTGGTGCCGGACGGTACGTGATCCTGCGCAGCGGAGGGCTGGCGGCGCAGGCCGGGCTCTCCGTGCTCTGCGGCGCGATGATCCTTGATGATCGCCGTGATGCTGTTGCTCGGGTGCTGGCTCTCCGTGGTGGCGGTAATCACGAGGAGTAGGTGGGGTGTGCCGGGTGCTAACTGTTGTTAGGGGGTGGTTAGCCGGATGTAACACCGTTGCAAAGTTTTGCAAACAGTGTAGGTGCTCGGATGATTACGGTCGAGTGTCTGTGGTCGTCGTGCTGTGTGAAATTAAATAATCCATGTCGGGAGAAATGTATGATGCAGCAATTCGGTAAGGAGAAAACTCATACTAGGATTTTTTTTCGCGGTTACACCAGTTTATTCACGAAGGAAATTACTCATATTAGTAGAAACTAAATACGCGACTCACCGCACAAATCTGAGGTACCACGCATAAGTTACAATGCAAATATAAATGCTGCAAAAACAAATACAGTAGTGACGTCTAAAATGAAAACGGTAACTGGGTGTGGTCCTGATAAAATGTCTCTGGTAAAGGGATACACTCCTCTTCTATCGGAGGCAGTGGATTGACCAGTCGATGTATGCGTCTCTCCGGGTCGGGCCTTAGTGATCTGCCGATTGCAATCTGAGGATTTAAATCAGCGAGACTCGAGATAATCCATCACCCGCTGGTTCAAATGCTCTTGAGCAATGATGTCTTGGATGAGGTTGGCCGAATCGGTCTTTCTCAATACGCCCACCGAAAAGACGCTCCTCCGTGGTGCACGACTCGAGAAAATAATAATATCCGCGTTCACGGGCATAGGGTATCGCGGATCGGAAGGCAGCAATTGCTTTTTCGCAGCATCTTCTATGGCGGTTGTGGGGTTGGCATAGATTTCCCATGAAGGAAACTTCTGTTGGATCTTGGTTGGGGTCTATGGGAGGAATGTGTACTGCTGCCCAATATTCCGAGGTGGAAGGGGTGATCCTTGATTTGAACAGCTCATACTGGGGTGGCTGGGTAGAACCCATGGTACTGCGGGTAAAGTCCCGCAATATTTTGACAAAGCTACCTGGGGTTGCATCTGGGGTTCTCAGATGAATATTATGGCTCGGCATGACAAGAGATGGTTGTGAGAGTGGTGCACGAGGTGAGGGTTGCTGGGCAAGGTCACAAGGTGGCCTCCTTATATAGCATCTGGGCTGGTTTATTTACCGTGGGGGAAAGGTAATAAATCAGCCAGATTACCTCAAGAGTCGGGGTCCGTGCCGGAGATACACATATCTCATAAAGGGACGTGTTACTGTGGTTGTCGTCGGTTGGTTTTGGTAGCTGTGCCCGGAAATTATGCAACGGCGCGCTGACAAAATATGCAAGGCTACTATTAAAACAGAGGCACAACGACAGGCTGCGTTAACGTACACGGTCGCACGATTACAAAGCGAGGATACACTGAGACTTGGTACCACTCGTACGGCTTAGTCTACCTCGTTTATGTCTAAACGGGCGTGCCTGGTGGATGTCGAGTCTTCTCCACGTGTCTCACTGCCGGGATTAGTCGAAGATGGCGGAGGAACGACAGGGTCGGGGTAGCGATGATGACCATCGCGGGGATTGTTGGCCACAACCCCGTTGGAGTGTGCTCCCAAAAGGTGGCGAAGCACTTCTGGGGTCATCAAAGCATCTCGGTTGATGGCTGGAGCTGACCTCAGGGTCTCGATCGGTTGTCCAAACAGCACGACTGGGTTGTCGGCGTCGGGCTCGTCTTCTCTTCTAGCTGGGGTTCGACGAACCAGCTCTCCTCGAGCTGCGATCAGATCAATGGTGATCTGGTCGTCAAAGGCCTCTAGTGCACTTACATAGCGCACTAGGTGCAACAATGCGGATCCATCTCGTGATCTCCGCTGGCAACTTGGGTGGTCTACCATACCCTTCGCGTCTGGGTAGTAGTGGAACGAGCTACGCTAACTCGGGCGACAAGTGCCGAGATGAACTATAGCCTCTCGAGCAGCTAGTTGTATGGCTTGTGGCTCAAAGGAAGTTGTTCTTCCGGTGAACTCAGAGGGGCGTTCGGGCGCTAGACCCTCATCGTAGATGTGCACAAGGGCCTGTAATTGACGGTCTTCACCGCCATGGGTCCCGGTACACAACATATTCCGTGGCTCCTCTAACGATAGGCACGACGGGTGAGGTTTTGAGGATGGTCACAAAACCTCCAAGGTTGGTTGCTGTGGTCTCATTGTGCACTATGGGGCCAGGCATTGTGGCTAAGTTGGGGAAGACGCTGTGCTGGGTTGGGGTTAGCGTGCCCTTTTTATAGGAAAAGGGGACGGAGTCTTCCTTCGCACGCTTGTGGGGGGAGACATCTTGGGTGCTGGTTACTGGCGCGTGATCGACAAGCTAGGTTGGTAGGTTGGGCACCGACTGCCAAAAATGTCGTGGTCACTGTGTGGCTATCTTGCACGAGAAGCTTGGCTGGGTTTTGGTTATGGTCCGTGGGTTGGTTTGCCTAAGTTTATTGACCGCTACGATAGGATTAGCCAATGGTCACTCGGCTCGATATTAAGTCTGTCACGACCGGTTTTCCGGTAATAAATTTCCGAAAAGACCGTCGTGCTCATCAGCCCCTGTGATTACTGTTAGTAATGATGAGGTTCCAACTTGATACGTAAATTCCAAGCAAAATACAAAATGTGTGGTACAAGACCAATCGCCTGTGAGTACAACAAAAGGTTTCTAGTGGTTGATGGCGGAAGCGGTTTGTGGATCATCGGATCTATGGGACTCCAATTCCCACAGAACAGTGACCAGTGTTAACTCCTATCTTCGCGAGGCTGCTATCTCCATTGCTTAGGTTCCGGGCTGTCATCGATCGCTCCTCTTCGTATGCGAGAAAATCTGGCCAAGACAATAGCCAGGGACAAGCCAGTGAGTACTTTGAATGTACTCGCAAACATTATGAACACAGGTATAACATAACAATGGTGTGCTAAAAAAAATATTCTATGCTCGTGACGTCAATCACAAAGATAAATATGACTCGTGTATGAATATGCAATGTCACGGAGTATTAAAATTATGAATTAAGTAACAAGCATGCCACGCCAAGGCGTCGAGCGACACCACATAAAGGGCTTTAAAAGAAATGCCATAATGCAAGGCGTCGAGCGACACCACATAAAGGGCTTTAAAAGAAATGTTATATCAAGGCGTCGAGCGACACCACATAAAGGGCTTTAAAAGAAATGTTACGGTCAAGGCCCGAGCGACACCACATAAAGGGCTTTAAAAGAAATGCCACGATCAAGGCCCGAGCGACACCACATAGAGGGCTTTAAAAGAAATGCCACAATCAAGGCCCGAGCAACACCACATAGAGGGCTTTAAAAGAAATGCCACAGTCGGGCGTCTGAGCGACACCACATAAAGGGCTTTAAAAGAACAATCATAGCGAATATCCCGGAGGTAGAACCATCCCAGAGATACTCGATAATAACAATAATATCATGGGTTAGTCAATGATAATAATAATCATAATCATCATAAGTCACAAGTCACAGTCCATGTTGTTCCAGTTCTGGTTAACAGTTTCACCTCCGAAGACCGACACTAAGACCGACACTTGACCCGCCCCTGCATCAGAATCCTTAACCATGGACACGGCTATTCGAATAGGTTTTAATCTCTACAGAGGGTGTACTCTTTACCCACGAGTAACGGATTCCTTTAGTCCATCGGGACTAATTCCGCTCACGGTCTTTTAAATGAAAACACACCGACTTGCACACACCAGCTTAACTCACTCGTGTCCGAATCACCCACGACACTTGTCAAGCAAACTCTAAGTGGGAGGCTACAACCTCGAGTAGCATGGGATCAAATTTATATCGCAGACTAAGGGGTGGCCTCCTCTCGGTCCCAACCGAAACACCCATGCCCCCTGCATCGGATGATCGGCTTTAATCCATGGCCATGGTACCTCATCCCGCCCCTCATGCGGTGTGTGCTAGAAAGGGGTTGATAAATTATTGAACTGCACCCTACCCGTGGGTGGACAAGTGGTGGCACAAAACAAGTGTGGGGGTTACTGGAACAAGACTCGATCTACGGTCGACTCAGGAGGTTTACAGTTTCCTGCATGACATGTATGACAAATATATTTCAACCAATACAACCAACACTCATTATATCTTACCATGCCATACCGGACATACCCGTCCCGACGGAGACCGGCGACAAGCTCGCGCCTACCCAAGGCAGAGGCTTTCCCGGATTCCTTTCTCGCATGCATGCAAGATACATGAGGATGATTACCATCACTAGTATACTCATTTCCAACAAAGATGGAAATCACCAATATGCATCCATGCAAATGATCATATCACATGAAATAACGAGTCCTTCAAAGAAGGTGGTGTTATAAACGTGTCAACTAACACACCAAAAATATTATGCCGGGTTCGAATGCTTGCCTTCAATGAGTGGTAAGGTGGGTGCACTCCAAAACTTTTGAAAGTTTCTCCTCTTCAAAAATCCTATTTTAGCAATATAAAGAATCAACACACAAAATAAAAACAGCACCAAAAGTTGTTTTGAAATTTTTTCAAATAAATCTTAAAATAAACTAGATCAAATTTTGGAGAGGTGGGAAAAGAATCATTTTATTTGAGTTGTATTTAAAAAGATATAACCAGTCAAGTTCGTCAAAATCTGGTTTTAAAATAAAACAGAAAAGAAAACGTTTGCACAGAATACGTTTTGGAGCGGAGGAAACGCTTCTTGGTTCTACGCTTTCACTTATCCAGCGTGGAGCTGGGGAGTCACCGACAAGGTCCAGGGGGCCCACTAGTCAGGTTTGACTAGTCGCCTCCCTCCCTTCCTCTCGCCCCGAGCCGAGGCGGGAGTCCGCGATCGCCGCCGGGCGATCGGGCGGCTCTCGGGCCCCGAGGGTGGGGATGGATCCGCACGATCGGGCGGTTCCTCCAGGGTCATTGGGTCGGGGGACGAAGTGAGCTGCCGGGCGAGCTCATGGGCGGAGGGAGGCCGGTGGCATAAGTGACTTTGTGGCGGCGATGGCTCCCGAACAAAATTGAGTAGGGGGAAAGGTTCACGGGAGCAAGAGGGGGTTCTTGGTGAAGAGAACGGAGAGGGGGAGGCTCTGGAGGCGCCGGCAGGGCCTGGGCAGTGGCGGCGGCTGCAGTTGCCGGAGGTGGGGAAGATGACCTCCCCGGTTCGATTGGCTGCCTCATGGGGTTCTAGGCGAGTGTACTGAGGTTCCTTCGAACGGAACGTGCTCGGGGGCCTCCTTAAATAGGCGCTCGGGGTCGGTTCGACGGTGGCCGCGGATAAGGTCGCCGGCGACCGTCTTACTGTGCTGCAGAGCGACGTGGCGGCGACGAGGGCTTGCGGACAAGGTTGAGGATGAGCTTGAGCTGTTCAGGGGGCCAGTGGCGGGGACGGGTGGTGGGGCGGCGCCGACGTGGCGTGGGGCGCGCCACGGTCGCGGTGTGCCGCCAAAGCTCTGCCGGTGGCGCTGTAGGCTGCTGTGGTGGCTTAGCGCGTTCTTTGAGCGGATGAGGTCGGGTGAAGCTCAGAGGCGAGCGGGTAGGTGGCTGAAGCGGCGGCTCGGGCGCATGTGCGTTAACGCGACGCCTGGCACGCCAGAGCACGCCTTTAACATGTTCGATGAAATGCCAGGGCAGTCTAGAGGCCACGGTTGAGGCTGGAAACAAACAGTTCTAGTCTAGGGTTAGTAATGGATCTAAGGGACATGGTGGATTGGTCGGGAGCTCAAGTTCATAGTGTAGACATGAACTCATGCCAAATCTGGACATGCACATAGGTTGTTTGATAAAATGCCAAAGGCATCTAGGCAATTCTTGGAGTGGCCAAAATCTCCAGGTAGATGTCTCTTTGGATGCAAGAGGGAGTGGTGAAGTTAGTTTGCAGAAAGGAGAAACTTGCTAGTGCAAGTTTTGCAAAACTTCAATTCTGGACAAAAAGCAAATGGCATTGTTGCAAGCACTTAGAATCATCCTATGGGTCCACTCTCCTGGACTTAATGGTTTAGTAGGGAGGGCTACAAGTAGGAAAAATAATCACAGCAAAACGAGCAAGTTAAAATATAGTTGTAGTACAAAACCTCAAGTTGGACCAGAATGGAAATGAGGATGATTCACTCAAATTTTTCAAAGAACATAGCTGGGTTTTTGCACAAGGTGGAATAATATGCTCCTACTGACATCCCATAATTTTGGTAGAGGCTAGAAAGAATTATTTAAAAGGGTTGTAGTGCAAAGTTGCTCTAAGGACCAGAGAAGAAAATTGGGTGTAGAGCTCAAAATATTTCAAGAATAAAAGATATTTTTGTATAAAAGTGATTTAAAAACATCACATGGCATCTCCAAATTTTTGTGGGATTTTTAGATAAATATATCAAATGGTTGTAGTTCAAATATGGCCATATAACCTTGAAAAACCATTTTTCAAGAAAATGAAGATCAAGAAAATTAATTATGTAATTAGTTCTATTAATAAAAGAAAAGTTTTTCTTGAGAGGTTAAACAAGTCCAATAACATATTTGAAAAGTTTTCTCTATGGGGAAAACTCCGTAATAGCAAGGGAGAAAAAGTTTCAAAAATAAAAAGGGAGCCAGAAAATAAAAGTTTTAATTTCCTGGCAAAAAAAATTTTTGTTAATAAAACAAAGTCAAAATTTTGGGGTGTCACACGCGCGAAGAGGGCCAAGGTGCCCGTGATCGAAGTCGCGGACGACTCGCCCGCCACGGCGACCGGGGACGTGCCGGATCCAAGCTTGCCGGACCCAAGCGATGTTCCGAGGAACGGCCCCCAGCGCAGCCCCCAGCGTAAGTCTGGGTTCTGCACTTTCGCTCGCCGGGCGTGTTTGAAGAACTTGGTTTTGTACTAATGCCTTGATGTTTTTGTCTTGACTTGCGCAGACGTGGAGCCACGGTTGCAGGAGCGTCCGGAGGTCGCCCCCGAGGAGCCGCAGGCCCCGCCGTCCCCGCCAAGGTCGAATCCTCCGCAAGGGAGAGCGCTCGCCAAGGGCGGTACTCCGCCAAGGGCGAGTACCCCGCCAAGGGCGAGCAGCCCGGCGAGGGCGGCCACTCCGCCAAGGCGGAGCTCCCCGGCGAGGGAGCCCGCCGCTGACGACGTCCGGCAAGGTAGGTTCTGCAACTTTGTCTTCTTGGCGTTGTCTCTTTTTGGATATTTGCTTGAACTTCTTTTGCTTTTTCTTCTTCTTCTAGATCCTCCTCCCCCCGAGCAGATGGAGACGGAAGTCGTCATTGTTGAGGAGGAGGACGCGCAGGGCGGCGGTGGCGACGCCCCGGTCGCCGAGGACACGGCGGGAGCCACCGGGCTAAATGTGCCAGAGATCGCCCGGCTGGACGCAGCGGCCGGGAGGGGACGGCGATCGCACCGCCAGCCCGGAGGCGGCGGGAGCATCAAGTGCTGCGCCGTCACCGACCCTTCCGCCGGAGAAGAGCAGTCCGGCTATTACTTGAAAGCCCCAACGGCGTCTTTATCCAGTGCCGTGGGGCTCTTGATCCATGAGCTCCATGAGGGCGAGGCCTTTGATGGGGAGGTCCTCGCCTCCGCGGGCTTGAAGATCGCCGAGGGACCCGCGGAGCGACGGGCCCGAGGAGGAGAAGCTGCCACCAGCTCCTCGCCCTTTACGGGCCAGCAGCGGCTTGCTTCGGGAGGCCCTCGCCGCCAAGGCCGCCGAGGAGATGGAGAAGCGCGGCGGAGCTCAACGCCGCTAACCAGGCTGCTCTCCGCGAGGTGGCGGAGGAGCGCAAGCGACTCGCCGGGAGTACGAGGAGTGGTTGCTGGAGAAGGCCGAGGCCAAGAGCAGCAGCTGCTCGCCGGGTGGAGCTGTCCGGCGAGAAGGAGAACTCATCCAGCGGAAGGTTAACCTCGACTCCCACGAGGAAGACCTTGCCGCCGGGAGCAGGCCCTTGGCGGGAGTGAAGGAGGCGAAGCCGCCATGGCTGCCGCGGAGACCGCCAAGGAGATGCTTGCCGCCAAGGTCGCGCAGCCTGGAGGAGTTGTCAAGGCGCAGCGTGGAGAAGGTCGCCAGGCCAACACGGAGCGCGAGAAGGACGCCCACACCAACTCGAACTCCTGTGCGCTTTTCCAAGAAGGGCGACGAGTTGAAGGCCGCCAAGGACTCCATCGAGGATCTTGAGCTGCAAGTTTCTGCGCCGAGGGACTCGCTTGACGCCGCCCGGGATCGGGAGACCAAGTTGAAGGAGGAGCTCCGCGAGGAACGAGCTTTGGTGGACAGCGCCAACAAGGTGGCCGAGCACTTCCGCCGTACCGTCGAGATATGGACCGAGGACTTGGTGTCTTGTGCGTCTGTAGGATCGTTGAAGGCAAGAGTGTCTAGAGGGGGGGTGATTAGACAACTTGACAAGATAAAAGTTTATGCCTTTTGATTAACATAAGTTTTTAGCAAGTTCACAATGAAGATCAAGTCAAGCATCATGCATACAATGTCGAGCAACATACTACACATGCAATTCTAGAGTATGGGGCAGCGGAAAGTAAATTGCATAAATAGTAAGGAGAGATTGTGAAGAGCAAACGCAATTTGGAGACACGGAGATTTTTCTCGTGGTTCCGATAGGTGGTGCTATCGCCAATCCACGCTGATGGAGACTTCAACCCACGGAGGGTAACGGCTGCGAGAGTCCACGGAGGGCTCCACCCACGAAGGGTCCACGAAGAAGCAACCTTGTCTATGCCATCATGGCCTACGCCCACGGAGGACTAGCCTTACTCGGGTAGATCTTCACGAAGTAGGCGATCTCCTTGCCCTTACAAACTTCTTGGTTCAACTCCACATCTTGACGGAGGCTCCCAAGCGACACCTAACCAATCTAGGAGGCACCACCTCCAAAAGGTAATAGATGGTGTTGGTGATGATGAACTCCTTGCTCTTGTGCTTCAAATGATAATCTCCCCAACACTCAACTCGCTCACCGATTTGGCTGTGGTGGAAGAAAGGATTGAGTGGAAAGCAACTTGGGAAGGCTAGAAATCAAGTTTCATATGGTGGGAGTGGAGCAACTTGATCTCAACACAAGGGTAGGTAGTTTTCTTCTCGTAAATGTAAGGTAGGAGTGGTAGTTCTTTCGATGGCTCTCTCCACGAATGAAGAGGAGGTGGAGGGTATTTATAGCCTCCACACAAAATCCAACTGCTACACACATTTGACCAAACTCGGCCGACCGAAGTTGACAACTCGGTGAGACCGAAAGTTCAAATCTTAGAACGTTGGGATTTTCGTGGGACCGAAAATACAATCTCTGTTAGTCCGATTCTTCCAAAGTCTAGGGTTTGCCAATCTCGGTGGGACCGACTTTCTCATCTCGGTGACACCGATTTGAGTACGTATGTTATGAAGCTTATAACACCAATTTCGTATGACCGAGTTTGGAATCGGAAAATCCGAAATTTTAGGGTTTGGGTATATGGCTGAGGTGGTTCATCTCGGTGTGACTGAGTTTGGAATCGGTGGGACCGAGATTACTTATGGGTTTAAGTTGGAATGAAAGATTGCTGGTAGTTTGAGAGATAAATCACTAAGCACTTTGAGCAACCAGATCATCATCATAACCTCATCCCCTTTTAATAGTATTGGCTTTCCTATGGACTCAATGTGATCTTGGATCACTAAACCAAAAATGGAGTCTTGAGCTTTTGCCAATCCTTTCCTTAGCATCCTAGGGGTTCACCTCTTCAGTCCTTTTGCCATGCCAGAGTGATTGACTTTCCTGAAACATACTTGTTAAAAGCATTAGTCCAACCACAAAGTATGTTGTCATTAATTACCAAAACCACCTAGGAGCAAATGTGCTTTCAATCTCCCCTTTTGGTAATTGATGGCAACACACAAAATAAGATATCAAAGCTTACTAAAAGAAAGACAGATTATCATTAAGGCTTTGACAGACATGTAGTACATGTGCTCCCCTACAAGTGTACAAGCTTTTCATAGATTATGGTTTTGGACTACCACAAGCACACATGAGAGAAAAGCAAGATGTGCTACATGCAGCTTGGCTATATGCATCAGAGCAGATGAGGATAAGTGATTGATGATGCATATGTGCATGGTGATTTCTTGCAAACAAGTATTCACAAGCAAGTCACCATCATGCACATTCTGCAAGATGCATATACTTACCTTGAGGTTCCTGGCATTGTACCAAGAAATAAGCTTGAGAAAACAAGGTTAGATAACACAAGAGTATTCCTTCAACCAACAAAGAAGAACATCAAGAGTACCAAGCCGTGGATGACATGTATAAAGAGTGTCTCATGCTGAGCACTAGCTTGAATTAGCAAACATGTCTCCCAAGACTAAAAGATTTTCAATGAGCTCGAGAGATTTTGCTTTTCATGAGATACCAATTGTGTAAGATACCAATTGTACTATCCAGAAGATATCAATTGTGAGAGCAAGAGAAGCAAAAGAAATCAGAAGAATAATGCCAAAAACTTTGATGTGATCCTCTCCCCCTTAAGGTAAGATTGTTTTTCTTTTCCCTTTAAATTTTCTTTTCTCCTCTTATCCTCCAATCTCCCCCTAGCTCCCCCTAAATCTTCTCCCCCTTTGACATCAAATGCCGAAAAGGACAGTAAACCAGGAAGGGCAGGAAAGATGGAAGGAAAGAAGTGGGATCCTTAAGAATCACAACTGAGCAAATTGAGTATTCGAAGAAAATCATTTTAGGTAAGCTGCAGAGAAGATGATATCCAGTGAATATAAATCGGTGACACCGAGTTGATGTGGATCGGTGAGCCCGAAAGTCAGAGACTTAGGGCAGATCCTTTTCGGTCAGACCGAAGTATGTGAGTCGGTGACGCCGAGTTTAATTCCAAGGAAATTCAGAGATAATTCAGCTCTCTTTGCAAGAAATGTTTCAAAAGATTTGCAATGAATTTGTAAAAGATTTTCAGGGAATTGATCAGAGCCAAAAGGAATTTACACATGAACAGAGAAAACAGAAATGAAAAAGATTTTTTTTAAGGAAAACTCAACTAGAGAATCAAAAGAGACAATAGCAAAACTCCAAAACATATGTACTTCATCTAGACAGGGGTCGGCGACTAGGTCACCTATGTTTGAGTATATTGACTTAGGAGTCAAATGAGAACATTTGATCGTAGGTCATACTCATCGTTTAAGCTCAAAATGGGGTTGCCATTTTTCGATTAAACATTTAATGTGATCACATCTTTTGAAGCTGCTTGTACTCATGTCTTTGAGCAAAGCTTCTTCAAGATGTGAAAGACATACCTTGGGCTTGTTGTTGCTCGTACTCATGTAGGTGAACTTGATGTTGATGCTCATAGAATGTGAAGTTGGAGCACCATTTCCAATTGTATAGTTCATCTTCCTACATGGGTTAGGCAAGCAAGGAAATACTCAAGAATATCCAAGATGACATGAGTGAGGTACTTAGAAGTATATGGTGTCAAAAGGATATGTGGAATTTTGTTCCTTGAACTCAACATCCCAAAAAGCTAGATACTTGGTCAATGACAAGATTACTCACGATTTGAGTGTGTGAAAATCTTGTGAAATGTAGACCATCCAAGTACCTGCAAGGAGTCAGATGCAATACAAGGGGGCAAATGTATCCAAGACATATGATCATCATCATAAGAGAAATATCAAGGATTAGTCAATTAGGCTCATGCCTTGCAAGCACCAATGGAGTTTTCACTCCAAGTTTGAAGCATCAATGATGTTCAACTCACTCCTTGCGACAAAACACTTTCTCATCAAGTGGTTTTGTGAAGATATCCGCAAGCTGTTTGTCAAGACGAACATGCTTAAGATCAATGTCACCCTTAGCAATATGATCACGAATAAAATGGTGACGAACTTCAATGTGTTTCGTGCGAGAGTGTTGCACGGATTGTGTCCAATCTTAATCGCACTCTCATTGTCACAAAGCAAAGGAACATGTCTCGCATGTATCCCATAATCCTTAAGCGCTTGTGTCATCCATAATAATCGAGCACAACACTAACCAGCAGCTATATATTCAGCTTCGCAGAGATAATGATATCGAATTTTGTTTCTTGGATGACCAAGATACAAGGGATCGACCGAGGAATTGACACGCACGAAGTTGACTTTCTATCAACCTTGTCTCCGCATAGTCCGAGTCGGAATAGCCAACAAGATCGAAAGAGGCCCTCTTAGGATACCAAATGCCAAAGTTAGTGTGTGTATCAAATATCTCACAATTCTTTTAACAGCCTTAAGATGACATTCTTTAGGGCTGCTTGATATCGAGCACACATGCATACGCCAACATTATGTCGACGAGAAGCACATAGATATAGTAGAGAACCAATCATGGATCGATAAACCTTTTGATCGATGTGTTCTCCATCTTTAGTCAAGTCATTATGTCCACTAGTAGCCATGGGTGTTTTCATACCTTTGCTCTCTTGCATGTTGAACTTCTTGAAGAGATCCTTGGTGTACTTTGTTTGTGAGACAAAAGTACCCTCCTTAGATTGCTTGATTTGCAACCCAAGGAAGAACTTGAGTTCACTCATCATGGACATCTCATACTTCTCGACATAAGCTTTCCAAACTTCTCACTAAAATCAGGTTAGTTGAACCAAAGATAATATCATCAACATATATTTGGCATACAAATAGTTCACCGTCAACCCTTTTGTGAATAGCGTTGAGTCTATTTTACCAATCTCAAATCCTTTTTCAAGAAGAAAGCTAGTCAAGATTTGTACCAAGCTCTAGGAGCTTGTTTAAGTCCATAAAGAGCTTTGTGCAACTTGTAAACATGATTAGGTTTTTAGGATTCACAAACCGGAGGTTGTTTCACAAATACTTCCTCCTCAATTTCACCATTAAGGAAAGCACTTTTAATGTCCATTTGATAGAGAGTAATGTCATGGTGGTTGGCATAAGCAAGAAGAATGCGAATGGACTCAAGTCTAGCAACGGGGGCATAGGTCTCACCATAGTCCATACCTTCGACTTGTGTGTAACCTTGTGCTACGAGACGAGCCTTGTTGCGGATGACTTGTCCATCTTCATCTTGCTTGTTCCGAAACACCCATTTGGTTCCAATGACGTTTTGGTCATCATTGGGCTTTCTACCAAAGTCCAAACGTTGTTCCTCTCAAAGTTGTGTAGCTCTTCATGCATAGCGCTCACCCAATCCGGTCTTCAAGCGCTTCTTCTACCTTCATAGGTTCAAGACTAGAGATAAATGAGTAGTGTTCACAAAAGTTAGCTAAACGAGTTTTAGAGCGAGTGATTCTCCGAGTCGATGTCATTCATCATTTGTTCCACGGATGGTCCTTCTTGACTCTTGCTCGAACTCGAGATAGCTTTTGTCGTGGTCGAGGCTGAGCTTCCTCATCATCCTCATCTTCTTCTTCATCATTGTTGTTGGTGTTGTCTTGAGGTGGTGGAGAAGGAGGTTGTGGTGGATCTTCTTGTCGCACTTCCTCATCTTGGTGAGTTCCACTTGTGGAGGCCTCCATGTCGCCTTGAGGTTCATCTCTCCGTGAGGTAGGGGCTCCACATATGTAGATGAGGTACTCTCCTTCACTTCCATGGGACTAATCTTCCCAATGGATAAATCTTGAATGGCTTCAAGGGTCCTTGTCTCCTACATCAACAGGCATTTGCTCTACTTATGAGCTATTAGATTCATCAACTTCACGCTACCGCCTCTTCAACCTTTCGGGTGAAATTGTTGTAGACACGGTAGGTGTGGGAGTTTGATCCATAACCGAGAAAAAAGCTTTCATGAGTTTTAGGAGCAAATTTAGACCGACGATGCTTATCAAGGATATTGCATTTTGAACCAAAGACACGAAAATATCCCACTTGGGGTTTGTTACCGGTAAGGAGCTCGTATGAAGTCTTGCCGAGGAGCTTGTGAAGAGTCTGTTGATAGCATGACAAGCTGTCTCGACGGCTTCACCCCAAAAGTGTTTTGGTGTCTTGTATTCATCAAGCATTGTTCTCGCCATCTCAATGAGCGTTCGGTTCTTCCTCTCAACAACTCCATTTTGTTGAGGTGTGTACGTAGCCGAGAACTCATGTAGGATCCCTTCCTCATCGAGAAAAGAGTCCACATGGGCGTTCTTGAACTCCGTTCCATTGTCGCTCCGAACTTTCTTGATCTTCACCTCAAATTGATTTTGGGCCTTTCTAGCTTAAGGTTTTGAAGATTTTCTCAACCTGTGATTTGTCATCAAGGAAAAATACCCACGAATCTGGAAAAATCATCAACAATAACTAGACCAAAGGAGTTACCACCAAGGCTTTTGTAAGCATTGGGACCAAGAGATCCATATGAAGAAGCTCAAGCGGTCTCCTTGTAGTCATGATGTTCTTCAGGGATGACTTCCACCTACTTGTTTTCCCGCTTGACATGCATCGCAGAGTCTATCTTTGTCAAAGAAAACATCTTTAACACCAAGAATGTGATCACCTTTGATTAGCTTATCTAGATTACGCATACCAACATGTCCAAGCCTTCTATGCCAAAGCCACCCTTTAGCAGATTTAGCAATAAAGCAAGTTCTAGGTTGAGCTTTCTTAGTGAAATCAACGATATACAAATCACCTCTACGGATACCGGTAAAGACCATGTTATGATTGTCACGACGAAAAACTTGGCAATCTACTTTGGTGAATAGCACATTGAATCCAAAGTCAGCTAATCTAGACACGGAAAGCAAATTATATCCAAGTGATTCAACAAGCATGACATTCGAATGGAGCTATCATGAGATATGGCCACCTTACCAAGGCCAAGTACCTTACCCTTGAGTTGTTCCAAAAGTCACATACTTGTGGACCATCGCTCTTTGCAAGCTCTCAAACATGTCTTCATCTCCGGTCATGTGATCGGTGCATCCACTATCAAGAATCCACTCTTTTCCACCGATATGTAGTCTCTCGATTTGCCATAAGATCGAGACTCTTCATGACCTTGTCTAGCTCGGTGTCCGAATCGGAGTAATCGTCATCATGCTCATGCTCATCATCATATTGACCCATAGATAATTCATCATCAATACCTAGGTCAATTTGACAATGACTTGCATCAGTTTTTTCAGAGTGACGATAATCATCGGAATGCAATACAAGAGCATTTCTTATTCGAACATTGATAAAACCGGGATCACCCTTCTTTTTCATAAGATCACGAAGCTCAAAGAAGCATTTATCAAAGTTGGGATCTTTGGGGCGATCATATCAAATTCAACAGTCTTGTATAGAATTTCATCAAGACCTCTCAAAGAGTAGTCCGATAAAGTTCTTCCAAGAACTTCCACATAGCATGGGCGCACTCAAAGTTTGTGACAAGCTCAAGTAAGTTATCAGGCAAACCTCTAATGATAAGATTGACAGTTCTAAGGTTACGAAGCAAATCAAGTTCTTCATCCATAGTAGGGTGCAAGGGGTCAAGTGGTGGTACATATGGGGTTTCAACATATTTGCGCAAGTTGTACATCTTAAAGATAGCAAGCATTTCAATCCTCCACGAGTTATAGGACACTCCATCAAGAATAGGCACTCTATGATTAACACTCCCAAACGTAGACACGTCCATCTTCCTCCAATGGTGTGCAAACCAAAGCAATGGAGACCAATGCTCTGATACCAATTGTAGGATCGTTGAAGGCAAGAGTGTCTAGAGGGGGGGTGATTAGACAACTTGACAAGATAAAAGTTTATGCCTTTTGATTAACATAAGTTTTTAGCAAGTTCACAATGAAGATCAAGTCAAGCATCATGCATACAATGTTGAGCAACATACTACACATGCAATTCTAGAGTATGGGGCAGCGGAAAGTAAATTGCATAAATAGTAAGGGAGAGATTGTGAAGAGCAAACGCAATTTGGAGATACGGAGATTTTTCTCGTGGTTCCGATAGGTGGTGCTATCGCCAATCCACGCTGATGGAGACTTCAACCCACGGAGGGTAACGGCCTGAGAGTCCACGGAGGGCTCCACCCACGAAGGGTCCACGAAGAAGCAACCTTGTCTATGCCATCATGGCCTACGCCCACGGAGGACTAGCCTTACTGGGGTAGATCTTCACGAAGTAGGCGATCTCCTTGCCCTTACAAACTTCTTGGTTCAACTCCACATCTTGACGGAGGCTCCCAAGCGACACCTAACTAATCTAGGAGGCACCACCTCCAAAAGGTAATAGATGGTGTTGGTGATGATGAACTCCTTGCTCTTGTGCTTCAAATGATAATCTCCCCAACACTCAACTCTCCTCACCGATTTGGCTGTGGTGGAAGAAAGGATTGAGTGGAAAGCAACTTGGGAAGGCTAGAAATCAAGTTTCATATGGTGGGAGTGGAGCAACTTGATCTCAACACAAGGGTAGGTAGTTTTCTTCTCGTAAATGTAAGGTAGGAGTGGTAGTTCTTTCGATGGCTCTCTCCACTAATGAAGAGGAGGTGGAGGGTATTTATAGCCTCCACATTAAAATCCAACTGCTACACACATTTGACCAAACTCGGTCGACCGGTTGACAACTCGGTGAGACCGAAAGTTCAAATCTTAGAACGTTGGGATTTTCGTGGGACCGAAAATACAATCTTGGTTAGTCCGATTCTTCCAAAGTCAGGGTTTGCCAATCTCGGTGGGACCGACTTTCTCATCTCGGTGACACCGATTTGAGTACGTATGTTACGTAAGCTTGGCAACACCAATTTCGTATGACCGAGTTTGGAATCGGAAAATCCAAATGCTTAGGGTTTGGGTATATGGCTGAGGTGGTTCATCCCTGTGTGACTGAGTTTGGAATCGTGGGACCGAGATTACTTATGGGTTTAAGTTGGAATGAAAGATTGCCGATAGTTTGAGAGATAAATCAAGAAGCACTTTGAGCAACCAGATCATCATCATAACCTCATCCCTTTTAATAGTATTGGCTTTCCTATGGACTCAATGTGATCTTGGATCACTAAACCAAAATGGAGTCTTGAGCTTTTGCCAATCCTTTCCTTAGCATCCTAGGGGTTCACCTCTTCATCCTTTTGCCATGCCAGAGTGATTGACTTTCCGAAACATACTTGTTAAAAGCATTAGTCCAACCACAAAGTATGTTGTCATTAATTACCAAAACCACCTAGGAGCAAATGTGCTTTCAGCGTCCGACATTGACCAGAGCTGTCGGGCGCCAAGCCGGAGCATCTCATCTACTCCCGGATCCAAATCTCCTCCCAGCCAAGCTCAGCCTCTTCTTCGTGGGGATCGTGACCGCCCTTGCAAATCTGGAAGAAGATCCTCACAAGAACTCGCCGAGGAGACTCGGCTGGCTGTGCGCTGGAACCATGGAGCGTAGCCGACGAAGATTGTATACCGCAATCCCGCATAAACCTCACCAACGCTTCTTCGCAGCTTGCCGGCCGACGCGAACATGGAGGCTCAAGGAGCAGGTCGCCCATATCATTGCCAAAGTGAACAAGATCTCCAGGTTGAGGGCGCACCGCAGAGACTAGGCCTCCTTTATCTTTATCTCTTTTTGTTGCTGCATAGGGTGTTATGAACTCATTAGCCATCGCGACAAGTTATTCCTTATAAGACATCATCTTTATTTTGATCAATAGATGCGTGTTATCTCCCTTGTTCTCGATCCTCAACTTTGTATGCTTCAACCCCACGCTTCTAGGAAACTTGCCGATTAAGGGGCCCTTGCCATGAGTAATCGAGTGCTGAACTCAAGCAGCCTCGCCGCTTAAGGTCTTACCGGCAAGCAACCTTGTTGCTGCTAGTCGCAACGCACTTGGCTTGCCGAGCGGACTCGAAAACGAAACAAGGGCGCGACACTTGTCGCAGCTCACTTAAATCGCTGAGCGTGCTCGAAAACAAGATAAGGGTGCGGCTATCCACGGTAGGTTCCTCCGAGCACAGGTTTTCCATACAAAGTGTGATCGCTCAAGGAAGGCAACTTAAAATTTAAAATTTTGGACTGCTCAAATTCCAATAACTTAGCTTTCATGATCCGTATGCTTCTCCGGCAAGCTTCTCTTTCTTGAACAGCACTTGGTTCATCCTCCATTTTCTTGAACTGCTCAAATCCGCCACGACCGCCTCTCCCCCGACCGCCTCGACCACGCCCTCGGCCTCGTCCATGCCTCGCCCCCTCCCTCTCCCCTCGTGGCGGCTCCGCCGCCACGGGTGCGGATAGGGAGAAGCGCCGCCCGAGGCGACTCGCTGCCACCGCTGAAGAACTAGGATTTCTCCTTCCATGGCGTAAAGAAGAACGGAAGTCAAGACGAAGGGAGAAGAGGAAGTGTGAGTCCATTGTGCCCCTTCCGCCCTTTTTAAAGGGCGAGGTGGGGCTCAACCGCCCAGCCCGCCAATCGGGAAGGAAGGAGGGCAGAGGAGCGGGCCGACTCGCCATCTCCGCCTGCGGACGGCTCGGTTCCCATTTCGCCGCCCACGCACCCCCATGCATGAGGGGCTGTATAAAAAGCGGGCCGAGCGACGGGTGAGGTGACTCGCCGCACCACGCATCACGGGGTGGATGCCCTAATGACCGCACGCGCCGCCCACGCCTCCCACGACGCCGCGACGACGCTGCGGCTGCTACGGGGATGCGCAGATGCGAGTGGATTCGACGCCAGGCCGCGGTGCCCGCAGACGCTTTTGGGCCTGGCCCAACAGCGCCGGCACCGCGTGTGGCCCAGCCTGGAAGTTTGCCGGGAGCATGCTTCACCCAGTCTCAGCACCGCTTCAGAACTTTCAGGTGTTCAGGAGAGCCTTTCAGCCTGCGCAAGCTCCTTCAGCCCTTCTTCATTCTTTTTCAGCTGAGCCGAGCCTTTGCACCAGGTTCCAGGCGGCGGCTCCCCGCATCTTGGCGCGCTAGGGGGAGACCGCCCACACGACACCTATGGGGCCGGGGCCCTTGTCTCAGGCGGCACGAGGGCGGAGGGAGCACAGAGAGCAGATCGAGGCGAGCACGCTGGCGGATTTTACCCAGGTTCGGGCCACGACGGACGCCAGAAACCCTACTCCCGCCTTGGGTTGTATTGAGCTGGAGCTTGAAGAGCTACAAGAGCGCCTACACCGAGCGAGAGTGGCTAAAGATTCAACCCCCCCACGCCAGCATGGGCCTCCTTTATAGTGCAAGGGTCACCGACAGTGTCAACGAGGAGAAAGGGGTAAAATGTAAAAGAGGTGGTAGTTGGAACAAAGGCAGAACAAAGAAGCTACAAAGGCGTGAACAAAGGGTCGCCACCTACTTTGACGGTGGGGGACAAGGGCATTTAATGCCCGCCGACGCCGACCCCTAAAAGCTCCCGCCTTGCGCTCCGGCTCGCCATGGCGATGGATCCACCACCGTGAAGTGCCACCGTGTCCCCAGTTGCACAGCCATCCGCCACGTGTCCTCGAAAGGCCCTGTGGCGACGCTGGGTCGATGAGCCGGAGCGCAGCACACAACAAGAACTCTCCCTAGCAAGCACCTTGCCGGGTCTTCGACTTGCCGGCCCGGAGCTTGCCGGCTCAGAACTTGTCGCCTCCGGCCTCGCCGACGCATATGGCGCCGAGGCGGTCTTCTATGATGTAATCCTCTAGTCTTCCCGGCGCAGCTCCTCGTGCTGTGATCTTGCGTGAGTGATGTAACCTTGAGCCTGAACGGTTTTCCCAAGAAGCTCCGCTTGCTGTGGTCTTGATCTTCTGCCTTGTATACTTTGTTCTTGAATGGCTTGACATGGAGTAGGAAGGTCTCCGCAAGCACGTGGTAAACCCCGCCGCTGAAGTCAGAATCGCCTGCACAAGTTGGGGTACTGAGGTACCCCTACCTTAGTACACCGACATCTAGAGCCCTCTTCTTTGGGAGCTGGGGTCTGGGTCGCGGGTGAGTGTCTTCCCAAACCTCCCATTCTTTTGGTGAGCTTGCTGGTGCTTACGAGGGGATGTTTTGTTCTAGATGACTCTTCTGCTGAGCCCACGACGATGGATGTGGATGCAGAGGCAGCCGCCATGGACGGTGAGGGGGCAGGCTTGTTTGAAGCTGAAAGACATGCGCGCCCACTGCCAGTCCTTCTAGGGGAAACACAACCGGAGGGTGTAGTTGTCTTCCCTCTGGCTAGCGTGTCGTCGCTGCCCACCGTGGGCAAGATCACAACTAGCGACAGTGCCCCATCAACGGTGTCATTGATGACTGCGCCTATAGGGGCCTCCACCGGTCGTACAAGGGAGGAGGAAGTGCACCCTCCGCCCATCACCCCGGAGGCCCCCTTCTTTCTTACCAGGAAGTACAACCCAGAGGTGCCCAAGGAAGCCATGGAGCCCTTGGGGGCTGCTGATAAAGCCCTAAGGCGCCTTTGGTCCACCCTGAGAGAGGTAGGCCTTCCAGTGGAGGCCGGGTTCAAGGTTATGTTTATACCTACCTAGTAGTAGTAGTAGCCCCCGGGGCCGAGTAAGGCAGCAACCTTGGAACCATGCTTCGTTCCAATTGTGCCTTTCTTGAAGTGTTGCCATTGAATTGAATTCAGCGCATTGCTCGTTGGCTCTTGTCGAGGAGAACTGCACCTTGCGTGTGTAGGTCATGGACCTAGAAGGGCGGTTGAACACCTAGCGTCAAAACACCGACGGCATCCAACATCTCTCGGACGATGCCATCTATAAGCATTCTGTATCTATGTACCCACTGTAGCCATTTGCTTCTAGTGATTATTATTTTTAATCTTGGAGCCTTTCTTGTTTATCTTCTGTAACCTCTGTGGAGGCCGACTCCCTTCGCCATGAGCTCATTGAGGCCACCAAGGCCCACACTCAAGCGGAGGAGGCTGAGAAGGCTACCAAGAGGGAGCTAGATGAAGTGCTCTCTCCGAAGCGTAATCTGGTGTTGCATGGAAAACAAAAAAAATTCTACGCACATGCAAGATCTATCCAGGAGATGCATAGCTACGAGAGGGGAGAGTGTGTATATGTACCCTCGTAGACCGTTAAGCGGAAGCGTTTATCACGTGATTGATGTAGTCGTACTCTTCGCGATCTGATCACGATCCAACCGATCAAGTGCCGAACGAACGACACCTCCGAGTTTAGCACACGTGCGACTCGATGACATCTCCTCCTTCTTGATCCAACAAGTGGGAGAGGATAAGTAGATGGGATCACAACCAACACGACGTCGTGGTGGTGATGGTGGTGGTGGAGTACCGACAGCGCTTCGCTAAGCGTCGCCGGGACGAGGCGGTGGAACTACAGAGTAACGGGAGAGAGAGGCGTGCCAAGGGCTTGGTATATCCTCTTGGGGTGCCCCTCCCCTTTATATATATGTGGAGGGGCATGGGAAACAACCTCTCCAAGCCCTAGGGCGCAGTTAAGGGGGAGGGGAGTTGGACTCCAAGTCCAATCCTAGTAATTCCTACTAGGACTCCTTCCTTTTTTGCCTTCCCTAGCTATCATGGGAAACCATGGCCACCTATGGGGCCAAAAGCCCCTTTCTGATTCGGCGGGGGGATAACACGTTGCACAAAGAGCATAGAAGCGTGGAACAGCACGACATAGATCACAAAGGCAGTCTTTACCTAGGTTCGGGCCGCCGTGAGGCGTAAAACCCTACTCCTGCTTTGGTGGACTGATGATGGGGAAATGGTGGTGAGCGCAGCCAGCTTGCCTGGCAGGGTTGCCTCAGGGCGAGAGCAGCTACACGTGTATGAGTGTGTAAGGGTCTGAATCACCCAACCCTTTCTCCGTTTGCAATGTGCCTCCTTTTATGGATCAAGGGGTCACCACAGTGGCAAACTAGTCATTACGCACTGGTTAGATAACAAACAGTGCTATCATACCTAAGTTTGTAGGCTGACAGAGCGCATTAAATGTGCCGCATCACATCACAGCTTTCCCGGCAGGCACTGCCGGGCGGTTTTGCCAGCTTCGCGCCTGCTTGCTTGACACCTCTTAGGACGGGTGTCGCTTGGAGGTATCTTCTATAGGAAGTGGCTGCCATGTGGCAAATAGCAACCACTTAGTCACTTTGGAGCTTGACACCGCATCGATCAACGACGTGCATCGTGATGAGGTGGTGCGGTGGTGTGGTTTGCCTCCGTAAGCCCCGGCAGGCCTGCCGGGATGATCCGAAGGCTTGCTTCCAGGGGTAACCCATTCTTTGCCAGGCTCGCCTGCCCGGCAAGGGAGGGTTTTCCCTTAGCGATATCTTGCTTCCCTGGCTAGTCTTGGTCCTCTTGATGTACACGTTGGTCCTTTGAAGAACTGATCCCTTGTGCTCCAATCTGATCTTGGTGCTGTGATCTTGTTCTTGTGCGTGTGCACTGTATGGGCAACAGACCCAGTGTTTGTTGCACCGACAGGAGCCCCCGGGCCTGGCCCGAATGCGCTACCTGGCGTCATCGGGGTAGGCCCTAACCAGTGCATAAGCAGGGCGTAGAAGTGGCTGGCCCCTTGAGATCTTATTTGCTTCTTCATTAACTCGAGTCCGGGCCAGTTACCGGTTTTCCCGCGCGTCGTGCCGAGTGTTATGGAAAAAACCAGATCGAGGCCTGTAGATTGCCCACGCCCCATGATCACGGGTCATAAACCGCCATCCCACTCGCCTCCCGCCCCAGGCGTTGTTGGTTGGTGTAGAGGGTTGGCTCTGATTCCCCGAGCTGTTGAAGGCGCAGGGAGTCTCTATTGGGGGGGGGGGGCAGGGCGGTTGCTTCTTAGGAGAGAGGCCAGCCCCCTGCATCGTCCCTCTATAAAAGGGGGCAGGAACGGTGCATTTGCTCACACACCTTTCTTATCCCCTTTCCAACTTTCCCCGCTCGCTATGGCCAGAGGGCGTGGACGCTGTGGTGTTCCAGTGGCGGCGACGAGAGCTTCTACTCGACAACATGTCCCTCCTCCTCCGGACAACGTGGAGGGGGCACCCGCCGCGAGAGGAGGAGGGAGGGGGCGAGGTCGCGGTCGTCGTGGCGCTCGAGGAGGAGGAGGATGGGGCGGTGCTCTAATTGCTCCCTCGACGAACGCTCCTCCTCCGCTGGAAGGCCATGTCGGAGATTAGCCACTGGAGTTCGTTATCAGGCTGTACAAGCCTATTCGCAGCCGTTTCCGTTTCCCCACCCCATACGCCAGGGTGATAGAGCTCGAACAGCCGCGCGCACTGAGATTGCACATGAGGGGCCGCGGGAATGGCAGCATACGAGTGGATGTGGATTTCCCAGCTTGGCCCTCATGGTATGCATCTCCGACGCGGTTGGAAGACTTTCGCCTGCGCCCATAGCTTGTCGGAAGGGCACATCCTCCAATTTAAGTTAATGGAGGATGATTTCCTTTCCGACAAGGTTTTTGGGAGCTTGGGTGCTCGCTTAGGGTGCTGCGCGGAGAGCTCGACCGACGATGAAAGCTCCTCCTCGAGCGATTTGCCAGGTATATGTCCATGCAAGGGTGGAATGCCGCTATATTTTTAAATAAAAGAGTTTCCACCGGTAGGCTATCCTGCCGGTACCCTCTATTTTGTTGCCGGTGAGTTGGGCCTACCTGGCACAAATCATGACGAGGGACCAGCCCCCCGCCAATCTTTTTTTCATCAGAGGCCTCTACGACCATCCTGACCGAAGCAGCGTTTGAGCCGAGGGATGGGAGCACCTATGTTTCTAAAAGTGGCGAGGTTTTACTATGCACAGGTCTTTACATACAGAACACGTATGGACAAGAGATAAAAATTATCTGTTTGGCTTGCCGGAGATCGTAGTTTTAGCTCATCTTTCCATCTCCTCTTGGAGGCCAAGTCCTCGACTGGGGCCTACTGTTTATGCAGATAAAAATGATGCCAGATGCGATCTTATCTACATGAACATGCGATGGTCATGAAATGCTCATGCATGCATGCAACTAGTCGGGGGCCCCAGCGCTTCATTTATTTCTCTGTTGCTCAGGGTCTGCGCCTGGCTTTGTACAGGGGTTACATGCAACTGAGGCAAGGCCTGTACAAAAGGGTGGCTACCGGGCAGGGCCCGACAGCCGCGCCATATAGGTAGAACTTTCGAAGATGCTCAATATTTCATGAGTTTTGCAATTGAATGCCATCTCCGGTCTCCAGACGGACTGCGCTAGGTCTGGTGACTCGTACTACCCGGTAAGGGCCTTCCCACTTCGGCGTCAACTTGTTTGCACCCTTGGCGGACTGAACGCGCCTAAGGACAAGGTCGCCTTCCTCAAAACACCAGGCATTAACCCTGCGACTGTGATAGCACCGCATGGCTTATTGGTAGCGCGCAGCACGTGTAGCAGCCCGGAGACAGTTCTCTTCGAGAAGCACAACATCGTCACGCCGGTGCTGATGCTACGCTACTTCATCGTAGGCAAGCACTCTAGGCGACCCGTAAATGAGTTCCGTGGGGATAACTGCTTCTGCCCCATAAACTAGGGAGAAGGGAGTCTGCCCGGTAGCTTGATTTGGTGTCGTTCTGAGTGACCAGAGAACTACCGGCAGCTCATCGATCCATCGCCTGCCGCACTTATGCAGCATATCAAATGTTCTTGTCTTGAGTCCTTGCAACACTTCAGTGTTCGCCCTCTCAGCTTGTCCATTGCTTCTGGGATGTGCAACAAAGGCAAATGAGATCTTGCTTCTAAGGGCATGAACGTATTGCATGAAGGCGCGACTCGTGAACTGGGTGTCATTGTCGGTGATGATTCAGGTAGGGACCCCGAAGCGGCACACCAATCCTTTCAAGAACTTGATAGCTGACTAAGCAGTTACCTTTCTCACGGCATCTACTTCCGGCCACTTTGTAAACTTTTAGATGGCAACGAACAAGAACTCAATGCCCCCAGCTGCTCGGGGGAAAGGGCCGAGGATACCCAGTCCCCAGACTGAAAACAACCATGACAAAGGGATTGTTTGAAGAGCTTGTGTAGGCAGATGGATGTTCTTGGAATGGAACTGGCAAGCTTCACACTTGGTGACTAGCTCGACCGCATCTTGGAGGGCTGTGGGCCAATAGAATCCTTGCCGGAATGCACTACAAAAAGAAGACACATCCGTGACATTTTGGGCTGAACGAATTTTTTTTCTGTCATACTTATGACACTTCTATGACGATAATTGTGACAAAATCTGGTATCATCATAGATGTGGTGGGGTCCTACTTCTATGACAAAAAATCATGAAAGAAAATGGGCTTTTCGTCCTGGGCGGGACGGAGACGCAGCTGCATGACATTCTTCGGGCCGTCCATGACGGAGAAAACTATGGTAGAGGCGAGGGCGAGGAAAATATCGGGGTGTTCCTGGTTACGGTGGGTGGTCGGGGCCGAGCGATGCGAGTTTCTCTTGTACACGCACGCGCGTGGGTGCGAGGCGTTGGGCTCTAACTGAACCCGAGCGAGGCATTGGGCTCTAATCAACCCGAAGCGACAGACCGCAGCTACGCGTTCTGAACCCGAGCGATCGATCGATGGTCGTTAATCAACCCGATCGAGCGATTCTTCGCCATTACCGCTAATCGAAGCCGATCGATGCCTCTGGATGAACAAAGCGAGCTTTGGGGGGTTGGATGAACAGTTCCCGATGGGGGTAGATGAACAGGACCCCATGGTGTTGCCTCTGGATGAAAAGGACCCCGATCGATCGAGCCGATTGGGGCTGGATGAACAGGACTCTGTGGAGGGCTGGATGAACAGGACCACCCCGTGGAGGGCTGGATGAACAGTAGATGGTGGAGGGCTAGATGAATAGTAGCCCGTGGAGGGGTGGTTGAACAGGAGCCCGTGGAGAGGGCTGGTTGAATAGTAGCCGGTGGAGTAGCGCGTGGTGGAGGCTGGATGAACAGGACCCCCGTGGATGAACAGTCACAGGTGGAGACTGGAGGAGGTCGAAGGTGGATGAACAGTAGCCCGTGGAGGCTGGAGGGGTCGACGGTGGAGATGAACAGTATCCCGTGGAGTCCCATTTTGCGATACGCCACACCCCTCCCGATGAACAGGATCCCCGTTTCGACCGTAGCGCTCCAATACAAGTCCGTTTCCTTCGTTTTGCGGTACGCCACACCCCTCCCGATCAATAGGACCCCCGTTTTGACCGTAGGAGGTCTGTTTCCTCTGTTTTGCAGTATGCCAGACCCCTCCCGATAAACAGGATCCCGTTTCGACCGTGGCCGATCAAACACAAGGCTATTTCCTCCATTCTGCGGTATGCCAGGCCTCGTTTCCATCGGTTGTTCCGTCCAGGCCCTCCCGATGAACACGACAACGACGCTGTTTCTCCGTTCCGACCCAGCCATGTACACGAGCCCTAGCCGTACATACACGCGAGTAGGTGTTCGAGACCCCGCCCATATGTACGTACGTGGCCGTATTTACTTTCTTGCACTCTGGCCACTGTACGTACGTGTATATGCTACGTGCGCGCCTCTACTACGACACGTGCGCGACTCTACATCGACCAGTATGTACGTACACGTTCGCAACCAGAATGACAACGCTACATACGCTTCGACCAGGTGGGTCCCGATTGTCAGGCACTTCCTTGCGTGCGAAGATGTAGCTGGTGGGTCCCAGCAGTCAGGGGGCGAATCATTTTTTTTGCCCAGACGCACTTCCTTGCGTGCGAAGATGTAGCTGGTGGGTCCCAGTAGTCAGGGGAAATGTTTTTTTCGCGAAATACGGTGGCCCGTCCGGTGGGTCCCCGTTGTCAGGTGGAGGAATAATTATTTTGCACGTAATAAGGAGGCACTTCCTTGCTGCGGCCGTGGACCCAGCTGCCAGCCTCTCTACATACAGTACTCTTCCGATGAAAGTCGGTCGTTGACCACATTGACCACACCACGCCGAGAGCACGAAGGCGGTGGACAATGGCGAGGCCTAGGAAGGGGACGACGCGGAGCCAGGGAAGACGCAGGAGTGGATGCCCACGCGGGGAGGAGTACGAGGGGTCACTAGTTCGGCTGCGGTGTGAGGCTGCCATCGCCTCAGAATAACAGGGGGTGTGGGTGAGTAAAGGGATGGTCTGGCCAGCAGTGGGAGTAGTAGGGGGCGGTGAGGCCTCCATGACATCACAACCGGCCACGGGAGGCAGGAGCACGAGGCACGACCGACGCTGGTTTGGGCGGCTGGAGCAATAAGACCAGAGGTTGCAGAAGCACTACGGCCGTTGGATGGACATCGTACGGTCACTGGAGCTAGAATCATGCATATTGACTAAGTTGACAAAGCCCTCCATCCCCATCAACTTAGTAGGCCCACAAGTCAGCCTCCCACTAGACTGGATCCCAGCTAGCAGGGGGAGTATTTATTTTTTGTGCGTAATAAGGAGGCACTTCCTTGCATGCGAAGATATAGCTGGTGGGTCCAAGCTGTCAGCGGCGGTAATGTTTTTTTCGCGAAATACAGAGGCCCTTTTGGTGGGTCCCACATGTCAGGTGGAGGAATCATTATTTTGCACGTAATAAGGAGGCATTTCCTTGCCTGCGGCCGTGGACCCAGCTATCAGCCTCTCCACGCACAGTCCACTTCAGATGCATGTCGGTCGTTGACCATGTTGACCAGGCCGCGCCGAGAGCACCAGGGAGGTGGACGACGGCGAGGCCTAGGAAGGGAACGACACTGAGCTGTGGAAGACTCGGCAGCTTGTTTCCCACGCTGAGGGGAGTACTGTTGCACGAGGGTTTACTAGTTAAATCTTTCATCGCGGAGAATAACAAGAGGTGTGGGTGAGTAGAGGATGGCTAGGCAGCGATGGGAGTACGGTGGGCGGTGAGGCTGCTGGCAAGACACACCGGCCGTGAGGAGGAGGGAGCAGCAGTCCCTTGGCGCTTGTTTGAGTATTTGAGCAGAAGAGCAGAGATTGAAGAAGATGATGGCCGTTGGATGGACATCCAACGATAACGCTATATCGCCAACCTTTTTTAGGAGAGTCTCAAATCTGTGGAAAACAACATACAGCCCATCTGCCATTATTTCTAATAATTTACATCCCATTTGCTAATTCTTAAGGTTTTTTTGGAGCCCATATTCTTTTTGTTAGCATTACAGCCCATATTGTGGCCACGGTTAAAAAATTATATGCAATTTTGCATATTTCGGTACGGTCCGAACTATTTTTAATGCCAAAATTTCGAGTCACGTTCAAACTAATTTTAAAAATAAATATATATCAATATAAAATCCAACAAATTGTCCATGCATAAAAATCAATGCAATTTAAAATCTCAAAAGGAAAAAAAGAAATTTGAAACTAATTGCCGGTTTGATGTGTTTTAAAAATGTACATCCCATTTCTCATTACCGATAGGCCATTTTCTCAGCCAGCCGAATGAAGCTCTCCTCGTCTTGAAAGATTTGCAACCCAACAGGCATGACAAAGCGACTTACTTGGCAAATCACAAAAAAACTGGGTTGTGGCCATGGACCCAGCTACGGCCGTGGACCCAGCTGTCAGCCTCTCCACGTACAGTACTCTTCTGATGGAAGTCGGTCCTTGACCACATTGACCACGCCACGCCGAGAGCACCAAGGCGGTGGACGATGGCGATGCCTAGGAAGGGTATGACGTGGATCCGGGGAAGACGCCCACGCGGAGAGGAGTACGAGGGTTCACTGGTTCAGCTGCGGTGTGAGGCTGCCGTCGCCGCAGGGCCTGGCTAGCGGTGGGAGTAGTCGGGGGCGGGGAGGCCTCAACGGCAACACAGCCGGCCACTGGAGGCAGGAGCAGGCGGTCTCGCCGGTGCTGTTTTTGGCGGCCGATGCAAGAAGAGCAGCGATTGAAGAAGCAGCAGGACCGTTCGATTAAAATCCAATGGTTACTGCTGCTAGAATCGTTTGTTGACTAAGTTGACAAGCCCTGCGTACGCGTCGACTTAGTAGGCCCACAGTTCAGCCTCCCAACCGGTGCGCCCCAGATGCCAGTGGGAGGAATCATTTTTTTCGCGTAATAAGGAGGCAATTGATTGCGTGCGGCCAGGCCAGCGGAGGGAGTAGGGTGGGACGAGGAAGCCTGTGCGGCATCACAGCGGGCCACAAGAGGAGGGAGCAGGCGGTCCCGCCGGCGCTAGTTTAGGCGGCTGGAGCAGGAAGATCAGATATTGAAGAAGCACGTCGGCCGTTGGATGGACATCCAACAATCACTTCTGCTAGAATCGTGTGTTGACTGATAAACCCTTGCGTAAACAAGTCCGCCTCGAAATCTATGGCGTGTACATCCCATTTGCTATTATTATTATAATTTTTACTCATTTTCTAATTCATATGGAATTTATTGCAGCCCGTTTTCCATTTTTAGAATTGCTGCCCATTTTCTGGTCCGTACCAGGGTTAAAAAATTAACTAAATATGTGGGAAATTTTGAAAATTCGCAAAGTTTTGCTGGGGAAAAAAATATTCTTAATCCAAAAATTAGTAGCCATACTAAAACAAATTTGAAAATAAATTAGTACAATGTCATGTTAAATCCAATGAAATACTCCCTCTGTCCCAAAATTCTTGCCTTAGATTTGTCTAAATACGGATGTATCAAGTCACGTTTTGGTCTTAGATACATCCGTATCTAGACTACTCTAAGACAAGAATGTTGGGACGGAGAGAGTATAAGATATCAGTGAAGAAAAAAAACAAAAAAAGAAACTAATATCCCATTTGCTATAATTTTTTTTTGGAATTTTCAACCCCTTTTGATATTACTTTTAACAGACACTGACCATACTCTTTGGCCAGGCCGGAATGCATCCCTCCTCGTCTTGAAAGATTTGCAGCCCAGTAAGTCGGAGAAAACAAATAGGCCTAGCTTGGGTATTCTTCAAAAAGGAATACTGGGCTACCTATTTCCCAAAGAAAAAACTGCTGGGCTGGCCATGTTGTTAGACGGGCCACAGAGACCGCACAACCCAGTTTATAGCCTGCTCCTCCGAATTACTACTAAAAAAGTTGTGCAATTCTATCGTTAATTGACTATACGTTGAAAATAATGTGTGTCCCAGATATTAGCAGGGTGGATTAGAGTAAAGAAACAAGGGGTTCATCTGAGTAGTAAAAGAGGCGCTTGCTTGTGTTCAGGAGTGGAACTGGTGGGTCCGTACTATCATACTCACAACTACAGTCCTCTCCCGATTCACTATGTTGACAGGGACCATTTCAAAAAAAACTATGTTGACGGGGTCGGAAGGCGGCGCCGCGACGAGCGCACCAAGGCAGAGGATAAAGTGTTGTCGCCAATGTGCTGCGCTGGGTTGGACATTCTTATTGAAAAATAAAAATGGACCGGATCTATTTATGATGTTGACTACGATTTGCATGGGTCCGCTAGTTGGAGGAAGAAAATGCTGGGAGAAAGAAGACTGGTCGCTCTCTTTGCCGAAGAATAATATGGACACTATCATAGGAAATAATATCCTCCTGTTAAATCGTGAATTTAAAGAACTGGTGCATGAGCATTTAGCTCTATTTATTTATTTACTTATTTATGTTTAGGGGACCATGAGCATGTACCTGGGCCGGATTCATGTGAGAGCCTCACTTCCAGTTAATTATGGGCTTCTCTATTGGGCCTTCATCAGTGGGCTGCATGTTATCAACAAGCGGAAAATGTGTTCCGTACAAAAAATAGTATGCACTACGTATGGTACGGGGCACTAAAGGATCGAACCGTGCAATGACTTCTAAAACATTGTGTTTGTCATTGTAACAACACATTTCTTCAACCAATAGACGAAATATACTACTGATTGTACATTGAAAACAGCAGCAGCAGCAGCCAGGGCTGGTGGTGCAACAGAAGCAGTAAGCAGGCCGGAAGAGTGAAGACGCAGCTCTCTCTTCCAAACGAAACATCAGCCATCATTACAAAAGGGCTACCAAAAAAGAACAAGTGTATGCATCAAACTAAATAAAGATCCTACTACACCAAGTGTACGCATCTAACTAACTGGCTCAGTTAGACATTACTATTTATTAAGCTGTGGAGATTGGCTGACGGCTTGAACCAGATGGGTGCCTGACGGGGGAAACTCTAGCCAGCAGGTCGAAGTCTGATACTTGCGATCCTCTCTCCTACTTTGGGCTGCAGAGCATGGTGGCACATATCAGAGTATAGTGCATGCAGAGACGCATGGTACGCTGTGTACACACAGTTTTGCCTGATGAACGAAACTGCGCTGCCATCATGATCCTTGCCGTCGGTTATTTCCTGGTTAATCAAATAATTCAGTCCGACAAACAGAGAGCTTGTACCAAGGCTACTTACCAACCTCCAGTCAGAAATTCCTAAAGGCCCAGAGAAGTCGGGATCCTGCTCAAAGACCTTGCAGTGACTGCGATTGTATTCCGTGAAACAACACGCCCGGTACGTGCGAACAATCATCAATCGTTCACCGTCGTCTAATCGAGCTAGGAACCACCTGTAACTGCCATGCCTCTTTTCTTTGAAAGGTTCTGGGATTAGGAAGGGTAGGGGCACCAGGCAGTGTACAACATCATATCAAGTGGGAGTCAAATAACCCTAAAAAAAGTTGGGGTCAAATAAAAAAGGGCTCTTGATGTAGTCAATCTTAAGAACAACATGTTATGAGCATGAATATTTTTTCAGTAAATGTTGACAGTAATATAAGCAAGCCATCATGATATCATAGGAAAGTAACATACTGCTGTAACAGCCATTTGTAGCGATGACTGGAGTAGGCCAGCAATACGTCCAACCATAGAAGGAGTCGACAGCGTAAATGAAGCCCTTGTGTTCAATGGCATCAAAGAACGATGGAGGATGTATGATCCTGCGATGGATGTGCAGATTTACCCACTTACCGCAGTGACCTGTCAGATAGGCGAGACGGCGCTTGAAGAACGCAATTAGCCTGAAGTCTTTATAATTCACAGATCTTGTGGGCACTTGGCAGATTACAACCTTGAGCAAATCAAAATTGGTATCATGTTCGCTACTGTAAGATTCCGAGTATTCTGGGCTGCGATGCCAAAGCAGTGCAGTGTTAATCAAAGGAAGGGGGATCAATCGCCGGGTGTAGACCTCCGTGAGCATCCAGCTGCCGCGACCGTCGACGAGCACCATCCAAGACGTGTTCATGCCGACCCAGTACATACTGTTAATGTAGTTGAGGGTGACGAGGATCGGATCGAAGTCAAGGGGGTTGATGCTCGCCACCCTATGATCGTTATGCTGCATGGCACACTGTTTCTGAAGATCAGGCGGCATCAACAAGCAAGGAGCTGGCTTAAAAAGCTCCGGCCTGAGGGCTTTGAGTAAACGGTACAGCCCTGACAAGCACGCGACGAGCGGCATGGTACTGAGATTGTCCACACGCGAAACAATGAGCTTGATACCTCTGTGGGGAGCGAATTCCAGCCACTCTTTCGGTGGACGCTGCTCGGTTCTGCCATTTTTAGTGCTTGGGTTTCGGACGAGGGGGGGGGAGGCGCCTTAGCGAGGATGGAAGATTGGACGAGGGGGGGGCGCCTTTGCGGGGATGGAAGAGAGGACAAAGATGGAAAAGCGAATATGTCATGCGGGAAGTGGACAGGTGATGATGACTATAGCATGCCGCTTGACTTACGAGACACATACCAGCAGCGTAGGGTCATATCGAAGTCAGACAACATGCTTGAGTGATCACAGTACTGGTACTCCCTACAGTACCTACTACTATGCCCTAACTTGCTTGAGTAGAGTAGTAGTGGAGTAGGACTCTTCTCTACTACTAGCATCGGCGGATTAGTATTTGCTAATCTAAAATAGTTACAAACTTCAATGCCCGAGCGTGGAACGACTACGAACCGCCATCGGTGCTAACTCCAATCCCCAGCAAACGTTCGCAGGGAGACATGGTAGTTGCAAATGCCCGCGACGCAGTTACAGTACGTGTGTAAGGGTGGCGGTTTTGTCAAATACTATGGCTTAAAAACAGGCCACCGTCGGTTGGAAATCTAACGGTTATGTGGGATTCGCCAGGATTGAGCTCGTGCCGAACAATCGCCAGATATCATTACTAAAAAAAGGGTTAAAACACCCGGGGCTATAACTTGCACCGGCTGACCACTAATAATGATACTAACATAGTTTTAAAATGGTCAAAGACCATGTCTACGTGTTGTTTGGAATTATATGCAAAAAAATTAGCAAGATGCCCGTGCATTTCACGGAACATCAAGGTGCATTTTTTTACAAAACACCTGTTGTGATTGACCCATGCAGGAGTAATCCCATGTGTAAAAACTAATGATATCTTGAGAATTTTATCAGAAAATGGTATGGACCATTTCATCGAAAAATGATATGTCGAGAAAGATGATAGAGGTGAGGAGGAGTGGGGCGTGGTGGTGACTGGTGGTCGGACTGGGCGGAGGCATGGGGATGGACGACGCCGGCAGATGCCACCATGCCAGATTGTTCTAAAGACTTCCTTTTGTAATTGCTCAGCAATGAGGTTGTGGGAGATAAGGATGAACGAGGCAAGGCCTTTTTTGTAAATGTGGAGAGAAGTGCGGGTATCTCTTGTAAATTTGTCATAGTTTGCTTTCTATCCGTCAGATATAGATCGGACAGTCTATATTATAAGATGGCAGGCACACCATCATCACCAACTCGGTTTTTCTCTACTCCTACTCCTACTCCTATAAAAGACTCAGTTGGTGATGATGGTGTTTCTGCCATCCGCCATGTCTGACCATTAGATCTGCATCTAACGGCTGTGATGTAAGTTGTGGCCTTTTGCAATAATTCCCACTTCTCTGCTCCAGTTTACACAAAACCCTTAGTATCTTGAAGCCAACCACATTCCTCCCTTACTTCATCAAAACAATCCAAAGAATATATTTGGAGTGAAACATAAGATATCTTTAGTGATATGTATATCAAAAGTAAACCGTTTTCTTTCAAATTTGTGAATATGTATTATTCTACTTTGGATCCGTTGCAACGGACGGGCTTATTGTTATAAAGGTTCATCTCTTGCATTCTCCGCAACCAACACCTAGTGTACTGGTCCAGGCCAGATGCTCGCAGTGCGATGACCTGAGTTCGAATTCTATCCTAAACTTTAGCTTTTTTTTAATATATACTACTTCTTTCGCTACTGTACTGGCAGTGGAACCCACGGAGTACTTAGAATACAGGATGAAGGATGGATTTGTTTCTTTTAACTTTTCAGATGAATCAGAGCCAGCCGCAAGTCATGTACTTTGTCTCGACAGTGGAACCCACAGAGTACTTAGAATACAAGATTAAGGATGCAATTAACTTTTTATAGAGGGAGAATCATACACACAATTAACTCAAATGGATTGGACGTGACTCTATTATTCTCCAACGGCAACCGACAAATTTCCTCCCGCGGGCCGGAGTAGGTTTCTTGGTTTGCATGCGGGTTTAACGAAGGGGTTTGATGGAGGCGAGGAGGCGTGTTCAGCTGGGCGTGCGGTGGACGGCGCAGTACTTTTTGATTTGACAACTACAACTAGTATATTATAAAAAAACAAAGAAGAGCAGTAGAGATAGAGATAAGAATAGAGACTAGGGAGGATCACCATCTACTGCATCGTGGGCTACTCCTGCGCTGCATTCGGCGGCCACAATGTCCCCTATAGCCACTCCCTCCTGCGCTCCATTCGGCGGGTGCTTTTGAAATTTGGGGAGCGCACTCTCGCGACTGCTAGCAGCGACGATTTCACCGACGACGACTTCTTCCCCGACCTCGGCAACCTCTTCCTCAATGACATGGGCGACAACCTCAACGCCAAGGGTGCTGCTCCCATTGCACCGTATGTGTTTCTGTCCTTCCTGTTCGAAATCATGGTAGAATTCATGTTTCTAGTCTGTGTCCTAGATTCGATCTGTTCATCTACTATCCTAGTTCGCATGATTAGTTTAATCTCTGTTATAGCCGTCATGATTTATTTTGTGCTTATTCGGACTAAATCTCATAGTAACTTGCTCATATATTCAACTGGCGGAACATCCCCTATAGCCACTCCCGTTTCATGGACGGACTGGTCGATGCCTCCAAGGAGCCCTTTATCTACTGCTATGAGTGCCCGGTGCCGTTTTGGGGCTCGCCGGCGGACATCGTGCATCACCTGACGCAGGCGTCCGGCGTGCCAAGGAGGTTCACCTGGACATCTGCATTATCAAGTTAAATATTGATCATTAGTCTTCGCTCAATGTAATCCACTGTCTAAGCATGTGGAGACTTCTATGCATGATCTTGCTCTTTTGGAGTATCGCGCATGAATAAAAGTGTATCCATTTATGGTTTAGTCTAGAATCTTTCATGTATGAAATTTTACTACAGTACCGGTGAAAGACTTATGATGAACCATTTCTTACATATCCTCTGCCCCCTTCCAAGTCATCCTGATTTAATCCCTCCGTCGGTCCGTCTAGGTGTATAAGGGCATGGTCAATACTTAAACAGTATAGCCAACTGTTGACTATAAGAAAGTGCCATGTCATCTGTAGCCAACATGTATAACAATGGACATCTGCATTATCAAGTTAAATGTTGATCATTAGTCTTTGCTCAATGTAATCCATTGTCTAAGCATGTGGAGACTTCCATGTATGATATTGCTCTTTTGGAGTATCGCGCATGAATAAAAGTGTATCCATTTATGGTTTAGTCTAGAATCTTCCATGTATGAATTTTTACTACAGTATTGGTGAAAGACTTATGATGAACCATTTCTTACATATCCTCTGCCCCCTTCCAAGTCATCCTGATTTAATCCCTCCGTCTAGGTGTATAAGGGCATGGTTAATACTTAAATAGTATAGCCAACTGATGACTATAAGAAAGTGCCATGTCATATTTAGCCTACATGTATAACAATGGATACTCAAAAACTAATTCTTGATGATCATTTCTTGCAAAGCACAATAAGAGTTATTTCTTCACAAGTTTTGGATGCAGGTTGAACAGTTGAATGCTTTAGTTTGCAAAAGATACCTTTTTATCTATTTCACCCGGATGTTTGTGAGCTCCAGAGATGAAATAATATCCGAAGAAACCTATCGATACCCGTTACACATGAGATGACCCCCACATCCTTTGTCAAAATAAACAACTCCCCGAGCAATGCATTTCATTCTTCCGTGCATCCGTGCAATGCACGGGCACCTTACTATAGATTAGTACAACCAAAAGTTGAACTAACATTATATATAGTACGATAAATGATGATGCATGTCACCTAAAATTATATCATTGAAAACTATGTTCAAATACGAATCCAACAATATTGTTTTTGTTGACATGCACTAACATTTTGTCAGTTAAATCTTCAGTCAAATTCAATGGGAGATAAACCACGACCGATGTAGTACTAGTGTAGAGGGCGGCGCTGCACGGGAGTCTCACCCCGCTCGTGGCGCGGCAGTAAAGCCGTCATATCACAAAACCCAACCACTCCCAGTAATAAGTGGCCTGGTAAAATAAACGGACAAGCAACCATCACATACCTTAGTCTTTTTTGCATTTCATCTGTCTGCATTTACTTTCTCCGGTTCATCTCGCACACTCGATCCCTAGCTACTACTCCTAGTATCCCTAGCTACTACTCCTAGGGCTAGTTCTTTTGGCGGCTTCCCCAGCTTTTCCCATAAGACTAGTCATAGTGGAGAGTAACATTAAGGCGTCTCACTCATTTATTTGGGCTTCTAAACTACCACTAGTAGTACCTCCATCCTGGTTTATTTCTTACCATTGTAATTTGTGCTAAATTTTGACCAAAGATTTAACTGATAAAATGTTAGTGCATGTGACATGCACTAACATTTCATTAGTTAAATTTATGATCAAAATTTGACACAGATTACAATGGGGACCAATAAACCAGGACGAAGGTAGTAGTTATGGGATTACTAATCTAGAAGCCTAAAAGAACTGGCCCCTGGTACTCCTACTAGTAGTAGTACTCAAGTTGGAATTCCAATTGGACGACACAACTTGTTAGGCAAAAAATTGGATACAGGGTGTAGGAAGCGGTTTGGGAATTTGCATGCCTTTCCCACCAGTGAGATACTCCGTACAAAGTACGATAGAGAAATAACCACAAAGAAGGAAGCTAAAAGTAAACAATCAAACGAGCATTTTTGCATTTGTTGTGCATTGAATCGTTTCACAAGCTTGACTAGTGCTGTTTTTCTACTTTTACAAAAACCGCATCGTAATGTTAAAACGTGCATTTGCACGTACATAAGTAATAGTAGTACTCCCTCTGTCTAGGTGTATAAGTCTTCCCTCCTTCTTGGTCATGGTGCACAACCAAAGATAACTGATCGACCTAGAAGGAGGGACTAGCACAGTCTGCAAGCATATATAGAGAGAGAGACGTGTAGTGCGATAGTATATAGTAAAGTTTGTGCTATATGCACGTACTTACAAAATGCGTACGAATACACAAGGTTTCCAAACTTTCCCTTTTACATATTTAATTAAGGACGCTAATAATTCCTGAACGTTCGGGATTTATCATTAGCGTCCCAAAACTAATGAGATCGCCTTACGAAACAAAAATTATACTTCTACTAAAAGCCACGGCGCTTGCAGGAGCGCTTGCGGCGCGCCACGAGTGCCCTCGTGCGTGGTCGTTTCCCAGCTCGCCGACACAACTCCTCTTCCTCAGCCTCGCAACTCGCGAGGTGCTGATTGGCGACTTGCCGGCGGGCGAGCGCGATCTCACCTGTGTGGTGATCCGCTCCAACAGGTACTCCTCCTCGCTGGAAGCATGCACCCGGTCCACGTACCGCCTTCTGCCAAAGAGCCAATTGCCTGACTGTCTCGGACGCGACATAGACCTGCCAGGCAGCTTGTCCCGCAGTGCGCTTCTCTTCCTCGACCTTCTTCTCCGCCTCTATTTTGGCGCACTCTGCTGGAGGCAAAGCCTCCCACAAGGCAACATCCATTTCTTTCCAAACCTCCTCAAGGCTGGGGGGCTCGGCGGGCGGCGCGGCATTCTCCTCGTAGCGGGGAGCCGACGCGTCCTCCGACACGCGTGCTGGAAGATTGGGAACACCGACGCGTCCACCTCGACGCGTCGCGGCAAGGAGCGAAACACCGACGCGTCCTCCTCGACTAGTGGCAACGAGGAACGGAACGGCGACGCATCCACCTCGACGCGTCGCGGCGAGGAGCGGAACACCGACGCATCCTCCTCGACAAGTGGCAGCGAGGAACGGAATGGCGAGGCGTGACCGTCCACGCGGTGCAGCGAGGGGCGCCTAGGGCTTGGGAGGGGTGATGCCATGGTGGTCGACATGAGAGGGATGGGGAGGAGATAGCGATGAACGTGAGCATTCTTCCGAATGTCATGGGAGGCGCAGTATTTATAGCGAGCAATGGCACACCTACGTAAGATATGGACTGAGCTGCACTGACTTAACTGCAGGTCCAGTTGCGTCACTAACATGTGGGCCAGACCCTTGTTGGGCCCATACGTCAGTGACCCAATGCACCTGCAGTTAAGTAACTGAAGCAGTGTCCCGGAAGATATGTTGTGTGATTAACTTAGTAATAGCTACGTGGGCATATTTGTTGGAGTAAATTACGGGGGAGGGAAGGGGTGGAAATATTGTTGGTCACAACGGATTGGACGAGCGCGAGGGGACGAGAGTCATGCATGCAGATTTTTTCCACACGGGGTGGAGTGGTTGGACTGGCGGAGGGAGAAGGAGAGTCTGGCAGGCATATTGTTTCCACACATGGAGAGGAAAAGATTTGGAGACGAACGGGCTTCCTGCAGGTATGGGGAATGGTGCATAATAAGTCTCATCTTGCATGCCGGGCTTGGTATAGTCTCAAGTCGTTAAAAACATACACGCCCCACACATGTTCATATTTCAAGGTGCACTAAATTATTGCATGCGATGATTAAGGCTGGCCATAATGGTGGTATCTTAGCTGGTATCATGCACACCGGAATAGCAAACATGCTGATGTGGCAAAGAATTCAAGAAGAGAGGGGGGTTAGAGTAACTAGTGTTCATGCATGCATTGGTAAACACATTTTTTGTGAAGAACGACAGCATTAGTTGAGTACTTTTGCAGACAACAAAAACTATTCCATCGCCTCTATCTTGCTAAGAGTAGGTGAAAATTTTGAATCGAGCCCTTTAAACTAGATGGGAGGTAGTAATACTCTAATAGCTAACGTTGGTCCTGTTTGGATCCATGTGTTAGAGTTAGTTTGGGTTAGTTTCAACTCAGCTAACCCAAAAAAATCTAACCCACCGAAGAGGTGCTTATTTTGGTTAGTTCTTCTCGGGACACTAAAAAAAACACATTTTCCTCTCGCTCTCCCCGCAGAAGATCCCTCCCCACTTCCTCGAAGCTTCTCGTCCTCTCCCTCCCTCCCTCCCTCCCTCAAGCACCGCCCATGAAGGCACCTCGCGTATCCGCGCTCCATCTAACCCTATCATCCAAACACCTCTTTCGCTAGAGTTACTTCAGGGTTAGTTCAGGATTAGAATCTTTAACTCATCTAATAGTAGTTCTTATACTCATTATAATCTGTATTGTAGATATTGATATTTTTAGTATTAATTTGGTCAAACACTTTACAAACGGTTGACAGAAGTAAAAAGGACCAGAGGGAGTATCATGCATGTGGAGTAGGCAAAAAATTGCTCATTTATAGCCGGTCAAAGTCTCAAATGGCGCGACCGTGCAAGGGAGGTGAAGGTCGTGGGAGACGCGACGGTTGACGGAATTAAGTGAAGTTACCCACACGCCGGCATGGCGTGCGAACAGGCAGAAGCTATACCGTCAGGCCTATGATATGGGTCTAGTAGACATGACATCTAGTGGGTCCCGCATAGTTCTCAAGAACTCTTTGGGGGCTTGCAGCCGTTTATCCACTGGGCAAGCCAGCAACCCCACGCCATTCGCACGCCCTACTCGTCCCCGTCTTCTACTAGTACAGTACCTTACAACAGTTCGCTCCCAATTATCCCGTCCTTTCACATTACACCAGTTCAACTTCTCCTAACCCTCCTCCAAAATCCATGGCCTCCCAAATCTCCATGGTCGCCGCTGAGTACCAGGTTAGAGCCATCACCGGTGATGAGTTCTTCATCATCTACACATGTGGATCCGCGACGGTGAAAGCATGCCTTGCTCACTTCCTACGCATGTTCAACAGTTCAACGGATGAGTGTGTCGCTGGGCTAGATGTTGAGTACACCACAGTCCTGCAAAGAGAGAAGAAACTAAAGGAGGCAAAGAAGAAGAAGCCCTCCGTGATCCAGGTTTGCGTACATAACGTGTGCTTGGTCTACCACATATTCCATGCCGACGTTGAGTGCCAGGATTTTAAGAACTTCCTCAAGGACAAAAGAGTGAAATTCGTTACTGTAGACTTTAGAAACGACACGGATGTCCTGGGTCGGATAGGCCTCGTTGTAGGCTAGCCCTTCGATCTCTAGAAGGCAAGCCTGGTGTCCTCCTGTCAGCCTTCAATGCTGACCCTAGTAGCAGCCATGATTGATCCTTCGTACGCTAAACTGAAGAAACCTCACCACGAGTTTCATCATGCATGGGAGTCGAAGACATTAGATGAAGATCACATCCTGTACGCAGCATTGGATGCCTACCTTTATTTAAATATCTACAAGGGTTGGATGAAGAAGCAGAGCCCAGTGTCCGGTTCAAGCAAAGAAGCGTCGATTAAGAGGAAGAGGAAGAGGGACGAGGACGAGGATGAAGTCGAGGACGTGGACTCGGACTCCGAGTAGGTGGCGAAGCCGTCGCTCATCTTTGGTTCTCTGCGATTGTCAAGCGAGACTAGTTGCTAAGTTTATTTTCAAGGGTGTGTTGTGCTGAGGCCCCAGCAGAACTATTGTTATGTTATTTCTCGTTATTTGAACTCTTTAGTATGTACAGTAGTACTAGTACTATGTCTTACTACTTTTCTTCTTGCAGTTGGTACTACCGCTCGTATCTTCGTGTTCCTACTGTACTTAATATGTTCGTACTAGTTGTATAATTTGGGTCAGTCAATTTGTGAAAGAAGTTCGACGGAGCGAAGGAAGAAGACGACAGAGAAGCTACCCCAGTATCCATATTAGGGTGGCAGGGTGCCCATGATCTATCTTATGAGTGTTGGGTGTGGAATGCAGTTCGCCGGAAAAAATGGATCGTGCCCGGGGTTAAACGGATGGCGGGGGTGGGGGGCATGGCGGTGGCAGGCGGTTCAGGGGAGGGCGCGGCAACGGCGGCAGGCGGTTAGGCGTGTGGCGGGCTGAGAAGATGAACCGTGCATCAATTTCGGAGGTTGAAGAAGCCCTTCTAGCCATCCATGTTGCATCAAACGGCTCACAAGAGTCGACTGACCCAAATTGCTCCTTTAGATTGCAAGATCCACATGGCATTCAAGGTTTCGAAGGTAGATTCCGCATCTGCACCTAGTTTGCGGGCTCGACGCGCGCGCGACCGGCTTCCGCCGCGACAACCACCATGCGCGCCTGCTCCGCGCGGGTGGAGACAACAATGACACGCTAGTTCCTTCTCGCCGACGTGTTGGAGCACGCGCTCGGCCTCCTCTTCGTACGCTGCATGCATAGACGCGGCTCCACTAGCTGCTCGCATGCTTGGCAGCGCGGCGTCCTCGCGAGGAGGGACTGTAGACGACGTGAGCGGGTGAGCCTTTGGCTTGGCGGCGACACGGCGGTGATGGGCGAGAAATTGTTGGCCAGAGCAGGTGGGCGCCGGCATGCGCAACGGCCGCGGCGACATATTGATGAGTGCGCGTATGGGAGCTTAGTTTAGTTTTATATAGGGTTGGTCAAACTTAAAAGAAAACCATACTAGTACACATAAACATTATACTTAGGCAGCGCTTTTATTAGTTACCACAACCACGATACGAAATCTTGTGCAAGCGCGTGAACCGCGGCCGCGCGGTCGTTCGAACGGTGCGTCACTGTATCGCGCTCGAAGAACATCCACTGAACCTTTTTGTGTATGTGAAAACAATCCCTGAATATTACTCAACTTTTTTCCGGGAAAAGTTCTTGATGCTACAATATTTCCATATATTTGAATTTAGCTCCAGTTCATGTTTATTTTGATTTGGACGTTTTAGGTGCGCCCTAGTTTTTTTAATACTGATTTTGTGCGTGTGACTGAGAGAGAACGTGTGTATGTGTCCATATGTGTGTTGTGGCGGAAGGGCAATGTGGAGACGGTGTGCGTGTGATAGAGACATAGAGAGGTGTAAATGTGCAAATGATCATGCATGAGTGAGACATAGATAGATGCCGATATGTTGTGTATGCATGAGAGAACGGTCTTCTATTTTACTTGTGTGTGTGTGTGTGTGTGTGAGAGAGAGAGAGAGAGAGAGAGAGAAAGAGAGAGAGAGGAGCATCCGTAACACAACAACCATCTCTCTCGATTCATCCGTCCCTCGCACGATCGCATGTAACACATGCATCAACGCACACATTTTGACACCCTCACTCGGCCCCTGCCCACATCAAGGCCCGCACATCGCTCTCTATCTCGCATGCACAATCTCTTCGTGAATACCCTGTTTAGCATGTAGCTTTCCGTCACATACACACACATTTATCTCCTTAGGTTTGTTTTCTCTCAATATCTGACACACACACACACACACACACACACACACACACACACACACACACACACACATATCACACAGCACACACACACCCCCTCCCCCGAGCACACAATTCATCCCCATCCAAGGTTATATGGAGACCACTCTCGCTTGTGCTTCTATGCACCCCAGCATGCACAACACCTCAATCTTCAAAGAGGGCATCGAGGAGATCGAAGACGGCGACCACACTGCGCTAGAGAATGCGGGGCCATTTGGAAGTAGCTAGAGAATGCGGGGCCATTTGGAAGTAGGATGATGTGACGATGGCTGACTGACTCCTCCTCCCACCCTCTCTCTCTCGCACAAAATTACCAATCCCTCTCTCCGCGCACAAATTTATCAATCCCTCAACCCACGAGATCCTTCCCTTCTCGTCCATGTTTTTCCAGCTCTCTCATCAAACCTGTTGTCTCTTATGCTTCCACGTGTACAAAATCTGGATGCACACGCATCTCACATATATTACATGTCTCCATCTTTCTCACAGACCGAACTTCTTCCTCTCTCTTTCTCTCTCTATATCCCTCTCTCTGTTTCGTTAGGTTTGTCTCCTACTCTCTCGTCCACATACATACAATCTTTCTCGCCCTATCTGCTCCATCTTCGCAAGCTCTCTCTGCACGTTTCATTCACACATTGGGATATGTTGAAAATGTTGCTTTTATAATGGCTAATGTAGAGTTATTGTTGGTTTTGTTGCATCATACAAAGTAATAACTATGAAATGCATTTTGATTGTCATTTGACTGGGATTATGCGAGTTTGAGCATGTTGTGAAGTACTATAGACCTCGTATACATCTTGGAATTCGACAATGATTGTAACTATTGAATTGTATAGACCATTACATTCGAAGTCAGTAGCCTAATATATTTATTTCACAATTTCAACAAATGATTAATTCACTACATACTAAGAAAACAAATGTGTCCTTCTGTTTTTATTTAAGTCCGCGTATTAGCATTGGTCAAAGTCAAGTTTTGTAAACTCTCAGAAAGTTTATAACAAAAAATATTAACATATACAATAACAAATAAATACCATTAAATTCATTATTGAATGTACATTCACATCATACATATCTGTTATGGTAAATGTTTATATTTTTCTATAAACTTGGTCAAACTTTAGGAAGTTTGACTTCGGTCAAACCTAATATGCAGCGTTTACTAGTACTACTCGCTAGTTGCTTAGCCGAATCACCCAAGACGCCACATGGGGAGTTCAGTGTCACAAAATTTTGAGCTTGGCGGGAAAATCTCCCGCGACCCTGATTCGAGCAGTGGGAAGTTACCATCATAGCCTTCGGAACAGGCCTATGGATGACGGTTAGTAGGGGGCTGTTTTCGTAACTTCAGGTTCACCCTACCCAGCCAACCCCACCCCGGCACCCAGAGTAGTACACCTGAATACTCCCCATTTTCAATCCCCACCGCAAAATAGACTTCTCCACGGCACCACAGCCTTCGTGCTCCTCCCCTTCTACATCGGCACACTCGTCCACCGCAGCGCATCTGCCTCATCGACGACCTCGTACACCGCACTAGAGCCGGTCCACCATCGTCGTTGTACATAGAGCCTCTTCCCCGGCACCGTCTTCCACGGTCTTGGATCCGCTTCCTGGAAGCCGACGCCAAGCGAAGAAGCACCACCGTCGTGGACAATGAACTGACTCCCGTTGTCGACCATGACTCACAGAGGCAGCCGCGACCATCGTTCTCCTCCTCGATTGGTAATGTGTGTATTGAATCACTTAGTAGTACATGTGCAGTTCCAATTTTGTTCATACCTACCCTTCAAATTTCCTGGGTGCTATTGTTCCCGTAAAAGTAATTGAATATAGCCTCCATTGTCCAACAAAATATCAGCTTGTAATTGTGCCTCACTCCTGTATCGCGCTGTGCTTGGGTAGGTTTTTCATCTGCAACCAGTAGTGTGGTAAATGATGGAAAGTATTTTTAGAACTAGCAAGATGCCCATGCGTTGCACGCATCAAGATGCATTTGAATGAGTAGTTTATCTTGTGGGAGAAAAGGATGAATGAGGGAATGCCTTATTTGCAAATGCGGAGAGGGGTGTGGGTATGTTTTTGCAAAATTGCCACAGTTTCCTTCCTATCCATCGGATATAAATCGAATGGCCTATATTGCAGGATGGCAGGAACAGCATCATCACCAACTCTGTTTTTTATAAGAGTAGGGAAAAAGTAGAGAAAAAAGTAGAGAGTAGAGAAGTAGAGATAAATATAATAGTAGAGAAGAGACAAGAGATAGCAGAGACGTCGGGAAAGGATTGCGCGCGCACGGGAAAAAGCAGCCGGGCGTGCTCTAGTTTTGGCGCGTGGCGTCTAGCGCGCTTTATAAAATCCAACACCCTCCCACCGCTCTATGCCTTGCCACCGCTCTCTCCCCGCTCCATGCCTCGCCACCGCTCTCTCCCTGCTCTTTCTCGCCTCCCCGCCGCCGCGCCACCATGCCGCCGCGTCGCTGGGAAACTTGGGGATACCGTGGCGTCCGCGCGCGCCCCTCCGGCGGCTTCTCCGCCGAGATCCGGTTCCGCGGGATGCGCCTCGGCCTCGGCAATTTCAACGCCGCCAACGAGGCCGCCCGCGCGTACGACGCGGCAGCATGGCGCCTCCGGTGGCCTGACAGAACATTGAAATTCCCCAACGTGCCGACATGGGAGCGGGCACAGGAGCTCGCGTCTCTGCCGCGGCTTATCACCGACGAGGATCGTTGCGACAACCAGAGGCGGGAGCAACGTCGCGGCATCACCAAGATGGACAAGGAAGCCATGGCGCTGTGGCGCCAACACTTCCTGCAGGACATCATCAACGAGCGCAAGTTCTACGAGCAAAGGAGGGCGGAGAGGGATAAGAGGAGGGCAGAGCGAGCCGCCTATCGCGAGGACAAGCGTAGGCGAAAAGCGAACACTCAATTCAACATGAGGCTAGGTGTCGGTGTCAATACCGGCGGATCTCGGGTAGGGGGTCCCGAACTGTGCGTCTAGGCGGATGGTAACAGGAGACAAGGGACACGATGTTTTTACCGAGGTTTGGGCCTTCTCGATGGAGGTAAAACCCTACTCCTGCTTGATTGATATTGATGATATGGGTAGTACAAGAGTGGATCTACCACGAGATCAAGGAGGCTAAACCCTAGAAGCTAGCCTATGGTATGATTGTTGTTATTATTGTTGTCATACGGACCAAAACCCCCCGGTTTATATAGGCACCGGAGAGGGCTAGGGTTACACAGAGTCAGTTACAATGGAAGGAGATCTACACATCCGTATCGCCAAGCTTGCCTTCCACGCCAAGGAAAATCCTATCCAGACATGGGACGAAGTCTTCAATCTTGTATCTTCATAGTCTTGGAGTCCGGCCGATGATGATAGTTTGGCTATCCGGACACCCCCTAGTCCAGGACTCCCACAGTAGCCCCTGAACCAGGCTTCAATGACGACGAGTCCGGCGCGCATATTGTCTTCGGCATTGCAAGGCGTGTTCCTCCTCTCAATAATTCATAGAAGATTGTGAACACCAGAATAGTGTCCGGCTCTGCAAAATAAATTCCACATATAACCGTAGAGAGAATAATATTTACAGAAGATCAATCTGCTGACGTATTATGTGGCGTGACATCACACCACAGCCAAGCCTTTTCGTTTTTCATTATACCACCTCAGCGCGTTTAGCGAAGCGGTTTCCTTGGCACGTCATGTCAAAGCAGAGATCGTGTTCCCCTTATTCCGGGATTCCCATCAATACGGACGTGGGTAACCCAACCGCGCCTGTTGCCACGCCCCCTCCATCGAAGGCGAGTCCCAAACGGTCACGGGGACGGCTCTCGGTATTCTCCCTCTTTATAATGAGACTAAGGCTCGTTCTTTTTTCTTCAATCCTCAATCGAATCTGTCCCTCGCCCTGAGTTCCAACACTTTAGGGCTTTAGATTCGAGAGCTTCGGGACTTCGACAATGTCCGGATCTGACCTACAGGGCCGGTGGATGCCTTCCTCCATCACGGAAGAGGACGTGCTGAAGCTGAGAGAAGCCAGGTACCTGACCTACGAGATTTCGCATAGGCTGCCTGCCCAAGGGCAAGTCATTCCAACTCCTGAGCCAGGCGAGAGCGTCGTGTTCATGTCTCACCTCCGTCGGGGTTTAGGCTTCCCGATGGATCCCTTCGCGAGGGGGCTCATGTTTTACTATGGTTTGGAATTCCATGACTTGGCTCAGGAGTCCATCCTCCATATCTCATCATTCATTGTCGTGTGCGAAGCCTTCCTCCGCACTACCCCTCACTTCGGTTTGAGGGTCAAAACCTTCAACGTGGAGCCGAAGATGATCGAGGGGCGTCAAGCAGAGTGCGGCGGGGCGGTGGTAAGCAAGAGGGCCAACGCTCCATGGCCCGAGGGCTCTTTCCAGGAGGAGCTCGGATTTGTGGCAACAAGAGTGGTTCTATATCACCGCTCCCCGGGGCAGCAGGCAGAAACTACTACCCGTCTTCCGCTCGGGCCCTCCACAACAGCTCACATCATGGGTCAACAAAGGGCTTGACTAGGGACCGTCCAAGGACGTACCCCTGCTGCAGGGCCGGATTCGAGACCTCCAAGAGAGAGAGAGATCCGGCGTCTTCTGCCCTGCAAACGTCGCCCTCTCCGCCTGTGGGAATTCAATCCGGAGGGACCGCGAGCTCTCCAACACTTCATGGGTGCGACACCAGTGGAGATGTACAAACTATTCTTCGGATCACAAGAGATGTGTCCGGACTTAACCGAGGACGCCGGCCTAAGCTGCAATCGCCCGGATACTCGAGTAAGTAACCCTGTGCCTGGACATTCCGTCCATATATTTACCACAGATTCGCCTTTTAACCAGCTATCCTTTGGACAGGAGTGGACAATGCAAGCAAAACTGATACGGTGTTCGGCCCCCCTCCCTAAGACCACGCCGGATCCCGTGTTAATCAAAATGTTGGAGGTTGCGCCTCCGGAGGAGAGTGAAGGGGGGAACAGGGAAACTACCGCCTCTACTAAGGAGGCTCTCGACAAGGGGGGAGTCAAGAATCCCTCCTTCCAAGGGGAGAAGAGGACCGCTTCCGAAGACCCGAAGGCCAAGGCCTCAAAGCGGGGGAAGAAATCTTCACCAGAGGGTCCTACGCCGGGAGAAGCCCCGGCCGCACTGTCTCCCCAGATGAATCAGCCCTCCAACGAGCCGTAAGTAGGAAAAGGGTAATTTTGTGATAAGGGACATCCCTATTTTTATTTCTGAGGATAACCGAGGTTTCTATCTTGTAGTTCGGATCTCCGCCCTTCTGAGCTGAGCTCTTCTTCGGGGGACCTTCGTCCGAAGATGATGGAAAGCGAGACGCCTCCATCTGCCCAGCCGTCGGGCGGGGCGTACGATCCTAAGTTGTCGTCGCGGAGGGTTTCCCCGAGTCCGGCAGGGCCGGAGAGTTCGGCACCAACTGGTGTACGGCCGGGCGAGCTGAAGGATTTGCTCGAAAGGGCGTCTATCTCAGAAGATCACCGTGCATTAATGAGTACGGTGATTGAAAGAATTTCATCCGCTGAGAGCGGGTTGCATGATGCCGTCAGAAGTTTACTGGCAGGGTTTGAGGTATGTAAAAATGACATGCCATGTGACAGTTTTGCACATAGAGTGCGCCCTGTATAGATAGTAGCCCCTGAGACTCGGTGCGTTGTCAGAAGTGACGGCGTGCCGAGGATCAAAAATCTCAGTTTTAATGTGTCGCCATTCCTAATCAGGAGGCGGGGTGTTCTGCGGCCAGCCGGACTGATAGAGTTGCCGAACTGAAGCGGCAATTGGATGTTGCAGATGCGGACATTGCGCTGGTCAATAGGCGACTTGACGAGTCGCAAGGTGAGTAGTTTCACCGCGGTCATTAGGTAATAGAGCTGACGCCCATTTCTTACAACATGTATTCTTGGTGCTGATGGTGCCGCTGCCGTGGAAAGCCTTCGGGCCGAGCTTGCTCGAGCAAAGGAGCAGGCCAGAAGGAGTAATGCGGCTGCCTCGAAGGCGGCCGAAGAGCTGAAAGCCGAAAAGGCTGCTCACTGCCGAAGCAGGGAAGAGATGGACGGAATGGCCTTGAAGCTGAAGGATATTACCGACCGCTATGATGTTCTTGTAAAGGAATGCTGAGCGGAGCAAGAGGACCTGAAAAAGGCCACCATTGAAGCCAAGGATGCCCGTTCTGAAATGAGGGCTATAAAGGAGGAGCTGCGTCAGGCCGGAGATATTGCGGATGGAAAGCCCTTCCTGCTGCATAGGAGGTTCACGGATCAGAAGTATGCTCAGTTGGGCCAGCTGTGGCGTGCAAAGGATCCTTATATGAATTTGGCGGCGAGTGCGTCGGACGCCGTCGTGCACTTCCGGAGCCAAAAGGATCACGAAATGGAAGAGCTCTTTTGGTCTCAATTCCATAGTCCGGATCGTTCGCTTCCGTTAACCGATCGGTTGGCTGAGTGGGCCGAGCTAAATAGGCTGTCCGGATTTGCCATGAAGGATGTTGTGGCTCATCTGTGGCCGGAAAGCTTGAGCCGAAGAGTTATTTTGGCTTGTTGCAGCAATTCCTTGGGGCGGTGCCGCATATTAAGGCGATGAAGCGGTCGGTATGCATAGAGGGTGCTCGGATGGCTCTCGCCCGTGTGAAGACATACTGGACGGAGATGAATGCCACCGATGTTGCAACCCGGAGTCCGGATGAGAACCGGTTACCCGCCGAGCACTATTTTGGGGAAGTCCTGCAGGGCGCTCATTTGATAGAGTCGCAGTGCTCGAAAAATTTTATGTTCAAATGATATGTATGATTGGTAAAACCATATTTATACGATAACCGATTTTTATACTTGTGCGTTCAAGTATTGCACTATCTCCTGTGCGGCCGTTAATGTACATGTATATATATAACCTGAAAGATGGCAGTCTTCGGCTTCATCCCCCACGCACATAGTACGAGGGTGTTTGCAAAAAGAGCGCGTTTTCACACTTAATCCAACGTCTTGGTCTTGTGAAGGAGGTGGTAGCGTAGCAAACTACGCAACCCAACTATAATGCTTTCTCTCTTTCACTTAGCCATAGGAGTTCGAGGGTGGGGCTACGAAATAGCCCCCAGGGGCACCACGCCTCCCGAATTCGGGGCGCGTATGTGCCTGATCGGGAAACGGCCCTTCGTCTAAGCGGAGGAATTCTAGACATTCCGGTAGTCGATCGAGTGGTTGACCAGTCTCTCGCTATACCATGACAGTCAGTTTTCGGCTTTCTCTACTAAGGTGCTCGCCCAGCCGAACCGGGGCACAATCGCAGCAGTTCTCCTGGTGCCGCGTTAGCCGATGATACTGAACGAAGGCAGCAAAACACGTGAGCGAAGGCAAACCCAACATTTCGACCAAAGACATGATTCGAGCTGATGCATATAAGGCCTAACTCGAGACGCCGAACACTCCCTGAGGTGTTCGGTCTTTATAATAACGGGCAGAATAATGCCCTAAGCCCCTAGTGTCCAGGTACAGGCGAGAACTTCTGACACGGCCGATGCCAAAACGCCAGCCTCCTCCTCGGTTATGGTAAGAAACCGGGGGATGTATATCAACAAGAGACAGTAAGAAAGGTTTACGTAGGGTCTTAATCTGAAGAGAATCCTTGCAACGGGTCCCTGCTGCATGTCTGCGCCTGTGTCTCCGTTGTGCTGTATCCTGGACGGGTGTAGCACGCTGTTCATCTGTGAAAGAGAAGAACTTAGTTTAAGAAGGTATCGTGCAAAAGATGTATGTATAACAAAGTATGAAGAGATGAATGAGTTTGAGCTTTTATTGGCTCTTAGTGTTCATGCGACAACCCCTTGTAAAGGGGTATGCGGCTAGGAAGCCCCTAGTTTATTTGTGCCAGGCTCACCTAACCGTGTCCGGGGTCTTTGAATGACCTATCTTTTAGGCGCTATTACTAGCGAGGCCGGATTAGCGGGTGACTGTCAAGGCAGTCTCGCGTTCTTCCGTGGTCGAGAAATACTCGGAGCTACCTATTAAAGAGATGATGCCATGTGGACCGGGCATTTTGAGCGTAAGAGATGTGTAATGCGGTATTGCGTTAAAACGGGTGAAAGCTTCACGTCCCAATAGTGCTTGATGGCAACTTCTAAATGGGGCGATATGGAAGATTAGCTTTTCGCGACGGAAGTTGTCGGATGACCCGAATACAACTGCTAGTAGTAAGGAGCCCCTACAATCGGCGTAAGGTCCTGGCATCACTCCTTTGAAGGAGGTGCTACTACGACGAATTTTAGCTCGGTCTATCCCCATTCTGCGGATTGTGTCCGGATATAGCAGGTTTAAATCACTGCCGCCATCCATTAGGACTTGTGCAAACTGTAGTCCGTCGATTACAGGATTCAATATCAAAGCAGTCCATCCTGCATTTCGAATACTTCTGGAGTAATCCAGATGGTCGAAAGTAATCGGTTTTGACATCCAATCTCTTGGTTCCGCTGGGGTGGACCGTGCGGCGTGTGCTATGGCAGGTGCCGCCTTGTCTTTCCTTGTTGTCACTTGAAGTGAATTGACTGTTTTGACTTCTTGTGGGAAGCTCTTTTGTTTTCCTGCGCTCTGCTTGTGGGGTTCGTCATCGTCCTCGCTTGGTGTGTCGAGCCCCTTGTGTTCGGCGTTAAGTCGGCCGGACTGCTTCAAGACCCAACAATCTCTGTGGGTATGGTTTGCAGGCTTCCCAGGGGTGCTATGAATTTGGCATATCCTATCCAAGATTTTGTTTGGGTTGGATAGCTCATCACTGTTATCCTTAAGGGGTAGTGCTTTGTTGTTCGGCCGAGTGCTTTTGAATCCGGCGTTAACTGTCATGCTCTTTGGGCCTTTTTCTTTATTTCGGCGCTGATCTTTACTGCGTCGTGATTTCCCATTTCCCTCCCTTACTTCGGATGTACTCGGGTCGCTGGTGCTGCATCTTGCGAGCCAGCTATCTTCCCCCGCGCAAAAGCGGGTCATGAGGCTTGTTAGCGCGGCCATTGTTCTTGGTTTTTCTTGGCCGAGGTGTCTGGCGAGCCATTCGTCTCGGACGTTATGCTTAACGGCTGCCAAGGCCTCAGCGTCCGGACAGTCGACTATTTGGTTCTTTTTGGTGAGGAACCTGTTCCAGAATTTTCGTGCTGACTCTCCGGGTTGTTGAATTATGTGACTTAAATCGTCTGCATCCGGAGGTCGGACATAAGTCCCCTGAAAATTTGCTCGAAACGCATCCTCGAGCTCCTCCCAACTTCCAATGGTATTCTCTGGGAGGCTTTTGAGCCAATGCCGAGCTGGCTCTTTAAGCTTGAGGGGTAAGTATTTTATGGCGTGGAGATCATCTCCTCTAACCATATGTATATGTAAGATATAATCTCGATCCGCATCTCGAGTCTGTTGTTCCGTCAGATCGTCTATGTTTACGGGCTTGAATCCCACCGAAATTCATGATCCAAGACTCGTCGGTGAAACATAGTGGGTGTCTGGCGCCTTTATTTAGGCGTCGTTATCTTGACGCCTTCGGTGTGTTATTGTGCTTTCTGGAGCCTTTTTTGGCCCGTAGATGGACCTGACCGGACCATATTCTCTGTGAGGATCCTTATGTGGATCGTATGTCGGCTTGTGTGCGGCGCTGTTTGCCGCTTTTGGCCTGTCATCTGGGCGTCTATCCGGCCAGGCGACCTCTTTGTTTTTTGGCTGTGAGGGCTCTACGACCTCTTCGTCAAATTCGGGCAACAATTTGCGCTTTGGGTAGCTCTTTGCTTGATGGCTATTGCCGTACTTATCTACAGTCTTGAGTACTTTACTCCATCTCTTTCTGAGTATGTCTTCCGCTGTTTTGAGCTTCCGCTTCTGTTTCTTCAAACTTTTTGCAGTGGCGACGAGCCTTTTTTGAAGATTCTTATGCTCCGGTGGTGTGTTCGGCGTTAGATCGGATGGACTGTTATTTTCGCCGGAGATGGGTTGCTTGTCCAATTAATCCTATTCGGATGGCTGCGTGGTGGCATGTTCGCCCACCTGTTCGCCCTGCTCTATGGCTGGGTCGGTGTAGGTGCTGTGGTTGTCGGGGCGGGGCTTCGAGCGGCGCTTGCGTCACCGTTTCGGTTGTTTTTCGGGGGAATTATCCTTCGCCGCGTCCCGTTGTTCCTCGTTATCGCTTTCTTTTGGTGTATCCACCATGTATACGTCAAGTGACGAGGTGGCCGTCTAGTGCCCCGTGGGCACTGGTTCTTGGTCGTTTCCGGCATCGTCGTCCATGCCGTCGATGTCTTCGGAGTCGTAATCTAGCATGTCGGTTAGATCGTCGACAGTGGCTACAAAGTGGGTGGTGGGTGGGCTTTGAATTTCTTCGTCGTCCGCATCCCAACCGTCCTGACCGCAGTCCGGCCAGGGCTCTCCTAATAGCGAGAGGTACTTCAGCAAATTTAGGATGTCGCCAAAAGGTGAATGTTGAAAGATGTCCGCGGCGGTGAACTCTATGATAGGCGCCCAATCGGATTCGATCGGAGGGGGTGCGGGAGGTTCGGAGTCCGGCAAAGAGTCCGACATCTCAGAGTCACGAGCCTCACAAGGGAGAAGGTCAGTATTTAGCTCCATCGCCGTAGATGTAGCAGCCCCCGAGGTGGTGTCCAGCCACCCATCCTCAGTCTGCGCAGTCGGCTCCGAATCAAAGGTCGGAGCGGACTCGTGTGCGGCTTCCAGGGCACTGTCTGGCTGCAGAGCTACATCATGCCCATCGCGACAGTGCGGCGCGCTCGGCTGTGGCTCGAACCCATCGAAGATTAAGTCTCCGCGGACGTCCGTCGTGAAGTTCAAACTTCCAAACCTAACCTGACGGCTAGGGGCGTAGCTTTCAATCTGCTCCAGATGGCCAAGCGAATTGGCCTGCAGTGCAAAGCCACCGAATACGAAGATCTGTCCGGGGAGAAAAGTCTCACCCTCGACCGCGTTGTTGCTGATGATGGTTGAAGGAGCCATCAAGCCTATCGATGACGACACAGAGGAACTCTCAATGAAAGCACCAATGTCGGTGTCAAAACCGGCGGATCTCGGGTAGGGGGTCCCGAACTGTGCGTTTAGGCAGATGGTAACAGGAGACAAGGGACACGATGTTTTACCAGTCGGGCCCTCTCGATGGAGGTCAAACCCTACTCCTGCTTAATTGATATTGATGATATGGGTAGTACAAGAGTGGATCTACCACGAGATCAAGGAGGCTAAACCCTAGAAGCTAGCCTATGGTATGATTGTTGTTATTGTTGTTGTCCTACGAACCAAAACCTCCGGTTTATATAGGCACCGGAGAGGGCTAGGGTTACACAGAGTCGGTTACAATGGTAGGAGATCTACACATCCGTATCGCCAAGCTTGCCTTCCATGCCAAGGAAAATCCTATCCGGACACGGGACGGAGTCTTCAATCTTGTATCTTCATAGTCTTGGAGTCCGGCCGATGATGATAGTTCGGCTATCCGGACACCCCCTAGTCTAGGACTCCCACACTAGGTGCAGCGTAGCCCTGGGAATCCAACGATTATCGGTATCTTCACGCCTACAGTCAGACGTCGGAGGAGGACATCACCGAGGAGGAGTCGGACGACGAGGAGTAGTTGAATAATCTATTTTTTATCTATTTATGCTGAGAACTATCCTCTACTCTGTAGTCTCTACTCTCTATCCTACTTCTCGATCTCAGAACTGTAAACGCTTTTTTAAAGCGTCGCGCGTTGCGATTCTGTTGGAGATGCTCTAACATGGCAGACGAGTGCTTTAATGTTGCCCACAAGATGCGCGACAATTACTAGTAGTATATTTTTCTTGCCATGTTGAGATTTTAAAACCACGAGTGCGAACATGCAGAGGAGCAATGAAGACCAAACATGGGATATTGGGGACATCTTCAAGGAGCGTGGAAAGTTAAAGAGGAGCTGCACCGAACCTGTAAAACGAGCTTTGGTAAGTAACACCCTTTCAATTACTTTTGTTTAGCCTCGTGTTCTTCGATGTGTATATGTTGTAGTTTCTGTTTCTCTTAAGCCTCGTGTTCTTCGGTGTGTCATAAGAAGAGTCTTAATCGTCCTAATGCTTTCGTTTTTAGCTTGATGTAGGAAGTGGGTGTTCTCACCTTGTAGTCTGTTTTTTTTATAATTTTTCCTTTTGAATTCACTTCTCCCAGTTCTGTTTATCTGGCTTCTGCTAAATGGATCTGGGTTGCTTCGAGTATTGATCTAAAAATGAAGTAACTTCATGTCAGGATGCAGTTCCTGCGAGGAGGGAAGTATGGTCAACCTTGAGATCATGTTTCTAGAATGAGGCTGGATTACACACAAGGTGCCAGTTCCCTAATGATGTTGGATTAGACACAAGGTGCAAATTCCGAGATGATGCTGGATTACACACAAGCCAGGTGGAGTTGTCAGCTGTTCGTGTCCTCGTGGCTCTAGTAAAGGCTGAAAGAAAGCATGCATCAGCCCTTGAGAATGTAGCTGAGTTCCTGAAGAAGCGAAAAGAGCAATCAGATGCTCTCTTCACCCATGCCAAAGAAGATATGGAAGAAGCCATAAGTAAGCTAGCAGAGGCAGAGCAGGCTAGGCGTCTCCTGCTATCTAAAACTGTTGTGAATACGAAATTTCCTTCATAGTAGCTAGGTTTAAATGTTTATCCAGTCAGCATGCTTTTTGTGATGTCCGTGCATCTACTGATGTGGCACAAAATATTTTTTCCGGGTCATGTAATAACAACAATTACTTTCCAAACAATAATAGATGAAGCATTGGACATGGTATAGTTCACGCGCAAGCCGTTCAACTTCCACATCAAACTCATGTCCATAGATATCTCCACATTCATACATAATGTCCACAACCATGATTCACTTCAAAGCCAAAAAAATTTGAGGAGAGTTATGAATAAAGAAAAACCTCTAGTTCCTGCTACCAGTGCGAGCACAACAAGTCAAGACCATGCGTAATTAATTATATTTTGGTCATTTTTTGTGTTCTAAAATGCCGGCCGGCTCGAGGAAGGACGTGTTGCCAGCACACACGCGGATTCAATGAAAGCGGCAGGCAGATCAAAACCCGGTTGCATGCGGCGAGGAGGCGTGTTCAGCCGGGCCTGCAGCGAGTGGGGCCCTCTTGGCCGGCGCACCGGTTCAATGCCTGCGCTATGAGAAGTCGCGTCCGTGTCAGAGCAATCACTCCCTCCAGTCCTTTTTCGTTTGCGTATAACAAAATCTTGTTTTCCATTCACATTTTACAAGTAAAATTCATGGACAAACTTTGACCCAAAATACGATGGGGACTAGTAAACCAGAACAGAGGTAGTAGTTTTTTTAATCAAAGAAGGGTTTCCCCCTTCCGATTTTCATTACTGAAAACCAACATCTAAATCTAAACCATAGTATTGGCCCTAGAACTACCAGGTTCAACATCTCGCAACATAAACCCATACAATCGTACGCCAAGGAGGTACGTAGTACTATGAATTCAATTTTCGCTCCATACCAATCGTTCTAAAAACTACGTAGTACTTATAATGCGCCACTGAAAATCGGAACTCTTAACACCGCTAAAAAATGATATTTTAAACGTGGCTACTCGATCTGTGGCAACTGGTGAGCCACCGCCTCCAAGTCGTTCACCTGTGGTCCCGACCATCAACTCCTACAGATCAAATTATCATGCGAGCTAACTATTGCTACAAAGGTGCGCTCCACCACGTACCCGGTACCCGCGAATGCAGCAATCGTGCACCTAGGGTTTTAGGGTTTATTTGTTAATGTTGCCTTTATGTAACACTCATGTGTGCGAGACAGCGAGATACCGACTACATGCGTGTGCCTCTTCTCTTCGTATATGTACTCCACCGTTTGTCCGGTGTCCAAAAATTTATAATAACTACTAGCAATGTGCCAATGCGTTGCCACGATCAGAGTAGATTAATACATATTCACCGATTTGATAAAAAAAGTCTAGTTTTGAAAAACGTATATCACTAAAAAATGTTATGTTTCACTCAAAATATATTCCTTTGGCGGTTTTGATGAGATAAGGGAGGAATGTTGTTGGTTTCAAGATTCGAGAAGTGGTATATGTCTAATTTCTACTCTTACTAGCAAGATGTTCGCATGCGCACGGAACATCAAGATCTTGTGGGAGAAAAGGATGAACGAGGGAAGACCTTATCTGCAAATGTGGAGAGGAGTGCGGGTAAATTGCCATAGTTTCGTTCCTATCTGTCAGATATAAATCGGGCGGCCTATACTGTAGGATGGCTGGACCACCATCATCACCAACTCTATTTTTTTATCTCTACTACTCTTATAAAAAGCATAGTCGGTGATGATCGTGTGCCTGCCATCCTGCAATATAGGCCGTCTGATCTATATCTGACAGATAGGAAGGAAACTATGGCAATTTTGCAAAAAGATACCCACACCCCTCTCTACACTTGCAAATAAGGCCTTCCCTTGTTCATCCTTTTCTCCCACAAGATAAACTACTCATACAAATGCATCTTGATGTCCCGTGCAACGCATGGGCATCTTGCTAGTTGTTGCAAAAAGCCCATGTGTGTGAGAGAGAGAGAGAGGGAGAGAGGAGGAGGATGGAGTGCATGTGTGACAAAGACACAAGGAGTGTGTGTGCGAGAGGTATCAGCTTAAAATGAGGCGATAGTGTGTGTGTGCACGATCGAGAGGGCGTGTCTCAAGAAGGGAAGAAAAATCTACTTAGATACAAGGAGCGGGAGAGAGACATGTATGCGATAGTGGAAGCATGAGTGTGCGGGTGTATAAACCTATCTAGAGGCTAGTCTATAAATGTTTGTGAGAGAAAATATGAGTCGGGGGTGCGAAAGCAAGAGTTTTGTGTATGTGTTTGAGAGAGAGACGGTAGTCGGGAAGGGGAGTGGAAGCAGGAGTTGTGTGTGTGTGTGAGAGAGAGGGGGGGAGTTTGTCTGATTGGTAAACAAATGAATAATGTCAGTCTGGGATGGAGACGAAATGGAGACCGCAACAAATGTTGTGTCTACAGGAGAGAGAGAGAGAGAGAGTAATTTTAGTGGTATGATTCATATCTAGAGACATATAGGGTGTGTAAGAGAATCCCATAGAGAGAAAGACAAAGTGAAAGACGAGTGGAGACTGTGTGTGTGGCGGTGAAAAATAAAGCTTAGGTACCTAGTGATACGAGAGAACGGTAGGGACGTGAGAGATAATGAAAACCGTGTAATGTATAATGATAGGGAGAGTGTGACACTTCTCAAGGGAGACGTCGAAAGACCATGTTTGCGAGGATAGGAGAAACATGAAGTGAGCGTGCGGGTGAGCTGGAGAAAAGAGAGTGATAGCTACATGAAGGAGCATGCATGCGAGAGAGATGGGCGTGAAAGGAGTGAACATAAAAGGGATTCAAATATTTGAATTCGAGATGATGATACATGTAATCCATACTCAAACCAAAATTGATCTACCAAACATGCATACTCATATGAATTCACACGCATCTATGTTATTTAATATGTAGATATTACTGATCCATACATTTTAGTAGAGCATAATTTGGTTTAATTTTTTGAATTCAACCTTATGATTTTGAGATCATTGTACTTGTAAAGCATATTATACATATAAAGGAGCAGAATTCTTTGTTGTGCTTTTGAAAGTATATATAAAAAATGATATATATAGAATTTTATTCCAATCAAAAATGGATCCTGCCCGAAAAAATAGAATACAAACGGGATTCGAATTGAGTTGGCACGGTAAACATGCACTCTGCAAAATTTGAACGAGCAGGGAAAGTCGCGAGAATCACGAAACCAAAATCATGAGATGGAAATTACTACTGCCTATCCCTGCCACGCAAAGCCTATCTGCTCGATTTCTATTGGTTTAGATAGGGGTAGGTTTGTAATTTCACTCAAACATGACATAACCACCTCTCACCCGGATTCATACACGATGGGTGCCAAAACATAGTGTGTACTTAGCCGAAATCGACTCCCTCCCTGATTCATACACGGTGGGCGCCAAAAACAAACTCTCATCGGCAAATATTCAGTGTATGCGAGATTATCGTCCTATCCCCAACCGACTAATATTGCTGTGATGTGGAAGTTTGAAACGGGGGCTAAGTTTGTAAATTTCCTCGCATTTGAGACAAGCGCGCTCTGAAGACATGGTTCACCCTTCCTCTCCACCTCCATTTCCCCATTCATACTACATGGGCGCCAAAACACTCTCTCCACCCCAGCCTCCTCCATCCGCCACCCCATCCACCGCCGTCCTCCTCCACCATGCTGGAGCTGATACCCCGACGACGCTGTCCAATCCAAGAGATCGACCTCTCTCATCCACGGCTTCGGACCGGGATCCTTGCATCCCTTCCTCTAGCTTCATCCCCGTCGTCGTCAACCTTGCCGGCGCCGCTCCTACGACCGTCTCGTCCACCGCGCCCTGCCGCCACCGCCTACCCTCCTAGATTTGCTTCCACGCTGCCGACAGCCATCGCTACCGCATCACCGTCAAATTCTCAGCAGCTGCATACATGGCGCCACACCGAAGGCAGTACTCTTTCGTATCTGCTCAACTTATTTATCGCAGCAAGAAAATAGATCGCCACTGCTTTACTCTGATTTCTTGTCCATCACTTACTTGCTAGTTGAAAGCAAACATTGGTTGCGAAGTTGCCTTTGTCCGGTTTGCACCTTCAGATATGCCATGGCACGCTCAACACTATACTCCCAATTCTTATGGTTTTCCCCTTTTATATCCCACACTAGTTAGATCATAGTAGACTAAATTTTGAAATTGGGTCAGTCGATGTCGGTGTCAAAACCGGCGGATCTCGGGTAGGGGTCCCGAACTGTGTGTCTAGGCAGATGGTAACAGGAGACAAGGGACACGATGTTTTTACCCAGGTTCGGGCCCTCTCGATGGAGGTAAAACCCTACTCCTGCTTGATTAATATTGATGATATGGGTAGTACAAGAGTAGATCTACCACGAGATCAAGGAGGCTAAACCCTAGAAGCTAGCGTATGGTATGATTGTTGTTCGTCCAATGGACTAAAACCCTCCGATTTATATAGACACCGGAGAGGGCTAGGGTTACACAGAGTCGGTTACAAGGGTAGGAGATCTACATATCCGTATCGCCAAGCTTGCCTTCCACGCCAAGGAAAGTCCCTTCAGGACACGGGATGAAGTCTTTAATCTTGTATCTTCATAGTCCAGGAGTCCGGCAAAAGGTTATAGTCCGGCTATCCAGACACCCCCTAATCCAGGACTCCCTCAGTAGCCCCTGAACCAGGCTTCAATGACGACGAGTCCGGCGTGCAGATTGTCTTCGGCATTGCAAGGCGGGTTCCTGCTCCAAGTACTTCATAGAAGATTTTGAACACAAGGATAGTGTCCGGCTCTGCAAAATAAGTTTCCACATATTGCCATAGAGAGAATAATATTTACACAAATCTAATCTGCTGACGTATTCCGTAACGTGAAATCACACCACGACCAAGCCTTTATTCGTTTTATTATCCCACCTCAGCACGTTTAGCGAGGAGGTTTCCTTGGCACGTCTTATCGAAGCACAGATCGGGCCCCCTTTATTTACGGGATTCTCATTAATACAGACGTGGGTAACCCAGTCATGCCCGTTGGTATGTTTTCTCGATCAAAGGCGAGTCCCAAACGGTTACGGGGAGGGCCCTTGGTATTCAACCTCTTATAAAGAGACCAAGGCTTTACTCCTTTCTTTCAATCTCAAACGAGTTCACCCTTCGCCTCGAGTTCCAACACCCAAGGCTCTAGATTTTAGGCGCTTTGGATCTTCGACGATGTCCGGTTCCGACCTTCGAGGCCGATGGATGCCCTCCTCCGTCACGGAGGAGGACATGCTAAAGTTGAGAGAGACTAGGTTCTCGACCGGCGAAATCTTACATAGGCTTCCTGCTGAAGGGCAGGTCTTCCTACTCCCAAGCCTGGTGAGAGTGTTGTATTTGTGTCTCACTTCCGTCGGGGGCTAGGCTTCCAGACGGATCCCTTCATGAGGGGGCTCATGTTTTATTATGGGCTAGAATTTCACGACTTGGCTCCAGAGTCCATCCTCCATATTTCCTCATTCATCGTCGTGTGTGAAGCCTTCCTCCGTATTACTCCTCATTTCGGACTATGGCTCAAGACCTTCAAAGTTGAGCCGAATATGATCGAGGGGCGGCACGCGGAGTGCGGAGGCGCTGTTATAAGCAAGAATGTTGATGCTCCATGGCCCGAGGGCTCTTTTCTAGAGGAGTCCAGCTTATGGCAACGAGAGTGGTTTTATATTACCGCTCCCAGGGGCACCAAGTGGGTGGCGCCACCTGCCTTTCGTTCGGGTCCCCCACCACTGCTGGCGTCATGGGTCAATAAAGGACTGGAGTGGTGGCCGTCCAAGGACGTGCCCTTGTTGTAGGGCCGCATTCGAGATCTCCTAGAAAGAGATATCCGTTTGGTCTTGGTGACACAGGTTATGTTGATTCGCCGAGTTCTGCCCTGCAAACATCGCCCCTTCCGCCTGTGGGAGTTCAATCCGGAGGGACCACGAGCTCTCCAACATTTTATGGGCGCGACGCCCGTGGAGATGTACGAATTATTCTTCGGATCACAAGCAATGTGTCCGGACTTGACCGAGGACGCAGGTCTGAGCTGCAATCGCCCGGATACTCAAGTAAGTAGCCCTGTGCCCGGACTCGCAATCCGCATATTTATCATAATATCGCCCTTAAAAGAGCTGTCCTTTAAACATGAGTGGATAGCGAAAGCAAAGCTAATCAGGTGTCCGGCCCCCCTCCCCGAGACCACGCCGGATCCCGTGCTGGTCCGGATGTTGGAGGTTGTGCCCTTGGAGGAAAGTGAGGGAGGGGACAAGGAAGCTACGGCCTCCTCGAAGGAGGTTGTTAGGAAGGGAGGAATCGAAAATTCCTCTCCTCAGGGGAAAAAGAGGGCCGCCTCTGAAGACCCGGAGACCATGGCCTCGAACCGGGGGAAGAAATCTTCGTCAGAGGGTCCTGCGCCGGGGGATACTCCGGCGGAATTATGCCTTCGAGGGGATCAGCCCTCCACTGAGACGTAAGTAGAGAGGAGTCTTTCTTTTTAAGAAATGAGAGGAACCCTTGATTTATATCTGAGAAAAGTAACCGAAGATTTACCTTGTAGTTCGGACCTTAGCCCTTCTCGGCAGAGCTCATCTTTTGGGGATCTTCTTCCGGAGATGATGGAGAGCGGAATGCCTCCCCATACCGTACCGCCTCGCGAGGCGAGTGACCCTGAGGTACCGTCGCGGAGGGTTTCTCTGAATTCGGCGGGGCCAGAGGGTAGTCATATGGGCCCCCAAATCCCTCCACGTCCGGCCTTCGAGGAGGATCATCGGACGAGTCCGGCACCGTCCGGTGCGTGGTCGGAGGAGTTGAAGGATCTGCTTGGGCGAGCATCTATCTCAGAGGAGCACCGTGCATTGATGAGCATGGTGATTGAAAGGATTTCATCTGCGGAGAGTGGATTGCACGAGGCCGTCAGGAGTTTACTGACAAGCTTTGAGGTACGCGAAATAATGTACTATTTTTGGACAGTTGCGCATAAATAGGATGCGCCCTGTGTAGATAGTAGCCCCTGAGACTCTGTGCGTTGTCAAAAGTGACGGTGTGTAGAGGATTATAATCCCAGGTCTAATATGCCTCCTCCATACGCAGGTGGCGAAGTGTCCGGTGGCCAGCCGGACTGATGAATTTGCCGAGCTAAAGCGGCAACTTGACGTGGCAGATGCCGACATCGCGCTTGTCAACAAGCGGCTTGACGAGGCACAAGGTATGTAGTTCCTCCGGCGGCACCTGGTAAGAGGAGCTTTATGCCAGTATCTTACCATGTGTGCGCTTGATGCAGATGGTGCTGCTTCCATGGAGAAGCTTTGGGCGGAACTTGCCCGAGCCAAGGAGCAAGCCAGGAAAAGTGATGCGGCTGCCGGAAAGGCCATTGAAGAGCTGAAAGCCGAACAGGCTGCTCACTGCCGAAGCAAGAAGGAAATGGCCGAAATGGCCGTAAAGCTGAAGAACGCTGCTGACCGTTGCAAGCTTCTTAAAAAAGAAGATCGGGCGGAATAGACAGGCCTGGAGAAGGCCATTGCTGATGCCAAGTATGCTCGCTCTGCAATGAGAGCTATGAAGGAGGAGTTGCGTCAGGCCGGAGAGATTGCGGCTGGAAAGCCCTTTATGCTACGGAGGAAGTTCTGTGATCCTAAGCACGCTCCGTTAGACCGGATGTGGAGTACGTCGGACACCTATCTGGATTTGGCAGCAAGTGCCGCAGATGCGGCCGAACACTTCCGAGATCAAGAAGATTGCGAAGTGGAAAAGCTCTTCTGGTCGCAGTTCCACAATCCAGAGCGTCCACTGTCATTAGCCGATCGTTTGGCCGAATGGGCTGCGCTAAATAGGTTGTCTGGACTCGCCATGAAGGATGTCATGAGTCATCTGTGGCCAGAGAGGCCAGAGCCGAAAAGTTATTTCAACTTGGTGCAGCAATTCCTTGGTGCAGCGCCGCATATCAATGCGATGAAGAGGTCAGTGAGCATAGAGGGTGCGTCGATGGCTCTTGCCCGTGTCAAGACATACTGGGCGGAAATGGTGGCCACTACTGTTGCATCCCCAAACTCGGATGGAAGCCGAGTACCTGCCGAGCACTATTTTCAGGGAGTTCTGCAAGGAACTCGTTTAATAGAGATGCAGTGCTCGAAGAATACTATATTCGAATAGCATATGTTATTGTAAAACAATATTTTGATAAATTGTAGAAGCTTTTTATACTTGTGCCTGCAAGTATTATTATACCTCCTGTGCGGCCGTTTAACATATATGTATATATAATATGAAAGATGGCAGTCGTCGGCTTCAGCCCCCACGCACATAATGCGGGGGTGTTAGCAGAAGGCACATTTTCACACTTGATCCAACGTCTTGGTCCTACAAAGGAGGTGATAGCGCACCGAACTAGGCAATCGGACTATGATGCTTTATTATTTTCACTCAGCCATAGGAGTTTGACAGTGAGGCGACTTATATAGCCCCTGGTGGCGCCTGCGCTTGCCTGAACTCGGGGCGCGTATGTGCCTGGCCGGGAAACGGCCCTTCGTTAATACGAAGGAATCCTAAAGATTCCGGTAAGTCATCGAGTGATTGACCAGTCTCACGCTATATCATGAAAGTCAGTTTTCCGCTTTCTCTACTGAGGTGCTCGCCTGGCCGAACCGGGGCACAATCGCAGTAGTTCTCCTGGTGCCGCCTTAGCCGATAGAGCGAAACGTAAGGCAGCAAAACACAGGAGCGGGCAACCCAACATTTGACAAAAGACATGATTCGGAGCTGATGCATATAGGGCCAAACTCACAATGCTGAACACTCCCTAAGGTATTCGGTCTTTATGAGAGCGGGCGGGACAACGCCCTTAGTAATAAGCCCCTAGTGCCCAGGTACGCGCAAAACTCTGACATGGTCACATGCCAAAACGCCAGCCTCCTCCTTGGTTATACCAAGAAACCAGGGGATGTGTATCAATAAGAGACAGTAAAAAAGGTTTACGCAGGGTCTTAATCTGGAAAGAATCCTTGAACAGTCCTCTGCCGCGTCGCTGCTTTGTGTCTCCGCAGTGCAGATCCGGACGGGCGTAGAACGGTGTTCATCTGTAAAAGAGAGGAACTTAGTTGAAGAAAGATCGTGCCGAACATAAGTTATATTAAATAAACAAAGTATAAATTGAGATGGGTAAAATTGAGCTTTATTGTCTCTTGTTTTACATGCGCGGAGCCCCTAGTAAAGGGGTATATGGCTATTAAGCCTTTATCACTTGTATGTTTATGCCGGACTCGTCTAGCCGTGTCTGTGGTCTTAACGACCTGTTTAGGTGCTTTGGCCGGTGAAGCCGCTTTATTGTGGGGCTGTCGAGGCAGTCGCACGGTCTTCTGCATGGGAGGAACACTCAATGTTTTCCCTTTAATGAGATGATGCCTCGTGGACCGGGCATCTTAAGCGTAAGAGATGCATAATGCGGTATTGCGTTAAAGCGGGTGAAAGCTTCACGTCCCAGCAGGGCTTGATAGCTGCTTGAGAATGGGGCGATGTGGAAAGTTAGCTGTTCACGACGGAAGTTATCGGGGGAGCCGAACATAAGTTCTAGCCGGAGAGAACCCATGCAATGGGCATCCGGGCCTGGCGTTACCCCTTGAAAGGAGGTTTTGCTATGGCGAATTTTTGTTGGGTCTATCACCATGTTGCGGATTGTGTCCTGGCATAACAGGTTTAGACCACTGCCGCCGTCCATCAGGACATTTGTAAAGTGGAGTCTGCCAATTATTGGATCAAATACCAAGGCAGTCCAGCCTGCATTCCGGATACTTCTGGAGTAATCCTGATGGTCGAAGGTGATCGGTTTTAACAACCATTGGCGAGACTCCTTTGGGATAGGCCGTGTGGCGCGTATATCTGTTGGCGCCATTCTGTTCGTCAAGTGAAGTAAGTTTACTATTTTGACTTCTTGTGGGAAATCATTTTGTTTCCTGGTGCTCTGCTTGTGGGGTTCATCATCGTCCTCACTTGGTGTGTCGAGCCCCTTGTGTTCGGCGTTGAGTTTGCCGGATTGCTTGAAAACCCAACAATCTCTGTGGGTATGGTTCGCTGGCTTCCCGGGAGTACTGTGTATTTGACATATCTTGTCCAAGATTTTGTTTAACTTGGATAGCTCATCCTTGTTATCCTTGAGGGGCGACTTTCTCTGATTCTGCCCCGAGCTTTTGAATCCGGCGTTGACCGCCGTGCTCTTTGGGCTGTTTCCCTTATTTTGGCGCTGGTCCTTGCCGCGTCGGGGTTTTTCGTTTCCATCCCTGACTTCGGATGTACTTGGGTCGCTGGTGCTACATCTTGCCAACCAGCTGTCCTCTCCTGCGCAAAAGCGGGTCATGAGGCTTGTTAATGCGGCCATTGTTCTTGGCTTTTCTTGGCCGAGGTGTCTGGCGAGCCATTCATCTCGAACGTTATTCTTAAAATCTGCTAGCGCTTCGGCGTCCGGACAGTCGGCTATCTGATTCTTTTTAGTAAGAAATTTGTTCCAGAATTTCTGGTCTGACTCTCCGGGCTGTTGAGTTATGTGACAGAGATCGTCTGCATCCGGAGGACGGACATAGGTCCCTTGAAAATTTGCCCAGAAAGAATCCTCAAGCTCTTCCCAACTTCCAATGGTGTTTTCGGGAAGGCTTTTGATCCAATGCCGGGCTGGCCCTTTAAGCTTGAGGGGTAAGTATTTTATGGCGTGGAGGTCATCTCCTCTGGCCATGTGTATGTGGACGATATAATCCTCGATCCAGACCCCAGGGTCTGTTGTTCCATCGTACGCCTCTATGTTTACGGGCTTGAATCCCTGTGGGGACCCCGACTCATAAGTCGTGATCACCGAATGCACGTGTACAGTGATCCCAGAGATCAATGCTCACTGAACACACAGAAGCTGAATAACAAGAGTCTTACATCCATACATATCGTCTTACACAAATTATGACCGTTATGGTCAAGTCTTACATTGATAGAGCCATACGGGCTGAACATCAAATGAAACATAAGCAGCGGAAATCTTCGTCGATAAGTAGAACCCAAGCCATCTGCCTAACCCTACAGGCATTCTGACTGGGAAGCGTCCTAGTTCGCGTGTTTGTCACCAAAGATCTCTTCCTCGAACTCCTGTTCCTCCATGCCTGGCCAATTAAATAACCAGTGGCAAGCCAATGAGTACTTTGAATGTACTCGCAAGCAACCCATGAATTGATTCAAAGTAACAATGCAATTCCACGACAAGAAGCAATCTAGCTTCTCGCTAGTGGAGTGTCCTATCTACTTGCATCAATGGACTCGGGTAACCTTGAGAACAAGTTACAGATATCAACATAAATAAATTTTTGAGACGGTGCCACACCATGCAGCATGTCAAGTCACCACCTTGACACATATAGCTTCTTACCACACACACACATGCACTCATGCATCGGGTCCTTGTAAAGTTTCTGGACGTAGTTTAAGTAGCACCACCCAACTGTCCATGACCGTGGACACGGCTATTCGAATAGTTTGATACTCTGCAGAGGTTGTGCACTTTACCCACAAGATCCGGGAAGCTTTTCGTGTCATCCACGATCCCGCAATACCTCAAGTACTCGGGGAAGCACCCGGTCACTATCTTTCCCTAGATGACACTAGCAAGGAGTCCACTCGATTGGTAACAGCCCCCATGCCAATCATTTCTCATCACAACTCACTCACACGGGGGTACCAACGGTGTGTCCGGTGCCCTGTGAAAATAGTCATGGCCGCCTATCCAAGCACGACCCCGTCCCGAGAGAGAGCACCAACTCTCCCCCGTCACTAGTAATGCGGGCTTCAAGCTAGTATCGGCCTAGGTAATCAACAATGCCCCGTCCCACAAGGGGTAGTGTGGTTGCACATGTTTGGTTGGGACGGTATCATACATAAATCTAATCCATCGTTTTACTTACACACCCAAAAGCTCTCTTTGGGACACCACTTCTTTCTCAAGTGGTGACCTAGTTCCACATCTCCCAAGGGCATTAGGGGCACCCGTTGGGGTTTTCGAAAGATTGTAACCATGAAGAGTTCATGGGACAAATGCATTATTATGCGCCAACTAGTTTCTTGATGATGCAATCATGAACAAGGTAAGGTCACAAGTAGGGTATGCAGCACGGGTGGTTCACCACAAGTTTACCCCCGTCATATCTCATCATCATGCAAAACGGAAAAAGGGGTACCGATGAACGAAAAGGGGGGTATCATGGTCAAAGGGCTGCTTGCCTTGGTTGGCTTGTTCTTCGGGGTCTTCAAATCCTTCTCTCCTTCCTCTTCAGCTACCTCGTCGAACACGGGATCTAACGTCGCAAGAAAATAACGGAAAAATAAGACAATAATAAAAACAGAAAAATCAAAGTGCTCAGAAAAATGTCAACTTATTTTTGTAAAATACTAGGAGGAAAGCTTGTAAGGGGAAAATTCTTGGTTTTGGTTCTGGAGTAGCAGAATAGGAGATATGGATTTTTAAAGGCATATTTAAATGCTTAAAATTTACATTTAAATATTTACAGTGGAGAAAAGGTGGTTGGAGTAGAATGAAAGTTGCACCATTAAATAGGTTGCAATATTCTAGGAATTTAGGAATTGGAATTAATTCATTTGGATAAATATTTGGTTCTGTGGAATTTTTGGAAAGAAGACAGAAAAAGAAAAGGAAAAAGGCTCCTGTGCTAGCTGGGCCAGAACAGCCGCAGAGCAGCGGCCCAGCCAGAGAGGCAGCCCAACGCACTGGTGCACGCGCGCGCGCGCCAGGTTTAAACCTGACGGGCGGGGCCCAGGCGCCAGCGAGAGAGAGAGGGCGATGGGGGTGAGAGGCTGACAGCAGGGCCCGCCTGTCATCCCTAACCCCGAGTCCAGATGGCCGGCGTGCTCACCGGCGACGATGCAAGGCACGGCGAGGTCGGGCGAGGGCACTGCTGGGCTCAGCGACGTGTCGCCGTTCGGGTGGTGGTGGTCGCGGTCGCCGGGGTGGCCTGCTTCACCGGCGACGAGGTCACGCGGCGGATGATGGATTCATATACCTAGGGTAGGGTCATAGGCCTGACCTAAACGTCCTACCCAAGGGTACTCATAGAAGATATCATCTTCCAGTCGACCAAAGAGGAATCCACTCGACCAGACTGGAAGGACTCGACCATGGAAGACTCACTCGACCATGAAGACTCACTCACCACCGTAAGGTCGAAGGCACTCCACATCGCAACGGCGTGTTATTGAATAGACTTAATGATAGTTAAGGCATTTTATGAGGGCGTTACCAAGAACCCCCTAGCTTAATGTACTTTAATCCCTCCATTATGTGGGCTGGCTGGGGTCCTGGCGACTCTATATAAGCCACCCTCCACAGTAGAAGGGTTCAGATTCTTGTAATACCGACACTCATAATCCACTCGACCGCCTCGTGGCTCCGAGACGAGGGCTGTTACTTCCTCCGAGAAGGGCCTCGAACTCAGACATCCCTTGTCTCTACAACTCGCTCCATAGCTAGGACATCGCCTCCTTAACCTACCCCTACTTCTACCGTCGATTTAGAACCACGACAATTGGCGCCACCGTGGGGCGGTGTTTTAGCGATTTGTGGAGGAGTTGCAGATTCGAGCACCTTCATCATGATGACTTCGAGTTTTGGGTGCGGGCACGAGATCCGCCTCGGTGCTTTCACTTTCGTCAGCCGACGACCAAGATGGCTCCGTGGAGGCCCCTCTGACATCGAGGCGCCCCCGTCTCTGCGGGCGACGACTTTCGGCATGTGTTCGCGGGCGCTTTGCTGCGGCAACCGCCGACCAGATCGGTCGACTCTTTATCGGTCGCTCGCCCGGTCTCCCACCACCGCAAGCGCCTGAAGGTCGAGGCTTCGCGGTGGGTGAAGCACGCGTGGCTCGCTGACAGCCACCGCCTAAGTTGCGGCTATCGAGCCCGATGAACCCTCTACGGCTCGCTCGATCTGGTCGACCGGTTCAGAGACCGTGATCCGAGTGTGATAGCAGTGATCCAGCGGCGGAGATCCTCATGGTCGACGGCCCTCGCGAGTCCCAGCCACCACGGCGGTGGGGCCGCCGAGGAGGTGACCCCTGCAAGAACACGAGGAGTACCGCCCGAGACACTCGACTCTCGCAGAGAGAAGAGCTCGTCGAGGGAACATGGATGCACTACATACCCTATCGCCGAGAGACCCCCGAGGCTCGTGCCTTGAGGAAGCACGCTTATTAATGTGGTTAACGCGCCGCTTGAGAATCTTCAGAAAGCACTCGACGAGCGCGGCAGCGACTGAATCCGGCCGACGCCGGCTTTTCCCCGCCGACTCGTATACCGACGCCACTTCAGAATTTAGCAACCGTAACTCAGATAGCAGAGTCTATTCAGCCGCCCCCCGGAAGTCGGAAGAGGCTTGCAGCAGATCGTAGATTTACTCCGAGCGCAGTGATCGTAACTCAGCCGTGTCGCAGCCGCGCAACAGATTCACACCGATCCGCCGCGAACACTGCATACCGCTCACAGCCCCAGACGCTTCCACGGCGGAAGGGCGCGACAACCGGGCGTAGAGCAGCTCGAGACCGCTCGACCGATGATACAGCGCCGAATGCCCCTTTCCTCCGAGGGAAGGGTCGACGCCTCGGCGGCAGGATGACCGACAGCGATACGCTCAAGACAGGCGAAGGATTCCACGACCCCAGAGAACTGTGCTTTGATGCGCGATCCATTATCGCGGCAAGGCTTGGTCGACCGAACAGAGCCCATCGAGGAGGACCGAGAGAGATGCACCCACCAGCAGCAATGCATGTCTCGGTCCGGAGTGTTTTAGCAGGCTATCGAGCCGCAGTGATCCCCCAATTTCAGATTGGCAACAGAGTCGCAAGTTCATCGGGGAATCTAAGCCTCAAACTTGGCTCGAGGATTACCGAGTGGCTGTTCAGATTGGTGGTGGGAATGATGAGGTGGCAATGAAACATTTGCCCTCATGTTGGAAGGTTCAGCCGTGGCATGGCTGAGTCAATTACCTCACAAAGCAGATATATACTTGGGAGGATTTGTCCCGAGTGTTCGTCAGGACTTTTGAAGGGACTTGCAAGCGACCGGCTGGTTTGACAGAGCTGCAAGTTTGTGTGCAGAAGACCAACGAAACTCTCCGAGAGTACATTCAGAGATGGATTACCTTACACAATACTGTGGAAAATGTGTCTGACCATCAGGCAGTTTGCGCCTTCAAGGACGGCGTCAAAAACAGAGAGTTGAGTCTGAAGTTCGGTCGAACAGGGGACATGACCCTGAGTCGAATGATGGAGATTGCTAGCAAATATGCCAACGGCGAAGAAGAAGACCGACTCCGAAGTGGCAAGTACAAGCCGAGCCAGTCGGAGAAGGGCAATTCGAGTCGGAAGCAGAAGCGCAAAGCCGAGCCAGCAGCTCCTGGAGAGGCCCTGGCCGTGACTCAGGGGAAATTCAAGGGGAAACCCAAAGGATCCTGGAATCCGAAGAAAGTGAAAGATAAGGAAGGAAACGACGTGATGGATATGCCATGCCATATTCACACGAAGAAGGATGAAGAGGGCAATATTATTTACCCGAAACACACCACTGCCGATGTCGACTCCCTCGATCCAACAGCCAGTGGCAAACAGTCTAAGGACAAGGAGAAGGAGCCGACAAGACCGGAGACAAAGAGGACAAGTGAGGAGGAATACCCGATGTCAACTCCACTGATGATCTTCGCGATGTGGAAAGCAAAAGTCGACTGAAAGTCATCAATCGGGAGGTGAATATGGTTGCCCCAGTTAAGCCAAGTTATGTCAAGTGGTCCCAGACACCTATCACATTCGACCAATCTGATCACCCGACTCACATTGCCACCCCTGGGCGGCAAGCGTTAGTGGTCGATCCAGTTGTCGAAGGCACTCGACTGACAAGAGTGCTGATGGATGGTGGTAGTGGGCTGAATTTGTTATATGCGGATACCTTGAAAGGGATGGGCATTCCGATGTCCCGATTGAGCGCTAGCAATATGAGTTTCCACGGAGTCATACCAGGGAAGAAGGCCAACTCACTCGGCCAAATAGCCCTGGACGTGGTTTTTGGTGATTCCAAACACTTCCGCAAAGAAAAGTTGAATTTTGAGGTTGTGGATTTTCAGAGTGCATACCATGCCATTTTGGGAGACCCGCCTACGCACGATTCATGGCCCGACCATGCTACGTGTACCTCAAACTGAAGATGCCAGGCCCCAAGGGAGTAATCACCGCCACCGAGATCGGAAGAAGGCGGAAGAGTGCTATCGAAGGGCTCAAAGATTGCCGACTCCCAAGTGTCGCAAATGAATTCGACGAGTACATGCAAAACGCAGATCCGAGTGATTTGCTACGATCTAAGAAGCCAGCCATCGAGTCTGCATTTAAGTCGTCTGGTGAGACGAAGCCCGTCCATATTCATCCGACTGACCCCAATGCAGCTCCGACCCACATATCCACAACACTCGACTCGAAATAGGAAGAAGCGCTCATCCAGTTCCTCCGTGAGAACTGGGACATCTTTGCATGGAAGCCAGCTGACATGCCGGGTGTTCCCAGGGAACTGGCTGAGCATCGCCTTCGAGTCGACAAGTCAGCGAAACCAGTCAAAGAACACCTGCGACGGTCCGCCGTCCAGAAGAGAAAGGCTATTGGGGAAGAAGTGGCTCAACTGTTGACAGCAGGATTTATCCGAGAGATTTACCACTCCGAGTGGCTCGCTAATGTTGTCATGGTCCCCAAGAAGGATGACTCACTCCGCATGTGCATTGATTTTAAGCACATTAATCGGGCCTGCCCGGGATCATTTTCCTCTCCCCGCATCGATCAAATTGTCGACTCAACCGCGGGTGTGAGAGGTTGTCTTTCTCGATGCATATTCCGGTATCATCGATCCGTCAGTATGGGCCCGACGAAATAAAAACAGCTTTCATCACTCCATTCGGTGCTTCGCTATATCACCATGCCATTCGCCTCAAGAATGCCGGAGCCACATTTATGCGAATGATTGAAGTGTCTTCACCAGATCGGTCGGAATGTGGAAGCGATATGGATGATATCGCCGTTAAGTCGCGAAAAGGTTCCGACCTGCTCGCTGACCTCGCTGAAACATTTGCCAACCTCCGGAAGGTACGATATCAAGCTCAATCCGCCCAAGTGCACATTCGAGTTCCCGGTGGAAAATTACTCGGTTTTCGCTTCCAACGAGGAATCGACGCTAACCCGTAGAAGATCGGCACTATTCTCCTAATGAAACGCCTGCGGCGAAAGTGCACGACGCCCGTAAGCTTATTGGATGCTTGGCCGCTTAAGTCGATTCATCCCACGACTCGTGAAAAGGCATTACCTCTTTACCGATCGATGAAGAAGGCTGACAGTTCGAGTGGACTCCGAAGCTGATGCAGCGCTTGCCGAGCTAAAAGCTCGCTCTCCACCCAGCCGGTGCTTGCTGCTCCAATCAGCAAAGAGCCTCTCTGTTTTTACATCGCAGCCATCGGACAAGTTGTTAGTTACGGCTTACGGTCGAGCGGGAAGAGGAAGGAAAGGCCTTCAAAGTTCAACGCCGGTGTATTATTTGTCCAAGTTTTGACTCCATCCAAGCAGAGATACCTCATTATCGAAGCTTGTGTATGGTATATACATGACCACAAAGAAGGTTGCTCACTATTTCTCCGATCATTCTGTCACGATTGCCGCCGACGCCCCTTATCGAGATCTTGCATAACAGAGACGAATCGTCGAGTGGCGAAGGGCGATTGAACTTCTTCCCTTGATATCAAATTCGAGGCAAAGAAAGCCATTAAGTCCTGTGCTATAGCAGATTTCCTTGCCGAGTGGATTGAACAACACAACCGACCGAAGTTCACTCGGAGCATTGGACCATGTTCTTCGACGGCTCCAAGATGCTGAATGGTTCCGTGTGGGGTTGTTCTGGTTTCCCCAGAGGAGATAAGCTTAAGTATGTGCTCCAGATTCACTTTGATTCCTCCAACAATGAGGCAGAGTATGAGGCCCTTTTATATGGATTTGCATGGCCATCTCACTCGGCGTCCGTCGCCTGATGGTTTATGGCGACTCAGATCTAGTGGTCAATCAAGTGATGAAGGAGTGGGACGTGAGAAGCCCAGCTATGACTGGATACTGCAATGCAGTGAGAAAACTGGAAAAGAAGTTTGAGGGGTTGGAACTCCATCACATCCCCCGACTGAAAAATCAGGCAGCAGATGATCTGGCAAAGATAGGGTCCAAGAGGGAAGCCATTCCGAGTGGCGATTTTTGGAACATATACGCCTCCACCAAAGAAGATCCACACGTAAGAAGCTCCACAACCCAGAGTGCCACGGACTCGATCGCAGCTTGAGGTCCCGCAAGGGTCGACTTGGTCATGGAAGTTTTAGTGGTCACTCCCGATTGGACAATTCCAGATATTGCGATATCCCGAGAAAGGAACTCCCGAGAAGATGAGGAAGAGGCTCGGCAGATCGTCCGTCGATCCAAAGCCTTTACCGCTATCAATGAGCGATTATATGAGAAAGCCCAACGAGTCGGACAAAAATGCATAACGCCGAAGAAGGTCGAGCCATTCTCAATGATATCCACTGGGACCTGTGGTCACCATGCGCCCTCTCGGACCATTGTAGCCAAAGCATACCGAGCTGGATTTTACCGCCAAGAGCAAATGAGATGGCGAAAGAAATAGTGGACAAGTGCGAAGGATGCGGTTCTATTCCAATATGTCACACAAGCCTCGCCGCCTTTGAAGACCATTCCGCCGCTTGGCCTTTCGCGGTATGGGGGTTGACATGGTCGGTCCTTGCGAACGGGTCGGAGTGGTTACACGCATGTACTGGTAGCAGTCGACAAGTTCACCAAGTGGATTGAGGCTAAGCCAATCAAAAAACTTGATGCTGGTACTGCTGTTTCCTTCATCCGAAAGTTGACGTTCAGGTATGGAGTCCCGCACAGTATTATCACGGACAATGGGTCGAATTTTGATTCAGAAGAATTCAAGGATTTCTGCAACTCCCAAGGCATACGAGTCGACTACGCTTCAGTTGCCCATCCACAGTCGAATGGTCAGGCGGAACGAGCCAATGGATTGATCCTCAAGGGTCTGAAGCCTCGTTTGATGCGAGATCTCAAGCATGCGGCTGGAGCTTGGGTCGACGAACTTTCTTCAGTGCTTTGGGGTTTACGGACCACGCCCAATCGGTCGACTGGGAGAACTCCTTTTTTCCTAGTCTACGGGGCAGAAGCAGTTTTACCAAGTGATCTCCTTCACAATGCTCCACGAATTGAACTTTATAATGAAGCAGAAGCTGAGCAAGCGCGTCAGGATGCAGTCGACCTCCTGGAAGAGGAAAGGGAAATGGCTCTGATCCGCTCGACCATTTACCAGCAAGACTTGCGCCTCCTGTACGCCAGAAATGTGAGAGGTCGAGCCTTCCAGGAAGGAGATCTGGTCCTTCGGGTGGATCAGCAGAAACAACATAAGCTTGCTCCCTCATGGGAAGGTCCCTTCGTCATCACAAAGGTTCTCCACAATGGGGCATATCGTCTCTACAATGTCGAGCACGATATCGATGAGCCCCGAGCCTGGAATGCGGATCTGCTCCGTCCGTTTTACACTTAGAGTTTTTCACTCGGAAGAATTGTAATAAAGTACTCTTGTAGCTCACGAGCCTTGAAGTAATAGTGTCACAAGTCCTTCGTAATTTTTGTCACTTTTATTTTTCGTCGAGTAAAATTTTCACTTCCCCCAGTGGGTGGCTTAGGCGCGGATCCGTTCCGCCTAAGTGTTTTATAAATCCTACCGAGTGGTAAGCCAGACTTCCACTCGGGGGCTTAGCTGCAGCCCAGTGCTCGCCTAAGTTAAAAGAAATCCTACCGAGTGGTAAGCCAGACTTCCACTCGGGGGCTTAGCTGCGCCCGTGCTCGCCTAAGATAAAGAAATCCCACCGAGTGGTAAGCCGACTTCCACTCGGGGGCTTAGCTGCAGCTCGCTGCTCGCCTAAGTTATTAAAAATCCCACCGAGTGGTAAGCGACTTTCACTCGGAGGCTTAGCTGCAGTCCAAGGACTCGCCTAAGTATGAAGTATGTTCAAGGAAAACGAGGCGCAGGCCGATCATGACCCTCTTCTCCGAGCTTCGACACAAATACAACGTGTCGACTGCGACCCTCTTCTCCGAGCTTCGACACAAATACAACGTGTCGACTGCGACCCTCTTCTCCGAGCTTCGACACAAATACAAAAGAAATCCTACCGAGTGGAGAGCAAACCTCCCACTCGGGGGCTTAGCTGCAGCCCAGTGCTCGCCTAAGATAAAAGAAATCCTACCGAGTGGAGAGCAAACCTCCCACTCGGAGGCTTAGCTGCAGCCCAGTGCTCGCCTAAGATAAAGAAATCCCACCGAGTGGAGAGCAAACCTCCCACTCGGGGGCTTAGCTGCAGCCCAGTGCTCGCCTAAGATAAAAGAAATCCCACCGAGTGGAGAGCAAACCTCCCACTCGGGGGCTTAGCTGCAGCCCAGTGCTCGCCTAAGATAAAAGAAATCCTACCGAGTGGAGAGCAAACCTCCCACTCGGGGGCTTAGCTGCAGCCCAGTGCTCGCCTAAGATAAAAGAAATCCTACCGAGCGGAGAGCAAACCTCCCACTCGGGGGCTTAGCTGCAGCCCAGTGCTCGCCTAAGGAATAAGTCGACTGCAATAAGCGCTTCGCTGTTAACCTGCAAGGAGCAATTCAAGCTAAGGGCAATCATAGCCAAACATCCAATCCAAATTTAGGTCGATACCTAAAGTAACCGAGAGTGCTCAGGCACTAAGCCTGTTAAAGTTTTATCGGTTACAACTTCACTCGGCATACCGAGGCAAATTTAAGGTCAAGGAAAGTTTTTTACCCCTCCTGTGGAGGGCTGGATGGAGCAACGAACTCGTCAAGATCAATCCTGTCGGCGATCCGCGTGGCAGCTGCAATGAAAGTCTCCATGAAGGTCCTGAAGTCGTGCTTTTTGGTGTTGGCCACTCGGAGAGCCGCCAGCTTATCTTCTCGGGCTTCCTTGCAATGGACTCGCGCCCGCATTGTGAGCAGCGTCTGCGCCAGATCGAGCGAAGATTTCTTCCACTCTTGCACTCGGTCGGGGCGGCATTGATCGAGCCATCAATGACTCGAGGTCATTTTGGAGTGTCTCATTGGGCGTAGCGTTGAGTCGATGCGGACGTAGCAACCTTTAGTCTTGCAAGATAATCCACAACAGCAGAACACGGACTCGGTCGGAAGATGTTCATAGCAGTTTCATCGTTTACCGGGGAATTGGCAGGGTCGAGGTTCGTCTCCAGCTGGCTGGTTTCTTCTTCAAAGTTGCGGCAGAACTCTGCAGAGACAAAATCCCGAATCAGGAAAACAGTCGAGTGGAAACGTAACAATTGGGAGAATTGGTCGAGTGAAGAAAGTTACCTTCAAGTTTAAGGAACAATTCCTTAGCGAGACCACCCAAGAAGCTTTCCAGCTCATTCCTCTTCCCAGCCAGTTGGAGGATCTTCTCGGTCAGGTTCTTCTTGTCAGCCTTCATTCGCTCAACATCCTTGCCGGCAGCAGCCAGAGCAGCCTTCAGATCGGCGCTTCTGCTCGAGCTTGGCGGACTGAGGCCAATTTTTCATCAGCAAGCTTGATCTTCTCAGACAGCTCAAGCTCCTTCTTCCTTTGAGCCTCCTTCACCTTGCCTGTAAATCGCAACAAAGTCAAACTTGCAGCAAGTGGGAGGAGGACAGAGTCGTCGAAATCTCACCAAACATACCTTTGGTCTCCTCCTTCGCCTTCGTCAGATTCTCTTGCACCAGTTTCAAGTCCAACTCGAGCTGAGTATGCTTCTGCTCCAGTTCAGTATAGCGTGCCGCAAGATCACAAGATTTCTACAAAGAGACAGTTTCAAAAATATCAGAGATAATCCACTTCCGAGTGAATCAAGAAGAAATGTGCGTTTCTAAGACTACAGTCGAATGCAAGCATTCAACCGTAGTCTCGGGGACTACACCCAGTGGGTGCACTCAGCGTGCCCCCACTAGTCTTATTCAAGACATAGTCGACCAGTCGACCAGTAAAGGAGAGCGAGTCGACCAGTCGACCAGTTCCATTCTTAGTAAGCCTAAGACAGAGTCGACCAGTCGACCAAAAAAAAAAAAAAGTCGATCGATCGACGAGCTTCTTGATCGTAATCAAGCGCCAACGATCGATCACAGTCTCGGGGACTACACCCAGTGGGTGCACTCAGCGTGCCCCCACTGGTCTCAGAGACACACTCGTTTCATTGAGTAATGATCAATATTTACTTATGAAGCCTAAGCCCGATCGCCGTGATCGACCTTAGCCTTGGGGACTACACCGGGCGGGTGCACTCAGCGATGCCCGCTAACACGGAGTTTTTATCGACACACCCGGTGGGTGACTGCTATTGCTATAAATTTCGTAAAGAAAAGTTTGATAGCATATCCTAATGTAATGTGGTGGTCGATCGACTGAACATTGCTCGAAGGGCGAGCTGGCATCGTAAGCTGCTTGGCTTGCTTCGAGCGATCTTCACCGCTCCATCATGATCCTGCTTGACGGATCGCCTCCTTAGCAACATCGCCTTGGTCCTCCCGGGCGTGGTGTGTGGTGAAGATCGAGGTTGTCCAGCACTTTCGGCAAGTAGGCCGAGCACTGGTCGGTGGCACCGCAAGGTCACGGTATGTCGAGTGCCCCCTCCTTCCGTCCACGGTGGTCTCGGGCGACCTTGGGTTTCTCTGCGGCAGATGCCTTCTGCTCCTCCTAGCCTTCATGGCTCCTCATCCTCATCATCGTCATCGGGAGAGTGATGATGTTATCGGTGGAGCTTGTAAAAGAATTAGAGTCGTAAATCTTGAGTCATCGACTAAGAACAAGAATTAAGGATATAATACCAAGATTTGAGGTGGCGGCGTCCTCCATCTCATGGTAAATCAACTTTAGCTGAGGTTTGAAGTCGCAGCGCATTGAAATTCCAAAGAGTCATCGACCAATTCATATATCAACCAGAGACAAAATTTGTGTAAAGCAAGAAGACTTAAGCAAAATGTTTACCCTGAGATGGTGGGGATGGACACCTTCATCTTTGGCAGAGGCTTGGTTGTCTTCGGCGGAACTACCTTCGGTTGCTTGGCGCCTTCTCGTCGGCACGGAGAAGCGGTCCGAGGGTTTGGTCGATGCATAGGGGCGTCGCGACTCCCTTACCGCGTTCAGCCGAAGGGTCGTGCACAAGCTTTGACCGCCTTTCCAAGAGCGGTGGTGCGACTTCCTCCTCCTCGTCCTCGTCGTCCTCGTCGTCCTCGTCATCATCATCGTCGTCGTCGTCTCCTACGTCGTCTGAATTCCACTCCTCCTGGCTCTCACCTCCACTGGCTTCCCCCTCTTCAGTCGGAATCTGGGCGCCGTTGGGCATTGAGTATAGCTCTGTGAGGGCCTAGAAGTATCAAAGCAGAGTTCAGTCGACCAAGTTACAGAAGCACACTCGACATACATGCAACAGAAAATAGAACAAGTGTACCTTGTCTGGAACATTGTCGCGATCAAGCGGAGAAATCCTCCGGGATCCGCGAGGATTGTCCTTGTTTCCGGTGATCGAAGCCATCCACCTTTCCACTACGGCATCATCGACTGCCTCCGGGTGGACGCGAGTTTCGTCCTCGGTGCCGCAATACAACCACATACAGTGACTCCGGAACTGAAGGGGCTGGATTCGCCTCCGAAGAAAAACCTCCAGGAGATCCATGCCAGTCACTCCGTCCCTAACCAGCTGCACCACCCGGTCCATCAGCATCTTCACTTCAGCCCTTTCTTCAGGAACAACCTTCAGGGAGGAGGGCCTGTTCACTCGACTCATGGTGAATTCTGGGAGGCCGGTCGACTGCCCCGGCGTCGCCTCATTCCGGCAATAGAACCAGGTCGACTGCCAGCCCCTAACTGACTCAGGAAAGTGCATAGCTGGAAAGGTGCTTTTGTTCCTCAACTGGACTCCTAAACCACCACACATCTGGACTACTTGGGTCTTCTCGTCACCAGGACTTGCTTTCTTCACAGTCTGAGAGCGACATGTGAAGATGTACTTGAACAAGCCCCAGTGCGGTCGACAGCCCAGGAAATTTTCGCACATAGACACAAACGCGGCAAGGTATGCGATGGAGTTTGGTGTGAAATGGTGAAGCTGGGCTCCAAAGAAATTCAGAAAACCTCGGAAGAATACACTCGGTGGCAACGAAAAACCTCGGTCGACATGGGTGGCCAAAAGCACGACTCACCCTCTTACGGTTGAGGCTGCCACTCTCGCCAGGAAGTCTCATGGCGTTGTGAGGAATCAATCCGTCGTTGGCCATATCAAGGAGATCCTTCTCTCGATCGTCGATTGGATCCGATCTCCTGGACCCAGACCTTCGGCAGCTTGGATCTCGACGAAGAACCACCGCGACCGTGGATCTCCCTTCGCCTTCTCGACGCCGACACCTTCTCCGCCACCGGCGCCTTCTTCGACGCTCCAGCATCGTCGTCTTCTCTTTGCCCATAGCCGCCGGCGGAATGCGCAAGGGGAGAGACGGCAAGAGAGCAGCGGCGTAGGTAGAGAGCGGGGGCGGAGAGAACAGAGGAGGAAGAACAAGGTACTGTGCACGGGCTTCTGGAGGTAGCATTTATAGCATCCCTTCCGAGTGGATGACAAGTGGACCCAAGCAATCCAATCATATCCCGAACAGCCGCACGGCGCGATACGTGGCGGAGAAAGCGGCGCGGAAATCGAGGCGCTCCTGTTGCGTCCCATCCAAGCACCATGATCTGTTCCGTTTTGCGCTTCCCCAAATTCAGTATCCCGCGAGATCCATGAGCGACAGATCGATCCGTCAAGTGCGAGATCCCCGCGAATCCGTTACGGGTATAACAAAGGAAGTCACTCGACTAAAGAACAAGAATGGATCAAGTCATTGAAGGAAAGTTTCCTGTTATCAACGAAGAAGATCTTGATCCGAGACAACACGTAACGAATACAAAAGCGATGGAAACAACGTCAACTCCTCCTTCACTCAAGCCTCAATCCATTCGGGGGCTAATGATGGATTCATATACCTAGGGTAGGGTCATAGGCCTGACCTAAACGTCCTACCCAAGGGTACTCATAGAAGAGATCATCTTCCAGTCGACCAAAGAGGAATCCACTCGACCAGACTGGAAGGACTCGACCATGGAAGACTCACTCGACCATGAAGACTCACTCGACCACCAGAAGGTCAGAAGGCACTCCACATCGCAACGGCGTGTTATTGAATAGACTTAATGATAGTTAAGGCACCTTATGAGGGGCGTTACCAGTAACCCCCCTAGCTTAATGTACTTTAATCCCTCCATTATGTGGGCTGGCTGGGGTCCTGGCGCACTCTATATAAGCCACCCCCCTCCACAGGTAGAAGGGTTCAGATTCTTGTAATACTGATACTCATAATCCACTCGACCGCCTCAGGGCTCCGAGACGTAGGGCTGTTACTTCCTCCGAGAAGGGCCTGAACTCGTACATCCCTTGTCTCTACAACTGCTCCATAGCTAGGACATCGCCTCTCCTTAACCTACCCCTACTTCTACTGTCAGATTTAGAACCACGACAGCGGAGGCGCTTCGGGCGTTGGTGGCTCCGGCCGTTTCCGGCTGCAAAACAAGTGGAAAGGAGAGGGGAAAGGATCAGTGACGCCTTGCGGTTCTAGATCGAGATAGAGCTGGGGCGGAGAAGGCCTATACCACGTGAACGCCGATGAGCCGAGGCGGCGGAGCTCGAGCTCGATCTCGAGCTCGGGCGGCTCTGGAGATGAATGGGTGGTGCGGGAGGTCGATTGAGAGTGTGGAGGGGCGACAGGGAGGAAGAGAGAGGCTCGGGGTCGCCTTATGTAGGCTGGTCGAGGTCCACCGTAGGCGTGGCCTACGGGTGCCCGCGGGATCGGCTCGGGTGGCCGTTGGAGGAGGGTTGGAGTTGTCTGCGGTGTTCGTGGGGGTGGAGTAGGGCGCCAGGAAGAAGGAGAGAGAGCGGGGAGAGGCTCTGGCGCTCGCGCGTGCGAGGCCGGGCATTGGCCGAGCCGGGCAGCTCTGGGCACGTGTCGCAGGAGGTGAGAGAGAGGGAGAGACAAGGGGGCCTGCATGGTGGCGTGTCGCGGACGTCGAGGCACATCGACTGGCGCGAGGGGGAGGCACGAGGTGGTCGGAAGGCACGGCGTCAACGGTCGGCGCTCTGCCAGGCGCTCCAGAGCACGACTTTGGCCGGCATCCGCGGCTTTCCCGCGTCGAGCGCGTGTCCACTAGTGTCTGGAGGCTGCAGGGGGAGTGGGCAAAACTAGGAGAGCGCCTTAGATGCTCTGGAGGGCCGAGAGGAGAGAAGGAGGTAGAGAGAGAGGAAAAACTGCTGTCCAGAGAAGACAAATGGGGTTTCCCCCTCCTTCATCATTGCTTCCTCGGGCATAAAAGCATCCAAGTTGCAGAGGGGAACGAGGAGGGATTGTGGTAAAAAGATGGGCTCAAGGAGATTAGTGGAAGGGGCTGGATTTGGCATTTTAAAATTCTGCCAGAAGGTGTTTGGTGATGGTTTGGGCAAGTTAACAATTTCCACTTGCCATGAGACTCCACTGGGTGGGGTGTCACACATAATTAGGGCCTTCCACCCATTTTGAGCTCATTTGGGTAAAGTTGGTAATGCAACTTTTGTAAACCCTAGAAATTGGTAGAAATGGATTTGTGCAGATCCAATTGAGTAGATCACCTCTCCTTGATGCACCACTTGGTGTGGTGGCCTCATTTGGGTATCTGATCATGCTCACAAAAGTTGGGGTCAAGGAGAGAAAGTTGGTAGTGCAAAGTAGTTCAAATTTGATCCTGGTTAGAGGGGGTTTTGAAGCACTTTGGTCAAGTTAACGTCCTCTCCATCTTGTGCCATTTGGTCTAGATGAATTATTAGACAAATTGAGCAGGTTGACAGAGTTTGGGAACATTTGGATATGTTTGGCAATGTAAAGTTGCTCAAACTCCAAAATGGACAGAAATGGTTTGGAGGGGATTTCATGGGGTTCCACTATTCCCCATGGCATGACACTTGTCCAGATCATCAAACATGTCATATGTGACATGCTAGAATTTTCTTGGAATTTTTGGAGAATATTCCCTTTGTAAATATTTCAAAAGCTTGAAATATCCAGAAAGGGTTTTTGAGGGATTTGTCCAATATTTTGAACATAACCATGTGTTGAAACTCTTATATATGGACAATATATGTCCTATGAGTTTCCCTAAATTTTTGTCAAATATTTTTGAAGTAATAAAATAATTTTTCCCTATTAAAGACAATTTCTGGCCTTAAGAAAAAGCTCTTAAATAAAATAGGGAAATAGCTTTTAAAATTATATTTTTGTGGTTTCTGGGTATCCTATATCTAATAGGAGTCAAATATATTTTTGGAAAGATTTTTACTGCCCTTAATTAAGTACTTGCAGTGCAAATCTCAATTCAGGGGTTTTTGGAAAACTAATTTTAGAATATACTTTTTGGCCAAATTATTTTTGTAAGAAAATACTATATTGCACCATACACATGGCATGATCATTGGACAGAAGTTTGGGGCAAGGAGATGAAATATGGAAGGTGGAGTAGTTGACCTTAAAAAGCACTTGCAAAGAATCACAGGAAGAAAATCAACTCCAAATGAATACCAAATAATGCCAAAGTTTTTGTTGGTCCAAATTTTCATGCTTTAATATTGCCAATGAAATTATTACAAAATGCAGGGTGTGACAGACCTACCCCCCTTACAAGAATCTCGTCCCCGAGATTCCCAAACTAGGCTTTAAGGAGATACGGAAACTCGGATCTAAGATAATCTTCCCGCTCCCAGGTGGCTTCTGCTTCAGTGTGGTTACTCCATTGGACCTTGAAGTACTTGATGGTGCGGCTCTGCGTACGTCGTTCTGCTTCATCCAAAATTCGGATGGGCCTCTCACGGTAAGTCAAATGAGGCTGAAGGTCAATGGCTTGGTGATCGACATCTCTGTAGAGATCGGGCTTTTCTGGAACTTGGAGGCACTTCCGGAGTTGTGACACGTGAAATACGTTGTGCACACCAGATAGTTCAGGTGGTAGTTCCAGCTGATAAGCCACTTCTCCTCGTCGTGCGGTGATCTTGAAGGGGCCAATAAATCTTGGTGCGAGCTTTCCTTTAACGTGGAAATGCTTGGTTCCCTTGAGAGGAGTTACTCGCAGGTATACATGGTCCCCGACTTGGAAGCTCACCTGACGGCGACGAGTGTCAGCATAGCTCTTTTGCCTTGACTTGGCGGCCTTCAATCGCTCCCTGATTAGCTGAACTTGCTCTTCTGCTTCACGGAGGATATTGGGTCCAAAGACAAGTCCCTCTCCGGTCTCCGACCAATTGAGGGGTGTGCGGCACTTCCGCCCATATAACACCTCAAATGGTGCCATCTGAAGGCTTGACTGATAACTGTTGTTGTAGGAGAATTCGGCAAAAGGGAGGCAATCTTCCCACTTAGCTCCATATGCTAGGACACAGGCTCGGAGCATGACTTCGAGTATTTGATTTACTCGCTCTGTTTGACCTCCGGTCTGTGGATGGAAAGCCGTGCTGAAAGATAACTTGGTTCCCATGGCCTCTTGGAACTTATTCCAGAACCTCGAGGTAAACTGGGTTCCTCGATCCGACACAATTTCCTTAGGAACACCATGAAGGCTTACGACCCTGTTGATGTATAGGGCCGCTAGCTGGTTGCCATCGTAGGTGGTCTTGACAGGAATGAAATGGGCTACTTTGGTCAAATGATCGACTATGACCCAGATGGAGTCATGTCCCTTATTTGACCTGGGTAAACCAGTGATGAAGTCCATTCCGACCTTATCCCATTTCCACTCGGGAACCTTGAGTGGTTGGAGCAATCCAGTAGGTCGCTGATGTTCAGCCTTCACCCTTTGGCATACATCACATTTTGCAACATAGGTGGCAATCTCCCTTTTCATCCCGTGCCACCAGAATCTTTCCTTCAGGTCTTGATACATCTTGGTTCCTCCCGGATGGATGGAATACGGGGTGTCGTGAGCTTCTTGCAGGATCAGATTCTTGAGCTCGATCTTGTTGGGCACTCAGATGCGATTCCGAAACCACACAACCCCTTGCTCATCCTCTGAGAAACCCGGGGCCTTGCCCGCCTTGATCTTCTTCTTGATGCCTTCAATACTCCCGTGTCCCTTCTGAGCTTCTTTAACATCATCCATCAGGGTAGGCTTGACTTCAAGGTTGGCTAAGAACCCTGGTGCAACCAGTTCCAACCCGAAGCTTTCAAGTTCTGCATATAAGGCGGCTAGCCTTCCCTTGAGCATAACATTCAGGGAGCAAGCTTTCCTGCTTAATGCATCTGCTACCACATTAGCCTTACCAGGGTGGTATTGAACACTAAGGTCAAAATCCTTGATCAACTCTAGCCATCTTCTTTGCCTCATGTTCAATTCCTTTTGAGTGAAAATATACTTCAGACTTTTGTGATCCGTGTATATCTCACACCGCTTCCCTAGGAGGTAATGTCGCCATGTCTTCAGGGCATGAACCACTGCTGCTAACTCAAGATCATGAGTAGCATAGTTCTCTTCATGAGGACGTAGTTGCCTTGAAAGGTAAGCTACGACTCTGCCTTCTTGCATCAGAACACCTCCCAGCCAAGTTTTTGACGCATCACAATATATCACAAATTCCTTGTGTATATCTGGTGTGGCCAGAACTGGGGCGGTGGTCAGTCTCCTCTTCAGCTCCTGGAAGCTCTCCTCGCACTTCGGCGTCCATTCAAACTTCTTGTCCTTCTTCAAGAGCTGAGTTATGGGTCGGGCAATGCTTCAGAATCCTTCAACGAACTTACGGTAATACCCCGCGAGTCCGAGGAAGCTTCTGACTTCCTTCACATTGCTTGGGGACTGCCATTCGGTCACCGCTTCAATCTTAGCGGGATCGACCAACAATCCTTCCTTGGTCAGAACATGACCCAAAAATCCAACTTCATGCAGCCAAAATTCGCACTTGCTGAACTTGGCATATAGTTGGTGCTGTCGAAGCTTATCCAAGACCATCCTCAAGTGTTGCTCGTGCTCTTCTTCTGACTTTGAGAAGACCAGAATGTCATCAATGAAGACAACGACAAACTTGTCCAAATATTCCATGAAGACCTTATTCATGAGGTACATGAAGTAAGCAGGGGCATTGGTCAATCCGAAGGACATGACCGTGCACTCATACATGCCGTATCTGGTGACAAATGCCGTCTTCGGAATATCTTGGGGTCTGATCTTCAGCTGGTAGTACCCAGATCTGAGGTCGATCTTGGAGAACACCTTAGCCCCGTTGAGTTGATCAAACAGATATTCAATCTTGGGAAGTGGATACTTGTTCTTGATTGTAACTTCATTGAGGGAGCGGTAGTCAATGCATAAGCGGATGGTACCGTCCTTCTTTGCCACAAACAGAACAGGTGATCCCCAAGGGGAGGCACTAGGGCGGATAAATCCTTTCCTCAGTTGTTCTTCCAGTTGCTTCTTCAGTTCTGCTAACTCTTCCGACCCCATTCTATAAGGCTTCTTATAGATGGGTCCTGCTCCGGGCATGAGCTCGATGATGAACTCAATGTCTCGGTCAGGAGGCATACCCGGTAGATCATCAGGAAAAACATCAGGGTACTCGCAGACTACCGGCACTTGCTCCAATCCAACTCCGGTCAGGCAATTGACTTGGTTGGTTTGAGCGGAGGAGGGGTTGGAGGCAAATTTGACTTTGACTCCTTGGTCATTTGTCACAATGACAGATCGGTTGGCACAATCTAACAAGCCTTGGTGCTTGCTGAGCCAATCCATCCCCAAGATTACGTCCAAGCCTTGCGACTTTAGGACGATAAGGTCTGCCAGAAAGCCTACCCCATTAATGACAATCCCAACTTCCTTACATCCTACCTTGTCTCTCATCCCTGCTCCGGGGGTTTGTACCACCATAGGGTTATTCAGGGGTGTAGGGGTCATGCCACTTTTTAATGCAAACCTTTGAGTAACAAATGAATGCGTGGCTCCAGAATCAAACAAAACAGTTGCGGGTGCTGAATTGACAAGGAACGTACCCAACACGACGTCCAGGTCTTCCTGAGCTTCTTCTGCAGTGACATGATTCACCCGCCCCCTGCCATTGTTGGGCGGGTTGCGGGGAGCTTGGTTCCTTGGTGGCATTCCACGGCCTTGTCCTGGGTTCTGTGCATTGGGGCGCGGAGCATCGGGCTTCTTGTTGGGGCACATCCTCGAGATGTGTCCCGGCTGACCACATCCAAAGCAAGTGACTTGGTTGGGGTTGCTGCTCTTGCCAGCATAGTTATCGGGGTTGTTGTAAGCCGGCCTGGGGTTGGCGTACTGCTGAGGTGGATAGCATGTGTGGGGTGCAGGAGCTCTTGGCTGCTGATAGGTTGGCTTGACCGGGGCTGGCTGCCACGAGCGAGGCTTCTGGTTGCTTGAGCTACCCTTACTGATCATCTTGCGCTTACGGGTATCATCCAAAGCATGTCGCTTGTCCTCAAGCATGAGTGCCTTGTTTACCAGATTAGGGAAGGTTGGGCAGTCACACACAACAAGTGAGTATTGCAGAGTCTGGTTAAGGCCTTCCATGAAGCGCTCCTTCCTGGCAGCATTAGTGCTGACATCCTCAGGAGCATACCTTGACAGAACACTGAACTACTGCATGTACTCCTTGACAGTGTTACTCCCTTGCTTCAGGGCGCGGAACTCGCGCTTCTTGATGGCCATAATTCCTGAAGGAATGTGGGCCTTGCGGAATTCTGCCTTGAAGTCATTCCAAGTGATGTCTTGCCCGGCATGCATGACCTTGAACCCATCCCACCAAGCTCTTGCAGTACCCCCGAGACAGTGGGCAGCATAGGCTACCCTCTCGCGGTCTTCGGTGCAGCCGACTAGTTCCAACAGATCCTCAATAGTGCGGACCCAGTCATCTGCATCCAGGGGTTCAACAGTCTCGATGAAGGTGGGTGGTGCATGCTTCTTGAATTCCGCCAACGTGGAACGTGCATTGGCGTTCCCCACCGGCTGGCGGTTGACAGCCTGAGCAATCATCTGGAGGGATGCAGTGTTGGCTTGGCGTTCCTCTCGGAAGGCTTGGAGGAGCTGAGCCACGTCCATATCCGGAGGCGGTGGCGGAGGCGGAGCTTGACCTCGGGCTTGGTCTTGGTTGGCTCCTGCTTCAGCAGAACCCCCGGCCTCTTGCTGCTGGGTAGAAGTACCAGTACGTGTTACAACAGGCATCCTGTTGGAGCGGTCAAGGTCTCATGAGGAAAAGCAATATAGATGGGGTGCCTAGTAAGGGGGTGGGTGTGACACAAATTTTAAGTTAAACAAGGGCCAGAAGGGCCAAACTCATGCATTGAAACCAAATAGGGAGACGTAGTCGTTTACAAGTTCCCGAAGGGAAAGTACGACTTCGTCAAAGCAAGTTGAAAGCAAACACAACACATCATGGTTTCATATGAACCATTACACGGACTCGACTTCGCATAAGGGGGTACACAACCTATCCTACCATAGGGCTACGGATTGGCCTATCCTAGTCCTGAACGGTGTCTAAGTGGTGGAATGCTCGGTCGCGTATTCCGGCTCCTCTGGGTCTTCCTCCTCATCTTCATCTGTCTCAGTATCTTCGTCGCTTGAGGGAGTGGGGGAGTGGAGGAGCTGAACACGGCGCTGCTTCGCTGGTGTTGCCGCGAAGAGGTTACGATACTCCTTCGCCATCATACGGCAGCGCTGAGATGCTCCCTTGGCACACGTGACCTGTGGGGGTCGCCCGCCTCGATAGGCTACAACGGGCTGCCCAGGGGGTGCTCCTTCCTTCTTGATCCTGTCCGCCTTCATCTGAGCTAGGCGGAGGAGTTCCTTGGTCTCGTGGAGTTCCTTCCGAAGCCCCATCGACTCCGAGGCCAGGTGCTGTGCTAGGCTGTCGGCACACAGGCTGAAATAGGTCTGGAAGTGGAGGGGAAGTCCTTTGTCCATGGGTGGGGTTGGCGCGCTGCTCTCGTCATCACCTTCCTTTCGGTAAGGCAGATAACGAGTGGCTGGCTCGCTTGCCATCTCTGGTAGAAGATCCTGAAGGCAAGTCAGCGCCTTGAGGGTAGCAGTCTCAACGGCGAGCAACATGGTCACCATCTGGGGTCCCTCGAAGAACCAGCTCGTCGGGGAGTCGTTCGCCCTCACGACTACCTCCACATGATACTCCTTCTTAGTGATGTTGATCCAGTGCTCGTGGTAGGAGAAGGTGGGGGCTCGAGTGAACTGGCACTTCTTGAGGTTGTCCTCGAGAAGCACGGGGAACCCGGTGGTCAGGAGATCCTCGGGTACAGCGGCCATCTACAAAAGTGGAAGGGGAAGTGTCAATAGAGGAACTGTGACCTATGTTTGGGACATACTTGGAAAGCACGGCATATAGGTAACTTTTGTAGGTAGTCTCACTCTAACTAACGTCCATGCTAACTAAGGCTTCCTACAGTCAGGATGGCTCTAATACCAGCTCTGTGGGGACCCCGACTCATAAGTCGTGATCACCGAATGCTGCGTGTCTGATGATCCCAGAGATCAATGCTCACTGAACACACAGAAGCTGAATAACAAGAGTCTTACATCCATACATATCGTCTTACACAAATTATGACCGTTATGGTCAAGTCTTACATTGATAGAGCCTTAAGGGCTGAACATCAAATGAAACATAAGCAGTGGAAATCTTCGTCGATAAGTAGAACCCAAGCCATCTGCCTAACCCTACAGGCATTCTGACTAGGAAGCGTCCTAGTTCGCGTGTTCGTCACCAAAGATCTCTTCCTCGAACTCCTGTTCCTCCATGCCTGGCCAATTAAATAACTAGTGGCAAGCCAATGAGTACTTTGAATGTACTCGCAAGCAACCCATGAATTGATTCAAAGTAACAATGCAATTCCACGACAAGAAGCAATCTAGCTTCTCGTTAGTGGAGTGTCCTATCTACTTGCATCAATGGACTCGGGTAACCTTGAGAACAGGTTACAGATATCAACATAAATAAATTTTTGAGACGGTGCCACACCATGCAGCATGTCAAGTCACCACCTTGACACATATAGCTTCTTACCACACACACACATGCACTCATGCATCGGGTCCTTGTAAAGTTTCTGGACGTAGTTTAAGTAGCACCACCCAACTGTCCATGACCGTGGACACGGCTATTCGAATAGTTTGACACTCTGCAGAGGTTGTGCACTTTACCCACTAGATCCGGGAAGCTTTTCGTGTCATCCACGATCCCGCAGTACCTCAAGTACTCGGGGAAGCACCCGGTCACTATCTTTCCCTAGACGACACTAGCAAGGAGTCCACTCGATTGGTAACAGCCCCCATGCCAATCATTTCTCATCACAACTCACTCGCACGGGGGTACCAACGGTGTGTCCTGTGCCCTGTGAAAACAGTCATGTCCGCCTATCCAAGCACGACCCCGTCCCGAGAGAGAGCACCAACTCTCCCTCGTCACTAGTAATGCGGGCTTCAAGCTAGTATCGGCCTAGGTAATCAACAATGCCCCGTCCCACAAGGGGTAGTGTGGTTGCACATGTTTGGTTGGGACGGTATCATACATAAATCTAATCCATAGTTTTACTTACACACCCAAAAGCTCTCTTTGGGACACCACTTCTTTCTCAAGTGGTGACCTAGTTCAACATCTCCCAAGGGCATTAGGGGCACCCGTTGGGGTTTTCGAAAGATTGTAACCATGAAGAGTTCATGGTACAAATGCATTATTATGCGCCAACTAGTTTCTTGATGATGCAATCATGAACAAGGTAAGGTCACAAGTAGGGTATGCAGCACGGGTGGTTCACCACAAGTTTACCCCCGTCATATCTCATCATCATGCAAAACGGAAAAAGGGGTACCGATGAACGAAAAGGGGGGTATCATGGTCAAAGGGCTGCTTGCCTTGGTTGGCTTGTTCTTCGGGGTCTTCAAATCCTTCTCCTCCTTCCTCTTCAGCTACCTCGTCGAACACGGGATCTAACGTCGCAAGAAAATAACGGAAAAATAAGACAATAATAAAAACAGAAAAATCAAAGTGCTCAGAAAAATGTCAACTTATTTTTGTAAAATACTAGGAGGAAAGCTTGTAAGGGGAAAATTCTTGGTTTTGGTTCTGGAGTAGCAGAATAGGAGATATGGATTTTTAAAGGCATATTCAAATGCTTAAAATCACATTTAAATATTTACAGTGGAGAAAAGGTGGTTGGAGTAGAATGAAAGTTGCACCATTAAATAGGTTGCAATATTCTAGGAATTTAGGAATTGGAATTAATTCATTTGGATAAATATTTGGTTCTGTGGAATTTTTGGAAAGAAGACAGAAAAAGAAAAGGAAAAAGGCTCCTGTGCTAGCTGGGCGAAAGCCTTGAGCAATGGCCCAGCCAGAGAGAGGCAGCCCAACGCCTGGTGCAGCGTATGGGCCAGTTTAAACTTGAGGCGGGGCCCAGGCGCCAGCGAGAGAGAGAGGGCGATGGGGGTGAGAGGCTGACCGGCAGGGCCCGCCTGTCATCCCTAACCCCGAGTCCAGATGGCCGGCGTGCTCACCGGCGACGATGTAAGGCACGGCGAGGTCGGGCGAGGGCACGGCTGGGCTCAGCGATGTGTCGCCGTTCGGGTGGTGGTGGTCGCGGTCGCCGGGGTGGCCTGCTTCGCCGGCGATGAGGTCACGCAGCGGAGGCGCTTCGGGCGTCGGTGGCTCCGGCCGTTTCCGGCTGCAAAACAAGTGGAAAGGAGAGGGGAAAGGATCAGTGACGCCTTGCGGTTCCAGATCGAGAGAGAACTGGGGCGGAGAAGGCCTATACCGCGTGAACGCGCCCGGCGAGGCGGCGGAGCTCGAGCTCGATCTCGAGCTCGGGCGGCTCTGGAGATGAATGGGTGGTGCGGGAGGTCGATTGAGAGTGTCGAGGGGCGACAGGGAGGAAGAGAGAGGCTCGGGGTCGCCTTATATAGGCTGGCCGAGGTCCACCGTGGCGTGGCCTCTGGTGCCATGCGGATCAGCTCGGGTGGCCGTTGGAGGAGGTTGGAGTTATGCGGTGTTCGTGGGGTGGAGTAGGCGCCAGGGGAAGAAGGAGAGAGCGGGAGAGGCTCTGGCGCTCGCGCGTCTGAGGCCGGGCATTGGCCGAGCCGGGCGGCTCTGGGCACGCGTCGCAGGAAGTGACAGAGAGGGAGAGACAAGGGGGCCTGCACGATGGCGTGTCGCGGACGTCGAGGCACATCGACTGGCGCGAGGGGGAGGCACGAGGTGGTCGGAAGGCGCGGTGTCAACGGTCGGCGCTCTGCCAGGCGCTCCAGAGCGCGACTTTGGCCGGCATCCGCGGCTTTCCCACGTCGAGCGCGTGTCCACTAGTGTCTGGAGGCTGCAGGGGGAGTGGGAAAAACAAGGAGAGCACCTTGGATGCTCTGGAGGGCCGAGAGGAGAGAAGGAGGTAGAGAGAGAGAGGAAAAACTGCTGTCCAGAGAAGACAAATGGGGTTTCCCCCTCCTTCATCATTGCTTCCTCTGGCAGAAAAGCATCCAAGTTGCAGAGGGGAATGAGGAGGGATTGTGGTAAAAAGATGGGCTCAAGGAGATTAGTGGAAGGGGCTGGATTTGGCATTTTAAAATTCTGCTAGAAGGTGTTTGATGATGGTTTGGGCAAGTTAACAATTTCCACTTGCCATGAGACTCCACTGGGTGGGGTGTCACACATAATTAGGGCCTTCCACCCATTTTGAGCTCATTTGGGTAAAGTTGCTAATGCAACTTTTGTAAACCCTAGAAATTGGCAGAAATGGATTTGTGCAGATCCAATTGAGTAGATCACCTCTCCTTGATGCACCACTTGGTGTGGTGGCCTAATTTGGGGATCTTATCATGCTCACAAAAGTTGGAGTCAAGGAGAGAAAGTTGGTAGTGCAAAGTAGTTCAAATTTGATCCTGGTCAGAGGGGGTTTTGAAGCACTTTGGTGAAGTTAACATCCTCTCCATCTTGTGCCATTTGCTCTAGATGAATTATTAGACCAATTGAGCAGGTTCACAGAGTTTGGGAACATTTGGATATGTTTGGCAATGTAAAGTTGCTCAAACTCCAAAATGGACAGAAATGGTTTCGAGGGGATTTCATGGGGTTCCACTATTCCCCATGGCATGACACTTGTCCAGATCATCAAACATGTCATATGTGACATGCTAGAAGTTTCTTGGAATTTTTGGAGAAAATTCCCTTTGTAAATATTTCAAAAGCTTGAAATATCCAGAAAGGGTTTTTGAGGGATTTGTCCAATATTTTGAACATAACCATGTGTTGAAACTCTTATATATGGCCAATATATGTCCTATGAGTTTCCCTAAATTTTTGTCAAATATTTTTGAAGTAATAAAATAATTTTTCCCTATTAAAGACCATTTCTGGCCTTAAGAAAAAGCTCTTAAATAAAATAGGGAAATAGGTTTTTAAATTATATTTTTGTGGTTTCTGGGTATCCTATATCTAATAGGAGTCAAATATATTTTTGGAAAGATTTTTACTGCCCTTAATTAAGTACTTGCAGTGCAAATCTCAATTCAGGGGTTTTTGGAAAACTAATTTTAGAAAATACTTTTTGGCCAAATTATTTTTGTAAGAAAATACTATATTGCACCATACACATGGCATGATCATTGTACAGAAGTTTGGGGCAAGGAGATGAAATATGGAAGGTGGAGTAGTTGACCTTAAAAAGCACTTGCAAAGAATCACAGGAAGAAAATCAACTCCAAATGAATACCAAATAATGCCAAAGTTTTTGTTAGTCCAAATTTTCATGCTTTAATATTGCCAATGAAATGATTACAAAATGCAGGGTGTGACAATCCCGCTGGAAATTCATGGTCCAGCACCTCATCGGTGAAACATAGGGGGTGTGCGGCACCCCTGTATTTGGGTGTGCCGTGATGTTCGGATGTTTGTTGTGTTGCATTGCTTACTAGAGCTTGCTTCCTTGGCCCATAGATAGATCTGGCTGGGCCATCTTTTTGGTGCGGATCCTTGGGCGGATCGCGTGCCAGCTTGTGTGCGGCGCCACTTGCTGCTCTAGGTTGGCCATGGGGTCGTCTATCCGACCGGGTGGCTTCCTTATTTTTTGATCGTGGGGGCTCTAACGTCTCCTCGTCAAATTCAGGCAGTAGCTTTCTCTTCGGATAGCTTTTACTGCGGTGACTGCCGCCGTATTTGTCTGCGGTGTTGAGTAGTTTGCTCCATCTGATTCTGAGTGCGTCTTCCACAGTTTTGAGCCTCCGCTTCTGCTTTTTCAGGCTACGCGCAGTGGCAACGAGCCTTTTGTGGAGGTTCTTCTGCTCCATGAGCTTATCCGGCGTAAGGTCGTCTGGACTATTGTTTTCGCCGGGGACGGGGTGTTCGGTTTGTTTATCCAAGTTGCCTTGTTCGGACGGTTGCTCGAAGGCGTGTTCGTCGTCCGCCGGCTCGTCTTGCTCTATGGCTGGGTTTGTATGGCTGCTGTCTTTGTCGAGGCGGGGCTTGGAGCGGCGCTTGCGTTGCCGCTTTGATTGCTTTTCGAGTGAACGATCCTTCGTTGCATCCCTGTGTTCCTCGTCGTTGCTTCCTTTGGGTGTGTCCACCATGTAAACATCATGAGATGAGGTGGCAGTCTAGTGCCTTGTAGGCGTGGATACAAGTTCATCTCCTACATCATCTTCCATACCGTCGATGTCTTCGGAGTCGAAGTCGAGCACGTTGTTTAAATTATCGATGGTGGCTATGAAGTCGTTGGTGGGTGGGCATCGAATTTCTTTGTCGTCCGCATCCCAATCCTGCTGGTCATAATCCGGCCAGGACTCTCCTGACAAAGAGAGAGACCTGAGTGAATTCACAATGTCACCGAAGGGCGAGTGCTGAAAGATGTCTGCGGCGGTGAATTCCATGATCCGTGCCCAATCGGATTTGATTGGTAGGGGCGTGGAAGGCTCGGAGTCCGGAGAGGAGTCCGGCACCTTGGAGTCACGGGCTTCGCAGAGGACAAGGCTGGTGTTCGGCTTGATCGCTGTAGAGATTGCTGCCCCCGAGGTGGTGTCTAACCACCCATCCTTGATTGGTGTGGTCGGCTCCGAGCTAAGGGTCGGAGCGGACACAGGTGCGGCCTCTAGGGCACTGTTTGGCGGCAGAGCTAGATCATGCCCATCGTGACAGTGCGGCGCGCTCGGCTGTGGCTCAGATCCGTCGAAGATCAAGTCTCCGCGGTCGTCCGCCGTGTAGTTTAAACTTCCAAATCTGACCGGATGGCCAGGGGTGTAACTTTTGATCTGCTCCAGATGGCCAAGCGAATCGGCCCATAGTGCAAAGCCGCCGAATACGAAGATTTGTCCGGGGAGAAAAGTCTCACCCTGGACCGCATCGCTGTTGATGATCGGAGGAGCCTCGAGCCTAAAAGTGATGACACAGAGGAACTCTCAATGAAAGCACCAATGTCGGTGTCAAAACCGGTGGATCTCGGGTAGGGGGTCCCCAACTGTGCGTCTAGGCGGATGGTAATAGGAGACAAGGGACATGATGTTTTAACCCAGGTTCGGGCCCTCTCGATGGAGGTAAAACCCTACTCCTGCTTGATTAATATTGATGATATGGGTAGTACAAGAGTAGATCTACCACTAGATCAAGGAGGCTAAACCCCAGAATCTAGCCTATGGTATGATTGTTGTTCCTCCTACGGACTAAAACCCTCCGGTTTATATAGACACCGGAGAGGGCTAGGGTTACACAGAGTCGGTTACAAGGGTAGGAGATCTACATATCCGTATCGCCAAGCTTGCCTTCCACGCCAAGGAAAGTCCCTTCCGGACACAGGACGAAGTCTTCAATCTTGTATCTTCATAGTCCAGGAGTTCGACCAAAGGTTATAGTCCGGCTATCTGGACACCCCCTAATCCAGGACTCCCTCAGTCGATTTTCCAGAGCTCGCCAGAGTTTGCCGGTGCGAAAGAAGGGGCTCAGGTGGGGACTTTGGTTGTTGAGGGGGGGGGGATGGTGGGGCCTCGCCGAACAAAGAAAACTTGACGCGGGTGGGGGCAGGGGTGGGGGTGGCGGAGGAACACAGGCGGTGCGGGCCGCTGGTCCGGCCGGCGACCCGTGCGGTGTTCTATGTGGAAAGAATCAGAGACGAGGAAGAAGAAGGGTTAGGAGACATAGGATCTTCATCCAAGTATTTGTATAGATTCCACCATGTACTACATATGGAGCAAAATGAGTGAATCTACACTCTAAAATGTATCTGGATACATCTGTGTGTGATCCATAGTGGAAATCTCTACCAAGACTTATATTTTGGAATGGAGGGAATATGATAGTAGTACAGTATGTTCCTTGTAGTGAAGATGAGCAGGGACATTTGCAGTGTAGAGGTCTATATGGTCGGTTGGTATGGACACTCTGAACTCTTTGGGCCTCTTTGATTCGTAGGATTTTGTAAACATGGGAATAGGATTTGTAGTGGCCTGCCCACTTGAATCCTATAAGAATAGCAAGGAAATGCGGGGAGCTGTGTCGCCTTTGAGAGTTACACTGATATTAACAGTACCGCACCTTCGGTTGAACAGAGCTGGTATCCGAAGCCTCTCTAGCCGTACCGGCAATACTAGCACATATATTCCAGCAAGTTCCACTTTGCTGATTTTACTCTGATGCTTACAGTTTTCCTGTTATATCTACACTATGATCTGTGTACCTGCTTTGTGTCGCACTAGCAACAGTCCGCTCTTGAAGCTAAACACCGCAATGACTTACAAAATTGGCACCAAGGCATTGAGTGCCATTCTGAATGCAATGAAACTCACACGCTCCCCACCTGTTTATTCTTGTTCAAAATATGATCCTAATGACTATTCTAACCTCGAGGAGTCAAAGGCGGATGGCCTGCCCTGTTCACCCATCAAGGTGTCTGTTCTAATTTGGCAAGGTTTTATTGATTGCGCGTATCTTGCATATGTTTTATTGCATTTCTTCTACTTTGTTGCACCGCCATCTGCTTAGTTTACTCATCATATATGTCGAGATGCCATGCCCATCCATTATCAATACATATTCCATCTGTCATCATACCATGTTTTTCCACTCAAATGCTGTTCTTGTGCATCAGACATCAAAAAGGAAGAGGGTGATTGCCGAACCTGAAGGAGCACCAGTGTAACGCCCCGGACACACCCGCCGGTGGTCGTTACTCCTGGCGGGATCTAGACTGGCCCCACAGATCAATACTAGTCTTTTCTGCGCACTTTGTCCTCACTCGTGCACACCCGGGAGCAACCGGTCGGTCACCCATCCTGAAACTACTCCAAGCTGAGCACGCTTAACTTTGGAGTTCTCTCCGAATGGGCTCCCTAAAAGAAGGAATTCCTTATTGATATGAGTAGTCTATCATCCCTAATAAGCGAGGCTATTACATACACCCCCACTCGGAGGAACCGGCGTCCTCGTCGAGCCACGAGAGCGTTCCCTCTTGGCACAATCGTCGTGCATCGATCCGGTACATGTGCCATGCCGTGTGCCACGACGGGTCTAAGCGTCATGAACAACATGACCGCGCACCTGTCGCAACCATCCGTGTAACCGCGAGGGTCGGCTCGATACCAACTTATAACGCCCGGACACACCCGCCGGTGGTCGTTATTCTAGCGGATCTAGGCGGCCCCACAGATCAATACTAGTCTTTTCTGCGTACTTTGTCCTCACTGCGTGCGCACTTGGGAGCAACTTCGATCGGTCACCCATCCTGAAACTACTCCAAGCTGAGCACGCTTAACTTTGGAGTTCTCTCCGAATGGGCTCCCGGAAAAGAAGGAATTCCTTATTGATATGAGTAGTCTATCATCCCTAATAAGCCAGGCTATTATAACCAGCAAAGTCCTTGAAAAACTTGGTTGTGCCGGAGAAATCAGACAACACCCCACTTATATTAGATGTACAACCAGTGACACAAAACATAGGACTGACTCCAGCAGACTGTACCCATACTTCACTAGCCACACCACTAGCCGCACCACACAGGACCTGCACTCCAGCAAAAGGTATGCCGATTTCAGTTGCCATAGCACCAGCCGTACCACTGAAAAATCCCACTCCAGCAAAAAGTACAGCAAGTCCATCGGCCGAAGACCTATCCCAACTATAGAGACGGCCAATTCCTGCAGATTGGAACCCCATTCCAGTTATTCCCAGTTTAAAAGACAATGCTTTCAATGTTGTTAGGGACTATGTGCATATATTCCCATCATGGGAAGATTATAGTGAAGACAAACACCATTTTCACATCTTCATGTCCCACTTACGTGTAAGTGCTATTATTCATGGTGATTATTTTCCTGTTTTCTGCTGATTGAACACATCAATGATTTACATTACATTGTTGTAAGTAGGCGAGGGTCAATCTGGATAGTCATGACGAGAAAAGCTTGCTTGCGCTTTTCAAGAAAGCATTGCAGCAGTATTGGTGTTACCTGAGGAAATCACACTTTGATGGCAAGTCTATAAACAAATTTCTGGTGAAGTCTCCTATGCTAAATTTAGAAGACATTGAATGGAAAAACCTTGTTATCCACTGGTCTCGTTCCGAGGATGAGGTACTGTCTATGATATCACATGAAAATTTGAACTTCTACTTCTCCGCATGTGCCTTACAGATCTTTTTTGCAGGAAATATGCTCAAAAAAGAATTCCGGTTTGAAAAGAACGACATGATATCGCAAATATGCTGCCCGCTGCTTTGCTCTTGTTAGTACCTGTTGTCCTGTATCACTGTACTTGCATACATACCTGGTTCATTATGTGACAGCAGTATGCATGATAGATTGCTTATCAATTGGTTGCTCCAAATTATCTGATCTGTATGAATGGTAACATTAGTGTACAATATATCCAATGCCATTGAAAAAATTTAGCTCTGCATTGTTCTTGTAAGTACATGCCGTCCTTTATCAGTGTACTTATATTGATAGGTAGTTGTTCATGTACCATCACTCTGCAGCTTATTTTCCTTTGCCCTCCATTTTCTACACATAAGATCTATACTTACTCTTACCATAAGGTTGGATAACACCGATGGTACTGAAGAAGTTTAGCTCTCCATTGCTCTTGGCTGTACCTTTTGCCTGTATCGCTGTACTTACATTTATAGCTACTTGGTTATGTAGCATCACTCTTCATCTTATCTTAAATATTCTCCATTTTTTCTTATATTGTCACATCTATATTTACTCTTAACAAAATGTAGAATAAAGGCAATGCTTATGAAGAAGATTCTGTGGTAAACTTCTTGAATTTCCCCCCCCCCATCAGCATGGACAAGGGCTTTATAGAGCCTGCGTTCACCAATAATGTAAGTTTATCCTTCTCAAGCCTTCAAACTTTGTTGTGTATATTTGGTTAGGCATGACTACAACAGCTGTTTATTTTTTGTGTTTGCATTAAATTGCACGTTTAAAGTTTATTATGTAGTTTATAAACAAAAGTTTGTCCTTCTCAATTTAAGTTTTCAGTTGTACAACCAAGTTCCTTCATCATACCATGTAAATGAAACTATACAGAGCAAGTGATCTTCTTTTGCCTTTGCATGTATATACATTCTTGATCCATTATCCAGTGGTGTGGTGAACCTACCCACTACAGCACAATGTCATATACTGCAATGTCTTAACTATGAACAATGTCATATCATTCTACTATTATTTAAACCGTCTCTTTATTTGCCAATCTGAAATGGGATAAATTGACAGCACACTAACCACTGATACTTATGACTTCTTGATCTGTAATCGAGTGGTGTCGTGAAGCTACCAACTCCTTCACAATGTCATTTCCTGCCATGTCTTGACCTGAAAAATACCATATTGTGTTCATGCAATTTTAAACTGTGTCACTTTATTCGTCAGTAAGAAATGTGATGAATTGTCAGCACTGATACTTTTATGTGCAAAACCTGTCATCTGTGTGCTTGTTTATCTTTTAGAGTGAGGAGGATATAAGTGTTAAACAAGCGCAGTCAGCTTGCTCAGCTTCTTGCGCCGCAGCTCCCCAGCAGGGCTAACCTTTCTTGAACTCTATTGAAGTGCTGTCGGTTTTGTATATTATTTTGTCGGCGTGTTCAGTTGCACCGGTGGCGATCTTTGATGCCCCGTGTATGTAATCTACTGTCTGCTTGTGCTTTATTATCATAGTGGCAAACTTTGATGCCCAATGGATGTAATATGCCGCAATTTCTTTATTATATAGTCTAGGTTTTTTCTTATTCACGATGCTGCAGTTATTTTACTGTATATATATCATGTCTTCGCAGTAAACCGGCCAAACCATAAAATTACGGTACATAATCAGGCCGTCATGTAATCACGATGTATGATCCGCATCATGGGCCCCGTAATCTTGGTCCGTTAGAAGGCCTAAATGTAAACTGGCCCACTAGTAGATTCGAGCCTTTAATAGGCCGAGTAAACCGCCGGCCCTCTTTTCGCAAGAAAACTCAATGGGCTTTTAGGAGGCTGAGAAGTAGGTTGGGCCTGAAGCGTGCCGAACAGCTCACGGGCCGGCAGAAGCCTGAAATGGACCCCGACCCATGATTGTGCCAATCAAATCATGGGCTTTTAACAGGCCAAAATTGTCTCGGTCCTTGTTTTGCCAAATCAGATTATCGGCTGCGAGCAGGCCGGATGCAAACCGGGCCATAGTTAGGCCCAACTATATGACGGGCTTTTAACAGGCGGAAATTAATATAGGGCCGAAATTTTAAACGGGCCCTTAACAGGCTGAAACTAATATCAGGCCGAATTACTAAATGGGCCTTTAGCAAGTGGGCCCAAAAGCATAGCGTCCAGTTGACGGGCCGAATCTGATATGGGCCATAATTTAGCCCAAAGCCTCTTAAAGGGCCGGACCTGATCTGGGCTGTAATTTGGCCCAGAACGTGGTAGGCTTATAACGAGCCGGATGTCATATGGGCCATTGTTAGGCCCGGAACGTGGCAGGCCATTAATGGACCGAATCAAATATGGGCCGGCATTTGGCCCAAAACATGGCAGCCAGTTAATGGGCTGGCTTACTAGGGTCCTCAAAATCTTGTGGGCCTACAGCTGGGCCGGCCCATTAATGTCGGCAAAATCTCGTGGGCCTTTAGCTGGGCCGGCCCAATATGGTCCACAAAAATCTTATGGGCCTTCACCTGGGCCGGCCCATTATGGCCCGCGAAAATCTTGTGGGCCTTTACCTGGGTCGGCCCATTATGTCCTGCAAAATCTTGTGGGCCTTTAGTTGGGCTAGCCCATTATGGTCCGCAAAATCTCGTGGGCCTTTAGTTGGGCCGGCCCATTATGGTCCACAAAATCTTGCGGACCTTTAGTTGGGTCGGCCCATTTAAACTTTATGGACCACTTTTGGGCCGGTCCACGTGTTAACATATCATAGGCGCATCTCACCCATTGGATGAGTGACACATGTGCCAACGCGGAGCTGACATGTGTTTCCGTCAGCCCGTCAGAATTTTACACGTGGAAAATCCCCATTGGTCCAGGCTGTTAACGGGTTATCAGATCCAAAACCGGATCCGATAGCTTAATGGCGTTCCGTTATGGTGGATGCCACGTGTCGGTCACCCTTGACGAAAGCACTTCTATGACGCATGATTTATCGTCATGGAAGTGGACACTTCCGTGATGATAATTTTGGTAATGTCATGGAACACTTCTACGACAACACAGGTATGACTATCTTGATTCTATCATAAAATTATCATGGCGATATTCCTGTTTTACCCCTGCCACATGAACGGAAAAGGGCTGCTGAGGGAGTCCTGGACTAGGGGGTGTCCGGACAGCCGGACTATCATCGTCAGCCGGACTCCAAGATTATGAAGATACAAGATTGAAGACTTCGTCCCGTGTCCGGATGGGACTTTCCTTGGCGTGGAAGGCAAGCTTGGCGATACGGATATGTAGATCTCCTACCATTGTAACCGACTCTGTGTAACCCTAGCCCTCTCCGGTGTCTATATAAACCGGAGGGTTTTAGTTCGTAGGACAGAACAACAACAACCATTACAACAATCATACCATAGGCTAGCTTCTAGGGTTTAGCCTCCTTGATCTCGTGGTAGATCTACTCTTGTACTACCCATATCATCAATATTAATCAAGCAGGACTTAGGGTTTTACCTCCATCAAGAGGGCCCGAACCTGGGTAAAACATCGTGTCCCTTGTCTCCTGTTACCATCTGCCTAGACGCACAGTTCGGGACCCCCTACCCGAGATCCGCCAGTTTTGACACCGACATTGGTGCTTTCATTGAGAGTTCCTCTGTGTCGTCACCGATAGGCTTGATGGCTCCTTCAACCCTCATTAGCAACAACGCGGTCCAGGGTGAGACTTTTCTCCCCGGACAGATTTTTGTATTCGGCGGCTTTGCACCGCGGGCCAATTCACTTGGTCATCTGGAGCAGATCGGAAGCTACGCCCCTGGCCATCAGGTCAGGTTTGGAAGCTTAAACTTCACGGCAGACGTCTGCGGAGACTTGATCTCCGATGGATCCGAGCCACAGCCAAGCGCGCCGCACACGAATCCGCTCCGACCCATGGTTCGGAGCCGATCGCGCGGATCGAGGACAGATGGCTGGACACCGCCTCGGGGGCTGCAACCACTACGGCAATGGAGCCGAACACTGACCTTGTCCCTTATAAAGCTCATGACTCCGAGGGGCCGGACTCCGAACCTCCTGCGCCCCTGCCAATCGAATCTGATTGGGTGCCGATCATGGAGTTCACCGCCACGGACATCTTTCTACACTCACCCTTTGGCGACATCTTGAATTCGCTAAAGCATCTCTCGCTATCCGGAGAGCACTGGCCGGACTACGGCTAGGATGGTTGGGATACGGACGATGAAGAAATTCAAAGCCCACCCACCACCCACTTTATAGCCACTGTCGACAATCTAACCGACATGCTAGACTACGACTCAGAAGACATCGACGGTATGGATGACAATGCCGGAGACGGTCAAGAATCAGCGCTCACCGAGCACTGGAATGCCATCCCAACCCACGCTATATACATGGTGGACACCCCAAAAGGAAGCGATGACGAGGAAAAACGGGGCGCGGCAAAGGATAATCCCGCCGACAAACAACTAAAACGGCGACGCAGACGCCGCCCCAAGTCCCGCCTCGCCAAAACTGCGCTCCTAACGACCCAGCAATAGAGCAGGGCAAATCAGTGGGCGACGAACATACAACCAAGCAACCATCCGAACAGGATGAATCGGATAATCAATCTATGCCCGGCGAAAACAACAGTCCAGGCGATCTCACGCCGGACTCACCACCGGAGCATAAGGACAATCACAAAAGACTCATCGCCACTGCAAGAAGTCTGAAGAAGGAAAAACGGAAGCTCAAAACTGCGGAAGACACTCTCAGAAGGAGGTGGAGCAAAGTACTCCAAACCGCAGATAAATATGGCAATGGCCATCAATCGAAGAGCTACCCGAAGTGCAAGTTGCTGCCAGAATTTGACGAAGAAGCCATAGAGCCACCACAGTCAAAAAATAAAGAAGCCGCCTGGCCAGATAGACGACCAGAAGATAGGCTAAAAACGACAAGCGGCACCGCACACAAGCCGACTCATGATCCTCGGAAAACAAACGGCCCGGTCAGGTCCATTTACGGGCCAAAGAAGAGGGCCACAGGAAGCAACACAACACGCCAGGTGTTGGAAGACAACGGCACACCCAAATACAGGGGCGCCGCACACCCACTATGTTTCACCAATGAAGTGCTGGATCATGAATTTCCAGCAGGGTTTAAACCATAAACATAGAGGCTTCTGACGGGACAACAGACCACGAGTGCGGATGAGGATTACATACTACACATACACATGGCTAGAGGAGATGATCTCACGCCATAAAATATCTACCCCTCAAGCTCAAAGGGCCAGCTCGGCATTGGCTCAAAAGCCTTCCGAAAACACTGTTGGAAGTTGGGAAGAGCTTGAGGGCGCGTTTAAACAAATTTTCAAGGGACTTATGTCCGCCCTCCGGATGCAGACGATCTAAGTCATATAACTCAACAGCCCGGAGAATCAGCGTGCAAATTCTGGAACAGGTTCCTTACCAAAAAGAACCAGATAGTCGACTGTCCGGATGCCGAAGCCCTAGCAGCTTTCAAACACAACGTCCGAGACGAATGGCTCGCCAGACACCTCGGCCAAGAGAAGCCAAGGACAATGGCCGCACTAACAAGCCTCATGACCCGCTTTTGCGCGGGGGAAGACAGCTGGCTCGCAAGATGCAGTACCAGCGACCCGAGTACATCCGAGATCATGGATGGAAACGGAAAATCACGGCACCGAAAGGATCAGCGCCGGAACAAAGAAAAAAGCCCAAAGAACACGGCGGTCGGCGCGGATTCAAAAACTTCATGGCGAACAACAAAACACTGCCTCTTAAGGACAACAGTGATGAGCTATCCAACTTAAACAAAATTTTGGATCGGATATGTCAAATCCACAGTACCTCCGGAAGACCTGCAAACCACACCCACCGAGATTGTTGGGTTTTCAAACAGTCCGACCGACTCAACGCCGAACACAAGGGGCTCCACACGCCGATCGAGGAAGATGACGAACCCCACCAGCAGAGCACCGGAAAACACAAGACTTTCCCACAAGAAGTCAAAACAGTAAATTAACTCCATATGATATTACGGAAAAACAATGCGGCACCCACCAAGATAGGTGTCGCACGGTCCACCCCAGCGGAACTGCAAAATTGGATGTCAACACCAATCACTTTCGACCACCTGGATTATTCCAGAAGCATTCGAAACGTAGGATGGACTGCTCTGATATTGGATCCTTTAATTGATGGACTACAATTTACACAAGTCTTGATGGACGGCGGGGGCGATTTAAACCTGCTATATCCGAACACAATCCGCAAGATGGGGATAGACCTTACAAAAATTCGATATAGCCGCACTTCCTTTAAAGGAGTGACGCCAGGCCCTTACGCCAAGTGCACATTCTCCTTATTATTAGAAGTTGTGTTCGGGTCACCGGACAACTTTCGATGCGAAAAGCTAATCTTTCATGTCGCCCCATTCAAAAGTATCTATCAAGCACTATTGGGACATGAAGCTTTTATCCGCTTTAACGCAATACCACATTATGCGTCTCTTACACATAAAATGCCCGGTCCACGTGGCATCATTTCATTAAAAGGTCGTTCAAAGACCCCGGACACGGCTAGATGAGTCCGGCATACATAAGCTAGGGGCTCCCTAGCCGCACACCCCTTCACAAGGGGCTGTGCATATAAGCAACAATGAGCTAATATAGGCTCAGCTTTATTAATTTATTCATCTTTCGATTTTTTACGCACTTTTCGCACGATTTCTTTTCAAACTAAGTTCCTCTCTTTTTACAGATGAACAACATGCACACTCGTCCAGGATACGGCACAACGGAGACACAGGCGCAGACGTGCAGTAGGGACCCGATGCAAGGATTCTTTTCAGATTAAGACCCTGCGTTGACCTTTTTTACTGTCTCTTGTTGCTACAATCCCCTGGTTTTTTCTGATAACCAGAGAGGAGACTGACGTTTTGGCATTGGCCACGTCAGAGGACCTCGCCCGTACCTGGACACTAGGGGCTTAGGGCATTGTTCCGCCTGTTATTATAAAGACCGAACACCTCAGTGAGTGTTCGGCGTCTTGAGTTAGGCCTTATGTGCATCAGCTCCGAATCATGTCTTTGGTCAAATGTTGGGTTTGCCCGGCTCCTGTGTTTTGCTGCCTTACGTTACGTATCGCCGGCTAACGGCACCGGAGAACTCTGCGATTGTGCCCGGTTAATTTGGCGAGCACCTCGATGAAAGCGAAAACCGATCTGTCATGATCTGATGAGAGGCGGTCGACCACTCGATCGACCACTGGAATGTTTAGAATTCCTCCGCTTAGACGAAGGGCCGTTTCCCGGTCAAGCACACACGCGCCCCGCATTCGGTGAGCACGGTGCCACTAGGGGCTATATCGTAGCCCCACCCTTGAACTCCTATGGCTAAGTGAAAGAGATAAAGCATTATAGTCCGGTTGCCTCGTTTGCTACGCTACCACCTCCTTCACAGGACCGAGACATCGGATTAAGTGTGAAAATGCGCTATTTTTTGCGAACACCCACGCACCTTGTGCGTGGGGGCTGAAGCCAACGACTGCATCTTTCAGGTTATACAAACGGCCACACAGGGGATATATCACTACTTGGACGCACAAGTATAAAAGGCGCTTACATCATAAATATTGTCTTACAAACCAAAACGTTCACTTGAACGTGACATTTTTTGAGCACTGCGGCTCTATTACACGAGCACCACGTAGAACTTCGCCAAAATAGTGCTCGGCGGGTAACCAGCTCTCGTCCGGACCCTGGGTCGCAACGGCGGTGGCATCCATCTCTGTCCAATGTGTCTTCACACGGGCGAGGGCACCATCCGCGCACCCGCTATGCAGGCCGACCGCTTCATTGCCTTGATATGCGGCACCGCCCCAAGAAATTGCTGCAATAAGCCAAAATAGCTTTTCGGCTTGGGCCTATCCGGCCAGACATGCGTCACGATATCCGTCATGGCAAGTCCGGACAACCTATTCAGCTCGGCCCATTCGGCCAACCGATCGGTCAGCGGAAGTGAGCGATCCGGACTATGGAATTGAGACCAAAAAAGCTCTTCCGTCTTGTGATCCTGCTGACCTCGGAAGTGCACTGGCGGCATCCGCCGCTTTTCGCCGCTAAGTCCATATAAGGATCCTCCGGACCCCACAGCTGGCCGAGCTGAGCATACTTTGGATCCGTGAACCTTCGGCGCAGCAGAAAAGGTTTGCCGGCCACAATGTCCCCGGCTTGGCGCAACTCCTCTTTTATAGCCCGCATTGCAGAACGAGCACCCTTGGCTTCGGCGGTGGCCTTCTGCAGGTCTTCTCGCTCCGATAGGCGCTCATTTTCAAGAGCCTCACTGCGGTCGGTAGCATCCTTTAACTTCACGACCATTTTGGCCATCTCTTCCCTGCTTCGGCAGTGTGCGGCCCTTTCGGACTCTAACTCCTCGGCCGCCCTCGAGGCAGCCGCATCACTCCTTCTGGCCTGCTCCTTGGCTTGAGCAAGTTCTGCCCGAAGGCTCTCCACAGCAGCGGCACCATCTGCATTAAGCACACATATTGTAAGAGTTGGGCCTTGGCTCCATTACTAGGTGACCGCGGAGAAACAACTTACCTTGCGATTCGTCAAGTCGCCTGTTGATTAGCGCGATGCCCGCATCCGCAACGTCGAGTTGCCGCTTCAGTTCAGCAACTCCATCAGTCCGGCTGGTCCCCGGACTATCCGCCACCTGCATAGGAAAGGCGAAAGTTCATACCTGCGATTTTTGATCCTCGGCACGCTGTCGCTTTCGACAACCTACCGAGTCTCAGGGGCTACTATCTATACAGGGCGCACGTTATGTGCAAAACTGTTAAAAAGGTGTGTCATTTTTACGTACCTCAAACCCATGACAAACTCGGCGGCATTACACAATCCGCTTTGGCGGACGAAATCCTTCAATCACCATGCTCATCAATGCACGGTGATCTTCTGAGATGGACGCCCTCTCAAGCAGATCCTTCAGCTCCCCCGGCCGAACATTATTCGGCGCCGAACTCTTCGGCTCTTCCGGGCTCGGGGATACCCTCCGTGATGACACTTCAGGCTCTTCCGCCCTATCCGACGGCGTAGCGGACGGAGGCGTTTCGCTCTCCATCATCTCCGAACGAAGGTCCCCCGAAGATGAGCTCATCTGAGAAGGTCGGAGATCCGAACTACAAGGTAAAAATTTCGGTTATCCTCAGAAGCACAAATAGGGATTTCTCTTATTACCAAGCTCTCTTTTTTCTACTTACGGCTTGCTGGAGGGCTGATCCTTTAAAGGAAACTGTGCGGCCGGGGCTTCCCCGGATGCAGGACCCCCCGGTGAAGATTTCTTCCCCCGCTTAGGGGCTTTCGCCTCCGGGTCTTCGGAGGCGGTCCTCTTCTCCCCCTGGAGGGTGGGATTCTCGATCCCCCCCTCTTTCAAGAGCCTCCTTGGATGAGGCAGTAGCTCCTCTACTTCCCCCTTCGCTTTCTTCTGAAGGCGCAACCTCCATCATCTTGACCAGCACGGGATCCCGTGCGGTCTCTGGGAGGGGGGCTGGACACCGTATCAGCTTTGCTTGCGCTATCCACTCCTGTTGAAGGATAACGGGTTAAAAGGCGAATTGTAGAAAGGCAAACAAATGGTACTTCCGAACACTGAGCTACTTACTCGAGTATCCGTGCGATTGCAGCTTAGGCCAGCATCCTCGGTCAATTCCGGACACACCGCCCGTGATCCGAAGAACAACTCGTACATCTCCACGGGTGTCGTACCCATAAAGTGTTGGAGAATCCGTGGTCCCTCCGGATTGAATTCCCATATCCGGAGAGGACGGCGCTTGCAGGGCAGGAGAAGCCTAATCAGCATAACCTGCATCACCACGACCAGATTGATCTCCCTTGCCTGGAGATCTCGAATCCGGCCCTGCAATAGTGGCACGTCTTTTGACGGCCCCCAGTTGAGCCCTTGGTTGACCCACGACATCAACCGTCGTGGAGGTCCCGAGTGGAATGGAGGCGGCAGCTTTTGCCTGCTGCCCCTCGGAGCGGTGATATAGAACCACTCCTGCTGCCACAAGCCAAGCTCCTCTTGGAAGGAGCCCTCGGGCCACGGGGCATCGGCCCTCCTACTTATGGCCGCCCCGCCGCACTCTACTTGACGCCCCTCGATCATCTTCAGCTCCACATTGAAGGTCTTCAGCCACAGGCCGAAGTGAGTGGTGACGTGGAGGAAGGCTTCGCAGACGACAATGAAAGCGGAAATATGGAGGATGGACTCCAGAGCCAAGTCATGGAATTCCAGCCCATAGTAGAACATGAGCCCTCTCACAAAAGGATCCGTCGGGAAGCCTAAACCCCGACGGAGGTGGGACACAAAGACGACGTACTCACCAGGCTCGGGGGTGGGGATGGCCTGCCCTTCGGCGGGCAACCTGTGCAAAATCTCGTACGACAGGTACTTGGCCTCTCGCAGCTTTAGCACGTCCTCCTCCGTGACGGAGGAGGGCATCCACCGGCCCTGAAGGTCGGAGTCGGACATTGTTAAAGATCCGGGGCGCTCGAATCTGGGGCTCTGGGTGTTGGAACTCGGGGCAAGGAGAAGATTCGATGGAGGATTGAGGAAAAGAAACGAGGCTTAGTCCTGTTATAAAGAGGAAGAATACCAAGAACCGTCTCCGTGACCGTTCGGGACTCGCCTTCGATAAAGGGGGCGCGGTTGGGTTACCCACGTCCGTATTGATGGGAATCCCGGAATAAGGGGAACACGATCTCTGCTTCGACAAGACGTGCCAAGAAACCGCTTCGCTAAACGCGCTGAGGTGGTATAATTAAAAAACAATTCCAGTAAGGGCTTGGTGGTGGTGTGATGTCACGCCGCGAAATACGTCAGTAGATTGAGCTTGTGTACATAATATTCTCTCTACGGTGGTATGTGGAATTTATTTTGCAGAGCCGGACACTATCCTGGTGTTCACAATCTTCTATAAATTATTCGGAGGAGGAACCCGCCTTGCAATGCCAAACAATATGCGTGCCGGATTCATCGTCATTGAAGCCTGGTTCAGGGGCTACTGAGGGAGTCCTAGACTAGGGGGTGTCCGGACAGCCGGACTATCATCGTCAGCCGGACTCCAAGATTATGAAGATAAAAGATTGAAGACTTCGTCCCGTGTCCGGATGGGACTTTCCTTGGCGTGGAAGGCAAGCTTGGCGATACGAATATGTAGATCTCCTACCATTGTAACCGACTCTGTGTAACCCTAGCCCTCTCCGGTGTCTATATAAACCGGAGGGTTTTAGTCCGTAGGACACAACAACAACAACCATTACAACAATCATACCATAGGCTAGCTTCTAGGGTTTAGCCTCCTTGATCTCGTGGTAGATCTACTCTTGTACTACCCATATCATCAATATTAATCAAGCAGGACGTAGGGTTTTACCTCCATCTAGAGGGCCCGAACCTGGGTAAAACATCGTGTCCCTTGTCTCTTGTTACCATCTGCCTAGACGCACAGCTCGGGACCCCCTACCCGAGATCCGCCGGTTTTGACACCGACAGCTGCTTTGGTAACTCCATTGTTTTGCCCTCTTTGCCCCCAACATTCTTCCCCAGAGCCCCTCCCCGACCCCCCCAAACCACGGCAAGCCGCCGAATCTAGTCCTCCGCCGAAGCGGTGGACCTCACACCCCGCTGGATCTACCTTCCGCACCTTGGAACCCCCAACTGCCAACTCACCACTTCATCGGAGCCGCTTCAGCGACTGGCTTGTCCACCGCACCAGATCTCCTTGACCGCCATCATGGTCCACCGCACCGGATCTGCTTAACCGGCACCCTCGTCCACCACAGCGTAGGCCCTTCATTGACTCCCTCGTCCGCCCCTTCGCGGGCCCTTCATACAAGCCCTCGTCCGCCGCAACAGATCCGCCTCACTGAAAGCAATGTACAACGCACTTGCCGAAGCCTACGTCCACTGCACCGGACCCGCTCCACGGACGCCATATTCAACTCCACCGGCCCTGCTTTACCGACGCCGCAGCCTCATCAGGTTATTTCGATTTGTACTCCTTCGGTTTTCTCTTTATCGTTCAACTGTTCACTTACCACAGATGAGCTTTCTTGTATGTCGACAGGCACCGCAACCGTAGCACCGGAGCCGCTTCAGCGCCGGTGATAGCCGGCCCAAACTCAACCGCAACACGAGCACCATCGACGATCCTTAGCTATCAAGTATGACAACGATACCCATACTCCACCGAGAATTAGGTACTATTATCCAACGGCCGGCGCCTACGTTCAATTTCCTAGCATAAGCACCGCACCTTTGAATTTCTTCAGGGCATCATTCAGTTTTTCATGAGACGCGTTATTCTGCTTGCACCTGTAGGGCCATACTTACAGCGATGAACATGTTACATGTGCTAAATTACATACCAGTGCACATATAGTTAATATGCTTTAGTTTTGTTCTGATGCCACCTGTTGGTTCCATCAGACTGCTTAATGTCCTCTATGCTTAATTACACATCAGCAAACTAGCATGTGGTTCTGCTGCTTTTTTTTGTTTTACCCTACATTTTCTGATGCTAGCTATTACATCACTACTCCGAGCCTCTGTTCATTACTTGTATGTGTGTTCTTGATCTTCCCAAGTTGCATGACTAATTTGATGCTTCTATTAATTATGGAGCTGCCAACCCCATCATGCAAAATATTTGTTCTTTTGGGGCTGGCACCTCGAACAAGCATAAAAATAGAGGGAAGCAAATATACTCCCTCCGATTCTATTTACTCTGCGTATAACTCTTGACCCGCATACCAAGGAGGGCACTAGTTTAATTTTTCTAGACTAATTTGCCAATTAATTAGGGCAGAGGCGGATGGGGCGGGGCACAAAAGGAAACCAGCGCTAGGAATCGGCAACGCGCAGACTAATACGAGAAAACTGAGAAAAAGTTATACGCAAAGTAAAAAGAATCGGAGGGAGTATTGTCGTGTATGCACACATCCTTCTTTCATTAGTTTAGATGAACCATTGATGATCAATTAAGACCAGTGCATGCGATTAAAATTAATTTTACCTAAATAGATGGTGCAGAATAAACTACAACAACTAGATTTGCAACCACGGGATGCTGACGATATCTTCAAACAACATTGCAACAGCAGCTAGGCTTCACAGCAACATATGGTAAGCCAGTGTGTTTTAGTACATGTGAAATGTAATGCGAGTGGGCTACTTTCTTGGCTTGTGCCCTCAACGTGTAATCCTACCGAATTACAAATAGTTCGGTTATGCGCTTTCTTTGTATTGCTTGATTCGAATGCTTATTTGTTGTTACGCTATACCTGAGTTGGCCAATATGTCAGCAGTGCCTACTATACTATCGTAAAGAAATGCATGCCTCTTTCATTTGAGTCCTTAACTTTTCCTCTCAACTTCATCACAGGACTGCCTTCGTAGTTTATATGAGGCCACACTGTTTAGTGCTTTCTCAGATTATTTCAACTGCTTAGATGCCTCGGCAACTTAAATATAGCGGTTGTACACTCCCTTTCAACTAGGGATGTCAACTGGGTCCGGTTTAGTCCCGATTAAAGTCCACTAGTGGTATGATAGTTCAAAGGAGTTTTTGTTTTTTTGAGGAAAATGAACTAGGGAGGTAGCAAAAACTAACTAGATGGGATTGGAAGATGTCGTTTATTTGCCACTTACATCCCTAGTTTCATCTTACCATTTTAATTTCTTTTCAGCTGATGCTGCTTCGAACCATTTAAATATAGTTTGCCATGCTCGGCAATAATTCGTCCGTCATTTACCATGTAAGCTTACTGCCTGGATCATATGATAACTATCTCTTACTGATGTCCAGCGGAAACCTTTCAGGATGCCGTTCACACTAGGACACAATGTACAACCCCAGAATCTATTTGTGGAAGCAGTGCGCCATCCATGTTACAAGATGGTAGCAGTTCAGAGGCAACACCGCGAAAGCGATCGAGCACAGATATTATAGTGCTTGAGGCTCTACTAGAGGCAGAAAGAGATGGTGTGGCTGCCATGAATGAGGTAATCGTTATCTTGAGGCTGGAAATTACGGAATTAGCGGCACGCATTATGCAAGCAACCCAAGAATTGGAGGAAGTAAGAATGTTGCATTTGAAGATGGAGGAGGTCCTGCTGTTTTTGCTATCTGTAGCCCAAGATAATCCCGGTTCTTCTTTAGATACCAGTTGAAATTGTCATTAGATTATTGTAGTTGCATGTTGTGTCATCTCTCTGAATGGATTATGTTGCAAGACCCCCTATGTTGTCCATGTGTTGTAATGATCCGAATTTTTTAGGCGAGGTAATCCTGAGTACTTGTATGATTGACATAAGGTGAACTGTTTTTCGTGTGAGCATATTGTATTGGATGAAATAACTGTTTGACTCAGAGTGTATCCAACCTACTGAATTCGAAGATCACGGCATTTATAAATCATAATCATATATAAAGGTGGAATAAATCTTTGTTGTGGTTTTGAAGAAATAAATAACAAAACGTATAATTATTTGTGGATATTCGTAATTGAATACAAATTGGATTTGAATTTAGCTTGCCAGGTCCTAGGGCAAACGTGAATGCTAATTCTCCCAAGTTTTGAACGAAGCGGCTAAACACCCACTATAATTTGTGGGCTGCCCGAAGCAAGTGTTTTTGCGAGATGGAAATTACTTTCTACCCCTGACACTTGACATCCTTATCGACAGGATTTACACTGTTGTCGATAGGGGTAGACTAGTAACTTCAATCAGTTGTGACACGACGGCCTCTGAGCCCATTCAGACACGGTGGGCGCCAAACATGGGCGGCAAAACACATTTGATTCAAGCTCGTCCGAAAGACATGTGTCTCTTCCTCCATTTCCCCATTCATACACGGTGGGCGGCAAAACAAACTCTCCTCGTCCGAAATCGAAGTAGGCTTATATTTTAAATAGGGGCAGATGTGTAACTTCCATCAAACGTGACACAACCGCCCTACCTGTCAGCCCCGTTCATACACCGTCGGTGCCAACCATGGGCGGTAAAACACCCTCTCCTCGCCCGAAATCGATGTAGGCTAATATTTTAAATAGCGGCAGATGTGTAACTTCCATCAGACGTGACACAACCGCCCTACCTGTCAGCCCCGTTCATACACTGTGGGCGCCAACCATGGGCGGCAAAACACCCTCTCGTCGCCTGAAATAGTTACCGGCAAATATTTGGGAGATGCGAGATTATCGTCCTATCCCCAACCGATGCGATGTCCGAAACTTTAAACGGGGGATAAGTTCGTAACTTTCCCCCATTTCAGAGAAGCACGTCTCAAAGTTTGAGATCCCCCCTCCCCTCAATTTCCCCATTCATACACCATCGGCGGCACGACAACCTCCGCACTGCAGCCAGCCTCCTCCGTCCGCCACCCCATCCTCCACCTTGCCGGAGCTGCTACCCCCACCCCGTCGTCCACTGCAAGAGATGGACGTCTCTCATCCACGGTGCTGGACTAGGATCCTTTCATCTCCTCCTCTCGCTTCATCGGCGCCGTCGTTGTAATGCCCTCGATGCGGCTATATCTCCCACGTGTCGAAGCACGACTTAGAGGCATAACCGCATTGAAAGCAATGTCGCAAGTGAGGTAATCTTCACACAACCCATGTAATAGATAAGGGAAATAGATACATAGTTGGCTTACAGTCGCCACTTCACACAATACATAAATAAACATCCATCATCCAGATTACACTCAAGGTCTGACTACGGAACAAAAATAAAAGAAGACTACCTCAAATGCTAGACAGATCCCCGATCGTCCCAACTGGACCCCTCTACTGATCATCTGAAAACGAAACATAGTAACGACCACGTTCCTCGTCGAACTCCCACTTGAGCTCGGTTGCATCACCTGCACTGGCATCGTCGGCACCTAAAACTGTTTTGGTAGAATCTGTGAGTCACGGGGACTCAGCAATCTCACACCCGCGAGATCAAGACTATTTAAGCTTATAGGAAGGATGGTGTAATGAGGTGGAGCTGCAGCAAGCGACTAGCATATATAGTGGCTACATTCGCAAAAGAGAGCGAGAAGAGAAGCAAGGCACGGTCGTGAAGCTAGTAGCGATCAAGAAGTGATCCTGAAACTACTTACGTCAAACATAACTCCAACACCGTGTTCACTTCCCGGACTCCGCCGAGAAGAGACCATCACGGTTACACACGCGGTTGATGTGTTTTAATTAAGGTCAACTTTGGGTTTTCTACCACCGGACATTAACAAATTCCCATCTGCCTCATAACCGTGGGCACGGCTTTTGAAAGATAATACCCTGCAGGGGTGTCCATTATAAGCTCTCACGGTCAACGAAGGATATTCCTTCTACTGGGAAGACCCGATCAATCTCGGAATCCCGGATTACAAGACATTTCGACAGCAATAAAACAAGACCAGCAAGACCACCCGCTGTGCCGACAAATCCCGATAGGAGCTGCACATATCTCGTTCTCAGGGCACACCGGATAAGCTAAGCGTACAGGTACCAACGTAACCCAAGTTGCCAAGGGACGGTCCCGCACGGTGCTCTAGTTTGGACAGACACTCGGAGGAGCACTGGCCCCAGGGCTAAATAAAGATGACCCTTGGGCTCGCGAAAACCCAAGGGAAAAAGGTGTAGGTGGTGGCAAATGGTAAAACCAATGTTGGGCCTTGCTGGAGGAGTCTTATTCAAAGCGAACTGTCAAGGGGGTCCCATAAATCACCCAACCGTGTAAGGAACGCAAAATCGAGGAACATAACACCGGTATGACGGAAACTAGGGTGGCAAGAGTGGAACAAAACACCAGGCATAAGGCCGAGCCTTCCACCCTTTACCAAGTATATAGATGCATTAATTAAATAAGAGATATTGTGATATCCCAAAATAACCATGTTCCAATATGGAAACCAACTTCAGCTTCACCTGCAACTAGCAACGCTATAAGAGGGGCTGAGCAAAGCGGTAACATAGCCAATCAACGGTTTGCTAGGACATGGATGGTTAGAGGTTTGACATGGCAATATGGGTGGCATGATATAGCAAGTGGTAGGTATCGCAGCATAGGCATAGCAAAAGAGCGAGCAACTAGCAAGCAAAGATAGAAGTGATTTTGAGGGTATGGTCATCTTGCCTACAAGGTTCTCAGAGTTGTCGAAAGCTTGATCCTCGTAAGCGTTCTCAACAGGTTCCTCGTTCACTTACTCGTCTCCCGGCTCTACCCAAAGCAAGAACACAAACAATGGAACCACAATAAATCACGGTACAATGCACAAACAACATGATGCAAAACATGGCATGATATGCGAGATGTGATATGCAATGCGTATGCGTGCTCCGGAAGGAAAAGATGAACAAGTCATAATCTTGGCAAACTAAGTATGCCGATGGAAAGGTGAGATGATTTCGGTTGAAATCGATATAAAGATCACTGGAGTCGGATGCACGGTTTGCAAATGACAAGCAAAACAAGAACGACAAGAATCTGCCATTAACAGCATGATGTCACTTAGCAAGCAACAAGAAATTAAGCTACTGCACCCAAACATACAAACAAAGCATAAGGCAGTGATCTACTCAAGATGCTTGACAAAAGATGAACACTGAGCTACGGCTAAATCACACCACAACAGGTTCAAACAAGCATGGCAAAAGAGCAAAATATTTCAGCTTCACAGACTTTGTGAAAATACTAACAAGCCAGAAAATAACATCAGGAAGGCATGTTTAGAGCAAGCAAACAACCTGATATAGGAACATATCATAGCAAAATATGGCATGGCATGAATCTACTCAAGGCATTGAACAAAAGTCCCTTACTGACCATGAGCCAAAAGGGATCAGAAAATATGATAACACCCATGTCAAATAAGCAAGTTTCGTTACAGATCTCAGACTTGGCAGAAAACTGGACATGGCAAAAACAGATAACAAGTAGGCATGTGCTTGAGCTCGATGCACTCACTATAGAGAATTGCATGATAAACTAAGCATACATCCATCAATAAGACATGGCATAGAAGCTAGACATGGCAAGAACAACAATATATCATGCAAGGATCAACTACAACAACCTTGGCAAAATTGAATAACATGTAAACAATCTGCCAGGAAACATTTTATAGCAAAAGTAGAGCTCGATTGACTCAAGCTATGGCACTCCATAATTGCAAACAATGGCATGTATGGATATATAACATCCATATGTTCAAAACTCCCTTACAGATCATGCTCAAAATGTGCATGGATCTCTCTGTAGCATCAAGGTTACATGGCATAAAAATAACAGCAGAACAGGGGCTGAAATCAGCAACATCAAGATCCCTAGTTTGCATGCTTGTGCTAGTCACCACAGAGATCACAAAAATACATGGCATACAACCCTGGAAAGATAGCATGGCATATTACAAAACACATGTAGGACTCAAGTTCATAGGGTGCACATATCAATCATGGCAAATATGACAAAAGTGCATGTTCTGATAATAACCAGAAACTAACATCACATAGCCCTCTTCCAACAGCATTTCGGGCATCCAGATGAGCTCAAATGAAAATGATGCAATGAGATGAAATGAAGTACTCCTCGAGGAGAACAATTTGGTATATTGTACGCACGAAACGGAGCTATGGATGCAGAGATGTGATGCGATGAAGATGCAGCAAATTTATCACAGAAATGACTTAGACGAAAAACAGGGGGGAGAAGTCAACCCTTGCTCAGATCCGATCGGATCCAGAGCGTGATTCGAGGATCGCTGGCCGGAGATGGAGCTCGTCGGAGGTTCGGGGCGCGGCTGCAGGAGTCGGGGAAGGACGAAGGAGAGGCCGGGGCGGCCGGAGGCGCGAGGAGGGCGCTTGATCGCGGAGTTGGAGCTGGCGGCGCTTGGCTGGTTCAGACGGCATGGCTAGCTCGGTCGGTGGGGAGCACAGCGTGGCTGTCGGAGTCGAAGGGTCGGGCGGCGGAGCGGTCGAAGGGCGGCCGGACGGGAGTCGGGCGGGGAGAGAGCTGGAGGCCTTGGCTTAGTGGGGCCCGCCTGGTCTGGCGGGCGGGCGCGGTCGGCGGCGATGTGGGGCGCGGGCACCACGTGGCACGCCCGGAGTGGCTGCTTCTTGTGGCGGACGCTGTTCGCACGCCCGGACGTGTCCGGCGGCGGAGGAGGAGCGAGCTAGGGTTTGGGGATCCGGAAATGGAGGAGGGGTGCACGAATTTATAGGTAGAGGGAGCTAGGAGACTCCAAATGGAGTGCGGTTTTCGCCCACACGATCGTGATCGAACGACCGAGAGCATGGAGGGGAGTTTGCTGGGTTTTGGGCCACTTTGGAGGGGTGTTGGGCTTCAAAGAGAAAGGGGCTTTTGCGGTTACCCGGTTAACCGTTGGAGTATCAAACGACGTCCAAATGGCACGAAACATGACAGGTGGTCTACCGGTGTTATACCAAGGCCACTTGGCAAGACTCGGTCCATTCCGAGAAAGTTTAATACCCGCTCATGGAAAAATGTAAAAGGGGACGCCGGGGAACATAGGAGTGCCGGATTGCAAAACGGACAACGGGGAAAATGCTCGGATTCATGAGATGAACACGTATGCAACTGCGATGCACATGATGACATGATATGAAATGCATGACATGGACAAAATGCAAAAAGAAGAAAAACCCAACCATGGAGGGAATATCATATCGCAATGCCGAAAATGGCAAGAGTTGGAGTTACAAATATGGAAAGTTACATCCGGGGTGTTACAACACTCCACCACTACAAGAGGATCTCGTCCCGAGATCTAGGACTGAAAGAACTCCGGATATTCGGAACGGAGGTGATCCTCGCGCTCCCAGGTGGCTTCTCGGTCGGAATGGTGTGACCATTTCACTTTCAGGAATTTGATTGACTTGTTGCGAGTCTTGCGCTCGGTTTCTTCAAGAATTGCAACGGGGTGCTCACGATAAGAGAGATCTTCTTGGAGGTCAATTTCTTCGAAGTTGATGGTGCGCTCAGGAGTCTTGAAGCACTTGCGAAGCTGTGACACGTGAAACACATCGTGCACGTTCGCGAAGTTGAACGGAAGCTCAAGTTGATAGGCGAGATCGCCTCTTTTTCCAATGATCTTGAAAGGACCCACGTATCGAGGGGCAAGCTTCCCTTTGATACCGAAGTGATGAGTGCCTTTCATTGGAGAGACGCAGAGGTAGACATGGTCTCCGATTTCAAAAGCCACAACACGGTGCTTGTCATCATAAAAGCTCTTCTAGCGCGATTGCGCGGCTTTGAGATTCTCATGAATGACATTGCACATTTCTTCGGCTTCTGTGATCAAGTCGTTGCCAAGAAGTTGGCGTTCACCTGTCTCGGACCAATTGAGAGGAGTACGACACTTTCTGCCATATAGAATTTCGAATGGGGCCTTGCCCGAACTCGCTTGGAAGCTGTTGTTGTAGGAGAACTCGGCATAAGGGAGACAATCTTCCCACTTCATACCGAAAGAGATGACACAAGCCCTAAGCATATCTTCAAGGATTTGATTGACTCGCTAGACTTGACCACTTGTTTGAGGATGGAAAGCTGTGCTGAAACGAATGTTGGTGCCCATGGGCTTCTGAAAAGAATCCCAAAACTTGGAGGTGAAGATGCTGCCACGGTCTGAAGAGATCAATTGTGGAATGCCGTGCAAGGAGGCAATTCTGGAGGTGTATAGCTCTGCCAGCTGAGCTGCTGTGATAGATTCTTTGATAGGAAGGAAATGAGCCACTTTAGTAAGCTTGTCAATGACAACGAAGATAGCATCATTTCCACGCTTGGACTTAGGAAATCCAGTCACGAAGTCCATCTCAATATGATCAAACTTCCATTCTGGAATAGCAAGAGGTTGGAGGAGACCAGATGGTCTTTGGTGTTCTGCTTTCACCCTTCGGCAGACATCACATTCATTCACGAATTGAGCAATTTCTCGCTTCATTGGAGTCCACCAATACGACTGCTTGAGGTCATGGTACATCTTCGTACTTCCAGGATGAATGGATAGAAGGGAATTGTGAGCCTCGTTCATAATGAATTTACGTAGATCACCCTTAGGAACCACAATCCGGTCCTCGAAGAAAAGAGTATCTCTGTCATCAACGCGATAGCACTTGTACTTGGAAACGCCCTTGTCGATACCACGTTTCACCTTTTTCACCATGGCATCCAGGAGTTGAGCCTCACGAATTTGATCTTCCAAAGTAGGAGAGACTATGATGTTGGCAAGAAAACCTTGAGGAACAACTTGAAGATTCAGCTTGCGGAAAGCTTCACAAAGGTCCGGTTGGAAGGGCTTGAGAATTAAGCTGTTGCAATAAGCTTTCCTGCTCAAAGCATCTGCAATGACATTGGCCTTGCCTAGAGTATATTCAATACTCGGGTTATACTCTTGAATCATTTCGACCCATCGAGTTTGCCTGAGGTTGAGGTTGGGCTGAGTGAAGATATACTTGAGGCTCTTGGAATCGGTGAATATGCCCACTTTCCTTCCCAAGAAAAGATGTCTCCAAGTTATTAATGCATGGACAACTGCTGCCAACTCAAGATTTGAGTGGGGTAGTTCTTTTCGTTGGGCTTCAACTGACAAGAGGTATAGGCCACAACTTTCTTCTCTTGCATTAACACAGCACCGAGACCTTGAAGAGAAGCATCACAGAAAACTTCGAAAGGCTTGGATTCATCAGGAGGAGTCAAGACAGGAGCTGTGACAAGTTTCTCTTTGAGAGTATTGAAAGCAACGTCACACTCAGGAGTCCAGACATACTTCACATGCTTCTGGAGGAGGTTGGAAAGAGGCTTTGCAATCTTGGAGAAATTCTCAACGAATCTTCGACAATAGCTTGCAAGACCAAGAAAGCTGCGGAGCTGCTTGACATTTTGAGGAGGTTCCCAATTCTCAGTTGAAGACACCTTCTCGGGGTTAACAGCGATGCCCTTGGCGGAGATGATGTGACCAAGGTAAAGAACTTCATCGAGCCAAAATTCACATTTGGAGAACTTCGCATAGAATTGATGCTCTCTGAGCTTGTCGAGCACCAATCGCAAATGTTTGGCATGATCCTTCTTATTCTTGGAGAAGACCAAAATATCATCGAGATAGACCAAGACGAATTCATTGGTGTAGGGGTTGAAGATGAAGTTCATCATTCGAGAGAATGTTGGAGGAGCATTGACTAGGCCGAAAGACATGACAGTATATTCATAAGAACCAAAGCTTGTTCTGAATGCTGTCTTGGGAATATCTTGTTCACGAATGCGAATCTGATGATAACCCATACGAAGGTCGAGCTTGGAGAATACTTTGGCACCTTTGAGTTGCTCGAATAGCTCATTGATGTTGGGAAGTGGATACTTGTTCTTGATTGTCTTCTTATTCAATGGACGGTAATCGACGCAAAGTCGGTCCGTGCCATCCTTCTTCTGGACAAAAAGAACTCCACAACCCCAAGGAGATGAACTCGGTCTGATCAAACCCAGACGCTCTTGTTCATCGAGCTGCTTCTTCAATTCCTTTAGCTCTTTAGGTCCAAGCTTGTATGGACGCTTGCAAACGGGTTCCGTGCCAGGCTCAAGATCGATAACGAATTCAACTGGCCGATGCGGAGGCATACCCGGAAGCTCTTCTGGAAAGACATCTTGGTACTCACAAATGACTGGAATCTGAGAGATAGCATCCAATTCGCCCTTCTCATTGAGAGAAAACAACCGAATGGTTTCATCGCGAGCGGCATAGATGATAGCATCCTCAGAAGAATGTGTCAATTGAATTTCCCTGGCAGCACAATCAAGTTGAGCTTTGTGCTGAGAAAGCCAGTCCATCCCAAGAATAAGATCAATATCCGAGTCACCAAGGACAAATGGTTTAGCCAGAAATCTATAGTCGCCCATCTTGATAGAAACATCCGGAATCATTGTGGTAGCCCTCATAGAAGAGCCCGGAGAAACAACTCCCATGGGTTTTTCCAACATTTCCAAAATGAAATCATGCTTTGCAACAAATGATCTAGACATGAAACAATGCGATGCACCGGTATCAAATAAAACTTTTGCAGGAATATCATTAACTGGAAGATTACCCATTATCACATCAGAAGAATCCTCTGCTTGCGCTGCATTCATCATGTTCACCTTTGCAGACTTGGGATTATGCTTGACCACTGCATTGCTGGATGATTTCACAGGAGGAGGAGGCGGAAGGCGCCTTTGGTTGAAGCATTTGTTCGCATAGTGACCTTTCTGCTGACATTTGTTGCAAGTCACCTCTGAGAGCGGACGGTGATAAGGAGCATTTGACCTTGGAGCTTGATTCTGAGACTTGTTCTGATAGCCAGGGTTGGGTGGGTGGCAAGATCCACGACCACCAGAGTTCTTCTGCTGATAAGGCTGACGGAATGGAGGAGGAGGAAGGTAGAACTTCTGCTGCTTAGCTGCCACTTGTGAGGAAGAAGAAGACTGAACTGCATCCCTAATTCTCTTCTTAGAAGCCTCACACTTGAGCTGAGCAGCCTCTTGCTTCATTGCCATGTTGTAGAATTCATCATACGCTTTCGGCTCAAAAAGCACGAGAGCTAATTGCAGATCTTCTCTGAGACCACCTCTGAACTGATAGATCATACTCTTTTCATCAGGGACGTCTTGCTTAGCAAAGCGAGCGAGTTTCTGAAACTGGATATTGTATTGATACACAGACATGTTGCCTTGCTTGAGATTGCGGAACTCCTCACACTTGCTCTCAACAACACTTTGTGGAATGTGGTGAGCTTTGAAGTCACGGCGGAAATCATCCCAGGTAATCACACGACCTCGTCTGGAATGTTTGTATTGATGGTACCACTCGGCAGCTTGGTCCTTGAGTTGAAACGAAGCAAACTTAACAAAGTCCTCAGGTCTGACATTGCTACATTCAAAATGTTTGCAGATGTCCACCAGCCAATCGTCGGCGTCTGTGGCCTCGGCACAGAAGCTGAAAGACTTCAGCTGATTAGCAAGGAACTGACTGAGGGTAGAGAAGTGTGGCTGATTGTTGCCTTGGCCTTGATTTCCTTGATTGCCTTGCCCTTGGGTACGCTCTTGCAAGAGTTGCAGAATCATCTGAGCATTTTCATTGGTGGCTGCCATGACAGCCTGCCATGCCTCCGGAGGCGGAGGTGGAGGGTTTGACTGGCTCCCATCATTGCGTTCCGGATTCTGACGCGTTGGCGGAGCCATCCTGAAGAGGGTGACATCCGTTAGCATCTTGATAGACAGATAGACAAGTTGAATCAACGGATAGAAATTGCAACATATAGTCTTCACAATAAACATTCGAACAAGGATGAACGAATGAATTCCAAAAGTTAACAACACACGTCCATTAAGGTGAGAAGCCACTTGATAAAGGGTTGATGAAATAAATAACAAGATATGACTGGAACAAATAAGTGGTAAGGATTACCCAATCACAAACCAAATATCTGCGGGAAGAAATGCTAGGAGCTACTTGAATCCCACCTATAAACTCCCGAAACTTTCCGGTTATGCAATCAGGTGTTGGGGATACAGGGGACACAAAATATATCACCCAAACTAACAATACCTAGATCCTGCTGTATCCATCCGTCAACACATAACCAAGAAACCTTCAAAAATCGTGTACCTCGACCTTCGAAAAGCATCCGTTATACGAGTCATGGCAATACTCCTGTACTCACCTCAGTACTGGGTTATCGGGGTTATCTCACCAACAACTGTACAAAAGAGATTTTCGATGTCGGCAAAACTCAGGTATTCCAGAACTGCAACGATAAAATTGTGACCATAACACCTCGGAGCTCAACTCCCCGGGACACTGCCACAACCCCTAAATGTCAGGAGGCACCAAGAACAATGTTCTCGTCACAAAACCATCGGAACGATTCCAAGATACCTGCGTGATCCCTAAAAATTTTTAGTGAAATTTGAGGAGAGAAGAGTCAAAACTTCTATGTCAGAAGACCTCACCAGAGCGACGAAGGGACTGGGGAGTAAAAATAATCCTACTCTCCGATATATATAATCCTAAGACTCAAAACATTTTTGTTCTAGACTCAACAACGCCAGCAAACAATCAAGCAGGGGGCTCCTAAGTCGGGAATGGCTCGGATTACCAACTTGTAACGCCCTTGATGCGGCTATATATCCCACGTGTCGAAGCACGACTTAGAGGCATAACCGCATTGAAAGCAATGTCACAAGTGAGGTAATCTTCACACAACCCATGTAATATATAAGGGAAATAGATACATAGTTGGCTGACAGTCGCCACTTCACACAATACATAAATAAACATCCATCATCCAGATTACACTCAAGGTCCGACTACGGAACCAAAATAAAAGAAGACTACCCCAAATGCTAGACAGATCCCCGATCGTCCCAACTGGACCCCTCTACTGATCATCTGAAAACGAAACATAGTAACGACCACGTTCCTCGTCGAACCCCCACTTGAGCTCGGTTGCATCACCTGACCGCATCGTCAAGACTCAAACTGTTTTGGTAGAATCTGTGAGTCACGGGACTCAGCAATCTCACACCAGCGAGATCAAGACTATTTAAGCTTATAGGAAGGATGGTGTAATGAGGTGGAGCTGCAGCAAGCGACTAGCATATATAGTGGCTACATTCGCAAAAGAGAGCGAGAAGAGAAGCAAGGCACGGTCGTGAAGCTAGTAGCGATCAAGAAGTGATCCTGAAACTACTTACGTCAAACATAACTCCAACACTGTGTTCACTTCCCGGACTCCGCCGAGAAGAGACCATCACGGTTACACACGCGGTTGATGTGTTTTAATTAAGGTCACTTCGGGTTTTCTATCACCAGACATTAACAAATTCCCATCTGCCTCATAACCGCGGGCACGGCTTTCGAAAGATAATACCTTGCAGGGGTGTCCCAACTTAGCCCATTATAAGCTCTCACGGTCAACGAAGGATATTCCTTCTACCGGGAAGACCCGATCAATCTCGGAATCCCGGACTACAAAACATTTCGACAGCAATAAAACAAGACCAGCAAGACCACCCGCTGTGCCGACAAATCCCGATAGGAGCTGCACATATCTCGTTCTCAGGGCACACCGGATAAGCTAAGCGTACAGGTACCAACGTAACCCAAGTTGCCAAGGGACGGTCCCGCACGGTGCTCTAGTTTGGACCAACACTCGGAGGAGCACTGGCCCGGGGGCTAAATAAAGATGACCCTTGGGCTCGCAAAAACCCAAGGGAAAAAGGTGTAGGTGGTGGCAAATGGTAAAACCAATGTTGGGCCTCGCTGGAGGAGTCTTATTCAAAGCGAACTGTCAAGGGGGTCCCATAAATCACCCAACCGTGTAAGGAACGCAAAATCAAGGAACATAACACCGGTATGACGGAAACTAGGGTGGCAAGAGTGGAACAAAACACCAGGCATAAGGCCGAGCCTTCCACCCTTTACCAAGTATATAGATGCATTAATTAAATAAGAGATATTGTGATATCCCAAAATAACCATGTTCCAACATGGTACCCAACTTCAGCTTCACCTGCAACTAGCAACGCTATAAGAGGGGCTGAGCAAAGCGGTAACATAGCCAATCAACGGTTTGCTAGGACATGGATGGTTAGAGGTTTGACATGGCAATATGGGTGGAATGATATAGCAAGTGGTAGGTATCGCAGCATAGGCATAGCAAAAGAGCGAGCAACTAGCAAGCAAAGATAGAAGTGATTTCGAGGGTATGGTCATCTTGCCTGCAAGGTTCTCAGAGTTGTCGAAAGCTTGATCCTCGTAAGCGTTCTCAACAGGTTCCTCGTTCACGTACTCGTCTCCCGGCTCTACCCAAAGCAAGAACACAAACAATGGAACCACAATAAATCACGGTACAATGCACAAACAACATGATGCAAAACATGGCATGATATGCGAGATGTGATATGCAATGCGTATGCGTGCTCCGGAAGGAAAAGATGAACAAGGCATAATCTTAGCAAACCAAGTATGCCGCTGGAAAGGTGAGATGATTTCGGTTGAAATCGATATAAAGATCACCAGAGTCGGATGCACGGTTTGCAAATGACAAGCAAAACAAGAACGACAAGAATCTGCCATTAACAGCATGATGTCACTTAGCAAGCAACAAGAAATTAAGCTACTGCACCCAAACATACAAACAAAGCATATGGCAGTAATCTACTCAAGATGCTTGACAAAAGATGAACATTGAGCTACGGCTAAATCACACCACAACAGGTTCAAACAAGCATGGCAAAAGAGCAAAATATATCAGCTTCACAGACTCTGTGAAAATACTAACAAGCCAGAACATAACATCAGGAAGGCATGTTTAGAGCAAGCAAACAACCTGCTACAGGAACATATCATAGCAAAATATGGCATGGCATGAATCTACTCAAGGCATTGAACAAAAGTCCCTTACTGACCATGAGCCAAAAGGGATCAGAAAATATGATAAAACCCATGTCAAATAAGCAAGTTTCGTTACAGATCTCAGACTTGGCAGAAAACTGGACATGGCACAAACAGATAACAAGTAGGCATGTTCTTGAGCTCGATGCACTCACTACAGAGCATTGCATGATAAACTAAGCATACATCCATCAATAAGACATGGCATAGAAGCTAGACATGGCAAGAACAACAATATATCATGCAAGGATCAACTACAACAACCTTGGCAAAATTGAATAACATGTAAACAATCTGCCAGTAAACATTTTATAGCAAAAGTATAGCTCGATTGACTCAAGCTATGGCACTCCATAATTGCAAACAAAGGCATGGATGGATAGTGAACATCCATATGTTCAAAACTCCCTTACTGATCATGCTCAAAATGTGCATGGATCTCTCTGTAGCATCAAGGTTACATGACATAAAAATAACAGCAGAACAGGGGCTGAAATCAGCAACATCAAGATCCCTAGTTTGCATGCTTGTGCTAGTCACCACAGAGATCACAAAAATACATGGCATACAACCCTGGAAAGATAGCATGGCATATTAGAAAACACATGTAGGACTCAAGTTCATAGGGTGCACATATCAATCATGGCAAAAATGACAAAAGTGCATGTTCTGATAATAACCAGAAACTAACATCACATAGCCCTCTTTCAACAGCATTTCTGTCAGGACCCCGACTCAATGCCACATTGATCTAGCATGTAACACCTCATATCACTTTGCGGCCTCACGCACGGTATTTCCACGGGTGTCGCCTTACCTTTGCCCGGGACCGTTTGCGCCTTTTGGCACACGTATATGATAGTGTCGCTAGCATCCATATGATAAGGAGCCCGGGCTGACATGGCTAGTCGTAAACCCAAAGTGGCACAAACTTACAGGACAGCATCCATGACCCAAGCATCGAACGTGTCGGTCAACAATGAAGCGAATCCAGGCTGTAGCACCGGGCTAGCAGGACTCGGTGAACCGGGCTGTAGCGGGCTAACAGACTCGGTATTCATCGCGGACATTTCCGAAGGGACAGACCATGAGAACGAAGAAGGACACATGCCGGCCAGCCTAAGTGTTCCGGAGCAGTAGCAAGCTACCATGGCTCGGTGGAAACACTAGGAGACATTTCCGTAAGAGAGGCTACTAAAGATAAACAACTAGATAGTCGATCCCACACATACCAAGCATTTCAATAACATACACACAATATGCTCGATATGTGCAAATACAACATGGCATCACAACATGACTCTACGACTCAAGTATTTATTCATTAGGCCCGAGGAGCGAGATATTACAAACAGGGTCTCATGACCCAACATTGAAAGCATACAAATCAAAACACAAGCGGAAGCTTAACATGTCCGAGTACGAGACATCTACAAATGAAAAAGGCTTAGAAGCCCGACTATCTACGAGATCTGCCGAGGGCACAAGATCGTAGCTGAGGTAACAAGCTAAACGTCAAGTCCACGTGGAACTACTAGCGAGACTCAAGTCTCTCTGCAAAACATAAAATAGGCAAACGTGAGTACAAATGTACCCAGCAAGACTTACATCAGAACTATCTACATATGCATCATTATCAACAAAAGGGGATGGTGGAGTTTAACAGCAGCAAGCCAGCTTTGACTCGGTGGCTATCCTAAACTACGACTGCAAGTAACTCTTTTGAGGTGGCGCACACGAGTCCACATATTCACCATATCGATACACCACTATGGATCCGCTCCGTCTCCCTACGAGAACGCCATCCATAGCACTCACGCTTATCTTGCGTATTTTAGAGTATCCACTTTCACTTATCTATGAACTGTACAGGCAACCCAGAAGTCCTTTACCGCGGACACGGCTATTGAATAGATCATATTAACCTGCAGGGTGTACTTCTTCATACATGTTTCCACCACTTAGCGCCGCACACGACATGTGCTCGGCAGACTTCAGCTTAAAGCCGACGTGGGTGTAGACCACGACCTACCTAGACACTCAAGTCTCTAGTCGGGTTTATCGCCTATTTGGGTTCCATCTATGAGGAGTTCCGGCCAAGTTTCGCTCACAGCCCCAAACGATGTGAACAGGGTTCCCGAGATACCAAACGGGCATCCGTACACCGTGCCACGTACCTACCGTGATCACAGCCCACCCCTACGGTCAGCCGCTGTCCACGGCCTCCAAGAGGCTACAAACACTTAAACTACTTGCAACTCCCGGACAGAGGACTAGGGTGAATAAGAAGTCGGCGGGGTCATATTTCAGGCCCAATGCATGGTAGTAGCTGAATCATGGATCACAAACACGTAACTCAGTTCCTAATGACGGCTTCAATGAGACAACCCACCATGTACTCCTACATGGTCTCCCACCGATACCTTTACCAAATCGTGTTCACACACTTAGCTCACACACAGTAGGACATGTTCACACATCTCTGATTCATCCTCGATGAATCGGACCGACTCAACTCTAAGCAGAGAGCAGGCATGACAAACAAGCATGTATGAGTAGGCACAACAGGCTCAAACAACTCCTACTCATGCTAGTGGGTTTCATCTATTTCTTGTGGAATGACAGTCATGCAAAGGATAAGGGGTTCAGCTACCGCAGCAAGTAATACATGAATCGTTGTTGTCCTAATGCAAGTAAAATAGAGCAGGAGCGAGAGAGTAGGATTGTATCGAATGAACAAGGGGTTTTGCTTGCCTCGCACTTCAAGATAGCATTGAGTCTTCATCGTGTCAACGATCACAACGTCGGTACAACGCTCACCGAGGGGGAACAATACCGCAAACAGAGAAGAAACACGATCAATGCAATGCACAATATGATGCATGCTATGACATGGCAATATGAATGTGTTTTGGGCTAATGCAACTACAACCAGATGGATTTGGGTCATATTGAGCCAAAGGTTCAACCCCAAATTCAAATTATGAATTCAAATAGTGCCTTATCATGTTTTGCACTAAACAGCAAGGTTAAGTTGTTTAAACATGCATGAAACCAGAGACAGATGGAAAGATTGGATTTTTCCGATCATTTTCATATATAACTTATTTCATTTGGAGTTACGGTTGAATTTCTATGGATTTTAGAAGTTTATACAATTTTTGGAATTTTCGAATAAGATTAAATCCAGAAAATACTTTATTGCGTCAAGATTAACGTCGTCGTGGACGTCAAGCGATCAACGGAGACGGTCCGGTCAATCTCGACTGTGGGTCCCGCGTGTCGCTGATTAGACTAACTAACTCGATTAAAATTAACCCTAACTAACTTGGTTGGCAGGCAGGCCTGCGACGATGACCTGTGGGGGTCAAATCCTGGTCAGGTCAATCCCACCGCGCCGAGTCGCCGGCGAGGCCCGAGACGGTGGCGGCCGTCGGAACACGCTTCTGTGGCACGGGCGAGGCCGTGCTTGGGCTCGCTGGAGAGCCCTTGCTCCCGCCGCATCTAGTGGTGGTGGTGGCGGGCTGGGGTGGCGAGTTGTCGCCGGCGATGACCTTAGCGGTCGCCGGAGTTCGGACGAGGTCGGCTCCGATGTTAGGGGCTCGGCGAGGCGCGGAGGAGGTGCTACGGGCTCGTCGCGAGTCGCGGTAGAGACGGCGATGGCGTGCTCGAGAATCGATCCAACGTGGCTGTGGCCACGACGGCGACGCGGCTTGGCGGCGGCGGCGGGTGCGGCCGAGCTTCGGTCTTTATTCTTTGTGGTGCTCGAGAGCGAAGCGGAAAGGGGAGGAGGAAGAGGAGCTCAGCTGGGTCGGAGTTGGTCTCAGCGAGCTCGGGGAGGCGGAGACGGCGGCAAATCGACGGCGGCGGTCCTCGGTGGCCGAGGAAGGGGAAAACGTCGGAGGCGGCGCTCCGGGGCTCTTCTGGTCGTGTGAGACGACGAGGAGGACGAGGGAGGACCGGCGGAGCTCGAGGACGTGTCAGAGAGGCTTCGGGATGGCTGCGGCCGCGCGAGCGCTGGTCGGCGGCGACGGGCTCCGTTCGGTCGCGGGAGGGAGAGAAACAGAGGAGGGGGAGGAGCACAGGGAGAATGAGAGGGGGCCAGGGGTTGCGTGGCGTCTCCGTGGCGCGGCTGGAAGCGCCGAGACGTCGTGGGGCGGCAAGCAGGCTGGCTTGGCTGCATTGCTGTGGCAGCCGACACGGCGTCGCCCTCTGGCAAAAGCTAGAGACGATCGCAGGGTAGGTTGGTGGGCTGGGCCAACTGGGCCAGCTCCAGGTAAGTGGCTGGGCTTCCAAGTGGGCTGCACAGCAGTAGGTCCAGGTAAGTTACAGGTAAGCTCTCTTTTCCTTTTATTTCAGTTTTTCTATTTTGTTCTGTTTTGTTTTGGTTTAGTAAAAATACTAAACCATTTTATAAAATCCTGAAAATAATTATGTGGCTAGAACTAAAGTATACCAAACCACATAAAATGTTCTGAATTATTGACATATATTAATTATATATAAAATATATATCCAATGCAAATAGTTATTGAATTAATTCAAATGGCCAAAACAAATATTTCTGTGACTCCAAAAATATTGGTTTGAATTTTACCTCTTACCAATATTTCTATAGAATAGCAGGAACATTTTCTTGGATTCATTTGAGAAGAATTAAATGTTGGTTATTTTTAGAGGTTTTCTGAGGCTTTTGAAAATTCCTCAATTCAAATTTCATTTGAATTTAAACATGATGCACACATGGAGGCTAGCATAGGTCAGGCCAGAACTAGGGATGTGACAACTCGCCCCCACTAAACAAGAATCTCGTCCCGAGATTCAAGACGTGAGGTAAGAAGGCAGAGGGGTACAAACTAACGATCTTCACGATCCAGATGTCCTTCTCGAGGATGCTGATTCAGTGTTCCAATTGATCTTGACGTCTTTGCTTTTGAGATCTTCATCCAACACGAGGACAGAAACACTCTACAAGGATGGACCATTTTAATGATCACAAGATCAACTCACGGAATGAGATGTAGAACATCTCTTGAGCTGAGAGACTAAACACACATCATGAAGGACGGAAGAAACAATTTGATGAGGTTTCAAAGTAGCGAGGAAAATAATTGTCATGATACCACAACGAGACACCTTATGGAAGGTGACTCGTAGAAATATCCCCTTAAGTGGCAAAAAGAATTACATTTGATTCAGAGATCATTGAAACTCTTTATACCAGCCTAAGGCAAAACACAGTCAATCATTTGAAGGAGTCCCAAAGAATGACATTCTCGGGCCAGAATGGATGATGTGGATTACCTTGTTGAAAACAACACAAGGGATGATTTTGCTTATCATCGGAAATGGATGAGACCCAAGATAGGATGGCACGATGATAGTGCAAGCTAGGAACAAAACACAGATGCTGGGAATGATTCTAGTAACTAGGGAGAGACTCGGCAGTAGAGAGTGAATCTACTGTTTGAAGAGTTATAGCATAACCGAGGAAATTGAGAGCAATCCCAGTTAGTAACTACGATAGCACCTAATGCTTGTGCGTGCTTTCAAGAACTTGAGCATTTCCATAATCATCAAGGTTTTACCAACATCCGTGTCAAGGATCCTGGCAACACAACATACTACCATGATGAATTGTGATGGATGATGCAAATACAAAGGAAGATAACACCTCCTCAGATTTCACCTTGGCGGGGCCAAGGGAACAAAATCTGGATGATTGACCGAGAGGCATTTAGCACTCCGCTTCTAATGTTCTCCTTGATGTGCTAGCATATCCCATTCATAGATAAGGTTTGATATCTAGAACATCAAGTAACAGGTCGGACGTCGGGAGCACTGAAATCATAAGGCACACAAATAGGGAATAATTCCTACGAAGTCCTTATGGAGAGGTGGCCAACTTCTTCAATCAAGATATTACAATAACGGATCTTCCGGCTGGGTGTGTTGGCCACGCATCCACTTTACCGGGTTACAGAGAGACCAATAATATAATTCTTGGGAAACATTCCAACCATCATATCTGCCTGAGATCCAGATCTGGTTGGTGTCAGAATAATTCAGACTCGTCGAGTCTAGAGAGAAAAATGAAAGTTTGCAACACAAATCGACGAGATGACGTTGCGAGATTCTCGGGAAATGAACTACGATAGCAAGCTCCAAAACATGAGCTGGTTCTGCTACAAACCTGTGAACACGCTGTCCAAGACAAGCATGACCACATAGTAGTCTTATAATAAAACACTAGCGAAGTTCGGGAGGGAAACCATCATCGAGGATATCAAGTCCTTGCATAAGTCTTGCTCTTAAGAAGGAACTTCTTCTCCTTGAACAAATCAATCAGTGGCTTGGTGTGCTACGGAATACATATGGAGTGGAGGTAATTAATCTACCAAACCATAGTATACTTTGCACCTGTGTGACTAACTTGGGATGATTCCAAGGAAGCAACATTGACTTTATCGAATTCACGGCGGCAACTTACACCAAGTACCGTGAATTAGAGTAAGTCACTTCTTTCATCCGAACATATACCTCATGAACGGAACATGAAGGCAATGCTTACAAAGTTTCCAACACTAGCTTAATGTTCAACAAAATCATGGAGGAGACAAAATGCTACTGATGGGCTCAACAGCAACTCGTCGGAATTTCCATATCACTGGAATTCCGCCATTATGTGAACAAGGTGATAGTATTGGTCAGACCAAAAGATGGAATGGTGTATGCTCGAGGGATCAACCACGAGTAAGACAACATTACGAACATCGTTGGTTCTGATTTGACTTGACGATAGCCCATACTCAAATCAAAGTTTTGACAAGACAATAGATCCAACAACTGATCACGAGGACCAATTGGTGAAGATATCATCTTTATTCAACACACATACAAGATATTCCTTATCATGAACTAAGTCAGGCAAGCTTTCATCTTCCAGCTCTCCAAGTTGTTGTTTAGCTAAACCAACTAGCTCAGGGGTATGCAACATAGATTCTTGGAGAAGAGGGTGGTTTATATGAAACCAACTTGATCACGAACTCAACATAGCGTCCAGGTGACAACCTGGTAACACTTCCGAGAAGATATTCGGAACATCACGAACCACCGATATGTTACTAAGCTCGAGAACAATCTTGCTTTTCAGGGCAAGATGATATGATCAAATGAGCGAGGACTTAACAAAATCCTAACTCATCAATCGGAGAGTGCACCGGAAATAAGGACTAGGTAGCACAATCATACTTAGGGTGACGATTCAATAATCAACACGCTAAGAATGAGGTTATCGTCCATTTAACTACCAAGCAACGAAGTTGCCAGCAGTATTGATTTCACACACCACGATTCACTTGTCGGCATTCCGCTTACAATAACACAGAAACCGAGGAATGAACAATGATGGCGAGGAGTATTACTACATCAAGAATTCATCGGATGGTGTGCAATTCCTATAATAATTCCGATATAAAGATGGTAATACTCCAAGGTAGAACAGAACAAAAGCTGGAGTAGCAATTTGATCTGCGGAGCACAACTTCTTTGACCCAACCCTGGATATGGATCAGGTTCTGGAGTTTGTTTCTCCTAGTCATTCCAGAATAGAATGGCTTGACGGACCACAAGAGTAATAGGCATCGGTAAACGAATGCAAGCCTACTCTTGACTATCAATTGATAGACGAGGGTCAGGACACAACTAAGAGGGACAACTCAAAGAACATATAATTTTCTGAGTTGTGGATGCATAGATTAGTATGTCGAACCAAGTTTAACATGTTTCTTCCGGATAACCCATGCAGAGAGGTAGGACTGGCAGAGTCACAATATAAAATGGAGAACTCATCAAGAGCACTCCTGTTGTGATCTTTTGATCCAACAAACTTCTGCCATAAGCGGTTCATAGTATTTGGAAGAAAGAAATACCACGGACCACGAGGAATAATGCAAAGGTTACTAATAACCTAAAGGAACTAGCAAACACTAACGACATGAAGTAAGTAGGTTGAATCTCGGGTTCAAGAAACCCAGAAGTAGAATACCTACTACTAAATGGCATCACGGGATGCTTTCGAGAATGAAGGCCAGAGCACACTGGGATACAAATCATGGCTAGATTACTAGATGATCCCCTAAGACACCTAGGGTCATAATAATAATTCCAACATTTATGTCGAGGCAATAGAATACCTCAACTCAGCATTTAGTGTGATTAACCTGGCTCAAAGGAGCATCAAAAACCAGAGGGAAAGGATTTGCAAGTGCATCAGACTATTTAGAAAACCTGGGATGACTCGGACAGCATAACGGCTGTAAATGCTCAAAAAGTTTGGAGACATACTACAAAAATTGTGGCATAACCACTTAATATCACAATATCAAGGTTCTGAGACCAGCTATGAACATACGGAAGTAGTAAAAATTGAACTGAGATTTGAAACTAACAATTCTATAAGTCTATGGATTAGTAACACGTCATCCTGATTGATAGATGAGAAGGCCTAGTTCTTAATCCCCGTAGAAAAGAAGAGGTTGACTCAGATCAAAAGGCCATAAGGTATAAGGAGTAAAAAGAGCCTTACGTTCCCATCCCACAATCAATTCCCTTACATATAACTAAAGCATTTCTAGACTCAACTTCGACCAGTTTGGCTTGGTAATCCTACAGGCAGTCAAGCTCTGATACCAAAACTGTCAGGACCCCGACTCAATGCCACATCGATCTAGCATGTAACACCTCATATCACTTTGCGGCCTCACGCACGGTATTTCCACGGTGTCGCCCTTTGCCGGGACCGTTTGCGCCTTTTGGCACACGATATGATAGTGTCGCTAGCATCCATATGATAAGGAGCCCGGCCGACATGGCTAGTCGTAAACCCAAAGTGGCACAAACTTACAGGACAGCATCCATGACCCAAAGATCGAACGTGTCGGTCAACAATGGCGAATCGAGTGCTGTAGCACTGGGCTAGCAGGACGCCGGTGAACCGGGCAGTAGCGGGCTAACAGACTCGTATTCATCGCGTGACATTTCCAAGGGATGTACACAGAACGAAGAAGGACACATGCCGGCCAGCCTAAGTGTTCCGGAGCAGAGCAAGCTACCATGGCTCGGTGGAAACACTAGGAGACATTTCCGTAAGAGAGGCTACTAAAGATAAACAACTAGATAGTCGATCCCACACATACCAAGCATTTCAATAACATACACACAATATGCTCGATATGTGCAAATACAACATGGCATCACAACATGACTCTACGACTCAAGTATTTATTCATTAGGCCCGAGGAGCGAGATATTACAAACAGGGTCTCATGACCCAACATTCAGAGCATACAAATCAAAACACAAGCGAAGCTTAACATGTCCGAGTACGACATCTACAAATGAAAAAGGCTTAGAAGCCCGACTATCTACCAGATCCGCCGAGGGCACAAGATCGTAGCTGAGGTAACAAGCTAAACGTCAAGTCCACGTGGAACTACTAGTGAGACCAAGTCTCTCGCAAAACATAAAATAGGCAAACGTGAGTACAAATGTACCCAGAAGACTTACATCGTAACTATCTACATATGCATCATTATCAACAAAGGGATGGTGGAGTTTAACAGCAGCAAGCCAGCTTTGACTCGGTGGCTATCCTAAACTACGATCGCAAGTAACTCTTTTGAGGTGGCGCACACGAATCCACATATTCACCATATCGATACACCACTATGGATCCGCTCCGTCTCCCCACGAGAACGCCATCCATAGCACTCACGCTTATCTTGCGATTTTAGAGTATCCACTTTCACTTGTCTATGAACTGTACAGCAACCTGAAGTCCTTTACATGACACGGCTATTCAATAGATCATATTAACCCGCAGGGTGTACTTCTTCATACATGTTTCACCACTTAGCGCCCGCACACCGACATGTGCTCGGCAGACTTCAAGCTTAAAGCCGACGTGGGTGTAGACCACGACCTACCTAGACACTCAAGTCTCTAGTCCAGGTTTATCGCCTATTTGGGTTCCATCTATGAGGAGTTCGGCAAGTTTCGCCACAGCCCCAAACGATGTGAACAGGGTTCCCGAGATACCAAACGGCATCCCAGACACTGTGCCACGTACCTACCGTGATCACAGCCCACCCCTACGGTCGGGCGCTGTCCACGGCCTCCAGTAGGCTACAAACACCAGAAACTACTTGCAACTCCTAGACAGAGGACTAGGGTGAATAAGAAGTCGAGCGGGGTCATATTTCAGGGCCCAATGCATGGTAGTAGCTGAATCATGGATCACAAACACAGAACTCAGTTCCTAATGACGGCTTCAATGAGACAACCCACCATGTACTCCTACATGGTCTCCCACCGATACCTTTACCAAATCGTGTTCACACACTTAGCTCACACACAAAGAGGACATGTTCACACACCTCCGATTCATCCTCGATGAATCGACCGACTCAACTCTAAGCAAGAGAGTGCATGACAAACAAGCATGTATGAGTAGGCACAACAGGCTCAAACAACTCCTACTCATGCTAGTGGGTTTCATCTATTTCTTGTGGAATGACAGTCATGCAAAGGATAAAGGGTTTAGCTACCGCAGCAAGTAATACATGAATCGTTGTTGTCCTAATGCAGTAAAATAGAGCAGGAGCGAGAGAGTAGGATTGTATCGAATGAACAAGGGGTTTTGCTTGCACGGCACTTCAAGATAGCATTGAGTCTTCATCAGTGTCAACGATCACAACGTCGGTACAACGTCTACCGAGGGGGAACAATACCGGCAAACAGAGAAGAAACACGATCAATGCAATGCACAATATGATGCATGCTATGACATGGCAATATGAATGTGTTTTGGGCTAATGCAACTACAACCAGATGGATTTGGGTCATATTGAGCCAAAGGTTCAACCCCAAATTCAAATTATGAATTCAAATAGTGCCTTATCATGTTTTGCACTAAACAGCAAGGTTAAGTTTTTTAAACATGCATGAAACAAGTACAGATGGAAAGATTGGATTTTTCTGATCATTTTTCATATATAACTTATTTCATTTGGAGTTACGGTTGAATTTCTATGGATTTTAGAAGTTTATACAATTTTCTGGAATTTTCAGAATAAGATTAAATCCAGAAAATACTTTATTGCGTCAGCATTGCGTCGTCGTGACGTCAGCAGTCAACGGAGACGGTCCGGGTCAATCCTGACCTGTGGGTCCCGCGTGTTAGTGATTAGACTAACTAACCTGATTAAAATTAACCCTAACTAACTTGGTTAGCCGGGCAGGGCCCGCACGTCAGTGACCCAGGGGGGGTCAAATCCCTGGTCAACAGGGTCAATCCCGCCGACGTCGAGTCGCCGGCGAGGCCCGAGACGGTGGCGGCCGTCGGAAACACGCTACAGGGCACGGGCGAGGCCGTGCTTGGGCTCGTTGGAGAGCCCTTGCTCCCGCGCATCTAGTGGTGGTGGTGGCCGGGCCTGGGGTGGCCGGAGTTGTCGCCGGCGATGACCTTAGCGGTCGCTGGAGTTCGGACGAGGTCGGCTCCGATGCTAGGGGGCTCGGCGAGGCGCGTGAGGAGGTGCTACGGGCTCGTGCGAGTGCGGCGGAGACGATGACGTGCTCAGAATCGATCCAACGTGGCTGTGGCCACGACGGCGACGTGCGGTGGCGGCGGCGGGTGCGGCCGAGCTCGGTGCTGTTGCTGTGGTGCTCGAGAGCGAGAACGGAAAGGGGGAGGAGGAAGAGGAGCTCACAGCGGGGTCGGAGTTGGTCTCAGCGAGCTCGGGAGGCGAGACGGCGCAAATCGACGGCGGCGGTCCTCGTGGCCGAGGAAGGGAAAACGTCGAGGCGGCGCCCGGGCTCTTTCCGTCGCGTGAGACGACGAGGAGGACGAGGAGGACCGCGGAGCTCGAGGACGGTCGAAAGGCCGGGATGGCTGCGGCCGCATGAAGCGCTGGTCGGCGGCGCAGGGCCCGCTCGTCGCGGGAGGGAGAGAAACAGAGGAGGGGGAGGAGCACAGGGAGAATGAGAGGGGGCCAGGGGTTGCGTGGCGTCTCCGTGGCGTGGCTGGAAGCGCCGAGACGTCGTGGGGCGGCAAGCAGGAGCTGGCGCGGCTCGGCTGCGCGCGCGTCGACACGGCGTCGTCCTCCTGGCAAAAGCTAGGAGACGACTGGCAGGGTAGGTTGGTGGGCTGGGCCAACTGGGCCAGCTCCAGGTAAGTGGCTGGGCTTCCAAGTGGCTGCACAGCAGTAGGTCCAGGTAAGTTACAGGTAAGCTCTCTTTTCCTTTTATTTCAGTTTTTCTATTTTGTTCTGTTTTGTTTTGGTTTAGTAAAAATACTAAACCATTTTATAAAATCCTGAAAATAATTATGTGGCTAGAACTAAAGTATACCAAGCCACATAAAATGTTCCAGAATTATTGGACATATATTAATTATATATAAAATATATATCCAATGCAAATAGTTATTGAATTAATTCAAATGGCCAAAACAAATATTTCTGTGACTCCAAAAATATTGGTTTGAATTTTACCTCTTACCAATATTTCTATAGAATAGCAGGAACATTTTCTTGGATTCATTTGAGAAGAATTAAATGTTGGTTATTTTTAGAGGTTTTCTGAGGCTTTTGAAAATTCCTCAATTCAAATTTCATTTGAATTTAAACATGATGCACACATGGAGGCTAGCATAGGTCAGGCCAGAACTAGGGATGTGACAATTTCGGGCATCCAGATGAGCTCAAATGAAAATGATGTAATGAGATGAAATGAAGTACTCCTTGAGGAGAAGAATTTGGTATATTGTACGCACGAAACAGAGCTATGGATGCAAAGATGTGATGCGATGAAGATGCAACAAATTTATCACAGAAATGACTTAGACGAAAAATGGGGGGAGAAGTCAACCCTTGCTCAGATCCGATCGGATCCGGAGCGCGATTCGAGGATCGCTAGCCGGATATGGAGCTCGTCGGAGGTTCGGGGCGCGGCTGCCGGAGTCGGGGAAGGACGAAGGAGAGGCCGGGGCGGCCGGAGGCGCGGAGGACGGCGCGGTCGCCGGAGTTGGAACCGCTGGGCGGCGCTGGCTCTGGACGGCGGCGGGCTCCGGTCGGCGGGGAGCACGCACCTGCTGCCGGAGTCGAAGGGGTCGGCGGGCGAAGGGCGGCGGCCGGACGAGAGTCGCGGCGGGGAGAGAGCGAAGGCGCGCTGGCTTAGTGGGGCCCGCCTGGCCGGGCGGGCCGGGCGCGATCGGGGCGATGTGGGGCGCGGGCACCACGTGGCACGGCTGGAGTGGCTGCTTGTGGCGGCGGACGTTGTCTGCTCGCCGGACGTGTCCGGCGGCGGAGGAGGAGTGAGCTAGGGTTTGAGGATCCGGAAATGGAGGAGGGGTGCACGAATTTATAGGTAGAGGGAGCTAGGAGACTCCAAATGGAGTGCAGTTTTCGCCCACACGATCGTGATCGAACGACCGAGAGCATGGAGGGGAGTTTGCTGGGTTTTGGGCCACTTTGGAGGGGTGTTGGGCTACAAAGGGAAAGGGGCTTTTGCGGTTACCCGGTTAACCGTTGGAGTATCAAACGACGTCTGTCGTGGATTTGTCACGGCAGATGTCCTAGCATAAGGACTTAGTCGTGGAGCCATCGCTACGGGTTTACTTGTAGGGGTTAAAACGGACACAAAGACACGAGGGTTTTATACTAGTTCGGCCCCTTCGATGAAGGTAAAAGCCTACGTCTAGTTGTGATGGAATTGATGTAGTCTCGATGGCTAGGAGCAAACAAGCTTCGCTTAGGCTCGAGTTGTGGTTGTTCTGTCTTGAACCGCCACCGGTCGCCCCTTATATACACAGTGACGCCTGTCGGTTTAGAGAGTCCCAACCGTTCATACTGTATCCCGGTTGGTATCTCCCTATTCCTAACTTACAATACAAGTCATACATCAGGCCGGTTTACGGCTATAAGCTCTACACCGACTATAGGCCTTGGGCCTTTCCATAACTACACCACTAGCAAAGCTAACCCGGCCCAATCTTGGCCGGTTTACACCTAGTGGTAATATCCCCAACATTAGGCCCCAGATTGATTTGAACTGGTTCATGTCAATCCTTCATAAAACCTGCGTCTTGGATATCTTCTTTGTGTAATAAGTCGTCACCTTGTCATCGCTGTAAACCGGCATGACATCATTGCTTTCGGTCACTGTAAACCGGCATGACGTCATCTTGGAGCTTATCCTTTATAGCGCCTTCTTTAATGACCGTCCCTGGATTCATGCACTTGACCTAGTTTTACCGCTTTATAAATAAGACCAAGGGTCATTCGGTTTCTCCTTCGCTTCCTCTTCTTCTTCTTCCTTGCGCCGCTGCCCTCGAGCTCCGCTGCCGCCATCGACATCTCGCTTCGTCTGGTCGCTGATCAACCTGTTCGACCAGAATATCGCGCCTTCGCCTCAACTCCTCTCGCTTCCGTAAATCTCTTATCCTTCTTTAATCTGTTCATCATCTTTAGATCTGTTCTAGGGTTCAAGCTTCATCCGTGTTCTTCATATGCTTTCACTTTTCTAGCCTCTGAGCAATATTATGATCCCTGTTTTGTACCAAACGAAGATTCGTATGATTCGCTGCACTTTCTCATCTAAATCCCATAGATCTTCCGCACATATATACGTATACCTTGTAGTGCATTTCCTGCCTCTTCTTTACTTTCGCGACGCTTTTCCTGTTTTCTGAAAACTCGCGTTTGATCCATGATAAACATGAACTCTTGTGAAATCTGTTTCTGTCGATTTCCTCTGAAGCCAAGATTAGGCGGTTTAACTCACCATAGAAACCAAAATTGCTAAACCGGCATCGGCACACCATTAGTCCCCGTGTTGAACCGCCAACATATACCATATCAAACTGATTCGTCGGAACTTTCTCCGGTTTAACAGAACTTAGATCAATTACACTGTAGTGAGTACTTTCTTAAACCGGATTCTTCTCCTTGTAGACCTCATGATGGCCAAACAGTGTATGAATGCAATGGGTCCTTCCGTGTCTCGAGACACAACTGAATGAGTTAGTGTCGATTGGCGCTTTGGATGACCGGTACCATCCATTGAGGGTTCTCGTGAGGAATGTCCTCCCACTCCCCAAGAAGGTGAAGTTGTAGTTTTCATGATCACTTGTTCGGGGTTTCAAACCGCCTGGTCAAAGTTTTACCGGACGTAATGGCCAATTTTCAACTCCGTCCCCAAGACATCGGCCCCAATTTCTACCAACTTGTGCCATTTTCAAGTGCTATCGAAGCTTATCTGCAAGAGGAGCCTTCTGTTGAGCTGTTCCGGGATCTCTTCCACCTAAACCGTCGTACCGAATTCACCGATGGCCCCAATACTAAATTGGGCGGTATGGCTATCCAGAAGAGGAAAGAGATTACTTATCCCCACGTCAAGCTCCACTCTCATCCCAAAGAATGGAACGCAACTTGGTTCTACTGCAGAGACACCTCCCCTGAAGGTGAAAATCCTTTACCTGGTTTCCGCCCAGAGCGGCTCAGCAACACACATCCCTTTCCGCAACGATTGACCGCGAAAGAGAGAAGCAAATACGCTCCCCAACTATCCAAGCTCCGGGCCTTTATGGCCAATGGTTTGACTGAATCGATCCGCACGCTGCTGGTTATCTTGGGGCATACCGCTCTGAGCCGGCGCTCCGGTTTGATGTGCCAAGATACCGACAAATGTCGATGACCCACTCCGACACACCAAACTGGAATTGTTCAAGACGAAGTCACAGATTCAAGGAGGAAGATGCTTAATGAACCGGAGCACCTTCGCGCCCAAACCGCTTGGCTCTCATCGCACCTTCAACGCACCTCCGCGGTAAGCCTCTCGATCGTGCCATCATTAAATTTTACCATTACTTTCATACTTGCAATTCTCAATTATTTCCGATCCAGGTGATGATCCGCTTTGGATCAAGAAACTCTCGCAAGATAAAGCGGATAAGGCTGGGCGGCAAACCGCCCAAAACAAAAGTTGTTAAGAAATCCGCCCACAAGAGGAAAACCACGGCTTCATCGACCCGCCATCGGCGATGATGTGGGTAATCTGGAACTTGATTCTCTTGGCTTGTTTTTACACGCCTTATTGATGACGATGTTTGTCGACGATGTCAAGCCAAGAACGCTGGATTTGCCGAGGTAACCATTCTCTTCCGACTCAACAAACTTACCTTCACCAAAATTTCGCCGGCAAACCGGAAAGTTAACTTTTCTCATCCTCTTGCTCACTTGGATCCCAAACTTCTTATGAAGACGCAGCAAAGACGAGGCCCGCCAGACAACCCGCACAATGGACAGTGTAGTTACCTCTGCCGGTTTACTAAACAGCCCGGCTCGAAGCGCCGCACCGAGGTTTCCAACCATTTTATTACCTTGAATTCCAAAGCGGTTTATTCCCACAACCTCTTAATCCGTCCGACCGATTATCGGTCACTTCATTCATCCTCGGCTAATCGTCACCACTCAGCTACCACCATCAAGATAGCTGCCGGGTAAGTCAATATCACCACATGTTTGTCAATTTCTTCTGTAGTGTATGTGCCTTATTTCTTAATCTTTTGTTTCTTCAGGACTAAACCGAAACCTAGCAAGAAAGCCCGCTTGGAGAAAACAGCTGAAGAGGCTGCTGCTTTAGATCATGAGCAGGCGCCGGATCATGAAAATGTTGCTCTTGAAGACATTCCGAGTGATCCCCCGGCTCAAGAAGATGTGATTCCGGAGGAGAGGCCTATGGATGTCTCAATATCTGTTGATCCACCTGCCAGTACCATCCGATCTGAAAAGCCTCACAGCCCGCTAAAACCATCGTGTTTCACACAATCCGTCAATCGAAGATGACGACGTGGTAATTATCGAACAGCCACTGAACCGGGAATGCCGCGACTCTAACCCGCACACTGTGAAAGAGGACTCTTCCACTTTTAACAAAGGAAAGTGGAATGTAGAGCTGGAAACATATGCCGCTATGAGCGCCCAAGACCTTCATTCCGGATATCTGAACCGCTTTACAAAGAGCCGTGATTACGGCTGGCTTGGTGAAACCGATGAGAGATAAGTTTGAGGTAACGCTCCTTTTCTTATTACCGATATAGTAATCCTGGTAGCCCCCAAGGGCCGGTTTGCAATCTTTGATCAAACTGGTACTTGATAATTTTCTTTGATAGACTTTGCAATCTTCCCTCACGAGCACCAAGGCCGGTTTAAGTATGTAAACCTAAACCGGTACTCCAAAAACTGCTTGTCAACACTTTAGTAAAATCAAATAGCCATTAGCCCCCAAGTGCCGAGTTGAATATGCGTATTGAACTTGGGACTTTTCCATGTATTAGTAGTAAAAAAAATTGAAGGTACATTAGCCCCCAAGTGTCAAGCATATAACGATGTTGTGTGGTTGAGACTTGCACTTTAATTGCTGGCTGATGACACTGTCAATATGCAGGCTGAGGTGGCAATCAAGGATGACCGGATTGCCGATTTAAAGGCAGCATTGGCGACCAAAGAGCCGAGATGCATAAGGCCAAGAAGGAGCTAACTATTGCCCCGATCGCTTCGTGAAGAAGCAAAGGATAACATGAAGAAGTAACAGCTGTCCGGGCCATCGAAAAGGCCAACTTGCTCAAACGGGCGTAAAATGCTCAAGCCGCCTTAAACCGGTGGTAGATGACCGACACCGTGAAGCGGCAAGTGCATTCTATGACGGCAGCCATCTTCGTAAGTCCCCGTGAATAAGTGTAATTTACTTTTCTGTTGCTCCAAAGATTCGGTTTAAAACTGTCCCGTTATGAAATGCGCACACGCGCTGGGCACTTGGGGAACGATGTGCGGAAAAACTAAAGGCTGTCTACACCTTAGTGGAGCAGCAGATACCGAGCCCAACGGTGATTACCACAATGTCACATAACAACCCGGCGCCGCCCACGATCCAAGACACCTTGAACCGCTATCCATCCCGCCTTCCCGGATTGAGGAGGTAAAAAGTTCGCTGCACGAACCGGAGCCATCAACGCTTGATCCGGGCCAAAGCACAGGTGCCGATTTTGACCCCGTGGAAGCAGCTCGGGGCTATCCCAAAGGTGAAGGAAGACGGCTCGGACTTTAATGAAGAGGATTTGCGTGCAATAAACCGCAAGACGCCCACTTGCTTGTCAATTGGTGGAGGAAGCCGATTTGGAGCACTACCAAGCCCAATACAATGATCGAACAAGCGTGTGTCCGCCCAACTTTTGAACCGAAAATTTGATCCCTCCATCCGTAAGCACACTTACGCCCCGACATTGAGCCGCCATCTTTGATTCATGAAGAAGCTGTTTTCAAGCGATGGGCATCGATCGGACTTCGTGGATTTCAGCCAATGGGTAGAGAGGAGGATGTCAAGCGGTGGAGGATGAAGAATGTCGTGAACCGTAGCCGGTTTAGAAAACATCGATCACTTGGGCAATCGTGGTTGCCTTGTAATAGCTTTAGTCAAACTTTGTTGCTCGGGTATGCCTTCGCGCTCGAGTAAACTTTTGTTTGATTCACAGCCTCGCAACCAAAGATTGAACTTCGTGGCGGTGGACGCCTACCACGTTTATGGCATCCAATATATCTTTATGTATTGAAAATCAATTAGTATGTGATACAAATACCGCCATATCTGGGCATAAAGTCTGGCGAGCTAATCTTGAAACGGAGGCTTTCTTGTTAAAAACTATAACCGTCTGGGGAAACAATAACCCCCATATAGGCGTGCTGAATCAGCACAAGCCCCCAAGTTTCTTCATAAAGATGAACCGGAAGATGGTAAACCGGAAAAATAAAAACTTCAGGTAATACCAAACCGTGCACTATCAGCTTGTTTACTGATAGCTAAACCGGATGAAAACATTCGTCGAGTTGGAAATGCAACGAAAATCGAAAACCAAATATGGCAACAAAGGCAATAACTCTTTGTAAAAGGAAAGCTGCATGGAGCTGGTCAGATGGCATTACCATGGTCAGACGTAACCAAGCCCCCGAAGGTGTAGCGATGGTGCTAGTCGGCCAGGTCCCCAAAAGACTCGTGGCGAGTACGCCGGCCAAGTGGCGTGACATTGGTTCGGGTTCGACCAAGCCCCCAAGTGGCGCTGGCCCTATTGGCCGACCAAGAGGCGTGACCGGTTCAGACGTGACCGTGTCCCCAAATGATCTAGTGGCTTTCGCCTATCAAGAGGCGTGGCATTGGTTCGGATACGACCAAGCCCCCAAGTGATAAATATAACTGTTAAGGGGTAAACCGGAGGCCGCTTTGTTGAAAACAGAAACACTCCATGTAACCACGCATGAAAAGAAAGACAGAGACCCCGCTTTGGCTGAGGCCCTGATTTTTATTATATCAAAGATAATATATACATTGTTATGCTATGTACATAAACCGAGCCGATGACTCATGTGTAGTAAGGTCAAGATGAGCTATATTCCACGGCCTGTTGGTCTCCTCCTCGATGTACGTGAGTCTTTATGCTCTCGAATATCAACCAGATAATAGGAACCGCAGTGATTCTGTCGACCACAAAAGGCCATTCCCAAGGTGGGGATAGCTTGTGCATGTCTGTTCGGTCTTGATGAGACGAAGCACCAAATCTCCTTCCGAAAAGCTCGTTCTAACCCGCGGCTGTGATAACGACGAAGATCTTCTTTGGTAAATCGCCAATCGAGCGGCTGCCATATCACGCCCTCATCCAGAGGTCCAAAGCGCCCCGTCGCGCCGCTTCATTGTCCGCTTCAACATAAGCCGCTACACGGGCTAATCATGCCGATATCATCGGGGAGAATCGCTTCGCCCATAAACCATGAAGAAAGGCGATAACCAGTGAGACCGTTTGGCGAGTATTGATACTCCATAGCACCGATGGGAGCTCTTCAACCCAAGCACCGGTGTTCTCTCGTAATGGGACTAGAAGTCGTGGTTTGATGCCTCGCAAGATTTCGATTAGCACGCCCGCCTGCCTGGATCGGGGTGCGCCATCGATGATACATCAAGTCGGATATGCTCGCTCACAAAATTCTTTCATAGCCCCTTGGACAGATTGGTGCCATTGTCGTTGATGATACCGTGGAAAGCCAAACCGAAAATCACCTTTTGATGAACTGCATCATTGTTGCGCATCACACTTATCGACAGCCCGCTTCAACCCACTTGGTGAACTTGTCCACCGCCACTAACAGTGGGTCTTCTTATCTTTGGATCGCTTAAAAGGCCCGACCATATCCAGCCCCCACGCTGCAAACGGCCACGTTATTGGGATCATCCTCAACTCGTGCGGTATATGGGCACGCCGAGAATTTCGACACCCATCGCAGTGTTTAACCAAGTCCTCCGTGATCAAGATGAGCAACAACCAAGAGAATCCATGACGGAATGCCTTTGCCACTGTGGATTTTGAACCGCATGATGCCCGCAATCCCTTCATGGATTTTTCGTAAAATTTCGCCACCTTCCTCGGGGAAACACAGCGCTGAAACGCCTCAAACGCCGCGATGATGCAACTCACCATTAATAATCGCTATGGACTTGAGCGCCGGATTACCGCTCGCCGTAACCTCATCGTTCGCAATTCTCCTCGAGTCATATATGCAAGATAAGGCATCGTCCAATCCGAATAGCATGTAATGCTGCCACCAACCGGGCCTCCGGATCAGAATTGCCAAACCGCTTCACCAGGAGCCGAACCGACGGGTTGTGCAAGACGCCGAGGAAGATGTTAGGGGAACCGTTTACGCCGAGAACCCAGACGGCTTAAAGCGCCCGCCGCTTCGTTCTTCCGGCGATCCACATGATCTACTTGATATCCCTTGAAGCACCCCGCTATATTATCCACCTCTAGTCGGTATGCAGCCATGAGGGGTCCTTAGAGTCCCAAGTGCCGATACTTGCCGCGCCACCGGTCCGAAGTCAACAAAGCACTTAACCCGCTTAAGTTCATCTCCTTAGCCATCCGGAGACCATGGAGCAAGGCTTCATACTCAGCTGCATTATTAGTACAAGGGAACATTAGACGGAGAACGAATAAAACTTATCACCTCGTGGGGAAGTTAACACGACTCAGCCCCGAGCCTTCCAACCGCCTCGATCCATCAAGTGGATAGTCCAAGATGTATGATCCGCTTCTCCTCGGGCGCTTGTAACTCCGTCTAATCATTAATGAAGTCAACAAGTGCTTGTGACTTCACCGCAGGCGTGGTGTGTACTTGAGCCCATGTGGCCCAAGTTCAATGGCCCATTTGGCAATCCGCGCCGCTTCCTGTTTTGTATGATATCACCCAAAGGAGCTGAACTAACCACGTAATAGGATGCCCTTGGAAATATTGTTTCAGCTTCGGCTGGCCATAAAAACACCATAGACTAGCTTCGCCAATGCGGATACCGCTTGGACTCAATAAGTACCTCATCGATATAATAAACCGCCACGAACCGGATATTCTTTTCGCCTCCTTGCGCTTACCACAATGGCTACGCTTACCGCCGTGCATTGGCTGCCACATATAATAACAGCGGTTCCTTGTCAACTGGAGCTGCAAGGATAGGCGGGTTGGCCAATTGCCGCTTTAGGTCCTCGGCTTCGCCGTGGCCGGACTCTGCATTTAAATGATCTGTCTTCCTCAAAGATTCGGTATAAAGGAATAGCCTTCTCTCCAAGGCGGCCGATAAACCGCTCAATGCCGCAATCCGCCCGCCAGCGTTGAACATCATTGATACACTTCGTTTAGCCAAGGAGGTGATCGCTTTAATTTTCTCCCCGATTGGCTTCGATTCCCGTTAGACACCAGAACCCCAATAGCTTGCCACCGAACACCAAAAACACACTTGGCCGGATTAAGCATCATCTTATAAATGCGCAGTTGTCGAAGGTCTCCTTCAAATCGCCCACCAGCGTCTCCTTCGTTTTGATTTCACCACAATGTCATCTATATAGGCATGCACATTGCGGCCGATCCGTGTGCAAGCAATTCAGACACACCGCCGATAAGTAGCTTGGGCGCTCTTGAGCCCAAAAGGCATAGATACATAGCGTAAGGCTCCAAAGGGAGTTATAAACGCCGCTTTCTCCTGGTCTCGACCGCCATCTTGATCTCGATGATATCCGAGTATGCGCCCAAAAACTTAAACGCCACATCTCCGCCGTGGCATCAATAATCTGATCAATGCGGGGAGAGCAAAAGGATCTGCCGGACAAGCTTTGTTAAGATCCGTAGTCCACACACATACGCCAGTGCCGTTTTCTTAAGGACCAGCACCGGATTAGCGAGCCACTCGATGAAACACTCGACGATAAAACCAGCTGCCGTAAGCCTCGCTACTTTTCTCCAATGGCCTTTGCGTCTTTCTTCATTAAACCGCGGAGGAACTGTTTCACCGGTTTATACTTAGGATCCACATTAATGTGTGCTCAGCGAGTTCCTCAGACACCGGCATGTCAAGGCTTCCATGCAAAATGTCCCGGTTCTCACGGATGAACTCGATGAGCGCGCCTTCCTATTTGGGATCCAGTTGGCACCGACAAAGGAACTGCTTGGACGAATCGCCTGCACGAAGTCAACAAGCTTGGTTTCACCGCCGATTTGAATTTCAGATCCGATTCATGCTCCGTAGTAGGCTTCTTCAGAGGGGTCATATCTCGCCGGATCAACATTGTCCTTATAGAATTTCAACTCCTCTCGGTGGCATGCATCGCTTCACAGAAGTGCATCTCCTTCCTCACATTCCAAAGCGACTCGGCGGCTTCCATGCACCGTTATTGTCCCTTTGTAACCCGCATTTTGAGCTGTAAGTAGATATAACAAGGTCGTGCCATGAACTTAGCATAAGCCGCCGCCCAAACAGGCATGATATGGGCTCGGATTTTTACCACTTCAAAGGTTAGCTTCTCGCATCGGGAATCATGCTCATCTCCGAAGGCCACATCCAAGGCTATCTTGCCAATAGGATAAGCAGATTTGCTCGGCACTACACCATGGAAGACCGTATTGACGGTTCGAGATCTTTATCTATGAGACCCATGCGACGGAAAGTGTCATAATACAATATATTGATACCGCCTCCATCCATAAGCACTTTAGTAAATTTATAGCCCCCAACTTGAGGGTCTACCACCAAAGCCACCGACGCGGATTATCAACCCGGGGATGGTCCTCTCTCGCCCATATGATAGGCTGCTCGACTAACGAAATACCGTGGGCACAGCCGGTTCAACAGAATTTATCGCCTGCTTGTGAAGCTTCCGATCCCGCTTGTCCAAACTGGTTGTGAAAACATGATATCGCCCGCCGCTCAACTGCTTTGGCTGGCTCGATAGCTCGACCGCTGCTGCTGCTGCTGGCTACCTTGATTACTCCGTTGTTGAAATTGCCTCGTTCTGCCTCGAACCGAAGTTCGGCCCGACCCGCCCATGAAAACCGGATCCTCGAACCGCCACCCGATCCTCGGTCATATCGAAAGCATCGGAATTTTTGAACTCTTGCATAATAGAACAGTCTTTCCAAAGATGATTCGATGGGTTTTTTTTCGTCCGTGTTTGGGACAAGGCTGATTCAACAAGTAATTCAGACGGCTTGCACCAGCATTTGGACCCCGATTCGCCTTGCCTCTACGCCGCGGGCCTCGTCCTGCGCGATTAGTGTTGGCTACGAAATCATCAGCCTTGGCGCTTGCCTCCGCTTCCATGACCTGCCGGTTTGAAATGCTGCTGCTTGAGTTGCCATTCTTCTTTCCCTTCGCTTCGTCATCATCTGCTTTGTGATCCTTGGTACTGTCTCGAATCGGCATATTTCACCAAAGCGGTCATGAGGGTTCTCAGATCGTTGCAGTAACCGCTTCATACGCCCCAGCTTCAGCCAGAGGCTTAAACCGCAGCTTGCTTTCAAAGGTGATGATCGCCGAGTCAAGATTGATCCGGTCGGAGGAGTGTAAAATCTCAGACACGGCGCACTCCAACGGGTTGTCGACTTCTTCTTCTTCGAACGCAAGCCGCTAGGTCCACTATAGACTTTGGCTGTTTACATGTATCTTTGAAATTCTGGATAAACTGGGCCCTTAACTGACCCCACGAACTGATAGAGTTGGGCGGCAAGCTTTTCAACCAAGTACGGGCTGTGCCTCCATCATCATGGTGAAGTATTTTGCACACGCCGCTCATCAACATCAAGCATCTCCATGGCCATCTCGAACTCTCAACCCACGCCTCAGGGATAGATCTGCAGTAATTTGGCACCTTCGCGGGCCCTTAAAACCTTAGGCAGACGCACATTGCGCAAAGCGGGGTTAAACAGGCACTCCCAAAGCGGAGGTAACCCTCGGTCCGTGAAGGAGGCGGGCGAACCGGCGTAGTGTTGAACCGCATCACCTCGGCTGCTAACTCGCTTTCCCTGCGTTCGGCCCGATCCACCACCTCCCGAGCATTAAGAGCGCTGCCTATCTGGTGATTGCCTCGGCCGCTTTCACGGTCCTGCTAGCATTTGACAGGCGGTTCGCCCATGCGCGCTTGTAGCTCCGCTTGACGGGCGAGAGAATCCGATCGCGGCTGCATTTAATATGCTTCCGCTGGATTAGTGCAGTCCGAGAAGCTCCTTAACCCGCGCGTGTCTCAACCGCCAGGGGAATCTCCTTCGATCGATCGCCCAATCGCATAGCAGCCGCAACAAGGTTGTCCATAGGGTTAGAGTAATGGCCCGGGCGCTCAGACCGCGGAGGAATCATCGATTCTGTGGGGGCTCCATGGGCGCGTTGGACCGCTGCTCGCTCCCGCACCTCAATCCGGTTCACCTCCTGGCCGGGCGGGTTACTAGGTCCGCCCGGGTCCGGAAGAGGTTTCTAGGGTCAAATCCGGATGGCGGCGCGACCAGTATTTCCGCTTAAACACCTCCACGACGCGCCCGGTCAAGCATGAGTCCGTAAGCTTGTGCATCTAAAGCGCCCGCTCCGCGCTATGCGCTCCTTCTTCGCCGCTAGATCCGCTTTGGCTTGCGTGATTCGCTCTCTCACCTTTGCGATCTTCGCGTTATGAGCCTCCCGATCCGCTGGGTTATCCTCCGCCATGAGCGCTGCTAGCGATCAAACAGATCCGACAAAATCTTGAACCGGCGGTCGCACCGGCCTCCTCGCCTCGCTACCGCTGCTGAACCGGAAAGCATTGCTGCCGCGGTTGAAGAAAGGTTTGCGCTCGCGATCGCCATGAATACACCGATCCGTTCATCCGCCTCGGGGTCCGGAATATCGCACCATCGGAATAGCCTCGATCATACCATCCTCGCAGCTGGTACAATGACTCGGTCTCTCCGCTGAAGATTCATCACCGAATAAACGACGGTCTCGCCATCAGCACTGAACCGCATCATATTCCTCCATGGGTAGCTCCAACGAAGACATGCTTAACAGCCGGTTTAACCCGGGCCGGTTCTTGCGCGCTGAGCTGTCTCGACGAGGTCGGTGCAGATGTCCGCTCAGCCCTCCGATCTTGCCGATGAAGACGTATGTCGCCGGGGACCCGTATCCATACTCGATTGAGTCGGCCTCGACCCCATCCGTATTGTCGATGTAGATCCGCCACGACGACTCTTGATCATCCTGCCCACGACGTAGCCTTCGAGTCCTTTGAGCTTGCCCTCCAAGATCGCCAAACCATCGTGCGATAGCCCCACGGTGGGCGCCAACTGTCGTGGATTTGTCACGGCAGATGTCCTAGCATAAGGACTTAGTCGTGGAGCCATCGCTACGGGTTTACTTGTAGGGGTTAAAACGGACACAAAGACACGAGGGTTTTATACTAGTTCGGCCCCTTCGATGAAGGTAAAAGCCTACGTCTAGTTGTGATGGAATTGATGTAGTCTCGATGGCTAGGAGCAAACAAGCTTCGCTTAGGCTCGAGTTGTGGTTGTCTGTTTGAACCGCCGCCGGTCGCCCCTTATATACACGAGTGACGCCTGCCGGTTTATAGAGTCCCAACCGTTCATACTGTGATCCCGTTGGTATCTCCTATTCCTAACTTACAATACAAGTCATACATCAGGCCGGTTTACGGCTATAAGCTCTACACCGACTATAGGCCTTGGGCCTTTCCATAACTACACCACTAGCAAAGCTAACCCGGCCCAATCTTGGCCGGTTTACACCTAGTGGTAATATCCCCAACAACGTCCAAATGGCACGAAACTTGACAGGTGGTCTACCGGTGTTATACCAAGGCCACTTGGCAAGCCTCGGTCCATTCTGAGAAAGTTTAATACCTGCTCATGGAAAAATGTAAAAGGGGACGCCGGGGAACATAGGAGTGCCGGATTGCAAAACGGACAACGGGGAAAATGCTCGGATTCATGAGACGAACACGTATGCAACTGCGATGCACATGATGACATGATATGAAATGCATGACATGGAAAAAATGCAAAAAGAAGAAAAACCCAACCACAGAGGGAATATCATATCGCAATGCCGAAAATGGCAAGAGTTGGAGTTACAAATATGGAAAGTTACATCCGGGGTGTTACAGTCGTCAACCTTGCCGTTGCCGCTCCTACGACCGCCTCGTCCACGGCAACAGGATATATCCCCCGACCCGGCCATCTGAAGTCTAAATTCCTCTTCCCCGCCGCAGACAGCCATCGCACCCGCAAAGCACCTCAACGACAAGATAGGCTCGCACGGCGCCGCAAGAGAGGTGGTACTCTTCCATATGTGCTAAGTTATTGATCTCACCCGGAAAATAGATCATAATTTGTTTATCGTACTTTTCTTGTCCGCACCAAATCGTAGTGGCTAGTTGAAAGCAAAATTGGTCATGAAGTAGCTTTGTTCGGTTTGCACCTTTAGATCCGCCATGGCATGTGCACTATACTCAGAAAGCTTATGGTTTCCCTTCATATTCACTACCATCATCGTAGGTGCTTCGTGTTGTGCTAGCACTGCTCCTCAAGACCTCAACCCAAAGCTTACGTGTTGAAATACTTAATCTGATATGATGCTCATGTCACTAAAACAGAGAACGCTTAATTGGTCACCTAATGTTCCTATATTCGCTTCAAAAGCATGTGCGCCACCCATCGTCCAGCTAGTTCCACTTTCCTGATTTTTCTCTTGATGCTTAGGGTTTTCCCTTTATCTACTCTACTATGATCTGCGTAGGTGCTTTCTGTCGTACTAGCATTACTCCACCCTTCAAGCTAAACAACACAACACTCAGAATTCGAAAGCTTAGTTGTTCAAATATGATTGAGATATGATACTGATATTAGTTAACCAACACATTTAATTGGTTAGCTAAAGATCCCACTTGATTTTCCAAATGCATGTCGCGACATATAGAGACAGCATAATTGCATTTCTTTGTCATTTGTTGTCCATACTTTCTTGTCCATACCAAATCTTAGTTGTTATTTCAAAGCAAACGTCGGTTGCTAACTACCCTTTGCGCGGTTTGCAGCTTCAGATCTGCCATCCCACTGCCACGGTCAACACTGTACTCATCATCCTTATGTTTTCCCCATTTTATGATGACCACAATCAGCCTATGTGGTTCGTGTCGTAATAGCACTGCTCCACTAATCGAGCTAAACAAGCTTAGTTGTACAAATTCATATCTGATATTATTGCTTATATTAGTAAAACTGAGAGATGTTTAATTGGTTAGCTAAATGTTCCTACTTTAGTTTCAAAATGCATGTGAGCCACATATTGAGAGACCGGAAAGAATAGTATTTCTCTGTGCGCTCTGGTTCATCATGGGTGGCCAACCGACATTGTATTAAAAGACTTGTAATATCTTCAATCTGCTTGCTCTTCTGCTCTTCTTTAAGATGATACTCTTCTCTTGCGGTCGACTGGTCAGGTTGAGTTGTTCTCCCTTAGTATATTCTGAATCTGTCAGGTCAGGTTGACTTGTTCTTCTTTACTATATGTTGAAGCTATCATCTGCGAAGTGTCATCATTTCTGGAGCTCTCATATTTTGAGTAGTAGGCCACATTATATTAATGCACAACAAATTACAGCATGCATGGCATCTTTTAAAAGAATTGCAGAGATAGCACAAAGGGGTTTACAGGGAGGCAGTATTGGATTAGAATAACTTCTGCATTACAAAGAAAATCTAACTTGTTTTTATGTTTTCATGCATGTCAGATATTGAACATTATCAAAATGAATATGAGAATGGGCGCACGAGAGGAATATTGCGGAACGATCCACTGGCTAACAAGCTTGGCATGGTGGAGGATGGCCTATCTTATTCACCCATCAAGGTGCTTGCTCAAACTTTGCAAAGTTGTATTGGTCGCACATATTTTGCTTCTAACCTCTTGCATTACTTCTACTTTGTTACACCATCTGCTTAGTTTAAGCATCATATATGAGTATATGCCATACCTATCCATTTTCTGTACCAATTCCATGTGTCGTCACACTATGTTTTTCCAGTCAAATGTTGTTCTTTTGTAATAGATGTCCAAAAGGAAGAGGGTGAGTGCAGATCCTCAAGGAGTACAAACTAGGTATTTGGAAAAGGTAGTGATACCTGTTAAATCGATAGATCAGCAGCCACGGAAAACACAGGCCCAACTGTACCACACTTTACCCCTACTCCAGTGGCCAAACCCCTATTAGAACTGCTGGGAGCCCAGCGTCAAGTACTGTCTATGATATCAATTCAAAATTTGAACTCCTAAATTTTTGCTTGTGCCTTACCTTCTCTCTTGTATGAAAACTAATTTCAGATGAATCTCCTTGCTCAAAGGATCATACGATCTCAAAACATTGATGGGCTCTGCATTGCTCTTGTCATTACCTCTCTCCCTTTTGCCTTGTAATGTTGTACTTAATTAATTGCTATTTAATTATGTATCATCAGTCTGCACCTGAGCTTCATTATCTTCTGTTTCTTCCAATATTATTTGATCTATATTTACACTTTTGCAAAATGTAGAATAATGGCAACGCTTATAAAGAATTTTCTTTGGGGAATTTATTGAATTATCCTTCCATCAACATGGAGAAGGGCTTTGTCCAGCCCGTGTTAACATGTAATGTAAGTTCATCTTTCTCAAGCCTTCAAACTTTGTTCTAGTATTGATTTGGATAGGCATCATTTCCTCCACTGCTGTTTGCTTTGCTGTTTACATCTGATTGGATGTTTGCAACAACTACCAGTTTCAAATTGTAGTTGTAAAAACATGTTCCTTATGCAGAACAGATCCCTTTATTTTCTTATACAATTGTGAAACCTGTTACGTGTCTCCTTGTTTCTCTTTCAGACTCGTATCTCTTAAGCCAGGCAGAACTTTAGGGAAGATAGTGAGCCAAACCATCTTGAGGACAGCGAGATGACCCCAAGGTCCTGTCTTGATGAAGATAGTGAGTTGAAGCTACTCACCAGCAGGTGTGAGACAACATCTGTGCAGTCGCTGCCTCAATCAGTTTGACTTCTTCTGTCTCAACTTAAAGCGGAAAGGCTTGCTTCAGCTCAGCTCCGACTTGAAGTCAAAGATGCAATGAAGATGTCGAGGATCTGCCGGCGCACCATCATGCCTTAAATCTAGTGTTGATGTATCTATCGCTGACACAATCGAGGTCTACTCAGCTTCTTCATTGCTTAGGGGGCCCGACGACCTGTGCCTAGTGCCATCTCAAGTGCTCTCGCTTTTGTATATTCTTTTGTTCAAGCGCTTATTTGCAATCGGTGGCTAACTTTGATGCCTAGTGGATGTAATATGTGTGATAGTCGTGATAGCCTCAGCTTAAGTTGCTTGCTTATTTATTTCCTTGATGTCTTGTTTATTTGTTTGCTTGTAGTCATTGCAGTTCTTTTTCGCAGCTTGCTAGTGGCTGCAATAACCTATTTTTAAAACTAGGCCACAATAACCATGGGCTAATATTTATCAGAGTGACATCGGGCCTCCTACGGGTCAGAGGAACAATGGGCCTTCTACGGGCCGTAGAAACAATGGGCCTTCTACGGGTCGTATCATCAATGGGCCTTATACGGGTAGTATGATCGATTGGCCAAACATGGGCCAATAACAGGCCGCATTATGGCTGTAAAAGGGCTAGAGTTGGAATCGTCCATTCATGGGCCGACCATAGCGGGCCATCGTTAATAGGCCGCATTTGATGACGCTATGAAAACGGCCCCAGCGTATTAACGGACCATAAACGGGCCGACTGTAACCACAGGCTGAGTTTGGCCCACAAGCAGAAAATGACAGTAATGGGCCGTAAGTAAACGAATGCTGGAAATGAACCCAAGAATAAATGGGCTCTGAGAAGGCTGAAGGATAACATGGGCTGGAAACGGCCCAACGGAATAACGGGTCGTTAATGGGTATAAAGTGATACACTATTCATTATGGGCCAGTTTCACCACGGGCAGTTAATGGGTGTAAAGTGATACACTGTTCATTACGGGCCAGTTTCACCACGGCCGTTAATAGGCCAAGAGTTACATAGGGCCTCATATGGGCCGAAAGACGTCATGGGCCATACATGGGCCAGAAGTGAAAACGGGCTGGAACCATATTGGGTGGCCCAGATGAAGCTATTGGGCCTAATTAGGATAGGGCGTAACAGGCCTTGGCTTTGCGGGGTGTAAATGGGCTATATGCGAACAGGCCGTTAACAGGCATTACATGGGCCAGCCCGCCACCTTTTGACCAAGTCAAACGGGCCGGCCTTTTCACAGGAATGGGCCTCATAATGTGCCATGTGTCGACGATCATAGGTGCCTATCACCCACTAACGAGCCGGGCACGTGTTTCATCCAGCCAATAAGAATTTTACACGGAAATTTCCCATTGGTCGAGGTCGTTAACGGGTTATCGGATCCAAAACCCGACCCGATAGCTTAACGGGCGTTCACATGTGGATCCCACGGTCACCACCCTTGATGAAAGGACTTCGTGACACGTGATTTATCGTCATGGAAGTGGACACTTCCATGATGATAATTTTGGTAATGTCATGGAACACTTCTACGACAGCACAGGTATAACTATCTTGATTCTGTCATAAATTTGTCACGGATGTACATGCATGACAAAAAACGCGACCTACTGTGACAAACACGTATCATCACGGAAGTGTATTTTTTTTGTAGTTATCCATGGAGATGCATAGCTACGAGAGGGGAGAGTGTGTCTACATACCCTCATAAACCATTAAGCGGAAGTGTTTATCATGCGGTTGATGTAGTCGTACTCTCCGCGATCCGATCACGATCCAACCGATCTAGTGCCGAACAGACGACACCTCCGACTTTAGCACACGTGCGGCTCAATGACGTCTCCTCCTTCTTGATCCAGCAAGCGGGAGAGGAGAAGTAGATGGGGTCACAACCAACATGACGGTGTAGTGGTGATGGTGGTCGTGGAGTACCGACAGCGCTTCGCTAAGCGTCGCCGGGACGAGGCGATGGAACTACGGAGTAATGGGAGAGAGAGGGGCGCCAACGGCTTGGTGTATCCTCTTGGGGAGCCACCTCCCGCCTATATATAGGAGGAGGGTGTCGGTGTACTAAGATAGGGGTACCTTAGTACCCCGAACTTGTGCACGGGCAGTCGTAGCACCCCGCGGCAAGGCTTGCCGGACGCCCGTCAAGACCCTCCACCACTTCATATTACCGCCATCCAAGAACAAAGTTTCAACTAAAGAAGACAAAGCCCCGTCAAGAGGAGCTTACCGGGAAGGACAAGACCCCCAGTAAAAGAATCCCGCCAAGCAGAACAAAAGACCCCGGCAAGAGGAGCTTGCCGGGAAGGCCAACCAAGGCCCTCCAGATAACTTGCTGCGACGCCCCGCGCGTCCCGGCAAGGTATGATGACCGGCAAGCTTGCCGGTGCGACAAGAGAAGAGCCGTGGCAAGGCACTTGCCGCGGCAAGGCTGCCGCCCCGCACCCAAGCTCCAGCACATCCGGCGACGTGTCACGCCAAGACCATCCTGTACATCGCATGGAAGGCCAAGCAGCCATGCAGGCGAGGTGGCAAGTTTAAGTTCGATAAGGAGGCCATCGTGGCGATCGGTGGCGCTCTAACGGTCGCCTCCCTGACTGTTAGCGACTCAGACGGCATTAAATGCCCTTGTCCCCTGCCGTCAGAGTTAGGTAGGGGACACTGTAGAGCACTGTTGTACCAACCCGCGTTTTCACCTTTTTGCCCCTCTTCCTACGCTGCCACCTGTGGGTAACCCCCTTAGGCTATAAAAGTGTTGTCTTGCCGGAGAACAAACCTTGCCAGAGAACAAATAACAGAGAAGCTAAGTTGCCAAAGCATGAGCATCTAGTTTTTAAAAAATATTTATGTTATCTTCCTTGAACGATACGCACTTTGTATGAAAAACCTGTGCGCAAAGGAACTTGCTTACAACTAATCGTGCCCTTATTTTGTTTCGAGTCCGCTCAACAACTTAAGCGAGTTGCGGTTGGTGACGGCAAGGTTGCTTGCTGGATGCAGTACTGCGCAAGTTGCTGATGTTCCGCACTCAGCACTTGCGGTCAAGGTACCTGCCCGGCAAACTTTCCTAAAAGCGTAAGATCAAAGCATACAAAGGGAAAATCAAGTAAAGGAAGTAACATAGCAGTAGATATCTAAAGATAAAAGTTATGATACAAGAACGAATGGTTGCAGTTCTAATAGACTTTTTTTTGTGACCTGGTCAACAGCGACAAGAGAAAGAAAATGGGCGGCCTAGTCCACGCGTCCGCCGTCGACCCTCCTGACCTCGTTCACCTTGTCCACGATGGGTGCGACGATGGCCCGGAGCTTCTCAAGATCAGCGTCCTTCGGCAGCTTCTTGGTGACGCGGGAGAGGTCGAGGCCCGGGTTGCGGAAGAGGACCTTAACCAGCACCTTCTCCAAGACCCTGGCGCAGATCACGCGCGACTCGTTGGCCAACTGCTTAGGGATCCTTTCCCGGAGCTGCTGGAGAGACGTCACCACGCCCTTGAAGAAAAGCGTGAGCTTGGCGCTGGGTTGGAGATTTTCCTCAGTGGAATACCCAAAGCCCGCCAAGCCAAGCTCCGCCAGCTCTTCGTCGATAGATGAGGCAATGTTGACGAGGCCCTCCATCCAGAGCTCCACCATGGTCTTGAAGGTGTTCTGGGTCTCGGCGGCCCTCGTCAGCAGCTCCACGTTGTCCTTGAGCTCCTTCCTCAAGTCGTCCTCTCGCTTCTTGGCGGCGTCCAGCGTTCCCGCCAAGGTGGCCAGTTTCAGCTCCAGATCGGCACTCGAGTCTTTGGCGGCGTTCAGCTCCTTGATCTTCTCGGCAAGCTGGACTTGCAGCTCGCCATGGGCACGTGCATCTTTCTCGCGTTCGCGTTGAAGCGCGGCCAGCTCTTCGTTCTTCTTTGTCATATCCACCTCCAGCTGCATCACTTTCACCTCCAGCTCCTTCTTGGCGGCCTCGGCGGCCGCGGCGGCATCCTTTGCCTCCTTGAGCGCCCCACCAAGTGATTGCTCTCAGGCGTCGAGCTCTTCTTCATGGCTATCCAAGCTCGCTTTCTTCTGTATCAGCTCACCATCTCGCTTGGACAGCTCCTCGGCGGTGAGCCTCTGCTGCTCTTCGGCTTCAGCTTTCTCCAGGATAAACGCCTTCTTCGCCTCGTCGAGCTCCGCCCTCTCCTCAGCAATGGATTGGAGGGCTTCTTGGTTGCGGCTCTTGAGCTCCTCCGCGTGTCTCTCTACGTCAACTCCCGCCCGCGCGACGAGAGCTTCCCGAGACTCAAGTTTCGCTTGCCGGGCGCGGTAGAGTGACACCAGCTTTCGGAGCAGCCGCTCCTCCTCAGACTCGTCGCTGCTGCTGCTTGGTCTGTCGACCACGGCCAGCCCGACAGAGGCGAGCACCTCCCCGTCAAACTCCTCCCCTTCTATCGGCGCCCTGGAGCTCGACGCCCAGGGAAGCTTGATGTACACGCCCTAGCCAGCCTTCTGGCACGCACTGGCTGGGCCTGCTTGAGCCCTGCGCAGATCATCGGGCGGAGGGGTCGACGGACGGCGTGAGCACCTTGCGCCTCCTGGCCCTCCGGGTCGCCAAGATGATCGCGGACCCCCGCCAGCCTCCGCACCGGCAGTCTTGGCAGCTTCTTCGTCAGCGGCAGTTCACAGCGCTGCCTCTTCTCGCGGCAGCGACGCTGCGGTGTTGCAGTTACAGGCGCCTCGCCGGGAGGCCCTCAGATCCATCGGGTCTGCGAGAGAGGGATCTGGGGATAGGAAGAGCAAGGGAAAGTCAAGCAGATATTCAAAAGAAGAAAGAAGATCAAGAGAAGAACCCAAGGGAAGATCCTCGGCGAAAAGGGTTACCTGTGCTAGGCTCCGTGACCATGGGCTCCTCCACCAGGGGCTCACTGGTTCCACCCCTTGCCGGGGACCCCTCCTTTGCCGGGGAGCGATCCCTTGATGGAGAATCGCCCCTCGGCGGTGTATTCAACGCAGACAACACCTCCGGGCCGGCCTCCGGTTGCTCCTGGTGGGCTTGTTCCGCTCCTGCATACAAATGAGTTAACAATCAAGATGTCAGCAAAAGAAGAAGCACCCATGCGCGCCCCACAACGGGAAGTAAATCAAAACACTTACGCTGGGGGATGTGCTGGGGGCTGCTGCGAGGAGAAGGGACTGGGTCTGTCAAGATGGTTTCGGACGTATCTTCTGCCGTCACCGCAGGCTCGTCATCAATGTCAACCTCGGGGACTTTGGCCCTCTTCGCTGCCCTCTCCTTCAAAGTCCTGAAGCAGAATAAGGATTTTGAGAAAGGCAGATACAAGGCGAGCAATAACGAAGATCAAAGAAAGACGAGTACAACAAGAAGAAAGCCATACTCCTCCTCGTCCTCCTCCTCCTCGTCATCGTCAGAGCTCAGTGCGGAGAGGTCGAACTCTGGCACCCTCTCCGTGCGATATGGCGGAGGAGTAGGCTCCCGTCTGCGTTTGCCGGGGACTGTGGCAGGGTCAGGCGCGGCGGCCCGAGAAGACCCCGCCTCAGTTGCCAGCACGGCCTGGGACCCTCTTGCGGCAACGGCACCTGCCACGGTAGAGCACGTCCCACGGCGCCGCGGCTGCTGGTCGGCCTGCCCTTTCGCCATATCTCCAACTCGACGGAGACGCCTTCTTGGCTGGATCTGGGGTTGCGCCGAGGGCCCCGCCTGCGGCAAACTACTCGAGGACGGCTGACCACTCTCGCCCTCGGCGGGCTCGCTCATTCCGGCCTCGCGCTCCCCTTCGTCATCAACCTCCCCGGCAAGATCTTCCCGGCCTGCGAGGCTTGCCGCCTCAGATTCATCCGCCTCCACCAGCGTGAAGTCAACTCGCCGCAGTAGCTGCCGCCGCTTCTTCGCCCTCATGGCGTACGCCATTTCATTTTCGGTAGTGGCACGGGTGAGGAGCTTCTGCTCGTTGGAGTTGACCGCCACCTCCGCTAAGTCATCGAAGAATTGCTGCACGACCTCGGCAGCGGGCTCTATCCAATTTGCACTTACCCCGTGCGAATCACACTCTGGCATCATTGCGCAGATGCGATCGCTGGGAGTTGTTGCACGTAGGATGACACCCACCGCAGCTTGAACCACTCCGGTGATTACGCCGTGCTTGAACAACTCCTCAAAGATCGCTCAAGCCCGCAACAGAAAGTTGAAGGAGGCCCGGACGCAGCCTCATGAAATCCGCCGGGCCGCCAAACAGCCAGGCGGACCTCCCCCTCTCTTGCAGAGGGGCGATGCGACGGTGAAGGAAGTCACGACCGCCTCAGCAGAGTCCGCTTGCCGAGCCGGAAGATTCGGTGGTGGCGATCGCCGCTTGGCGCCATCTCTGGCGATAGGGCGCCCAGCTGCTGCCAAGACTACCCGAGTTCGGCGCAGCTTTAGTGAATGACGGCGGATTGGCATCGCAGATCCAGCACCACTTCGTCCTCCACTCGCCCCACTTGCTGCGGAGCTCACCCGTCAAGTACACCTCCTTCATGCCAATCCGGGAGGTCCAGGCGATTCCGCCAGCCAGTGGCTCCCCTTTCTCGGCTCTGGGGGAGAAATAATGGCGAAAAAGAGCGACATTGGGGAGGATGCCAACAAAGTTCTCGCAGAGGTGTGCGAAAACCGCCATTGTCAGAATAGCGTTGGGGGTGAAATCAGGAAGATGAAACCCGTAGGTATTCATGATGTCGCAGAAGAAATCGGAAAAAGGGGGGCAGAGCCCCCAATAGAAGAATACAGGAAAGAAGTAGTACCCTCTGGGGCACTTCTTCGACTTGGAAGCTTCCGCGGAGAGCACCGGCGTGCGCGGATGCGCCCGCGTCTCCGTCGACCAGAAGAGGTAGAACTCCGTTCGCAGCTCCTCCGGGGTGAGCTTGGGGGGAAAAGCGCTCGCTTCTTGCGCAGCGCCTCGAGCTCCAACGCCTCGGTCAATTTCGCGGCCTTCACAGCCTTCCCGGTCTTCGGGGCCATGACGGAAGCGGCGAGAGAAGACGAAGGCGACGGCGGTGACTGCGACGGCGGGCGGCGGAGCACCGCTCTCTTTCGACTTGGGAGGCGCGGGAGAGCTGCGGGGCTTTCGGAAGAAGGAACCGCAAGCAGCGAAGGTGGGGGAACGGCCCTGTTTCCCCTGCCTATAAATGGGGATGCGAGCGTTACGCATTTCCTGGAAGATAAGTAATTGACCACGTTCTCTCCCACGGCGCCGCAATCGATGCGTGCCGTTGCGGAAAAGCACGGTGGATCTAAGGTAGGTTTCTGCTCGCCCTGTGCCACGCTGCGTCTGCAGACGCTTTGGGCCTGGCCCAACAGCGCTCGGCACTGTATGGCCTGTGCCTGTGGGCTCCTGTCTGGTGTACTCAAGATAGGGGTACCTTAGTACCTTAACTTGTGCACGGCAACAGAGCACCTCGCTGGCAAGGCTTGCCGGACGCCCGTCAAGACCCTCCGCCACTTCATATTACCGCCATCCAAGAACAAAGTTTCAACTAAAGAGGACAAAGCCCCGGCAAGAGGAGCTTACCGGGAAGGACAAGACCACAGTAGAAGAAACCCGCCAAGGAGAACAAAAGACCCCGGCAAGAGGAGCTTGCCGGGAAGGCCAACCAAGGCCCTCCAGATAACTTGCCGCGATGCCCCGCGCGTCCCGGCAAGGCATGACGACCGGCAAGCTTGCCCGTGCGACAAGAGAAGAGTCGCGGCAAGGCACTTGCCGCGGCAAGGCTGCCACCCCGCACCCAAGCTCCAGCACATCCGGCGACGTGTCACGCCAAGACCATCCTGTAATCGCGGGCGGTTACCACAGAGCCATGCAGGCGAGGTGGCGTTTGTCGACAAGGAGGCCATCGTGGCGATCGGTGGCGCCCCTAACGGTCGCCTCCCTGCACTGTTGAGGCGACCAGACGGGCATTAAATGCCCTTGTCCCCTGCCGTCAGAGTTAGGTAGGGGACACTGTAGAGCATTGTTGTACCAACCCGCGTTTTTACCTTTTTGCCCCTCTTCCTACGCTGCCACCTGTGGGTAACCCCCTTAGGCTATAAAAGGGAGGCCCATGCGCACGTACAGCGGGTTCGGCTCATTCGACGCATCCGTCACCACCTTACCCTCGAGCTCTCGAGCAAGAACCAATACGAACACAAGGCAGCAGTAGGAGTTTTATCTCTCCGGAGAGCTCCGAAGCTGGGTAAAAACCCCTCGCGTGCCGTCGCCTCGATCTGCTCTACGTGCGCCCTCCGCCTCCTCACTGTACCAAAAAGGGGCTCCTGCCCCATAGGTGCTCGTGGCCACAGCGTGCCCCGACAGAGGGGCATGAGAAATGTCCCCTCCAAGCCCTAGGGCGCAGCTAAGGGGGGAGGACTTGGACTCCAAGTGCAATCCTATTCCTACTAGGACTCCTTCCTTTTTTGCCTTCCCTAGCCACATGGGCTTTTGAGGACTTGGTGCGCCTAGCCCAATAAGGCCAGGGCGCCTCCCCGCAGCCCATGCTAGGCCTTGGGTCGTGGTGGACCCACTTTTGGACTTCCAGACCCCTCCAGAATCCTCCAGAACCTTCTGGAAGCTTCCCAATACAATACCGAAAAAACTGCACCTTTTTCTGGAACCCGAAATATGACTTCCGATATAAAAATCTTTACCTCTCGACCACTCCAAGACTCCTCATGACATCTGGGATCTCATACGGGACTCTGAACAACATTTGGTTACCACTCATCAAATATCCCAATACTACTCTAGCGTCAACGGACGTTAAGCGTGCGACCCTGCGGGTTCGGGAATTATGTGTAGTCATGACCGAGACACCTCCCCGGTCAATACCCAATAGCGGGACCTCAATGCCCATATTGATTCCTACATATTTCATGAAGATTTTTTATTTGTTGAACCTTTATGACAACATACGCAATTCCCTGTGTCGGTATGTTACTTGCCCGAGATTCGATCGTCGGTATCTCTATACCTAGTTCAATCTTGTTACCAGTGATATGTCTCCAACGTATCTATAATTTTTGATTGTTCCATGATATTATGTTATCCATCTTGGATGTTTTATATGCATTTATATGCTATTTTATATGATTTTTGGGACTAACCTATTAACCTAGAGCCCAGTGCCAGTTTCTTTTTTGTTCCTTGTTTTTGAGTTTTACAGAAAAGAAATAACAAACGGAGTCCAATTGATGTGCCAAATTTTGATTATTTTTTATGGACCAAAACAAGCCCCAAGAGTAAAAGAGTTGCGATAGAAGAGTCCCGAGCCCCCCTATCCCGTGGATGACTCGGAGACCCCCCTAACGTGAGACCGACGCCAAAAATTCCGATAAATACAGAAACCCCCAGAAAGAAACCTAGATGGGGGTTCCACCGCCGCAAGCCTCTGTAGCCGCAAAAAACCAATCGGGACCCTGTTTTGGCACCCTGCTGTAGGGGAAATCCTTCACCGATGGCCATCTTCATCATCCAGGCGCTCTCCATGAAGAAGAGGGAGTAGTTCACCCTTGGGGCTGAGGGTATGTACCAGTAGCTATGTGTTTGATCTCTCTCTCTCTCTCTCGTGTTCTTGATTCGGCACGATCTTGATGTATCGTGAGCTTTGCTATTATAGTTAGATCTTATGATTTTCTCCCCCTCTACTCTCTTATAATGGATTGAGTTTTCCCTTTGAAGTTATCTTAGCGGATTGAGTCTTTAAGGATTTGAGAACACTTGATGTATGTCTTGCATGTGCTTATCTGTGGTGACAATGGGATATTCACGTTTACTTGATGTATGTTTTGGTGATCAACTTGCGGGTTCAGTGACCTTGTGAACTTATGCATACGGGTTGGCACACGTTTTCGTCTTGACTCCCCGGCAGAAACTTTGGGGCACTCTTTGAAGTTATTTGTGTTGGTTGAATAGATGAATCTGAGATTGTGTGATGCATATCGTATAATCATACCCGTGGATACTTGAGGTGACATTGGAGTATCTAGGTGGCATTAGAGTTTTGGTTGATTTGTATCTTAAGGTGTTATTCTAGTACGAACTCTAGGATAGATCGAACGGAAAGAATAGCTTCGTGTTATTTTACTACGGAATCTTGAATAGACCGATCAGAAACAATAACTTTGAGGTGGCTTCGTATCCTACAATAATCTCTTAGTTTGTTCTCTGCTATTAGTGACTTTGGAGTGACTCTTTGTTGCATGTTGAGGGATAGTTATATGATCTAAATATGTTATCCTTGTTGAGAGAACTTGCACTAGTGAAAGTATGAACCCTAGGCCTTGTTTCCTAGCATTGCAATGCCGTTTACGCTCACTTTTACCACTTGCTACCTTGCAGTGTTTATATTTTTAGATTAAAAAAACCTATACCTACCATCCATATTGCACTTGTATCACCATCTCTTCGCCGAACTAGTGCACCTATACAATTTACCATTGTATTGGGTGTGTTGGGGACACAAGAGACTCTTGGTTATTTGGTTGCAGGGTTGTTTGAGAGAGATCATCTTCATCCTACGCCTCCCACAGATTGATAAACCTTAGGTCATCCACTTGAGAGAAATTTGCTACTGTCCTACAAATTTCTGCACTTGGAGGCCCAACAACATCTATAAGAAGAAGGTTGTGTAGTAGACATCAAGCTCTTTTCTGGTGCCGTTGCCGGGGAGGCGAGGAAAGCGGCACTAACACCCCGTCAACGAAGCTCTTTTCTAGCGCCCTTGCCAGGGAGGTTAGTGCTTGAAGGTATATCTTTAGATCTTGCAATTGAATCTTTTTGTTTCTTGTTTTCTCACTAGTTTAGTATATAAAAGAAAAATACAAAAAATGGAATTAAGGTTGCCTCATATGCTTCATATTTTTAATGTCTTTCGTGAAAATGATGGGAAGGAAAACTGTGCTCAAGTACTAGAAGAAGAATTACATAGAATGCTTGGCATTAAATATGTGAATGATGAGCATGCTTTCAATGTTGTTAGTATGAATTCTTTGAATACCATGATTCTAATGATATGCAAAGCTACAAGCTTGGGGATGCTATGTTTGATGAAGATGATATGTTTAGTCCCCCAAGTTTTGATGAGCAAATTTATTATGATCAAAGCATGCCTCCTATTTATGATGATTATTTTGATGACACATATGCTATAAATAATAAAGATAACCATGAAACTTGTCATCATGATTTTAATTTTCAATTGGATTATGCTTCACATGATAGTTATTTTGTTGAGTTTGCTCCCACTACTATTCATGAGAACAAATTTTCATATGTGGAGAGTAATAAAATTTCTATGCTTGTGGATCATGAAAAGAATGCTTTATGTGATGGTAATATTGTTGAATTCATTAATGATGCTACTGAAATTTATTACGAGGGAGGAATATATGCTTGTAGGAATGGCAATAATATCAAGTTTCCTCTCTATGTGCTTAAAATCTTGAAGTTATGCTTGTTTTGCTTTCCTATGCTAGTTGATCCTTGTTCCCATAAATTGTTTGCTCTCTAAATCCCTATGCATAGGAAGTGGGTTAGACTTAAATGTGCTAGTCATATTCTTCATGATGTTCTTTTTATGTTTCAATTCTTATCTTTTATGTGAGCATCATTGGAATCATCATGCCTAGCTAGGGGCGTTAAACGTTAGCGTTTGTTGGGAGGAAACCCAATTTTATTTTTGTTCTTTGCTTTTTGCTCCTGATTAGTTATAAATAATTCATCTAGCCTCTGTTTAGATGTGGTTTTATGTTTTAATTAGTGTTTGTGCCAAGTAGAACCTTTGGGAATACTTGGGTGAAGTCTTTGCAATCTTGCTATAAAAAAACAGAAACTTTTGCGCTCATGATATTAGCTACCGTTTTTACTGGAGAGTGCTTTTAGATTGATTCTTTTTGCAGAAGATTAATAGACAAATTCCTCACGTTCATCAATTTATTTCAGAATTTTTGGAGTTACAGAAGTATTCGAATGATACAGATTGCTACAGGTTGTTCTGTTTTTGACAAATTCTTTTTTCTATGAGTAGTTTGCTTATTTTGATGAATCTATGAGTAGTATCGGAGGGTATGAACCATAGATAAGTTGGAATACATTAGATATTACACAAATATGAATTTAGAATGAGTTCAAAACAGAACCTAAGTGGTGATTTATTTTCTTATACTAACAGAGCTTACGAGCTGTTAAGTTTTGTGTTGTGAAGTTTTCAAGTTTTGGGTAAATATTCGATGGACTATGGAATAAGGAGTGTCAAGAGCCTAATCTTGGGGATTCAAAAGACACCCCAAGGTAATATTCAAGGACAACCAATAGCCTAAGTGTCGGTGTACAAAAAGAGGAGTACACTTTTTGTACCCCTATGACTGTGCACGGGCAGTCTGAGCCATGAGCGCCGCCGCACCGAGCACGGCAAGGGAGGTGAAACCAAGGTAAGGCCGAAGCCGAAGAGGAGCAGAACGACACCAAGACCACAAAGAGCAGGGGGAACAAAGTAGACCCCCCGGCAAGATCCTTGTCGGGGGGCAGCTTTAGTTAGCCCGACAAGATCCTTGCCATGGCAGCTCGCCCCACACCGACGGAGCGAGGTCACCCTTGAGTCCACTGCCCCCATGGGGCAAGGATTCGGGAGACATCCCCATGGTGGCATGCAGATCTTTGTGAAGACATTTAAGACCAGATACCCACTTAAGAAGATGATGATCCTTGGCGGGATCCCAGCCAAGGAGGACCACAAGGCCCCTGGCAAGAGCCTTGCCGGGGATGACAGCAAGCGCCACGGCAAGACCCTTGTCGGGGCCCCGGCAAGGCCCTTGCCAAGGACACCCGTGGGGCCACCATCAGGCCCGCACCAGTCGCGCCTCCACCGCCGTTCGCATGCAGCTGCTGACCCAACCTGTTGGGCAGGCACCTGCGTGGCGGCGTGTAGATCTTCGTGGAGACCCACCACTGCTCCACCTCAGCTGCGTGCCTGCCTACATGGCACCACAAGCACCGCTGGCCAGGGCGCGTGTCAACACCAGAGGGAGCGGCGACGACAGACAGGCTCTCCCCGCCCCGATAAAGCAAGGACATTTAAGCAGGCGCGTCGTTAAATGCGCTTTTGTCATGTAATGCGAGGGATAAACTCGCATTACTGTACCCTTTCCACCTCCTGTGTGCCACTGTGGCAGCCCCTTTACAATAAAAGGAGGCCCGAGGCGACTAGAAGGAGGATTCGTCTTTTTGGAGCTCCTCACGCCCCATAGCTAGCTCAAGAACACAGATATATAATCCACCAAAGCAGGAGTAGGGTTTTACGCATCCTCGCAGCCCGAACCTGGATAAACGAACCGTGTGCTGCCTGTTTGATCCGCTCTTCTCACGACCCCCGCGCCCCGCAACCGCAATAGGGAGTCTTGTGATCCCATAGGTGTCGTTTCCCACCAACATCTTTGGCATGCCAGGTAGGGGGTGCGCAGTTGTGAGAATCAGCTTTAACAGTCAGTTCGATGCTCCTTCGTCTTCGCGACCTTTGAAGAAGAAAAGGGGCCAGGAGATCGGCACTCGAGCGATCGCAGACAAAAGCTAAGTTGCACTGAACCCTTGCTTATAATACCTGAGGGAGTCTTGGACTAGGGGGTGTCCGGACAGCCGGACTATCATCGTCGGCCGGACTCCAAGACTATGAAGATGCAAGATTGAAGACTTCGTCCCGTGTCCGGATGGGACTTTCCTTGGCGTGGAAGGTAAGCTTGGCGATACGGATATATAGATCTCCTACCATTGTAACCGACTCTGTGTAACCCTAGCCCTCTCTGGTGTCTATATAAACCGGATGGCTTTAGTCCGTAGGACGAACAACCATTACAACAATCATACCATAGGCTAGCTTCTAGGGTTTAGCCTCCTTGATCTCGTGGTAGATCTACTCTTGTACTACCCATATCATCAATATTAATCAAGCAGGACGTCGGGTTTTACCTCCATCAAGAGAGCCCGAACCTGGGTAAAACATCGTGTCCCTTGTCTCCAGTTACCATCCTCCTAGACGCACAGTTCGGGACCCCCTACCCGAGATCCGCCGGTTTTGACACCGACATTGGTGCTTTCATTGAGAGTTCCTCTATGTCGTCACCGATAGGCTCGATGGCCTCTTCAATCAACAACAGCGACGTCCAGGGTGAGACTTTTCTCCGCGGACAGATCTTCATATTCGGCGGTTGGCACTGCGGGCCAATTCACTTGGCCATCTGGAGCAGATCGAAAGCTACGCCCCTGGCCGTCAGGTCAGATTTGGAAGCCTAGACTTCACGGCGGACATCCGCGGAGACTTGATCTTCGACGGGACCAATCCACAGCCGAGCTTGCCGCACTGTTGCGATGGGCATGACCTAACTCTGCCGCCGGACAGTACCCTGGAGGCCGCACATGAATCTGCTCCGACCCATGGTTCGGAGCAGATCTTGCAGATCGAGGACGGATGGCTGGACACCGCCTCGGGGGCTGCAACCACTACGGCGATGGAGCCGAACACTGACCTTGTCCCTTATAAAGCTCATGACTCCGAGGTGCCGGACTCCTTGCCGGACTCCGAACCTCCCGCGCCCCCGTCAATCGAATCTGATTGGGCGCCGATCATGGAGTTCACCTCCACGGACATCTTTCAACACTCACCCTTTGGCGACATCTTGAATTCGCTAAAGCATCTCTCGCTATCCGGAGAGCCCTGGCCGGATTATGGCCAGGATGGTTGGGATGCGGACGACGAAGAAATTCAAAGCCCACCCACCGCCCACTTTGTAGCCACTGTCGACGATCTAACCAACATGCTAGACTACGACTCCGAAGACATTGACGGTATGGACGACGATGCCGAGGACGATAAAGAACCAGCACTCGCAGATCACTGGAAGGCCACCTCAACCCATGATGTATATATGGTGGACACCCCAAAAGGAAGCAATAATGAGGACCAACGGGGCGCGGCAAAGGATAGTCACGCCGACAAACAACCAAAACGGCGACGCAGATGCCGCCCTAAGTCCCGCCTCAACAACAACAGCGCTCCTAATGACCCAGCAATAGAGCAGGGCAGACCAGTGGATGAAGAACATGCAACCAAGCAACCGTCCGAACAGGACGAATCGGATAACCAATTCATGCCCGGCGAAACAAACAATCTAGATGACCTCACGCCGGACACACAACCGGAGAATAAGAGCCTCCGCAAAAGACTCGTCGCCACTGCAAGAAGTCTGAAGAAGGAAAAACGGAAGCTCAAAACAGCGGAAGACATACTCAGAAGGAGATGGAGCAAGGTGCTCAAAACCGCAGACAAATACGGCAATGGCAATCAATCAAAGAGCTACCCGAAGCGCAAGCTGCTACCAGAATTTGACGAGGAAGCCGTAGAGCCCCCACAGTCAAAAAACAAAGAGGCCGCCGGGCCGGATAGACGGCCAGATGATAGGCCAAAAATTACAAGGGGCGCCGCACACAAGCCAACTCATGCTCCTGAAAACAGATGGCCCTGCCAGTCCATTTACGGGCCAAAAGAGAGGCCCCCAGAAGCAACACAACACGCCAAGTGTTCAAGACACGGTACACCCAAATACAGGGCGGCGCCAAGACACCCACTACGTTTCACTCAATGAGGTGCTGGATCATGAATTTCCAGCAGGGTTTAAACCCATAAACATAGAGGCTTACGATGGAACAACAGACACTCGGAGTCTGGATACGTGATTATATACTACACATACACATGGCTAGAGGAGACGATCTCCACGCCATAAAATATCTACCCTCAAGCTCAAAGGGCCAGCTCGGCATTGGCTCAAAAGCCTCCCGTAAAACATCAAGGAAGTTGGGAAGAGCTTGAGGACGTTTAGAGCAAATTTTCAAGGGACTTATGTCCAACCTCCGGATGCGACGATCTAAGTCATATAACTCAACAGCCCGGAGAGTCAAAGACGAATTTCGAACAGGTTCCTTACTAAAAGAACCAAATAGTCGATCGTCCGGACGCTGAAGCCTTAGCAGCTTTTAAACATAACGTCCGAGACGAATGGTTGCATGACACCTCGCCAAGAAAAGCCGAGGACAATGTCCGCGCTAACAAGTTCATGACCCGCTTATGCTGGGGAAGATAGCTGGCTAGCAAGATGCAAAGACCAACACCCAAGTACATCCGAGATCGAGATGGAACGAAAATCACGGCGCAGAAAAGATCAGCGCCGGAATAAAGAGAAAAGCCCAAAGAACACGGCGGTCAATGCCGGATTCAAAAGCTCGCGGCCGAATAATAAAACACTGCCTCTTAAGGACAACAGTGACGAGCTATCAAACTTAAACAAAATCTTGGATCAGATATGTCAAATCCACGGTACCTCCGGAAGGCCGGCAAACCACACCCACCGAAATTGTTGGGTTTTCAAACAGTCCGGCCAACTCAACGCCGAACACAAGGGGCTCGATGCGCCGATCGAGGAAGACAACGAGCCCCACCAGCAGAGCACCGGAAAACAAAAGACTTTCCCACAAGAAGTCAAAACAGTAAACTCACTTCATGTGATATTACGGAAAAGCAATGCGGCACCAGCTTCAATAAGTGCCGCACGGTCTACCCTAGCGGAATATCGAAACTGGATGTCAAAACCAATCACTTTCGACCACCTGGATTACTCCAGAAGCATTCGAAACGCAGGATGGACTGCTCTGATATTGGATCCTATAATCGACGGACTACAATTTACACAAGTCCTGATGGACGGCAGCAGCAATTTAAACCTGCTATATCCCAACACAATCCGCAAGTTGGGGATAGACCTTACTAAAATTCAACATAGCCGCACTTCCTTTAAAGGAGTGACGCCAGCCCTTACGCAAAGTGCACAGCTCCTTATTACTAGAAGTTGTGTTCGGTCATCGACAACTTCCGACGAGAAAAGCTAATCTTCCATGTCGCCCCATTCAAAAGTAGCTATCAAGCACTATTGGGATGTGAAGCTGTCCGCTTTTAACGCCATACCACATTACGCTGCCTCTTACACTTAAAATGCCCGTCCACGTGGCATCATTTCATTAAAAGGTCGTTCAAAGACTCTTGACACGGCTAGACGAGTCCAAAGATAAATAAGCTAGGGGTTTCTAGCCGCACACCCCTTCACAAGGGGTTGTGCAGATAAGCAATAATGAGCTAATATAGGCTCACCTTTATTAATTTATCAATATTTCTATTTTTATGCACTTTTCGCACAATTTCATTTCAAACTAAGTTCCTCTCCTTTTACAGATGAACAACGTGCACACCCGTCCAGGATACGACACAACGAAGACACAGTACGTATGTGCGAGGGACCCGCTGCAAGGATTCTTTTCGATTAAGACCCTACGAGACCTTTTTTACTGCCTCTTGTTGCTATAATCCCCGGTTTTTCCCGATAACCAGAGAGGAGATCGACTTTTGGCATCGCCGCCGAGAGGACCTCGCCTGCATTAGGACACTAGGGCTTAGGGCATTGTTTTGCCCATTATTGTAAAGACCGAACACCTCGTGGAGTGTTCGCGCCTCGAGTTAGGGCCTTATATGCATCAGCTCCAATCATGTCTTTGGTCAAATGTTGGGTTTGCCCGCCTCGTGTTTTGCTGCCTTACGCTCCATATCATTGGCTAACGCGCACCGGAGAACTATCATCGCGACAGCCCCCTGGGCGCTGGCGAGCACCTCAAGAGAGAAAGCCGAAACCGATCATCATGATATAGCGAGAGACTGGTCAACCACTCGACGACCACCGGAATGTTTTGTTTAGACAAAGGACCGCTTCCGTCAGCACAAACGCCTTCGGAATTCGGAGAGCACGGTGCCACTAGGGGCTATATCGTGGCCCCACCCTCGAACTCCTATGGCTAAGTGAAAGAGATAAAGCATTAGACGTCGGATTAAGTGTGAAAATGCGCTATTTTTTGTGAACACCCCCGCACCTTGTGCGTGGGGGCTGAAGCCAACGACTGCATCTTTCAGGTTATACAAACGTATACGCAAAACGGCCGCACAGGAGATGTATCACTACTTGAACACACAAGTATAAAAAATGCCTAATCATTAACATTGTTTTACAAAGTTAAACGTTCATTTGAACATGACATTTTTTAGCACTGTGACTCTATTATGCGAGCACCACGCAGAACTTCCCCAAAATAGTGCTCGGCGGGTAACCGGCTTTCGTCCGAACCCTGGGTTGCAACAACAAGGCATCCATCTTCGCCCAATGTGTCTTCACACGGGCGAGGGCCATCCGCGCACCTCTATGCAGGCCGACCGCTTATCGCTTTGATATGCACCACCCCAAGAAATCTGTGCAATAAGCCTGTTGGCGAATGGGCCATGTGGGTAGGCTGACCCAGACCCAAGATCTTTCAAGACACCGGGCGGGCTGCGCCACCGAGTCCAGCTGGGCGACCTTCGAGAGGGCCGAGTCCCGGCCGGGCGACCTTCGAGGAGGCCGAGTCTCGGCCCGCGACCTTCCAGAGGCCGAGTCTCTGCAGGGCGACCTTCAGAAGGCCGAGTCTTGGCTCAACCTTCGAGGAAGCAGAGTCCCCAAACGGCACTGACCAAGCCGACTGGTTTGCGATTTCTCGAGGGGCCGACTCAGAGTCGGCCCGCGATCATCACGAAGACCGACGCAGGGTACAGCCTCATCGTGGCTGTCCCTCGAGCCCACGGAAGAAGGCATGGCTACAAGAAGTCTGGCCACCAGAGATCTCCAAAGGAGGCGCGACATTGTGCTATGCCTCCTTGACTTCACCACAAGACACAAGGCAATCGCACTCCACGACGGCGGGCGCAGACGTCCGGGATCGCCTGGCCCCGCCGCTGAGATAGAAGAAGACGGCCGAGAGTCCGAGACGGCTCTTTCGGGAGTCGGCCTCCCGAGTCGGCCGCCTCACCAGGCCCCGCAAGCCATAAACCAGATTGGACGGGAGTGGCACAAGGATCGCCGACAAAGCGGCGGCGCTGTTCCCACTAATTCCCATGACCAAGCCTCAGGCCATCGAGTGCAGAGACAAGTTCTTCATGAACTGCTGGGCCCACCAATGGGCGGGCCCTGTGAGTCGGCAGTATGACGGCCAGTGAGAGAGATCGACGCTGGGGCCACGCCATGGATTACCATTGTACCCCTGTGGGTAGGCCTATATAAACCCCGGGCACCCATGCAAAGGGTTCGCGCCGATAGGTTATTAGACACATAGCAAGAGGGAAAGAGCTAGCCTTGCTCCTTCCTCGCCTCCATACACTCGAGGAGCACCATTGTACTATCACCCCATAGTGACTCGCGGAGACCCCGTGAGAGCAGCAAGAGGGGTATTATCTCCTGAGAGCCCCGGTTGGGTAAGATTCGCCGCGCATGTCTCGCCCATCCTGCTTCTGTGCACCGCGACGCTCTACTCGCCCTCACCATGATAAGCCACCCTGGCATATGTCGATCCAACCCCGACATTTGGCGCCCACCGTGGGCGAGGTGCACCGCCGTCCGAGATCTGTTTCGACGGAACCTCTTCCTCCCCGGGCGAAGCGCAGCCAGCCCGCTCGCCAGATGGAGTCAAGATCGACGCATTGCGCTGGCGCCAAGCCGCCAGTAGCGAGCGGTTCGCCGAGATCATCGGGCGAGGTGCGCCCGACGAGCCGCGCTAAGCACGGGTGCAGTGGTCCCAGAGCCTTCGCTGGGCCTCTCGACCAGCTCCACGCCACCGAGAGCCCGCCATAGACTTGGAGTCCGTGAGGCTCCTCCGACCCGATGCTGGTCGACCGACGCCAGACGCTTGATACCTTCCCCACCAACGTAGGGTTTACGACGAGCCGCTCTCAGATAAGGAGAGCGGCGAAGCGCGCCACGGAGGTGCTCGCCATCGCCACGGCGAGCACTCCGGGCGAAACGCCAGACCGCTGCTCGCGCCTCGCGAAGACTGTCCCGCGCCCCGAGGACGCGACGCAGATAAAGAAGAGCGCCGCTTCAGCTCATTGAAGGCGCCAAGAAGTTAGCGAGCATGAGACGCTTGTCCGCGCATACCAGCGCGAGATGGACTGCGGCTGCGGGCGGCTCGCCGCCCGACCGACCGAGCCGCCTTGGCGCGTCCGAGCGGCGCGGCCAGAAGCCGACCTGTTCGGGCGTAGGCGCCTGTACGCCACCCTGCGCGAGAACATCCGCGCCGCCAAGCTGCGATCAAGAGCTGAGGAACCTCGACGGCGAAGAGCACTGTAGACGACGGAGCGAGCCCAAGAGCTCCTTGATGCGTTGCTACGCAGAACGCGGTAGCGGCGCTACGACACGCAGCTACGTAAGAATGACGACTTACCCTCGCCGAGATCAAGGCGCGATTTTCGACGCCGATCGGGCGGAGCCCGCGGAGGAGGGAGAAAGAGCCGGCTGCAAGCCACAGCTGACTCAGATTCTATCGAAGGCGGACTAAGATGGCCGCCCCAGAGCAAAGGAGGCGAGATGACTATCTCCCTCCGCCCCGGAGAGAACGGCGAGCTTCCCCGCCCCTTGCCGAGCATCCGACTCGAGATCGCCGCCGCCGAGAGGAGTCGGAGAAAACGACGCCTATCACCGATCGACCGACTCCACCGTCCCTCGGCGTAGAAGAAGAAGACGAGAAGGTCCGCTTTTGTTTGGCCCCAGATCGTGATTTGCGCCTTTCCCAAGGGGTTCACGCCCTCGAGATACGCCTAAGTACACCGCCCGGAAGCCTCAAGATTGGCTGATAGACTACTTTACGGCAGTCAAGACGCTAACGGCAACAAGCGAAGTCGCCGCAAGCACGCTCCTCATGCTCTGTGGCACGGCCCGACATGGCTGAACAGCTTGAAGCCCCGCAGCATCAACAGCCGGGTCGACTTCACCGCCTTCATTCGCAACTTCACCAAAGACATACAAGCGACTTCCCAAGCCGCCACAGCCTCCTGTGTGTGGAAGGCCTCAAGAATCGACGACGACTATCTCACGCTACCGGGCGAAGCCCGAACTCCTGCGATGGCGCACGAGGTGCAGGCCATTGAGTACTTTTACGGCCGGGTGCTGAGAGGGCACCTCTCAAACACAAGCTCCTCTCGCGACGAGCCTCAAACCTCGATTTAACCGCTGGTCATAGCAGCATAAGTACGCCACGATCGACTCTCTATGAAGACGGAGATCCAAGTCAACGCGCAGCAAGGTGATTCCCAGCTTCCGTAACGCCGCCGAGACGCCGCAGACGGCAGCAGCAGAACGACAACAAACGCAGCCCCCCAGCCGACTTCCAACAATGCGGCAGTTGCAGCCGTAGAAGACCAAGCAGCCGGAAGGGCAGCTCGCGCCAAGCGCGTATGGGCGTAAGTCCAACTGGCTGCCGCTTTCTCCTATGAGCAGCATAAACATCTTGTACAAGGATACCATGGAGAAGCTCGAATCAGACGGAGGCAGCCGCAGAGCAGCCCGACCGTGGTTCCATGGAATCGCATCGGCCTCTTGCTCGCCGACGGCAAGATCCCGATAGATGTCCTCTTCGAGACAAAGATCACTTCCGCCGAGAACCGATCCGTTCGAGGTGGTGGACTTGAGAGCCCGTACCACGCCTCGCTAGGCCGGCCTGCCCCGCCAAGTTCATGGCGGTTCCCCACTACGCCTATCTCAAGATGAAGATGCCGACTTCCAGGGGATCTCGACTGCCGGCGACTACAAGAAGTCGCCAACCGCTGCCGAGAGCAATGGGCTGGCCGAAGTCTCCGTGATCGCGCCGTGAAGCTGCCTTGACCGTCGTGGCAATGGCTGGAAAGCAGCCGAGATGTCGCCAGCACCCCAAGGAGTCGGAGGCGTATGATCATTCAAGCCGCCAAAGAGACCAAGAAGATACCTTTCACCCGTGAGCACCCAGAGAGGTACGCCGTCATGGGCACCGCCTTGACAAGAAATAGGAAGGCGAGCTCATCGATTTCTCGCGGAGAATCGACATCTTCAAGATGGTCCCCAAAGACATGCCAGCGCATCGACGGAATTCGCCGAGCACAAGTTACATGTCGCCGATAGAAGCCGCCAGCAGCCCTTGGCGCCACCGGGGTCAAGAGAAGAGGAGAGTAGTTGAGAAGAGATAGCCCGCCCCGCAGCCGGCTTCATCATGGGGGTGTTTTTTCCGGAGTGGTTGGCGAACCCTGTGCTAGTGATGAAGAAAACCAAGCAAAGGGCGATGTGCATCGACTACACCAGCCTCAACAAAGCCTGCCCGGGATCCATTCGCTCTACCAAGGATAGATCGTGATAGACTCCACACCGGATGCGAAGCCGTTGAGCTTTGATGCATACTCGGATATCACCAGATCAAGCTGAATCCAGCAGACAGTGAAGACCGCATTCATCACGCCGCTTGGAGCCTTCGCACCGACGATGACGCTCGGTTTGAGGAATGCCGGGCGCTTACCTTTCAGCGCAGCATGCGTAAATGCCTCCTCAAGCAACTCGGCAGAATGCCCATGTTTACGGGATGATGTGGTGGTGAAGACGGAGAAGCGGGACGCCGCTAGAGGATCTAAAGAGACCTTTGAGAATCTGCGCCGATTCCGCATCAAGCTCAACCTGCAGAAGTGCGTGTTCGAGTCCCAGCCGCCAGCTCCTTGGTTTTCTCGGGTCTCCGAACGCGCATAGAGTGCAACCCCTGTGAAGATCAAGGCCATTGAGAGGATGGAGGTACCCAGCCGATCGCTGATGTGCGGTTCACCGCTGCTTGGCTTCCATAAGCCAATTCATCACCGGTCACAGAAAGCTCGATTGTATCAACTAATGAAGAAACCACTTTTTCGAGGAACCACAAGGCGATGAGGCATTTTCCAATCAAGAAGATGCCGACGACTTCGGCCGGGCGGCTCCGACTCCTAAAGAGCCCATGCTTTATACATCGCCGCCACCAGCGGTAGTCAAGACGGTTATTGTAGTCGAGCGCAAGGAGGAAGGCAAGGCGCCCCGATCCAGAGACCAGTAGTATTTACTCGAGCGAGGTAATCGTCGACTTCCAAGCAAAACTACCTCACTACCAAAAGCTGTGCTACGGCATGCATTTCGCCAAGAAGTCAAGCCCTACTTCCAAGAGCATCCAATCACCGTGGGTTTGCATCGCCCCACTCGCCGAGATCATCGGAAGTCGAGACGCTTCGCCGAAAGTGGCCAAGGGGCTATCGATCTAGCTCCTTACACGATCTACTACCAACCTCGCACCGCCATCAAGTCACAGCGCCGCCGATTTCGCCGACCGGGCCGAGACTCAATACTTGCCGCCATACCGACTCTACTCATTGGCGACTACACTTCGACGGCTCCAAGATGCGCCCGCCTCGAGCCGCGCTGCCCTCACCTCCCCAAGGGCGCATAAGCTCAAATACGCTGTAAATCCACTTTGCTGCTTCCAACCACGCCGCCAATATGAAGCGCCATCCACGGGTTCGCCATTATGGAACTCGCATTCGCCGGATCCTGCTACGGCGATTCGACTTGGTGGTTCAGCAATCATCCGCAACCGGGACGCCAAGGACGAACATGGCAAGCTACCGCTTTGTGCAGCAGCTCAGCGGATATTTTGAAGGATGCGAGTTCCTCCACGCATCAAGAAACGATAACAACCAAGCAGATGCTTTGGCACGAAGTCGGTTCAACTCGCCAGCGATATTCTTCCGGCCGCTTCTTCGCCTCAAACCATCTATCAAGCCCTCACTAGAACTGACTCATTCGTCGGCCCCCTGCAGATAGTCGGATCCGACTCAAGACCCCAGCAAGTTTACCTCAAGAAAGCTCGTCAGCCCAGGCTGCGCCACGGCCCGGGATCGCGCCACCTGCCCGGGATCGCGCCGGGCCGCCCGGGATCTGGGCCAGCTGTCCCCGGGACTACACTAGTCGGCCCGAGCTGCCCCTACCAGCCCAGAGATTCCTCAGCAAAGCAAGCGGCAGCAGAGTCCAACCCGCCGCCTCCCAGCCCAGCCACCTTCGGCCCAAATCGCTGTGGTGACAATCAAGAGATAGTAGCACCTTCATGGGCACAGCCCATCCTCAAGTTCCTAGTCAACAAGGAGTTGCTCGCAGATGAGACTCGCTCGCAAGTACAACACCGAGCGGCAGCCTACACCATAGTCAATCAGAGAGTTAGTCGACGCAACGCCATCGGGTATCCACCAGCGCCATGCGGAATCGAACAAGGCCAGCGATCCTCAAAGACATCCATCAGGCATGTGGCCACCATGCGGCCTCGAGGGCGCCAGGCCAAAGCTGCACGGCTTTTGGCCGACCGCCTCGAGGAAGCCAAAGAATTAGTCAAGAAGTGCAAAGGGTGCTGTGTTCCGCCTAAGCCCTTCAACCGGCGCTCAGATCAAGACGATCCCCATTGCCTCGCCCTTCGCAGTTTGGGGCCTAGACATGGTGGGATCTTTCAAGACGGCCCGAGGCGGTTCGACCCATTTGCTCGCCGCAGCGGGACAAATTCACCAAGTGGGTGGAAGCAAAGCCCATCAAGAAATTAAATGGGCCCACGGCAAGGACTTTCATTGCCGACATCACAAGACGGCATGGCATACCACACAGATCATCACGCATAACGGCACCAACTTCGCCAAGGGCGCTTTGGCTCGTTGCTACGACGCAGGCATCCGACCGACTTAGCGCCCGCTGCCCATCCGCAGTCAAACGGGCCGTGGAACGAGCTAACGGCTCATCCTATCCGCATTAAGCCTCGATCGGTCGAACCACTCGAGCGCCCGCCGCTGCTGGGTAGAAGAACTGCCGCCCTCCGAGTTTGCGACGACCAACAGATCAACCGCTTCACGCCATTCTTCCTCGCCTCACGGTGCCGGGCCGCCATCCCGACGGACATACAATTTGACTCTCCGCGAAGTCTCCATGTACACCGAAGAGGAGGTCAAGAAGCACGCTAAGACGGGCGGCCGACTCGCTGGAAGAGGGCCGCTGTTGGCACTCAGCCGTCCAAAGATCTACCAACAGAGTCTCGCGGCGATACTACAATCGCAAGGTCAAGCCAAGATCATTCCAAGAGGGCGATTTGTGCTCCGCCGATTCAGAGAACAGCCGCCAGCACAAGTTGTTTCGGGCGCTTTGGGAAGGCTCCCTTCATCATCAAGAAGGTGCTGGGAACGACGCTTACTACTTGATCGACGCCGAAGCCTCGAAAGCACGCAAGAGAGACGACTCGCAAGGAGACAGAAGCGCCAGAACGCAAATCTTCTTCAAGATTTTACAGCCGATATAGTATGTATCGCGCTACTCCCCTTTCAGATACACTAAGACTTTAGGCTCGAGCCGAGCTCGACCGCTTTTGATTATCTCAGATAATATGGATCTCGCTTCAAATGCTTCCGCCATTTTTATCATACCGCCCCGCACTGGTCCGGCTAAGTCGCCCGGGACTCGCCGCCTTGTGCTATGAAGCGCCCCCTGAGGTCAGACAAGTAATGTGCCGTGCTCAAAGCCGCCTCCTACAGAAAGCCACAGCTCGCAGAGCGACTGTCGGTAAAGAGGGAGGCGGAAAGCGAGCGCACACATGAAAAATGGCTAAGGACTTAAGAGCTACGCATAGCACAAGCCGCTCCCGCCTCTCTCATCGAGCCGACTCATGAGCAGTCGGCTCATAGTTTCAACCTTTATTAAGAACGGCCGATTTTGAGAGTCGGCCGGCCGATTTTCCAGCCAAACTTGCTACGACGCTCTAAACGACTAAGTACTTGCCTCCCAAGGTAGCTGAGCTCTTGACCCAGCGGCAGTCCGCAGAGCGGCTGCCCAATTGGCAAGGCGGCAACCAAAGGAAGGCAGCAAAGGAAAAGGGTCTAAAGAGCCAAAGCAAGCAAAAGGCGGAAACTCGATAAATATTTACATAAGGCCCTTGGCCGAATACACCCCGCGGGTGGAATTGTTCGCAACTAACAAGTTTTTTAAGCAAAAGCAAAGAAACAGGTAAGGCATGATCCTAGGGGCGGCCTCCGAGCCGGAGGGCCGGAGGCGGCGGCAGCTTGGTGTCGGGCAGTCGGCCGGGCGGTTCGCTTGGTCGCCTTTCAGCGACGATTGCCTTGTCCTTCCGAGGCTCGCTGTTGAGGCGCTGATCAGCCGAGGCTGGTCGCCTTTTTCGTGCTCGGGCGCCTCCTCCTCACCTCCGCCCTCCGACTCGCCTCGTGCTGGAGCCGACATTCTCCGCCGAAGTCTTCTCAGACTGGTGCATCCTCAACCACTGGCGGAGCTCTCGCCGCCGGTGGTCCGCCGGGCACAAAGACGCTGGTGTCCTGGTATCGGCGATGATGGCCAAGGCCGACAAGGGCGCTTCCACGCCCTCAACTCGCTCGGGCTTCGGACCGAACGCGCCAGCGGTTCAGGTCCAGCCCAGTGGTACCAACCCTGACGAACTCCAGGTTCGCACGCCCGCGCTGGCCGAGGACCCTTCCAAGCCTCGAAGCGACCGACGGCGACTTCCAGCCGGCCGCCGTCCGACCGGGCGGGCGGGTGCCGGCACTCCGCCATGTGGCGGTGACGACTTTGGGCGCCGGCTGAAGATGACGACGACGATGAGCAGGCGGCGGCGAGCCCCGATGCTCAAGATCTCGCTTGTCGACAAAGGGGGGCGCTGGCGGCGATTACTTCGCTTCGCGCTCGCCTTCCCGATCCGCCGATGGCCGGGGACGGCCTCGCGAGTGGCCCGGAAGAAGTTCGCCAAGGCAAAAGAGGAAGCAATGAAAACCAGGAAACAGCTCGACAAAGAATCGAAGACCAAAAGAGAAGACAGGAGTTACGCACGACGACGCCCTCGAGCACGTGGTAGCCGGAGGTCAAGATCGCTCATGCGGTCGGTCCAGCGCCCGCCCATCTCGAACTCGCTAGGAGGGCATCTTCCGCGACTTACGCCCTCTCGCTTCCGGCAGATCCTCTCGCCGCCAGCTGCTGCCGCTGAAGGTCGCGCTTGGCGAAGCTTGTCGCACTTCTTCCTCCTTAGCGACGGGCGGCGCGGGTTTATCTAGCTGCCCTTGAAGGGCGGCGCTATGGCGCTCAAGCCCAAAGAAAGATAAACATCGCCAACAAAGAAGCAGTCGCCAGAGATCCGGCCGATCGCGTAAGTCGCCCAATCTCGGGATTATACGCTGGCACGCTTAACGCGCTTCGCTGGAGAAGAAGGAAAGAAAGTCGCCAGAGATCCGACCATCGCGCAGCAGCCGTCCAATCTCGATTATGCCCGCGGTGCGCCGCGCTTCGCAAGAAGGAAAAATCCGCCATCATGATTCCGCCAGACGGGCGTCCGGCTTTCGCTCTTCAACGCTATGGTGAAGGCGGTAGCGCGAGGTTGTGGTATTCTGCAAGGCCGCAAAGATAAGTCAGCCTTTGAAGATCGCTGCAGGAGTTCCGAGCCGCCGCCAGCCGCCGACCAACTCGGGATTACACCAGCGGTAGCCGGCGCCGCCTCTCACGTAAGAAGACAAGAAAACGAAAAAGGGAAACAAGGCGCATTTCGACAGAGGCCCGCATGGCTACATGCGCCCCGGTGTAGAGTTGAGGGCTTCGCTTTCCTTGCGCAATTTGACCGACGCCCGTAAGCGCCGTTCAGCCGGGCCGTTGCCGCCGCAAGCACTCCAGCCGGTGGGCGCGCATCGAGGCCTCGGCGCCCAGATTTGGCTATTCTAGTGGCGCCCGCCCCGAAGCTGCGCGCGCGAGCTCGCCTCTTTCGACCGGCGGCGTGTCGGCGCGGGCGATCGCGTATAGCTGCGCTGCTGGCGTTGCCCGCAGCCGGCGGATCTCGCGGGTCCACTGGCTGCTTGCCGTGGCGGCTCAGAGACGGAGGCGGCGGAGGTGGCGGAGGCGGCGCGCGAGTGTCCGGAGCCCGCTGCCGCCACCTTCCTCGCCGAGGGTTGGCGGTGCCGACCTCCCCGGTCCGCCTGTGAAGTCGAGGCGCGGCGCTGACGACAGCTGGGGATAAGCACGCTGGCGACGAACGGCCGCCGGGCGTTCTGCTTTGACGCCGCGCCGCCGCTGCCTCGCCCAGATGTCGCTGGCGCAGGCCGCTTTGTCGGCTCGCGCTTTCTCCAGCGCTGGCCTCCTCCGCCTCCCGCTGCCTCCGCCTCCGCCGCCTCCCGAGATCGGCGGCGGGTCGACTCCGCCGCTGTTGAGGACGCCGCCCCACCCCATGATGGAGGGCACGCGAATCTCTCAAGGAGAGGGAGCGCCGGAGATGAGAGGGTGAGAGTCGAGCAATTCAAGCAAGGTCGAGAAGAGCAAAGAGTAAAAACTTACGAAGAGACAAGCGGCGGCCTTTTCACTTCCTTCCGAAGCGTTGGGCTCGCGCCACCTCCTCCCGCTGGTCGCGCAGCGTCCCCTGGCTTTCGCCGCCGCCGAGCGCTGCCCGGCGTGGCGCCGAGCCGCCTGGTTGGAGGAGCCGGCTCGCTGACGGCGCTGATGACTTCCACGCCGACAGCCGCCTCGGCCGTCGGCGAAGGTCGCCGACGGCCCGAGGCCGCCTCTTCCTCCCCGCCGCTTTCGGGCCGGCCTCCAGCCGCTGCTCCTGTGTCGGGTCGTTAACGCCGCCGACCTCGCGGTCAGGACGACACGCTGCGTTTTCTTCGGGCGCCGCAGCAGCGCCATGAGGGATTCTGCTCAAAGAAACTAGCATGATCAGAGCTCAAGTCGATGCGAGCAAGATCGAACACGATGGAAAACTTACCTCCGGGCGGAGGGTTGTCGCGCGAGTACGGCTCCCGTCAACCGCCACTGCCGGTGAACTTGTAGTGGGCGGCGAGGTTCACCATATTCGCCAATTCCCCGCTGCATGTCTTTTGTGCACAGCCGCTTGATCGTGGTCGGCCACCATCCGGCAGATGAGATGGGGCCGCCTTGAGCGAAGCACCCGGCGCGCCACAAAGGCGGTTAAAAGGTCGGAGGCGACGAGCCCTCCGATCAAGGCTAAGACGGAGGCGCGCCACGGCGCCGACCGAGGCCGAAAGCGATTCGACCGTGAGACCAAATGGCCGCCGCCACCAGCGCTCGGGTCGGCGGGCGGCAAGTTGACCCAGCCGCCATCGGTGGCAACATTCTTCACGAGAAGTATGTCTTCGCCACATCTTCACCGACTTCACCAGCCGGATGGGCGGAAAGGGTTGTCGGCCGTCAGGCGCCGCGGACGCGATGAACGTGCCACATCAAGGCCGGGCGCGGCCGCAGCCCGCGTGCCGAAGCCAAGAGAAGAACTCTCCCCACAGCTCGATGGTGGGGAGAACGCCGATGTAGCCTCGCGACAGGTGGCGGCGGCGGAGAGGAGCACCACCGCTAGTGAGGTGGTGCGGCTACAAATGGTACAGCTCGAGGAACGAGCGGAGGAACCCGCCGCCGGAGCCCCATCCCGCGCATGAGGTGCGAAGGAAGATGACCCGCCGCCGCCTCCCGCGCTGGCCGGATTTCGCCGCCGGGCGGGCCTGCACCAGCATCAGCGCCGAAGGCGGCGGGTCCGCGGAGGAACTCAATGTCCTCCGCGCTCACGCTCGAGCCTGGCCCCACTCGCCGGAGCGTGAGGCGGTGGGCACGGCGGAGGAGGAGCTCATCGCGGTGAAGAGGAAAAGGCGACGGAGCGACGGAGCGAGTAGGGCAAGGAGAAGGGCAAGAGGGCGGAGGAGGGAGGCGCTGTATGCCGCCGCCTCCTCGCCTATTTATAGCCTTATGGGCTGAGAAGCCGAGGGGCGACGGGGATTAACCGCGCCACGCACCCCACGACGCCCACGTTAAAGACTCCACGGTTATCGCCGCAGAACCACGCAGATGCCAACCGCCTCGCCGCAGCCGATCCGCCGGGAGCCGAGGCGCGTAGTGGCGGGCCCCACCGGGCGCCCGCCCCGCCACGCTGGCAGGCGGCAGGTTATCGCCCACGTGGTGTCACGTGATAGGACCGCTCGCAAATGGCAGGAAGCGTGGCCGATACGCCCGTTTCCCGCCATGGCTCGCGAGAGGCGCTTTACGGGCCGGGCCGCCCCGAGAGGCGGTTCAAGACGCCGGGCCGAATCTCGAGTCGGCACCGCAAGAGACTGAATCGCTGGTTCCCCGAGGCGGCGCCCACCGGCTTCGCCACTTCGGGACTATCACGGCAGAATGGGCCATGGGTAGGCTGACCCAGGACCCAAGATCTTTCAAGACACCGGGGCGGGCTGCGCCCCTCAGCTGAGTCCCAGCGGGGCGACCTTCGAGAGGGCCGAGTCCCGGCCGGGCGACCTTCGAGGAGGCCGAGTCTCGGCCCGCGACCTTCCAGGAGGCCGAGTCCCAGCAGGGCGACCTTCAGGAAGGCCGAGTCTTGGCCTGCAACCTTCGAGGAAGCAGAGTCCCCAAACGGCGACTCTGGACCAAGCCGACTCTAGGTTTGCGACCTCTCGAGGGGCCGACTCTGAGAGTCGGCCCGCGATCTATCACGAAGACCGACACAGGGTACAGCCTCATCGTGGCTGTCCCCTCGAGCCCACGGGAAGAAGGCATGGCTACAGAAGTCAAGGCCACCACGAGATCTCCGTGAGGCGCGACATCGCTGCCATGCCTCCTTGACTCCACCACAAGACACAAGGCATCGCATCCACGACGGCGGCGCCAGACGCCCGGGATCGCTGGCCCCCGCCGCTGAGATAGAAGAAGACGGCCGAGAGTCCGGAGACGCCTTCGAGTCGGCCTCCCGAGTCGGCCGCCAGCCAGGCCCCGCAAGCCATAAACCAAATTGGACGGGAGTGGCAACAAGTGATCGCCGACAAAGCGGCGGCGCTTATTCCCACTAACCCCATGACCAAGCTCGCGCCATCGAGTGCCGCAAGTTGTTCGCGAAATGCTGGGCCCACCAAATGGCGGCCCCGTGAGTCGGCAGTATGACGGCCGCGAGAGAGATCGACGGTTGGGGCCACGCCACGGATTACCATTGTACTTCGGGGTAGGCCTATATAAACCCCCTGTGGCACCCATGCAAAGGGTTCGCGCCGATAGGTTATTAGACACATAGCAAGAGGGAAAGAGCTAGCCTTGCTCCTTCCTCGCCTCCATACAGCTCGAGGAGCACCATTGTACTATCACCCCATAGTGACTGCGCGGAGACCTGTGAGAGCAGCAAGAGGGGTATTATCTCCTGAGAGCCCCGGCTGGGTAAGATTCGCCGCGTGCATGTCTTTGCCTCATCCCGCTTCTGTGCACCGCGACGCTCTACTCGCCCCACCATGATAAGCCACCCGCTGGCATATGTCGATCCAACCCCGACAAAGCCAAAATAGTTTTTCGCTTAGCCTATCCGCCGCATATGAGTCACGATATCCGCTATGGCAAGTCCGCATAACCTATTTAGCTCGCCCATTCATTCAACCGATCGGTCGCCAGTATGAACGATCCGGACTATGGAATTGAGACCAAAAAGCTCTTCTGTCTTGTGATCCTTCCGACTGGAAGTGCACAACGGCATCCGCCAAGACTCGCCGCTAAGTCAATATAAGGATCCTCCGACCCCACAACCGCCGAGCTGAGCATACTGATCCGTGGAACCTTCGGCGCAGCAGAAAAGGCTTGCTAGCCACAATGTCCCCGCTTGGCGCAGCTCCTCTTTATAGCCCGCATTGCAGAACGGCACCTTGGCTTCGGGCGGTGGCCTTCGCAGGTCTTCGCCCGATGGGCGCCTTTTCAAGAGCCTCACCGCGTCGGTAGCATCCTTAACTTCACGGCCATTTCGCCATCTCTTCCTCGCCGGCAAGCAGTGCGGCCCTTTCGCCTCTAACTCTCGGCTGCCCTCGAGGCAGCCGCGATCACTCCTTCCGCTTGCTCCTTGGCTTGAGCAAGTTCTCGCTCAAGGTTTCAACAGCAGCGCACCATCTCGCATCAAGCACACATATTGTAAGAGTTGGGCCTTGGCTCCCTTACTAGGTGACCGCAGAGAAACAACTTACCTTGCGATTCGTCAAGTCGCCTGTTGATTAGCACGATGTCCGCGATCCGCAACTTCGAAGTTGCCGCCGCCAAGAACTCCATCAGTCCGGCTGGCCTCGACTATCCGCCACCTGCATAGGAAAGGCGAAGGTTAATACCTGCGATTTTGATCTCGCACGCCGTCGCCTCGACAACCTACCGAGTCTCGTGGGCTACTATCAATACAGGCGACGTTATGTGCAAAACTGTTAAAAAGGGTGCCATTTTACGCACTCAAACCCCGCCAAAGAAACTCCTAACGGCATCACACAATCCGCTGGCGGATTTAAATCCTTCCAATCACCATACTCATCAATGCACGGTGATCTTCCGAGATGGACACCCTCTCAAGCAGATCCTTCACCTCCCCGCCGAACATTATTCGGCGCCAACTCTTCGGCTCGCTGGCACGGGATACCCTCCGTGATGACACTTCGTGCTCGCTTCGCCTCTATCCGACGGGTGTAGCGGACGGAGTATGCTCGCTTCCATCATCTCCGGACGAAGGTCCCGCCAAGATGAGCTCATCTCGAGAAGGTCGGAGATCCCAACAACAAGGTAAAAATTTCGTTATCCTCAAGCACAAATAGGATTTCTCTTTACCAAGCCTTTTTTCTACTTACGGCTCACCGAGGGCTGATCCTTTAAGGAGATCTGGCGGCCGGGCTTCCCCGACGCAGGACCTCCGTGTAGATTTCTTCCCCGCTTACGGCTTTGGCCTCCGGTCTTCGGAGGCGGTCCTCTTCCCCTCGAGGGTGGGATTCTCGATCCCCTCTTCAAAAGCCTCCTTGATGAGGCAAGAGTCCTCTACTTTCCCTTCGCTTTCTCAAGGCGCAACCTCCAAAGATCTTGACCAAAGCACGGATCCGCGCGACTCGAGGGGGCCGACATCAGACGCTTTGCTTGCGCTTATCCACTCGCTGAAGGATAATGGGTTAAAAGGCGAACTGAGAAAGGCAAACAAACGGTACTTCCAACATTGAGCTACTTACTTGAGTATCCGCGACAGCAGCTTAGGCCAGCGCCTCGGTCAATTCCGACACACCGCCTGTGATCCAAGAACAACTCAGACATCTCCACGGTGTCGAACCCATAAAGTGTTGGAGAATCTGTGGTCCCTCCGCATTGAACTCCCATAGCCGGAGATGATGGCGCTTGCAGGCAGTGAGATGCCTAATCAGATAACTTGCATCACCACGACCAGATCGATCTCCTCGCTTTGAGGTCTCGAACCGCCCCGCAGCTTGGGGCACGCCCTTGACGGCCCCCGCTGAGCCCTTGGTCGACCCATGACATCAACTCGTCAGGAGGTCCCAGGCGGAATATGGGCGGCGGTCGCCGCTGCCCTTGAGCGGTGATATAGAACCACCTCGCTGCCACAAGCCAAGCTCCTTCTTGAAGGAGCCTCGGCCATGGGGCATCGGCCCTCCGCTATGGCCGCCCCGCCATCCGCTTGATGCCCCTCGATCATCTTCGGCTCCACATTGAAGATCTTCAGCCACAGGCCGAAGTGAGGGGTGACGCGGAGGAAGGCTTCACAGACGACAATAAATGCGGCAATATGGAGGATGGACTCCGGAGCCAGGTCATGGAATTCCAACCCATAGTAGAACATGAACCCTCTCACAAAAGGATCCGTCGGGAAGCCTAAACCCCGACGGAGGTGGGATACGAAGACGACATACTTGCCGGGCTCAGGGGTGGGGATGGCCTGCCCTTCAGCGGGCAGCCTGTGCGAAATCTCGAAAGACAGGTACCTGGCCTCCCGCAGCTTTAGCACGTCTTCCTCCGTGACGGAGGAGGGCATCCACCGGCCCTGACGGCCGGAACTGGACATTGTTGAAAGGTCCGAAGCGCTCGAATCTAGGGCTCTGGGTGTTGGAACTTGGAGCAAGGAGAGGATCCGATGGAGGATTAAAGAAAAGAAACGAGCCTTGGTCCTATTATAAGGAGGGAGAATACCAAGAGCCGTCTCCGTGACCGTTCGGGACTCGCCTTCGATAGAGGGGGCGTGGCGACGGACGCGGTTGGATTACCCACATCCGTATTGATGAGAATCCCGGAATAAGGGGAACACGATCTCTGCTTAGACAAGACGTGCCAAGGAAACCGCTTCGCTAAACGCGCTGAGGTGGTATAATAAAAATGATTCAAGTAAAGGCTTGGTAGTTGCGTGACATCATGCTACATAATACGTCAGCAGATTGAGCTTGTGTACATAATATTCTCTCTACGGTAGAATGTGGAATTTATTTTGCAGAGCCGGACACTATCCTGGTGTTCACAATCTTCTATGGATTATTTGGAGGAGGAACCCGCCTTGCAATGCCGAACAATATGCGCGCTGGACTCATCGTCATTGAAGCCTGGTTCAGGGGCTACTCAGGGAGTCCTGCACTAGGGGGTGTCCGGACAGCCGGACTATCATCGTCGGCCGGACTCCAAGACTATGAAGATGCAAGATTGAAGACTTCGTCCCGTGTCCGGATGGGACTTTCCTTGGCGTGGAAGGCAAGCTTGGCGATACGGATATGTAGATCTCCTACCATTGTAACCGACTCTGTGTAACCCTAGCCCTCTCCGGTGTCTATATAAACCGGATGGCTTTAGTCTGTAGGACGAACAACCATTACAACAATCATACCATAGGCTAGCTTCTAGGGTTTAGCCTCCTTGATGTCGTGGTAGATCTACTCTTGTACTACCCATATCATCAATAATAATCAAGCAGGACGTAGGGTTTTACCTCCATCAAGAGGGCCCGAACCTGGGTAAAACATCGTGTCCCTTGTCTCCTGTTACCATCCGCCTAGACGCACAGTTCGGGACCCCCTACCCGAGATCCGCCGGTTTTGACACCGACAATACCCTTTTCATTTGAGGTTATTCCCCCCCGGAGATGTTCGCTTTGTATGAAAAAAACCTACATGCCAGGGGGCTCTACCACGATCGGCAACGCCCTTGCCCTGTTTCGAGTCTGCTCAACAGCTCAAGCGACTGCGTCGAGAATGGTAGAGTAGCCTCCCGTGATCGGCAACTCCCTCGATTCTGACTCGAGTCAAGCTCGACAGTTCGAGCGGCCGCGTTCGGAACAGGGAGCTGGCTCGTCCGGTCGCACGCGTACCCGGCAGGCCATGGGGATCCATCCCCAATACGCCGCTTGGGGCTTCCGCGCCGGCAAGCCTTCCCGATCGGTGTAGGGCACACATACAAAGAGGAATTGGACGGGGAAATGACATGCATGAAATTAAAGAGTACTTCAGAGTTATATTACATCACATCATTGCTGCGGTTCTAACTAAAGATAAAATTTGTCTTTGTCGGGGACCCGCAGTGGCGAAGAAGAACGGGACACCTAGTCCCGGCGCTGGCCTTCCACCCTCTTGATTTCGTCGATGCAGTCGGTGATGGGCTTGATGCGCTCCTTGAGCACCGTAGGGTCAGCACCCTCCGGCAAGCTCTTCATCGCGGCCGCGAAGTCAAGATCGGGATTCCAGTACGCCACCTTGGTGAGGACCTTGGTCACAACCCTCCGGCAAAGACGTCGGGCCTCCTCGGCCAGCGTGGCCGTCCTGTTGGAGTGGAGATAGGCCAGGGCCTTGAGGACGCCCTCGAAGAACCGGGTCAGCTTGGCGTTGACGGTCCCGCTACGCTCAGGAGCGTACCTCACGTTTGGCAACCCCATGGTGGCCAATTGCGAGGTAACCCTGCCGGCGACGACCTCCAGATGGCTGATCCACCTGTTCTCACCCGCCACATGTTCTTGGTGGGAGGCGGCCTCGGTCGCCCGCAGCTGTTTCTCCTCCTCCAGGCTCTTGGTGAAGGTCTCCTCCCGAGCCCTGATCTCCGACAACAGCTTCTCGAGATCCTCCAGCTTTAGCCTTAGGTATCTGATGGAGTCCCGCGCCTCGGCAAGCTCACCAGTCCTGCTGATGACCGTTCCTTGCACCTCCACCAAGGCGCAGTTGAGCGTGTTCTTCTCGCCGGACAGCTTGAGGGCCTGCTCCTTCATCTCGTCCCGCTCTGCCTCCAGCTCCTTCACCTTGCCGGCGTGGGCCAGGGCTTGGGCATCGAGCGCGTCTCTGTGCCTCTGCTCCAGCTCATGGGTCCGTCGGGCGACAAGGGCCTCGAGCTCCTCGTCCTTGCCGCGGAGCATTGCGGCAAGCTTCGCCTCGCGCGCGGAGAGGTCCTCCTCCTGGGAGTCCAAGGTGGCTTGATGCTGGTTCCGGACGGCTTCGGCCGCGGCAGCCAAGTTCGCCGCATTCTCCTGGGCCTTCTCGATGTCGGCTAGCTTCATGGTGAGCTCCACATCGCGCTGGGCCAACTTCTCCTGGAAGGCCCTCTGCTGCTCGCGAGACTGGTGGAACCAAGTGTGCGTCTAGGCAACACGCGCCTTGAAGTCCGCCTCTGCATTGTCCACCGCTGCCACCCTGGACTTGACTTTGTCCAGGCGGGCGCGGTAGAGCACTTGGAGCTTCCGGAAATTGGCCCCCATGGCGTGGAAGAGCTGCTCCTCTGGAGAACCGTCGCTGTCAGCGCCCGGCGCATCGACAATCTCGAGCCCAGTGGCAGCAAGCACCTCGCCATCGAAAACCTCTCCCTCAGCGGGCGCTCGGCTTGACGCCCCAGGGAGGTGGACGAAAAGATCATCGCCCACCTTCAGATACCTGCCGGGGCCCGAGGCTGAGGAGGAGGGAGGCTGGTCATCCATCACTTCTTCCTCGACAGCGGCCTTGCCGGTCCCCCCGGCAGGACCACCGTCGACGCCCTTGGCGGAGGCCTCGCCGGTAGCCTCGGCGGCCCCCGCGGCGGCATCCCTGGTCGCGCTCTTGACGGCCTCATCAGCGGCGGCCTCGTCGGCGCTCTTGGCGGCCTCCTCGGCGGCAATTTTATCGGCCTCAGCCGCGGCCTCTTCAGCAATATCCCTGACAACGGTGTCCACGTCCTCCCTGCCTGTTGGAGGAGGGCCTGGGCAGCAGCGGGAGCAATGAAGCCAAGAAAAGTATGAAGGGAAAGAACGGAGACGAAGGACGGGTGACTCACCAGTGTCGGGCCGTGAAGCAGAGGTCCCCTCTCCGCCAGCATTTGGAGCCGAGGCAGAGCCACCAGCGCCTAAGATCCCCTCCTCCTCCATGGGCATGGACTCCGTGCCTGATGCCCTTGCCGGGGACGCCTCCCGCGGCGGCATAGTTAGTGGGGGTGGTGTGTTAGGAGTAGCCCTCTGCGGCTCCTCCTGCTGCCGCTCCCCTCCTACAAACCCGGCAAGGTCAGCGTCGTGGCATCGAGCGCCTACCGCGTGTCGAGCGAGAAGAGGGTGACGAACTTACATGGGGGGCTGCTGTCCGGTCTGCTCAGCACCACCAGTGGTGTCTTTGGAGCCCCAGCCGGGGGCTGGCTGCTCGCCGAGGTCCTCGCCCTTTTCGCCCTCCGGGCCAATGTCTCTGCATCCCTACAAAGGCAAAAATGGATCAAGACAAGTGACCAAATTCAGGGAAATGGAAATGACAGCAAGGAGCAGAGTACTTACTCATCATCCATCTCCTCCTCTTCTGCCAGTTTCCTTTTCCTCTCCGGGCTGAGGGGCCCGAGATCAAAGGGGAGCTCCACATCATCATCCGAGTCGACACCCGTCGGAGGAGGCGAAGTACGCGGCGGGGTCTGTGTGCGCCCAGATGAGGAGGGGGTTGTCGCCTTCTTCTTCTTCTTCTCAGTGGCCTTCGTCAGACCCTTCACTGCCGAGGCCCTCGTGTGCCGCCCAGGCCCTTCCAGGGTCAATTCAGGCCGCGTGGCCCTGCCAGGTCAGACCGGCTCACCGGAGCCAGCCCGCCGCAAGACTCGCCCTCTTCCCCTGGCTGGCGTCGAGCCCGCCGCCACGCCCTCCTCCGACGACGACTCGTCGGTCGCATCCTCGATGAGCAGAGCTCCGATGTCGGCGCTGCTGGTCTCCGTGGTGGCCGCCGCCCACAGGGAGAATTGCTCCTCCTCCGCAGCCACGGCGACTTCGTCCTCCACGCCCCCAGCGCTGCCGGCCTCCAGAGCGAGTTGTGCCTCCTTGTAACGCCCTCGATGCGGCTATATCTCCTACGTGTCGAAGCACGACTTAGAGGCATAACCGCATTGAAAGCAATGTCGCAAGTGAGGTAATCTTCACACAACCCAAGTAATACATAAGGGAAAGAGATACATAGTTGGCTTACAATCGCCACTTCACACAATTACATGAATAAAGCATTACATCATACAGATACAATCAAGGTCCGACTACGGAACCAAAATAAAAGAAGAACCCCAAATGCGACAAAGGACCACGATCGACCCCAACTGGGCTCCACTACTGATCAACTAGAACGAAACAACACAAAGGGCAAGATCTTCATCGAGCTCCTCCTTGAGCTTGGTTGCGCCACCGCCGGGTAACATAGGCACCTGCAAACTGGTTTTGGAAGTATCTGGTGAGTCACGAGGACTCAGCAATCTCGCACCCACGAGATCAAGACTATTTAAGCTTAAGGGTAAGGTAAAGGCATGAGGTGGAGCTGCAGCAAGCGACTAGCATATATGGTGGCTACAATCGCAACAGAGAGCGAGGAGAGAAAGCAAAGCACGGTCGATAAAAGTATGATCAAGAAGTGATCCTATAGCAACCTACGTCAAGCATAACTCCAACACCGTGTTCACTTCCGGACCACGAAAGAGACCATCACGGTAACACACACGGTTGATGTATTTTAATTAAGGTCAACTTCAGGTCTTCTACAACCGGACGTTAACAAATTCCCATCTGCCACATAACCGCGGGCACGGCTTTCGAAAGATCAAATCCCTGCAGGGGTGTCCCAACTTAGCCCATGACAAGCTCTCACGGTCAACGGAGGAATAGACCTCCACCCGAGACACTCCGATCGACTCGGTATCCCGTACAACAAGACATTTCGACAGGTAAAACTAAACCAGCAACACCGCCTAATGTGCCGACAAACCCGATAGGAGCTGCACATATCTCTTTCTCGTGGCACACTCAGATGAGACTAGCTACGAGTAAAACCAACCTCAAGTTTCCCGAGGTGGCCCCAGTAGCTCGGTTCGACCAACACTCAGAGGAGCACCGCCCGGGGTTAAAATAAAGATGACCCTTGAGTCTGCAGAACCCAAGGGAAAGAAATGGCTAGGTGAGGCAAATGGTAAAACCAATGTTGGGCATTGCCGAGAAGCTTTACTTAAGGCGAATCGTCAAGGGGTTCCCATTATAGCCCAACCGTAAGGAACGCAAAATCCGGGAACATAACACCGATATGACGGAAACTAGGCGGCAAGAGGAACAAAACACTGCATAAGGCCGAGCCTTCCACCCTTTACCAAGTATATAGATGCATTAATTAAATAAGATATATTGTGATATCCCAACAAGTAAACATGTTCCAACAAGGAACAACATCTTCATGTTCCAACAAGGAACAAACTTCAATCTTCACCTGCAACTAACAACGCTATAAGAGGGGCTGAGCAAAGCGGTAACATAGCCAATCAACGGTTTGCTAGGAATGGTGTCAAAGGTTAGGGGTTTGACATGGCAATTAGGGAGGCTGACAAGCAAATGGTAGGCATCGTGGCATTGGCATAGCAAAAGAGCGAGCAAACTAGCATAGCAAAGATAGTAGTGATTTCGAGGGTATGATCATCTTGCCTGCAATCCCGCAAGGAAGAAGAATGATTCCATGAAGAAGACAAACGGACGTAGTCGAACGGATCCTCACAACTCCGGAACGAAACCGAAGCTAACGAGAGAAGCAAACCGGAAAGAAGCAAACAACATAGTAAACAACCATCACATAAACATGGCATGATGCGCAAACAAGTATGATGCATGTCCGGTTTAATGAAACATGGCATGGCAAAATGCAACAAACTATCTTACAAATTAAGTGGAGCTCAATATGCAACGGAGTTGCATATTGACGAAACACCACATCAATTATTTAGTTATCTCTCGGTTATGAACACAACAATATTAAGTGTTATTAAACATGGCAAGAGGTGAAGCATAACAAAACTATATCATCTAAACAATTTAAATGGGGCCGGATATAAAAACAACAAATCCGGTAAATCCCCATATGCATTTAGCAATTTAATGCAACAACAAGTTTAAAACATTTTAATTGTTGTTATCATGATGCGGATGACATGCACAAGTTTTATGCAATATTATGAAAACGTTGACATGAGCATGTTATGAAGCATTTGTCGCCATGGCGGAAGGAAAAAGGTGCCACGGCGGTGAAACGGAAAAGGGTGCCACGGCGGCGAAAATGAAATGGTGCCACGGCAACATTCCGGTCATCCGACAACCTCGAGATGTCGGTGCAAAAGAAAGTGTGGGTGAGCGTGTGATGCAAACGATGGTGGGTGATCCCGATACCGGTTCCCACGTGTCGGTGGCATGGCAAAAGAGGGCGCCGCAAGGACAATTCGATCACGGTGCAAAACTCGAGCATCCCATAACCAAGCATGCATTCGCTCACGGACGGTCGTTTCGGGTATACCTTGAGCTGCATTTTGAGCGGTTCGAGTTTCAGAGAGGGAAGTAGTCGCTCGCGATGATCGCCGAGGGAAGTAGTCGTACACGGCGGCGCGTAGTTGTTCGTGGTCTTGGCGGGTCGTCGTGGAGCCATACATGATCGCCGCGTACACCGCTCAGATGTTCGGGCGGCGGTAGTGGTACACGTTTGACGTTTTGTAGTCGAACTTGACGCATCCGAAGGGGTACTTGGCGAATCCCCGAATGCTTGACGGTCAGGGTACGGGTCTTAGCGGCGACAAAACCAGCAGGGGATGGCCACAACGAGGTGAGGCAGCAAAAGGGCCGCGACTGCTGGTCAACAAAAATTGCCGAAAGAGGAGGCAAACAAGGCCCCCTGCCCACAGGCATCATGGCAGAGGAGGCTGCGGTTGAGGTGGTCAAGGAAAGCCGGCAGCAACGACCGACGGAGTCGCAAGGATGAAAGCGGTCGGGGTGCAGCTGCTCGAAGACGACGAGCGAAGGAGGCGATGGCCCCTGGTTCAAAACAGAGGAGAGGCGCTGTCCCCGAACGAAAATGGCGGCAGCAAAACTCCGGCCGACGAGGGCGCTGCTTGGGGAGGCGGAGAGGAAAGAGGCGCGGTGCGGCCAGGAACGGGAGGAGGCCGGGCGCGGAAGATGGCGTCCATGGCGGGCCGGCGCTGAGAAGAGGCACGGGGCGGAGATGTTGAGATAGGCGGCCGGGCGGATCGGGCACGGTCGCGCCGGGTCACCACCGCTCGGCAGGGTCGGCGGTGGACTTCGCGTGGGAGCCGAACGAGGCGGGTGACGATGGCGCCTGGAGATCAAGGGATGGAACGAGGGCGATCGAGAGAGAAGGGGCGAGGTGGAGGCCGGGCGGCGCAAGGGAAGGGAGCAGGGGAGCGGCGCGGGCGTGCAGGTGGCGGCGCCGATGGGAGCGAGGGAGGAGAGGAGGGCGAGCGTGGGGATCGAGGGAGATGCGAGATGGGGATCGGGCTGCGTGCGGGTGTGCGGCTGCGCACAGAGGGACGAGAGGGAGGAGATGGATCGGGGAAAGGCTAGGGTTAGGAAGGGTGGGCGGCTGGGCTGCTGGTTGGGCCTAGCTGGGCTGCAGGTAAGGTTTTTTTCTTCCCTGTGTTACTTTATTCTCCTGTTTACAAAATAAACATGATTGGGAGAAAAATAACACGGGCTTAGGGAAGGAATCCTGAGATAAAATATATCCATGGAGTCCTCGATTAAGCACTATTTGATAAAATTGCTTTGGGAGATTTTAGAGACAGAATTTAAACAAGTTTGAATTTGGTTCAAACTTGAGTAAATTATTAGCCCAACCAAAACAACTTTAATAGAGATGAAATTTGTGAGAGAAAGTGCAGGCATGGTGAATTAGATATAGAGAAAGAATGAACATTAATGGAGGAAGGGAAAATAAATACCCCAAATAAATGGAAAAGAAGGAAGGGAAGAAGGTGATCACGCAAAGCTTCGTGGGTGGAGAAGAAGATGAAGAGAAGGAGTTGCAATGCACGTGATGCTCATGGTAACAACATGAATGAACAAATGCAATATGACAAGAGGTAGACATGGCAATGCAATATAACCAATGATGAACATGATGCAAGAAGCAAAAAAATATGACAAGGCACTCAACATGATCATGGCATAAACACATCGGAATGAAATATGCAAAACAATTATGATAATGCAACAAACATAATAAACACACGACGAAACTCGGAGTAGCTGGAAGTCTTCTGGAGCATCGGTCTCGGGGCGTTACAACACTCCACCACTATGAGAGGATCTCGTCCCGAGATCTAGGATGGCACCGGAGGAAAAGGAAAAAGGAAGAGGAGAGGTAAAACAAAGTTGCTTCTTCGACAAATGAGTAAAACCATGAACCTTGAGAGGTTGAGCAATTGAAAAGAAAGAGTACAATAGAGATGAATGAGATTGCAAAACAATCCGTTAGAAAAGAGGAACAAGGAGTATGATGAAAACCAAGAGGTTTAGTGATAAGATAGATATTGAAACCACTCCGGTTAAACAAGATAGAGAAGGAATAGAGTGATATGATTTGGGCAAGACTCATCGAAAGAAGAAGGAAAACTTGATAAGATGAAAAGAACTTGAATGAGAACACAACACTCTGGCTAAACGGATAAGCACGAAAAGAACATGACCTCACCATACGACATGATGAGTGAAAAGAGCAGAACGTAATGCCTCCGGAAGAAAGAATAGAAGATAGGTCATAGGAATAAAAGAATGGAGAAGAAAATGCCAACTTCTGCCACAAATGAGCTTGGAAAGCACCCTTGCAACGAAGAATTGAACGGAGTTGTTGGAAAACCAACAACGAAAAAAACAAGCTTGTAGTGGGCTTATGGAAAACATCTCAAAACTATGAGGTGACAAACGGCCACTAACGGAAACAATTGCTTGAGATTAACGAAGAGATGAAAACTTGTTCCATCAAGATGGAAAAGAGATAACTTGGGTCATTAATAACACGAAAATAGCAACATTCCTTAGGGAAGGCTTTAGGTGAAAACATGACACAAGGTAAATCCAACGAAGAGGCTGATGGATTTAAAATACCTCAATCTTGACAACATGTGAATCATGAAACATGAAGGGAAATTGCCAAGAATGACATAACACCACCTGAAAAGATAAGGTCGAAAGAATTGCACTTCGGAATGCAAGATGAAGAATGTTTGAACTCCTCAAAACAAAACAAGTGTTGGGCACCCTGTTTAATTTTGAGTATAGCTTGGCGGATCATAACTTCGAGAGAAATCTTGAAGAACAAATCGAGAATGAAAGGAATCCTTGACGAACCACCATGTAGAGCCTCCATGGAGAACTCCGGTAATAAAAGGATGAAAAGAAAGAGAAATTGAAAACACAAGGTGAATCCTTGCAATGATTTAGATGGATCTCCGTGATAATTTTTGCTTGGAACTCCGGGAAAAGAGAAGATGAAACAAATGAAACCGAAAATTTATTCATCATGAACAAACTCCGAAAGAAAAGCATTAATCACTTGGATGAAACAAGAACAAGAATTATGTTATGCGTATCCTTCACCAATTAAATTGATGACAATCAACGGATTTGGCATACTACTTATTCTCGTATAAAGGATTAAAAGAGATATATCAAAACTTGAGAAGGTCTTCAACGAACCACCGGTAGGATTGGAACAACAAATGAATTGATATGATGAACAAGGAAGAGAGATCTTGCACGAACCACCGTAAGAATTGAAAATGAACGTAGCAAAGGCACAATTCACCGGGAAGAATTGGAAAACGAATGAAGATACTTGAGGGAATTTAAATACAAATGAACGAATAGATCACTAGCTGATTAGAGAATACTTGAATGATGCACCGGTATGATTTGGAGAACGAGAGCTGAAAGCTTGAATGAATAATACTAAGATGATGGGCTTCAAAGAATGAAACTGAAAAGACTCCTAAAATGCTCCGGATGGGTGAAAAAGATTCTCACAATCGAAAACAATTCTGAGAGGATGGCAACAAGCTAGCACCATGAATCTTGAAGAGAATAGAGCAAGATTAAAGAGAAACTCTTCTTCGGTCTTCAAATGATGAGAATGACAACGAGAAACACCACCAAGAATTATTGAGGAACACCGGAAGAATCAAAAGCGAAGAGGTTGAGCCAACTATGAAAAGAATTTGAAAGAACATGGAGAAAAGCATTTGACTGAAGATAACTCATTCTTACGTCAAACTTGGAGAAGAATTTAGGATAGCTCGGGAAAATAGAAGAGTCGTAAGATCCTCGAAAAGACCGTGGGTTAGGGCCCACTCAAAAGAAAACACCGTTGGAAATGATTTAAAAGAGATGTTGCACCGGTTGAATTAAATGACTTGAATGAGATACCAATCTCGAAAGAGCTTGAACGAATGCAGAGTGGAAAACACGTATCTTCGAGATATCTTGAGCACTCCGGAATAACAAATAGTGAGAAGTAGAATGATAATGAGGTGCACCAGTATGAGAAGACATTGAAATGAGGACAAAAAGGTATACGATGAATATCGAAAGCTTGAATAGGATCCACCGGAGAAGAAACAACAATGAAGGATGATGAACTTGAAGCTGTTGAGCATCTTCATTGGAAATCACCGGATAAGAACATTGACGGAAAAGAATGGAGAAACTTCACATGAATAATTGGATACTTGGTAAAGAAATATGTGTCCTTGAAGAAAAAGGGTGGGAGGGCGGGAAAAACAAAGGCAACTTGGAGACGGATGAAACAAACACCGTTGAGAAGAAATGATAATTGGTCTTGTTGATGTTGAAGTGATCGGATCCACTTGAAGAGAAACACGCCGGTTTAAAAGGATTGACATGACAATCTCGATTGTCGAGAAGGATTGGTATTCACATCGGAGTATGAGAACACCATTTCGGAAAGGTATGGATTCATCATTTGACTTTGAAGCAACTCGAATACCACAAATCAAAACAAAAACAAAGGACTGGCTTGCAGAGTAAGCCGGAACAAACATATGATAGAGATTTCGTCCGAAGTTTTCGTGGTGGGGCCTACACGGGCTCAATCGTACAGCACCATCATGTACAAGGTAGTGCACATGACATACGAAGCGTCCCCGAGTCGGCATAGCCAAGGACTCTTTAAGACACAACGAGACTCATCAGAAACCAACCGTGAATAGGCGGACCACTAGACGCCGAACCCCAATTTCATATCATACATCCGTCGGAAAGATATTCTAAGAGCTACTTGAATTCCCACCTATGAAACTCCGAAATTTTCTGGTTATGCAATCTGTGTTGGGGATACAGGGAGCAATAATATCTCACACAAACTAACAATCCCTACATCCAATTGTATCCATCCGTCAACACATAACCAAGAAACCTTCGAAATCGCTCTACCTCAACCTTCAAAAGCATCCGTTATACAAGTCATGGCAATACTCCGTAATCACCTCAAGATCGGGTTAGCGGGTTATCTCACCAACAACCGCATAAAAGAGATTTTCGATGTCGGCGATTAAACTCAGTATTCCAGAACTGCCACGATAAAATTATGACGACAACACCTCGGAGCTCAACTCCCCGGGACACTGCCACAACCCCTAAATGTCAGGAGGCAACCAAGACAATGTTCTCGTCATAAGAATATCGGAACGATTCCAAGATACCCGCGTGATCCTAAAAAAAAATTTTAGTGAAATTTGAGAAGAGAAGAGTCAAAACTCTACGTCAGGATACCTCACCGAAGGTCAAGGACCGGGAGTAAAAAGAATTCCTAAACTCTCTCGATATATATAATCCTAAATGACTCAAAACATTTTTCTAGACACAACTCGCCACTAAAAACGATCAGCGGTGGGGCTCCTAAGGTCGGGAAGGCTCGATTACCAACTTGTCACGCCCTCGATGCGGCTATATCTCCCACGTGTCGAAGCACGACTTAGAGGCATAACCGCATTGAAAGCAATGTCGCAAGTGAGGTAATCTTCACACAACCCAAGTAATACATAAGGAAAGAGATACATAGTTGGCTTACAATCGCCACTTCACACAATTACATGAATAAAGCATTACATCATACAGATACAATCAAGGTCCGACTACGGAACCAAAATAAAAGAAGAACCCCAAATGCATAAAGGACCACGATCGACCCTAACCGGGCTCCACTATCGATCAACTAGAACGAAACAACACAAAGGGCAAGATCTTCATCGAGCTCCTCCTTGAGCTTGGTTGCGCCACCGCCGTAACATAGGCACCGCAAACTGGTTTTGAAGTATCCGTGAGTCACGAGGACTCAGCAATCTCGCACTCCACGAGATCAAGACTATTTAAGCTTAAGGGTAAGGTAAAGGCATGAGGTGGAGCTGCAGCAAGTTTACTAGCATATATGGTGGCTACAATCGCAACAGAGAGCGAGGAGAGAAAGCAAAGCACGGTCGATAAAAGTATGATCAAGAAGTGATCCTATAGCAACCCACGCCAAGCATAACTCCAACATCGAGTTCACTTCCGGACTCACCGAAAGAGACCATCACGGTAACACACACGGTTGATGTATTTTAATTAAGGTCAACTTCAGGTCTTCTACAACCGGACGTTAACAAATTCCCATCTGCCACATAATCATGGGCACGGCTTTGAAAGATCAAATCCTCGCAGGGTGTCCCAACTTAGCCCATGACAAGCTCTCACGGTCAACGGAGGAATAGACCTCCACCCGAGACACTCCGATCAGACTCGGTATCCCGTACAACAAGACATTTCGACAGGTAAAACTAAACCAGCAACACCGCCCGAATGTGCCGACAAATCCCGATAGGAGCTGCACATATCTCTTTCTCGTGGCACACTCGGATGAGACTAGCTACGAGTAAAACCAACCCACAAGTTTCCCGAGGTGGCCCAGCAGTAGCTCGGTTCGGACCAACACTGTGAGGAGCACCGCCCGGGGTTAAAATAAAGATGACCCTTGAGTCTGCAGAACCCAAGGGAAAGAAAATGGCTAGGTGAGGCAAATGGTAAAACCAATGTTGGGCATTGCCGAGAAGCTTTACTTAAGGCGAATCGTCAAGGGGTTCCCATTATAGCCCAACCGTAAGGAACGCAAAATCCGGGAACATAACACCGATATGACGGAAACTAGGGCGGCAAGAGTGGAACAAAACACTGCATAAGGCCGAGCCTTCCACCCTTTACCAAGTATATAGATGCATTAATTAAATAAGATATATTGTGATATCCCAACAAGTAAACATGTTCCAACAAGGAACAACATCTTCATGTTCCAACAAGGAACAAACTTCAATCTTCACCGCAACTAACAACGCTATAAGAGGGCTGAGCAAAGCGGTAACATAGCCAATCAACGGTTTGCTAGGAATGGTGTCAAAGGTTAGGGGTTTGACATGGCAATTAGGGAGGCTGACAAGCAAATGGTAGGCATCGTGGCATTGGCATAGCAAAAGAGCGAGCAAACTAGCATAGCAAAGATAGTAGTGATTTCGAGGGTATGATCATCTTGCCTGCAATCCCGCAAGGAAGAAGAATGATTCCATGAAGAAGACAAACGGACGTAGTCGAACGGATCCTCACAACTCCGGAACGAAACCGAAGCTAACGAGAGAAGCAAACCGGAAAGAAGCAAACAACATAGTAAACAACCATCACATAAACATGGCATGATGCATAAACAAGTATGATGCATGTCCGGTTTAATGAAACATGGCATGGCAAAATGCAACAAACTATCTTACAAATTAGTGGAGCTCAATATGCAACGGAGTTGCATATTGACTAAACACCACATCAATTATTTAGTTATCTCTGTTATGAACACAACAATATTAAGTGTTATTAAACATGGCAAGAGGTGAAGCATAACAAAACTATATCATCTAAACAATTTAAATGGGGCCGGATATAAAAACAACAACCGTAAATCCCCATATGCATTTAGCAATTTAATGCAACAACAAGTTTAAAACATTTTAATTGTTGTTATCATGATGCGGATGACATGCACAAGTTTTATGCAATATTATGAAAACGCTGACATGAGCATGTTATGAAGCATTTGTCGCCATGGCGGAAGGAAAAAGGTGCCACGCGGTGAAACGGAAAAGGGTGCCACGGCGGCGAAAATGAAATGGTGCCACGGCAACATTCGGTCATCCGACAACCTCGAGATGTCGGTGCAAAAGAAAGTGTGGGTGAGCGTGTGATGCAAACGATGGTGGGGTGATCCCGGATACCGGGTTCCCACGTGTCGGTGGCATGGCAAAAGAGGGGCGTCGCAAGGACAATTCGATCACGGTGCAAAACTCGAGCATCCCATAACCAAGCATGCATTCGTTCACGGACGGTCGTTTCGGGGTATACCTTCGAAGCGTGCATTTTCGGAGCGGTTCGAGTTTCGTAGAGGGAAGTAGTCGTTCTCGCGATGATCGTCGAGGGAAGTAGTCGTACACGGCGGCGGCGGTAGTTGTTCAGGGTCTTGGCGGGTCGTCGTGGAGCCATACATGATCGCCGCGTACACCGCTCAGATGTTCGGGCGGCGGTAGTGGTACACGTTTGACGTTTTGTAGTCGAACTTGACGCATCCGAAGGGGTACTTGGCGAATCCCCGAATGCTTGACGGTCAGGGTACGGGTCTTAGCGGCGACAAAACCAGCAGGGGATGGCCACAACGAGGTGAGGCAGGAAAAGGGCCGCGATCGCTGGTCAACAAAATTGCCGAAAGAGGAGGCAAACAAGGCCCCCGCCCACAGCATCATGGCGCGAGGAGGCTGCGGTTGAGGTGGTCAAGGAAAGCCGGCAGCAACGACCGACGGAGTCGCAAGGATGAAAGCGGTCGGGGTGCAGCTGCTCGAAGACGACGAGCGAAGGAGGCGATGGCCCCTGGTTCAAAACAGAGGAGAGGCGCTGTCCCCGAACGAAAATGGCGGCAGCAAAACTCCGGCCGACGAGGGCGCTGCTTGGGGAGGCGGAGAGGAAAGAGGCGCGGTGCGGCCAGGAACGGGAGGAGGCCGGGCGCGGAAGATGGCGTCCATGGCGGGCCGGCGCTGAGAAGAGGCACGGGGCGGAGATGTTGAGATAGGCGGCCGAAGCAGATCGGGCACGGTCGCGTCGGGGTCACCACCGTTCGGCAGGGTCGCGGCGGTGGACTTCGGCGTGGGAGCCGAACGGAGGCGGGGTGACGATGGCGCTGGAGATCGAAGGGATGGAACGAGGGCGATCGAGAGAGAGAAGGGGGCGAGGTGGAGCGCTGGCGGCGCAAGGGAAGGGAGCAGGGGAGCGATGCGGGCGTGCGTGTGTGGCGGCGCTCGATGGGAGCGAGGGGAGGAAGAGGGAGGCGAGCGTGGGGGATCGAGGGAGATGCGAGATGGGGATCGGGCTGCGTGCGGGTGTGCGGCTGCGCACAGAGGGACGAGAGGGAGGAGATGGATCGGGGAAAGGCTAGGGTTAGGAAGGGTGGGCGGCTGGGCTGCTGGTTGGGCCTAGCTGGGCTGCAGGTAAGGTTTTTTTCTTCCCTGTGTTACTTTATTCTCCTGTTTACAAAATAAACATGATTGGGAGAAAAATAACACGGGCTTAGGGAAGGAATCCCGGAGATAAAATATATCCATGGAGTCCTGGGATTAAGCACTATTTGATAAAATTGCTTTGGGAGATTTTAGAGACAGAAAATTTAAACAAGTTTGAATTTGGTTCAAACTTGAGTAAATTATTAGCCCAACCAAAACAACTTTAATAGAGATGAAATTTGATGAGAAAGTGCAGGCATGGTGAATTAGATATAGAGAAAGAATGAACATTAATGGAGGAAGGGAAAATAAATACCCCAAATAAATGGAAAAGAAGGAAGGGAAGAAGGTGATCACGCAAAGCTTCGTGGGTGGAGAAGAAGATGAAGAGAAGGAGTTGCAATGCACGTGATGCTCATGGTAACAACATGAATGAACAAATGCAATATGACAAGAGGTAGACATGGCAATGCAATATAACCAATGATGAACATGATGCAAGAAGCAAAAAAATATGACAAGGCACTCAACATGATCATGGCATAAACACATCGGAATGAAATATGCAAAACAATTATGATAATGCAACAAACATAATAAACACACGACGAAACTCGGAGTAGCTGGAAGTCTTCTGGAGCATCGGTCTCGGGGCGTTACACTCCTTCCCCCTGGTGGCGATGTAGTCCAGCTCTGCCTGGATGGTGTCCATGACAAGCCACCGCTCGGCGTCGACGTTGACATACACCTCAATCAAGGTGTCGAAGAACTGCTGCACATCTGCGGCCGTCGGCTCCCTCCAGCTCGGGATGGGGCCGTGCGCATTACAGTCCGGCATCATGGCGATGATCTCGGACCGGCGCGAATTATTGCACAACGGGACCACCCCCGCTGGCAACTTGAAGAGCAGCCTCTTGACGGCCTTGTCGGTCTTTACGGCAACCCTTGCGGCCTTGCCGGTCAGCTCGACCTCGCCGTCGCTATCCACATCCAGCTGCAAGAGCCGCTGGCAGAAGTGGGCATGCCCCATCACCGTGAAGTTGTGGTCGAGGCCAGGACGAAGCCGCATGATGTCGGCCTGATTCGTGAAGAGCCAAGCTGGCCTCCCCTTATTGTGCAGCGGCGCGATCCGGCGGCGGATGAAATCCGCCCCGAACATCTCGAGGGTGAGCCCGGCCCGGGTCAGCTGGAGGATTCTGGTGGTGGCAACAGTGAGCCTCCCGTCGGCGACATTGACCTCACCCCAATTGTTGCCACGAACCGGCGGCACTCGGCGGACCTTGCAAAACTCTGGCGGGTTTTCATCTTCAATCCAGCACCACCGGTCACGGCATTCGTCCCACCTCTCTCTCACGGCACCATCCGGGTACGCCTCCTTGGACCTTGGGATCCAGGTGACGCAACCAGCGACGGCACCTCCGGTTTGGACTGGGGGATAAAAATAATGGTGGAAGAGCGCCGTGTTGGGCCGCACTCCGACAAAGCCCGCGCAAAGCAAGACATGCACGCCACCGCATTCGGAGTGAAATCCAGAAGGTGAAAACCGAAGGTATGCATGATATCGCAGAAGAACTCGGAGAAAGGAGGGCATAACCCGCAAGAAAAGTAGTCGAGGAAGAAGGGGTACCGATTTGGGGCAGGATCGGCGCAAGCGGCAGGGATGACGCGCGTCGCCGGGTTCCCTGAGTTCTCTCCCCCCGTCTTCACTCCCCACAAGGGCTTGAAAGAGGCCCGGAGCTCGTGGACATCGACCGACGAGGGGAAGAAGAAGGCGGACTTCGTCTTGTCCCCCAACAACGCGCTCTCTGGCAACTCCACGGTCGCAGGGTCCTTAGCCACCCCCTTGCCCTTGGCGAATTTGGGCGCCATGGCGGCCAAGGAGCTTAGAGGGTTAAGGAAGGGGGTGGCGAAACGGCAACGACAGGCGACGGCGAAGAGCTTGCAAGGGAAGGAAGAAAAGGAGCGGCGGCTCTGAGATTGGAAAAGGCACGAAGGAAGGGGAAAGTGAGCAGCGCGCCCGCGGTTATTCCTTCTTATGGGGGAGAACGCGGGCCGCCTCCTTTCACATTAACTGTGATGTGACGCATGCCCGCGGGAAGCAACCCCACGCATGCTGCCCACGTCACGCACCCCCCCACGCCGCGCCACGCACGGGAAGCGTGGGGGTGCAGTATATGAAGAAACTTACATGTAAAACCGCCGCCCGCTCACAAGACCGCTCTTGGGCTGGCCCAACGACGCGTGGCGCTTATGTGTCGCCCAGGCCCGGGGCCTCCTGTCGGTGTACAAAAAGAGGGGTACACTTTTTGTACCCCTATGACTGTGCACGGGCAGTCTGAGCCACGGGCGCCGCCGCACCGAGCACAGCAAGGGAGGTGAAACCAAGGTAAGGCCGAAGCCGAAGAGGAGCAGAACGACACCAAGAACACAAAGAGCAAGGGAACAAAGCAGATCCCCCCCCCCCCGCCCCCCCCAGCAAGATCCTTGCCGGGGGCAGCTTTAGTTAGCCCGGCAAGATCCTTGCTGTGGCAGCTCGCCCCACACCGACGGAGCGAGGTCACCCTTGAGTCCACTGCCCCCATGGGGCAAGGATTCGGGAGACATCCCCATGGTGGCATGCAGATCTTTGTGAAGACATTTAAGACCAGATACCCACTTAAGAAGATGATGATCCTTGGCGGGATCCCAGCCAAGGAGGACCACAAGGGCCCCGGCAAGAGCCTTGTCGGGGATGACAGCAAGCGCCATGGCAAGACCCTTGCCGAGGCCCCGGCAAGGCCCTTGCCAAGGACACCCATGGGGCCACCATCAGGCCCGCACCAGTCGCGCCTCCACCGCCGTTCGCATGCAGCTGCCGACCCAACCAGTTGGGTAGGCACCTGCGTGGCGGCGTGCAGATCTTCGTGGAGACCCACCACTGCGCCACCTCAGCTGCATGCCTGCCTACATGGCACCACAAGCACCGCTGGCCAGAGCGTGTGTCAACACCAGAGGGAGCGGCGACGGACGGGACGGGGCTCTCCCCCGTCCGCGATAAAGCAAGGACACCTAAGCAGGGCGCATTAAATGCGCCTTGTCATGTAATGCGAGAGATAAACCCTTTCCACCTCATGTGTGCCACTGTGGCAGCCCCTTTCCTATAAAAGGAAGCCCGAGGTGACCAGAAGGAGGATTCGGCTTTTTGGAGCTCCTCACGCCCCATAGCTAGCTCAAGAACATAGATATACAATCGACCAAAGCAGGAGTAGGGTTTTACGCATCCTCGCCGCCCGAACCTGGATAAACGAACCGTGTGCTGCATGTTTGATCCGCTCTTCTCACGACCCCCGCGTCCCGCAACCGCAGTAGGGATTCTTGTGATCCCATAGGTGTCGTTTCCCACCGACACTAAGCTTGGGGATGCCCCGGATGGCATCCCCTCTTTCGTCTTCATTCATCGATAACTTTACTTGGAGCTGTATTTTTATTCACCACATGATATGTGTTTAGCGTCATTTTATTTTATTTACTTTTGCTTGCTGTTTGAATAATATCCCAAGATCTGAAATTCTTAAATGTTAGAGAGTCTTCACATAGTTACATAATTATTCGACTACTCATTGGTCTTCACTTATATCTTTTGGAGTAGTTTGTCATTTGCTCTAGTGCTTCACTTATATCTTTTTAGAGCACGACGGTGATTTTATTTTGAAGAAATAGATGAACTCTAGTTCTTCAATTATATTATTTTGAGAGCCTTAAACAGCATGGTAATTTGCTTGGGTTATAAAACTAGTCCTCATATGATGGGTATCCAAGAGGATATAATAAAAACTTTCATATAAAGTGCATTGTTTTGAGATATGAAGATGGTGATATTAGGGTCATGCTAGTTGAGTAGTTGTGAATTTGAGAGATACTTGTGTTAAAGTTTGTGATTCCTGTAGCATGCACGTATCGTGAACCGTTATGTGATGAAGTCGGAGCATGATTTATTTTTTGATTGTCTTCCTTATGAGTGGCGGTCGGGGACGAGCGATGGTCTTTTCCTACCAATCTATCCCCCTAGGAGCATGCGCGTGGTACTTCGTTTCGATAACTAATATATTTTTGCAATAAGTATATGAGTTCTTTATGACTAATGTTGAGTCCATGGCTTATACGCACTCTCACCTTCCACCATTGCCATCCTCTCTAATACCGCGCAACTTTCGCCGGTATCATACACCCACCGTATACCTTCCTCAAAACAGCCACCATACCTACCTACTATGGCATTTCGTAGCCATTCCGAGATATATTGCCATGCCACTTTCCACCGTTCCGTTTATTATGACACGCTCCATCATTGTCATATTGCTTTGCATGATCATGTAGTTGACATCGTATTTGTGGCAAAGCCACCGTCCATAATTCTTTCATGCATGTCACTCTTGATTCATTGCACATCCTGGTACACCGCCCGAGGCATTCATATAGAGTCATATTTTGTTCTAAGTATTGAGTTGTAATTCTTGAGTTCTAAATAAATAGAAGTGTGATGATCATCATTATTAGAGCATTGTCCCGTGTGAGGAAATAAAAAAAGGAAGGCCAAATAAGCCAATGAAAGAAAAAGAGAGAGGCCAAAGAAGCCAAACAAACAAAAAAAGAGAGAAAAAGAGAGAAGGGACAATGCTACTATCCTTTTTCCACACGTGTGCTTCATAGTAGCACCATGATCTTCATGATAGAGACTCTCTTATTTTGTCACTTTCATATACTAATGGGCATTTCCATTATATAACTTGGCTTGTATATTCTATTCCAACGATGGGCTTCCTCAAAAGCCCTAGGCCTTCGTGAGCAAGCAAGTTGGATGCACACCCACTTAGTTTCTTTTGTTGAGCTTTCATACATTTATAGCTCTAGTGCATCTGTTGCATGGCAATGCCTACTCACTCACATTGATATCTATTGATGGGCATCTCCATAGCCCGTTGATACGCCTAGTTGATGTGAGACTATCTTCTTTTTTGTTGTCTTCTCCACAACCACCATTCTATTCCACCTATAGTGCTATGTCCATGGCTCACGCTCATGTATTGCGTGAAGGTTGAAAAGGTTTGAGAATACTAAAGTATGAAACAATTGCTTGGCTTGTCATCGAGGTTGTGCATGATTTGAATATTTTGTGTGATGAAGATGGAGCATAGCCAGACTATATGAATTTGTAGGGATAAACTTTCTTTGGCCATGTTATTTTGAGAAGATATGATTACTTTGTTAGTATGCTTGAAGTATTATAGTTTCCATGTCAATATTAAAATTTTGTTTTGAATCTTATGGATCTGAATATTCTTGCCACAATAAAAGAGATTACATTGATAAATATGTTAGGTAGCATTCCACATCAAAAATTCTGTTTTTATCATTTACCTACTTGAGGACGAGCAGGAATTAAGCTTGGGGATGCTTGATACGTCTCCAACGTATCTATAATTTTTGATTGTTTCATGCTATTATATTATCCATATTGGATGTTTTATATGAGTTTATATGCTGTTTGGGACTAAACTATTAACCTAGAGCCCAATGCCAGTTTCTGTTTTTTCCTTGTTTTTGAGATTTACAGAAAAGGAATACCAAACGGAGTCCAATTGACGTGGCAATTTTTGATGATTTTTTATGGACCAAAAGAAGCCCTCGGAGTAAAAGAGTTGGGCCAGAAGAGTCCCAAGCCATCCATGAGAGTGGAGGGCGCGCCCTACCCCCTGGGCTTGCCCCCCTATCTCGTGGATGACTCGGAGACCCCGACATGAGACAGACGCCAAAAATTCCTATAAATACAGAAACCCCCAGAAAGAAACCTAGATCGGGAGTTCCGCCGCCACAAGCCTCTATAGCCACGAAAAACAAATCGGGACCCTGCTCCGGCACCCTGCCGGAGGGGGAATCCTTCACCGGTGGCCATCTTCATCATCTCGGCGCTCACCATGATGAGGAGGGAGTAGTTCACCCTCAGGGCTGAGGGTATGTACCAGTAGCTATGTGTTTGATCTCTCTCTCGTGTTCTTGATTCGGCACGATCTTGATGTATCGCGAGCTTTGCTATTATAGTTGGATCTTATGATGTTTCTCCCCCTCTACTCTCTTGTAATGGATTGAGTTTTCCCTTTGAAGTTATCTTATTGGATTGAGTTTTTAAGGACTTGAGAACACTTGATGTATGTCTTGCTTGTGCTTATCTATGGTGACAATGGGATATTCACATGATCTACTTGATGTATGTTTTGGTGATCAACTTGCGGGTTCAGTGACCTTGTGAACTTATGCATAGGGGTTGGCACACGTTTTATTCTTGACTCTCCGGTAGATACTTTGGGGCACTCTTTGAAGTTCTTTGTGTTGGTTGAATAGATGAATCTGAGATTGTGTGATGCATATCGTATAATCATAGCCGTGGATACTTGAGGTGGCATTGGAGTATCTAGGTGACATTAGGGTTTTTGTTGATTTCTATCTTAAGGTGTTATTGTAGTACGAACTCTAGGATAGATCAAATGGAAAGAATAGCTTCGTGTTATTTTACTACAGACTCTTGAATAGATCGATCAGAAAGAATAACTTTGAGGTGGTTTCGTACCCTACAATAATATCTTCGTTTGTTCTCCGCTATTAGTGACTTTGGAGTGACTCTTTGTTGCATGTTGAGTGATAGTTATATGATCTAATTATGTTATCCTTGTTGAGATAACTTGCACTAGTGAAAGTATGAACCCTAGGCCTTGTTTCCTAGCATTGCAATACTGTTTATGCTCACTTTTACCACTTGCTACCTTGCAGTTTTTATATTTTCAGATTACAAAAACCTATACCTACCATCCATATTGCACTTGTATCACCATCTCTTTGCCTAACTAGTGCACCTATACAATTTACCATTGTATTCGGTGTGTTGGGGACACAAGAGACTCTTTGTTATTTGGTTGCAGGGTTGTTTGAGAGAGACCATCTTCATCCTACGCCTCCCACTGATTGATATACCTTAGGTCATGCACTTGAGGGAAATTTGCTAATGTCCTACAAACTCTACACTTGGAGGCCCAACAACGTCTACAAGAAGGTTGTATAGTAGACATCAACCAACAAGTATCTTTACTCGTTCCATAATACATCATCTTGCAACTAACCCATAGTCACTTTGCTTGGAAGCTTCTTGTGATGTGTATTACCGAGAGGGCCCAGAGATACCTCTCCGTTACATGGAGTGAAAAATCACAATCTTGATTCACTCCAACTCAATAGACACCTTCGGAGATACCTATAGAGCATCTCTATGATCACCCAGTTACGTTGTGACATTTGATAGCACACAAGGTATTCCTCCAGTATCCGGGAGTTGCATGATCTCATGGTCGAAGGAACATGTATTTGACATTAAGAAAGCAGTAGCAATAAACTGAACGATCATATGCTAAGCTAATGGATGGGTCATGTCCATCACATCATTCTACTAATGATGTGACCCTGTTATCAAATGACAACTCATGTTTATGGTTAGGAAACTTTAACCATCTTTTGATCAACTAGCTAGTCTAGTAGAGGCTCACTAGGGAGACGGTATTTGTTTATGCATCCACACATGTATTTAAGTTTCCGGTCACTACAATTCTAGCATGAATAATAAACCTTTATCATGATTAAGGAGATATAATAATAACTATATTATTATTGCCTCTAGGGAATATTTCCATCATCTTCACCAGGAACAGGAGGCCTGCAGCATCCTCCGCAATGACCTACAAGGTAACAAGGACCGTCAGGGCTTTCTTCAGCGAGACTTGGAGGCTACGGAAAAAAAGCTATCGAAGCTGACTACCGTGGCCCAAGAGGGTGAGAACAAGATCCTCCAGCTTCATAAGGACAATGATGATGCAACCTCGCAACTAGCAAAGGCACATAAGTATTGTCGTGACTTGGAGGCCACAGCTAAAGGTAATACGCCTGGTGTCTATTTTTCTCCATTTTGTGTGGGAAATAGTCGTTGTCTTATTTTTTACCCTTTTCCTTTTTCGCTCCTCTTCCTGACATTCAGGATGATGACGCGGATGCCCGTCTTCAGGACATCACGGCGGTGGTTGGGAAGACGCTGGGTGCGCTCAGGGTTGCTGTGGGTATGCTCTTCCATGGAGACCCTAGGGTGAAGACTATCATCGAGATTGTCCTGACTTTGCTCGGGCAGTCCATTGATCAGCTGGAAGACTGGATCTACTCTGCGGCCTTTGAGGGAGCCCGCTATGTTTTGATGGCTTGAAGGCACATCACCTCGACATGAACTTCTGGCCCTTGGTGCATTCCATGCCCAGAGGTCGCAATCTGCGGCAATTCTTTTCCAAGGTCGCAAAAGAAGTTGAGTGCACTGCTGGAGTTTGTGCCCTGTAAGACATAGTTAAGAGTGCGCCCCAAGCCCAATGATCCTGCAAGTTAACTTCTTGCATAAAAACCATTAGTAGAAAACAAGGCTTTGGTTTAGGCCTGGCCAGCCCATTAGTCCCGGTTCAGTCATGAACCGGGACCCATGGGGGCATACTTCCTGGTTCGTGCGCCCAAAGGGCCGGCCGGGCCTCGTGGGCCATTGGTCTCAGTTCGTCTAGACCCTTTTGTCTCGGTTCCAGACACGAACCGGGACCAATGGGTCTCGCTCCTAGCCCACATCCATTGGTCCGGTTCGTGGTTGGAACCGGGACCAAAGTGTGGCCTTTAGTCCCGGTTCCAGCCACGAACCGGGACCAATGAGGTGGCTATATATACCCCTCACCCGCGAGCAGAGCACTCCACTGCTCTGTTTTTTTCTGGACAGCGAGGGGAGGGCTTTGTGGTGCTCTAGCTCACCTCCTATGCACATGAGGTGTTCGATGAAATGCCCGAGCCACACTACTTAAGCATTCTCCTCTCCAAGCTCGACCTCCAAGTTCCATTTTCCTCAAGCTCGAGCCACACTACTTAAGCATTTGTTGTTGCATTGAAATGTTTTACACAGTTTCAATGTATGGTTTAATTAGATGCTCTGGAGAGCTATATGTTGTTCAATGAGAACTATGTATGTACTTTGGTTTTAATGTGATGATGAACTTCTATTAATTTGGTCACTTATCTATTCATGATGTTCTGTAATGGTTTTTGACACACTTATATATAATGCACGTAGATGAACCGGCAATGGGTGTACGGTGACAGACACACCTCTGAGTACATTAAGGGCGTGCATAATTTTCTCGAAGTGGCTGAGGCAAACAAGCAGAATGGTTTTATGTGTTGTCCATGCTCTATATGTGGGAATACGAAGTCTTACTCTGACTGGAAAGTCCTTCACACCCACCTGCTTTATAAGGGTTTCATGCCACACTATAATGTTTGGACAAAGCACAGAGAAATAGGGGTTATGATGGAAGACAGTGAAGAAGAAGAGGATGATGACAACTATGTGCCCCCTGAATACGGTGATGCTGCAACGGGGGAAGCTGAAGATCAAGAGGAACCAGACGATGTACCCGATGATGATCTCCGCCGGGTCATTGTTGATGCAAAGAGATAGTGCGAAAGTGAAAAGGAGAAGCTGAAGTTTGATCGCATGTTAGATGATCACAAAAAAAGGTTGTAGCCCAATTGCGAAGATGACAACACAAAGCTTGGTAGCGTTTTGGAATTGTTGCACTAGAAAGCAGAGAATGTTGTGCCTGACAAAGGATTTGAGAAGCTACTGAAAATATTGAAGAAGAAGCTTCTGAAGGATAACGAATTGCCCGACAGTACGTACGCAGCAAAGAAGGTCGTATGCCCTCTAGGATTGGAGATGCATAAGATACATGCATGCCCTAATGACTACATCCTCTACCGCGGTGCATACGAGGATTTGAACGCATGCCCGGTATGTGGTGCATTGCGGTATAATATTAGACGAGATGACCCCGGTGATGTTGATGGAGAGCCCCCCAGGAAGAGGGTTCCTTCCAAGGTGATGTGGTATGCTCCTATAATACCACGGTTGAAACGTCTGTTCAGGAACAAAGAGCATGCCAAGTTGATGTGATGGCACAGAGAGGACCATAACGGGAAGTTGAGAGCACCCGCTGACGGGTCGTAGTGGAGAAAAATCGAGAGAAAGTACCGGGCTGAGTTTGCAGGTGACCCAAGGAATGTATGTTTTGGTTTAAGAGCGGATGGCATTAATCCTTTTGGAGAGCAGAGCAGCAATCACATCACCTAGCCCGTGACTCTATGTATCTATAACCTTCCTCCTTGGCTGTTCATGAAGCGGAAGTTCATTATGATGCTAGTACTCATCCAAGGCCCTAAGCAACCCGGAAACGACATTGATGTGTACCAAAGGCCATTAGTTGAAGAACTTTTACAGTTGTGGAATGGAAACAGTGTACGTGTGTGGGATGAGCACAGACAGGAGGAATTTGACATGCATGTGTTGCTGTTTGTAACCATCAATGATCGGCCTACTCTCGGTAACCTTTCAGGACAGACAAACAAGGGATACCACGCATGCACACACTGTTTAGCTGACACCGAAAGTATATACCTGGAAAAATGCAGGAAGAATGTGTACCTGGGGCATCATCGATTTCTTCCGACCAACCATCAATGTCGAAAGAAAGGCAAGCATTTCAAAGGCGAGGCAGATCACCGGAAGAAGCCCGCCATGCGTAGCAGTGATCACGTACTTGCTATGGTCAATGATTTACACGTAATCTTTGGAAAGGGTCCCAGCAGACTATCTATTCCGAATGACGCTGAGGGACGTGCACCCATGTGGAAGAAGAAATCTATATTTTGGGACCTACCCTACTAAAAATACCTAGAGGTCCGCTCTTCAATCGACGTGATGCACATGACGAAGAACCTTTGCGTGAACCTGCTAGGCTTCTTGGGCATGTATGGGAAGATAAAAGACACACCAGAGGCACGGGTGGACCTGCAACATTTGCACGAAAAAGACGGCATGCCTCCAAAGCAGTATGAAGGTCCTGCCAGCTACGCTCTTACCAAAGAAGAGAAGGAAATCTTCTTTGAATGCAATATGAAGGTCCAGTCTGGCTTCTCGTCGAATATAAATGGAATAATAAATATGGCAGAGAAAAAGTTCCAGAACCTAAAGTCTCATGACTGCCATGTGATTATGACGCAACTGCTTCCGGTTGCATTGAGGGGGCTTCTACCGGAAAACATTCGATTAGCCATTGTGAAGTTATGTGCATTCCTCAATGCAATCCCTCAGAAGGTGATCAATCCAGAAATCCTACCAGGGCTAAGGAGTGATGTGGCACAATATCTTGTCAGTTTAGAGCTGGTGTTCCCGCCATCCTTCTTCAATATCATGACGCACGTCCTAGTTCATCTAGTTGATGAGATTGTCATTCTAGGCCCCGTATTTCTACACAATATGTTCCCCTTTGAGAGGTTCATGGGAGTCATAAAGAAATATGTCCGTAACCGCGCTAGGCCAAAAGTGTCAGGACCCCGATTCCAAGTCACATCGATCTAGCCAGTAACACCTCATATCACTTTGTGGCCTCACGCACGGTATTCCCACGGGTGTCGCCTTACCATGGCCCGGGACCATTTGCGCCTTTTGGCTCACGTATATTATAGTGTCGCTAGCATCCATATGACAGAGAACCCGGGCCGACATGACTAGTCATGAACCCAAAGCGGCACTAACCCATGGAGACAGGCATAGATGAATCAACTTCGAGCATGTCGGTCAGCAGCGTGCGAATCCGGGCTGTAGCACTGGGCCAACAGGACTCCGGTAACCCTGGCTGTAGCAGGCTAGGCAGGACTCCGGATGTCACCGCATGACATTTCCCCGAAGGGACAGACACAAGAACGAAGTTGTCGGCGTTCTGGGAACGGGGGTCCCCAGACTTGCCTGCCTGCGGCCTGCGGCATGGCTCAAAGGGGGCCTAGCACAGCCCATCTTCATCAAGACAAACTTAAGACCCTCGCGAGGGGCCAAGCCTCGCGAGGCGGGTGACACGGAGCTTCCTCAGGCACGGCCTCATCAGGCTGGCTCACGAGGAGGCGGAGAGATCAAGGCGGGGTACCTCAAGAGGTTCCCGTGACACAAGCCATGACGACCAAGGGCGCCAGGCGGGCGCCAGCCCGCGCAGTGTCCTCCTTTCCTCTTTGGTGTAAAGGGAGCAAGCGCAGGTGAGAGCATCAACCAAAGGCACCCGTTTCGGTGCAACGAGACCAAGACCAGCCCAACAGCAGGGAAGAAGTCATTGTGGAGCCCAAGCAGGCGTCACCACCAGAGCCTTTGGCAGGCGAGGACCAACTTTAGTCAGGATAAGTGTACCAGATGTTCCCTTTCAAAATGGCCAATTGTTGGCGCCCTTCCCGCTCAATATTTGGGAAGAGGCCCAGGGCCTTTGCCTATAAATAGGACTAGCCACCCTCAGAGTAGAGAATCAATCAATCAATCACCTAGAGACAAGCTGGGATCATATTGAGTAGGATCACACAGAGAGAGAGAAGGGTGACTTAACTCCTCCTAGCAGTTCGTCGCCCCAGCCAAGAACAGACCCTCGCGAGGTTGTTCTTCCTTGTACTGCTTATCATCATCAGCCCAAGAGGCAATCCTCACACCACACACTGGAGTAGGGTATTACACCACAACGGTGGCCCGAACCAGTATAAACTCTGTGTCTCTTGTGCTGTTCTTTTCATAGCTTAGATCTTAGCGAGCCGGTGGGGAGCAGGTAGGTAGAAGGCGAGATCTCCACGCGCACCCCAGTGTTCGAACCTCAAGGGTCTGCCGGAACCCGAAATCCGACATTTGGCGCGCCAGGTAGGGGATGCACCAGAGTTTTCCCCTTCTGCCACCGCCGCGACCCGCCTCGCGATGAGTAGTGCGTTGCCCGCTCCGGCCGCCGACGCCGGCACGGGGGCTAGGGGGCTCCGAGCTCTGGCCCCAGCCCTGCAATGGGTACGGTGGCCGGACAAGTTCAAGCCAACGACGCTGCCGTGCTACAACGGCGCGACTGATCCGCTGGCCTTCCTGCTGGCGTACGAGGAGGCCATCCTCGAAGCTGGAGGAGATGATAGGGTCATGGCCAACTGGCTCCCCATGGCCCTCACCGGCGCGCCGCGCGCATGGCTGCTCCACCTACCGGCAGCCTCCGTGGCCTCTTGGGAGAGCTTCGCAGCCTCTTCCTCGCCCACCACGCTGCACTGACACCCCCAGTCGTCGCGGCCCTCCTAGGCGGCTCGCAAGCGCCGCCGACAAGTCACCACATCAAGCCATTCATCCGCCGGGTCAGTGCCGCTTCCACGCGGCAGGGGGCTCCCTGGGACTGAGCGGCGCCCAAGGCCGGCCAGACCTTTAGCTCAGAGGACCACCCCTCCAACTCGGCCTGCTCGGGTGCGCTCCCCATGCTGTGCACCCCCACCATCTGCCAGGTGGCCGTCACCAGAACCCTCATCGATGGTGGCGCGGGCCTCAGCGTGCTCTCGGTTGAGGCCTTTAACCTCCTTAGCATACCCCTGGAACGGCTGCAACCCAGCCGGCCCTTCTCAGGCGTTGGGGGCGGGTCATCTAGCTCCTTGGGATAGATCCGGCTCCCAGTAACCTTCGGCACCTACGGCAACTTCCACACGGAGCTAGTCAACTTCGACATCGCCCCCATCGGCCTCCCCTACAACGCCATCCTCGGCTATCCAGCGCTGGCCCAGTTCATGGCCGCGACGCACCCGGCGTACAACCTCATGAAGATGCCCGGGAGCAGCGGTGTCCTCACCGTGCACGGGGACACCAGGGACGCGCTACGAGTGCTCAAGCTCGCCTTCAAGACGGCGGCGGCGGCACAGCCCGCCGACTAGGAGACCCCCGAGCCCAAGGGGGCTGCGCCCGCTAAGAAGAAACAGATGTTCACCCAAGACAAGGCAGAAAACAAGCAGATACCCGTCGATGAGGACGGGTCCACCAACGCCACTTTCACCATAGGCGCCAACCTCGAGCCCGAGCAGGAGGAGGCCCTGGTTAAGTTCTTGCGCGCGAACAAGAAGGTATTCGCTTGGGAGCCTGAACAGTTGGAGGGGATCCCTAGGAGCGTAATCGAGCATCACCTCAATGTGTGCCCCAACGTGCGCCCTGTGATGCAGAAGGCAAGGCAGCAGTCCACAGAAAAGCAGGCCTTCATTGTCCAAGAGACCCGCAAGCTAGAAGCCGCTGGGGTCATTCGCGAGGTCCGATATTCGGATTGGTTGGCTAACCCTGTCGTTGTGCCAAAGAAGGGAGGAAAGGAGCACATGTGTGTCGACTTCACCAACCTCAACAAGGCATGCCCGCAAGATCCATTCCGGCTCCCCCGCATCGACCAGATCGTCGATTCCACCGTAGAATGCGACCTGCTATGCTTCTTGGATGCCTTCTCTGGGTATCACCAGATCAAGATGGCGGTAGAAGACGTCGAAAAGATAGCCTTCCTAACCCTGTGCGGGGTGTACTGCTACACATGCATGCCATTTGGGTTGCGTAACGACGGGGCGACCTTTCAGCGGTTGATGCACATCGCCTTGGGCCCGCAGCTCGGGAAGAATGTTGAGGCTTACGTCGATGACATTGTGGTGAAATCGCGGGAGGCCAGGACCCTGATACAAGACCTGGAGGAAACCTTCGCGAGCCTCAACTCAGTGAAACTGCGGCTCAACCCAGAGAAGTGTGTGTTTGGAGTCCCCTCGGGCAAGCTCTTGGGTTTCCTCGTGTCCCACCGAGGCATCGAGGCTAACCCGGAAAAGGTCAAGGCGGTCGAGGACATGAGCCCGCCAAAGACCCTCAGAGAAATGCAGAAGCTCATTGGGCGCGTGACCGCGCTAGGGCGTTTCATTTCCAAGTTGGGGGAGCGAGCACTGCCTTTCTTCCAGCTAATGAAGAAAAAGGGGCCCTTTGAGTGGACTGAAGAGGCAGACAAGGCGTTCCAAGATCTGAAGAGATACCTGACCAGCCCTCCGGTCATGGTGGCCCCGCGCCCTCAAGAGCCCCTGGTGCTTTACCTCACCGCCACTCCCTACTCCGCCAGCGCAGACCTGGTGGCGGTTAGGGAGGAGCGTCGAGTCCAAACCACAGCGGCAGCCCGGGGCAAGGAAAAACAGGAACAAGGAAGGCCCACCGAAACCACCACCACGGCTAAGGAGGGTCAGCCGCCGCAGGGGAGTGCACCGGAGGCAGGAGAGGCCCCTCTCCCGGATGACCAGCCTCCGGAGGCCTCATCGCCCCAGGAAGCGCCACGGTCTCCTGAGGGCGCCACCAGCACTAACGCACCCAACCTCGTTGAGCACCCAGTGTACTTCGTCAGCACGGTGTTGCGGGACGCGAGGGCACGGTACCCTATGCCTCAGAAACTCCTCCTCGCACTACTGGTGGCCTCGCGCAAGCTGCGGCACTATTTTCAGGGTCACCCCATCAAGGTCATCTCGTCATACCCCTTGGAGAGAGTGCTCAGGAGCCCTAACTCGGCCGGAAGGGTCACAGAGTGGAACATAGAACTGCAAGTGTTTCAACTCGAATTCAGCACGACCAGAGTCATCAAGGGAGCAGCATTAGCGGATTTTGTGGCAGAATGGACGGAGGCACCAGGCCTCAAGGCCGACGAGGATCGATCTCTCTTCCCGGGAAGCGAGGCGCCAGAAGGCTGGGTCATGTACTTTGACGGGGCATTCTCCAGGCATGGCGCTGGGGCTGGGGCGGTGCTTATATCGCCCACTCAGGACAAGCTCTACTACGTTGTACAGCTCTGTTTCCAGCAAGGTGAAAAGGTCTCCAACAAAATAGCGGAGTATGAAGGTCTAATAGCGGACTTGAAAGCCGCAGCTGCCCTGGGGGTGAAACGCCTCACCATCAAGGGCGATTCACAGCTCCTTGTCAATTTTTCCAACAAGGTGTACAAGCCGAAAGATGAGCACATGGAAGCCTACCTTGCGAAGGTTCGCAGGATGGAGAAGCAGTTCTGGGGGTTGGAGTTGCAGCATGTGTCCCGTGGCACCAATCAAGAGGCCGATGACATTGCCAAGCGGGCGTCCAGGCGGTTACCTCAGGAGCCTGGTGTCTTCAAGGAGTGGCTCTTCAAGCCCTCAGCCCTGCCGTCGTTGTCAAACATGGCTTAGCCTCAGGAGGAGCTCCCACCACTGCCGGGAGCCCGGCACTGTGGCCCGGCCTCGAGGCACGCCCGCTCGGCGATGGAACCTCGTGGAGGGGTTTGGATCACGAGCTTGGAGTTACTTAACACAAGGGACTCTGCCGGAGAAGGAGGAGGAAGCGGAGCGTGTGGCACGGCAGGCCACGGCATACTGCATCAGGGATGGAGAGCTCTACCGGAAGCGACCAAACGATGTATCCCTGCGCTGCATTTCCAGGGAGCAAGGAAAGGAACTGCTGGCAGATATACACGGCGGGGTCTGTGGACATCATTCATCATCGCGGACCCTCGTCAGCAAGGCGTTCTGCAGTGGGTTTTATTGGCCCACCGCACTCAATGACGCCGTCGAATTGGTGAAGGCTTGTGAAGCCTGCCAGTTCCACACCAAGCAGATCCATCAGCCGGCGGGAGGCCTGTAGACCATACCCCTTTCGTGGCCATTCGCAGTCTGGGGGCTGGACATCCTGTGCCCATTTCCTCGGGCCCCAGGGGGCTACCGCTACCTCTACGTCGCCGTGGACAAGTTCACTAAGTGTGCTGAAGTAGAGGCCGTCTGCACCATCCCCGCGGGTTCCGCGGTCAAGTTCATCAGGGGCATCGTGAGCCGATTCGGGGTGCCGAACCGCATCATCACAGACAACGGTTCGCAGTTCACCAGTAACCTCTTCAAAACATATTGTGCTAACCTTGGAACGCAGATATGCTACACTTCGGTGGCGCACCCCTGAAGCAACGGCCAGGCCGAGCGAGCCAACGCAGAGGTCCTGAGGGGCCTCAAGACCAGGACGTTCAAGAAGAAGCTGGAGGCCTGCGGCAGAGGTTGGTACGATGAGCTTCAATCCATGTTGTGGTCCATCCGCACAACCGCGACCAAGCCGACTGGAGAGAACCCGTTCTTCCTGGTCTACGGAGCCGAAGCGGTCCTCCCTCACGAGGTCAGACGTCGCTCCGCACGGGTCCTGGCAATCGACGAGGTGCAGCAGGATGCCATGCGGGGGATGGACGTCGTGCTGGGGGAGGAACATCGCCGAGAAGCCGCGCTGCGAGCAGCGAGGTACCAACAAGCACTGCGATGATACCACTGCCGCAACATCCGCCCCAGAACTCTCGAGGTAGGAGACCTCGTTCTCAGGCGGGTTCTCTACAGGGAGGGACTGCACAAGCTCTCTCCCATGTGGGAGGGCCCGTTCAAGGTTGTTCATGTTTCCAGGCCTAGCTCCGTGCGCTTGGAGACTCAGGAGGGGGTGCCAGTCCAGAACGCATGGAACATCCAGCACCTTCGGAGGTTCTACCCTTAAAAAGGCCCAGAGCCTGTGAAGAAGGCGAATGCCTATGAAGATTATCCTTTTTGGAAAAGGCCCGTACCCTGTGAAGAAATCAAATGCCTATGAAGATTATCCTTTTTGGAAAAGGCCCGGAGCCTGTGAAGAAGGCGAATGCTTGTGAAGATTATCCTTTTTGGAAAAGGCCTGGAGCCTGTGAAGAAGGCGAATGCCTGTGAAGATTATCCTTTTTGGAAAAGGCCCGGAGCCCGTGAGAAGGCAAATGCCTGTGAAGCTGTCGCGTTTTGGAAAAGGCCCAGAGCCTGTCAAGAGGGCAAATGCCCGTGAAGCTCGCTTCCCCCAAGAAAGGCCCGGTGCCTGTGAATAAGGCCAACGCCTGTGAAGCTCGCCGCCCGTGACACTCTCACGTAATAATGAGTTGGGGCTGTACACGCCCCGGAGTCTCAGAAGCGCCGGCCTCAGGCCCTGGGGCTCCCTCCGGCGCCCAGTGGCAGCACTTAGCTCCGCGCTGGTGAGAAGACGTCGAAGACTAGACTAGGTGCCGGACGCGGCTTTTTCATTTGCTTTCCGTAGTTGGCTTGTTCGTTCTCATTCGAAGTTTTGTTGAAGCTGTTACCATCTTTGACTTATGGTTCTTCGACTTTTCGCTCTCCTGCCTCGATTTCTCTTATGCAAGGCCTCGCGAGGGGGGCAGCCGAGCGCCCTCATGAGTGTTTTTATCCTAGTCATTCAAAGGTTTCGCGACCCGGGTCCGTTACATGAGCACCCCTCCAGTCCGTGCCCCACGGGCACCGCGACATGAACACAGGGCCTGAGTCGGTCGCCCCCCCCCCCATGGCTGGGGCCGGGAATTATCCACGCGCGAACACGTAGCCGGAAGGCACAATAACGGAAGCAAAGCGATGATTAACAGGAATAACCTAAACACGCCCCCTCGGGGCTCCACACAACTGTCTTTTTACGTAGGAAAAAGGAAAAGAAAGAGCAAATCAGGCACAGCTCGCTTCACACCGGCTTGCAGGGAAGACTCGAGCGGCCTCCGGGGCTCAGGCCGACTCCGTCTCGTGCTTCACCGAGGCGCGACGACGAGCAGACGCGCCACCACCTTCCAAGCAGGTGTGATGGCGTGGAGGCTGGTCGTGGCCACTGCAAGAAGAGTCGCCGCCTGAAGAAGAACCGGTGAAGCTTGAGGAACCCTGAGCGCCGCCAACCACGCGAGCGCTATCTTCTCCATCATTGCCGGGGCTGGGTCCCCGGCCGCGGTCGTCGTCCTCAGGGCAGCACCCTGCGCGGCGACCAACTTCCCCAAACACCCTCACGAAGAGGGTGGCATCTCCGTCGAACTTGAAGTGCAGGGTGCACCGACGGCTCAGGCCACGCGCACGGGCAAACGTTTGCCAACCGTGGGTCAAGGCCAGGCTCCCTGCTGCAGAGACCTCCAGTGAAGCCCATGAGGCCCGGCTGCAGCAGCCGTCTGCCTGAAGCCAGAGGCCGCCCGGGAGCTCGCCGAGGAGGAAGCGAGGAAGTTGAAGCCGGGTGCTAGCCGGCTCCGCTGACCACACGACAAACTCCGGCAGCACCTCTGCAGCGCGGAAGCGCGGCCTAGGGGGACGCGTGACAGAAGCGCGCCCCCCCGGCCGCGACTGTCCGCCCGTTACCATGCTAGAAATCATCTCCATGGCCGTGGGGAGCTGCCATGGTGGCCGCATGATGCTTGCGAGGGAGCCCACGGTCGTGCTTGGGCGGGGGAGAGGCAGGCTCAACCTGGCGAGCCTTCCCCTTCTCTGCAGCTGAGAACCTCCTCGGTGAGGCCATGAGGAAGAAGTGGAAGCAAGGGGGGATGAACCGGAAGGGCACGCACCGCTCCGTACTTATAGGCGGCAAAGGCCAACCATCGGCCTCCACGATCGCAGGTAATCATGACCCGCTTTGCATGCAGGGACTTGTCCAACCCGTGCAGTTGCCGAGGTGTTGTGGGGGAGTGCAGACGCCCACGTCCAATCAGCCGCCACATGGCGCCCAAGGCCGCAGCCTGTTAGGGCCCGCGGCGCTTCGCCCTTGCCCTTTCACATCCCTGCACGGCCAAGTACGGGTGCGCCTTAGGCCCGGGGGATACTGTCGGCGTTCTGGGAACGGGGGTCCCCAGACTTTCCTGCCAGTAGCCTGTGGCATGGCTCAAAGGGGGCCCAGCACGGCCCATCTTCATCAACACAAACTTAAGACCCTCGCGAGGGGCCAAGCCTCACGGGGCGAGCGACACGGAGCTTCCTCAGGCACGGCCTCATCAGGCTGGCTCGCGAGGAGGCGGAGAGATCAAGGTGGGGTACCTCACGAGGAGCCCGTGACGCAATCCATGACGATCAAGGGTGCCAGGCGGGCGCCAGCCCGCGCAGTGTCCTCCTTTCCTCTTTGGTGCAAAGGGAGCAAGCGCAGGCGAGAGCATCAACCAAAGGCACCCGTTTCGGTGCAACGAGACCAAGACCAGCCCAACGGCAGGGAAGAAGTCATTGTGGAGCCCAAGCAGGCGTCACCACCAGAGCCTTTGGCAGGCGAGGACCAACTTTAGTCAGGATAAGTGTACCAGATGTTCCCTTTCAAAATGGCCAATTGTTGGCGCCCTTCCCGCTCAATATTTGGGAAGAGGCCCAGGGCCTTTGCCTATAAATAAGACTAGCCACCCTCAGAGTAGAGAATCATTCAATCAATCACCCAGAGACAAGCTAGGATCAGATTGAGTAGGATCACACAGAGAGAGAGAAGGGTGACTGAACTCCTCCTAGCATTTCATCGCCCCAGCCAAGAACAGACCCTCGTGAGGCTGTTCTTCCTTGTACAGCTTATCATCATCAGCCCAAGAGGCAATCCTCACACCACACACTGGAGTAGGGTATTACACCACAACGGTGGCCCGAACCAGTATAAACTCTATGTCTCTTGTGCTGTTCTTTTCATAGCTTAGATCTTAGCGAGCCGGTGGGTCGCAGGCAGGTAGAAGGCGAGATCTCCGTGCGCACCCCAGTGTTCGAACCTCAAGGGTCTGCCGGAACCCGAAATCCTGCAGAAGTGAAACACATGCCGGCCAGTCAAGTGTCCTGAGCAGTAGTGCTGGGCTAGCAGGACTCCGGTGAACCGGGCTGTAGCGGACTACTATGGCTCAAGGAAGCACTAGACTACATTTCCCCATAAGAGAGGCTGCCAAGGATAAACAACTAGATTGTCGGATCCCACACATAACAAGCATTTCAATCATACACACAATATGCTCAATATGTGCAAATGCAACATGGCGTCAAAACATAACTCTACGACTCAAGTATTTATTCATTAGGCTCCGAAGAGCGAGATATTACAAACATGGGTCTGATGACCCAGCATTCAAGTCATACAAGCAACAAGCACATGCGGAAGCTTAACATGTCTGAGTACAGACATCTACAAATGAAAAAGGCTGAGAAGCCTGACTAAGTACCAGATCCTGCCGAGGGCACAAGATCGTAGCTGAGGTATCAAGCTAAACGTCGAAGTCCACGCAGAACTACTAGCGAGACTGACATCTCTCTGCAAAAACATAAAATAGGCAAACGTGAGTACAAATGTACCTAGCAAGACTTACATCAGAACTATCTACATATGCATCGGTATCAACAAAGGGGGTAGTGGAGTTTAACTGCAGCAAGCCAGCTTTGACTCGGTGGCTATCTGAACTATTTGCAAGTAAGCTGTTTTTGAGGTGGCGCACACGAGTCCACACATTCACTATATGAATACACCACTATGGATCCACTTCCATCTCCCCACGAGAAGGCCATCCATAGCACTCAAACTTATCTTGCGAGTTTTAGAGTATCCACTTTCACTTGTCTATGAACTGTTATAGGCAACCCAGAAGTCCTTTACCGCGGACACGGCTATTCGAATAGATCATTTATAACCCTGCCGGGGTGTACTTCTTCACGCACGCTCTCGCCACTTACCACCATGTACACGTCGTGTATCTCGGCAACCTTCAAGCAGAAGCCTGGCGAGGGATTCGGCCACGACCTTACTAACCACACAAGTCTCTAGTCTAGCTTTATCGCCTATTCGGGTTCCATCCGCGAGGAGATCCGGTCGGAGTTTCGCTCACTGTCGGATCACGGGTTCCGGCAGACCCTTAAGGTTTGAACTCTGGGGTGCGCGCGGAGATCGTGCCCTGTACCTCTCCGTCTCGGAAAGATCTAAACTACTGAAAGAACAGCACAAGAGACACAAGGTTTATACTAGTTCGGGCCACCATTGTGGTGTAATACCCTACTCTAGTTTGTGGTGTGGTGAATTGCCTCTTGGGCTGATGATAATGAACAATACAAGGAAGAACAGCCTCGCGAGGGTCTGCTCTTGGCTGGGGCGATGAACTGCTAGGAGGAGTTCAGCCGCCCTTCTCTCTCTCTCTCTTGCTTGGTTCTAGGCACCCAATTCCTCGATCGGATCAGCTCAGATCCGCCCAGGTCAGATCAGGTCAGATCCGATCAGCCCTATTCTGGGTGTGGCTAGTCCTATTTATAGGCAAAGGCCCTGGGCCTCTTCCCCAAATTTTGAGCGGGAAGGGCGCCAACAATTGGCCAATTTGAACGGGAACATCTGGTACACTTATCCTGACTAAAGTTGGTCTTCGCCTACCAAAGGCCCTGTGGTGACGCCTTCCTGGGCTCCATGGTGACCTCCTTCCCACCGTTGGACTGGTCTTGGTCTCGTTGCACCGAAATGGGTGCCTTTGCTTGATCCTCTCGCCTGCGCTTGCCCCCCTTGCACCAAAGAGGAAAGGGGTGGTACGTTGCGCGCTCTGGTACCCGCCTGGCACCCTTGGTCATCATGGCTTGCTTCATGGGCACCTCGTGAGGTACCCCGCCTTGATCTCTCCGCCTCCTCGCGTGCCAGCCTGCGGAGGCCGTGCTTGAGGAAGCGTCATGTTGTTCGCCTCGCGAGGCTGGGCCCCTCGCGAGGGTCTTGAGTCTTGTGTTGATGAAGATGGGCCACGCTGGGCCCCCATTTGAGCCACGCCGCAGGCCGCAGGTAGGCAAGTCTGGGGACCCCCGTTCCCAGAACGCCGACAGTAGTTCCCGGGCGCAAGGCACGCACAGACTTGGCCGTGCCGAGAGGCGAAAGGGCAAGGGCGAAGCGCCGCGGGCCCTAGCAGACTGCGGCCTTGGGCGCTGCATGGCAGTTGATTGGACGTGGGTGCTTTTGCGACTGCGCGAATTATTAAGGCCGTGGCACCCGCCCCGGTTTTGCTCTTCTCCCCCTTCGGCCGCTGCTCAGATCCCCTTTCTTGCGCTCCTCCCCTCTTCCTCCAAGCTTCCAGATCTGCTCCATCCGGTTGGCCTAGGCAGCTATGGTGCCTCGCCAGGCTCCGGCCGAAGCTTGGTTTTCGCCTGCATTGGACTCGCCCAACGTATCCGAGGCGAGCCTCGCCCAACTGCACCGGTTGGCGGCGGCGTAGGGCGTCGACGGGGCGCAGTTGTTCAAGGTCGGCTCCGCCACCCCTGAGGGCCGAGGGAGCACCTTCTATCCTTTCTTCGTAAGCTCCATTACTGCGGGCTTGGTGCCTCCTTTCTTTGAGTTCTTCTTCGCCGTCCTCCATCATTACAACTTGCAAGCCTTGCATCTCCACCCAGCCTCCATCCTTCTTCTGGCGATCTTTGCCTACTACTGCGAGGCTCATGTGGGGGTGCAGCCTTCAGTGGCCTTGCTGCGCCACTACTTCTACCTCTAGACTTCCAAAGGTTCCCTTCTGTGTGCGCGGGCTTCGTCGCGTGCGGCAGTGCCATGGCCATTTCGAATCCGGAGAAAAGGATCGAGGGCTTCCGGAGCAAGTGGGTTTTGGTAGACGCCGGGCGCATCCACCCTCGATTGGCCCTTCCCACGGAGCCACCCGTGAGCTCGAGCAACTGGTCCCGAGCGGAGCTCACGGATCCCCGCGCGAAGTCGATGCTGGCGATGATGGATGCCGACCTGAAGCCGGCCAGCATGGCAGCGGCGAAGCTGACCAGGGCGTCGCTGCTGAGGGGGTTCCTAGAGCACCAGCTAGCTCCGCTTCGTCAATACTCTCCCCCGTTGTGGAGGCCTCATCCGAGCCCGCAGCTGTGGGTGAGGACGATGTGGCTGCGGTTCTCCGATCCTTGGTCGGGGGCGAGGTGGCAAGGTTGGAGGGCGCACCCTCGCCCCTGCTCCTTCGCGACGATTGGGAGCAGGTGGTGGAGTCCATGCCTGTCTTCAACGGGGACGGGCCCGTGCCTGCGGTGGCCCCCGAGGAGCTCGTGAACGTGTCTTCTGGCGACTCCAGCGGAGGAGCGAGTGAAGAGGAGCGAGAGGGAGGTTTCGACTCCGAGGCAACTGGCGGAGAGTCTAGGGCCCCTCCGCTCCGGCGCAAGCCCCGTGCTCTCCGCCTTTCGCCGAGCGATGATGATGATGGCGACGTGCTGGGCAGCGGGAGCTCACCCCCGGTCCCGAAGAAGGGCAAGACCAGGTTGATTCCCCGCGGGTCCGCCCTGACTCCAGGGCGAACTGCTGACGCGCCTTCTGCTTCCGAGGTCGACCCTTCCAGCCGGCTCTCAGGCTTCAAGTTTGGCAGGAGGTTGCTGGAGCCTTCTGGCGACGACATGTAAGCTCTTGATCCTTGATCCTTGGTTTCTTGTTCCACCGACGAGGCTTGACGATTACTCCTCTTGAGTAGGCTGGCGCCCATGGCAAAGAAGCTGAAGGGAGCTCCTGAGGCCCCAACTACGGCGGCGCCTCCGCCTGCAGGGGAGGGAGACCATGACGCGCGGGCCTCTTCTTCTCACTCATCCTTGCGAGGTTTGGCTGATCTGGTTGGGGATGCAGCCCCCATGGCTCAAGAGATCTCCGTGGTGCCTTTGTCTGGTGCTGCCGCTACGGCTGGGGGGCGCAGCAGGCTCCGCCCCGGGACACTGCGGTCTCGCCACCGCTACCTTCTCCTCCCGTTCCACCGGACCACTGCTTTCACGACCCCTCCTGCTGCCTTGGAGTGCACCGATGTTTCTCCGCCTTCTTCTTCCATCCTGGAGCGTGCCGTTGCTGAACTGGACCGGCTGCGGCAGGATCTTCTAGGCGCCGACCCTCGCTTGGTGGTCGGGCGTCTGGAGCTAGCTTCGGGGTGGATTCGCTCGGATGCCTCGATTCGGGCGGCGCTGGTTCAGGCCTCAACAGCCTGCGACGGAGAGAGGGAGGCCACCCTCGAGGCGAAGGCTGCCCGAGATGCGGCTCTGGGGGAGGTGGTTGGAGTCCGCGGCCGCTGCAAGGAGCTGGAGGATGAGCTGCAAGGCCTGCGAGGCCAGCTTGCGGAAGAGGTCCGCCTTCGCCAAGAGCAGGAGAAGGAGGCGAAGGCGCACGAGGCGGCGCTTGAGGGCTGGGAGGCCAAGCTCGAAAGGCGCCGCGACCGCTTAGGCATGTTGAAGAAGGAGCTGGTGGCGACGAAGGCCAAGCTGGACGCCAAGGCCCGGGTCCTCGCCGAGGATCACGTGGCCTTCGCGGACATGGAGAGAAATGCCCGCGCTTCGCTAAAGACGCTCTACAAGAGCGGCCTGGATAGCCCTCTAGCCGGTGACGGGGATGGCCCCGCCAAGCTGCTTCCCTTCTTGGTGAAGGCTCTTGGAGATGTCGCCCTTGGCCTCGCCCCCACGGCTGAGGCCGAGGCGCGTGTCCTGTCTTCTGCCGCGCTGACGCCGGTCCTTGCCCACGTCTACCTTCGCGATCCCGGCACCGACCTCGACAGCCTGCTGGAGCCCGACTCTGCGCGTACCTCACCCAGCATAGCCTTTCGGAACTAAGGAGTGAGGGGCTACGGAGCCAGTTAGGCTCCTGAGTCGCGATGCTCAGGAGTCCCCCTTGACGCGCAAACAGCAGGTGACGAGATGAAATGTAGGCGGGGCTACCGTTCTACGTCTGCAGAGCCCGGCCCCGCGCGTACCTCACCCAGCATAGCCTTTCGGAACTAAGGAGTGAGGGGCTACGAGACCAGTTAGGCCCCTGAGTCGTGATGCTCAGGGGTCCCCCTTGACGCGCAAACGGCCTTCATACCTTGGCTCCGCTCGGGGAGAGACGCGCGATGAACCAGGCCCGAGGGGCCTGGCTGGGGCGTACGGCTGGGCCTGACCCAGTCGTAGCCCCCGTGCCCAGCCCCCTCGCGCAGCGCTCCCGGAGGGAGGCGTTGCAATGAGGCCGCCATCGAGCTCTGGGCCTCGAGGTTAACGCGTCTGGGGCCACCTCAGCTTGTTTATCACCAGCTGAGCATAGCGCTTCCGTGTGTGTGCTGGGCATAGCCTCTCCTCGGCGTTGTCGTCACCAACAGCGGAGCATGGTGCTTCCAGTGCGTGGGAGGGGCTCCCCCGGAGGAGCCCTCGGCGTGTCAGCCCCCCCCCGACACGCGGGCCGCAGTGGAGAGCTAGGTGAGGTGTATCTGGGCACCCATGAGCCAGCGCGGGACTCACGAGGCCCTACCTCTAGGCGGGTTGCGCCTGGCACTGGGTCTTATCTTGTGTTCCTGCAAGACAAGTTAGTTGGTGGCACTCTACGTCCTCGGGTCCCGGCCCTCGAGCTGGTCTCAGCCGTCGCTGGTATGCCAGGTCACGATGCCGTGAACATGACCAGAGGGTGAGGGCTGGAGAGCCGGTAAGAGCCCTGAGTCGCGATGCTCATGCACCCGCCCTTTAACGCGCAAGTGGTCACTCTACGTCCTCGGGTCCCGGCCCTCGAGCTGGTCTCAGCCGTCGCTGGTATGCCAGGTCGCGATGCCGTGGACATGACCAGAGGGTGAGGGCTGGAGAGCCGGTAAGAGCCCTGAGTCGCGATGCTCAGGCACCCCCCCCCTTTAACGTCCAAGTGAGCGGCATAGAGAAGAAGACACGCCATGAACAGGCGCCATGTAATCAGGCATGGTGAGCGAATGCATAATTGGAAATAAACGCAAGGAAGATACATGCCGCAGGGCCTGGCCCGAGCGACTTGGGGATGATGCAGCCCGAGGGGCGCCCCCAATAAAGCAAGCTAACGACAAGAAATAGAGAGGGATACACGCCGCAGGGACGGACCCACGCGGCCTGGGAATGATGCGGCCCTGAGAGGGCGATCCCAGTTGGAAATGAAACTCGAAGGATGTCACCTAGAGATGTCGCGGACGGAGTAGTGTTGGTGTAGCAGGCTCGGTGGGCTGCGGAAGCCGATCCTCACGAGCCCCCAAGCCCAGAGGCCTCGGGAGGCTCCGTAGGCGCCGGCGGCTCCTCTCGGACCATCTCCATCTCCGCCAGGGCTGCGGAACGTGTGGTCTCGTAAGCCTCCATGATGCCCCTCATGAGGCACTGGTAAGCGGCGGCCGCGTTCGGCAAGCCGTAAGGCGTACGAACATAGCCGTGGGGCGGACCTCCGCAGCGCCCCACTTGCAAGGGCCAGAGGCGCTCCAGAGAGGCGATTTGGTTGAGCCCCGGTATGTCGATGCAGACGCGCAGCCCACCATCCTTGCCTGGATGGGGAGCCACAGTGGGTAGGCGGCGGACGCCTCTCAGGACTCATGAATCCTGCATCTCCTGAACGGTCTTGCTGATGAACTCCTGTGGGTCTGGTCTTCCTTGCTTCACTCCTTCTTGAGGGAAACGTGCCTTGAAACACGCCTCCACATGGTGCCCAAGCGCCTCCCTCGAAACCCTGGCGAGGTCGGTGGCCCTCCAGGTGAGAGCCCCCAAGCCCTGCCTAAGGAGGGCACCGGGCACGCTTTCCTATGCGATGGAGGGAGGGTCCCACTGGGTAGGCGCGGGTCCTAAAGGGCCCGCCTCCTGAGGGGCTGGTGCAGACGATGTCTTCTTCTTCTTGGGGGTGGTCTCAGGAAGCCTCCTGCTTCCGCGATCTGGGTCTTCGAGTGACGCGGCCTGGAAGGCTCGCTCCAGGGAGCACACTGCATCCTTCTCCTCGCAGGGCACCGTGATGACTCCGCCGCTTCCCGGCATCTTGAGGACGTTGTAGCCATGGTGAGTTACGGCCATGAACTTGGCCAGCGCTGGGTACCCGAGGATGGCGTTGTACGGCAGGCGGATGTGGGCGACGTCGAAGTCGATGAGCTCGGTGCGGTAGTTGTTGCGTTCCCCGAAGGTGACAGGGAGGCAGACATGCCCAATCGGGATTGTGGAGCCGTCGGTGACTCCGGAGAAAGGCTTGGTTGGCTGGAGCTGGTCATAGGGCACTTGGAGATTGTCGAATGTTTCCACGGACAGGACGTTGAGCCCTGACCCACCGTCGACGAGGGTCTTGGTGACGAGGACGTTGCTGATGACGGGGGAGCAGAGCATCGGGAGGACTCCGGCTGTGGCCGCGCACTTGAGCTGGTCTGCTGAGCTGAACGTGATGGCGCAGGCCGACCACCAGAGGGGACGCGTTGCTTCGAGCTTGGGGAGGACTGCATTCACTTCACGGGCGAACTGTTTGAAGATACGTTGAGAGGCTGGGGCTTGAGCCCCGCCGAAGATGCAGGCGATTGCGTGTGGCTCCTGGAAGCCCCCAGGCCCCTCGTCTTGGTGACGGTCTTCATTCCTTCTTGGTTGAGGCGGCAGTGGCGGTAGGCCTGGGTTGCCATGAGGGCGATCCTCACGAGGCTGATCCCTCCAGTCCCCCTCGCGAGGCGGGTCACGCCAGCGATCCTCGCGAGGTTGGTCGCGCCATCCTTGACGCGGGCCACGATCTTCCCAGCGTCCTGGGTTCCTTCCTCCTCCTCGGCCGTAGCCCCGGTCAGCACGGTCAGGGCGACGGCCGACTCTTCCTTCTCGCACGGCGCGGAGTTCTTGGCATTCGTTGGTGTTGTGGGTGTGGAGGTCATGGTACACACAGTACCGGCTGCCCCTGGAGGATTCAAGCAGATCCTTGCCCCGCTTGGTGTCTGGCTCCGCCGCGAGCACGGCAGCCCCCTTGCGCTTCACGTCCTTGGCCTTGGGCTTCTTATCTTCTGGGTCTGCGGCGGGCAGCTCGAGGAGGGAGAGGCGCCCCTCCTCAGCCCTGGCGCACTTGGTCGCCAAGTTGAACAGCTCCAGGGAGGTGCAGAGGTCTTCATGCATGCCAACTCCTCCTTCATCTTGACTACGCGCACGCCATCGGAGAAGGCTGAAATGATGGCCTCCTCGGACACCCTCGGGATCTTGAGGCGCGCGCTGTTGAAGTGTTGGATGTACTTTTGCAGCGTCTCCCCAGGTTGCTGCTTGATGCGGCGCATATCGCTCACGGCGGGAGGCCGGTCGCGGGTACCTTGGAAGTTGGAGATGAAGCGTGTGCACATCTGTTCCCTGGAGGAGATCGTGCCTGGGGCCAGGTTTAGGAGCCAAGTGCGAGCACCTTCCTTCAGCGCCATGGGGAACCAGTTGGCCATGACCTTTTCGTCCCCGCTGGCAGCTTCGATTCCCAGCTCGTAGAGCTGGAGGAACTCTGTGGGGTCAGTCGTGCCATCGTAGCGAGGAGGCAGGTCCGGCTTGAACTTGCCGGGCCACGCGACGCTGCATAGCTTTGCGGTGTAGGCGCGGCAACCTGCGGTGACCGTGGGAGGTTTTGGTTGGGGGAGAGCTTGGCCTTGCGGGTCCCCTTGCGCTGCAGCTGGGAGCAGCGCGGGGTCTTGACGCGCTGGAGCCGGAGCGGGGTCTCCGCGAGCCGGAGCTGGGAGCGCTCGGGCGGCCTCTTGCGGTCGCGGGACTTCTTGGCAGCTCCGCTCCTGCTGGGCTGGCACCTGATGGAGCGGGTTCCGCTCAGGGGCTGCGCGCCTCGGGGCCATGGCGTCTTCTTGGAGGGGAGGCGGCTGGAACGCCCCTGGAGCTTCATTGCCCACGCGGGGCGGAGTGTGGCGCAGCGGTGCACACGGCACGGGAGAGCCCCCTGCGGCGCGGACGAGCTCGGCTACGCGGTCGAGCCACTCCTCGTAAACGTCGTCGACGGGGCGGTAGCGCAGGAGCTTGTTCGCCGCGATGAGCGCAGCTCGAGCCTCCAGTGGCGCGCGGAGCGCGTGGGTCGAAGAGCCAGCCGGGGTAAGCGACGGAGTAGCGGTGCGGCCGTCTCGCCGCACGGACGGTTGCTGAGAGGACGCCTGCTGCTCGTTCCCTGCCGGTCCGGTGGCGGCGTTGACGACGGGCGACGGGGAACGACGAGGACGCTCTCCGACGGGGGCCGTCTGTACGGCGCGGGAAGTGATGGCGGCCCGGCGCTCGGCGCGGGCCCGACGGGTGTCGGACATGGATGCGGCGGCTGGAGGAGAACGGAATGGCGGAAGACAGATTCCGGCGCACCCCTACCTGGCGCGCCAAATGTCGGATCACGGGTTCCGGCAGACCCTTAAGGTTCGAACTCTGGGATGCGCGTGGAGATCGTGCCCTCTACCTCTCCGTCTCGGAAAGATCTAAACTACTGAAAGAACAGCACAAGAGACACAAGGTTTATACTAGTTCGGGCCACCATTGTGGTGTAATACCATACTCTAGTTTGTGGTGTGGTGGATTGCCTCTTGGGCTGATGATAATGAACAATACAAGGAAGAACAGCCTCGCGAGGGTCTGCTCTTGGCTGGGGCGATGAACTGCTAGGAGGAGTTCAGCCGCCCTTCTCTCTCTCTCTCTTGCTTGGTTCTAGGCACCCAATTCCTCGATCGGATCAGCTTAGATCCGCCCAGGTCAGATCAGGTCAGATCCAATCAGCCCTACTCTGGGTGTGGCCAGTCCTATTTATAGGCAAAGGCCGTGGGCCTCTTCCCCAAATTTTGAGCGGGAAGGGCGCCAACAATTGGCCAATTTGAAGGGGAACATCTGGTACACTTATCCTGACTAAAGTTGGTCTTCGCCTGCCAAAGGCCCTGTGGTGACGCCTTCCTAGGCTCCATGGTGACCTCCTTCCCACCGTTGGACTGGTCTTGGTCTCGTTGCACCGAAATGGGTGTCGTTGCTTGATCCTCTCGCCTGCGCTTGCCCCCCTTGCACCAAAGAGGAAAGGGGTGGTACGCTGCGCGCCTGGTACCCGCCTGGCACCCTTGGTCGTCATGGCTTGCCTCATGGGCACCTTGTGAGGTACCCCGCCTTGATCTCTCCGCCTCCTCGCGAGCCAGCCTGCGGAGGCCGTGCTTGAGGAAGCGCCGTGTCGTTCGCCTTGCGAGGCTGGGCCCCTCGCGAGGTGAAAGTGCATTATATCGACTAGAGGGGGGTGAATAGGCGATTTTTATGAAATTCTTCACTGAGGAATTTGCCAGTGAGGAAATTCCTTAGCGAGGAACTGTTTGCAGCGGAATAAGTACTCAGATGTAAGCATAACAGATTACACACATAGTCAGCATGATGAAATGAATACTAGAACAGAGTACAAGAAGCGTAAACACAGGATAACAAGATGAAGACAAACAGACTGAAGAAATTGAACTGAGGAATTTGTGAAAGTCTTCAGTCAAAGTCTTCAAGCATAGATATGAACAACATGCAACATGAGAATGAGGAAATGAGTGAGTTGAGGAATTAGAACCGGTCGGTTGGTGAAGACAATGATTTGGTAAACCAGTTCAACTGCTTTGTCTCGCCAGTACGTCTGGTTGGAGCGGTGAGTATTTAAACTCGAGGACACACAGTCCGGACACCCGATCTCGAGCCGCAACTCAGACACCCATCCTCACCGTATTCTCCTTGAACTAAGACCATGCAGGCCTCGTCCAATCACTTGTGGTAAGTCTTGGTGACTTCCAAACCTTCACAGACTTGGTCACTCGGCGATCCACAATTCCTCTTGATGCTCTAGACCTTGACGCCTAACCGTCGGAAGAAGCCATGTCTTCAAAGGTAACAAGCGTCGGATCCACGCAGGATCAATTTCTTCAGTGATGCTCAATCACTTGGGGTTTTATGGGTTTGGTTTTGGGATTTTCCTCACTTGATGATTTTCGCTCAAAGTCCTCGGAGGATGGGTTGCTCTCAAATGACAAGTGTCGAGTTCTCTCGGAGCAGCCAACCAACTAGTGGTTGTAGGGGGCGGCTATTTATATTCTAGGGAGCAGCCCGACATGATAAGACATAAATGCCCTTCAATGATATGACCGTTAGGTGGATAAGATATTTTGGTCGGCCGGCGCGCAGCACAGCAACGGTCGGAAATTTGACTTTCAAAGTCCTTAGGGCTATCATGTTCCTCACTGTGTAGGCAATTCGCCTTTGCCGAATTCCTAACTCTCGATCGAGCAAAGTCATCGATGACCGTAAGAATCTGCGTCTCATCCATCAAGAATTTGGTGAACTGTATGAGATTTCCAATGGCTTCACTCGAAGGGATTGGTAGGTGTAGGATTTTGAGTTGAGCATCACATGGAAATTTTTCCTTAGTATTTCCTCGACCCCTTTAACGAAGACGGTGTTTCCTATGACTCAAGAAAGAGAAAAAGAAACTGCGAAAACAAAAGTCTTCACGCTTCATATTCCTCGAATGAATATCAAGTCTTCATGGTCACACCAATTTCTTCACTTGCAAAGTCTTGAAAGTCTTGAGAATATCAAAGTCTTGATCGAAGAACTTCATTTTAGGGTCGACTTTCTCTGTAAATATCAAACTCCTCATAGACTTATAGACCTGTGTACACTCACAAGCGATCGGTTATTTAACCTATAAGTCTTCAATACACCAAAATCACTAAGGGGCACTAGATGCACTTACAATCTCCCCCTTTTTGGTGATTGATGACAACATAGGTTAAGTTTTCAACGGGGATAAACATATGAAGTGTAAATACTGATATTGAGGAATTTGATTGCAAGATATAGAAGACCTCCCCCTGGATATGTGCATAATGAGGAATTTGCTTTTGAGGCAGTGCACATTTGAGGATTTGAATCATGGAGATCTCCCCCTATATCTTGTAATTCATACACGCATTTGATACATATACTATGAAGAATTTGAAATGCATGATGAAATATGGTGCTGATGAGATTCAAAGATGCATGCAATAGTATTAACTAGGAATGAGCATGCGAATATCACATCAAAAGTATCGAGCTCAAATATCACATGCGAGCATAGTGCTTCAAAAGCATCGAGTATAGCATATCGTAATCGAGCATCGAAGCACGATCAAAAGTATTAGAGCACGGTGCAAAGTCAGCACAATGCACGATCAAAAGTATCGAGGCACCATCGGATTTAAGATTACAACTCGATCCAATAAAAGTTTCTAAGAACGAGTTCTAACTTAATAAAACGCCCATAGTATAACCCGCTTGAAGACTAACTCAGATTTCTCCCTTTGTCATCAAATGACCAAAAGGATCAAACCGAGGACTAACGCTCAAGATATTCAAGTCGATGGAGGGCGCCAAAGATTGTCGGGTTGGTTGTTGAAGTAGGGCTCTGCCGCAGATGTCGCCCAAGTCTTCAAATTCATCGGTTTAGTAGCGATGAAGAATAAGAGCTGGCCACCAAATCAGAACTTTGACTCGCTTGAATTTCTTTGAGGTGGTGCGAGACCAGTCATAAGCTTCACGAAGACCCATAGTCTTCAATTCTTCCGCCGAATAAACATGATTCAGAACAGCCCAGGTGCGGTTGAGGGTTTCATGAAGGTAGTACTGGTTTTTCTTCACAGCATTATGCGTTGAGGTCATATTATGAAGAATTGCAGCAAATTGGCGCTTGACCCATTTCTGATTGCGATCAACTTTCTGATGAAGACTGAGGAGTAACTCACGATCAGTCATCACCCTGGGTGCAGTTGCTTGAGTCTGTTTCTTGGTTGAGGTATTTGCGGCAGTATCATGTGTTGCAGAATCGCCATTGGTGGAGTAAGATGCAGCCTTGCGGAACCGACCATCCAATGGACGAGTGCCTTCATCAATTACAGCGCTTGCCTTGCCCTTGTCATCGATGATGAAATTGGTCGCTTGAGGACTTCAATGGGCGGCAGGAAGCTGCCATGGTTCGAGTGTCACTTTGTAGTTCGGTGAAGATCTTGCCCTTATGAATCTCATGATCCAAGGCGATATGGCTTCAGCTCAAAAGGTGACATTGCAACATTGGCCGAGTCCTCATGAAGAAATCATGGAAGTTGACAGAACACCATGAATGATATTGAAGAGCAAGTTCTTCATGATGCCAACGACGCCTTCATCATTTGAGTCGTGGCCTTTGATTGGACTCATAGTCTTCATCAAGATTACATACGATCCGAGGCACATATAGCAAATCCTTGACGAGGAATTTGGTTCGAGGGCTTGGCCTAGCCGATGGCTTCATCAAGACTTGCATGAAGTGATCAGACGATTCACGATCATTGTACAAGCAACGAGCGATTCATGGGGAGGATCAAGAGGAAGGACACGAAGCAATTCGATTCTTTGGTGCCTTGTAGTGAGTATTCTCATCATCCAATCCGTAACCCATGAGTTGATGTCTTCAAAGATCTCCGTGATGTGCAGGTGGCATAGAACTGAAGAATGAGTTCTTCATTCCAGTCACATATGTTAGTGCAGAAATTCAGCAGCCCTGCATCGTGAAGAACACGGAGTACTGGCTCGAAGCACGGCAGTGATTCCATATCCACATGAGGAATATGCTCATGATCGAAGAACTTGTCCTTGTCGAATAGCACTGAGGAATAGAAATTTGCTTCTGTTGGAGTCCAGAAGCGTCTTTTCCTCATTCGAGCAGAGTCATAAGGATTGTAGGCAGTGAAGAACACATGCTCAGAAAAGAAATCTTCAGCCTTGAACTTTTGCTTGCTCGAAAACGGATTCTTTGGCTTGGGCAGAGGAATATCTGTTATTTGAAGCACAACCTCAGGAATCACGATTTCAGGTTCTTCAGGCTGAGGAATTTCTGGTTCCTCTCTTTGTGCAGTTTGAGGATCGCAGGTTTGTTCTTGGCGCTAGTGGCTGGAATCTCTTCGTTGACAGACAATGTGGGATGAGTTTCTTCAGAGCCCATTTGAACAGTAGTAGTCGGTGACTGAGGTACTTGTTGAAGCGGAGTGAAGAGAGGAGTATTGGGGTGCTGACTTTCCCAAAAGTCATCGTTCATTACAGGTGTAGTGCACCCAATATCCACATCTTCATCTTCTTTTTCAATTTCTCAACACCGCCTCTTCATTTGTGAACCGAGGCACGGTGAGGAAGCAACAGAGTTGAAGGAAAGCTTCCACTTCAATTTCTTCATCAAGCTGTTCAAGTAGCAACAGTTGATTTTCTTCATCGATCCGCTTGGGATCGTGTATTCTTCTCCAAAGGAACAATTTCCTTGATGACATGGAGGAAATGGGAATGGCATCAATAGGATTTTCAATAGAGCTGGTCATTGGCTTCAATTTCTTCGCAGCCGAGGAATTTGACGCAGTTGATGCCTTCCTTTTCTTCGATGCAGCTCGCTCTGCAGCCTTTGTCTTCTTCACTTCATAGGCAGAAGGAAGAATTGGAGTTGATGTTGGTGCAAGAGGAGCTGAGGATTTTGGTACAGTTTCTTTAGGAGTAACTGGTGCAGTTGCCCTATTTCCTTTAGATTCTTCAGGCGCACCACTAGTGGATGCCCTGGGAATTTCTTCAGCGGCTGGAATGGAGTCATCAGCCCTGGAACTTGTGTTCTCATCAGCACGCTGAAAGTCATCAGCAGTGCTGGCATGTTCATTAGCAGGCTGAGCAGTTTCTTCAGCCTGAGGATTTTCTTGTTGCGATGGAGCTGCAACAGTTGACATTCTCTTCGTCAGAGTGACGAATCTCACTTTGGCTCCTTGCGGTCAAGATTGTAAGCATCAAAATCCTTTTGAGTGCTTGATTTGATTGAGCTTTAAGAAGTTCTTCAGGAGACAAGTTGATGATGTTTTTCCTCAGAAGCTTCTCTTTTCTTGCTTTTGCTCTCTTCAATTCACGAGCCTTTTCAAATTTCCATTTCTCTTCAGCGATGAAATGGTTTAGCATGTGACTTTGACCAGGGGTCAGTGGCAGATCCGAAAGAGGAGTGTGTGGATCCTGATGCCACGGGTCAATGAAGTCTAGGATCTTCTTCGGATCCAAAAGCAGAGGCACACTTGTTCCTTTGGCTCTAGCGGCCTTGGTCAGTCTGTCTCTGATGATTTCTTCAAGTTCTTCATCAGATGCCTCATCATCAGAGGGGACGTTGAATGCAACCTGTTTCTTTTTCAGACTTGGCCGAGGACCGCGTCCAGCAGTTGCTTTTGTCTTCAGCAGAGTGGGACCTGTTGAGGACATTGGTGCAGCTGAGGAACTTGCTGAAACACCAGAAGCAATAGAGAATCCTTGAGTCCTTTGACAAGTGGAAAGATGCACAGGTGTTGAGGACTTGGAGGGAGTGCTGAGGATTTTGAATGAGCAGCAGAGATCGAGGAATTTGCCGTGAGGGCGGCCGAGGAACTGGGCCGTGAGGGCGCTGACGGTGAAGCACTTGGCTTGCGTGCAGGCTTCTTTGGCATTGATTTCCTCAGTTTGACCAAGGGCTCAGCAGCGGCAGCAGCAGCAGTATCCTCATTGAATTTCCTCACTGCCTCCTTGGCCTGTCTTGCCAATTTGGCTTGGCGCCGGGACCATTCTTCAGGAAAGTCCTCACCACATTTAACGCTGGTGGGATCAGCAACTTGGCCAGGTGCCAGAGGAGCTCTTGGGCATGGGGGATTCAGTGCGAATTTCCTCATGTACTTAGGAGTGACATAGCGGTATTCACGCCATTCTCGTGCCCATCTCCTTTCTATTCTCAGATCGCACTTTGCGCTGGTTCTTGGTTTCCTTGCCAAATTTGGATTCATCGGTGTGCGATAGTCTTTGTATATTTCCTCAGAATTTCAAAAGCAGATCATGACTTCGGTTTCTTTCCTCCTTTGCGGTCTCTTGCCTTCGCCATTTTCTTGGTGAGGAATTTGAACAATAGAGCACTCAAGAAGTATGCAGTTTTTCTTTGAGGAACGCTGCAAATGAGTTAAGTTGATGAGAACCTAGTGATTCAAAGAACGGACATGAGTACTGTGAACAGAGTGTAGGTGCGAGGAATTTGGAGAGGTCATATGTTCTCGTAAGATTTTTCAAAAGAAGCAAGTTTTGAGGAATTTGACCAGTTTGAGCCTTGAGGAATTTCACTAAGCGCTTGCCTTAGGTTCCGAGTTGTACAGATCGAAAATCCGCACAATTGAGGAATCTTGAAGAAATGAATGCTTAGAGAGATAAATCAAGAACATATAGTGTGTGAGGTGTTCATATGTGAAGATTTTGAAGAGTAAAAACACCTTTGAAGATTTTTAGAAAGATTTGAGAATCAACGTAAGTAATAAAAGTGACTTTTAATTACCCGAACTGAAGAACACGACGAACAGAGATGAACTGCAGAGAAGTTCGTCACGTTAGATCTTCCACGCCCTAACTTGGCAGAGGAAGATGACTACGGCGGCGGCAGAGTGAAGATTTCCGCGGCCGGCGTGAGTACGACGACGATGAGGTCGAGGCAGTGAAGCTTTTCCTCACCGGCGGCGATGGAGTAGCGGCGGCGCTAGGGTTTGAGGAGAGCTCGAGCGAGAGACAGCGATCGAGCGGAGTAAATGAAGTGAGGAGGGTAAAGGGGTATTTATAGCCACGGTGAGAAACTGTTCGCCCGAAGATTTTGGACGAACATGCCCCTGCCCTTTCTCCTTCACGCGACGTGTGTCACCCACATACTGTGCAGATGGGATCGTGTATGATCGTGGGTGATTAAAGTAATACATCGTGGGATGCGGAACGGTTTGAGCGGTAAAACCGGAAACTTGGATAAGATTTGTTAAAAAGTTTCGATTCGCAATTTCTTCACTGTCAAGGACCAAAGTGAAGACTTTGAACGAAGTTTCAATCAGAATGCACATGAAGAATTTGTGAATAGATTGGGTTGAGTATAGCATAGAGGGGAAGGGTCCGATCACATTCACTTAGCAGAAATCACAACTTGAAGAATTAGCAATAAGTGAATGCTGTTGAGGACATAAACTCATATATATATATATAGCCAATGAAGAACGACGGCGGAACTATCAAGATTTTGCAAAGTTGAAGAATTTGAAAAGCGAGGAATTTCAAAATGAGGAAAACTCAGATTGAAGATTTTCAACTTTTGTGGTGGCGTAGCCCACCAGATAAGAATGATGATTTCAGATACGCGTACAATTGTCGAGGGTTCTGAGAACCAAATTCTTCATTGATTTCTTCACACTTAGATTGTTATTCTTCATTGATTGAGGAACAACGTTTCTTCATGTGTTGCACATCTAAGTCATCAATTATGCATAAGGGTTAGGATGTGTGTCCTTTTCAAAGAACATTCAAGATTCTAAGATATTTAGCTCACACCGCAACTTGCTAAATCTCTTCTCATCCAAGGGCTTGGTGAAGATATCAGCCAGCTGTTCTTGATCTTCACATGCTCGATGGAGATATCGCCTTCAACACATGATCACGAAGAAAATGATGACGAATCTGGATGTGCTTAGTCTTCGAGTGCTGAACTGGGTTGTGAGCAATCTTGATGGCACTCTCGTTGTCGCAGAGGAGAGGCACATTCTTCACGCTGACGCCATAGTCCTTGAGGGTTTGCTTCATCCAAAGCAGCTTGAGCACAAGATGACCCAAAGCAGCAATATATTCAGCTTCAGAAGAGCGGTGATACGAGTTCTGTTTCTTCGAGGACCAATGACCAAAGATCGTCCGAGGAAATGACAAGTGCCGATGTTGACTTGCGGTCCACACGAACACCAAAGATAGTCGAGTCGAATATCCAATGAGATAAAAAGCGAGCCCTTGGGGTACCATAATCCTAGTGTTGATGTGTGAGCTAGATATCAAGAATATGCTTCTGACCTTATGGTGTGATTCCTTCGGTGCAGCTTGAAATCGGGCACACATGCAAACACTAAGCATTATATCCGCCTAGATGCACATAGGTACAATAAAGAACCAATCATGGAGCGGTATACCTTGTGATCAAGTCGATACCATTTTCATCAATGCATAGATGACCATTTGTGGGCATAGGAATTTTGACGCCTTTGCAATCTTGCATGCCAAATTTCCTCAAGACATCTTTGAGGTATTTCTCTGAGATATGAATATGCCATTGCGCTGTCGATTTAATTTGAAGACCTAAGAAGAATTTCAACTCTCCCATCATAGACATTTGATATTCTTCACTCATCATATAGGCAAATTCATCACTATATCGTTGGTTAGTACAGCCAAAGATAATATCATCAACATATATTTGGCACACAAACAGTTCACCATCATATGATTTAGTAAATAGAGTAGGATCGAGTGAACTGGTGTGAAGCCATTCTTCACGAAGAATTCCTTGATTGTATCATACCACGCCCGAGGGGCTTGCTTGAGGCCATAGAGAGCCTTATTTAGTCTCAAGACTTTGTCGATTCTTGGGATCTTCAAAACACGGGGTTGAGCAACATATACTTCTTCCTCAAGCTTACCATTGAGGAATGCACTTTTCACATCCATTTGATATAAGATGATATCATGATGGTTAGCATAGGCAAGTAAATGCGAATAGCTTCAAGTCTAGCAACAGTGCAAAAGTTTCATCAAATCAATTCCTTCAACCGTGTGTAGCCTTGAGCTACTAGTCGCGGCCTTATTCCTCACAACGAGGCCATTTTCATCTTGCTTGTTGCGGTAGATCCACTTTGTGCCGATGATATTATGCTTGCGAGGATCGGGCGATTGACCAATTCCGGACATTGTTCAACTCGGACCGATGTAATTCTTCTTGCATAGCCTGAATCCACTCCGGCCCGAAATGCTTCATCTACCTTAGTGGGCTCGAGATAGAGACAAAAGCATAGTGCCCACAAAAGTTAGATAAGTGTGAGGCTTTTGAGCGGGTAAGAGGACTCCGTGCGCTGATGTCATCGATGATCTTCTCCACTTGCACTTCTTTTGCAACGCTGTGGATGAGTGGGTTGTCACCGAGGATTTTGATCAGCATTTTCTTCAAAGACCAATTTCCTCATCACGTTCTTCAGTGCATCACTCGACGTTCTTCACTTAACAGGAATGAATTCTTCACAGATTCTTCAAGAGGAATGACATCCTCGCTGCTTTGAGCTTGATAGCATCCTCGGTGCTGGTTCATCTAACATGAAGGTAGGTGCTCTCTTTGCGAGCCATTAGTTTCATCGAACCGCACATCTACAAATGTCAACAATCTTGTGAAGAACAATGTTGAAGACTCAGAGGTGTGCGAGTCCTTTCAGAACCAAGCATAAAACCTTCATGTGCTTTGGTGCAAATTTAGAGTTGTGGTGAGGATCTCTAATCCAACATTTAGCATCAAGACTTTGAAATAACTCACATTGGGTTTCTTGTCGGTGAGGAGTTCATAGGCAGTTTTCTTGAAGAATTTGTGAAGATATACTCTGCTGATGATGTGGCAGCAAAGGTCAATTGCATCAATCCGTAAACGCCGAGGCGTTTTGTATTCATCAAGCATAGTGCGAGCCATCTCAACAAGAGTTCTGTTCTTGCGCCCACGACGCCATTCTCACGAGGAGTATAAGGAGCAGATAATTCATGAGTAATACCAAGTTCATCAAGATAGGCATCAAGACCAGAATTCTTGAACTCGGGCCCATTGTCACTTCGATATGCTTGATCTTCACACCAAAGTTGGTTGAAGCCCTCGAGGAAAATCATTTGAAGACTTTCGCACTTCATGTTTGTAAGTAACAATGTGTACCCATGTATATCGAGAATAATCATCAACAATGACAAAACCATATAGAGATGCATCATTAGTGACCGCTGAATAATGATTAGGTCCGAAGAGGTCCATGTGAAGCAATTCAATGGACAAGTAGTGGTCATGATAGTCTTATTTGGATGCTTGGCCTTGGTCATTTTTCCGCTTCACATGCTCCGCATAAGTGATCCTTGAGGAATTAGACATTCTCAATGCCAATGACATGCTTCTTCTTCGCAAGCGTGTTCAAATTCCTCATGCCTGCATGACCAAGTCGTCGATGCCATAGCCAGCCTTCTGAAGCTTTTGCAAGTAGACACATGGCTGGTTGTGGTCCTGTAGAGAAATCAACAATATACAGATCTCCTCTCCTAAAGCCTTCAAGACTTTGGAATTGTCGACTTCCATAATCACAACACATGCGATATTTGCCAAAGACAACAACAATATCAAGATTACAAAGCATTGAGATCGACATGAGATTGTATCCTAAGGACTCAACAAGCATGACTTTGTCCATGTGCATATCCTTAGAGATAGCAACCTTACCAAGACCCAATACGACTTTTGCCTTTGTCAACCAAATATGATATGCTTCAGAGGTGACGGTGATAAAGGAGCATCCATCAATAGATTCTTGTCACCGGTCATGTGATTTGTACATCCACTATCGAGGACCCATTCGGTGGTTTTGGGTTGATCATCCTGCAGATGAATTAGTGTAACTTACAATCTCATATGCTTCATCGCTGAAGAATATGATATCAAGTTCATCGATGAATTTCATCAAGCAAGAAACAGATATAGCAAGATGAGGACGTGTGAAATGAAAGTTCATTTCATCATGATTCGCTCAAGGCCCTTTCGAGCATTTTTGTCGTCCCAAAGAAATTCTTCAGACGTAAGAGCACGCCCGAGACCCGACCGCAGAAGAGATTAGTTCTTTTCTTCACCACCCACATCTGGAGGGGTGGCAAAGAGTTCATCATCCTGCGAGCACCATGTGAGAAAGGTGGCAAAGATGCCAAACCATTTCGCTTAGCATTGGAGGGGTTAGGGTAAGCATATGAATAAGCAGAGTAATTCTTCAAGGACTTATGAACATAATGGTTTGAAGAATAATGCACATATTCATAGCCCTTAGCTTTGCCATGCGAGACAGATTTGTTAGCATGATAATAATCATATGAGGACTTTGATCCAGTTGAGGAATTTGATCCTCGTGAAGAATTTGGTCCATATGAGGATTTGGATCCATATGAAGAATTTGGTCCATATGAAGAATTTGATCTGGAGTTCCTGTTCTTCACTGGTGGTGTCATAAGGACATTCACCTGAAGACTTTCAACACAGCTTTTGGGAACCCAGATTTTCTTCATAGGGGAACCGCTCTGCAGATTAGTGCCAACATATCTAGCAAATACTTCACCATTCGATTTTTGAACAGTTTATAGTTGAGTCAAATGACTCATCGGAAGAATGAGGAGATTCACATGTAAAGCCGATAAGTTAGATGGATCAGCTGGAGGTCCCTTTGCAAAGAACCCATGAGGTTTTGGGATACCGCTTCGGGTTTCCAATATGTTCCATCGGCATTCAGTTTCCTCTCAAAGGCAATACCCTCTTTCCTAGGGTTTCGTTGAGGATCTGCTTTTGAGCACATCACAAAGTGTCGATGCCCTTTGAGGCTTTTGTACATGCTCGTCATGTACAATTCCTTCAACCTGCATTGTCAGTGATACTAGCAAAGTCCTCGATGAGGAATTAGTGATAGCAGAGGCGATGAAGAATTTGTAACATTTGAAGCATTTGAACATTGGTGAAGAATTAGCGATTCACGCTCAATGCACTTTAAGCATGGAGGAACAAATTCTTCCCGAGAAGCGCTGATTTGTTGAGCTAGAAATGAATCGCGCCCTTCAAGATCTTCATAACATACTCTTAGCTTTTCAAGATCTGCCTTTCTTTGAATAGCTTCAAGAGAAAGCTTCTCATTGTCTTGCTTTTCTTGAAGAAATTCATAAGAAAGTTTCTCATGATCGATAAGAGAGAGTTATGATGACCTTGAAGGTTATCATACTTAGGCGTAAATCTCTCAAGATTTTCATCGGGGCTTTAGTGCGATCCATTTCTTCACCCAACATGTCATCACTTTTATCTAGCATGTTTTGAACCTTTTCAAGAGCCCGTTGTTGTTTCACAGCAATTTTAGCAAGTTTAGAGTAGCTAGGCTTAAGATCCTCATCAGATTCATTTTCACTAGAATCAGAGGAGTTGTATTTGAGTACCTTAGCTGCTTTTGCCATGAAGCAATAGGTGGGAGCGTAGCCATCATTATCTTCATTAGGCTTGTCGGTGGAACCAGTTTCTTCAGTGTTGAAGATGGACTTGCTTACGAAGGCAGTAGCGACGGCCAGACTCGCCACACCAGACTCAGATTCTTCAGATTCCTCCTCTTCATCATTCTCCTCAGATTCAGCTTCAGAGTCCATTTCCTTGCCAATGAATGCCCGAGCTTTCTTGGAGCTGCCCTTCTTGTGAGATGAAGACTTTGATGGTTTTGAAGACGAAGATTTTGATGATTTCTTCTTCTTCTTCATTTCATCAGAACTGTAGTCCTTGTATTTATTTTTCTTCATTTCCTTTTCCCATTGAGGACAATCTTGAATATAGTGACCAGGCTTCTTGCATTTATGGCAAAGTCTTCTCTTGTAGTCACTGGATGAAGAATCACTTCCCCTTGAGGGTTTTCCAAAGCGACCACGTCTTGTGAATTTCTGGAATTTCTTCACAAGGAGAGCTAGATCCTGGCTCAGTTCTTCAGGATCACCAAGGCTACTACCAGAATCCTCACATTCAGAGTCAGACACAACCTTGGCCTTCAGGGCACGTGGTTTGCCATAGTTCGAGCCATACAGATCTCTCTTTTCAGCAAGCTGGAACTCGTGAGTGTTAAGCCTGTAGGATCGAAAGTATGTCTAGAGGGGGGGTGATTAGACTACTTGACAATATAAAAATTCTGCCTTTTGACAAAGAACAGTTTTTGGCAGATTCACAATTATGATCAAGTCAAGCATCACCCTACACATGCAATTCTAGAGTATAGGCAGCGGAAAGTAAATTGCACATGTAGTAAAGAGAGGTGGAGAAGAGCAAACGCAATTTTGGAGACGCGGTGATTTTTCTCGTGGTTCCGATAGGTGGTGCTATCGCATTTCCACGCTGATGGAGACTTCAACCCACGGAGGGTAACGGCTGCGAGAGTCCACGGAGGGCTCCACCCATGAAGGGTCCACGAAGAAGCAACCTTGTCTATTCCATCATGGCCTACGCCCACGGAGGACTAGCCTTACTCGGGGTAGATCTTCACGAAGTAGGCGATCTCCTTGCCCTTACAAACTTCTTGGTTCAACTCCACATCTCGATGACGGAGGCTCAAGGCGACACCTAACCAATCTAGGAGGCACCACCCTCCAAAAGGTAATAGATGTTGTAGATGATGATGAACTCCTTGCTCTTGTGCTTCAAATGATAATCTCCCCAACACTCAACTCTCCTCACCGATTTGGCTGTGGTGGAAGAAAGGATTGAGTGGAAAGCAACTTGGGAAGGCTAGAGATCAAGCTTCATATGGTGGGAGTGGAGCAACTTGATCTCAACACAAGGGTAGGTAGTTCTCTTCTCGTAAATGTAAGGTAGGAGTGGTAGTTCTTTCGATGGCTCTCTCCACTAATGAAGAGGGGTGGAGGGGTATAAATAGCCTCCACACAAAATCCAACTGCTACACACATTTGAGCAATCTCGGTGGGACCGAAGTTGACAACTCGGTGAGACCGATAGTTCAAATAATGTGAACGTTGGGATTTTAGTGGGACCGAAAATACAATCTCGGTGAGTCCGATTCGTGCAATGACAAGAGCATGCCAATTTCGGTGGGACCGACTTCATCATCTCGGTGACACCGATTTGATGATGTAGGTTGCTTGGTAACTCATGTTTCGTGAGACCGAGTTCGTAATCGGAAAATCCGAGTTTGCTAGGGTTTGGCTTATGGCTGAGGTGGTTCATCTCGGTGTGACTGAAGTTTGGAATATCGGTGGGACCGAGATTACTTATGAGTGTATATGGCGGTGAAATTTCTTGATAGTTTAGGAGATGTATCACTAAGCACTTGAGCAACCAGATCATCATCATAACCTCATCCCTTTTAATAGTATTGGCTTTTCCTATGGACTCAATGTGATCTTGGATCACTAAACCAAAATGGAGTCTTGAGCTTTTGCCAATGCTTGCCTTAGCATTTTGGGGGTCCACTTCTTCAGTCCTTGCCATACCCATATCAATGAACTCTCTGAAATGATTCTCAAGTAACTATTAGTTCAATGATATATATGTTGTTATTAATTACCAAAACCACCCGGGATTAGTTGCACTTTCAATCTCCCCTTTTGGTAATTGATGACAACATATAGATCAAAGCTTCGACAAAGGATATAATCAATGAATAATATCGTCGCTTTGAGAAGTATGTGATAAGCAAGAGCTCCCCTAAATTTGTGCATTATTTAAGATTTGCGCTTGAATGCAAATGCACAATCGATTAGGATCATGGGTCACTCTTCCATGTCACATACATCTTGGTGGAGCGCACAAAATGATAAGAATGAACAAAGATGCACCCAATCACCAAGACATGAGTAAATGGTCATACAAGATATGAATGGCATATGATAAGCATTAAGCACACATTAAAGCATAGTACGACCAAGCACTCATTAAGGTAGAATCAAACGGAGTATCAAACACTTGAATGTCTTGAAAACCAAAAGTATCTCAAAGAAACCGCAAAAGAACGAAAGAGCAAAAGCGCAAAGACAACAACACTCTCTCTCTCTCAAGTCCTATGATCTATACAATTTTCCCCTTTGGCAACAAGTTACCAAAAGTTCAAAAAGCATAGAGCTAAGCATCACTTTGGGGACTCACGCTGGCGGCTCCGCTCGGGTTGATGTCGGAGTGGATATGACAAAGATCGGCGAAGACTTGGTGATGTCTGTCTTTGGAGGAGTGGTCACCGAGCTGGAGCTGTAGTAGGAGCAATCTTTGGAACTGTGGGAGGTGCAAGCTGTAGTCCCGTGTCATCCATCGAATAGCAGCTGATCGGGGTCCTTTGGGAACCGGAGCGATCTGTTGATGAGAATCTGGACTAAGTCATCCCGCAACTCACGATAAGCTCTTCCTTCTCTGCTTTGCTTCCTCAATGTCCGCCTCGAGCTTGTTGGCGGTTACTTGTACTTGATCGACTTCACATCCGAAAGCGTGGATCTTGTCTTCAACAATCCTCTCTAAGCTCTCCCGAGACTGTATAATGCTGGCAAAGCGTTGTTCAATCCTTTGAGTAGCTTCAAGAATTTGCTCTCTGAAACTCTTTGGTTTAGCTGCCGCTGCTGCTGCTTCCTTGTCAGCTTTGGCTTCGAGAAGGAGGCTGGGGTGCTTCCTCTTCCTCATCCTCTCATCGCTGCATCATCATGCACTAATCTCTTTCTCTTGGTGGTTTTTCACTTTGCTTGCAGCTGCCTCTCCCAAATTCAGCTTCTTAGCAACAGTTGATCGCTTGACTTTGTTTGGTGCCCTTCTTAGTTTGTTGACTTTGTTGCTCTTTGGCAACAACCTTCCTTTTGGGCTTTGAGGTCACTTCTTCCTCAACGACAAAATCTGTATCCTCATCATCTGAATTCCTCTTCTTTCTAGCTCTGGTGGCTGCAGGAGGCAAGCCACTTGGTGTACTCCTCTCACCATCATCGATGAGCTACTACGATCGGGACTAGTGCCCGCCTCGGGAATGTCTCTGCAATGGGTGTCTCGACCTGTTACGATCGGCCACGGCATCGACATGGTCGACAACCCGTGAATAGATAAGGTGTAGACAGGAAGAGTCATCACAAACTGCAGAAGTTTTGCAAAAAAATGAGTTCAAATTCTAGTATTAAGTTTTCACAGAAGACATTTCGGTCGATCGAGTTTAAGGTTCGTGAATCCGAAGTGTTAAACAGAGCTTGGCACACCACTTTCGGTTAGACGAAGTGGGTTTCGTCCGCCGAAAACACTAGGGTTTCACAGAATCATTTCGCCACACCGATTTTGCACAACTCGGTTGGACCGAAGGTGCAAAGGTAATGGCCATAGGCCAAATCGGTCATACCAAAAATATTAAATCGGTCTCACCGAGATGTGTTCTTGCAGAAACCTAACCCTAAAACTTTTACTCAATCTAGTTCAAACGAACTAATCTGGTGTACAGGAGGATTTCAATCGTGGCAAGATACTAGGCAATCCAAACGTGCATTGAATCGGAGATGGGAGCACGAGTGGGATCAAAACTCACCCTAACTTGGTGGAGTTTTTCTACGGCGGCAACGGCTCGGAGGAGATGTCCGTTGACGGCGACGGAGACCTGCGGCGAGGGCGCACAGGCGATGACGGCGACGATCCGGAGACCAAGGCGACGGCAGCAAGGGGTGTGGGGGCGAAACGTTTGAAGGAGGAATCAACGCGCGCGGCCCTTGGAATATATATACCCTTCATTGTCGGTGGGACCGGTTGTAAAACTCGGTGGCACCGAGATGGATAACGCTAGGCGTTATGCACTTCGTCACGCCGAAAATCACAACTCCGTTTCACCGAGATGAAAACCTAGATCGTCTAAATGCTTTCGGTTCGACCGAGTTTGAGTGAGTTGGTCCGACCAAATCAATTAGAAGGTTTTGGAAATTAGCCCTTGACGGATCGGTGGCTCGAAAGTGCTCCTCACCCGAGGGTCGAAAATGACTTGTTCAAAATTTGTGATGTAAGCATGAATAGAATTTGAGACAAGAAAGCATAGATAGCTAGGGGTATTTAGGCATTCTTGTCCATCCATTTGGTCGAAAACTCAAAACGACCAAAACAACAAATGGATGTCCTCGAATGGATAAAATCATGCATCCAACATGCTCACACAATAAGATAGCAAATGAAATATGTGTCAAACATGCACAACAAAACTCTAGCCACTAACACACAATTTGTCGATGACTAGGTCATCTTTATATGAGTATATTGACTTAGGAGCCAAATGAGAACATTTGATCATAGGTCATACTCATCGCTTAAGCACAAGTGGGGTTACCACTTTTACATAAAGCATTGATGTGTTCACATCATTTGAAGATGCTTTTGCTCAATTTTTAGAGCAAAGCTCCCCTAGATGTGAGAACCCCTTTAAAGGGTCAAACTAACCTTGGGTTGTCGAGAAGACTTCATGTAGATGTTGAAGATGTGGATGCTCAATGTTGATGGAGATCATCAAGAGTTGGGAGCTATCCTTTGATTCGGGCACTTTCAATACCTACATGGGTTAGTCCCACAAGGAACAAACAAGGATATCCATGGACATAGATTGAAGTTCACAATAGATGATGTCCATGAAAGCAATGATTACCTTGTCCCTTGACTTACCAACACGAGGGTTTGTGACTCCATGAACTAGTGCACGATGTGGAAGTTGATTGCACAAGTTTTTGCCAAAATGAATGTGAGTGAAGTATGTTGGCGGAGTCACCCTCAAGAACTTTCTAGTTCTTCTTCTTCGGGATCCACATCATCTTGACGGGAATCCTTGGGGTTGTAGTTGAGCTTGAAGAAGTAGAACTTGACGTTTCCTTGGGAACCCACTTGACCATGGCTTGAGGTGCTTCAACAAATGCATCAATCTCCTCTTGAAGCTTGTCCTTGCCTTTTAGCTTGTGGTCATGTGGTGGAAGGTCATCTTGAGCTTGTTCCACATTGGAAGAAGTAGGATCATACTTCTCCTTTTGAGGAACAAACTGTGGAGTAGGATATTGACCTTCTTCCCACTCAACACCTTCGGCGTTAAACTTTCGCTCAAAACCAATTCCTTGATTCTTCCGGTGCCTTCCTTGCTTGCGAATAATTTCCTCAAAGTTCTTGCTTCCGACAAGGCTCTTTTAGACACCTTTCTCTATGATCCCTTTCAATAAACTATTTTCTTGCTCAAGTGTAACTTGGCTTGAAACATTGTTAGTGGAATCAAAAGAACTACTAGAAGCAACAATATTGGATTTAGCATGGTTATTGTTACTACTAGAGAAAGAATTTTTCTTATGCTTGTCATGCTTAGTCTTAATGGGTGGCAAGAAATTAGACAAGAGAAGTCGTTTGGCAAGATATGAAGAACTCTTCTTTCAAGATCGCCATTGATTGCTTTTAGAAACTCATGTTCTTGCTCTAGAGTGAGCTTCTCGAAGCGTAGCTTCTCATGAGATCTTAGGAGCTCTCTATGATCTTCTTGAGTTGTTTCATGAGCTAACTTAAGAGTGTTTAGTTCTTTAGTTAGATGCTCAATCTCCTTCATAGCATTGTCATTCGACTCTTCTCGACTATAAAGACTACTAGCATGTTCATCGTTAATAGGCTCACTGGATTTATCAAGCAAGAGCTCATCTTCACCAAGCAAGTCATCCTCATCACTATTGAAGTCAATGAATTCAGGGTGTGATACCTTGGGGCCTTTAGCCATGAAGCATCTTCCATTCCCTCATTTGGTGAATCAAATAAGTCGAGGAGTTGGAGTTGGAGGATACGAGAGCAAGACCGCAACACCTTCATCTTGATCTGTAGTCGAGTTGGAGTGATAGCTTCCTTCGGATTGATTGGCGGAGTCGAGCGGAGACCCATTCACCTACATGAGCTTGATGTTTTCTTCTTGTGTAGCTCCTTGATGACTTGTCTTTCCTCTCCGAATCCTTGCTTCTCCGAGAGGGTCTTCGCTCATAACGATCATCTCTACTCCTTCTCTCTTTCCGAGGTGACTCATCTCTTGAGCTTCTTCTTCTTGGAGATCCTTCTCTTCTCTTGTGGGGAGCCGACACTCATTTGAGTAGTGTCCGGTCTTCCACAATTGTAGCAGATTCGATCACGACTAGAAGATCTCTTTTCATCATATGATCTAGACTTTGAGCTTCTCTCTTTGCCTCTATTCTTGTAGAATTTGTTGAAGTTCTTGACCATTAGGCTTATCTCTTCATTGGAAACTAACTTGTCACTTGAGGTTGTGGGAGCATCACTTGTAGCTTTGTAAGCACCACTTGACTTGTTGTGAAGCTCTTCCTTATCCTTAAGTGTCATCTCATGAGCAACAATTCTTCCAATGACTTGGTTGGCTTGAGATTCTTGTAGTTTGGCATCATTTGGATCAAAGTGCACACGGTGTCATACTTTCCATCCAAAGCTCTGAGAATCTTCTTGATGATGAATCGGTCGGTCATTTCTTCGCTTCCTAAGCCGGCAATCTCATTTGTGATGAGAGCAAGCCTAGAGTACATTTCAGCGACTCCTTCACCATCCTTCATCTTGAACTTGTCAAGTTGACCTTGAAGAATATCTAGCTTTGATTCCTTCACGGACTCGGTACCTTCGTGCATTTCAACCAAAGTATCCCAAATCTATTTTGCATTCTCAAGACGGCTGATTTTGTTGAACTCCTCGGGACACAAGGCATTGAAGAGAATGTCACAAGCTTGAGCATTGTTTTGCAACATCCGCAATTCTTCCGCTAGAAGCCGCGATCCGAACTCTTCCTTCCTTGAAGAATTCACCTTGCATACCAACACAAATAATGCCCCATGCGGCTGGGTTATGACCAAGAATATGCATTTTCATTTTATGCTTCCAACTAGCAAAATCTGTACCATCAATGTAAGGACCTCTTCAAAAATTACCCTCACTAGACGCCATACTCTCCTAGGTTGTGAAACCAAGATTATGGAGTCCAATGTAATGGAAACCAATACAATGGAGATCAAAGCTCTGATACCACTTGTAGGATCGAAAGTATGTCTAGAGGGGGGGTGATTAGACTACTTGACAATATAAAAATTCTACCTTTTGACAAAGAACAGTTTTTGGCAGATTCACAATTATGATCAAGTCAAGCATCACCCTACACATGCAATTCTAGAGTATAGGCAGCGGAAAGTAAATTGCACATGTAGTAAAGAGAGGTGGAGAAGAGCAAACGCAATTTTGGAGACGCGGTGATTTTTCTCGTGGTTCCGATAGGTGGAGCTATCGTACTTCCATGTTGATGGAGACTTCAACCCACGGAGGGTAACAGCTGCGAGAGTCCACGGAGGGCTCCACCCACGAAGGGTCCACGAAGAAGCAACCTTGTCTATTCCATCATGGCCTACGCCCACGGAGGACTAGCCTTACTCGGGGTAGATCTTCACGAAGTAGGCGATCTCCTTGCCCTTACAAACTTCTTGGTTCAACTCCACATCTCGATGACGGAGGCTCCCAAGCGACACCTAACCAATCTAGGAGGCACCACCTCCAAAAGGTAATAGATGTTGTAGATGATGATGAACTCCTTGCTCTTGTGCTTCAAATGATAATCTCCCCAACACTCAACTCTCCTCACTGATTTGGCTGTGGTGGAAGAAAGGATTGAGTGGAAAGCAACTTGGGAAGGCTAGAGATCAAGCTTCATATGGTGGGAGTGGAGCAACTTGATCTCAACACAAGGGTAGGTAGTTCTCTTCTCGAAATGTAAGGTAGGAGTGGTAGTTCTTTCGATGGCTCTCTCCACTAATGAAGAGGGGTGGAGGGTATAAATAGCCTCCACACAAAATCCAACCGCTACACACATTTGAGCAATCTCGGTGGGACCGAAGTTGACAACTCGGTGAGACCGATAGTTCAAATAATGTGAACGTTGGGATTTTCGGTGGGACCGAAAATACAATCTCGGTGAGTCCGATTCGTGCAATGACAAGAGCATGCCAATTTCGGTGGGACCGACTTCATCATCTCGGTGACACCGATTTGATGACGTATTCTGAAGCTTGGCAACTCATGTTCCGTGAGACCGAGTTCGAATCGGAAAATCCGAGTTTGCTAGGGTTTGGCTTATGGCTGAGGTGGTTCATCTCGGTGTGACTGAAGTTTGGAATATCGGTGGGACCGAGATTACTTATGAGTGTATATGGCGGTGAAAGTTCTTGATAGTTTAGGAGATGTATCACTAAGCACTTGAGCAACCAGATCATCATCATAACCTCATCCCCTTTAATAGTATTGGCTTTTCCTATGGAATCAATGTGATCTTGGATCACTAAACCAAAAATGGAGTCTTGAGCTTTTGCCAATGCTTGCCTTAGCATTTTGGGGGTCCACTTCTTGATCCTTGCCATACCCATATCAATCGAACTCTCTGAAATGATTCTCAAGTAACTATTAGTTCAATGATATATATGTTGTTATTAATTACCAAAACCACCCGGGGATTAGTTGCACTTTCAAAGCCTTTCGAGGATATCAGCAGGATCAAGTGACTTGTAGTCAGCACGCTCTTGTATCATCAGTCCCAGAGTATCAAATGAGGAATCAAGCGATCTTAACAGTTTCTTCACTACTTCATGGTCAGTGATGTCAGTGGCACCGAGGGCTTGAAGCTCATTTGAGATGTCAGTGAGGCGATCGAAGGTTTGTTGAACATTTTCGTTGTCGAGCCTTTTGAAGCGGTTGAAGAGATTCCGAAGAACATCGACTCGAGAGTCACGCTGAGTTGATACTCCTTCATTTACTTTGGACAGCCTATCCCAGATAAGCTTGGCAGTTTCCAAAGCACTCACTCTTCCATACTGTCCTTTGCTCAGATGGCCACAGATGATATTCTTCGCTTGAGAGTCGAGTTGGTTGAATCTCTTCACATCAGTAGCGGTCAGTGTTTCAAAGGATGGGACACCATTTTCCACAACATACCGTAGATCATTATCAATTGCCTCAAGATGCATCCGCATCTTGTTCTTCCAGTAGGGGTAGTCTGTTCCATCAAAGGTAGGACACCCAGCCGAGACCTTGATCATACCTGCGGTCGACATAACTAGAATTCCAGGTGGTTAAACCAAAATCACACAGAACAAGGGAGTACCTTGCTCTGATACAAATTGAAAGTGCGTTATATCGACTAGAGGGGGGGGTGAATAGGCGATTTTTATGAAATTCTTCACTGAGGAATTTGCGGTGGAAATTCCTTAGTGAGGAACTGTTTGCGCTGAATAAGTACTCGGATGTAAGCATAACAGATTACACACATAGTCAAGATGATGAAATGAATACTAGAACAGAGTACGTGAAGCGTAAACACACGGATAACAAGATGAAGACAAACAGATCAAGAAATTGGCGAGGAATTTGTGAAAGTCTTGACCAAAGTCTTCAAGCACGATATGAACAACATGCAACATGTAATGAGGAAATGAGTGAGTTGAGGAATTGGAACCAGTCGGTTGGTGAAGACAATGATTTGGTAAACCAGTTCCAACTCTGCTGTCTCGCTTATACGTCTGGTTGAGCGGCCGAGTATTTAAACTCGAGGACACACAGCCTCGACACCCGACCTCGAGCCGCAACTCAGACACCGATCCTCACCGTATTCTCCTTGAAATAAGACCACGCAGGCCTCGCCCAATCACTCGTGGTAAGTCTTCAGTGACTTCCAAACCTTCACAGACTTGGTCACTCGGCGATCCACAATTCCTCTTGATGTTTCTAGACCTTGACGCCTAACCGTCTGGAAGAAGCACAGTCTTCAAAGGTAACAAGCGCCGGATCCACGCAGATCAATTTCTTGATGATGCTCAATCACTTGGGGTTTTGTGGGTTTGGTTTTGGGATTTTCCTCACTTGATGATTTTCGCCAAAGTCCCTGAGGATGGGTTGCTCTCAAATGACAAGTGTCGAGTTCTCTCGAGCAGCCAACCAACTAGTGGTTGTAGGGGCGGCTATTTATAGCCTAGGAGCAGCCCGACATGATAAGACATAAATGCCCTTCAATGATATGACCGTTAGGTGGATAAGATATTTTGGTCATGGCCTTGCCAAAGACAAAGAACGGTTGGAAATTTGACTTTCAAAGTCCTCGGCTATCATGTTCCTCATCGTAGGCAATTCGTGATGGCGAATTCCTAACTCTCGCCAGAAGAAGTCATCAATGACTGTAAGACTGCGTCTCATCCATCAAGAATTTGACTGAATCGTATGAGATTTCCAATGGCTTCACTCAAGGGATTGGTAGGTGTAGGATTTTGAGTTGAGCATCACATGGAAATTTTTCCTTAGTATTTCCTCGACCCCTTTAACAAAGACGGTGTTTCCTATGACTCAAGAAAGAGAAAAAGAAACTGCGAAAACAAAAGTCTTCACGCTTCATATTCCTCGAATGAATATCAAGTCTTCATGGTCACACCAATTTCTTCACTTTCAAAGTCTTCAGAATATCAAAGTCTTCAGTCGAAGAACTTCATTTTTAGGGGTCGACTTTCTCTGTAAATATCAAACTCCTCATAGACTTATAGACCTGTGTACACTCACAAACGCATCAGTTACTTAACCTATAAGTCTTCAATACACCAAAATCACTAAGGGGTACTAGATGCACTTACACGAGGGTCTTGAGTCTTGTGTTGATGAAGATGGGCCACGCTGGGCCCCCATTTGAGCCACGCCACAGGCCGCAAGCCGGCAAGTCTGGGGACCCCCGTTCCCAGAACGCCGACACTCACAGCCCCAAACGATGTGTGCAGGGTTCCCGAGACACCAAACGGGCGCCCGGTACACCATGCCACGTGCCTACTGCAACACAGCCCACCCCTCGGTCAACACAAGACGCCCCCAAAGATACTACAAACACTTAAACTACTTGCAACTCCTGGACAGAGGACAAGGGTGATTAATAAGCCGAGAGAGTCAATTAAGGATCCCAATGTGTGGTAGTAGCTGTTCATGGATCACAAACACAGAACTCAGTTCCTGAGGTCGGTGTCAATGAGACAACCCACCATGTCCTCCTACATGGCCTCTCACCGCTACCTTTACCAAATCTACTTCACACACTTAGCTCTCAACAGTAGGACATGTTTACACACCTCCGATGCATCCCCGAGGAATCAGACCCGACTCAACTCTAGGCAGTAGCAGGCATGACAAACAAGCATGAATGAGTAGGCACATCAGGGCTCAAACAACTCCTACTCATGCTAGTGGGTTTCATCTATTTACTGTGGCAATGACAGGTCATGTAGAGGAAAGGGGTTCAACTACTGTAGCATGTAACAATGAGTCGTTGTTGTCCTAATGCAGTAAAAGAGAGCAGAAGCGAGAGAGTGGGATTGTATCAGAATGAACAAGGGGGTTTTGCTTGCCTGGCACTTCTGAAGATAGTATAGTTCTTCATCGGTGTCATCGATCTCATCGTTGAAACCACGTCTATCGAGAGGGGACAAATACCGGCAAACACAGAAAGAACACAATCAATGCAATGCACAATATGATGCATGATCATGACATGGTAAAATGAGTGTGTTGGGCTAATGCAACTACAACCAGATGGGTTTGAGCTATTTTGAACCAAAGATTCAAAGTTCAAACTCATTTGTGATCTTAAATAGTGCTTTGTCATGTTTTGCACTAAACAGCAGGTTAACTTGTTTAAACATGCATGAAACCAGTACAGATGGATAGATTGGATTTTTCTGATAATTTTCCATATATAAATTATTTCATTGGAGTTACGGTTGATTTTCTATGATTTTTAGAAGTTTTGGCTATTTTCTGGAATTTCCTGAATTATATTAAATCCAGAAAATTATTAACTTCGTCAGCAGGACATCGATGTGACGTCAGCAAGTCAACAGGGGCGGCCCAGGTCAAACTCACCGATGGGTCCCGCGTGTTAGTAGGTAAACTAAACTAGCTAGGTTTAGTTAACTCTAATCTAGGTTAGTTAGCAAGGCGGCCCCACCTGTCATTGAGCCAGGGGAGGTCAAACCCCTGGTCAGCGGGGTCAAAGCCGCCGGACTTGGTCCACGGCTCGATGCCAGCGACGACAGACACAGCGGAGGGCGTCGGGTTTTGCCGTCCGGTGACCAAACAAGCGGCAGAGAGGCTCTACGCGTAGCTGGCGCTCTTCCGCATCCGGCGGGACCAGAGTCAGCGGCTGGGGTGGCTGGAAACATTGGCGGGACCTCAACGGCGGCGGCCGAAGCTCGGGCGCCGACCGACTCGATGCTACGGTGCACTAGGGGAGGAACTGGTGGGTTCTACGTGCTCCTGGGAAAGTACTGAACATGGGGACACGCTCAGGCGCGAGCTATGGCGTCACTAGCCGCGGTGGCGCCATGGCTGGCGTTAGTGAGGTCTCGGGCTTGACGGAAGCAACACCCAGAGGGGGCAAACAAGCACGGGGAGAGAGGGGTTCGGCGTAGTGGCTCACTAGGGTTGTAGGGGGCGTCGAAGTGGGCTCGGGGAAGCACGGACGGCGTCATGGCGTTGCCGGCGATCTCGGCGACCGGAGGGAGAAGAAGGCGATGCAGGCGGCGATGCAGAGCGGCCGAGCTCACGTGACTCATCGAGGAGGAAGAGGGCGTCGTGGCGGAGCTTCTTGGCGCGTCGGCGGGGCATGGGGTGGCCGGTGGCCGCGGCAGCAGCAAGCGGCGGCGACGGGCTCGCTCGGCTTCGGGAGAGGGAGCGAGAGAGGCGAGGCAGGGAGAGAGGGCAGCAGTCGAGGGGGTCCAGGGGTCTGCGTGGCGATGCCAGAGTCGTCTAGAGCGTCGAGGGGAGAAGCAGGCAGGGTGGAGGTGGCGCTGCGCGCGTTGGGCACACGCCCTCTGCCTACTGGCAGAGGTGGAAGAAGACCTCGGCGCCCCTAGTGGGCTAGGCCACCAGCTGGGCCAGCCTGGTGGGCTGCCAGGTAGGTCCTGGTGAGTGGCCCAGTGGCACTCTCTCTCTCTCTCTCTCTCTCTCACTCTCTCTCTCTCTCTCTTACTTAATTGTTTCTGTTTTCTATTTTGTTTCTCTGTTTTGAATTAGTAAAAATACTAATTCATTTTTTAAAATCCTGAAAATAATTGTGGGCACTTTTGAAAATATTTCCAACAGCCCTCAAATGCTTTCAAGATTATTTGGACATATAAAATGTTTTATAGAATTTAAATGTCCAAATTCAAATACTTATGATTTAATTCAAAAATCCAGAATGTCCTAGAAAAGTGTGCATCATTTTTTTGCCAGGGGTTTTAGCCCAGTCCAGAAATGATGAACATTTTGTGAAGGGTATTTTGGGTTCATTGAAACCAATTTTAGTAAACCCTAGTTGGTTTCAGGGGGTGCTAGGGGGTTCTGTCATCCCCATTTCAAATTTCAAACAAATATAGACATGATGCATGGATGCTTATGAAACTTATTGCAATCAAATTCTAGGGCTGTGACAACTCACCCCCACTAAACAAGAATCTCGTCCCGAGATTCAAGACGTGAGGTAAGAAGACAGAGGGGCACGACACCAACACAATCTTCACAATCCAGGTTGCTCCTCATAAGGTTGTTGATTCATTGCGTCACCTTGATCTCGACGTCTTGCTTTGAGAACTACATCCAACACGACAACAAGTAGAAAGGAGAATTTTTAGAAGAATCGATCTTCCTAAGGTTCGAGGAGCTTAGGACCATCTTAATGGTCACAAGGTCAATTCACGGAATGAGACATAGAAACACCTCTGGAGATGAGAGGCAAACATGCATCAGGAGAGACGGAAGAAACAATTGGACGAGGGTTTCAAGGTAGCGAGGAAAAATTGCCATGATTCCATAATGGGGCACCTTGGGGGAGGTGACTCGTAGAGTTATTCCCTTAAATGGCAAAAAGAATTACTTTTGATATCTAGATCATTGAAACTCTCTATACCAGCCTAAGGCAATTCTCAAACGATCGTCTAGGAGAGTTCGAAGGAATGACATACTCAGTTTGGAAAGGAAGCTAGAGTTATCAGACAACTCAGCATACGGAAGGCACATTCCAATGGATACCGAGGATATAACCTAGTGTCTGAGCATGCTCTCAAGAACTTGAGCATTTCCATATTCATCAAGGTATTATCAACATCCGTGCAGATGCAAAGGAAGACAACACTTTCTCACATTTCACCTTAGCGAGGCCAAGGGAACAAAATCTGGATGATCGACCGAGAGACACTTAGCACTCCGCTTCTAATGTTCTCCTGGATGTGCTAGCGTAACCCATTTATAGATATGGTTTAGTATCTAGAACATCAACTAAAAAGTCGGACTTCGGGAGCACAAGAATCCATAAGGAATAACTATGGAAATAAATCCTACGAAATCCTTATGGGGAGGTGGCCAACTTTCTCAATCAAGATACTACAATAATAGGCCTTCCGGCTAGGTGTGTTGGCCACGACATCCACGTTACCGGGTTACCGAGAGACCAATATTATAACTCTTGGGACACGTTCCAACCATCATATCTGCCTGAGATTCAGATCTGGTTGGTGTCAGGATATTCCAGACTCCTTAAATCTAGAAAGAAAAGTGAAAGTTTGCAACACAAATCGACGAGATGACGTTGCGAGATTCTCGGGGGAATGAACTACGGTAGTAAGCTCCAAAATATGAGATGGTTCTGCTGCAAACCCGTGAACACGTTATCCTAGACAAGCATGGTCACCTGGTGGTCTTACAACGAAAAACTACCGAGTTCGGGGGGAACCACTAACGAGGATATCGAAGTCCTTGCGTAAGTCTAGCTCTTAAGAAGAAACTTCTTCTCCTTGAACAAACCAATCAGTGGCTTGGTGTGCTAGGAACACATATGGAGTGGAGGTAATTAATCTACCAAACCATAGAATACTTCGCACGTATGCATGACTGATTTGGGATGATTCCAAGGGAAACAAAACAAACCTTTCTCAAATTCATGGCGACAACTTACACCTAGTGCACGTGAACTTGGAGAAAGTCACTTCTTTCATCCAAGCATAAGCTTCATGAACGGAACACGAAGGCATTGCTTACAAGGTTTTCAACACTAGGTTGATGTTCAACATGAATCATGGGGGAGACAAAATGCTGCTGATGGGCTCAACAGCAACTCATCAGAATTTCCATATCACTGGACTTCCACCATCATGTGAACACGGTGATAGCATTGGTCAGACCAAAGGATGTAATGGTGTATGCTCGAGGTATCAACCACAAGTAAGACAACATTATGAACATCGTTGGTTCTGATTTGACTTGGCAATAGCCCATACTCAAGTCAAAATTTTGACAAGGCAATAGATCCAACAACTAATCACGAGGACCAAACGATGGAGATATCATCTTTCTTCAACACACACACACAAGGGTATCCCTTAGTGATGAACTAAGTCGGACAAGCTTTCATCTTCCAACTCTCCAAGTTGTTGTTTAGCTTAACCAACTGGCTCAGGGGTATCCAACACAGATTCTTGGAGAATGGGTGGTTTAGAGGAAAACCAACTTGATCACGAGCTCAACATAACAGTCAGGGGACAACCTGGTAATACTTCCGAGAAGATCTTCGGAAAATCATGAACCACCGATATGTTACTAAGATCGAGAACAGTCTTGCCTTTCAAGGCAGGATGACATGATCAAAAGAGCGAGGGTTTGGCAAAATCCTAACTCATCGATCGAAGAGTGCACCAGAAATAAGGACTAGGTTGCACGATCAATCTTAGAATGATGATTCAGTAACCATCAAGCTAAGAATGAGAATATTGTCCATTTACTACCAAGCAACGAGTTGCTCGGGGTATTGATTTCACACATCACAATTCACTTGTCGGCATTCCGGTTACAACAACACGAGGACCGAGGAATGAATGATGATGGTGAGAAGTATCACTACGTCAAGAATTCATAAGAGAAGGTGCAATTCTCATGACGTTCCTGACATAAAGTGGGTAATACTTCAGGGTAGAATAGAACAAAAGCTGGGTTGCATTTTGATCTGCGGGATACAACTACTTTGACCCAATCCTAGATATGGATGAGGTACTGGAGTTTGTTTCTCCTAGTCATTCTGGAACAGAATGGCTTGACGGACCACAAGAATAATAGGCATCGATGAACACAAATGCACACATACTCTTGGCTATGAACTGATAGAAGATGGTCGGGATACAACTGAAGAGGAACAACTCGAGGAACATATAATTTTCTCAGTTGTGGATGCATAGATTAGTATGTCGAGGAAAGCTCAACATTTCTTCCGAACAACCCATGCAGAAAGGTAGGACTGGCAGATTCACAATGCAGAATGGAGAACTCATCAAGAGCACTCTGGTTGTGATCTTTTGGTTCAATAGAACTTCTGCCGTAAGCGGTTCGTAGTGTTTGGAAGAAGGAACTACCACGGACCTCGAGGACTAATGCAAAGGTTACTAATATCGTAAAGGAACTAGCAAACACTAACAACATGAAGTAGGGTGAATCTCGGGTTCAAAAACCCAGGAGTAGAATACCTACTACTAAATGGCATCACGGGATGTTTTCAAGAATAATGGCCAGAACTATCACACTAGGAATATAAAAGCATTACTAGATTACTTGGTGGTTCTCTAGGATGCCTAGGTTCATAATACTAGCTCCAACACATATGTCAAGGCAATGGAGTACCTCAAGATACCGTTAGTGTGCTTAATCTGGCCCAAAGGGATGCGGAAATAGAGGGAAAGGATGTTGCAAATGCATCAGATTGTTTGGAAACCTAGGATGACTCGGACAGCATAACGGCTGTAAAAGCTCAAAAAGATTTGACACATCATGCAAAATGGTGGCATAACGACTCAACATCACAATATCAAGGTTCCGAGACCAACTGTTAACACATGGGAGTACTAAAAACTGAAACGAGACTTGAATCCATCAATCATATAAGTCTACAGAATAGTAACACGTGATCCTGATAGAAGATGAGAAAGCCTAGTTCTTAATCCCCGCAGAAAAGGAGAGGGTGACTCAGATCAGAAGGCATAAGGTATAAGGAGTAAAAAGAGCCTTACGTTCCCTTCCACAATCAATTCCCTTATATAACTAAAGCATTTCTAGACTCGACTTCGACCGATTTGGCTTGATAATCCTACAGGCAGTCAGGCTCTGATACCAAAGCTGTCAGGACCTCGATTTCAAGTCACATTGATCTAGCTAGTAACACCTCATATCACTTTGCAGCCTCACGCACGGTATTCCCACGGGTGTTGCGTTACCATGGCCCGGGACCGTTTGCACCTTTTGGCTCACGTATATGATAGTGTCGCTAGCATCCATATGACAGAGAACCCGGGCCGACATGACTAGTCGTGAACCCAAAGCGGCACTAACCCATGGAGACAGGCATACATGAATCAACTTCGAGCATGTCGGTCAGCAGCGTGCGAATCCGGGCTGTAGCACTAAGTTAACAGACTCGTAACCTGGCTGTAGCAAAGCTAGGCAGACTCGGATGTCACCGCGTGACATTTCCCTGAAGGGACAGACACAAGAACAAAGTGAAACACATGCCGGCCAGTCAAGTGTCTAGTAGTGCTGGGCTAGCAGGACTCCGGTGAACCGGGCTGTAGCGGACTACTATGGCTCAAGGAAGCACTAGACTACATTTCCCCATAAGAGAGGCTGCCAAGGATAAACAACTAGATTGTCGGATCCCACACATACCAAGCATTTCAATCATACACACAATATGCTCAATATGTCCAAATACAACATGGCATCACAACATAACTCTACGACTCAAGTATTTATTAATTAGGCTCCAAAGAGCAAGATATTACAAACATGGGTCTGATGACCCAGCATTCAAGTCATACAAGCAACAAGCACATGCGAAAGCTTAACATGTCTGAGTACAGACATCTACAAATGAAAAAAGCTGAGAAGCCTGACTAACTACCAGATCCTGCCGAGGGCACAAGATCGTAGCTGAGGTATCAAGCTAAACATCGAAGTCCATGCGGAACTATTAGCGATACTGATGTCTCTCTACAAAAACATAAAATAGGCAAACGTGAGTACAAATGTACCCAAAGAAGACTTACATCGTAACTATCACGATGCATCGGTATCAACAAAGGGGTAGTGGAGTTTAACTGCAGCAAGCCAGCTTTGACTCGGTGGCTATCCTGAACTACGACTGCAAGTAACTCTTTTGAGGTGGCGCACACGAGTCCACACATTCACCATATCAATACACCACTATGGATCCACTTCCTTCTCCCCACGAGAAGGCCATCCATAGCACTCACACTTATCTTGCGAGTTTTAGAGTATCCACTTTCACTTGTCTATGAACTGTTATAGGCAACCCAGAAGTCCTTTACCGCGGACACGGCTATTCAAATAGATCATTTATAACCCTGCAGGGGTGTACTTCTTCACACACGCTCTCGCCACTTACCACCATGTACACGTCGTGTATCTCGGCAACCATCAAGCGGAAGCCTGGCAAGGGAGTCGGCCACGACCTGACTAACCACACAAGTCTCTAGTCTAGGTTTATCGCCTATTCGAGTTCCATCCGCGAGCAGATCCGGCCAGAGTTTCGCTCACAGCCCCAAACGATGTGTGCAGGGTTCCCGAGACACCAAACGGGCGCCCAGTACACCGTGCCACGTGCCTACCGCAACACAATCCACCCCTCGGTCAGCGCTGCGCACGGCCCCCAGCATACTACAAACACCAGAAACTACTTGCAACTCCTGGACAGAGGACAAGGGTGGTTAATAAGCCGAGAGAGTCAATTAAGGATCCCAATGTGTGGTAGTAGCTGTTCATGGATCACAAACACAGAACTCAGTTCCTGAGGTCGGTGTCAATGAGACAACCCACCATGTACCCCTACATGGCCTCTCACGCTACCTTTACCAAATCGAGTTCACACACTTAGCTCTCAACAGTAGGACATGTTTACACACCTCCGATGCATCCCCGATGAATCAGACCCGACTCAACTCTAGGCAGTAGCAGGCATGACAAACAAGCATGAATGAGTAGGCACATTAGGGCTAAAAAAACTCCTACTCATGCTAGTGGGTTTCATCTATTTACTGTGGCAATGACAGGTCATGCAGAGGAAAGGGGTTCAACTACCGCAGCATGTAACAATTGAGTCGTTGTTGTCCTAATGCAGTAAAAGAGCAGAAGCGAGAGAGTGGGATTGTATCGGAATGAACAAGGGGGTTTTGCTTGCCTGGCCCTTCTGAAGATAGTATAGTTCTTTATCGGTGTCATCGATCTCATCGTCGAAACCACGTCTATCGAGAGGGGACAAATACCGACAAACACAGAAAGAACACAATCAATGCAATGCACAATATGATGCATGATCATGACATGGTAAAATGAGTGTGTTGGGCTAATGCAACTACAACCAGATGGGTTTGAGCTATTTTGAACCAAAGATTCAAAGCTCAAACTCATTTGTGATCTTAAATAGTGCTTTATCATGTTTTGAACTAAACAGAAGGTTAACTTATTTAAACATGCATGAAACTAGTACATATGGATAGATTGGATTTTTTTTGATAATTTTTCATATATAAATTATTCCATTTGGAGTTACGGTTGATTTTCTATGATTTTTAGAAGTTTTGGCTATTTTCTGGAATTTCCTGAATTATATTAAATCCAGAAAATTATTAACTACGTCAGCATGACATCGGTGTGACGTCAGCAAGTCAACACGGGCGGCCCAGGTCAAACTGACCAGTGGGTCCCACGTGTCAGTAGCTAAACTAAACTAGCTAGGTTTAGTTCACTCTAATCTAGGTTAGTTAGCAGGGCAGCCCCACCTGTCATTGAGCCAGGGGAGGTCAAACCCCTGGTCAGCGGGGTCAAAGCCGCCGGACTTGGTCCAAGGCTCGACACCGGCGACGACAGACACGGCGGAGGGCGTCGGGTTTTGCCATCCGGTGACCAAACAAGCGGCAGAGAGGCTCTACGCGTAGCTGGCGCTCTTCCGCATCCAACGGGACCGGAGTCAGCGGCTGGGGTGGCCGGAAACGGTGGCGGCGACCTCAACGGCGGCGGCCGAAGCTTGGGCGCCGACCGACTCGATGCTACGGTGCACTAGGGGAGGAACTGGTGGGTGCTACGTGCTCATGGGGAAGTACTGAACACAGGGACACGCTCAGGCGCGAGCTAGGGCGTCAGTAGCCGCGGTGGCGCCATGGCCGGCGGTAGTGAGGTCTCGGGCTTGACACAAGCAACAGCCAAAGGGGGCAAACGAGCACGGGGAGAGAGGGGTTCGGCGTAGTGACTCACTGCGGTTGTAGGGGGCGTCAAAGTGGGCTCGGGGAAGCACGGACGGTGTCATGGCATTGCCGGTGATCTCGGCGACCGGAGGGAGAAGAAGGCGATGCAGGCGGCGATGCAGAGCGGCCGAGCTCACGTGACTCATCGGGGAGGAAGAGGGCGTCGTGGCGGAGCTTCTTGGCGCGTCGGCGGGGCATGGGGTGGTCGGTGGCCGCGGCAGCAGCAAGCGATGGTGACGGGCTTGCTCGGCTTCGGGAGAGGGAGCGAGAGAGGCGAGGCAGGGAGAGAGGGGAGTGGTCGAGGGGGGTCCAGGTGTTTGCGTGGCGATGCCAGAGTCGTCCAGAGCGTCGAGGGGAGAAGCAGGCAAGGTGGAGGTGGCGCTGCGCGCGTCGGGCACACGCCCTCTTCCTACTGGCAAAGGTGGAAGAAGACCTCGGCGCCCCTAGTGGGCTAGGCCACCAGCTGGGCCAGCCACGTGGGCTGCCAGGTAGGTCCAGGTGAGTGGCCCAGTGGCATTCGCTCTCTCTCTCTCTCTCTCTCTCTTACTTAATTGTTTCTATTTTCTATTTTTTTCTCTGTTTTGAATTAGTAAAAATACTAATTCATTTTGTAAATCCTGAAAATAATTGTCGGCACTTTTGAAAATATTTCCAACAACCCTCAAATGCTTTCAAGATTATTTGGACATTTAAAATATTTTATAGAATTTAAATGTCCAAATTCAAATACTTATGATTTAATTCAAAAATCCAGAATTTCGTAGAAAAGTGTGCACCATTTCTTTGCCAGGGGTTTTAGCCCAATCCAGAAATGATGAACATTTTGTGAAGGGCATTTTGGGTTCATTGAAACCAATTTTAGTAAACCCTAGTTGGTTTCAGGGGGGGTGCTGGGGGTTCTGTCATCCCCATTTAAAATTTCAAACAAATATAGACATGATGCATGGATGCTTATGAAACTTATTGCAATCAAATTCTAGGGATGTGACAAAAAGGAAGCATCTCCATGGGCCATCAAATAGAGGATTTCATTAGGTTTTATTTTGACTTCATTCCTAGCCTCAAGAAGATTGGTCTCCCTCAATCACGGTATGAGGGGAGACTGACTAGAAAAGGCATGCTAGGAGGGGACTCAATAATATGTAGGGACTGGAATTCTTGGTCTCAAGCACACTACACAGTTCTACATAACTCTACCTTGGTGACCCCGTATGTCGATGAACACAAGAACATTCTACGCTCCAAACACCCGGAGCAGTGTGACGACTGGATTACATGTGAACACATCAGGACTTTCGGCAGTTGGTTGGAAACACGTCTCAGAGGTGACAACACTGTTTCTGATGAGCTGTACTCGTTGTCTAGGGGACCATCTTTGACTGTATTGACTTAGAAAGGATACGAGATAAATGGGAATACATTTTACATGATCGCCCAAGACCAAACTAGCACCAACCAAAACAGCAGTATCCGCTTTGATGCAGTAACCAAGAGGGGAAAGGACACATATTATGGTTACATAGTGGACATATGGGAACTTGACTACGGACATGATTTTAAGGTCCCTTTGTTTATGTGCAAATGGGTCAATCTGTCAGGAGGTAGGGTACAGGTAGACCCACAGTACCGAATGACAACAGTGGATCTGAACAATCTTGGGTACACAGACGAACCGTCCTAGCCAATGATGTGGCGCAGGTTTTCTATGTGAAGGACATGTCTACCAAACCGAGAAAAAGAAAAGATAAGGAAGCGAATACATCATACGATGAGCCAAAACGCCACATAGTTCTTTCAGGAAAAAGAGACATCATGGGATTGGAGGGCAAGACAAACATGTCTGAAGATTACGAAAAGTTCCATGAAATTCCTCCCTTCAAAGTCAAGGCTGACCCAAGCACCCTGTTAAGCGATGAAGAATATCCATGGTTACGGCGCAATAAGCAAAGGACACCAGCGAAGAAAAACTAAAGACTTTCTCTCCACAACTATTATGATGGTGCCTTTGATCTAGAATATCACTGCAGTTACATGTGAAGAAATAAAATGCCTTTTGTAACGGACGAGTTTCCGTATGAAACCCTGATACTTTGAAACATATTGTCCGTTTTGTACACGAAGTGCATCCAGTTTTTGCCATAACCCTCTCAACTTTTTAGCACATGCTATGTGGGTGAAATGATGATACCATGCTAATTTTCAACCATTTCAGAGTTCATTTGTAGTGCTTTTCAATTTCAGGGTCATATAGCTCAAAAAATCAGTAAATGCATGAAAAATAACAAATGAAGTCAGAAAGGGTTGAAAATTGATGATGTGTCTTTGAATGGTGCATTTTCAACACACAAAAAGTCTAGAGTTCAAAAAATGAAATCCCTTTGTAACAAACGAGTTTTCTATGAAACCCTGATACTTCGAAAGAGATTATCCATTTTGTACACGAAGTGCATCCAGTTTTTGCCGTAACCCTCTCAACTTTCTAGCACATGCTATGTGGGTGAAATGATGATACATGCCAACTTTCAACCTTTTCAGAGTTCATTTGTAGTGTTTTTCAATTTCAGGGTCATATAGCTCAAAATAATTCAGTAAATGCATGAAAAATAACAAATGAATTCAGAAAGGGTTGAAAATTGATGATGTGTCTCTGAATGCTGCACTTTGAACACACACATAAAGTCTGGAGTTCAAAAAAATGAAATCCCTTCGTAACAGATGAGTTTTCGTTCGAAACCCTGATACTTCGAAAGAGATTGCCCGTTTTGTACACGAAGTGCATCCAGTTTTTGCCGTAACCATGGATCAACTAAAACAAAACTATAATATTCTTCAATAACAAAAGAATCAACTTAAAAGCTTTTATAAAACTCTAATAGCAAAAGGAATCAACTAAAAGGCTTTTATAAACCTGTAGTTTTTTTAAACTAAAATTATATAAAATTTATGCAACCAAAATTATCAAAGTATTTTCTGTTCAAAACATTAATGGCAAAAATAATTGTCATAAAGAGTTTTTTTTGTTAGAAACTTTAATAGCAAACTAAAATAACAAATTCTGTTTTTGATTAAAATAGACATTTAAAATAACCTAAAAATTACCAAATTAAATATAATGATAAAACATAGTAATATTAAGTAGCAGGAAAAATAATCACTCAAAAATCTATTTTTATAGTAAAGTTATTCACAAACTAGTGATTCACACAAATTTAAAAAAATTCAAATTTAAACTATTCAAATTTGAAACTAATGGCATTAACAAAAAGTTTATAATTTTTGTGTCCTAAAAGCAAAAAAGAAAAACTGTAAGTAGAAACAAAAAAATATAGCAAAAAACAAAACAAAAAATGGAAAAAAAATAAAAAAATGCCACCTACTGGGCCACCACGGCCTGAATACGACTAGAAACCCAACTATCCTGTTGGGCCAGGATTCAGGCCCGCAGAAGGCCCAGTAGGCCCACAGGGTGATTGACTAGTTTAGGCCAGCAGGCCTGCAGTTGAGAGGAGCTCGAAGTGGCTGGCGCAGCGGTGCTTATAAACCACAACGAGCCCCTTTCAACTAGCAAGGTGGGACTAAAGTTTTGGCCGTGGCAGCAGCACCCACCTTTCGATCCGGTTTGTGCCACCAACCGGGACCAATACCTAGCTTTGATCCCGGTTGGTGGCACAAACTGGGACGAATACCCACCTTTGGTCCCGGTTCATGCCACAAACCGGGACCAAAGGTCTCTGCTTCCCGCCCTTTGGGCTACTGAAAAGAGACCTTTAGTCCCGGTTGGTGGCACGAACCGGGACCAAAGCTGTGTATTCGTCTCGGTTTGTGCCACGAACCAGGACCAAAGCCTTTGCTATATAAGAAACACTTAGCAAAAATTCAGAATTTCATCGCCAATTGCCCTCGACGACGCCGACCTCCTCGACGCCACCAGGTTGTCCCGATGCCGCCGTCGTCGCCCATGCTTCCGAGCCCACGCCCACGCTATCCGCCGCCCCCGAGCCCACACTGTCGCCGTCCGCCACCCCCTAGCGTGCCCGGCCTCGCCCCTACGCCATGACCCGCCCCCATCATCGCCATCATCGCCGGCCACGCCCCTGCCCCGGCCCGCGCCCCCCATCGTCGCCGACGCCCTCACCGCCCGCCGCCGCCCACGCCGCCCCGATCGAGCAGCAGCCGCCTGCTCTATTCAAAGTTTTTTCATATAATGTGTATTATTTTTTTGTTCATAGCATTTTTTTTCATATATATAATTTATATTTGTATGTGGTTGCTATATGATGAACGGATGTGGCTATGTATGTATGGATATAATGTTCATAGCATTTTTTTGTTTATATATGTTTTTTTCATATATGTATTAATTTTTTATTTAGGTTGTTAGTAGATATTGATTTTAGGTTAGTGCATTTTAGGTTAGTTGATTTAGTTCATTTTTAGGTTAGTTGGACTATTAGTGCATTTTACGTTAGTAGATTTTAGGTTAGTGGAGAGGAAAAAGAAGAAAAGAGGAAGAAGGAAGAAGAAGAAAAAGAAGGAGAGGGAAAAAGGAAAATAAGAAGAGGAAGAAGGAGGATAAGAAGAGGAGAGGAAGAAGAGGAGAAAAAAAAGAGGAAGAAGAAGAAAAAAAGAGGACAAGAAGAAGAAAAAAAAGAGGACAAGAAGAAGGAATAGAGGAGAAGAAGAAAAAATAGAATAATATTATTCTATTTTTCCTTCTTCTCCTCTATTCCTTCTTCTTCTCCTCTTTTTTTTCTTCTTTTTTTCTTCTTCTCCTCTATTCCTTCTTCTTCTCCTCTTTTTTTCTTTTTCTTCCTCTTCTTATTTTTTACTGGGTATGTCGTTGTTGATATACCCCCTCCTGATAACTTCGACATGAGGGGGAGTTCGATATACCCCCTCCCTGATAACATTTTTTTCCATGTATGTATGTCGTCATTGTCGATATACCCCCTCCCTGATAACTTTGACATGAGGGGGTCGATATAAACCCTCCCCGATAACTTCGACATGAGGGGGGTCGATATACCCCCTCCCCAATAAGATTGTTTTCCATGTCTGTATCGCCAAGCGTTCGAGGGTCGTCGAGGTGTCGAGGGTCGAGGGTCACCGAGGGGTCGAGGGTCGCCGAAGGTTTGAGGGTCGAGGGTCGTCGAGGGGTCGAGGGTCGAGGATCGCCGAGGGGTCGAAAGGTTGCCTTCTATCAAAGTACTGAAGAAATCCATTGCTTCATCATTTGCCAGAAGTAACCATGGCATGATGGTACAAAGTTCTCCAAAGTTATTTTGGAACGGAGTACCGGATAGGATAATTCGCCTTTTGGTACGAATTTCAGCAAAGGCCTTCCAAATAGCGATATTCGGAAGGCTCTTGCTGAACTTTGTACCAAAAAGCGAATTATCCTATCTGGGACTCCATTCCAAAATAACTTTGGAGAGCTTCGTTCCATCATGCGCCTGTTACTTTCGCCTAATGATGAAGCTATGATTTTCTTGAATCCTTTGACACTAGATAAATGCGACATATAGAAGGGTAGATGAGATCAGGAAAAATAGGGACCATTTTCTGCACATCCAGAATGGCACCATTTTGTTGAATCCCTTGTCGGTCCGGATGTCAGGACCCCGATTCCAAGTCACATCGATCTAGCCGGTAACACCTCATATCACTTTGCGGCCTCACGCACGGTATTCCCACGGTTGTCGCCTTACCATGGCCCGGGACCGTTTGCGCCTTTTGGCTCACGTATATGATAGTGTCGCTAGCATCCATATGACAGAGAACCCGGGCCGACATGACTAGTCGTGAACCCAAAGTGGCACTAACTTATAGGGACAGGCATACATGAATCAACATCGAGCATGTCGGTCAGCAGCGTGCGAATCCGGGCTGTAGCACTAGGCTAACAGGACTCCGGGATCCCGGGCTGTAGCAGGCTAGGCAGGACTCCGGATGTCACCGCGTGACATTTCAAGGCGAACCACAGAACGAAGTGCATCACATGCCGACCTACCAAGTGTTCTGGAGCAAGAGTCTTTGGGCTAGCAGGACTCTGTGAACCGGGTCAGAAGGGACTACTATGGCTCATGGAAGCACAAGACTACATTTCCCCATAAGAGAGGCTACCAAGGATAAACAACTAGGTTGTCGGATCCCACACATACCAAGCATTTCAATAACATACACACAATATGCTCGATATGTGCAAATACAACATGGCATCACAACATGACTCTACAACTCAAGTATTTATTCATTAGGCTCCGAGGAGCGAGATATTACAAACATGGGTCTCATGACCAAACAGACAGAGCATACAAGTCAAAGCACATGCGGAAGCTAATCATGTCTGAGTACAGACATATACAAATGAAAAAGGCTTAGAAGCCTGACTATCTACCAGATCCTGCTGAGGGCACAAGATCGTAGCTGAGGTATCAAGCTAAACGTCGAAGTCCACGCAGAACTACTAGTGAGACTGACATCTCTCTGCAAAAACATAAAATGGGCAAACGTGAGTACAAATGTACCCAAAGAAGACTTACATCGTAACTAACTACATATGCTTCATTATCAACAAAGGGGTGGTGGAGTTTAACCGCAGCAAGCCAGCTTTGACTCGTGGCTATCCCGACTACACGCAAGTAACTCTTTTGAGGTGGCGCACACCAGTCCACATATTCACCATATCAATACGCCACTATGGATCCGCTCCCGTCTCCCTACGAGAATGCCATCCATAGCACTCACGCTTATCTTGCGCATTTTAGAGTATCCACTTTCACTTGTCTATGAACCTGTACAGCAACCCAGAAGTCCTTTACCGCGGACACGGCTATTCGAATAGATAATGTTAACCCTGCAGGGGTGGACTTCTTCACACACGCTCTCGCCACTTACCGCCATGTACACCTCGTGTATCTCGGCAACCTTCAAGCGGAAGCCTGGCGAGGGAGTCGGCCACGACCTGACTAACCACACAAGTCTCTAGTCCAGGTTTATCGCCTATTCGGGTTCCATCTGCGAGGAGATCCGGCCGGGGTGTCGCTCACGGCCCCAAACGATGAGAGAAGGGTTCCCGAGGCACCAAACGGGCGTCCCGGTACACCGTGCCTCGTGTCTCTACCGCAACATAGCCCACCCCTAGGGTCAGCGCTATGCATGGCCCCCAACACATATCCTACAAACACCAGAAACTAGTTGCAACTCCTGGACAGAGATCGAGTTGATTAATAAGTCGAGAGGGGCACTTAAGCATTCCAATGCGTGGTAGTAGTTGTTTCATGGATCGCAAACACAGAACTCAGTTCCTGAGGACGGCTGCAATGAGACAACCCACCATGTACTCCTACATGGCCTCTCACCGCTACCTTTACCAAGTCGTGTTCACACACTTAGCTCTCAACAGTAGGACATGTTCACACACCTCTGATTCATCCCCGATGAATCGAACCTGACTCAACTCTAAGCAGTAGCAGGCATGACAAACAAGCATGAATGAGCAGGCACATCAGGGCTCAAACAACTCCTACTCATGCTAGTGGGTTTCATCTATTTACTGTGGCAATGACAGGTCATGCAGAGGATAAGGGTTCAACTACCGCAGCAAGTAACAGTTGAATCGATGTTGTCCTAATGCAGTAAAAGAGAGCAGGAGCGAGAGAGTTGGTTTGTATCGGAATGAACAAGGGGGTTTTGCTTGCCTGGCACTTCTGAAGATAAATTGAGTCTTCATCAGTGTCAACGATCACAGCGTCGGAGCAGCGTCTACCGAGAGGGGACAATACTGGCAAACAAGGAAGAAACACAATCAATGCAAAGCAACAATATGATGCATGCTCATGACATGGCAAAATGACTGTGTTTTGGCCTAATGCAACTAGCAACAGATTAAACGAAGTTGGTTTGAATACAAAATTCAAATTCAAACTCCATATGTGATTATTCAAATGCCATATAATTGATTTGACCTGATCAGCAGGTATAGGTTGCTCAAACATGCATGAAAATGTTATAGATGGATAGATTGGATTTTTCTGATCATTTTTCATATATAAATTATTTGATTTGGAGCTACGGTTGATTTACTATGAATTTTAGACGTTTTGGTTATTTTCTGGAATTTCCTGAATTAGAGTTAATCCAAAAAATGACTTACTGCGTCAGCCTGACGTCAGTGTGACGTCAGGAGGTCAACGGGGCTCGGTCCGGTCAAACCTGACAGTGGGTCCCGCGGGTCAGTGTAATTAGTTTAACTAAATTCAATTATTGCTAATCCTAATTAATTAGCAGGGTTGGGTCCCATTTGTCATCGACCCAGAGGGGTCAACTAGGCCCACCCGGGGTCAACTTGGTCAGCGGGGTCAACCCCAGGCCGGCGGGGTCAAACCCACCAGCGACTCGACGCCGGCGACGGCAGGCGCGGTGGAGGGCTTTGGAAAACGCCCACATGGCTCGGTTTTGGACACGGTTTGCGGCTACAGAAAGCTGAGAGTCTTGCGCATCCAACAGAGGCAACAACTCACGCCGGAGTGGACTAAATCGACGATAGCGGCAACTCTTGCGGCGGCCGGAGTTCGGACGACGCTACGGTGCACGGGAGGAGGTGCTGGTGGTGGATACGGGCTCCTGGTGTTGCGCTGAGCACAACAGTGAGCTTGGCTTCGAGCCACTATGGCCCAAGCCACGACGGCGCCATGGCCGGCGGCGGGGAGCTTTCGGGTGCGGTGGAAACAGCGGCTACGGAGGCCAAACAAGCACGGGAGCTAGGGGAGAGGAAGAGGAGCTCACAACGGGGTCGGAGAGGGGGTCGGCAAGCTCGGGGAGGCCCTGTGGACGACAAATCGGCGGCGACGATCTCCGGTGACCGAGTAGGAAGAAGGGGAAGTAGCCGGAGATGCAGGTCGTCCCAGTGCTTGGGGCCAGGGTGGGGCGAAGCAGCGGTCGTCGGCGGTTCTTGCGGACTCAGAGGGATGGTGAGGGGAGCATGGTGGCTGCGGCTATGGCGGCAGCGAGCTCGCAGGTGTCTCGGCCATGGTGGAGAGGGCGAGAGGGAGACGAGGGGGAGAGTGCGGGGTGGTCAAAGTGATCCAGACGGCTCTCAAGGGTCTGTCCGCGGCGCCACGCAAGCTAGCAGGCAGGAGGTGGCATGGACGCATGGGCGCGCGCGGCGGGCACACGCCCCTCGTCCCTCTGGCGAGAGGAGGGAGATGACTGGCATCGGCTAGCTGGGCTGGGCCGGCTCCTGGGCCGCACAAGTAATTGGCCCAGGTACTAACTCTCTCTCTCTCTCTCTCTCTCTCTCTCTCTGTTATTTAATTGTTCTGTTTTCTATTTCTTCTGTAATGTCAGGGCTTTATTAAAAATACTTAGGCACACTCAAAAATCTCCAAACTGCTCATGGCCACTGTTTGGAATATATCCAACATGGAACATTTCAGTTTAGGATTATTTGGACATTTTAATTATTTTATAGTATTTAAATTCCCAAATTCAAATACTATATGATTTAATTCAGAGCCCAAATATGTCATGGAAAAATGTGCAACACCTCTGGTTATTGTTCTAGCATTTCCCAGAAATGATGAACATTTTTGAAAGCCATTTGGAAACACTGGAAATATTTTAGTTGAACCTAGTGAATTCCTTTGATGCTAGGGTTTAGGCAATCCCCATTTCAAGTTTAAGCAAAATTTAAACATGATGCAGCAACCAAGACTAGCCACAAGCAAAGCTAAAGCTAGGGCTGTGACACCGGGCGTCGGACACTCATGAGAGAGGCGGTCCGGCCCAAACCCTAGAAGCATTGTCGAGGCCACCCCAAACCCTACAAGCGTTGCTGAGGCCACCCCAAACCCTAGAAGCGTTGTCAAGGCCACCCCAAACCGTAGAAGCATCGAGCTAGCTAGGTCTACGTTTTCCACTAATATATCCATCTGTCATGTTTGTATATTAATTGCCATGTTGTAATATTTGCAGAAACTATGGAGCATCGAGACATCGAAGCAGAACAGTTGTTGGGGCACGTAATCCTCGATGGAGGTGATGTCTTGTCGTATCTCAACGACACCGATGGTCTGGAAGGAGAGGGAGAAGCAGGCTCCGGTGATCGAACAATGGAGGTGGAAGGACATGGTTACGATGGCTCCGGTGATGGAATGCCGGTGGAAGGAGGAGATCGTGATGACGGCTCCGATGAGCGAACGGAGGAAGGAGCTGATGCAAAGTCCGGCGAGGTATATATATTAATTAAGCCTGTGCTGACTAGCTAATTGATGCATTAATTGTTTTGTTATGTACACATATTAACTCTCTTCTTTCTTCTTTTCTAGCCCTCCGGATCAAGCCAAACTTTGGTAACGAGACGAGGCCCGAAGAAAAGGTTGCGCCAGGATGTAAGGTTCACGATCCCAGCAATCAAGGGCGATGGCCAACTGATTGAACCCAGCCGGACCAAGGAAGCATTTTCTGCTCAGTGCAGGATTCTTGTTAGGGACATGATCCCGATCAGCATCCACCAATGGAATAAGCCTAAGAGCGAAGACCCTCAAGTGTCTTTTGTCAACGATAGACAGAAAGATGATCTTTGGACCATGCTGAAGGCAAATTTCACCCTACCGCCAGAGGAGGATCTGGATAAGCCAGTTATAGAGCCATTGGTCAAGGCTCATGCTCTTAAGAAGATGGCAGATCTATTTAGGAGGTGGAAGAATGAGTTGAAACCAACGTTTGTGGACAAAGGGAAGACTCCAGAATTCATCGGCCGATTTGAGAAGATAAGAGATCACTGGCCCGCATTTGTGGCCCACAAGACATCGGAGAAGAGTAGGAAGATGTCAGCGACAAACAAGATAAATGTTGTAAAGAAGGAGCATCACCATCACACGGGATCAGGTGGCTACTCAAAGCCCAGCCGTTGTGGGACAAGGCTAAGAAGGACCTGCTTGATAAAGGGGTCGAACCAGAGACATTGAACTGGCCAAACCATTCAAGGACTTGGTCCTTCGGGGTTGTGGGAACATTGGACCTTGAAACAGGGAAGTGCGTTTGGACGGACGAGCAACTTGAAATACCGGTCAAGAAGCTTTAGAAGTATATCGCCGCAGCATATCAAGGAACGTTTATTCCCGACAGAGAGAACGACGAGCTCACAGAGGCCCTCGGCAATCCTAAGCACCCAGGATGAACACGAGGCATGGCAGGCCCCGTTGCGTGGAAGGTTGGGTTTCCTGGCGCAGGCGGTTACAAAACTCGGGAGAGGATGAGGAAAGTGGAGCAGACCGAATTGCAGAAGCTGAATGCAAGGGTACGAGCGCTAGAGGAACAAGCAGTTCATAGCCAGCGACCTGCCGGAGCTACCCCAGAAGCTACTCTGCCATCTCAGCGGAGAAGCAGCGTGGCTTCCACCGAGCTCCTTCAGCAGCCTGACTTCACAGCTCCTAGCTACCCCGTGGATGCTATCACGGAGGCTCAAGATTGCCACCTTATGACGCAATGACAGCACCTCAAAGTCAAGGCAGCTGTTGGCTCTGTTGCACCTCCTCAACCCGACACAACTTTTCACTACCTTCCGATTCCACAAGGCTATGCTATTGTGATGGTGGATGAAATAACGAAGGGATTTGAGGAGCTCGAGCTTGACCACCCTACCGGTGAAGGGGAGACTCAGCTGGGTGTTGCTCTAAAGACTCCATGTCTATGGCGGAAGGAGTTCATCAACCTTCCGAACTGGACGCCTCCGTCTCCTCCTCCTCCTTCGGCGAGTCAGGGCACTCCGCCTCCTCCTCCGCCTCCTCCTCTGGCAAGTGATCACGGCACTCCGCCTCCTTCTCCGGGTGCTCCGCCGCGTGGCACCTCCTCCTACGGCGCGTTCGAGCAGCCCGCCTCCTCCTCCGCCTCATCAACAACGGCGGAAGAGAGCCGCTGCCGCTCCGGCTGCTCCGCCGCGTCGTAGCACTCCGCCTCCTTCTCCGCCTCATAAGCAACAAAAGAAGACAGCCACCGCTGCTCCGGCGTCTAGCAGTACAACCAGAGGCGGGAGGCAATACAGATTCGATCCATCTCTCAAGCCTCTAAAGAAGTTACCATACGAGAGGACCGTGGAGGAAAACGCGGAGATCTGTCAATCCTATGTGAAGGACTTCTTTGACATGCAAAAAGCTATGAAACATCCACCTCCAGAGGAGAAGATAGATCCTGTGTAATTTCAGCGCACTGTCGATGCCCTGAAGCGACCACCACCGTTTCCGCCGCAAACCAACTATGAGCGCATTATTGAAAGGGCATACATGGAAGCAGAGCGGTCGGGAAGTACTTGCAGTGATCGAAATACATGGAAGCGGAGCGGTCGGGAAGTACTTGCAGTGATTGAAGGTTAGCAGAACGAAGAAGTGGGAAAAAAATCCCCAGCTCGGCGAACAAGTGAACCAATCGTGCCCCCCGCTCAAGGTGTCTAGCGATATCGTTGCTAACTATCCGGGGATGGTGCCCGGTACCAATCCTGCAGATTACCTGCCCGACGATGCACATTTTGATACAATGTAGGTGGAGGAATTCAAATATTGGCAAGGGAAGCCTCTCGTCAAACCTGGTCATCCTCCTCTAACAACAATGATGCGAAGATTCCATGAGTGGTACATGGAAACTTGCAGCGAGTCTGGGAAAGATATTTTGACGCTGAGAGCTAAAGAGGAGCACGACCTCGTTGAAATTGATCTGTTGTCTATTCCATTTAAGGAGTTCTTCCAGTTGTTCAATCAAAAGGCCCGCGATAAAATAATCGTCACTTGCTACTGTCTGTAAGTACTACGTCTGTAATTAAGTCTCTATATATAGCTCAGCTCTTTCATTGCATGTATATATAATTATCCTCACTATATTATGCAGATTGAAGATCGTCAAATGCAGAAAAGCAGAATCTATGATATTGGGTTGATTAGCACAAATCTCATAGATGAATGGACGGCTAAATATGATGCCAAAGAAACCAAGGCCAACTTGCTACGATCGTTGCTTCAAAATCAAAACAAACATAAAATGCTCTTTCCTTACAACTTCAAGTGATTGTTATTGTCTTGTGCATATTCGGTTTCCCTTATTACTCGAGGTTATAGTAATGTAATTAATTGATGAGTTATGCATGCGTGTGCAGTGCTACCTATTGAGCACTGCGTTGGTTTTCCCTTGATGAGGAAAGGGTGATGCAGCAAAGTAGCGTAAGTATTTCCCTCAGTTTCTAAGAACCATGGTATCAATCCAGTAGGAGGCTACGCGCGAGTCCCTCGCACCTACACAAAACAAATAAATCCTCGCAACCAACACGATAAGGGGTTGTCAATCCCTACACGGTCACTTACGAGAGTGAGATCTGATAGATATGATAGGATAATATTTTTGGTATTTTTGTGATAAAGATGCAAAGTAAAATAAAAGAAAAGTAAAAAAGCAAAGGAAATAACTAAGTATTGGAAGATTAATATGATGAAGACAGACCCGGGGGCCATAGGTTTCACTAGTGGCTTCTCTCGAGAGCATAAGTATTTTACGATGGGCGAACAAATTACTGTTGAGCAATTGACAGAATTGAGCATAGTTATGAGAATATCTAGGTACGATCATGTATATAGGCATCATGTCGGAGACAAGTAGACCAACTCCTGCTTGCATCTACTACCATTACTCCACTCATCGACCGCTATCCAGCATGCATCTAGAGTATTAAGTTCATAAAAACAGAGTAACGCCTTAAGCAAGATGGCATGATGTAGAGGGATAAATTCATGCAATATGATAAAAACCCCATCTTGTTATCCTCGATGGAAACAATACTATACGTGCCTTGCTGCCCCTACTGTCACTGGGAAAGGACACCGCAAGATTGAACCCAAAGCTAAGCACTTCTCCCATTGCAAGAAAGATCAATCTAGTAGGCCAAACCAAACTGATAATTCGAAGAGACTTGCAAAGATAACCAATCATACATCAAAGAATTCAGAGAAGATTAAAATATTGTTCATAGATAAACTTGATCATAAACCCACAATTCATCGGTCTCAACAAACACCCCGCAAAAAGAAGATTACATCGAATAGATCTCCACAAGAGAGGGGGAGAACATTGTATTGAGATCCAAAAAGAGAGAAGAAGCCATCTAGCTAAAAACTATGGACCCGAAGGTCTGAGGTAAACTACTCACACTTCATCGGAGGGGCTATGGTGATGATGTAGAAGCCCTCCGTGATCGATGCCCCCTCCGGCGGAGCTCCGGAATAGGCCCCAAGATGGGATCTCGTGGGTACAGAAGATTGCGGCAGTGGAATTAGGTTTTTGGCTCCGCATCTGATCGTTTGGGGGTATGTAGGTATATATAGGAGGAAGGAGTACGTCGGTGGAGCAACAGGGGGCCCACAAGGGTGGAGGGTGCGCCCTGGGGGGGTAGGCGTGCCCCCCTAGCTCGTGGCCTCCTCCTTTATTTCTTGACATAGGGTCCAAGTCTCCTGGATCTTGTTCGTTATGAAAATCACGTTCCCAAAGGTTTCATTCCGTTTGGACTCCGTTTGATATTCCTTTTCTGCAAAACTCTGAAATAGGCAAAAAAACAGCAATTCTGGGCTGGGCCTCCAGTTAATAGCTTAGTCCCAAAAATAATATAAAAGTGAATAATAAAGCCCAAATAATGTCCAAAATAGTAGATAATATAGAATGGAGCAATCAAAAATTATAGATACGTTGGAGACGTATCACGCAGCTTCCACTTTATTCTCCTAGAGATTAAGCTTGAGCAGGGACTAGTAACCGTCTTAGACTCGAGACGAAAAGATCCCGAGGAGTATGCGGCCATGACTAAAATGCTTGAGAAGTAAGTGTTGGAAATATGCCCTAGAGGCAATAATAAATTGGTTATTATTATATTTCCTTGTTCATGATAATCGTTTATTATCCATGCTAGAATTGTATTGATAGGAAACTCATATACATGTGTCGATACATAGACAACACCATATCCCTAGTAAGCCTCTAGTTGACTAGCTCGTTGATCAATAGATGGTTACGGTTTCTTGACCATGGACATTGGATGTCGTTGATAACGGGATCACATCATTAGGAGAATGATGTGATGGACAAGACCCAATCCTAAGCCTAGCACAAAGATCGTGTAGTTCGTATGCTAAAGCTTTTCTAATGTCAAGTATCATTTCCTTAGACCATGAGATTGTGCAACTCCGGATACCGTAGGAATGCTTTGGTGTACCAAACGCCACAACGAATCGGGTGGCTATAAAGGTACACTATGGGTATCTCCGAAAGTGTCTGTTGAGTTGGCACGAATCGAGGCGGGATTTGTCACTCCCGTAACGGAGAGGTATCTCCGCCCACTCGGTAGGACATCATCATATGCGCAATGTGACCAAGGAGTTGATCACGGGATGATGTGTTACGGAACGAGTTAAGAGACTTGCCGGTAACGAGATTGAACAAGGTATCAAGATACCGACAATTGAATCTCGGGCAAGTGCAATACCGCTAGACAAAGGGAATTGAATACGGGATTAATTGAATCCTCGACATCATGGTTCATCCGATGAGATCATCGTGGAACATGTGGGAGCCAACATGGGTATCCAGATCCCGCTGTTGGTTATTGGCCAGAGAGGTGTCTCGGTCATGTCTACATGGTTCCCGAACCCGTAGGGTCTACACACTTAAGGTTCGGTGACGCCAGGGTTATAGGGAATAGATATAAGTTGTTACCGAATGTTGTTCGGAGTCCCGGATGAGATCCCGGACGTCACGAGGAGTTCCGGAATGGTCCGGAGGTAAAGATTGATATATTGGACGAATGGTTTTGGAGTCCGAAAGTGTTCTGGAGGTACCGGGTGGTGACCAGCATGACCGAAAGGTGTTTCAGGAGCCCCGACAAGTGTTGGGGGGGCTTCATGGGCCAAGGGAAGGGGGCAAACCAGCCCACTAAGGGGTTGTGCACCCCACCCCCCCCCCACCTATTCCCACGTGACCAGGGGGTTTGGGGCGCCCCATCTAGGGTTCCCACCTCCTGGCTTGGGGGCCAAGTCACCCAAGGGGGAGATCCCATCTGCCCTTGCCGCCGCCCCCCCCCCCTAAGGGAAACCCTAGGGCGCCTCCCCTCCCCTTTGCCCCTATATATAGTGGAGGTTTTGGGGCTGCCTAACACACGAGAACATCTCCCTCTTGGCGCAGCCCTACCTCTCTCCCTCCTCGTCTCTCGTAGTGCCTGGCAAAGCCCTGCTGGAGTACCACGCTCCTCCACCAACACCACGCCGTCAAGCTGCTGCTGGACGGAGTCTTCCCAACCTCTCCCTCTCTCCTTGCTGGATCAAGGCATGGGAGACGTCACCGGGCTGCATGTGTGTTGAACGCGGAGGTGCCGTCCGTTCGGCACTAGGATCATCGGTGATTTGGATCACGACGAGTACGAATCCATCAACCCCGTTCACTTGAACGCTTCCGCTTAGCGATCTACAAGGGTATGTAGATGCACTCTCCTTCCCTCGTTGCTAGATTACTCCATAGATTGATCTTTGTGTTGCATAGAAAATTTTGAATTTCTGCTACGTTCCCCAACAGTGGCATCATGAGCTAGGTCTATGCGTAGTTTCTATGCACGAGTAGAACACAAAGTAATTGTGGGCATCGATTTTGTCAATTTACTTACCGTTACTAGTCTTATCTTGATTCGGCGGCATCATGGGATGAAGCGGCCCGGACCGACCTTACACGTACTCTTACGTGAGATAGGTTCCACCGACTGACATGCACTAGTTGCATAAGGTGGCTAGCGGGTGTCTGTCTCTCCCACTTTAGTCGGATCGGATTTGATGAAAAGGGTCCTTATGAAGGGTAAATATAAATTGGCATATCACGTTGTGGTTTTTGCGTAGGTAAGAAACGTTCTTGCTAGAAACCCATAGTAGCCACGTAAAACATGCAACAACAATTAGAGGACGTCTAACTTGTTTTTGCAGGGTATGCTATGTGATGTGATATGGCCAAAAAGGATGTGATGAATGATATATGTGATGTATGAGATTGATCATGTTCTTTTAATAGGAATCACGACTTGCATGTCGATGAGTATGACAACCGGCAGGAGCCATAGTGTAGGATCGAAGAAGGTGAGAGTGTCTAGAGGGGGGGTGATTAGACTACTCGACAAGATAAAAATTCAGTCTTTTATCAAGGACAGATTTTGGCAGATTTTGCATAACACACACAAGTCAAGTAGTACACTACACATGCAATTCTAGAGTATGGGCAGTGGAAAGTAAATTGCACAAGTAGTAAAGAGAAGTGGAGAAGATCAAACGCAATTTGGAGACGCGGTGATTTTTCTCGTGGTTCCGATAGGTGGTGCTATCGTACTTCCACGTTGATGGAGACTTCAACCCACGGAGGGTAACGACTGCGAGAGTCCACGGAGGGCTCCACCCACGAAGGGTCCATGAAGAAGCAACCTTGTCTATTCCATCATGGCCACGCCCACGGAGGGCTAGCCTTACTCGGGTAGATCTTCATGAAGTAGGCGATCTCCTTGCCCTTACAAACTTCTTGGTTCAACTCCACATCTCGTGGAGGCTCCCAAGCGACACCTAACCAATCTAGGAGGCACCACCTCCAAAAGGTAATAGATGGTGTTGATGATGATGAACTCCTTGCTCTTGTGCTTCAAATGATAATCTCCCCAACACTCAACTCTCCTCACTTATTTGGCTGTGGTGGAAGAAAGGATTGAGTGGAAAGCAACTTGGGAAGGCTAGAGATCAAGCTTCATATGGTGGGAGTGGAGCAACTTGATCTCAACACAAGGGTAGGTAGTTCTCTTCTCGAAATGTAAGGTAGGAGTGGTAGTTCTTTCGATGGCTCTCTCCACGAATGAAGAGGGGTGGAGGGGTATTTATAGCCTCCACACAAAATCCAACCGTTACACACATTTGAGCAATCTCGGTGGACCGAAGTTGAAAACTCGGTGAGACCGAAAGTTCAAATAATGTGAACGTTGGGATTTTCGTGGGACCGAAAATACAATCTCGGTTTGTCCGATTCGTAAAGACAAGAGCTTGCCAATCTCGGTGGGACCGACTTCATCATCTCGGTGACACCGATTTGATGACGTAGGTTCTGAAGCTTGGCAACTCAAGTTTCGTGAGACCGAGTTGAGAATCGGAAAATCCGAGTTTTCTAGGGTTTGGCTTTGTGGCTGAGGTGGTTCATCTCGGTGTGACTGAGTTTGGAATATCGGTGGGACCGAGATTACTTATGAGTGTATATGGCGGTGAAAGTTCCGATAGTTTAGGAGATGTATCACTAAGCACTTGAGCAACCAGATCATCATCATAACCTCATCCCCTTTTAATAGTATTGGCTTTCCTATGGACTCAATGTGATCTTGGATCACTAAACCAAAAATGGAGTCTTGAGCTTTTGCCAATGCTTGCCTTAGCATTTTGAGGGGTCCACCTCTTCAGTCCTTTTGCCATGCCAATGTGATTGAACTTCCTGAAACATACTTAATAAAAGCATTAGTCCAACCACAAAGTATGTTGTCATTAATTACCAAAACCACCCAGGGAGCAAATGTGCTTTCAATATCCCCCTTTTTGGTAATTGATGGCAACACACAAAACAAGACATCAAAGCTTACTGAAAGAAAGACAGAATTATCACGAGAGCTTCGACAAACATGTAGTACACAGGCTCGCCCTACAAGTGTGCAAGATTTTCATAGATTATGGTTTTGGACTACCACAAGCACACAAGAGAGAAAAGCAAGATGTGCTACATGCAGCTTGGCTATATGCATCAGAGCAGATGAAAAGAAGTGAGTGATAATGCATATGTGCATGGTGATTTCTTGCAAAGAAGTATTCACAAGCAAGTTACCATCATGCACATTCTACAAATTGCATATACTTACCTTGAGGTTCCTTGGCATTGTACCTGAAGAGATAAACTTGGGAAAACAGGGTTAGATAACACAAGAGTATTTCTTCAACCAACTGCAAGAACATCAAGAGTACCAAGCCAGGGATGACATGTATAAAGAGTGTCTCATATTGAGCACAAGCTTGAATCAGCAAACATGTCTCCAAAACTAAAAGGATTTTCAATGAACTCTGAGAGATTTTGCTTTCCATAAGATATCAATTGTGGAGGTTCCTCTCCCTTTGAGTTGTCTCAGATCAAGGGGTTTGATGGAAAGAGCAAAATCAAAAGAATGAAGCCAAATGTAATATCCAATGTGGAACACGGCAAAGCTTTGATGTGATTCTCTCCCCCTTAAGGTAAGATTGCTCTTCTTCTCCCTCTGAATCTTCTCTTCTCCCCCTAAGTCTTCTCCCCCTTTGACATCAAGTGCCGAAAAGAACAGCAAACTAGGAAGGTTAGGGAGGATGGAAAGAAAGAAGTGGGATCCTTAAGAATCACAACAGGGCAATAAGAAAACATGCATAGAGAACCATTGAGTGGAGCTGCAGAAGATGATATCCTGAAAGAAAGAAATCGGTGACACCGAATTAAGATGGATCGGTGGGTCCGAAAGTCAGGGACTTAGGGAAGATCCTTTTCGGTCAGACCGAAATATTTAAGTCGGTGACGCCGAGTTTAATTCCAAGGAAATACAGAAATAATTCAGCTCACTTTGCAAGGAATGTTTCAAAGGATTTGCAATGAATTTGTGAATGATTTTAGAGAAATTGATCAGAGCCAAAAGGATATTCAGAAGAATAGAAATGAAAAAGATTCCTAGATGAAGTTTTTTTTAATGAAAACTCAATGAGAGAACATAAGAGAAAATAGAAAGACTCCAAAAACATATGTACTTCATCTAGATAGGGGTCGGCGACAAGGTCACCTATGTTTGAGTATTTTGACTTAGGAGTCAAATGAGAACATTTGATCATAGGTCATACTCATCGTTTAAGCTCAAAATGGGGTTGCCATTTTTCGATTAAGCATTTGATGTGATCACATCTTATGAAGCTGCTTGTACTCATGACTTTGAGCAAAGCTCCTTAAAGATGTGAAGAACATACCTTGGGCTTGTTGTTGCTTTGCTCATGTAGGTGAACTTGATGTAGGTGCTCATTGAATGCGGTTGAGCGCCATTTCCACTTGTGTAGTTCATCTTCCTACATGGGTTAGGCAAGCAAGGAAATACTCAAGGATATCCAAGATGACAAGAGTGAAATACTAGATGCATAAGGTGTCAAAAAGGATATGTGGAATTTTGTTCCTTGAACTCAACATCCCAAAGGACTAGATACTTGGTTAATGACAAGATTACTCATGATTTGAGTGTGTGGTAATCTTGTGGAATGTAGATCATCCAAGTACCGCAAGGAGTTAGATGCAATACAAGAAGGCAAATGTGTCCAAGACATATGATCATCATCATAAGAGAAATATCAAGGATTAGTCAAGTAGGCTCATGCCTTGCATGCATCAATGGAGTTTTCACTCCAAGTTTGAAGCGACAATGATGTTCAACTCACTCCTTAGCGACAAAACACCTTCTCATCAAGAGGTTTTGTAAAGATATCACGAGTTGTTTGTCGATTCGAACATGCTTAAGATTGATGTCACCCTTGGCAATGTGATCACGAATAAAATGGTGACGAACTTCAATATGTTTCGTTCGAGAGTGTTGCACGGGATTGTGTCCAATCTTAATCGCACTCTCATTGTCACAAAGCAAGGGAACATGTCTCACATGTATCCCATAATCCTTAAGCGTTTGTGTCATCCATAGCAATTGAGCACAACATGAACCAGCAGCAATATATTCTGCTTTGGCAGTGGATAATGATACCGAATTTTGTTTCTTGGAGGACCAAGATACAAGGGATCGACCAAGGAATTGACACGTACCCGAAGTTGACTTTCTATCAACCCTGTCACCGGCATAGTCCGAGTCGGAATAGCCAACAAGATCGAAAGAGGCCCTCTTAGGATACCAAATGCCAAAGTTTGGTGTGTGTATCAAATATCTCACAATCCTTTTAACAGCTTTAAGATGACATTCTTTAGGGGCTGCTTGATATCGAGCACACATTCATACACTCAACATTACGTCAGGACGAGAAGCACAAAGATATAGTAGAGAACCAATCATAGATCGGTAAACCTTTTGATCAACGGGTTCTCCATCTTTTGTCAAGTCATTATGTCCACTTGTAGGCATGGGGGTTCTCATACCTTTGCTTTCTTGCATGTTGAACTTCTTGAAGAGGTCCTTGGTGTACTTTGTTTGTGAGACAAAGGTACCCTCCTTAGATTGCTTGATTTGCAACCCAAGGAAGAATTTGAGTTCACTCATCATGGACATCTCATACTTCTCCGACATGAGCTTTCCAAACTTCTCGCTAAAATGAGGGTTAGTTGAACCAAAGATAATATCATCAACATATATTTGTGAAAGTGCAACTAATCCCCAGGTGGTTTTGGTAATTAATAACAACATATATATCATTGAACTAATCATTTCTTGAGAATATTTCAGAAAGTTCAGTGATATGGGTATGGCAATGACTGATGATGTGGACCCCTCAAAATGCTAAGGAAAACATTGGCAAAAGCTCAAGACTCCATTTTTGGTTTAGTGATCCAAGATCACATTGAGTCCATAGGAAAGCCAATACTATTAAAAGGGGATGAGGTTATGATGATGATCTGGTTGCTCTAAGTGCTTAGTGATTTATCTCTCAAACTATCAGCAATCTTTCACTCCAACATAAACTCATAAGTAATCTCGGTCCCACCGATTCCAAACTCACCACACCGAGATGAACCACCTCACCATATACCCAAACCCTAAGAATCTCGGATTTTCCGATTCCAAACTCGGTCATTCGAAATTGGTGTTGCCAAGCTTCAGAACCTTCAGACTCAAATCGGTGTCACCGAGATGAGAAAGTCGGTCCCACCGAGATTGGCAAACCCTAGACTTTGGAAGAATCGGACTAACCGAGATTGTATTTTCGGTCCCACGAAAATCCCAACGCTCACAAGATTTGAACTTTCGGTCTCACCGAGTTGTCAACTTCGGTCCGACCGAGATTGGTCAAATGTGTGTAACGGTTGGATTTTGTGTGGAGGCTATAAATACCCTCCACCTCCTCTTCATTCGTGGAGAGAGCCATCGAAAGAACTACCACTCCTACCTTACATTTCGAGAAGAAAACTACCTACCCTTGTGTTGAGATCAAGTTGCTCCACTCCCACCATATGAAACTTGATTTCTAGCCTTCCCAAGTTGCTTTCCACTCAATCCCTTCCTCCACCACAGCCAAATCGGTGAGGAGAGTTGAGTGTTGGGGAGATTATCATTTGAAGCACAAGAGCAAGGAGTTCATCATCACCAACACCATCTATTACCTTTTGGAGGTGGTGCCTCCTAGATTGGTTAGGTGTCACTTGGGAGCCTCCGTCATGATGTGGAGTTGAACCAAGGAGTTTGTAAGGGCAAGGAGATCGCCTACTTCGTGAAGATCTACCCCGAGTAAGGCTAGTCCTCCGTGGACGAGGCCATGATGGCATAGACAAGGTTGCTTCTTCGTGGACCCTTCGTGGGTGGAGCCCTCCGTGGACTCTCATGGCAGTGCTACCCTCCGTGGGTTGAAGTCTCCATCAACGTGGATTGACGATAGCACCACCTATCGGAACCACGAGAAAAATCTCCGTGTCTCCAACTTGCGTTTGCTCTTCTCCACCTCTCATTTACTATCGTGCAATTTACTTTCCGCTGCCACAACTCTAGAATTGCATGTGTAGGGTGATACTTGACTTGGTTGCCATTGTGAACTTGCTAAGAAACTACTCCAATCAAAAGGCAAAACTTTTAAGTTGTCAAGTAGTCTAATCACCCCCTCTAGACATACTTCCGATCCTACAAGTGGTATCGAGCTTTGGTCTCCATTGATTGGTTTCCATTGCATTGACTCCATAAGCTTGGTTCAACAACCTAGGAGAGTATGGCGTCTAGTGAGGGTAATTTCCGAGAGGTCCTTACTTTGATGGTTCAAACTTTGCTAGTTGGAAGCATAAAATGAAAATGCATATTCTTGGACATAACCCTGCCGCATGGGGCATTATTTGTGTTGGCTTGCAAGGTGAGTTCTTCAAGAAGGAAAAGTTCGGATCATGAAGCTACTGGCGATGAGTTGCGGATGTTACGTAACAATGCTCAAGCTTGTGACATTCTCTTCAATGCTTTGTGTCCCGAGGAGTTCAACAAGATCAGCCGCCTTGAGAATGCAAAAGAGATTTGGGATACTTTGGTCGAAATGCACGAAGGTACAGAGTCTGTGAAGGAATCAAAGCTAGATATTCTTCAAGGTCAGCTTGACAAGTTCAAGATGAAGGAAGGTGAAGGAGTCGCTGAAATGTATTCTAGGCTTGCTCTCATCACCAATGAGATGGCAGGCTTAGGAAGCGAAGAAATGACCGACCGATTCATCATCAAGAAGATTCTCAGAGCTTTGGATGGAAAGTATGACACCGTGTGCACTTTGATCCAAATGATGCCAAACTACAAAAATCTCAAGCCTACCAAGTCATTGGAAGGATTGTTGCTCATGAGATGACACTTAAAGATAAGGAAGAGCTTCACAACAAGTCAAGTGGTGCTTACAAAGCTGCAGTTGAAGCTCCCACATCCTCAAGTGACAAGCTAGTTTCCAATGAAGAGATAAGCCTAATGGTGAAGAACTTCAACAAATTCTACAAGAGTAGAAGCAAGGAAAGAAGCTCAAAGTCTAGATCATATGATGAAAAGAGATCTTCTAGTCGTGATCGAATCTGCTACAATTGTGGAAGACCGGACACTACTCAAATGAGTGTTCGACCCCCACAAGAGAAGAGAAGAATCTCCAAGAAGAAGAAGCTCAAGAGAAGAGTCGCCTAAAAGAGAGAAGGAGTAGAGATGATCGTTATGAACGAAGATCCTCTCGGAGAAGCAAGGATTCGGAAAGGAAAGACAAGTCATCAAGGAGCTACACAAGAAGAAAACATCAAGCTCATGTTGGTGAATGGGTTTCCGGCCCGACTCCGACAATCACTCGAAAGAAGCTATCACTCCAACTCGAATACATCAAGATGAAGGTGTTGCGGTCTTGCTCTCGTGTCCTCCAACTCCAACTCCTATGACATATTTGATTCACCAAATGAGGGAATTGGAAGATGCTTCATGGCAAAAGGCCCCAAGGTATCACATCCTGAGTTTATTGACTTTGATAGTGATGAGGATGACTTGCTTGGTGAAGATGAGCTTCTACATGATAAATCTAGTGAGCTTAGTAATGATGAACATGCTAGTAGTCTTTATAGTCGAGAAGAGTCGAATGACAATGCTATGAAGGAGATTGAGCGCCTAACTAAAGAACTAAACACTCTTAAGTTAGCTCATGAAACAACTCAAGAAGATCATAGAGAGCTCCTAAGATCTCATGAGAAGCTACGCTCGAGAAGCTCAATCTAGAGCAAGAACATGAGTTTCTAAAAGCTATCAATGACGATCTTCAAAGAAGAGTTCTTCATATCTTGCCAAACGACTTCTCTTGTCTAATTTCTTGCCACCTATCAAAACTAAGCACGACAAGCATAAGAAAAATTCTTCATCTAGTAGTAACAATAATCATGCTAAATCAAATGTTGTTACTTCTAGTAATTCTCTTGATTCCACTAACAATGTTTCAAGCCAAGTTTCACTTGAGCAAGAAAATAGTCTATTGAAAGGGATTATAGAGAAAGGTGTCTACAAGAGTCTTGCTGGAAGCAAGAGCTTTGAGGAAATTGTTCGCAAACAAGGAAGACACCGGAAGAATCAAGGAATTGGTTTTGAGCGAAAGTTCAACGCCGAGGGTGTTGAATGGGAAGAAGGTCAATATCCCACTCCAAAGTTCGTCTCTCAAGAGGAGAAGTATGATCCTACTTCTTCCAATGAGGAACAAGCTCAAGATGACCTTCCACCACAAGACCACAAGCTAAAAGGCAAGGACAAGCTTCAAGAGGAGATTGATGCATTCATTGAAGCACCCAAGGCCATGGTCAAGTGGGTTCCCAAGGCAACTTCAAGTTCTACTTCGACAAGCTCAACTACTACCCCAAGGATTCCCATCAAGATGATGTGGATCCCGAAGAAGAAGAACTAGAGAGTTCTTGAGGGTGACTCCGCCAATATACTTCACTCATACTCATTTTGGCGAAGACTTGTGCAATCAACTTCCACATCTTGCACTAGTTCATGGAGTCACAAACCCTCATGTTGGTAAGTCAAGGGACAAGGTAATCATTGCTTTCATGGACATCATCTATTGTGTACCTCAATCCATGTCCATGGATATTCTTGTTTGTTCCTTGTGGGACTAACCCATGTAGGTATTGAAAGTGCCCGAATCCAAAGGATTGCTCCCAACTCTTGATGATCTTCATCAAACATTGAGCATCCACATCTTCAACATCTACATGAAGTCTTCAACGACAACCCAAGGTTAGTTTGACCCTTTAAAAGGGGCTCTCACATCAAGGGGGGAGCTTTGCTCTAAAGAAATGAGCCAAAGCATCTTCTAATGATGTGAACACATTAATGCTTTATGGAAAAGTGGTAACCCCACTTGTGCTTAAACGATGAGTATGACCTATGATCAAATGTTCTCATTTGACTCCTAAGTCAATATACTCATATATAGATGACCTAGTCATCGCCAAATTGTGTGCTAGCTGTTAGTGTGTTGTTTGTGCATGTTTGACACATATTTCATTTGCTATCTTATTGTGTGAGCATGTTGGATGCATGATTTTATCCATTCGAGGACATCCATTTGTTGCTTTGGTCTTTTGGTTTTCTTTCCTTTGACCAAATGGATGGACAAGAATGCCTAAGTTCCTCCCCTAGCTATCTATGCTTTCTTGTCTCAAACTCTATTCATGCTTATATCACAAACTTTGAACAAGACTTTTTGGACAGACCGAGTGAGGAGCACTGAGCCACCGATCCGTCAAAAGCCTAACTTCCAAAACCTTCTAAGTACTTTCGGTCAAACCGATATACTCAAATCGGACAGACCGAAATCACTTGGATTGATCTAGGTTTTCACCTCGGTGAAACCGAGTTTCAAATTTCGGCGTGACCGAAGTGTGTAACTGCACGCATTAACCATCTCGGTCCCACCGGAGTTTTCAAACTCGGTCCCACCGACAGCCGAAGGGTATATATACTCGAGGACAGAGCGCGTTGATTACTTCTTCAAACGCTTCGCCCTCAAACCCTTCGCTGCCGTCGCCTTGGTCTCCGGATCGTCTCCGCCGTCGCCTGTGCGCCCTCGCGGGTCTCCATCGCCGTCAATGGTCCTTCTCTTGGCGTTGCCGCCGAGTGAAGCTCCACCGCATTGGGTGAGTTTCATCCCTCTCGTGCTCCAACCGCTGATTCAATGCACGTTAGGTGTTGCCATGTGTCTTGCCAAGTTTGAGATCTCCCTATCCAGTCGTTTAGATCATAGAACAAAATTCGAGTGAAAATTTTAGGGTTAGGTTTCACGAACACATCTCGGTGTGACCGATTCTGCATTTCGGATCGACCGATTTGGCCTCTGGTCATCAGACCGCACTTTTCGGTGAAACCGAGTTGTGCAAATCGGTAAGACCAAAGTGAAGATTGAGTGAAACCCTAGTAGTCTCGGCTAGATCGAAACCCATTTCGTCCAACCGAAAGTGGTGTATGTGGTCTGTTTAGACACTTCGGTTTCACGAATTGATAGACTCGGTCGAGACCGACATGTATTCTGTGAAAACCTAAAACTAAAGTTTGAACTCATTCGTTTTGCAAAATCCTCTGCAGTTTGTGATAACTCTTCTATTCGCCTATACCTATTCTATTCACAAAGTTGTCGGTCATGTCCGATGGAAGTGACAATGTAACAGTCCGAGATGCCATTGAGATTCCAGAGGCAGCTACTAGTCCGAAGCAAGCAGTTTTCAGATGATGGAGAAAGAAGCACTCCAAGTGGACTGCCTGCAGCTGCTACCAGGGCCAGGAGGAAGAGGAATTCTGATGAGGAAGATTCAGATTTTGTTGCTGATGAGGAAATAACTTCTAAGCCAAAAAGGCAAGTGGTTGCCAAGGGCTATCAAGGGCAACAGTCAAAGAAAGGCACAAGCAAAGTGACAAAATCCTCATTGCCTGAAGCTCAAGATGGAAGAAACCTCCAAAGAAGATCAAGAAGACTTCCAAGAGGAAGAGGAAAGTTCATGAAGAAGTCGATGATGATGATTACGATGAGGAAGCACCTCAGCCTCCTCGAAGCGAAGTTGATGGGTGATGCCATCGAGGCAGGAGCACCCACAAAGGCTAAGCAATCAGCTCCAAAAAGGCAGCCCAAGCCAAACCAGCTGCCAAGCCCAAGAAGACTGTGAGGAACATACCGCTTGTAAAAGAAGAAGGACAATGTGCCACTGCAGAATCGATGATGAGGCTCATGTTTTGCTCAAGCTCAGCAGAAATTGCCAGTTCATAATGATGCTCATCCTCGAGCTGAAAATATGAAGGAGAGAAAGGATAAAGGTCTCGAGCTATGGAGGCAAGCAGATCCATATGCCACCGGAGAAGAACAGCAGATTGACCCAAGATTCCACACTAGAGAGCAACAAGACTTTTATGAGACAAGTGCTCATGGATAAGAAGCCAATTGTTCGACACCAGATATGTAGGTCGGGAATACATCGACGAGTGAAGAGCACAGAGACTACTTCCCACATGTGCATGAAAGCTTCACCGCTTGTGGGATTGCAGAGTTCGTTGGTCGAAATTGACAGCTTGGAACGATGAGATGATCATGCGTTCTATGCCACCGCACACTTCTATCCAGATGGCAGGATTGTATGGATGATGAAGGCGGAGATTCCATTCTACAGTTGAAGAATGGAGAGCATTGCTGAATGCACCAGATCAAAGGAAGATGATGTTGATGTGTATGGCATTCAAGAAGAATCACGAGTCAATGAAGAACATGTACAATGAGGTAAATGAGAAGGATGTAGAGATATGGAAGCTTGGTTCAGTCTACTATCTTGAGTGCAGGTCTCCCAACCACCAACACCATTACGAGGCATACTTTGATGCCTAAGTCAGGGACCACCGCATGATAAGAGGGTACTCTATCAACATGCTGCACATTCTAGATCGAAGACACCTTTTAAGGTGATGGACACGATAGTTGAGACTATCAAGAGGACACCAGCAGACTGTAAGAGGTCGTGTGGGTTTGCTCCGCATATTTAGATGCTCATCAATGCCAAGTTTGGCACGGACACCTACGTTGGATAGACCCCACTTGCCACCGCAGCCTGAACACGAGGATAACGAGATTGTGATGACTGAGGATGCTCCCACATCTGTAGAAGGACATGCTAAGTCTGAAGCTGCCAAACAAGCAAAAGCTGAGAAGGAAGAAGAAGCAAAGCCCAAGAGCGTTGCAGAACAACTTCTTGAAGCCACTCAGAGAATTGAGCTACGCCTGCCAGCATAGTGCGATCTCGGGAGAGCCTTGAGAGGATAGTTGAGGATAAGTTCCATGCTCGACGCGTCAAGTCGATCAAGTGCAGTCACCGTCAACAAGCTTGAGGCGACATCGAGGAAGCTAAGAGGAGAAGGCAGAGCTCATGAAGGAGATGGAAGATGATCTAGTCCAGATGACTATGAGCAGCCTGCCCAAGTGCCCACAAAGCCCAGATCATTTGCTATTCCGAGGTCGGACCCTGTGGCTACTACATCAAGACCTCCTACAGCTCCGTCGGTTCAAAGACCAGCCAAGATTCACTCCTCCAGCTCCACAGACTTCAGCAGAAGCTTTGCAGATGCAGCTATCTCCACTCCATCGACGCAGACAGAGCCGCCAGCAGAGTCCCGAGTGACGATTAGCTCTATACCTTCGAACTTTTGGTAACTTGTTGCCAAAGGGGAGAAATTGTATAGATCATAGGCTTAGAGAGAGAGTGCTCGTTTTGCTCTTTCGCTTGCGGTTTTCCTTGAGATACTTTTGAGTTCTTTGAGATACTTCGTGTGTTTGATACTACGTTTGCTCTATCTTGATGAGTGCTTGATCATACTGTGCTTAATGTGTGCTTGATGCTTATCATATTTCATCCATATCTTGTATGATCATTTACTCATGTCTTGGTGATTGGGTGCATGCTATTCATTCTTATCAATTTGTGCGCTCCACCAAGATGCATGTGACATGAAAGAGTAACCCATGATCCTAATCGATTGTGCATTTGCATTCAAACGCAAATCTTAAATAATGCACAAATTTAGGGGGAGCTCTTGCTTATCACATACTTCTCAAAGCGACGATGTTATTCATTGATTATATCATTTGTCGAAGCTTTGATCTATATGTTGTCATCAATTACCAAAAAGGGGGAGATTGAAAGTGCAACTAATCCCGGTGGTTTTGGTAATTAATAACAACATATATATCATTGAACTAATCATTTCTTGAGAATATTTGAGAAAGTTCATTGATATGGGTATGGCAATGACCGATGATGTGGACCCTCAAAATGCTAAGGAAAACATTGGCAAAAGCTCAAGACTCCATTTTTGGTTTAGTGATCCAAGATCACATTGAGTCCATAGGAAAGCCAATACTATTAAAAGGGGATGAGGTTATGATGATGATCTGGTTGCTCTAAGTGCTTAGTGATTTATCTCTCAAACTATCAGCAATCTTTCACTCCAACATAAACTCATAAGTAATCTCGGTCCCACCGATTCCAAACTCACCACACCGAGATGAACCACCTCACCATATACCCAAACCCTAAGAATCTCGGATTTTCCGATTCCAAACTCGGTCATTCCGAAATTGGTGTTGCCAAGCTTATGTAACCTTCTGTACTCAAATCGGTGTCACCGAGATGAGAAAGTCGGTCCCACCGAGATTGGCAAACCCTAGACTTTGGAAGAATCGGACTAACCGAGATTGTATTTTGGTCCCACTGAAAATCCCAACGCTCACAAGATTTGAACTTTCGGTCTCACCGAGTTGTCAACTTCGGTCCGACCGAGATTGGTCAAATGTGTGTAACGGTTGGATTTTGTGTGGAGGCTATAAATACCCTCCACCTCCTCTTCATTCGTGGAGAGAGCCATCGAAAGAACTACCACTCCTACCTTACATTTCGAGAAGAAAACTACCTACCCTTGTGTTGAGATCAAGTTGCTCCACTCCCACCATATGAAACTTGATTTCTAGCCTTCCCAAGTTGCTTTCCACTCAATCCCTTCCTCCACCACAGCCAAATCAGTGAGGAGAGTTGAGTGTTGGGGAGATTATCATTTGAAGCACAAGAGCAAGGAGTTCATCATCACCAACACCATCTATTACCTTTTGGAGGTGGTGCCTCCTAGATTGGTTAGGTGTCACTTGGGAGCCTCCGTCATGATGTGGAGTTGAACCAAGGAGTTTGTAAGGGCAAGGAGATCGCCTACTTCGTGAAGATCTACCCGAGTAAGGCTAGTCCTCCGTGGACGAGGCCATGATGGCATAGACAAGGTTGCTTCTTCGTGGACCCTTAGTGGGTGGAGCCTCCGTGGACTCAGCAGCCGTTACCCTCCGTGGGTTGAAGTCTCCATCAACGTGGATTGACGATAGCACCACCTATCGGAACCACGAGAAAAATCTCCGTGTCTCCAACTTGCGTTTGCTCTTCTCCACCTCTCATTTACTATACGTGCAATTTACTTTCCGCTGCCACAACTCTAGAATTGCATGTGTAGGGTGATACTTGACTTGGTTGCCATTGTGAACTTGCTAAGAAACTACTCCAATCAAAGGGCAAAACTTTTAAGTTGTCAAGTAGTCTAATCACCCCCCCCCCCCTCTAGACATACTTCCGATCCTACAATTTGGCACACAAATAGTTCACCATCAACCCTTTTCGTGAATAGCGTTGAGTCTATTTTTCCAATCTCAAATCCTTTTTCAAGAAGAAAGCTAGTCAAGCATTTGTACCAAGCTCTAGGAGCTTGTTTAAGACCATAAAGAGCTTTGTGCAACTTGTAAACATGATTAGGCTTTTTAGGATTCACAAATCCGGGAGGTTGTTTCACAAATACTTCCTCCTCAATTTCACCATTTAGGAAAGCACTTTTAATATCCATTTGATAGAGACTAATATCATGGTGATTGGCATAAGCAAGAAGAATGCGAATGGACTCAAGTCTAGCAACGGGGGCATAGGTCTCACCATAGTCCATACCTTCGACTTGTGTGTAACCTTGAGCTACGAGACGAGCCTTGTTGCGGATGACTTGTCCATCTTCATCTTGCTTGTTCCGAAACACCCATTTGGTTCCAATGACGTTTTGATCATCCTTGGGCTTCTCTACCAAAGTCCATACATTGTTCCTCTCGAAGTTGTGTAGCTCTTCGTGCATAGCGTTCACCCAATCCGGGTCTTCAAGTGCTTCTTCTACCTTCATAGGTTCAATACTAGAGATAAATGAGTAATGCTCACAAAAGTTAGCTAAGCGAGTTTTAGAGCGAGTAATTCTCCCGGAGTCGATGTCGTTCATCATTTGTTCCACGAGATGATTTTTCTTGACTCTTGCTCGGACTCGGGATAGCTTTTGTTGTGGTTGTGGCTGAGCTTCCTCATCATCCTCATCTTCCTCTTCTTCTTCATTGTTGTTGGTGTTGTCTTGAGGCGGTGGAGAAGGAGGTTGTGGTGGATCTTCTTGTTGCACTTCCTCATCTTGGTGAGTTCCACTTGTGGAGGCCTCCATGTTGCCTTGAGGTTCATCTTGGCGTGAGGTAGGGGCTCCACATATGTAGATGAGGTACTCTCCTTCACTTCCATGGGACGGATCTTTCCAATAGATAAATCTTGGATGGCTTCCGATGGGTCCTTGTCTCCTACATCAATAGGCATTTGCTCTACTTGCGAGCCATTAGATTCATCAAACTTCACATCTACCGTCTCTTCAACCTTTCGGGTGAAATTATTGTAGACACGGTAGGTGTGGGAGTTTGATCCATAACCAAGGAAAAAGCCTTCATGAGTTTTAGGAGCAAATTTAGACCGACGATGCTTATCAAGGATATAGCATTTTGAACCAAAGACACGAAAGTATCCCACTTGGGGTTTGTTACCGGTGAGGAGCTCATATGAAGTCTTGCCGAGGAGCTTATGAAGATAAAGCCTGTTGATAGCATGACAAGCTGTCTCGACGGCTTCTCCCCAAAAGTGCGTCGGTGTCTTGTATTCATCAAGCATCGTTCTCGCCATCTCTATGAGCATTCGGTTCTTCCTATCAACAACTCCATTTTGTTGAGGAGTGTACGTAGCCGAGAACTCATGTAGAATCCCTTCCTCATCGAGAAAAGAGTCTACATTGGCTTTCTTGAACTCCGTTCCATTGTCACTTCGAACTTTCTTGATCTTCACCTCAAATTGATTTTGGGCCTTTCTGGCAAAGGTTTTGAAGATTCTCTGAACCTGCGATTTGTCATCAAGGAAAAATACCCACGTAAATCTGGAATAATCATCAACTATAACTAGACCAAAGGAGTTACCACCAAGGCTTTTGTAAGCATTGGGACCGAAGAGATCCATATGAAGAAGCTCAAGCGGTCTCCTTGTGGTCATGATGTTCTTCACGGGATGACTTCCACCTACTTGTTTCCTGCCTGACAAGCACTACAAAGTCTATCTTTGTCAAAGAGAACATCTTTAACGCCAAGAATATGATCACCTTTGATTAGCTTGTCTAGATTACGCATACCAACATGTCCAAGCCTTCTATGCCATAACCAACCTTTAGCGGATCTAGCAATGAAGCAAGTTCTAGGTTGGGCTTTCTTAGTGAAATCAACAATATATAGATCACCTCTACGGATACCGGTAAATGCCATGTTATGATTGTCACGATGAAAAACTTGGCAATCTACTTCGATGAATAGCACATTGAATCCAAAGTCAGCTAATCTAGACACGGAAAGTAAATTGTATCCAAGTGATTCTACAAGCATGACATTTTGAATAGAGCTATCATGAGATATGGCCACCTTACCAAGGCCAAGTACCTTACCTTTGGAGTTGTCTCCAAAAGTCACATACTTGCGTGGACCATCGTTCTTTGCAAGCTCTCGAAACATGTCTTCGTCTCCGGTCATGTGATCGGTGCATCCACTATCAAGAATCCACTCTTTTCCACCGGATATGTAGTCTCTCAGATTCGCCATAAGATTGAGACTCTTCATGATCTTGTCTAGCTCGGTGTCCGAATCGGAGTAATCATCATCATGCTCATGCTCATCATCATATTGACCCATAGATTGTTCATCATTAACACCTAGGTCAATTTGACAACAACTTGCATTAGTTTTGTCAATGTGACAATAATCATCCGAATGCAATACAAGAGCATTTCTAATTAGATCATTGATAAGACAAGGATCACCCTTCTTTTTCATAAGATCACGAAGCTCAAAGAAGCATTTATCAAAGTTGGGATCATTGAAGATCATATCAAATTCAATAGTCTTGTATAGAATTTCATCAAGACCTCTCAAAGAGTAGTCCGGATAAAGTTCTTCCAAGAACTTCCACATAGCATAGGCACACTCAAAGTTTGTAACGAGCTTAAGCAAGTTATCGGGCAAACCTCTAATGATAAGATTTACAGTTCTAAGGTTCTGAAGCAAATCAAGCTCTTCATCCATGGTAGGGTGCAAGGGGTCAAATGGAGGCACATATGGGGTTTCAACATATTTTACGCAAATTGTATGTCTTAAAGATAATAAGCATTTCAATCCTCCACGAGTTATAGGACACTCCATTAAGAATAGGCACTCTATGGCTAACACTCCCAAGCGTGAACCGTCCATCTTCCTCCAATGGTGTGTAAACCAAAGCAATGGAGACCAATGCTCTGATACCAATTGTAGGATCGAAGAAGGTGAGAGTGTCTAGAGGGGGGGTGATTAGACTACTCGACAAGATAAAAATTCAGTCTTTTATCAAGGACAGATTTTGGCAGATTTTGCATAACACACACAAGTCAAGTAGTACACTACACATGCAATTCTAGAGTATGGGCAGCGGAAAGTAAATTGCACAAGTAGTAAAGAGAAGTGGAGAAGATCAAACGCAATTTGGAGACGCGGTGATTTTTCTCGTGGTTCCGATAGGTGGTGCTATCGCACTTCCACGTTGATGGAGACTTCAACCCACGAGGGTAGCGGCTGCGAGAGTCCACGGAGGGCTCCACCCACGAAGGGTCCACGAAGAAGCAACCTTGTCTATTCCATCATGGCCTACGCCCACGGAGGGCTAGCCTTACTCGGGGTAGATCTTCACGAAGTAGGTGATCTCCTTGCCCTTACAAACTTCTTGGTTCAACTCCACATCTCGACGGAGGCTCCCAAGCGACACCTAACCAATCTAGGAGGCACCACCCTCCAAAAGGTAATAGATGGTGTTGATGATGATGAACCCCTTGCTCTTGTGCTTCAAATGATAATCTCTCCAACACTCAACTCTCCTCACTTATTTGGCTGTGGTGGAAGAAAGGATTGAGTGGAAAGCAACTTGGGAAGGCTAGAGATCAAGCTTCATATGGTGGGAGTGGAGCAACTTGATCTCAACACAAGGGTAGGTAGTTCTCTTCTCGTAAATGTAAGGTAGGAGTGGTAGTTCTTTCGATGGCTCTCTCCACGAATGAAGAGGGGTGGAGGGTATTTATAGCCTCCACACAAAATCCAACTATTACACACATTTGAGCAATCTCGGTGGGACCGAAGTTGAAAACTTCGGTGAGACCGAAAGTTCAAATAATGTGAGCGTTGGGATTTTCGATGGGACCGAAAATACAATCTCGGTTTGTCCGATTCGTGCAAAGACAAGAGCTTGCCAATCTCGGTGGGACCGACTTCATCATCTCGGTGACACCGATTTGATGATGAAGGTTCTGAAGCTTGGCAACTCAAGTTTCGTGAGACCGAGTTCGAATCGGAAAATCCGAGTTTTCTAGGGTTTGGCTTTGTGGCTGAGGTGGTTCATCTCGGTGTGGTGAGTTTGGAATATCGGTGGGACTGAGATTACTTATGAGTGTATATGGTAGTGAAAGTTGCCGATAGTTTAGGAGATGTATCACTAAGCACTTGAGCAACGGATCATCATCATAACCTCATCCCTTTTAATAGTATTGGCTTTCCTATGGACTCAATGTGATCTTGGATCACTAAACCAAAAATGGAGTCTTGAGCTTTTGCCAATGCTTGCCTTAGCATTTTGAGGGGTCCACCTCTTCAGTCCTTTTGCCATGCCAATGTGATTGAACTTCCTGAAACATACTTAATAAAAGCATTAGTCCAACCACAAAGTATGTTGTCATTAATTACCAAAACCACCCAGGGAGCAAATGTGCTTTCACATAGGAGTTGTCTTAATTTATTTATGACCTGCGTGTCAACATAAACGTCATGTAATTACTTTACTTTATTGCTAACCGTTAGCCATAGTAGTAGAAGTAATAGTTGGCAAGACAACTTCACGAAGACACGATGATGGAGATCATGATGATGGAGATCATGATGATGGAGATCATGGTGTCATGCCGGTGACGATGATGATCATGGAGCCCCGAAGATGGAGATCAAAAGGAGCGAAGTGATGATGGCCATATCATGTCTCTATTTGATTGCATGTGATGTTTATCATATTTTTACATCTTATTTGCTTAGAACGATGGTAGCTTAAATAAGATGATCCCTCCCTAAAATTTCAAGAAAGTGTTCTCCCTAACTGAGCACCGTTGTGAAGGTTCGTTGTTTCAATGCACCACGTGATGATCGGGTGTGATAGATTCTAACGTTCGAATACAACGGGTGTTGACGAGCCTAGCATGTACATACATGGCCTCGGAACACATGCGGAACACTTAGGTTGACTTGACGAGCCTAGCATGTACAGACATGGCCTCGGAACACGGAGGACCGAAAGGTTGAACATGAGTCGTATAGAAGATGCGATCAACATGAGATGTTCACCGATGATGACTAGTCCCTCTCACGTGATGATCGGACACGGCCTAGTCGATTCGGATCATGTATCACTTAGATGACTAGAGGGATGTCTATCTGAGTGGGAGTTCATGAAATAATCAGATGAACTCAATTATCATGAACATAGTCAAAAGGACTTTGCAAATTATGTCGTAGCTTATGCTTTAGTTCTACTATTTTAGATACGTTCCTAGAGAAAATTTAGTTGAAAGTTGATAGTAGCAATTATGCGGACTGGGTCCGTAAACTGAGGATTGTCCTCATTGCTGCGCAGAAGGATTATGTCCTTAATGCACCGCTCAGTGAGCTAAACCTCGAGCGTCGGTTGTGGATGTTGCGAAAATCTGACATACACATTTTGATGACTACGTGATAGTTCGGTACATAATGTTAAACGGTTTAGAATTGGGGCACCGGAGACATTTTTGAAACGTCAGAGAACATATGTGATGTTCCAAGAGTTGTGCCCACGTCAAGAGGTATGAGACCTCTGACAAGTTTCTTAAGCCTGCAAACTAAGGAGAAAAGCTCAATCGTTGAGCATGTGCTCACATTGTATGAGTACTACAATCGCTTGAATCGAGTGGGAGTTAATCTTCCAGATGAGATAGTGATGGTTCTCCATAGTCACTGCCACCAAGCTATTAGAGCTTCGTGATGAACTATAACATATCAGGGATAGACATGATGATCCTTGAGCAATTCGCGATGTTTGACACCGCGAAAGTAGAAATCAAATAGAAGCATCAATTGTTGATGGTTAGTAGAACCACTAGTTTCAAGAAGGGCAAGGGCAAGAAGGGATACTTCATGAAACGGCAAATCAGTTGCTGCTCTAGTGAGGAAGCCCGAGGTTGAACCCAAAACCCGAAACTAAGTGCTTCTGTATTGAGGGGAATAGTCATTGAAGCGGAACTACCCTAGATACTTGGTAGATGAGAAGGCTGGCAAGGTTGATAGAAGTATATATAGGATATACATTATATTAAATGTGTACTTTACTAGTACTCCTAGTAGCGGCAGAGTATTAGATACCGGTTCGGTTGCTAAGTGTTAGTAACTGGAAATAAAAGGCTACAGAATAAACGGAGACTAGCCAAAGGTGAGACGACGATATGTGTTGGAAGAGTTTCCAAGGTTGATGTGATCAAACATTGCACGCTCCGTCTACCATCGGGATTGGTGTTAAACCTGAATAATTGTTGTTTGGTGTTTGCGTTGAGCGTAGACATGATTTGATTATGTTTATCGCAATACGGTTATTCATTTAAGGAGAATAATGGTTACTCTGTTTACTTGAATAATACATTCAATGGTCTTACACCTAAAATGAATGGTTTATTGAATCCCGATCGTAGTGATACACATGTTCATGCCAAAAGATATAAGATAGTAATGATAGCACCACATACTTGTGGCACTGCAATTTGAGTCATATTGGTATAAAACGCATGAAGAAGCTCCATGTTGATGGATCTTTGGACACACTTGATTTTGAATCACTTGAGACATGCATGGGCAAGATGACTGAAAGGCCTCGTTTTTCAGTAAGATGGAACAAGAAAGCAACTTGTTGGAAGTAATACATCTTGATGTATACAGTCCAATGAGTGCTGAGGCATGTAGTGGATATCATTATGTTCTTACTTCACAGATGATTTGAGTAGATGTATATTTACTTGATGAATCACGAGTTTGAATTATTGAATGGTTCAAGTAATTTCAGGGTGAAGTTGAAAGATCGTCGTGACAAGAGGATAAAATATCTATGATATGATCATAGAGATGAATATCTGAATTACGAGTTTGGCACGGAATTAAGACATTGTGGAAATGGTTTCACAACTGATACAGCCTGGAACACCATAGTGTGATGGTGTGTCCGAACATCATAACTACACCCTATTGGATATGGTGCATACCATGATGTCTCTTATCGAATTACCACTATAGTTTATGGGTTAGGCATTGGAGACAACCACATTCACTTTAAATAGGGCACCAAGCAATTTCGTTTGAGATTGACACCGTATGAACTATGGTTTAGAGAAACCTAAGCTGTCGTTTCTTAAAGGTTTGGGGCTGCGATGCTTATGTGAAAAAGTTTCAGGCTGATAAGATCGAACCCAAAGCGGATAAATGCATCTTCATAGGACACCCAAAACAGTTGGGTATACCTCCTGTCTCAGATCCGAAAGCAAAAAGGATTGTTTCTTGGATCGGGTCCTTTCTCGAGGAAAAGTTTCTCTCGAAAGAATCGAGTGGGAGGATGGTGGAGACTTGATGAGGTTATTGAACCGTCACTTCATCTAGTGTGTAGCAGGGCACAAGGAGTTGTTCCTGTGGCACCTACACCAATTGCAGTGGAAGCTTATGATAGTGATCATGAAACTTCGGATCAAGTCACTACCAAAACCTCGTAGGACGACAAGGATGCGTACTACTTCAGAGTGGTACGTAATCCTGTCTTGGAAGTCATGTTGCTAGACAACAATGAACCTACGAGCTATGGAGAAGTGATGGTGGGCCCGGATTCCAAGAATGGCTCGAGGCCATAAAATCCGAGAGAGGATCCATATATGAAACAAAGTGTAGACTTTGGAAGAACTACTTGATGGTTGTAAGGCTGTTAGGTACATATGGATTTTAAAAGGAAGACGGACAATGATGGTAAATGTCACCATTAAGAAAGCTCGACTTGTCGTTAAGATATTTCCCGACAAGTTCAAGGAGTTGACTACGATGAGACTTTCTCACTCGTAGCGATGCTAAGAGTCTGTTGGAATTATATTAGTAGATACTGCATTATTTATGAAATCTTGCAGATAGGATGTCAAAATATTGTCTCCTTGATGATTTTCTTGAGGAAAGATTGTATGTGATACAACCAGAAGATTTTGTCAATCCTGAAAGATGCTAACAAGTATGCAAAGCTCCAGCAATCCTTCTAAGGACTGGAGTAAGCATCTCGGAGTTGGAATGAATGCTTTGATGAGATGATCAAAGATTTTGGGTTTATACAAGGTTTATGAGAAACTTGTATTTCCAAAGAAGTGAGTGGGAGCACTATATAATTTTTTGATGAGTATATGTTGTGAACATATTGTTGATCCGAAATGATGTAGAATTTCTGGAAAGCATATAGGGTTATTTGAAAGGTGTTTTTCAATGGAAAACCTAGATTAAGCTACTTGAACATTGAGCATCAAGATCTATAAGGATAGATAAAAAATGCTTAATGGTACTTTCAAATGAGCACATACCTTGATATGATCTTGAAGGTGTTCAAGATGAATCAGCCAAAGAAGGAGTTCTTGCCTGAGTTGTAAGATATGAAGTTGAGACTTAAAGCTCGACCACTGCAGAAGAAAGAGGAAGGACGAAGGTCGTCCCCTATGCTTTTGTCATAGGCTCTATACGGTATGCCATGCTGAGTACCGCACCTGATGTGTGCCTTGCCACATGTCTGGCAAGAGGGTACAAAGGTGATCTAGGAGTAGATCACCAGATAGTGGTTAAAATTATCCTTAGAGGAATAAGGATATGATTCTCGGTTATGGAGGTGATAAAGAGTTCGACGTAAAGAGTTACGTCGATGCAAGCTTAACACCTATCTGGATAGCTCTGAGTAGAGATACCGGATACATATAATGGAGCAACAATTTAGAATAGCTACAAGTAGAACAGTTATTTGAAATGGCTCCAAATATAGCGTAGAGATTTGCAAAGTAAATACGGATCTGGATGTTACAGACCCGTAGACTAAAACCTCTCTCACAAGCATAACATGATCAAACCCAGAACTCATTGAGTGTTAGTCACATAGTGATGTGAACTAGATTATTGACTCTAGTAAACTCTTTGGATGTTGGTCACATGGCGATGTGACCTGTGAATGTTATTCACATGGCGATGTGAACTAGATTATTGACTCTAGTGCAAGTGGGAGACTATTGGAAATATGCCCTAGAGGCAGCAATAAATTGGTTATTATTATATTTCCTTGTTCATGATAATCATTTATTATCCATGCTAGAATTGTATTGATAGGAAACTCAGATACATGTGTGGATACATAGACAACACCATGTCCCTAGTAAGCCTCTAGTTGACTAGCTCGTTGACGGTTTCCTGACCATGGACATTGGATGTCGTTGATAACGGGATCACATCATTAGGAGAATGGTGTGATGGACAAGACCCAATCCTAAGCCTAGCACAAAGATCGTGTAGTTCGTATGCTAAAGCTTTTCTTATGTCAAGTATCATTTCCTTAGACCATGAGATTGTGCAACTCCCAGATACCGTAGGAATGCTTTGGGTGTACCAAAGCGTCCACAACGAATCGGGTGGCTATAAAAGTACACTACGGGTATCTCCGAAAGTGTCTGTTGGGTTGGCACGAATCGAGACTGGGATTTGTCACTCCGTGTGACGGAGAGGTGTCTCTGGGCCCACTCGGTAGGACATCATCATATGCGCAATGTGACCAAGGAGTTGATCACGGGATGATGTGTTATGGAATGAGTAAAGAGACTTGCCGGTAACGAGATTGAACAAGGTATCAAGATACCGACGATCGAATCTCGGGCAAGTGCAATACCGCTAGACAAAGGGAATTGAATACGGGATTAATTGAATCCTCGACATCGTGGTTCATCCGATGAGATCATCGTGGAACATGTGGGAGCCAACATGGGTATCTAGATCCCGCTGTTGGTTATTGGCTGGAGAGGTGTCTCGGTCATGCCTACATGGTTCCCGAACCCGTAGGGTCTACACACTTAAGGTTCGGTGACGCCAGGGTTATAGGGAATAGATATACGTGGTTACCGAATGTTGTTCGGTGTCCCGGATAAGATCCTGGACGTCACGAGGAGTTCCAGAATGGTCCGGAGGTAAAGATTGATATATTGGACGGATGGTTTTTGGAGTCCGGAAGTGTTCCGGAGGTGCGGGTGGTGACAAAGCATGACCGAAAGGTGTTTGGGAGCCCGGCAAGTGTTGGGGGGCTTCATGGGCCAAGGAAGGGGCAAACCAGCCCACTAAGGGGCTGTCGCCCCTCACCTATTCCCACGTGACCGGGGGTTTGGGGCGCCCCATCTAAGGTTCCCACCTCCTGGCTTGGGGGCCAAGTCACCCAAGGGGGAGATCCCATCTGCCCTGGCCGCCGCCCCCCCTAAGGGAAACCCTAGGGCGCCTACCCTCCCCTTTGCCCCTATATATAGTGGAGGTTTTGGGGCTGCCTAACACACGAGAACATCTCCCTCTCGGCGCAGCCCTACCTCTCTCCCTCCTCGTCTCTCGTAGTGCTTGGCAAAGCCCTGCTGGAGTACCACGCTCCTCCACCAACACCACGCCGTCGTGCTGCTGCTGGACGGAGTCTTCCCAACCTCTCCCTCTCTCCTTGCTGGATCAAGGCATGGGAGACGTCACTGGGCTGCATGTGTGTTGAACGCGGAGGTGCCGTCCGTTCGGCACTAGGATCATCGGTGATTTGGATCACGACGAGTACGACTCCATCAACCCCATTCACTTGAACGCTTCCGCTTAGCGATCTACAAGGGTATGTAGATGCACTCTCCTTCCCTCGTTGCTAGATTACTCCATAGATTGATCTTGGTGTTGCGTAGAAAATTTTGAATTTCTGCTACGTTCCCCAACAGTAAGTTCAATCGATCATTATCGCACCATATCGGCAACTTTCTTCATTTTCTGATATCAAGTAATTGTTTTCTTTGTCTCGCAGGGTTTGGAAAGTATTCACCGCACAAGCTCCGGTACTGATGGGGGAGTTGCGATTTACACACCCGAAAGTATGTACTAATAGCTAGCTAGTTCCGCGCATCTCTTGTTGATTCTAGCTACTTTCATCAATACCATTTATAATGCTTGATTATCAGTTTGATTGACCTTTATTTCCCGTAAAGTGCTTGTGGCAAGAACCCGGGAATGATTACTGTGGATACTACGTTTGCGAGTTCATCTACAACGCGACGGCCAAGAATAAGCGGGGCTACTCTAAAAGACAATTTGAAGTGCGTAAGCAATAATATTCACAATTTTATTTTATTACCATCATTTGTGTTGAGTTCCATTCATATATATGTATTGACCCCCTTCTTCAAATTAGATGTGGCAGATGCGGAATGAACTCCTACCGCAAGATCGCATACGAGCAATTCAAGAGGAATTGGTGGGATTCTTTCTTGACCACGTCATCAATAAAGTCGGAGAATACCATGTAGAACTTGAGTTCAGATGTTAGGGGATTGTAAGAGACTTATATTGTATATATGTAGCCAGTAGCGTCGGATAGATATACGAAAACTTGTTGTTCGACCAATCTCTCAGAGAAGGAGAGGTCGATCACTTCTCTCTGTATATGTTCATGACGATCTTCCGTACTTAATGGTTTCCATCATTTGCTTACTAGCTAGCATGTCGAGTCCTCTCTATACGTATAGTACGTAGCGTCGACCAAGCATGGAGATAAGAGAGGACACTTCTCTCTATTAGCTAGCTAACACAATATATGAAACCCCTAAATTAACCCTACAAAACCCCCAATCCCCCCTTCTCAAAAAAAAAACAAAACCCCAGCCCCTGAACTGCTGACGCATGGATTCTTTTTGATCCCGGTTGGTGCTACCAACCGGGACAAAAGGCCCTCCTGCTTGGGCAAGCCGCAGCGGCCACGTGGAGCCCCATCTGTCCCGGTCGTAGGCGAACCGGGACTAAAAGTATTGGGCTTTAGTCCCGACCCTTTAGTCCCGGTACTGGAACCAGGACAAATGAGCCTTTTTCTACTAGTGAACCTTACCATACTATGGTTAGCATTGCTTCTTTTACTTTGTTTGTGACCTGTCATGTTCATCTCGTGCAACGTCTTTTACATTCGATGTGAGAACGCCGTTGATCAACCAATTAATTCGCGTGCTAGCATTGGTTTTCTAGAATAGGAGCCCTTAGGAACTCAATATGTTTGCATGTGCGCTTTGCACAGACTTGGCAGTGGGCTCTGGGTAGGTCTCAACATTTGTTAAGACTATGTGTCGCAACTCAAATGACAAGGTTGGTTGTAAACCTTTGACAAGTTGTCCTGTTTATTGGACGATGGAGGTTGGTGTGCCACGAATGCAGCCCCCAGGTCTGTGTTTGTAGGGTTACTAGATGCATCCCCTATACTAACTGCCGGTTGGTCCAAAAAATGATGCAACCCTTGAGTCTGGTAAATAGGAAGGTCTCCTGAACCAATCAACAAACATTTCCATTTAGCGATCATATACGTGGTATTTAAACATAATGAAGTGATTGCGTGGCAAAGCACTTTTTATTCACTGTCTAATACATGATCGAGATAATATGATTAGTCCACAAAGTCTTACGGTTAAAACTTATGCGTAAGTAGGAAAAATAATTTAAAATTACTAAAATAGTGGTTCGTGGATGGCGCCACGATCTCTTTCTTCTTCCTGACCTCCAGGGTGATTAGGGAATAAGTGGATCTACCAATAGGTCTGTAGCCTTCGAGTTGTCTGCTATTCTGAGGGCCTCCACCCCCAATCATGTGGGAGGAGCCTTGTCTGTTGTGCCTGGGGAGGCCCTGCGATTGTGGCTTGTCCCATGCTGCTATTGGCATGGGCGATGCGTGCGTCGGCCTGAACCACGTTCACAACCTCTGCCTAGAGGGTATGCAAGGGATTGCCATTGGCTATGATTACTTCATATGGCCCTAGCATATTCAACTTCATGTAGGCGTATCACGATATTGCCATGAACTTGACAAATGTTGTCCTTCCGAGGACTGCATTATATTCTCTGGAAATGGGACGACTTCAAAACAAAGGTAACCTCTGGTGTTTTTTGACCAATTGGTGCCACCTTATTTCCTAGTACTATGCCATGGAATTCTGTTGATGAAGGCAGAGGGCTTGTAGTGGTACATCTATTCTATAAAGTGTGCTGACATATAGGATGTTGATGCTCGGAGCCTCCATCCATGAGTACTTTGGGAAAATTGCAACCTCCTTTGAGTACAATGCCATCTGGGTGGTCTTCTCGGCAGAAGGAGATGGTTTGTTATGACTGAGGGAGTCCTGGACTAGGGGGTGTCCGAACAGCCGGACTATCATTATCCGCCGGACTCCAAGACTACGAAGATACAAGATTGAAGACTCCGTCCCGTGTCCGAATGGGACTTTCCTTGGCGTGGAAGGCAAGCTTGGCAATACGGATATGTAGATCTCCTACCATTGTAACCGACTCTGTGTAACCCTAGCCTCCTCGGGTGTCTATATAAACCGGAGGGCTTTAGTCCGTAGGACAACATACATTACAACAATCATACCATAGGCTAGCTTCTAGGGTTTAGCCTCCTTGATCTCGTGGTAGATCCACTCTTCTACTACCCATATCATCAATATTAATCAAGCGGGGACGAGGGTTTTATCTCCATCGAGAGGGCCCGAACACAGGTAAAAACATCGTGTCCCTCGTCTCTTGTTACCATCCGCCTAGACGCACAGTTCGGGACCCCCTACCCGAGATCCGCCGGTTTTGACACCGACATTGGTGCTTTCATTGAGAGTTCCTCTGTGTCGTCACCGATAGAGCGGATGCCTCCACCCGTATTCAAAGACGGTGTTTTCGCCGAAGGGGCCTTGGCTGCCGGCCAAACTATCCGTTTGGGTGGTTTTCTTATGACCGCCTGTCCGGCCGCCGCTTCGACAATGACTTCGCAAGTCGTCGGAAGTAGTCTTCGCGTCAGCCCTAAAGCTGCCGAACAGTTGGACCCAATAGAGCTCTCGTCTGTTAACGAGCTCTTGGATCGCATCGCTGCCCTGGGAGTCGCTACGGACTACAACCAGATTGGGCTTAAAACCGATCTGAGAGAGATTAGCTCTCCCCAGGCCATCCACCACATTGCAGTGGTAGAGGAGCAACACGGCAACTCTTTGCCTATGTTGAAAACAATTCGTGTCCGGATTCCCGAACCCTCCATGCCGGATTCGCGGAGGGCGGACTCGATCGAGCATTGAGCTTAAAATCATGCATCGTTCGGACTCATTTGGATTGTGCCCAAACAAATCAAGCTTCAAATTTGGAAACCCTCGGCCTTTGAGCCCCAAGATGGGCGGGGATCCGGATTTTAGTCCACCCACCGCCCGGACATATGCGATCTATCTGTAATACGGCAAGAGCCCGCTGAAACATTACATCACTCTTGGGCGATTCCTCCGGTTATGGACAGGATAAAGGACTGCCGAGAGGAAAACGCAATATCAATCTTACGCAATAAGCGCACGGACAAGGGAATACTAAGCGCCATTGATCGCCGCAAAATTACGCCGCTTCACCAATCGGCATCCATAATGCGAAAGTATTGTGCGATGGAGAGCTTCGAGAAACCGAAAATCAATTTTGGGATAATCCGCCCCAAACCCGATCCTTGATAAAGGGTGCCTTACACTCGGGCCCAGATGCAAAAACAAAAAACAAAAACCCAATAAGGAAATGGAACCGTCTTTGGAGGATGGCTCAATGGAGGAATAATCCCTAGCCGGGAAGCGCGCTGCACCGGAAAAATCACACTCGATGTGGTGTTCGGCTCTCCGGACAATTACAGATCCGAAGAAGTCACGTTCCAGGTGGCCCGTTCAGCAGCGGGTATCACGCCATATTAGGACGAGAGGCATTCACAATTTTTCAAGCAGTACCCCATTACGGGTACATGAAGCTCAAAATGCCTGGGCCCAGCGGAATAATCACTCTCGTTAGTGATCCGGACATAGCACTCCGCGCCAAAAACAAGACAGCCGCACTAGCCCTCGAGGCACTATCTGAAGCCTTAGCGGCAGAAGAACTCACCGCGCTGCGCTCTACGGTGAACAGGGATGATGTGATACTCGATAAAAGATCCAAGTCCACCTCCTTCAAACCAGTAGATGAAATAATAAAATTCCAGGTCCATCCAATGGACCCAACAAAGACGGCCTCCATTGGGGCACAATTGAACCCCGAAGTAGACGCCGCATTGCGCGAATTCCTTTGGGAAAATTGGGATATCTTCACTGGCATCCTTCGGACATGCAGGAATCCCACGCAGTTGGCGAACACAGCCTAAACATCCTAAAGGATTTAAGCCGATCAAGCGAGGCTCTTGACGATTTTCGAACCCAAAAGGCGAGCAATGGGAGAGGAGCTAGCCAAACTCATGGAAGCCGATTCATTAGAGATATCAAACATCCGGATGGTGGCAAATCGGTGATGGTACCAAAGAAGGATAAATCTGGCGCCTTTGTGTCGATTTTAAAGACCTCAATAAGGCATGCCCAAAGGATCCCTTCCTCTCCCCGATCGATCAAATTATCGATGCTACAAAGCGAACACGATTCGTTGTGCTTCACGGGCGCATACTACGGCTATCATCAAATCAAGATGGCGGAAGCGAACCAAGCCATAGCGGCATTTATCACTCCATATGGACCATTATGCTTCAACACGATGCCCTTCGGACTCAAAAACGCCGGCGCAACATATCAGCGCATGATTCAAACATGTCCGCCACCCGGATCGGCAAAACGATCGAGGCATACGTGAGCGGCGAGTCGTCAAAACAAAACACGTCGAAACTCTAGTAGGCGACTTGAGGCTCACATTCGACAACCTCGAGCATATGACATCAAGCTGAATCCGGAAAAATGCGTTTTGGCGTACCACCGGAAAGTTGTTGGGCTTCATTGTATCCGGTAGAGGAATTGAAGCAAATCCGCTAAAATCCGAGCTCATCGCGCTTGGATATTCCAAAAGACCTCAAACAAATACAAAAATTAACAGGATGCGTGGCAGCCTTAAGCCGCTTTATCTCCCGTTTAGGAGAAAAGGCGCTGCCCCTCTATCGCCTCCTCAGGCGCACCGAACACTTTGAGTGGACGGATGCCGCCACTGCCGGACTCGAAGAAATAAAGGCCATATTGGCAACAAACCCGGTCCTGGTTGCGCCCACTCTGGGCGAACCAATGCTGTTATACATCGCAGCAACACATCAAGTTGTAAGCGCGGTCCTTGTCGTCGAACAAGTGACAGAAGGGCATAAATTCCCTCTTCAGAAACCAATGTATTATGTATCCACTGTGTTAACCCCCTGCAAATCCCGTTACCCGCACTATCGAAGATAGCATATCACGGTGTTCATGGCGCCCAGCTCGGCACTACTTCCAAGAGTGTTCGATAACGATGGCCTCGAGGTACCACTCAATGACATTATAAATAACCGCGACGCAACGGGCAGGATTGCAAAATGGGCCATTGAGCTATTACCATTCGACATAACTTACAAACCTCGGCGAGCTATAAAGTCACAAGTTTTGGCTGACTTCGTCGCCGAATGGACCGAAGCCGAACTCCCTAAAGAGTACGGCGCATACTCCAACTGGACTATGCATTTCGACGGCTCCAAAATGTTGGCCGGACCGGGGGCTGGCATCATACTGACGTCCCCAACCGGAGATACAGTCCAGTATGTACTTCAAATAATGTACACGGACTCCAACAATGCAGCCGAATACGAGGCCCTGTTACATGGTCTCCGGATGGCAGTCTCCATGGGCATTCAACGCCAAGAGGTGCGCGGGGATTCAAACCTTGCAATATCCCAAATAAATGGAGACTTTGACGCCAAGGATCCGAAAATGGCAGCATATCGCAACACTGTCCTAAAAATGTCAGCTCGGTTTGAAGGACTGGAATTCCATCACATAGCTCGAGACAATAACCAAGCGGCCGACGTACTGGCACGCATCGGTGCGAAACGTGATGCCGTCCCTCCTAATATCTTCCTGGAACGGCTCTTCAAGCCATCCGTACCATGGGAAGAGGATCCCGGTAGTGACAAACTGGAGAAAACCGCACCAACCGGTGATTCGGCAGATGACATAACACCCTCATTACGTCATAATGGCGAATCGCGGCGTGGGATGAGAACCTTTCTAGCCTACTTACTTAGGCAGGAACTTCCAAGACCAAAATGAGGCCCGCTGCATAGTCCGGCGATCGAAGGCCTACAAGGTCCATGAGGGAGAACTTTATAAGAAAAGTACCAACGGAGTCCTTCAGAGGTGTATCTCCGAAGAAGAAGGGCGAAACCTCCTGGCTAAAATTCATGCCGGACTAGGCGGACACCACGCAGCAACCCGGGCCCTTGTAGGAAAGGCATTCCGTACAGGATTTTATTGACCGACGGCCCGGGAAGACACGCAGGACTTGGTCCAGTGATGCGTTGGTTGTCAGCTCTTTGCTAATCAGAGCCATATGCCACCCACCGCCCTCAAAACTATACCCATTACGGCCGTCAGTAGTGCGGGGCTTGACATGGTTGGACCCCTTAAAGGGGAACCCACAAGCAAAGGTACCTATTAGTCATGGTGGATAAATTCACCAAATGGATAGAGGCCAAACCGGTCAAAACGGCAGAGTCCGGACCCGTGATAGACTTTATATCGGGGTGGTACACCGTTCTGAGTCCCCACAGCATCATCACCGACAACGCACGAACTTCACAGCCGACGAGGTTAAGTCATGGTGCAAAAATATGGGCATCAAGCTCGACTACGCGTCGGTTTATCACCCTCAAACCAACGGTCAAGTGAAAAGAGCAAATGGTCTAATAATGGCGGCATTAAACCCAGATTAGTGAGGTCACTTACTAAATCCGACACACAATGGGTCGAGGAGCTCGACTCCGTACTGGGGCTGCGGACAACGCCTAACCGTACTACGGATTCACACCATTTTTATGGTATACGGCGCAGAGGCGTCTTGCCTGTGACATTATTCATGACTCACCTCGAGGCGCATGTATGAGGAAAGAGAGGCCGAGCTTGATCGGCGGGACAGCTGGACACATTGGAGGAAGAACGTGGCGTCGCGAAGGCTCGCTCCGCATTTTATCGCCAGCAGGCCGAAGATATCAAAGCAGAGAAGTACGGGCCAAGACTTACAACGTTGGCGAACTAGTTCTACGCTGCGGACAAGAAAAGGACAAGCTCAAGCCCAAATGGGAGGTCCTTCATTATCGATCAAGTCGACCGCGGAGCATACCGTCTACTAAATGCGTCGGATAACCGACTCGAGCCGAACCCATGGAACGCAGCCCACCTCCGACGATTCTATGCCTAGCGCCGGACTAAGAGTTCGTCCCCTTCCCCAGTCCACACTTTTACATTTTAGTTGTCTTTTGTTTCTCTCTTTATGCCTTTTTATCTAAAAGCCCTTACGGGCCTGTTTTCGCATTCTTTGCATACGCATGATGTGCAATCCGCACTCATTATTCCTGGGGGCTTCTTTTACAGAAGCTCAATTACATGGGTTTCATACCCAGCACATGTGTCAAGCTTCCACATGTACCTTTTACTCACCATTATATGCATCGATATGACTTAAGTTTTGGCCAAGCTGGGTTGCCTGGCTCCTGTGCTTACCCCTACGTTCCCGATTGTTCGGCTAGGAGGTAAAGGAGCACCTCTGTGATTATTCTTGTCGGGTCACCGGATGTGTACCTCAGTGGGTGAAGCGAAAGCTAAGCGTTCTTAAGGGAATATTCGGTCGGTGATTTAAAAGATGACTTTTACTTATTTACCTATCTGCCCCGGATGTTTTACTACTTTCTTCGCAGTCGGACATGCACTTTAGGGCATGCCTCGAGAAAGGAACCCTTAACGGAACTATTCTCCTGGAAGATGTTTCTTACTAACCATGTAATATAACATAACTAGTTGGGCACTTGTGCGATAAAGCACTAATGACCACTATGCGGTCTCCATGCATACCACGGTTGTTTCTTAACCAAAGAGGTATTCGGATACACTCAGGACTCTAGGGTCCCGAGGTTGAAGCGAAAAGGTCGGCAAAGACAAACGATCTACAATCCGGCTAGAAGGCATTTCACATGTCACTTTAAAGGATAACATACATTGTCAAATTCTTGATTGTATTCCTCCTCAATCCCGTCTAACAGGCTGTCTAGTTCTGATCTGTTGGGAAAATTTGGCAGCCAACTCTACTTGGCTGTATACTAAACTCACAGGATCTCCTTCCCGCCGGGCCCCACCGTCCAACTTCGCCATGTGGTTGGGATCCGCCCTCTTGTACCGCATCTTCACCATGGCCCAAGCCTCCTGGCACCTTGACGGCAAGCGAAATCTTCCACAAGCGGAAGCGCCGCCGCACTCCTGTAGCTTCTCCATAAGCTCCCGAGGCCCTCGGGTAGGGTGAGGCTGGCCATAAAACACGAACAGCGCCGCTCATTGCGCCAAACTCGTTCGAGTAGCTGCTGCAACAGATTCGGAAGTTGATCACCCATTGATATGGGCATCTCCTCTGCAGGATGACCCGTGACTATACCTACAAGACATATCATGTCAAAATACTTCCTCGCTGAATTCTTCCTTTCAAAAGAGTTCGCTCAAGCACTTACTATAAATGCCGCGACGAAGCCGCTGATTCTCCTTAACGGAGCCGGACAGCTCGGCCCGAGCGCCTTTCAGCTCTTCTCACGAGCTTGGCGTTGGCATCTGGAGCTTGTTCCTTTCTGCTGAACCCTATTCAAGACACTCTCGCCGACCTTTAGTCGGGCGCAGCAATGCTTGCTGTCCGGATCTTGTCCGCGGTACCGCAATGTCATTATTAGACTCATGCGCACGCCGCACAGCGCTTATATTTATTAATAAAATGTGTTACTAGGAGGGTCTTTCCGTCTCCTCCTGCAGCACAAGTCTTGACCTCAAGTTGGGCCTTGCAATCTTGCAGCTCCGGGACACCGGGCGTTCTTCTCGGTAAGTGCCTGCATTTTCAAATGATCCTTAAATCAGTTAGCACAACTACTTTAAGTCTCGGGGGCTACTGGTATATACAACCATTGAAATTCCCTTACCCGTGTGTCTTTCACATACTGCTCCGTGGCTCTGGTAAAACCATTTTGAGCGGCACGGAGATGCGCGTCCCCTGCGTTAAAGGCATCCAATGCCTCAGGGGAAAAGCACGCTTCATGAAATACTGTCCGGCGGCGCCTATGCTTCATGGCGCTCTCCACCTCAGACATGGTGGCGGACAGTCTGTTGGTATCCTCCGTTGGAGAAGGATCCGGCTCGCGTCTTGCGCTTGCCTCCCCCTCGGGCCGGGCTGGAGCTGGCCGTGTTGGTCGGATCGGCAATTCCTGCGCTCGCGATCCGTGGCGCTTTTTCTCCTACAAAGATCATGAGCACTCGGGCGTTTTCTCGGAGCGTTGCTCTGAAAATTCAAATACGAGCTATACCTTTGCGGCGACGTTTCCGCCCGCACCGCGCTCCTTTTCCGCCTGCTGGTCCGGACTGGCCTCTGTTGGCCAGCCACCGCGGGCTCGGCTTCCTGCCGTAAAGGCACTTCCTACGAAATACCGTCGTTCGCGAGGGTTAGAAATGAGTAGAGAAGAGATAATGGTATCCGGACTTCGGTCACGGTCACCTGGGAAGCCGGACTTAGTCCGGGGTAATCCGCCGTAATGGCAACCAAAGCATTATCTATGCTAAGCTGGTGAAACACCCGTCGATCAGCTCCACCTCGATGTCCGGGTCCTCTTGAAGGCGGGTCGAGGATCCTTCGGATCCTCGGGTTGCGGAGCAGACTCACCATGTCCTCCACGGTCCGGCGTAGATCCTGCTACCAAGACATAATGTAAGAAGCTTAAACTTCAAAGCATGGGTTGAGCCCTTCAAGGTGTTCACTTACCCATCCTCTAGGGTTGATCATGGAAAACCCATTCAAAGGGTTTGTTCGAGGAAGTCCTCCTTCTCCCCTTGTGCAGCTGGGCGGGATCTTTACGAGATCCTTGGTCGAATCCGGCCCTTTGCGGCCGTCGTCGGTGGCATCGTCTTCCCGTTGAAATCCCACATGGGGTGGCCTCGTATTGCATGGCTGTACCCTCGCTGATACATGTCGCCATGACTCGATCATGGTCAAGCGGAATGAGCCATTAATCTTATCCGCCCATCAAGTAATGGGCGCTCTTGTCTTCCTCCAATCGGGGCTCATGGGCGCCGGTGAGGTTTCTTCAAGGGAGCAGCACTAAACTCCGGAGGCCGATCCGGACTGGAGTGCAGCGAGGGCGTCTCTATATAAAACCACTCGAGGGCCAGTCTTTGGGCGCCTTCTTGGGAGTACCGAATAGGTATCCGGTCCCGGCGATGCGCCATATTTCGGCACCGCCCACTTGATATATGGACCCCTCGTGAGAACGGGGTACGAGGCAAAACAGCCTCTTCCACAATGCAAAATGGGCTTGATGCCCAGGAATAGCTCACAAAGAGCTACGTAGCCCGTGATATGCAGGATAGAGGCGGGCGTGAGGTGGTGGAGCTGGAGTCCGTAGAACTTCAGGAGCCCGCGGAGGAACGGATGTATTGGAAATCTGAGTCCCCTTATCAGATAGGGGACAAAGCATACTCGCTCCCCCTTATTGGGGCTTGGAGTGTCCTCCGCTTGCCTCCCATCTTGATAAGTAACCAGTCCGGCCCGGACTGGGACCATGAAGGCCGGAGGGAGAAATCCCCCCGTTTGGAGCTTCACTAGCTCGTTGTGGGAAATAGAGCACCTCCTCCAATTCCCCGGCGGTGGGCTGGGGGCGCGTGAAGAAGAGCCGCGTCGACGATCCATGATGGAATGGATTTCTAGGTCAAAGGCGCTTCGATGGAGTATTCGCGGGAGGAAGACGGTGTGGTTTGGATCTGGATTCTTGCCTCTCTTATAGGCGGACGACTCGCACAATTCGGGGGTGAAATGCAAAAGACACCCTGGCTTTTCGCATTCATGCGACGCGTGGAAGAGGGCCATTATTTGGCGTAGAAGCCGAGGAACACAGCATTCAAGATGAAGTCGGACACTGTTCGGCAGGTACATGGAATTTGAAGGGAGAACCCGCCTTGCAAACGCCGAAGACTATAAACACGCTGGACTTATCGTCATTGAAGCCTGGTTCGGGGGCTACTGAGGGAGTCCTGGACTAGGGGGTGTCCGGACAGCCGGACTATCATTATCCGCCGGACTCCAAGACTACGAAGATACAAGATTGAAGACTCCGTCCCGTGTCCGGATGGGACTTTCCTTGGCGTGGAAGGCAAGCTTGGCAATACGGATATGTAGATCTCCTACCATTGTAACCGACTCTGTGTAACCCTAGCCTCCTCCGGTGTCTATATAAACCGGAGGGCTTTAGTCCGTAGGACAACATACATTACAACAATCATACCATAGGCTAGCTTCTAGGGTTTAGCCTCCTTGATATCGTGGTAGATCCACTCTTGTACTACCCATATCATCAATATTAATCAAGCAGGACGTAGGGTTTTACCTCCATTGAGAGGGACCGAACCTGGGTAAAAACATCGTGTCCCTCGTCTCTTGTTACCATCCGCCTAGACGCACAATTCGGGACCCCCTACCCGAGATCCGCCGGTTTTGACACCGACAATGACCATTCCAGAAACCGACTATGACGCCTCGTGCGTGTGTGATGATGTCGGCACATGTGTGTCGTTGGCCTCATCTCAACTATAATCATGTTAACTCAGCGTTTGTCCTTGCAAAACACTCGCTACCCTATGTTGCGGGGCTGCTGGTCTTGGTGGGCGACTGGGACTGGCGGGGTTGCATTATGGCCCCTTCGAGTTTATTTCCTTCTCCTTGATGAGATGTTCGTTAAGATGGCATTCCCTCGTGGAGTCTTGTGCCTTATGAGTTTCTAGCTATGGTATAAGCATGGTCCGCTCATGTTTCCCTCATATGTGCGGGGAGGCCGTTGCGGCTTTCCTCCCTACCGCTACTTTTTGGCTCCGGCCTCTTCTGCCTCATTTGCTGCAACGATCAGTTCAGAGTCATGTTCCTCCTTCCATTTACGACCCACCTTTCCCTTATTGTTGCATCTTTCAGGGGCGTCTCCACCGGTAGGCTACCAGATATTAAGCCCTGGCATGGAGCGGCGGCTTCCCCAAGCGGTTTCTTCCCCTGTGGCAAAGTCATTTTCTACCTTCATGAGTGCTACCATGGTGATCATCTTGCCCTCACCTCGCTTCTTGCCGAGCTTGTGGAGAAATAAATTGTCCTGCGCCCCACTCACTAATCCTCCGTTGGCTATTTCGTCCGAGATGTTTGTTAGTGTGTTCTTCTTTTTGAGCCATCGCACCACGAAGTCGCGGCCGAACTCGTTGTCGCCTTGCATGATAATGTGGAGGTCGGTGCCTCTCCCTGGATGCTTGTAGGTCCCTACAAAATTGTTGAGAAATGCATGCTCGAAATATTCCCAGTTGAGGATGGAGTTGGGCAGGTGGCTGCTGAGCCAAGAGCACGCGTGACCGGTGAGACATAGTGGTATGTGCTGTAGGGCGTTGCTAATGTCTCCATTGTCCACGTCGACCGATGTGAGGTAGTCATTCAGCTAGTAATCGAGCTTTGTGTACCATTAGTACTTCTAGACACCACGAAGGGTGAATGGTTGGGGGAACAAGGGTGTTATCACTGTGTGGCCGAAACATGCTGGTGCGATGCTTGATGTGAGCGAGTTGAAGCAGGGGGGCTCCATGACTCTTCCCATAGTATTCCTTCGCCCGTGTCTCAGGATGAGGAAGGTGAGCTCGGCGTCCTCCCATTATCGAGCCTCTTAATGGTAGTGTTGCTCGTGTTGTACCGTCACAGCCAAAATCGGGCGCCTGAGGTTTGCAACCTCTGGCTCTGGCGTGACCTCCAGTCACTGTACTGATTCTTGTCTTCGCTCGCAGGCTGGGTGGTTGGCTGCAAAGAGGACACAGTCAGTGCCCGCAAGCATGTCCCTCGAGCGTGACACATTGTCCTATTGGAGTACCTGTGTGAGGTCGGCCAGGAGTCTGGGATCTATCGTGTAGCTTGTAGCATGTCCACTAAGACCATGGTGGCCTAGAGACCTCAGGCTGGCATCGGCGCGATGCATTCTCCATTGGCTCATTGAATCTGATGCCATATTCGGCCGAGAGCCACGAGGTCAACAAGGATGGCTCGAAGCTCGGCACAGTCGCTCATGCGTCATTGTCTCGTTCTACCACGCATCACGTGTGGTGGCCTCCAGGGCAAGCTGCTGTAATTCCGACTGCGTATTCAGTTGCGGCATGCAGAGGGCCTCCCGTGCCCTTGACACGGGGCCGTTTCCTGGGATTGGCATTGTCAGATAGTTCGTGCCGTATGCGGTGATGGGAGGCAACATTGTAGTAGCGCATGTGGGGTTCATGTGTGCTGCCGCCTGCCATGGGTGCGGGGAAGCCAGGTGTGTAAATCCTAGGGCACCCGTGCTGCCTTGCTACTGGATAGTGGTAATGGGCGTTGTTGGCGCTTGCGTTGTGACAACCTGCGGTCCTGACTGGAGGGTGTGGGGCTATGAGCCATGCGGTTGTTGTCGTTGGTGGTACTTGGGTGGTTGCGTCCATGGAGGTACCCACCGGTTTTGTCATCATTACTTGCTATAGTAAGATGGCTGGTGGAGCTCTGAACTGGGAGGCCTCCTTCGAGGTGCTCGCAGTCCTCCGTGTCATCAGACGACTTTGACTTGCTCTAGAGGCCAAGCACCGTGGATTCCGGACAATGTGAAAACCGGCATTTTCGTCATAGTTGGTGAAGTGGATTGGTTCATAATCACTACTCTCCTCGCCCAAGATTGATACGATGTAAACTAGGTTGGTGCTATCGTTGGTGGTGAACCCGCTGATGACGCAATCCTCTAGCATGTGAGTGATGAGGCAATTGTCGCAGACCATCGCAATGAGCTGAAAGATCGGGCCAGGCTGTTGTGAGCATGTGAGGCCGGAACAACCCCTAGCCCGCGACGTCCAGCAGATGGGTGCCGGAAAGATGCCATCATCTCCCGAGGGTGAGACATGTGATGCGGGAGTTGAGTAGCCTAACTCATCCATGTCGGTGGTGACCTCCTGACCGGGCTATACGTGCGGTGGTCGGAGGTGGCCTCTTGCTACATGTCTACAACTTTTTGGGGAATGGTTTTATGCGATCGTCATGGGGTGGCAGCGAAGATGTCATGGTTGCGGAAGTTGTCGTGATCTGTTGGCCCCGCAGCCTGCTCAGGTGGAGGTCGTCGTTTCTGGTGATTGCAAAGAACCCATCAGCGTTGCCTAGGTGGGCCGGTGGGTTGACATTGACCCGGCGTGCCCTATCGGCGGTGAAGGTGAGAGAGATCTGAAGGTTAAGCTCTCCCCGGCGAGATACCGCAGGAAGATGAGGAAGATCCGATCTGAGATTGGTCTCTAGATGACGTCGCCCATGTCTGGCACGCCAACTGACGGTGCAAAATACTGCTAGATTCCTCAGTATGGGTCCAAGCGTAGCTGGAAGTCACAGTTCGAATGTCTCACGAGGGTTTTACCTAGGTTCGGGCCTCTGGAGAGTAATAACCTACATCCTGATTGCTTTTGTTATTCATGGTGGAGGGACACCTCGTGCGTGAGTGGTTTACAATGGTGTATGAGATTGCTACACTGAGTTTTTTTTTTGCGGGACTACATTGAGTTTCTATTTGTGACTAGATGCCTATGAGAGCCTCCTAGCCTCCCCTTATATACACGATGGAGGCTAGGGTTTACATGCAAGCAGATGCGATCTTGGTTGCCGTCGTCCTTGACTTGGGAGGGAAGAAGGTCTCCAACGCCTTCTTTAGGGTTCCCTTTGACCCCCGGGCCGAATACCCAAGAATTTGGCCCAATTTTTTTAACTATACACGTATACATGCTGGAGCCCTCTAGAGCATCCCATTCCGAGTCTGAGCCACGACAGCCATGCAACTGGCCTTCGTCTCCCACACCCCTCCCTCGATCCAGTCCCCAAAACTAACTGATGCGTCGGCGGCGGCAAGCGATTCTAGCCATCCAGGTCTGGCGATCCAGCCCTCTACCCCTCTCCCTCCATTCCAGCCATCCCTTTCCCTATGGCCCTCCCCTCTGCCCCCGCCCTCCGTGGTCCATGCGGGGATGTGCCTCTATAGCAGTAGGCTTCAGGTCTCCCCCCTGGCATCGCCACTGCTCCAGGAGCCCCCACCTTCGGCCTTCGTCGCCGTCGGGCTTCACCGCGTTAGTACGCCATCCATCTAGTATTGCGTCCATCTATAGGTACCAACCAAGTAACCACCAAGGTAATTTTCCTCTATTTTTAAACAAATCTGAACCTTTTTTGTAAATTTCCACTACCATGCCACTCATTGATTGCTACTTTGTTGATTTATTCATGTAAATTGTAATTGTTTGTCACTGCTATTGATTGTAGCTATAGGCTATAGTCTGAAACATTGCCACTGTCACTACCACACTATTAGAGATATTGCCACAAAGATATTGTCACTGAATCATTGATTTTGCACATTTTTTGTTCTATCATATTGCTTTTGCAAAAAAAATTACAAGAATACCCAGGAGGAAATTCCTGGCTCCGCCACTGTCGTGGTCCCCTGGGTAGGCCCGATGGCGGGCCTCGTGGTGAGCTACCCCCGGTGTACAACACCATTAGAGATATCCCCGATATATTCTCTTGGAAATGGAGTACCACTAGATAGTACTTGGTGCAATCTACCTACAAGGTGTTGTGTGAGGCATGATTCAATTACCCATTGCTCATTGCTTATGGAAGAGTTGGGCGCCCTCAAATGCAAAATATTCATATGGCCACGTATCCAGTATCGTGTGTGGACCTCTGATCGACAATTCCAACATGGACTATAAGACACCATTGCTACATGCTTCACCTACTGCTAGGAGGAGGATACGCTGCAATATGTCTATGCTAGGCAGGCATGACATGCTTGTTTCACTTCTTTGGGTGTACATATCGCCATCCCTTGATTGAGGAGAGCCTTGAGGTGTGGTGGCTAAGATCGCGCAAATGATTGCCGAAGACGAGCAGAAAGAGGTTTGATTCGCTAGTCGTTCTCATTGCTTGGAGCTTGTGGAAGCAAATAAATGCGAGGGTGTTCATGAATGTGGAGCAGCGACGTAATATCCCACAACTCGTTAATCCCATACTTGATGAGGTTCATTCTTGGAGGATGGCAGGAGGGTGTTTTCAAATCTTTATGACAGAGTAGCATGTATTTGTTGGTGGGTGGGTTCTCCATGCTGGTAGCCTACTTTATTTGGCTTACGACATATCTTGTAAACATTGTTCTGCCTTCTATAAAAATAAGGTACGCAATTTGCATATTTTTTAGACTAGTAAAAGTGCCCGTGCGTTGCACCGGGTTGCACCAGGAGGAGTACCTCGTCAGGCGGCCCCTTCCTTTCGTCCCCACCGCCGGCGCGAGGCCCCACCTGCTCTCCCCACTGCTTCCTCTCCCCGGCACGCAGTCGCACGCCGCCTCCTCTCCCGCCACATCGTCGCCCAGCGCATCCTCTCCCCCTCCCCACGGCCTTGCCCCGCCGCCTCCTCTCCCCACCATGACCTCGCCTTGCCGCTAACCCCGTCGGTCTTCCCTATATCGACTCTGCCGCCGCCGTCCACATGTCCTAGCGCAGATCCAGATGCGAGCTAGAGGAGCATGCTGGACACGATGCGGGAGCAGGCATCTCGGAGCGGACCGAGGTTCAGTGCTTCTCGTGCCCCCGTGATAGTCGGCCTCGTGCTTGGCTCACACACTCGCTCCGGGAAGGCGCTCGCAGCTCGCCTACGTGCTCGACTGCTCCAGTTACTTGATGGATTCAGGTATTGACGGATTCAGGTATTGACAACTGTGAACTCGAGTTTAACAATATCATTGTTGGATGGTGAACACACAGTGGTACTTTTATTGATAGAAATTTAGGATCCTTGCTCTTAATAGGCTACTATAAGAAATGGCAACTTGGGGCATGACTTGCAAGAAAAGGATTATATGACAGAATGGCATTACTTCATGGTAGAGTTTCTGCATCTGGAGATCAAGTTTTATCTTGGTGTCTCATGTCAGTGACATTTGTGTGTGTGCGTGTGCGTGCGTGCGTGTGAGTAACACATTTACTGTTCGGATGATCTTGCGAATTTGTGAGCCAAAGAAATGTTGAGATAGATACTTGCATTCTGATAAGTATGCCGGGCACAAATTTTGAGAGTACAGTGCATCCTGTAATGAGAGATCACACACTCAAAAGTATATTTAGATTGAATTTGACTCTTTTTTAGCGATGTTGGGTTTGGCTGAAAAGGACGGGAGAACATCTCTAATAGATTTTGCCACTGATCCATGAGAAAAGGACATAATGATTTGGCGGGATTCCTCAATATTTTGGCCAAAAAGGACAGCATGATGAAGTTAGGATTAGAGCCATTTTAGAATCGGAGAGAAAAATTAGAATTCGGGTGATCCTGTTTTTCTACTGTCTAATCTTGGAGTAAGCTTCTCCTGAATATATGTGAACTCTTTTTACACTTTCTGGTTCTCTTTAATCTCTCCTGTTACTATAACCAGTTCATTATTTTTTTATGTTATTTGTCTTTCACATGGAGTGATGGAGATTCATTCTTTCTAGTTGTTTAGAAATGACAAATAGATGTAGCTCAGTTTGAGGGTGAGGGATAGCAGTCTTGTAGCTTATGTGTACATGCTGTTTGGAGTGGGCAATTAATTTGGTCCTTTCTTTGCTCGAACAGTTACCAGGACGCAGAGGAAGTGCACATCTAGAGAATTATGTACGTAATATTTCTCTGTCATATGTTTGACATTGTTTTCCTAAATGCACTTTTTTAGATACTTTTCTGAAGTTACTTCGTTTACCTGAAAGCTAGTCATGAGTTCTATTTAGTCGATTTTGTATGGAAGAAAGCAAGAACAAATTATTGTGCTCCAGCGATTCCGTAGGGACAAAGGAACAAAGATTGCCACTGCGAAGGACTATATTTTTTTCCATTTCAATGAGTGTGCCCTCATTACAATACACCACAAGGAAATATGCGTCTACAAGTTTGCTTATAAGGTTCCTCCCTTAGCCATGTCGATATGAATTTCTTTGACATTGCACGATATGAAGATTTGTCAAGAATCTAGCTTACGGACAGTGCTTATCATGTGTGAAAATTCATGTTTTTTCTTTATTTGTTCTATAAGATACCGGCGTGGGAAACTAAGGATAGAAGGTTGCCCTTGCCCAGTTGGACTTTTTCCTTTTCATGGTTGTACTAGCAGAACGCCCGTGCGTTGCTACGGGCTATCCGCAATATCTGTAACATCCGGGTTCAACACAAAAACCCTATCCAATGACGCACCTTCCCTTTTTTTGTCGGAACCTCTCATTCTTGACCGATTTTCTGTCGTAGCGAGACATTTCTCGTTTTTTCTCTCACTGGCGCCACCTCTATTAAAAGCATATGACAGCCAACTCATCTTCGCCATGCATTGCAGTAAGGATGAAATTTTCTTATTTACGATATAATAGAGTGGGTTAAACTAACACATACTATTAACACAAAACAACAAATAACTACAGAGATCTTTCCTAGTCATCAATAAGCTCCACCTCCATCCATATGCTAGAAGGGATAATTGTCGTTCTTCTCTTCATATTTTCCTACGTCTTCTACTCTATGCCTCTTCGCCAATCCGTTTAATTGGCACCAACCAGCACCACGTCAACATTAATGTGTTCATCATCGATGCCTCATCTTCTTCTTTCTCATTCCTCGGCAACTTTAGTTCTCGTTTCTACTTATTTCCTAGAATACTTTTTCTTTCTTTTTGTTTCTCTTATTATTTGGAACACTCTTACTTTCTCCAACACTATGCACCACTTTGGCTTCAGTTCTTTTTCCTTCTTGTTTTTGGAACACTCTTCCTTTTTACTATAGCATGAACCACCTAGCTAGTGTTGTGTCATGTTGTCCTCACCCGCGAACATTTCGGCCACCGTCATCGAGTGGACATCCCGCGAAGCATAGACTTCATCCATCTTGGTGAATGCTTGGTGAATCCATCGTGAGTTGTAAGAAGCCAATTAGCAAGTTTAAAATGGACCAAAAGTGAATTTATTCACATAGTTCGATGCCCATGTGTTGCCACATGCTAAAAAACTATATGTACAACAAGAAATGTGCTAACAAAATGTTTTTACAAAAAGAAAGGCTGTGTGATATGAGTCATATACTATTTACATGTGATGATATCTCATGCTCATGATGTGGTAGATAAATGCATCTCCTCGTCATCTTCATGCCCCTCCCTCTTCTCAGCCGCCATATGACACGCCACTTCCTCCCACAATCCTTCTTGTTGTTTTCTTCCCCACCTCCACCTTGCATCAAAATATTAAATGCCTAAGTCAGGAACAAGACAACCAGAGAAAATAGCATCAAAAGGAGGAATTAGCTAGTTAGATTGTAGATGCATGCATGAGTCACCGGCGCAAGGGAAGTTGCGTGGGCGCCATGACGATCTCGGAGTCTAGGCCCGAGCCGTTACGCCTCGGCGGCAGCAATGACAGACAATGCCCGCTCATTGGTCGCTACTCGCTAGTGCCCACTGTATTTGTTGAATCTGGCCACGATTATTTCCATTGCATACAAGATGTTCGCGCCGCCATGATGGTGCCCGACGAGGACGGCACAGCAGGCGGTGAGTCGTCATATCTAGCGGTGAGATCGAGCAATGAGGCGAGGTGACCGGCGTGAACAGGCGGGCGTCTGGCGTCGGCCGCAGATCTCTGGAAGAGAGAAAAGAGAGAGAGGTAGAGACCGAGGAAGGAGAGGTAGGGCGCAGGAAGAGAGAGAGGATATTGGTGTCCATGGCGAGGCCTCCATGGCTAAGGTAAGGTGCACCTACACCCGTAACACACCAACATGACCTGACGGTGAACGGGTTCATGTGACGAGCGTGGGGTGGCAATCATCATTTCTGGTCCTCCTCGCCGATGCATAACGGCACGCATCATTTGCTGGGTCGCCACCATGAAGAAGAAATAGGGTGGAGGAATTGAGCGAGGATGAGGAATCAAGCGGCTTGTACGGCAGGGGCCAAACCATGATAAAAATCAAGACAACCCGTGCGAGGTGGAGAACGAAATGACTTACCTATAGCTCATGATTCGATTGAGATGATAGGGAAGGAAGGAAAATTGTGATTTAGTCGACAAAGTTTTGGAAAGTTCGATTCAATTGAGAAATAGATGGAAATAATGCCTCAGGATGAGAAGGTCACGATCAGGGTATGGCAAGAAGAACTTTTTTGGAAAGCTTTGATTCTGGTGATAATTACCATATTCGAAATTTCCTTAGTTATAGCCTTATCCTAATCGTGGATTAAATGTGATTGATTAATTGTGATTTCTGAATTTATAGCCTTAACATACGTGGATTAATTGTGATTGATTACCATAAATACGTTGGGTATTGTCGGCCAGATTATAGCCTTACTATACATGGATTGATTTATTACTATAATTATCATATTTGAGATTTCTGAGTTTATAGCCTTACCATACGTGGATTAATTGTGATAGATTACCATAAATACGTTGGGTATTGTCGGCCACATTATAGCCTTACCATACATGGATTGATTTATTACTATAATTATCATATTTGAGATTTCTAAGTTTGTAGCCTTACCATACGTGGATTAATTGTGATTGATTATCATAAATACATTGGGTATTGTCGGCCAGACGAGAAAGAGAAAAACCGGTGGGAGGGGGGTGGTGAGAGGTGGGACGAAGAAAAACCGGTTGAAAAAAAACCGGTTGAAAAAAAACCGGTTGAAAATAAACCGGTTAAAAATGGGGGGGGGGGGGACTATTCAACCAATTGGTCCATTAGGAGTAGAGATCTATGTTGGATAGCATAAACAGTCAAAACTCGAGCATGAATTTGTAGATGGTACTACTCTATATGCATGTTCCTCCCACCTTCAATTAGAGATTTCATTGTTCCTCCTTTGATTATGCCTTCTCTTTTAATCTGGCTTTCCTTCCTTCTTTTCTTTCAATTAGAGATTTCATTCTTCCTCCTTTGATTATGCCTTCCTGTAATCCGGCTTTCCTTAATCTTTCCTTCTTTTCTTTCAATTAGAAGAGAATTCCTTATTCTCAAGTCAGAGACTTTCTTATTCCTTGCACTCCTTAATTCCTCAAAGAGCTCCTTGATTCCGAGAAAACTAAAAAGCATATATAAATTGGGAGGATTTAATGTAAGGGGCAAGGTGGGACTATTCTGCACAGGAGTAATTTTTCGGCCGCCTAGGCCTTTAACCCTTCTGTTTTGTGGGCTGTGGTCGTTGGCTTAGTTGGGCTGGGCTGGTGCCTTTAAACTCGGTGATGGATAAACAAAACCAGATCGAACGGGGACGTGAAACGTTTGTTTGTCAAAAAAAAAAAGCAATGAAACATTTTTTATAGCGATTATAAACAGCAACGTACGACCAGAAACAGTAGCCCTTTTATTATTACTAGCAAACATGCCCGTGCGTTGCAACGGGAGAGAACATTTTCACGCTATCCAAATAAGTTTGAATTAATACCTGACATACGAGCGTCATCTATTCATCTATTTTAACACAATGACTTGCCATGTTGCATACGAGCGTCATCTATTTTAACACAGTGACTCGCCATGTTGCGAACATGTTTTATAATTTGCGAACAATTATAAAATTACTAATATTTTTTAAACAACAACAACAATAGGCTAGAGGTGAAACCCATAAAATCTCGCGACCAACTCATGGCTCTGGCACATGGATAGCAAGCTTTCTCACACCCCTATCCATAGCTAGTTTTTTGGTGATACTCCAATCCTTCAGGTCTCTCTTAACGGACTCCTCACATGTTAAATTCGGTCTATCCCGACCTCTCTTGACATTAAAATCACTAATATTTTTTAAAACTGAAAATTTTATGATTTCCCACACATTTTTGAATTCATAAACATTTTATGATTTATCAAACATGTTTTTCAAAACTCGCAATGTTTTGAAATTTGAAAATCTCGAATTAATTTAAAGAAGAAAAAAGAAATGAGAAAAGAAAAGAAAAGACAAAAGAAGAAATGAAAAAAAATAGTGGAGTCACGCCCTGCGGGCCGGCCCATGAATGCGCACTGGGGAGGAGAGGTGCATCACAAAAAGAGGGGAAAAATCTGCAGAACCTGCGGATAAAAAATTACACTCTAGCCAAATAAGTATGACTCAATACCTTGACATATGAGTGTTAAAAAAATACCTTGACATATGAGCGTCCTCTATTTTGACACAGTGACTCGCCATGTTGTCACTTATCTTTCTTCCCACCCTCACTGATGATGGATGCGATGTCCACGTGATCGCAATATAGTCGACTTGGTAAATCCCGAAGCAATGAGCTTGCTACTGCATGACACACTTTAAAAACAAATCTCATCGACCACAAACTTGCAATTTTTTTGAGTTTTTTTAATATTTTCTAAAATCTCATGGACATTTTTGTCAGATTCATGAATTTGTTTTGAATACACGATTATTTTTTAAAAAATCATGTACATGGTTTTATTTTCCGACGTTTTTTTTTGAAATTGGGCTTTTTTTAATAATTTGCGAACACTTTTGGAAAATCAATTATATTTTTGAAACTGCAAAAAATTTATGATTTCCCACACATTTTTGAAATCACAAACATTTTATGATTTCTCGAACATGTTTTTAAAAATTCGCAATCTTTTGAATTTCTGAAATCTCAAATTAATTTAAAGAAGGAAAAAACAAAAAAAGAAATGAGAAAAAAAAGCAGAAGACGAAATGCAAAAAAAAAATGAGGCGTCACGCCTCATGGGTCGGCCCACTTAACGCAAGACCGGTGGGTAGGGAGGTGCGACAAAAATGTTGGGAAATATCGGCACTGGGATCAAACCCTGGTGTCCAAGGTAGAGTAGAGAGGCCTTAGCCACTGCACTGTCTCCATGCATCTGATATATATTCAGCATCATCTTCTTAAATAATTGAGCGCGGCGGCGAATTTGGTGGAACCGAATCGTTTTTAACTTACGGGTGCCATTGGTGGGTAAATTTTGTCAACTTATGGGGCAAATTAAATGACGTACCACCAAAAGCAATAGGTGCTTTATTAGTAGGTAAAGATAAACATAAAGATTAGGGAAATTATTAGGATAAAACCCTTTTATTAGGAGCGCGCGACACCTCCCGCTCCTCCTCGTCCATCGGCGAAATTGAGAGCCCCATCCGTCGTGATTTTTGTCAATTCTGGCTCTGGTGGTCGCCAGCCGTGTCCTGGCAAAACAATGGGGGAGCTACGAGGCAGCTAAAGGAGAGCAAGGGCCTCCCTGGTGGATCTGATATCCGATGTCGGACCCCTCCCCTTCTCCTCATGTTTGATACGGTTACGGGAATGCCATATCGTCCACATGATATCAATGATTATAGCTCGATCTTCTTCTACAAAACGGTCATCACATAAGATGTCTCTGGCCCATGAATTTGGATGTAAGCGAGGAACCATGCACAAGCTTCGGCCCAGAAGCGTTGTGCATGAGAACAATGGATGAGAGCATGCATGAGGTCTTCCTCCTTGGCCAGACAAACTTTGCATCTGTCTAAGACTGCAATGTGACGGTGTTTGAGAGTGCACTCAACCGAAAGTATCTGTCATAGTACCCTCCACCAAAACACACGGACTTTTGGTATTACTTTGAGTTTCCACAAGGTGTTCCACATCTGTTTATCATCTCGTGAGGTGCCGGTAGCCGTCCCTTCCTCTAGAGCAGAACGCTCGGTCTGAGTCACACGAGCACGGTACGCCGATTTAACAGTGTAGTTGCCCGATTTTTTAAAGGCCCAAGCATAGAAATCCTCACCCTCCCCCCCCCCCCCTCTCCTGATAGGAATGTTAAGGATGGCATCAACATCCGGGGCGATGAATGTTGTACGTATCAACTCTTGCCGCCATGACCGAGTGTCAGGATCAATGAGATCCGACACCGTCTGGATAGTTGTGTTAGGTGGCCTCAGCATTGGAGTCATAGAAATAGTCCCGGAAATCCATTTATCTGTCCACACATGGATGGAGTGCCCGTCTCCCACTCTTTTTATCAAGCCCGCCTTCAAAGCTTCCCTGCCAGCGATGAGCCCTTTACGTTGTAGAAGCAGACTTGGGAACACTTGCTTGCATAAATCCGGTGTCAGGGAAGTAGCGACCCTTTAAAACTCTTGCAAAAAGAAAATTCGGATTAGTCATAAAACGCCAACCATGATTCCCTAGCAGTGCCAGGTTGAATTGATGTGGTTCACAAAAACCCACGTCTCCCTTGCACTTGGGTGTTGCCAAATTATTCCATGATACCCAATGCAACGCATTTTTGTCGATAGAGCTGCTCCAGAAATATTTCACCACGGGTGAAGTCAGACTAAAAAAAAGGACTCTTGCTTCAGAAATAGGCCTATCTTCTGGCAAAAATTGCCAATGTAGGACGGGCTACATGTACCCCGTTTGAAAATACCATTTTTTACAGTGCAAAAAAAACTAAAAATATGTAAACACAGAAATACATATATAAGACATTTGAGAAAATTTTCATTAGTACTATACAAAAAAGAAAAATACGTACATGAAAATGGGCCAATATTATTTTTGGTGGGCCGTTATTTTGTTTTCCTTTTTAACATGCAAATCATAATAGTTTTGAAGAAAAAGTTGCAGATCTGCCACCCAGTATAAGTTTTCACAGGATTATTTTATTTTTTTAACTTGGAACTATCATTGTCAATCTTTTGAAATGACGGCCACGGCCTACAAGTAGCCCGTCCTACGCAAGTTCGCTCTCTATCGCCTGGTTCCTATCCCCCTCTGCCTCACTCTCCAATCTCCAGAGCAAGCTCGCGCAGAGCACGCACGCCGGTGCAGATACAGGAACATCAACCATGGCTGCGCCGCCGGCCGAGCGCTCGTTCGACGTCATCGTGGTGGGTGCCGGCATCATTGGCAGCTGCGCGGCGCACGCGGCGGCGTCCCGGGGCGCGAGCGTGCTCCTGCTCGAGCGCTTCGACCTGCTGCACCAGCGGGGGTCGTCGCACGGCGAGTCCCGCACCACCCGCCCCACCTACACGCGGCCGCAGTACCCTCCCATGGTCCGGCTCGCGCACCGCCTCTGGCACGAAGCCGAGCGCGACGCCGGGTACACCGTGCTCACGCGCACCCCGCACCTCGACCTGGGGCCCCGGGACGCGCCGGCCTTCGTCGCGGCCATCGCCAACGGCGGCGCCACCGAGCTCGCCCCGGCGGGGGACGCTTCGCGGCCGGCGTGGGCGGAGGCGTTCAGGGTGCCCGAGGGGTGGGCCGCGGCGACCAGCGGGCCGGCCGGCGTGATAAAGGCGACCAAGGCGATGGCCATGTTCCAAACGCTCGCCGCCAAGATGGGCGCCGTCGTGAGGGACAGAACCGAGGTGGTCGACGTCGCCAGGCAAGGTGAGTGACAGACGGAGCTATTCCCAGCGGCTGCGTCAACTTTTCATGCACCGTTCGTAGCTTGGTAGTATCTTGCAAAAAAAAATCTAGTCTGACGTTTTACAGAGATCGTGTTACGTTTAGAGAGCAAATGCGTGCTTATTTTACATTTGATGGATGATTTTTTACCCGTGCATATATATGAACTGTTGCATCGTCACATGTAGGTGTAGCGTAGTGTACTCCGTACTTCATTATTTTGCTTGCCCTACATGATGGAAGCAGGCAACAATCCAACGGAGTACTAGCTCTCAATTATTTCAATCGGTTTGTCTAAAGAATCTTTTGGTCAGGAGAAGGAAATGCGATCGTGGTGAAGACAGCAAGCGGCGAGGAGTTCCATGGCGGCAAGTGCATCATCACGGTGGGCGCGTGGGCGAGCAAGCTGGTCAAGTCCGTCACCGGCGCCGACCTGCCCGTGCAGCCGGTGCACACCCTGGTCTGCTACTGGAGGGTCAAGCCGGGGCACGAGGAGGAGCTGACGACGGAGGCCGGCTTCCCGACGTTCGCGACCTACGGCGAGCCCGGCTTCTACGGCACGCCGTCGATGGAGTATCCGGGCCTGATTAAGGTCTGCAGGAACGGCGGGCCGCCGTGCGACCCGGACGGCCGGGACTGGGCCACCGGCACCGGCGCGGGCGGGATCGCGGAGATCGTGGCGCGGTGGATCGACGAGTTTATGCCGGGCGTCGTGGACACCGCCAGCGGGCCGGTGCTCCGGCAGCCGTGCATGTGCTGCATGACGCCCGACGAGGACTTCGTGATCGACTTCCTGGGCGGGGAGGAGTTCGGGAAGGACGTGGTGGTCGGCGCCGGGTTCTCCGGCCACGGGTTCAAGATGGGCCCGGCCGTCGGCAAGATCCTCGCCGAGCTGGCGTTGGACGGCGAGTCGGGGACGGCGGCGGATGCCGGCCTGGAGCTCGAGCACTACCTGATCGGACGGTTCGAGGGCAACCCGATGGGGAACGCCACGAGTCAGTGAGGTGAAAATGGCCGTCCACGTCTTTCACTTCACTGTGGCTGTGTATGACCACCGCGATTGCCTGCCAATTGGTCTGTGATTGCCAATAATCAGTATGGAGTAGTAGAAGAAATATTTTTGTGTGAGCTTTCGCACAGTGAAGTGTGGAGTGACATGTGCGAATCGCCAGATGGGCGTACTGATGTCTGTCCGTTAGTTAGCTGGACTGGAGTAGCATGGTAGATGCATGCATGATGTGATATCCCCATCGACAAAGGGAGGTCCCTTGCTTGTCGTTACTGATGAGAGCTACCGATCGATGTGGAGTGAGTGGCCTGTCTCATGCATTTGCACTGCATCACTCCATGGATGCCGATGGTGAGTCGTTTTCGAATAGATGGACTTGTGCACGGTAGCCGGTAGGCACTTGCCCAGCAATGTGTTCAAATACCAAGCGAAGTCCAAATCTGCTTATCTCATTGCTTCTATAGGCAAACACATTTTTTCAACATAGAGAAAGAGAAGACCTTCTACGCCTCTGAATCCAGAGATACACACAACTTTCACAATTATTCCAAATTTGCTAATGCCACCAAGACCGGGTTGGCCAATTATTCCAAATTTGCTAATGCCACCAAGACCGGGTTGGCGTGCCAACCCGAGCTACTATCGTGTCGTCCTGCTGGGCGACCCGGGAAGCTTCACATCTCTAGACGCCTACGGCTCCTCTCCTACTCCTCATGCGGTCACTACCGCCGGCGATCGCCAAGATGGTGATGTGTCGTGCTCCTGCGGCGGAGGGAAGGGGCATCTAGATTCTCTGATAAATTGCGTGCACGGAGCCAAGGCGGAGGGGTGGACTACTGATGGTAACCATCGGCCCCAGTGGTTCGCGTGCCACTGTGCACAACATGGTGTCTCACGAACTGGACGTGGATGTGCTCACGCCATCTATAGCTGGACTTGGTAAATTTGGCCCCTCAAATATCCGCGGACGAGGTCACGTTCGCTGAAAGTGATTGGTCACGTCTCAAACTTGATGCTACGCATTTCAGTCTCTCATATTTCATCCTCTAAATCCATACACACCATGCAAAATAAACCAACATACTACACTAGGCTAGCCACTACGCTTCGTCGTCGAGATGTGCACAACGTCGATGCCGGACGCCGGGTGGATGAGCGCGTAGGAGGGCTCCGGCTCCTCCCCATCCTTATACGCAAGCATCTCGTTGACTTCCGCGGCGTGCTCTGCCTCCACCTCCCGCTGACGACGGTGTCTAGCCTCCACGTCTGATTCCGACCGGAGAAATCAAGGACCGCGTGCTATAATGCTTGTAGATCCGCGTCCCCCACATCCTCCTTCGGCTCCTTCTCCTCCTCCTCCTCAACCTCCTCCTCCTCGTCAACCTCATCCTCCACCTCCAAGTCCACCAAATCCACCACGTCCGGAGGTAGCCCCGCGGCGATCCGGGCTTCGTGCATCTCCCGGATTTGCTCAAGGAGCTGCAGTCGGCGCTCCGACGTTAGATATGGGTAGCTCCTTGTTGGTGTCCTGAATTAGTTCGATGTTTGATCTTCGGACCGACAACGACACCAGTCACAAGGACATCTTTGTCCCCGGTCAACTCTTCGTATTCGGCAGCATCATGTTAAGTGGCGATTTAGCTGGCCATCTCAGCTAGGTAGAGGATTCACCTCTAGACCAAACCGCTTGACTCAGCAGTACAGAGAACGCCGCGGAATCACGTATCGAGCTCACCTCTTAGGGCCAGATGTCAGATCGGCCCGAGAACACCCTCCCTCGCACTTTGGACTCGATCCCAGCGCGGGGCCCTGATGAGATATGTCTCCGATGTCCGGCCTTGAGCTTGGGTCCGAGTATTCTCTCATTGGCACAGGCATCGAGCCTATCCTATAAAAGCTCCAAGGTGACATTTTGTAGCACCTCGACTAGAGTCCAGCATGGCACCGCCCGCTGTCAAAAGATGGGCGAAACCGACCTTCTTGCTTTCAACCAGATGCTGGACCAGATCCGAGATCTTAGATCTCGGACGAGCAAATTTGACCCATGATCAGATCGAATTTAGATCCAGAGGTGTGGATATTTTGCCCAACCCACCACCCACTTAGTCGCCACAATCAAGGATTTAACCCATATGCTATAAATAACGAGGACTAAATCCTATATACCCACTTAGTTGATTCGCATTCACTCTAATCTAATTTTCTCAACATGCAACTGTGTCAACTCACCATACTATCATTCATGGAAAAATATGCCAACTTTAACATGCATCATGTAGGCCAGCATGCATGGAAAAGGCTTACATCAACATGCACCATGCATGCTAGGCATATTTAAAAATATCATGTAGTTATATAATAATCAAATACAATAGATAATATAAATTTTAGTTCATATTATCGTATTGTTAAACAAATAATAATGTTTCAAATCACAAAATATCATTGAAATAATGGCAAACAACTTCCACAATAATTTTTAGAGACTATTTCTATATAATTAAAAAATATATTTGCGTATTCTTTCAAAAATGTTTCACACCATTCAAAAAACATATTCGTGGCATATAAAAAAATCCAGGGGTTTCAAAAATAAGTTCGCGACATTTAGAAAAAATGTGTAATGTTTAAAAAGGCGTCTATGACATTAAAAAAAATCTAAGTTCTAATTTTAACAAATTTATAGCATTTTTGAATATTCATGGCATTTATGAAAAAATTTACCATGCATTCACAAAATGGTCAAGATGTATCTGGAAAATATTTCACATAAGTTCAAAAAATATTCAACATGTATCCTGAAATTTTTTAACATGCATTTAAAAATATTCAAACATGTATTCGTAAAAATGTTCATCATGTATATGGAAATATTTCAGCGTGTTTTAAAAATCAAGTGTACCCAGAAAATGTGCAACATATATTTTAAAACAAAAAAGCTAAAAAAACTAAAGAGAAGCGATACAGTAAACACATAAAAACAAAAGAAGAAGAAAAAACCCCGCGAAAAATTCTAAAACTGGTCCATAAAAGCTTCTGAAAACCGATTCAGATAAGTTCTACTGGGCTGGCCCGTTAGCTGCGGCGCCGAGGCAAGACGGATAGCTCGTCTCAATAGGAGGTCCTATTGGGCGAGAGCTCCTATAGGCCGCTCGCTGCGGCAAAGTGCCGGCGCTTCGCACAGGAGTGGCTAGCGTGGGCCGGCCCATTTACAGTGGCACGCGGCGGCACGTTCCCGAGATGAAAAAATCGCAAAACAGAAAATCACACTATTTTAAAACAAAAAAGCTAAAAAAACTAAAGAGAAGTGATACAGTAAACACATAAAAACAAAAGAAGAAGAAAAAACCCCGCGAAAAATTCTAAAACTGGTCCATAAAAGCTTCTGAAAACCGATTCAGATAAGTTCTACTGGGCTGGCCCGTTAGCTGCAGCGCCGAGGCAAGACGGATAGCTCGTCTCAATAGGAGGTCCTATTGGGCGAGAGATCCTATAGGCCGCTCGCTGCGGCAAAGTGCCGGCGCTTCGCACAGTAGTGGCTAGCGTGGGCCGGCCCATTTACAGTGGCACGCGGCGGCACGTTCCCGAGAAAAAATCGCAAAACAGAAAATCACACTAGGCGCTGTAACTCGAACACGAGACCTCACACTACTTTGCAAACCACTGCGACCTAGACCATTGGATGTTCACTTAGCAGCGTGACTTCTAAAGACGTATACGACAGAGACTAAACTTAAACATTAATTCCCAAAAAATCCTAAAAACTACAGTCCATTTATTGGGTCGAATCGACGACCTCCTACAACTGAATTTTTCGAAATTAGGAATATTTTCCTACAAATAAAAACATTTTTCGGATTTTCATACTAATTTTGTAAAACAGGAACATTTTTTGAATAAAACAGGAACATTTTTCGAATGTTTTCTTCAATTTGTGAACAAAAAATAAAAAGGTTTACTTTTTATGAATTCCAGAACATTTTTTGAATTTGTGAACAAAATTTAAAAACATGAAATATTATTGAATTTTTGGAAAAATTAGGAAAGCCGGAACATTTTTTTCAATTCTCAAACATTTTCTGAAGAGAACAAATTTTAAAACTTAGAACAATTTTCAAAAATCCTGAACAAATTTGGAAGCGTGAACAATTTTTCAAAGTACGAACGTTTTTTGAATTTGGAGAACATATTTTGAAACGGAGAACAAATTTGGAAGCGCGAACATTTTTTGAATATGTGAATAAAAAATTGAAATCTGGTACATTTTCTGAATTTCGGAAATTTTGTACTTTTTTGTGTAACGAGAACAGATTTTGAATTTTGAGATTTTTTTCCAAAAACTGAACATTTTTTGGAAACATGAACAAAATTTTAATATTTCGACTTTTTTTGTGAAAAAAAGAGAAGAAAAGAAAAAGAAATAAAAAGAAAATTGTAAACATTTTGTAAAACTGTGAACAAGTTCTGAGAAAGAAAAATAAACTTGAAAAAGAAAATGAAAAATAAACAGAAGCGAAAAAAGAGAAATGAAAAAATAATAGAAAGCTGAAAAAGAACCAGAAAAAAACGTTACAGGAGTAAACCCGGTTCAGGTAACCTTCTAGAAGGTTGTTAAAACCGGTTGGACGCATTATGGATAAATGGGCCGGCCCAGGTTTGTCCCTAGCTGCGCTGCCCTGTGCGATAGCCTGACATTTTGCCGCATCGAGCGGCAAATAGGGATTTCCCTATTGGGCGCCTTCTGCGCCGCTTAAGGTTCTTGGCACTCGCGCGCATCGCCTAGCTGGCCGGCCCAACAACCTCGCCAAAAAGCAAACGCGGTAGAAAAATACTTGCGGGATGTCGGATTCGACCAAACGCACCTAGGTACACAGGCGAAAGAAACAGTACAGTAACCACTGCACCAGGACCGCTTACACGTCAATGATCATTGACTTGTTTGTTTCCATTATTGGTAGAATAAAACCCTTTTATTAGGAGGATTTTTTTTCTTCTAAACTTGATGTGTGCATCTTTTTAGAGATTTTAAATGGACTATCACATACAGATGTATATAGACATATTTTAGATTGTAGATTCACTTATTTTGCTCCGTATGTAGTCACTTGTTGAAATCTCTAGAAAGACAAATATTTGGGAACGAAGGGAGTATGTAGCATGACATTTTCTAGGTCCTTTGCAATGCCCCACATCACATTTTTTAAAGAGCATGGCATTTTAATAATTAATAACATGTCATTTTCTTTTATTAAGAGGATGTCAGTTTTATTATTAGTAACATGGCATATTTTACTCTTTAGTTACATGGCATTTTAATTTATCAAGAGGGATGACAGTTTATGATAAAGAGCATGACATTTTTATTATTAATAACATTGCATTTTTATTCTTTGGAGGATGGCATTTTTATTATTGAGAGCATGGCATTTTATTATTGTTGTCGTGACATTTTTTATATAGAGGATGACATTTTTATTAGTAAGAAGATCGCAATATTTTGGCCATGGCAAAAAGAAAACACAGACATGGCATTTTTATGAATTTGTGCACAGTGGACAAAATAAAGAAAAATTACATCATAGCATTTTTTTGTAAAGTAGCATGACTTTTTTTTATAAATTAACATGGCAATTCCATAAAGCAGCACGACATTTTTCAATTGTATATGTTCATGGCAATTATACAACATTTTTTCCTGTGTTTACAAAAATTGCACTCCCTACTATAGCAGCGTCAATTAATTTGGCTTGGAGGGAGTATTTTTTTGTTCATGGAATTTCTTTCAAAAGAGAAAAACTGTAAACTAGGCCTCTGTGCCATTGAGGATTCGCCCTGGCCTTTCCCTGGGTGAACGATCAAGGAGGGTTGATTCGTTCACTGGGAGCAACTTCGCCCAGCGACAAAATCGTTCGATCGACCCTCCCTCATGGGGACCGTCCCTAGTTATTGGGGTCCTTTTTTATACAGGAAATATTTTGTGGCTCTCTATGTCCATAATAGAACTACGGAAGGAGAGTTGCTCTTTGCATTAAGAGTATTCAAGAAAGGTCTATCGAATATAAAGGGACAAAAATTATATTGTTGTGATCCAAGTACTAAGAAATTAGTAGGGTACTTGACCTTACCCCACAAGACTTCAACATCTCTAATAATCCCAAGGCGTGAAATGGTGTCTGATTTGCAAGCTTAATAGTAACATCAATATCTTCAATCTCGAACGGGTGCAATGTCATTTATAACTTCTTGATAAAGAGAAAATGGAATAGCACTCACACTAGCACCCATATAACATAAACCATGATAGCAATGATCTTCAATTTTAACAGAAACAACAGGCATGCCAACTACATGTTTATTCTTGTCTAACATATCTTGTTCATTTCTAGAAGGTTTAGCAATTCTAGCAGCCTTAGAACAAAAGTAAATAACATGTCCATCAATACCATCGACCAAGAGATCTTTAACCATTGCAATGTTAGGTTATATCTTAATTTGTTCAGAAGATGTAGGTGTTCTAATATTACTCTTATGAACCACAGTTGTAGCTTTAGCATGTTCCCTAATACTAATAGGGAAAATACTAATAGGGAAAGGAGGTTTCTCAATATAAGTAGTAGGCACAACTGGATCAACATTGCAAATGATTGTTTTATCTTTAGCTTAACAGGTTCCTTACAAATTTCTTCAATAGGTGGATGAAACTTAAACCACCTCTCCTTAGGGAGATCAACATGAGCAGCAAATGTTTCACAGAAAGTAGCTACTATCTCAGAGTCAAGTCCATATTTTACACTAAACTCATGAAAAGCATCAGTTTCCATAAAAGATTTAACACAGTCAAACTCAAGATTTATACCTGACTCAATACCTTTGTCGATTTACCAATCTCCGAGTTGCGTTTAATTCCCTCCAGAAGATCTCATCTGAATTCAATAGTTTTCTTCATGAAGGAACCATTAGAAGAAACATCGATTATTGATTGATCATCATGAGAAAGCTGAGAATAAAAGTTGTGTATAATTATTTCTCTTGAGAGCTCATGATCGGGGCATGTGTGCATCATATATTTAAGCCTCACCCAAACTTGAGCAATAATTTATTCTTCACGAACCCAAAAATTATATATGTAATTTCAACCACAATGAACCAAATGCATAGGATAAAATTTCTAGTGGAATTCTAGCTTCAACCGGTTCTACTCACATGTCCCGGTATCATCCAATAGGCTATACAGTGTTAATACCTTTCCCCCCAAAGATAAAGGGAATACTTTCTTCTTAACTCCATCCTCAGATAAACCTGCAAGTTTAAACAATCCACCAATTTCATCTATATCGATTAAGTGCACATCGGGATGTATTGTTCCATCTCCTACATAAGGATTAGCTAGCAGCTTCTCTAACATACCGAAGGAATCTCATAATAAATATTTTCAGTAGCTTCAGTAGGTTGAGAGGCAACTCTTATGGCTTCTGGTCGAGCTGAAGATACCCCTAACAAGTCTCTCAAAGGATTATTTTCCATATAACAAGTGACAGTAAATTTCAGCACGTAATAAAAATGTTTCCTTACCAAAGGAGCTTCACTCCCCAGCAATGGGGCCAGAAAAGAGTACTACTGACAAACTAGTATAGGGGATCAATCATAGTCCTTTTGATAAGTAAGAGTGTCGAACCCAATAAGGGGCAGAAGGAAATGACAAGTGGTTTTCAGCAAGGCATTCTCTACAAGTACTAAAAGTAGCACTAACATATAGTTTTGTAGCAAGATAATTTGTAACAAGTAATGAGTAGCAATCGTAACCATGGTGCAGCAAGCTGGCCCAATCCTTTTTATTGCAAATGACAAGCCAAAATGGTATCTTATTGTAAGCAAAGCATTCTCGAGGACACAATGGAATTCTCGTCTAGTCACGTTCATCATGTTTAGTTGATTCGCATTTGTTACTTTGATAATTTGATATGTGGGTGGACCGGTGCTAGGGTGTTGTTCTTACTTGAACAAGCAACCCTCTTATGATTACCCCCTCTCGCAAGCATTCAGTAACTATGAAAGAAGAACTAAGATAAATATAACCATATCATGAAATATATGGATCCAGATCAACACTTTACGGAATAATGCATAAAGTAGGGTTTAAACTTCTGTCACTCTTGCAATCCATTATCTACTTATTACTTTCCAATGACTTTCCTTAGGTCCATGTATGGTGAAGTGTCATGTAGTCGACGTTCACATGACACTAGTAAAGGAAGAACAACATACATATCATCAAACTATCGAACGATTACCAACTTCACATGATTAGTTATAACAAGACTTCTCCCATGTCCTCATGAACAAAGTAAATACTCGCAAATCATATTCAGGTTCAAGATCAAAGGGTATTGAAAATGTTTAAGGATACAAACATTTTCCACCAAATAAACCAACTAGCATCAACTACAGGATGTAATCAACACTACCATCAACCTACCAATATGAGGTTTTGGGGCAAAGATTGAATACAAGAGATGAACTAGGGTTTGAGAGGAGATGGTGCTGGTGAAGATGTTAATGAAGATTGGTCCTCTCATAATGAGAGGATCGTTGGTGATGTTGGTGGTTTCAATTTCCTCCCGAGGGAAGTATCCCCGACAAAATCGCTCCACTTGAGAGCCAAAGTGCTCCTGCCCAGATTCCGCCTTGAGAGGGCGGTGCTTAGTCCCCAAAGTCTTCTCTTGGTTTTGTCCAGGGCAAATATATATAGGAGAAGATGAGCCCTAGAGTCCTGCTGGGAGTCACGAGCTTGATAACCCACAATATAGGGGATCGTTTCTAGCATTCTTCGATAAATAAGAGTGTCGAACCCAACGAGGAGCTAAAGGCAGAACAAATATTCCCTCAAGTTCTATCGACCATCGATACAACTCTATGCACACTTGACGTCCGCTTTACCTAGAATAAGAATAAAATTAGAAGTACTTTGAAAGAATAAAACTATGGATAAATTGCAAGGTAAAAAAGTGGATAGCTTTTGTCAACGAGAAAGTCATTTGTCCCTAGACAATCGATAACAAGTACAGGTAATTATTCTTGCGATTTTATATGAGGGAGAGGCATGAGCTAACATACTTTCTCTACTTGGATCATATGCACTTATGATTGAAACTCTAGCAAGCATCCACAACTACTAAAGCTCATTAAGGTCGTGAAAGCCAACCATAGCATTAAGTATCAAGTCCTCTTTATCCCATACGCAACAACCCATCTACTCGGGTTAAAGCTTCTGTTACTCTCGCAACCCACCATAAGCAAATCATGAATGCATTGCAACACCCTACAGCGGGGACCCCTCACATTTGCGCTAGACGGAGAGCATCGTAGGACAGCACCATAAATAAAATATACAATCATACCAACCAAGATCACGATTAACCCACAGGACAAAACAGATCTACTCAAACATCATAGGATAGCCAAATATCATTGGGAAATAATATATGGAGGTGATCACCATATTTAAGTAGAGATTACAGCACAGAGAAGGGGTGTTACACCGCTGCATAGAGGGGGAGAGAGTTGGTGTTGACGGTAGCAAGATTGTTGATGTAGATTGCCGTCACGATCCTTGCCCCGGCGGCACTCTGGCGCCACCGGGGGAGAGGGGGGGAGAGCCCCCCTCCTTCTTCTTCTTCTTCCTTGGCCTCCCCCTAGATGGGAGGAGAGTTCCCCCTCTGGTCCATGGTCTCCATGGTGGTGGAGGGGCGGGAGCCCCTCTGAGATTGGATCTCCCTCTCTGTTCTCTTCTGTTTCGTGTTCCCCAGATCTAGCCCTTCACAGTTTCTTAAATTCCAGGAGATCCATAACTCCGATTGCGCTGAAAATTTTACACAAGTTTTTCCATAAATTATCTTTCTTGCGCCAGACGAAGGGCCCTAACCGACCTTCGAGGAGGGCACAAGATACCTGGCCGCGCCTGGCACCCCCAGGCGCGCCCTGGTGGGTTGTGGGCACTGTAGGCCCCCGTTTGCGTTGATTTCACCTCCCAAAAATCACATATATCCCAAAATAATTCTTCGTAAATTTTTATCGCGTTTGGACTTTGTTTGATATGGATTTTCTGTGAAACAAAAAACATGCAGAAAACAGGAACTGGCAATGGGCACTGGATAAATAGGTTAGTCCAATAAATGATATAAAAAGTTGCCAAAAATATGTGAAAGTTTAATAATATCGACATGAAACAATAGAAATTATAGATACAACGGAGACGTATCAGCATTCCCAAGCTTAATTCCTGCTCGTCCTCGAGTAGGTAAAGGATAAAAAGGATAATATTTGACGTGCGATGCTACCTAGCATAAACTTCATCATATATCTAATCATGGCATGAATATTAAGACATAAGTGATTCAAGGCAATAGTCTATAATTTGACATAAAGACATCAATACTCAGGCATCCCGACAAACAATCGTGTCTTTCAAAATATCAACGCTAAAGAAAGCTATCCCTACAAAATCATAGTCTTGTCATGCTCCGTCTTCTTAACACAAAGTATTTATCATGCACAACGCCGATGACAAGCCGAGCAATTGGTTCATACTTTTTAACGTGCTTCAACTTTTTCAACCCTCACGCAATACATGAGCGCAAGCCATGGATATAACACTATAGATGGAATAGAGTATGATGATAGGGTAAATATAGAGAAGACAAAAAGTTAATAAAGTCTCACATCGACGCGGCTAACCAACGTGCTATGGAGATGCCCATCAATTGATATTAATGCACGGAGTAGGCATTGCCATGCAATGAAAGCACTAAGAGTTATAAGTGTATGAAAGCTCCAAATGAAAACTAAGTGGGTGTGCATCTAGTCCTATAATGAAAAAAATTCCCACTAGTATATGAAAGTGACAACATAGGAGACTCTCCATATGAAAAACATGGTGCTACTTTGAAGCATAAGTGTGGAACTAGCATGCCCCTTCTCTCTCTTTTTTCTTTTTTCTTTTTTTATCTTTTCTTCTTTCTTTTCTTTTTCCCCTTTTTTTCTTTCTTTCTTATTTTTTTATATTTTCTCTCTCATTGTTCGGAGTCTCATCCCGACTTGTGGGGGAATCATAGTCTCCATCATCCTTTCCTCACTAGGACATGCTCTAATATTGAATAATGATGATCATCACACTTCTATTTGCTTATAAGTCAATATTACAACTCGATACCTATACCAAAGTATGACTCTATATGAATGCATCTGGCAATACCAGGATGTGCAATGATCTAGCATAATATGTATTGAAAATGACGAACGGTGGCTGAGCCACAAATACTATGTCAACTATATGATCATGCAAAGCAATATGACAATGAATGCTCAAGTCATCAAAACGGAAGCGATGGAAGTTTCATGGCAATATATCTCAGAATGGCTATGGAAAGGCCATAATAGGTAGGTATGGTGGTTGTTTTGAGGAAGATATAATAAGGCTTATGCGAGATAGAGCGTATCATATCACGGGGTTTGGATGCACCGGCGAAGTTTGCACCGACTCTCAAGGTGAGAAAGGGCAATGCACGGTACCGTAGAGGCTAGCAAATTGCGGAAAGGTAAGAGCGCGTATAATCCATGAACTCACATTAGTCATAAAGAACTCATATACTTATTGCGAAATTTTATTAGCCCTCGAAGCAAAGTACTACTACGCAGGCCCCTAGGGGGATAGATTGCTCGGAAAACACCATCGCTCGTCCTCGACCGCCACTCATAAGGAAGACAATCAATAATAAATCATGCTCCAACTTCATAGCATTACGAGAGACTATACGTGCATGCTTCGGGAATCATAAACCTTAACACCAATATTCTTACTAACCACAATCGTTTACTAGTACCTCCCACATATTCCATCTCTATATCGCAAAACTATTGCAAGGAATCAAACATATCATATTTAGTGATCCACAAGTTTTATGTAGGATTTTATGACTAACAATGCAATTGACCAATTCCTTTTGACTCTCTAAATAGATATAAGTGAAGCATGAGAGTTTAATTCTGTCTACAAAATATCATGCTCTAGTAAATATAAGTGAAGAAAAACAGCATTCTTCAAATAATGGTTTTCTATGTCAAGAGAAACAGGCAATCCAAACTTCAAATGATATAAGTGAAGCACTTGAAGCATTCTATAAAGCCATACTCAAAAGATATAAGTGAAGTGCAATGAGAATTCTATAAATCAACATGGACTATCTCATACCAGCATGGTGCAGAAAAGAAAAATAAAAACTAAGCACAAAATACGCTCCAAGATTTGAACATATCACATGAACGAAACGAGAACGAAAACATACAGATACTTGTTGAAGAAAAATGGGATGCCTTCCGGTGCATCCCCAAGCTTAGATGCTTGAGTCTCCTTGAATATTTACTTGGGGTGCCTTGGGCATCCCTAAGCTTGATCTCTTGCCTCTCCTCCTTCTCCTCGTATCGAGACCTCCTCGATCTTTGATCACTTCATCCACACAAAACTCAACAGAAAGCTCGGTAAGATCCGTTAGTATAATAAAGAAAATCACTACTCTAAGTATTGTTGCAAACCAATTCATATTTTATTTTGCATTGTAGCTACTGAATATAACTTTTCCATGGCTTATACCACCGATAAAATCGATAGTTTCATCAAAACAAGCAAAACAATGCATCAAAAACAGAACCTGTCTTAAACAGGACAGTCTGTAGTAATCTGAACATTCACCATACTTATGGTACTACAAAAATTCTGAAAAAAAGAGGGAAAAAATCTGTATAGCAATACTGTGCAAAAAGTTTTAGAATCTTTTGACATTCCAGTAAAGAATGTAAAATCGCGCACTACAGCCATAGTTTCTGTTTTTGCATCCCACATACCAACAAGCAATCCACTCATCCTAAAGGCAAACCTTTGCACATTATTTTTATAATACAATGTAATTGTATAAGGGGACAATTATTTTTGTGAGAATCTTCATGAAAAATTCTACATTGTTTCCATGAGCACGAACACAAGTGTTCAAGGTCGACCATCACTTCTCCAATGCATAACTTCCAATCACTTCTCTTTTGTGAAAAAGTTTTTAAGTTCCCCTCTATATTTTTTTTTAATTTTATAAAAGCACTCAACAGAAAGAAATGACTCTCTAAAACTTCCGGGTTGTCACCTTGGCAGCGCTTTCTTTAAAGCCATTAAGCTAGGCATAAAGTGCTCAAGTAATGAATCCACCCGGATCCCAAGGTATATCAAAGCCAATTTTAATTAACAATGATTTGCATTTAATAATGAGTACAAAGCAACATATATCATGCAATGGCAAAGTCTAACTCTCTTCATATGCATCGGCATGTCATACAAGAACAATTCATGCATATCAAGTAAAGGCCAATACATAGCATACGAAGTTTCTTGTAATTTTTTCGTGTTGGAAACATGTAGTCCCTCTCTCATAATAATTGCAAGTAGGAGCATCAAGTACATGCATATTATACTCATCAAAATCATCCTGTGCAACGGTAAAAAGCAACCCATCAATGTATTCTTTAATAAGTGCAAATTTCTCTTATATAGTGTAGTTGGGAGAATTCAAAAAGATAATAGGACTATCATGTGTGGGTGCAATAGCAACAATTTCATTCTTAATATAAGGAACTATAGCAAGTTCATCGACATAAGCATAATTCATATTGGCATCGTGGCCACAAGCATAGCAAGCATCAAGTTCATCAAAAAAGGATATTTCAAACGAATCAACAGGATCATAGCAATTATCATAGCATTCATCCTTCGGTAAGCATGAAGGGAAATTAAATAATGTATGAGTTGAAGAGTTACTCTCATTAGAAGGTGGGCACGGGTAGCTAATCCGCTCTTCCTCCTTTTGTTCTTCACTCCCCTCATCATCTTTTTCATCCAATGAGCTCATAGTTTCTTCAATTCCTATTTCCATAGACTCCTGCAAAATATTAGTCTCTTCTTGGACAGCGGAGACTTTCACGATAAATATATCAATATCGGAATTGTATTTATAATTTTCGTAGCAATATTTGAGTACAGCAAAATTTTCGGGTCTAGAAACATCATCATCAAAAGCTTCATACTTTTCAAACAAAGATTCTATTTCATAATCACCCTTAAAAGCAACAAGTTCTTCTATTCGTTCCACATCATAGTAAGCATATCTAACATTAGCATAAGAAGCTAAGGTTTCATTATCATTAAATTTGCATGAAAAGGGAAGGTGTGGAGCGTTCATCCTAGAGCAACAAGTATAATCATATCTCTGGCATAAATTCCAAGCATACCAATGAACATATCAATTTGATCCCACAATAATTTCCTATTCTGTGTCAAGCGATAATCCCTAAAGTATTCACGTTGATCCAACGTTACTCCCATTATCAAGTTGAATGAGGTTTTCTCAGGATTATCAAAGTAGTGCATGATATTTTTCACATAACGAGCATTAAGGGTTTTGGGAGGTTCCCCATCTCCATGAGTAGCAAGTACAACTAATTTTTTGGTATTTCGTGTTCCATATCCATAACTAAAGATAGAGAACAACTTAGAACAAGAAACAAAAACTAGTTAGTGATCAAGCAAACAAGCACACACGAGAATATTCACCCCATGCTATTGCTCCCCGGCAACGGCGCGAGAAAAAGGCCTTGATAACCCACAAGTATAGGGGATCGTTTGTAGCCTTCTTCGATAAATAAGAGTTTCAAACCCAACAAGGAGCTAAAGGCAGAACAAATATTCCCTCAAGTTCTATCGACCATCGATACAACTCTACGCACACTTGACGTCCGCTTTACCTAGAACAAGAATAAAACTAGAAGTACTTTGCAAGAATAAAACAATGGATAAATTGCAAGGTAATAAAAATGGATAGCTTTTGTCAACGAGAAAGTCTTTTGTCCCTAGGCAATCGATAACAAGTACTGGTAATCATTCTTGCGATTTTAAATGAGGGAGAGGCATGAGCTAATATACTTTCTCTACTTGGATCATATGCACTTATGATTGGAACTCTAGCAAGCATCCGCAACTACTAAAGATCATTAAGGTCATGAAACCCAACCATAGCATTAAGTATCAAGTCTTCTTTATCCCATACGCAATAACCCACCTACTCAGGTTTAAGCTTCTGTCACTCTTGCAACCCACTATGAGCAAATCATGAAGGTATTGCAACACCCTATAGTGGGGACCCCTCACGTTTGCGCGAGACGGAGGGCACCGTAGGACAGCACCATAAATAAAATATACAATCATATGAACCAAGATCATGATTAACCCACAGGACAAAACGGATCTACTCAAACATCATAGCCAAATATCATTGGGAAATAATATATGGAGTTGAGCACCATGTTTAAGTAGAGATTACAGCGCGGAGAAGGGGTGTTACACCGCTGCATAGAGGGGGAGAGAGTTGTCATTGATGGTAGCAAAATTGTTGATGTAGATCGTCGTCACGATCCTTGCCCCAGCGGCACTCCGGCGACACTGGGAGAGAAGGGGAGAGAGTCCCCCCTACTTCTTCTTCTTCCTTGGCCTCCCCCTAGATGGGAGGAGAGTTCCCCCTCTTGTTCATGGTCTCCATGGCGGCGGAGGGGCGGGAGCCCCTCCGAGATTGGACCTCCCTCTCTGTTCTCTTCTGTTTTGCGTTCCCCAGATCTGGCCCTTCACGGTTTATTAAATTCTCGGAGATCTATAACTCCGATTGCGCTGAAATTTTTATGCGATTTTTTGCCATAAATTATATTTCTTGCGCAAGAAAAAGGGCCCCAACTGACCTTCAAGGAGGGCACAAGATACCTGGGCACGCCTGGCACCCCCAGGCGCGCCCTGGTGGGTTGTGGGCACTGTGGGCCCCCATTTGTGTTGATTCCACCTCCCAAAAATCACATATATTCCAAAATAATTCTCCGTAAATTTTTATTGCGTTTGGACTTTGTTTGATATGGATTTTCCATGAAACAAAAAACATGCAGAAAACAGGAACTGGCATTGGGCACTGGATCAATAGGTTAGTACAATAAGTCATATAAAATGTTGCCAAAAAGATTTGAAAGTTGCATAATATTGGCATGAAACAATCAAAAATTATAGATACGACGGAGACGTATCAGAGCTCACATGAGCGCGCCGCGGGGGAGCACCTCCTGACCTTGTGGCTCTCTGGTGGGTCCCCTCCTGGTATTTCTTTCATAGGAATTTTCTATAAATTTCAGAAAAATTCTCCGTAAATTCTCAAGTCATTCAGAGCTGTGGAGAATATCTATCTCTGTTGTAGCTTTTTTATGTACAGAATTCCAGCTGTCGACAATATTCCTCTTCATGTGAAACTCGCAAAAATAGGAGACACAATGCATTATAACTACTTCGTAAAGTGAAATAATAGTAGGAAAACATGATGCAAAATGGACGTATTATGCAGCGAAGTTGTTGGTGTAGATTGCTGATACGTCTCCATCGTATATATAATTTTTTATTGTTTCATGCCAATATTCTACAACTTTCATATACTTTTGGCAACTATTTGTATTATTTTTTGGAACTAACATATTGATCCAGTGCCCAGTGACATTTCCTATTTGTTGCATGTTTTTTGTTTCGCAGAAAATCCATATCAAACGGAGTCCAAACGGGATAAAAACTTATGGAGATTTTTTTGGAATATATGTCATTTTGGGGAAAAATAATCAACGCGAGACGATGCCCGAGGGGCCCACAAGGACGGAGGGTGCACCCCTGGTCCTTCTGGTCACCCAGTAAGGCGGTTGGTGCCCTTCTTCTGGCGCAAGAAAGCTAATATCCAGATAAAAATCGTGTTAAAATTTCAGCCCAATCGGAGTTACGGGTCTCTGTGAATTTAAGAAACGGTGAAAGGCCAGAATCTGGGAGCGCAGAGACAGAAGGAAACACACACACACACACACACACACACAGAGAGAGAGAGAGAGAGAGAGAGAGAGAGAGATCAATCTCGGAGGAGCTCCCGCCCCTCCACCGCCATGGAACCCAAGGACCATAGGGGAAACCCTTCCCCCATCTAGTGGGAAGGTCAAGGAAGAAGAAGAAGGGGGGCTCTCTCCCCCTCTCTCCCGGGGGCGTCGGAACGCCGCCGGGGCCATCATCGTGACCGTAATCTACACCAACAACTTCGCCGCCATCATCACCAACTCTCTCCCCCTCTATGCAGCAGTGTAACACCTCTTCTCCCCGCTGCAATCTCTACTTAAACATGGTGCTCAACGCTATATATTATTTCCCAATGATGTATGGCTATCCTATAATGTTTGAGTAGATCCGTTTTTGTCCTATGGGTTAATTGATGATCGTGATTGGCTTGAGTTGCATGTTTTATTATTGGTGATGTCCTATGGTGCTCTCCGTGACGTGCAAGCATGAGGGATCCCCATTGTAGGTTTTGTAATATGTTCATGGTTTGCTTATTGTCTGTGTTGCGTGAGTGATAGAAACACAAACTTGGATAGGTGGGTTATTGAAGGAAATATGCCCTAGAGGAAAAAATAAAATTGTTATTTATATTTCCTTATATCATGACAAACATTTATTAATCATGCTAGAATTGTATTGACCGGAAACTTGATACATGTGTGAATACATAGAAAAAACAAAGTATCCCTAGTATGCCTCTACTAGACTAGCTCGTTAACCAAAGATGGTTGAGTTTCTTGACCATAGACATGTGTTGTCATTTGATGAACGGGATCACATCATTAGGAGAATGATGTGATGCACAAGACCCATCCATTAGCTTAGCCTTATGATCATTGAGTTTTATTGCTATTGCTTTCTTCATGACTTATACATGTTCTCTGACTATGATATTATGCAAGTCCCGAATACCGGAGGAACACCTTGTGTGCTATCAAACGTCACAACGTAACTGGGTGATTGTAAAGATGCTCTACAGGTGTCTTCGAAGGTGTTTGTTGGGTTGGCATAGATCGAGATTAGGATTTGTCACTCTGTGTATCGGAGAGGTATCTCTGGGCCCTCTCGGTAATGCACATCAATATAAGCCTTGCAAGAAATGTGACTAATGAGTTAGTTGCGGGATGATGCATTACGAAACGAGTAAAGAGACTTGCTAGTAACGAGATTGAACTAGGTATGGTGATACCGACGATCGAATCTCGGGCAGGTAACATACCGATGACCAAGGGAACAATGTATGTTGTTATGCGGTTTGACCGATAAAGAACTTCGTAGAATATGTAGGAGCCAATATGAGCATCCAGGTTCCGCTATTGTTTATTGACCGGAGATGTGTCTCGGTCATGTCTACATAGTTCTTGAACCCGTAGGGTCCTCACGCTTAACGTTCGATGACGATTTGTATTATGAGTTATGTGATTTGATGTACAGAAGGTTGTTCGGAGTCCCGGATGAGATCACGGACATGACAAGGAGTCTTGAACTGGTCGAGAGGTAAAGATCGATATATTGGAAGGCTATATTCGAACATCAGAATGGTTCCGAGTGATTCGGGTATTTTTCGGAGTACCGGAGAGTTACGGGAATTCGCCGGGGAAGTAATGGGCTTTAGTGGAAAGGAGAGGAGGGCCTCAAGGGGTGGCCGCCCCCCCAATGGGCTGGTCCGAATTGGACTAGGAGGGGGCGGCGACCCCCTCTTTCCTTCTCCCCCCCTTCTCCCTTCCCTTCCTTCTCCTACTAGGAATAGGAAAAAGGAGGGCAATCCTACTTGGACTAGGGAGTCCTAGTAGGATTCCCCACACTTGGCGCGCCCCTAGGGCCGGCCACCTCTTCCCTCCCCTCCTTTATATACGTGGCCAGCAGGGGGCACCCCATAGACACACAAGTTGATCTTTAGCCGTGTGCAGTGCCCCCCTCCATAGGTTTACACCTCGGTCATATTGTCATAATGCTTAGGCGAAGCCCTGCACCGGTAACTTCATCATCACCGTGACCACGCTGTCGTGCTGACAAAACTCTCCCTCGGCCTCAACTGGATCAAAAGTTTGAGGGACGTCACCGAGCTAAACGTGTGCAGATCGTGGAGGTGCCATGCGTTCGGTACTTGGATCGGTTGGATCACGAAGACGTTCGACTACATCAACCGCGTTACTAAACACTTCCGCTTTCGGTCTACGAGGGTACGTGGACACACTCTCCCCGCTCGTTTCTATGCTTCTCCCAGATAGATCTTGCGTGATCATAGGAATTTTTTTAAAATACTACGTTCCCCAACAGTGGCATCAAATCAGGTCTATGCGTAGATGTTATATGCACGAGTAGAACACAAAGAGTTGTGGGCGATAATAGTCATACTGCTTACCAGCATGTCATACTTTGATTCGGCGGTATTGTTGGATGAAGCGGCCAAGACCGACATTACATGACCGCGTTCATGAGACTAGTTCTACCGTCGTGCTTCGCACACAGGTGCCTAATGGGTGTCTGTTTGTCCAACTTTAGTTGAATCGAGTTTGACTACGCCCGGTCCTTGTTGAAGGTTAAAACAACACACTTGATGAAAAATTGTTGTGGTTTTTGATGCGTAGGTAAGAATGGTTCTTGCTAGAAGCCCGTAGCAGTCACGTAAAACTTGCAACAACAAAGTAGAGGATGTCTAACTTGTTTTTGCAGGGCTTGCCGTGATGTGATATGGTCAAGACGTGATGATGTATAATTTTTTTAATGTTTCATTTGACAAAAAATCTGAAAAATCCAATTTTTTTCCCTTATTGGTAGAATAAAACCCCTTTTATTAGGAGGATTTTTTCTTCTAAACTTGATGTGTGCATCTTTTTAGAGATTTCAAATGGACTATCACATAGAGATGTATATAGACATATTTTAGATTGTCACTCATTTTGCTCCGTATGTAGTCACTTGTTGAAATCTCCAGGAAGACAAATATTTGGGAACGAAGAGAGTATGTAGCACGACATTTTTCTAGGTCCTTTGCAATGCCCCACATCACTTTTTTTTAAAGAGCATGGCATTTTAATAATTAATAACATGTCATTTTCTTTTATTAAGAGGATGTCAGTTTTATTATTAGTAACATGGCATATTTTACTCTTTAGTTACATGGCATTTTAATTTATCAAGAGGGATGACAGTTTATGATAAAGAGCATGACATTTTATTATTAATAACATTGCATTTTTATTCTTTGGAGGATGGCATTTTTATTATTGAGAGCATGGCATTTTATTATTGTTGTCGTGACATTTTTTATATAGAGGATGGCATTTTTATTAGTAAGAAGATCGCGATATTTTGGCCATGGCAAAAAGAAAACACAGACATGGCATTTTTATGAATTTGTGCACAGTGGACAAAATAAAGAAAAATTACATCATAGCATTTTTTTGTAAAGTAGCATGACTTTTTTTTATAAATTAACATGGCATTTCCATAAAGCAGCACGGCATTTTTCAATTGTATATGTTCATGGCAATTATACAACATTTTTTCCTGTGTTTACAAAAATTGCACTCCCTACTATAGCAGCGTCAATTAATTTGGCTTGGAGGGAGTATTTTTTTGTTCATGGAATTTCTTTCAAAAGAGAAAACTGTAAACTAGGCCTCCCGGCCATTGAGGATTCGTCCTGGCCTTTACCTGGGCGAACGATCAAGGAGGGTTGATTCGTTCATTGGGAGCAACTTGCCCCAGCGACAAAATCGTTCGATCGGCCCTCCCTCATGGGGACCGTCCCCATCAATAAAGCCATAGAATACCATGGGGAACTTGAGTTCAGATGTTAGGGGATTGTAAGAGATCTTATATTGTATATATGTAGCCAGTAGCGTCGGATAGATATACGAAAAGTTGTTGTTCGACCAATCTCTCAGAGAAGTAGAGGTCGATCACTTCTCTCTGTATATGTTCATGACAATCTTCTGTATTTAATGCTTTCCTTCATTTGCTTACTAGCTAGTGTGTCGAGTCCTCTCTATACGTATAGTACGTAGCGTCGACCAAGCATGGAGATAAGACAGGACACTTCTCTCTATTAGCTAGCTAGCGCAATATATGAAACCCGTAAATTAACCCTAAAAAAAAACCCCAAAACCCCCAATCCCCCCTTTCAAAAAAACAAAAACCCCAGCCCCTGAACTGCTGACGTGTGGATGTGGTCCCGGTTGGTGCTACCAACCGGGACAAAAGGCCCTCTTGCCTGGGCAAGCCACAGCGGCCACGTGGAGCCCCATCTGTCCCGGTTAGTAGGCGAACCGGGACTAAAGGTATTGGGCTTTAGTCCCGGTTCTGAAACCGGGACAAATGGGCCTTTTTCTACTAGTGAACCTTACCATACTATGGTTAACATTGCTGCTTTTACTTTGTTTGTGACATGTCATGTTCATCTCATGCAACGTCTTTTACATTCGATGTGAGAACATCGTTGATCAACCAAGTGATTTGTGTGCTAGCATTGGTTTTCTAGAATAAGAGCCCCGTAGGAACTCAATATCTTTGCATGTGCGCTTTGCACAGACTTGGCAGTGGGCTCTGGGTAGGTCATCAACATTTGTTAAGACTATGTGTCGCAACTCAAATGACAAGGTTGGTTGTAAACCTTTGACAAGTTGTCCTGTTTATTGGACGATGGAGGTTGGTGTGCCACGAATGCAGCCCCCGGGTCTGTGTTTGTAGGGTTACTAGATGCATCCCCTATACTAACTGCTGGTTGGTCCAAAAAATGATGCAACCCTCGAGTCTAGTAAATAGGAAGGTCTCCTGAACCAATCAACAAACATTTCCATTTAGCGATCATATACGTGGTATTGAAACATAATGAAGTGATTGCGTGGCAAAGCACTTTTTATTCACTGTCTAATACATGATTGAGATAATATGATTAGTCCACAAAGTCTTCTGGTTAAAACTTATGATTAAGTAGAAAAAAAGAATTTAAAATTACTAAAATAGTGGTTCGTGGATGGCGCCATGATCTCTTTCTTCTTCCCGACCTCCAGGATGATTAGGGAATAAGTGGATCTACCAATTGGTCTGTAGCCTTCGAGTTGTATGCTATTCTGAGGGCCTCCACCCCCAATCATGCGGGAGGAGCCTTGTCTGCAGTGCCCGTGGAGGCCCCACGACTATGCCTTGTCCCGTGCTGTTGTTGGCATGAGCGATGCGTGCGTCGGCCTTGTCGGTGTACAAAAAGAGGGGTACACTTTTTGTACCCCTATAACTGTGCACGAGCAGTCTGAGCCATGGGCACCACCACACCGAGCAAGGCAAGGGAGGTGAGCCAAGGTAAGGCCGAAGCTCAAGAGAACTGGAGCAACTCCAAGGCCAAGACCACGAAGAGCAAAAGGGACGAAGTGGACTCCCTCGGCAAGATCCTTGCCGGGAGGCAGTTTTAGCAACCCCGGCAAGACCCTTGCCGCGGCAATTCGCCCCACACCTACGGAGCGAGTCACCCTTGAGTCCACTGCCCCCATGGGGTAAGGATTCGGAGACGTCCCCGTGGTGGCATGCAGATCTTTGTGAAGACATTCAAGATCAGATACACACTATGGAAGATGACAACCCTTGGCGGGATCCCAGCCAAGGAGGACCACAAGGCCCCCGGCAAGCGCCTTGCCGGGGATGACAGCAAGCGCCTCGGCAAGATCCTTGCCGGGGCCCCGGCAAGGCCCTTGCCGAGAACACCCGCAGGGCCACCATCAGGCCCACGCCGACCAAACCTCCACCACCGCATGCATGCAGCTGCCGACCCAACCAGCTGGGCAGGCACCTGCGTGGCGGCATGCAGATCTTCGTGAAGACCCACCGCTGCGCCACCTCAGCTGCGTTCCTACATACATGGCATCGCAGGCACCGCTGGCCAGGGCGCGTGTCGACACAAGAGGAAGTGGCGACGGACGAGACAGGTCTCTCCCCCGTCCCCGATAAAGCAAGGACACCTAAGCAAGACGCATTAAATGCGCCTTGTCATGTAATGCGGGAGATAACCTTGCATCACCGTACCCTTTCCACCTCCTGTGTGCCACTGTGGCAACCCCTTTTTCTATAAAAGGAGGCCCGAGGTGACCAGGGGAAGGATTCGGCTTTTTGGAGCTCCTCACGCCCCATAACTAGCTCAAGAACACAGATATACAATCCACCAAAGCAGGAGTAGGGTTTTACGCATCCTCGCGGCCCGAACCTAGATAAACGAACCGTGTGCTATCTGTTTGATCCGCTCTTCTCACGACCCCGCGCCCCGCTAACCGTAGTAGGGATTCTTGTGATCCCATAGGTGTCGTCCCCACCGACATCTTTGGCGCGCCAGGTAGGGGGCGCAGTCGTGAGAATCAGCTTTATCAGTTAGCCCGACACTCCTTCATCTTCGTGACCCTTGAAGAAGGATGGAGGCCAGAAGATCGACACTCGAGCGATTGAAAACAGAAGCTAAGTTGCACTGAACACTTATTTGTACTGCCCTTCTTATTTGACGTTATTCCCCCCGGAGATGTCACGCCTTTGCATGAGAAACCTGAACGCCAGGGGGCTCTCCCACGATCGGCAATGCCCTTGCCCTATTTCGAGTCCGCTCAATAGCTCAAGCGGCTGCGTCGAGAATGGCAGAGTAGCCTTCCGCAATCAACAACGCCCTCGATTCTGACTCGAGTCAAGCTCGACAGTTCCAGCGGCCGCGTTCAGAACGGAAAGGTGGATCGTCCGGCAGCACGCGTACCCGGCAGGCCATGGGGATCCGTCCCCAAAATGCCACTAGGGGCTTCCGCACCGGCGAGCCTACCCAATCGACGTAGGGCGCGCATACAAAGAGGAATTGAACGGGAAAATAACATGCATGAAAATTAAGAGTACTTCAAAGTTATATTACATCACATCATCGCTGCGGTTCTAACTAAAGATAAAATTTGTCTTGGTCGGGAACCCGCAGCGGCGACGAAGAATGGGATGCCTAATCCCGGCGCTGGCCTTCCACCCTCTTGATTTCGTTGATGCAGTCGGTGATGGGCTTGATGCGCTCCTTAAGCACCGTGAGGTCAGTACCATCCGGCAAGCTATTCATCGCGGCCGCGAAATCAAGGTCGGGATTCTAGTACGCCATCTTGGTGAGGACCTTGGTCACGACCCTCCGGCAAAGTCGCCGGGCCTCCTCGACCAGCGTGGCCGTCCTGTTGGAGTGAAGATAGTCCAAGGCTCCGAGGACGCCCTCGAAGAACTGGGTCAGCTTGGCGTTCGCGGTCCCGTTGCGCTCAGGGGCATACCTCACGTTTGGCATCCCCATGGTGGCCAATTGCGAGGTGACCCTGCCGGCGACGACCTCCAGATGGCTGATCCACCTGTTCTTGCCCGCCACATATTCCTGGTGGGAGGCGGACTCGTTTGCCCGCAGCTGCTTCTCCTCCTCCAGGCTCCTGGTCAAGGTCTCCTCCCGAGCCCTGCTCTCCGAGAACATCTTCTCGAGATCCTCCAGCTTCAGCTTGAGGTCTCTTATGGAGTTCTGCGCTTCGAAGAGCTCCCCGGTCCTGCTGATGACCGCTCCTTGCGCCTCTACCAAGGCACGGTTGAGCGTGCTCTTCTCACTGGACAGCTTGAGGGCTTGCTCCTTCAGCTCGTCCCGCTCTGCTTCCAGCTCCTTCACCTTGCCGGCATGGGCCAGAGCTTGGGCATCGAGTGCCTCTTTGTGCCTCTGCTCCAGCTCGCGAGTCCGTCGCGCGACAAGGGCCTCGAGCTCCTCATCCTTGCCGCGGAGCATTGCGGCAAGCTTCGCCTCACGCACGGAGAGGTCCTCTTCCTGGGAATCCAAGGCGGCTTGATGCTGGTTCCGGGCGGCCTCGGCCGCGGCAGCCAAGTTCGCCGCCTTTTCCTGAGCCTTCTCGATGTCAGCCATCTTCATGGTGAGCTCCACATCGCGCTTGGCCAATTTCTCCTGAAAGGCCCTCTGCTCCTCACGAGTCTCGTGGAACTAGGTCTGCGTCTCAGCAACGCGCGCCTTGAAGTCCACCTCCGCGTTGTCCACCGTTGCCATCCTGGACTTGACCTTGTCCAGGCGGGCACGGTAGAGCACTTGGAGCTTCCGGAAATCGGCCCCCATGGCACAGAAAAGCTGCTCTTCTGGAGAACCGTCTCCGCCAACGCCCGGCTCATCGACCACCTCGAGCCCGGTGGCGGCAAGCACCTCGCCGTCAAAGACTTCCCCTTCGGCGGGCGCTCGGCTTGGCGCCCCTGGAAGATGGACGAAAAGATTGTCACCCACCTTCAGATATCTGCCGGGGCCCGAGGTTGAGGAGGAGGGAGGCTGATCATCCACCACCTCTTCCTTGGCGGAGGCCTTGCCGGCTTCCCCGACAGGTCCACCGCTGGCGCCCTCGGCATAAGCCTCGCTGTTTGCCTTGGCGGCCCCCGCAGCGGTGTCCTCGGCAGCATCCTTGGCCGCCTCATCAGCGGCGGCCTCATCAGCATCCTTGGCGGCCTCCTCGGCGGCAATCCTGTCGGCCTCCGCCGCGGCCTCCTCAGCAATGTTTCCAACAACAGTGTCCATGTCCTCCATGTCTGTTGGAGGAGGGCATGGGCAGAAATGGGAGCAATGAAGCCAAGAAAAAGAATAAGGGAAAAACAAAGACGAAGGACAGGCGACTCACTAGTGCCAGGCTGTGAAGCAGAAGTCCCCTCCCCGCCAGCATTTGGCGCCGTGGCAGAGTCACCAGCGCCCAAGTTCCCCTCTTCCTCCATGGGTGTGGGCTCCGTGCCTGATGCCCTTGCCGGGGACGCCCCTCGCGGCGGCGTAGTCGATGGGGGTGGTGTGTTGGGAGTAGCCCTCTGTGGCTCCTCCTGCTGCCGCTCCCCTCCTGCAAACCCGGCAAGGTCAACATCATAGCATCGAGCGCCTACCACATGTCGAGTAAGAGGAGGGTGACGAACTTACGCTGGGGGCTGCGCCGGGGGCTGATGTACGGGCTGCTCAGCACCACCAGTGGTGTCTTTGAAGCCCCAGCAGGGGGCTGACTGCTCGTCGAGACCTTCGCCCTCTTCACCCTCTGGGCCAATGTCTCTGCATCCCTGCAAAAGCAAAAACGGATCGAGATAAGTGACCCAATTCAGGGGAATGGAAATGACAGTAAGGAACGGAGTACTTACTCGTCATCCGTCTCCTCCTCTTCCACCAGTTTCCTTTTCCTCTCCGGGCTGAGAGGCCCAAGATCAAAAGGGAGCTCCACATCATCATCCAAGTCGACATCTGCCGGACGAGGCAAAGAAGGCGGCGGGGTTTGTGCGCGCCCAGATGAGGAAGGGGCTGTCGCCTTCTTCTTCTCAGCGGCCTTTGTCAGCCTCTTCGCTGTCGTGGCCCTCGTGTGACGCCCGGACCCCTCCAGGGTCAATTGAGGCCGCATAGCCCTTCCGGGCCGGACCGGCTCGCCGGAGCCAGACCGCCGCAGGACTCGCCCTCTTCCCCTGGCTGGCGTCGAGCCCGCCGCCACGTCCTCCTCCTTCGACGACTCATCGGCCGCGTCCTCAACAAGCGGAGCTCCAGTGTCGGCGCTGCTGACCTCCTCGGTGGCCGCCGCCCACAGGGTGAGCTGCTCCTCCTCCGCAGCCGTTGCGGCCTTGTCCTCCACGCCCCCGGCGCTGCCGGCCTCCATGGCAAGCTGTGCCTCCCTCGCCCTGGTGGCGATGTAGTCTAGCTCTGCCTGGCTGGTGTCCATGACAAGCCACCGCTCGGCGTCAGCATTGACGTAAACCTCGATCAAGGTGTCGAAGAATTGCTGCACATCTGCGTCCGTCGGCTCCTTCTAGCTCAGGACAGGGCCGTGCGCGTTGCAGTCCGGCGTCATAGCGATGATCTCGGACCGGCGTGAGTTATTGCACAACGGGACCACCCCCGCTGGCAACTTGAAGAATGGCCCCTTGACAGCCTTGCCGACCTTTGCGGCAGCCCTTGCGGCCTTGCCGGTCCGTTCGACCTCGCCGTCACGACCCACATCCAGCTGAAAGAGCTGCTGGCAAAAGTGGGCATGCGCCATCATCGTGAAGTTGTGGTCGAGGCCAGGGCGGAGCCGCATAATGTCAGCCGGGTTCGTAAAAAGCCAGGCTGGCCTCCGCTTATTGTGCAACGGGGCGATCCGGCGGCGAATAAGGTCCGCGCCGATCATCTCAAGGGTGAGTCCAGCCCGGGTCAGCCGGAGGATCCGGGTGGTGACAGTAAGCCTCCCGTCGATGGCGTCAACATCACTCCAATCGCTGCCGCGGACCGGCGGCACTCAGCGGACCTTGCAAAATTCCGGCGGGTCTTCATCCTCAATCCAGCACCACCGACCACGCCATTCCTCCCACCTCTCCTTCACGGCACCGTCCAGGTACGCCTCCTTGGATCTTGGGATCCAGGTGACGCAACCAGAGACGGCACCTCCCGTCTGGATCCGAGGGAAGAAATAATGGCGGAAGAGCGTCGTGTTGGGCTGCACGATAAAACTAAGATGTCTATAGTGCTAGTAACTACAAATCAATATTAATACTGATTATTATATGTTCACTTGAATCTAAATTCTAGTGACTAATGCTATCTAATGTCTCTTTTATTCGAATAATCTACTTTATGCATCTATCTATTCAATTAAACTTCACTTACTACTCTATATATCTCAATGCATGTTATCCTTCATATCGAATATCAGTATAATACTATATCATCACTATTCAAATAATTCTATATGAATTTACATGTCATGATACATCAATTATGAAATTGAGATAGCTCATCAAATTCTAGTATGATCTATCTAATATATCAATGCATATCTAATAAGCTGATCATGTTATGAGCATATCATATGTTATATATATTATTTAAAGCATTGAATGATCTCAATACATAATTGAAGAAGATCATTGGAATCATATCAATAGCATTTCATAGCATATCATGATATTAATTGATCGATACGTGATAATACCATTATTGATACATTCAACAGCCATCATTAAAGCAACTCATCAATAGCAGCTATTCTAAATAAGCTTGACATCATACTACACTAATGCTGAATACTAATATACTATTGCTAAATCAGATATGCAATATGCTAGATAATACAAGTACAACTAAGTTATGAAGCATGACTAATTATAACACTTCTATACTAAATAGCATACAGATAATTCATAAGTATCTAAACATGCTATATGCATAATAATGCAATGATCAAGACACATTATTGACACATATATGTAAGATTAAGACTAACATGCTAATGATATAAGATGCAATAGATTAGAACATGCAATAGATCTAAATACTGTAATGCACTAATATGAGTCAAAATAAACGACATAGATACATTCATTAGACTAAGTCATAACTGAATCAATGAAATATATAGAACAATCAGTCAACTATTACTTAATCATCAATTGAACTATAGCTCATAACATGCCAATACACTATATAAAGAATCATTAGATCAAGTATCTCAAGCTATAATTGAACTCTGATATGATAAATATGATACTTCATAATCAAGCTTATCAATAAATTCTATATCTATCGATCCATAACTAACTATTGACTCAATACTAGAATCATATCATCAATAAGTATCAAATCTAATGATTGTAAAATACATTTGTCAAACATACGTTAGACATCATGAATTATCTATGATTATAGCACAAATCTAGAATCTAACATTCATAACATCTAAATTTAGCTAATAGTACAGAATCTAACATTAAAATTGTACATAAAATGTCGACTATCAATATAAATATAATTCTAAATAAGCAATATCATGATCTATATACAATTCAAGACTATTATCAATACACTATATAAGATACACAAATCATACTGAATCTATGAATTAATATTAATCGAAGGATAGTTCATTGCAATACAACTTCAGTATCATATCAATCTAGGAACAAAATTACATCATCTATATAACTCAATCAGCTTCAAACATAATCATTATTAAACTAATACTACATGTTACAGAATCATACATGCTATACATCAACCTTATCAATCTCACATATCAGCATCAAGTACTAATATCATATGTACAGATAATTCAATATCATAAAGAAATTATCATCAATATGAAGCTAAATTCAATAGCTCATATCAGCATTCGCAATCTTAATCTAAAATCTAATTCAATAATGTAAAATTACTTATAAATAGTCTATAACATTTGATCTAATATTAAATAGATAATCACATAGTATTCAATTTAACTAGTCTAAATACATATATCTAAATCTATACTGATAATACTTTAACTGTTGCATAATATTGAAATAGTAACATTGCATACATATCATAATCATGAATGCAATGTATAGATCCATCATCAGACAAAGTCATATACTCAATTAGACTAACAGTCATTAAATTCACATATTAGTACTATACATAAGTTATTAATAACGTTATCAATGTTATTAGCCATATGCAAGTACTAATAATATCCATATAACACCATATCAAGTCGATTCATATAGAATACAATTATGTAAATTTATAAGCAAGTCTCATGATGTATCAAGAACTAATTACGATCATTGATAACTAAAGATTAAAGTCTACAAGTATCACTTAATTCAAAGATGACTATTCTATACATAACAATGACATCGTCCATAGCATTCTAATTACAACACATTCAACATCAAGCTATAGATAGCATTAGATAACTTAGATCATATCGATAAATGCAACATCATTCAATAGCATTCATCTAGCACAAATCAAAGCATTACAGGATAAATTCATTTCTAATATGATCAATATCAATGATAATACTTAATATTTAATATATGATATGCACGAATCCTAATCAAATCAAAATAGTAATACGATAACTTATCATTAAAGTCATTAAAGATCAACGAATAGCTTTTATATTGCAGTACCAATAGATATATATAGTCACATAGATCATATCTAACTCTAATCTCATCTAGCAACATTTCATTATTACAGGAACTCTAAATATATCTATATCAAGTTATGAAATATCAACTAGATCATGATCATTATACAAATATGCATCTAAATAAGACATCACATATATAGTAATCAGATCATAAGATCAAATCTAACATATATATGCAATTATGCAACATCATTAAGTATAGCTTAAATTGAAGCTAGTCCATAAGCACATTATCTAAGCTTAGTCACTTGTTATCATACTAATATTTCATGATATCACTTTTGCATAATCCAAACTATTGACCTAGTTCAAATACATGATCAGCTCATACATTCGATCTACATGAATATCATTTCAATTGAACTCATTACGAGACAGTTATCAGATTCGATCAGTCAACAATGATCTTTCAGTTATGATAAGTCTATTCATCATATATAGAAAGTTAAGTGTCAATCGAAGAATCATGATATGATTTGCAGATGTAACTGATTCATGAATCAAATCACGAATCTACATATCACAGCATCTATCATTGCAGAACCACATGTCTACAACTGAGTCCATAGCAGTATTGGCATATCCAGTGCACTTCTCTTACTAATCATATTCACTACAATATGGACAATATCGACTTTTCTATTAGTAATCTGCATGATACCTCACATTACTGTACTGCTGATCTATATCTCAAATTCTGATCATACAGATCAATGACTATAGTCAAGTACGCATGATCTCTGATAATAACTGTTGATACAGTTGCAACTATCTGTAATAATCAATCAGATATTAGATCAAGAATCGTCTCAATTATCGATTGATTTCTGAATTTGACACATTCATGAATTTCTAGATTAATAAATCTACAAGAGTACATATAATTAATATTGCACGACTCATATCATATCTAACATAAATTCAGCTGTGATCTCATAGCATCATACATACATATAGTTACACTATCATAGATCATCATGTATCAATCGAACTTATGAAACTACTGAGAAATTGTATAAGCAAGTATCTGAATCTGCATATGCTACATGTATACATTGAGATCCTATACTAGTATATCTCGCATGTGAACCATTAATCTAATGACATATGAAACTATAGTCAACAACGATATGACAATATCAGTGATATAAGCTCAATAATAATGTCATTGTAAGTATGGTCTTACTTGAGATCACGATGTCCTGAACTCATTGGACAGTATGCACTGATATGTATTCAATATCTTAGCCGCCAAGAGTATAATGGAAGATTTACAACTTAGCGATTTCGACTCATGTCATTTGTTCAGAATAGCAAGCTAACGAGCCGACTGAGAGCCATGTTAGCAACTCTTCGATTGAGCTTCTGTACATGCAGCGATGATCTAATGCTATCAAGTTCACTTAATAGTGCAACTGACTTATGTACTATTCATCATATCAGCCTAGAACAGCTTCCAGACATCATGGATAGCAATAAATAGTATACTGATTGATATTTGCGATTGACAACATGGACAGTAGATATACATTCATCTAATTCTAAGCTCACATTTAGTCCTGATTGATGACCTAGGATTCTAGATCTAAGATCATGAGTGTACATCTTATCTAGTCATATCGTAATCTAACACAATCTGCGATTGATCTGATTATCTATGATAGCATTATGAGCGAACATTCATGTATAATTCCTGAACTAATTGAAGTACATGATATATGAATTGATCATTGACTTCATACTAGACTATATGCTACATATCTTAATCTGATCATATGCATATGCATGATATATCTAGAAGTTCACTATATCATTATCTAATGATAACGTAGTGTATTTGATCATTGATTAGTAATCAATCCGAGGACAAATCATCGTATGCAATGCATAGGTACTCGTCAATAGGTATTCAGAATATTGATAGTATTCAATTCGGAAGTCGCATTGCAAAGTTAGTTCGCATAGACATAGTCTATCGAAAATATCAAAATAGAGATACAATGACTCGAGTCATGATGTAGCAACTATGCTGAGACAGGTACCATCAGATGATCAATTCGTGAAGAAGCAATCACTGAAAAATGATCAATAATCATGGCTACTCATTGAATCCAGATAAGTACTACAATTCCGATATGTCGAACTGATTCACAATTCATCAGCAAGGTGCTAGACTGTAATGATTAGCATGTAGACTATAACTTTGTAGTCAGATTAACTTGGAGACTGAATGGATCGTGTATGCAGACATGTAGCATCTAGGGTGACTGATTGCGATCGAGAGTATGGATCTAGCATTGTAGTCAGATTCCTGATGTATTGACATGATGCTAACATATGAATGTCTATGAATCATAAGTAGCACGACATGCACATTTCATACATATAATGATAACGCTCATAATCTTCATGCATCTTAGTGAGATGATACAATGATAGTATTTCAATACCGTAAGATTATCATTTAGAATTGATCAGATCATTGACTCATAGATCATTGCTTGATCAGGACTTTCAGTCATTAGATGTGTACATCGATGCTCTTTAGTTACTTCGATGCTAATTATGATTTAGCTAGGATAGAGTGATTCATCGGACATAATGCGATGCCATATCCTTAGTCAACTGAGCTTTGTATGCGTAGCTGAACTAGTACAATAACGTTGTCTAGTCATGTGCAGGATCGTCAGTATGATGTCACTAGTCATAATGACTAACTCATATGAATAATTAATACATGATTGACAGATTTAGGAAATATGAGCTTGATCATTAAGATGACATGATTGAGCTAGTGAAAGTCAGATGTATCAGTATGAGAGTCATGGCTTTATGGCTGACTGATAGTAGACTAGAGTCATGTAATGCATCTGATCTCCGATATTCCATGCTTACGAGGATGGTCTACTATAGGATTCAACTTATAGTCATGCATCATGCGTATGCTATCTGAGTAGCAATATTATCCATTCGATGTATACTTGATAGTCACTGTCGATTGACTGATCGATGTAGCAATCTCTGGGACTGTCAGCCGAGTTGAACTGAGTGCATCGAGCTGTGATCTTAGCATGATTAGACGTCTAGTCCCTACATATTATGAGATCTGACTGATTTTATAGTATGCTATTGTCATGCACGAAATGTACGAGCACGTAGTGATCATAGTGCATCTGCTATGATAGCATGTTTCAATGTATGCTCTGGATTAACATGTTATAGTAGTTGGAATTATTAGTTTTACAGCTTGAATTGAAGCATTTATGCATATGCAATAATCAAATGCTATATTGACGAGATTGATATGCATGACTTAAACAGTTACAGACATGATATGTCGATTCATGTGTAGATTATAGATATTAGCATTTGCTATTCAAATCAGTAGATCTATATGAGTCTCAATAAGCTTTTAGAACATGATGACAGTGATCATCAGATGTTGTACCATGACGATCAATATGGACAGAGTTGTAGGGTTATGTTATGCTTAGTCAGATGATCCATCTTAGGTCATATTGCATACTGTTTCATTTTGATACTGTGTCTTAATTGCATCAGTGATGACATTATAGTGATTGACATCTAATCAACATGCTGATAGGATGGAACTTTAGGCTAAAGATTGATAATTGATGAATTCAACATTGAAGAGATGCATTCGCTAAGTCGGATATAGTTCGAATGCAGTTATATGTTGTAGTTAGGCAAATGCATATTTATACTAAGGCTATAAATTCGTCGTTAAGTAATAGCTCATTCGAGACTTTGTATTAGAGCAACGCTATGAGAGCTATGATTGTATGATGCGATAGGCACTGCCGATGCTCATCTCCCAGCGTATTGCAGGCATAGCTAGTCTGAATACGTAAGCCTCCCATCATGACTAATTCACATCATGACAAGCGTTGTCATACGCATGCTTCAAGCATCGTATCACGGTCATCTAGCCTGCTAACAGAGTATATGAGTCAAGACATGCTATCATGTCATATGTCAGTGTATCATTCCGATAGGTTACTAGCAAGTCATTACTTTGCCTATTAGCATTATTAGCATGCCTGACTTATCATGCCAGATGTGTTAAGACTCGCTAGAGTACTGAGTAGCAATCAGACTGATGAGTTAATCAGTGCATCAGAATTGGGCAAGAATCCACGCTGATAGGCTGTCATCTCTGCCAGAGTGCATAGATGATCGCGTCTGATAGCTCATTGTAGCTAAACGACTTATAGTGCTCAATTGACATGAGCTATGCGCATACTGTCAGTAATCTCAGGAAAGATCATCTGACAGACGAATGACGTCTATAAGCTCTCAGTATGCACAATCCGACTTAAACAGCAATGCCATGGACTTCGACATACTCGCTGCTACACGATTGATGCATCTAGCATTGGCTAATCGTATGTCAATTGGCTACAGAGCTTACATAGTCAGTTGTTGCACTAGTACGCTACATGCAGTGTTCTCGTTGGACGATGCTAAATACTTGCAAATGTCAAGGTCTTAAGACATTGCACTGACATGCTCATACTATATCGTGATCATGTAGAAGCAGAATATACACATTGAGCTTGACCGACTCACTTGATAGCGATATTAAACACTTGGATACCTATGTCTGTCTAGTGAGGATCCATGTGTGCAGACTATCGATATACCCTGTCATATGCAAGTTAGAGATAGCTAATTAATCTAGACATTGCATCTTGGATATCTTGTACGCATAGTGCTTTTAATGCATTATCTATGTATATGACAAGTATGGATACGATATAGTAGAAGGTTAGATCCTAATGATAGAGCCATATCGTTAGACTCTGTAAATGCAAGCAATGTCTAGTCGCAATCTCGTCGATCAGAAGTCGTAAGTTTCGCACTTTCGACCTGGACTTATGTGATCAGTATGATGCATTGCAATCGTACTGCGACCATGTCCATACTTACCTATAGATACTGCAATGAGCTTGCGGATCTGCTCAGAGCTAAGATACATGATAGTCGATTAGATCCGAATGAATGAGCACATGCAGATGAGATCACGACATCATCTGAGCTGTATGCAATCGATACATGAATCGATGTCGATCTATGGATCGCTAGACGCCTAAATCAGGATCAGAGACTTAAAGTGGATAGAGTATGAACACAGGATTCGAGCCAATGAACTTATAGCCCGAATCGACTCAGTGAGATCATCTGCCACTCTAACCTATGGTCATGCCTCCTGCCATTCGAGCATACAGCTAGTCGCTAATGCTAACACTTACACGTGCATCATGCACATGCAAGTTACGTCTAGTATCCAGCAACTTTACATGATAATGCTATCGCATAAAGGGCTATGACTCAGATCTGGCAGTCTAGATCCAGTGCTACTAGATCCGCATCTGGATCGCATCTTACTGGAGCAGATTGACCGATCATCTTTGTAGATCGAGCTCCATTCTGCACATCTGCATCGCGGCAGTGGACTTCGACCAGTATCGACTGCATCGATCTGTGTCAGTCTAGACCTTGACTGCGCTAATCGCAGCTCATCGCATTGCGTCGACACAGATGCAGTCAGCCGATATGATATGGCATGCCACTTGCACCTGTTATCACATTGCAATCTGTAGCCAGCTATGATCTGTACTGAGACAGTCTCCGCAGCTGCATAGCGATAGTCATGAGATCGATCGACGGCACATTACGCACCGCATCATGTTAGATCAATATCAACGTGCGTAGACACTGCAGACGAATCCTAGACTAAAGCTACTCGGAGCCACGGACTTTCCGTCTCCATGATACTGTGCACGACCTGTGAGTCTACGAGCTCACCTGATCCGAGACCCATTGACTTAGCGGTTACCAGATGCATTCCTGCCTGTGATCGTACTCGAATGCCCGTTGTCAGTGTAATGAGAAGCCTTGTACCACTTACTTCTGCGCATGCGACGCAGTCGACGGCTTAGCATATGCGTCATTGGCACAGCGCAGCTCATTGCGCATCATGGCACAGTCGGTAGCCTGTCGCGCCACTGGACTTCCATGCATGCCTCATCGTCTGAGCACTCGAGACTGCGCAATGCTCAACATGGCTCGCTAGTCACTCATGACAAGTCAGGTTGAGTCCTGCACTGCCGTGAATCGTCCAGCCTCGGAACATTGTGAGCCAGCTAGTCGAGCTTTCATGCCATTCTGCGAGCCTGCCAGATGACAGCGACTCAAGATATCATCTAACTGGCAGTCTCTAGACCTCCAAGGCTCAGTGATCCGAGCACAGCATGGACTATCACGCTATCAGCACCTGCACCTATCGCAAGTTCGACGTTCGGAGCAGCTCTACTTCGCCCATACGCGAGATCGCACTAGCGCGGCCCAGTGTAGGAGCCCACTGCATCTAGCCGACCAGACGTAGCTCATGCGCCTCAGCGTTCAAGCATCTCCGCATAGCCATCATGCAGTGACTTGCAAGACTGCCGCAATGATGGATACCTGATGGCCCATTTCGACAGCTCCAGTGACTTCAGGCTAGTCAGCAATGGCACTAGTCAGTACTCGAGCCGACTCTATGGCCTTACACACGCAGTTCAACTCAGACCGACGCGAGCATCGCGATGTCGCCATGCGCTCAGACCATTGGCATGCTAGCACTAGCTCGATGCTAGCATGCATTCACCTGGCATGCCATAGCGCTTGCGCTCGTGCAGCACAGTTAGCACCTTCAGTGCTGCCTCGCTCTACCTAGACCTGACTCAAGCATCGAGGCATCTCGCGATGTGCAGCGTTCGACGCCGCTCAGCAGCATGATATCTTGCGAGCCGATCAGCAGGCCTCAGACTGCAGAAGGCTCAATCCTGAGCCTTGCGATGGGATGTCGCAGATCCAGCAGCTACCTCGCCGACTGCCTACGGCCTCGATGCAAGACGACCTATCGTCACAGCATCCCTCGATGCCAACTGCGTAGTGTCGCCTGCGACTCGTCAGTCTGGCGCACTGGGCATGCTTCGCGACTGCCACATGTGCGAACGACGTCACACTGATCAGCTGAGCATCGTCAGCGCTTACGACAACTCGCAGCAAGTGTCTGCCAAGACGTCGGACGTCTCAACGACTGAGTGGCCGTGTCGCAGTCTCAAAGATCGAATGCACCTGGCTTCACTACTCAGACGAGATAAGCTAGGGCTCACTATAATTTGCATTGAATCTTACGGTTTAAAGCGATCTCAAGCTTTTCTCGCGTCTAGACGTCCAAATAAAGTCGTCAATGGCATTGCAACGCGCGAGATGCAGAAAGTGCTGTCTATACTACTTCGCCCTTGTGAGCCGGCATGTTGCCGTAATGTACATTCGTCTCTGGGCTCGCACTCCTTTCAAGCTGATGTTGCATTCCCTTCACAAAACCGGGTCCGCTTTCAACGCTCTCGAGCGGTTGCCAACTTAGCGCGCTTCCTTGACAGCGCGAAACTCATCTGTGCCCGCCCAAAAGCTTCGGACCTTGGCTAGTCAAACAAGCCTTAGCTGGACACTCAAGCTGATCCGTAACTCCGATCGTGCTAAAATTTTTACACGATTTTTTTCCATAAATTATCTTTCTTGCGCCAGATGAAGGGCCCTAACCGACCTTCGAGGAGGGCACAAGATACCTGGGCACGCCTGGCACCCCCAGGCGCGCCCTGGTGGGTTAGGGGCACTGTGGGCCCCCGTTTGCGTCGATTCCACCTCCCAAAAATCACATATATTCCAAAATAATTTTCCGTAAATTTTTATCGCGTATTTACTTCGTTTGATATGGATTTTCTGCGAAACAGAAAACATGCAGAAAACAGGAACTAGCACTAGGCACTGGATAAATAGGTTAGTCCAATAAATCATATAAAATGTTGCCAAAAATATGTGAAAGTTGTATAATATTGGCATGAAACAATAAAGAATTATAGATATGACGCAAACGTATCAGCATCCCCAATCTTAATTCCTGCTCGTCCTCGAGTAGGTAAATGATAAAAAGATAATATTTGACGTGGAATGCTACCTAGCATAAACTTGATCATATATCTAATCATGGCATGAATATTAAGACATAAGTGATTCAAAGCAATAGTCTATAATTTGACATAAAGACATCAATACTCAGGCATCCCAACAAACAATCGTGTCTTTCAAAATATCAACGCTAAAGAAAGCTATCCCTACAAAATCATATAGTCTTGTCATGCTCTGTCTTCTTAACACAAAGTATTTATCATGCACAACGCCGATGACAAGCCGAGCAATTGGTTCATACTTTTTAACGCGCTTCAAATTTTTCAACCCTCGCGCAATACATGAGCGCAAGCCATGGATATAGCGCTATAGGTGGAATAGAGAATGATGATAGGGTAAATATAGAGAAGACAAAAGGGTAAGAAAGTCTCACATCAACGTGGCTAACCAACATGCTATGGAGATGCCCATCAATTGATATCAATGCGAGGAGTAGGCATTGCCATGCAATGAATGCACTAAGAGATATAAGTGCATGAAAGCTCCATATGAAAACTAAGTGGGTGTGCATCTAATCCTATAATGAAAAATTCCCACTAGTATATGAAAGTGACAACATAGGAGACTCTCCATATGAAAAACATGGTGTTACTTTGAAGCACAAGTGTGGAACTAGCATGCCCCTTCTCTCTTTTTTCTTTTTTTCTTTCTTTTCTTTCTTTTCTTTTTTTCCTTTTTTTTCTTATTATTTTTTCTTTTTTTATATATTTTCTCTCATTGTCCGGAGTTTCATCCCGACTTATGGGGGAATCATAGTTTCCATCATCCTTTCCTCACTGGGACATGCTCTAATAATGAATAATGATGATCATCACACTTCTGTTTACTTATAAGTCAATATTACAACTCGATACCTGTAACAAAGTATGACTCTATATGAATGCCTCTGGCAATACCAGGATGTGCAATGATCTAGCGTAACATGTATGAAAAATGATGAATGGTGGCTGAGCCACAAATATTATGTCAACTATATGATCATGCAAGGCGATATGACAATGGATGCTCAAGTCATCAAAACGGAAGCGGTGGAAGTTGCATGGCAATATATCTCGGAATGGCTATGAAAAGGCCATAATAGGTAGGTATGGTGGTTGTTTTGAGGAAGATATAATAAGGCGTATGTGTGATAGAGCGTATCATATCACGGGGTTTGGATGCACCAGTGAAGTTTGCACCGACTCTCGAGGTGAGAAAGGGCAATGCATGGTACCGTAGAGGCTAGCAAATTGCGGAAAGGTAAGAGCGCGTATAATCCATGGACTCACATTAGTCATAAAGAACTCACATACTTATTGCAAAAGTTTATTAGCCCTCGAAGCAAATTACTACTACGCATGCCCCTAGGGGGATAGATTGGTAGGAGAAGACCATCGCTCGTCCCCGACCGCCACTCATAAGGAAGAAAATCAATAATAAATCACGCTCCAACTTCATAGCATAACGAAAGACTATACGTGCATGCTTCGGGAATCATAAACCTTAACACCAATATTCTTACTAACCACAACCATTTACTAGTACCTCCCACATATTCCATCTCTATATCGCAAAACTATTCCAAGGAATCAAACATATCATATTTAGTGATCCACAAGTTTTATGTAGGATTTTATGACTAACCATGAAATTGACCAATTCCTTTTGACTCTCTAAATATATATAAGTGAAGCATGAGAGTTTAATTCTTTCTACAAAATATCATGCTCTAATAAATATAAGTGAAAAAAAGCGCATTCTTCAAATAACGGTTTTCTATGTGAAGAGAAACAGGCAGTCCAAACTTCAAATGATATAAGTGAAGCACATGAAACATTCTATAAAGCCATACTCAAAAGATATAAGTGAAGTACAATGAGCATTCTATAAATCAACATGGACTATCTCATACAATCATGGTGCATAAAAGAAAAATGAAAACTAAGCGCAAAATACGCTCCAAGATTTGAACATATCACATGAACGAAACGAGAACGAAAACATACAGATACTTGTTGAAGAAAAATGGGATGCCTTCCGGTGCATCCCCAAGCTTAGATGCTTGAGTCTCCTTGAATATTTACTTGGGGTGCCTTGGGCATCCCTAAGCTTGATCTCTTGCCTCTCCTCCTTCTCCTCGTATCGAGACCTCCTCGATCTTTGATCACTTCATCCACACAAAACTCAACAGAAAGCTCGGTAAGATCCGTTAGTATAATAAAGAAAATCACTACTCTAAGTATTGTTGCAAACCAATTCATATTTTATTTTGCATTGTAGCTACTGAATATAACTTTTCCATGGATTATACCACCGATAAAATCGATAGTTTCATCAAAACAAGCAAAACAATGCATCAAAAACAGAATTTGTCTTAAACAGGACAGTCTGTAGTAATCTGAACATTCACCATACTTATGGTACTCCAAAAATTCTATAACATTAGGAAAAAAAATTATAGCAATACTGTGCAAAAAGTTTTAGAATCTTTTGACATTCCAGCAAAGAATGTAAAATCGTGCACTACAACCATAGTTTTTGTTTTTGCACCGCACATACCAACAAGCAATCTACTAATCCTAAAGGCAAATTTTGGCACATTATTTTTATAATACAATGGAATTGTACAAGGGGATAATTATTTTTGTGAGAATCTTCATGAAAAATTCTACATTGTTTCCATGAGTGTGAACACAAGTGTTCAAGGTCGACCCTCAGTTCTCCAATGCATAACATCCAATCACTTCTCTTTTGTGAAAAAGTTTTTAAGCTCCCTTCTATTTTTTAAACTTTATATAAGCACTCAACAGAAAGAAATGACTCCCTAAAACTGCTGGGTTGTCTCCCTGGCAGCGCTTTCTTTAAAGCCATTAAGCTAGCCATAAAGTGATCAAGTAATGAATCCACCCGGATCCCAAGGTATATCAAAGCCAATTTTAATTAACAATGATTTTGCATTAAATAATGAGCACAAACCAACATATATCATGCAATGATGAAGTCTAACTCTCTTCCTATGCATCGGCATGTCATACAAGAACAATTCATGCATATCAAGTAAAGGCCACTACATAGCAGAAGAAGTTTCTTGCAATTTTTTGTGTTGGAAACATAGAAATAATTGCAAGTAGGAGCAGCAAGCACATGCATATTATACTCATCAAAATCATCATGTGGAACGGTAAAAGGCAACCCATCAAAGTAAACTTTAATAAGTGCAAATTTCTCTGATATAGTGTAGTTGGGAGAATTCAAAAAGATAATAGGACTATCATGTGTGGGTGCAATAGCAACAATTTCATTCTTAATATTAGGAACTATAGCAAGTTCATCGACATAAGCATAATTCATATTGGCATTGTGGCCACAAGCATAGCAAGCATCAAGTACATCAAAATGGGATATTTCAAACGAATCAACGGGATCATAGCAGTTATCATAGCATTCATCCTTCGGTAAGCATGAAGAGAAATTAAATAATGTATGAGTTGAAGAGTTACTCTCATTAGAAGGTGGGCACGGGTAGCTAATCCGCTCTTCCTCCTTTTGTTCTTCACTCCCCTCATCATCTTTTTCATCCAATAAGCTCACAGTTTCTTCAATTCCTACTTCAATAGACTCCTGCAAAATATTAGTCTCTTCTTGGACAGCGGAGACTTTCACAATAAATATATCAATATCGGAATTGTATTGATAATTTTTGTAGCAATATTTGAGTATAGCAAAAAATTTGGGTCTAGAAACATCATCATCAAAAGCTTCATACTTTTCAAACAAAGATTCTATTTCATAATCACCCTTAAAAGCAACAAATTCTACTATTCGATCCACATCATCGTAATCATATCTACCATTAGCATAAGAAGCTAAGGATTCATTATCATTAAATTTGCATGAAAAGGGAAGCTGTGGAGCGTTCATCCTAGAGCAACAAGTATAATCATATCTCTCGCATAAATTCCAAGCATACCAATGCAACATATCAATTTGATCCCAGAATAATTTCCAGTTTTGTGTCAAGCAATAATCCCTAAAGTATTCACGTTGATCCAACGTTACTCCCATTATCAAGTTAAATGTGGTTTTCTCAGGATTATCAAAGTAGTGCATGATAGTTTTCACATAACGAGCATCAAGAGTTTTTAGAGGTTCCCCATCTCCACGAGTAGCAAGTACAACTATTTTTTTGGTATTTCGTGTTCCATATCCATAACAAAGATAGAGAAAAACTTTGAACAAGAAAAAAAATCTACTTAGTGATAAAGCACACAAGCACACACGAGAATGTTCACCCCATGTTATTGCTCCCCGGCAACGGCACCAGAAAAAGGTCTTGATAACCCACAAGTATAGGGGATCATTTGTAGCTTTCTTCGATAAATAAGAGTTTCAAACCCAACGAGGAGCTAAAGGCAGAACAAACATTCCCTCAAGTTCTATTGACCATCGATAAAACTCTACGCACACTTGACGTCCGCTTTACCTAGAACAAGAATAAAACTAGAAGTACTTTGCAAGAATAAAACTATGGATAAATTGCAAGGTAACAAAAGTGGATAGCTTTTGTCAATGAGAAAGTCATTTGTCCCTAGGAAATCGATAACAAGTACCGGTAATCATTCTTGCGATTTTATATGAGGGAGAGGCATGAGCTAACATAGTTTCTCTACTTGGATCATATGCACTTATGATTGGAACTCTAGCAAGCATCCGCAACTACTAAAGATCATTAAGGTCGTGAAACCCAACCATAGTGTTACGTATCAAGCCTTCTTTATCCCATACGCAACAACCCACATACTCAGGTTTAAGCTTTTGTCACTCTTGCAATCCACCATAAGCAAATCATGAAGGTATTGTAACACCCTATAGTGAGGACCCCTCACGTTTGCGCGAGACGGAGGCCATCGTAGGACAGCACCATAATTAAAATATACAGTCATACCAACCAAGATCATGATTAACCCACAGGACAAAACGGATCTACTCAAAAATCATAGGATAGCCAAAATCATTGGGAAATAATATATGGAGTTGAGCACCATGTTTAAGTAGAGATTACGGCATGGAGAAGTTGTGTTACACCGCTGCATAGAGGGGGAGAGAGTTGGCATTGACGCTAGCAAAATTGTTTATGTAGATCGTTATCACGATCCTTGCCCCGGCGGCACTCCGGCGCCACTGGGAGAGAAGGGGAGAGAGCCCCCCTCCTTCTTCTTCTCTTTCCTTGGCCTCCCCCTAGATGGGAGGAGAGTTCTCCCTCTGGTTCATGGTCTCCATGGCGGCGGAGGGGCGGGAGCCCCTCCGAGATTGGATCTCCCTCTCTGTTCTCTTCTGTTTTGCGTTCCCCAGATCTGGCCCTTCACGGTATATTAAATTCCCGGAGATCCGTAACTCCGATTGCGCTGAAATTTTTACATGATTTTTTCCATAAATTATCTTTCTTGCGACTAGAAGAAGGGCCCCAACGACCTTCAAGGAGGGCACAAGATACCTGGGCGCGCCTGGCACCCCCAGGCGCGCCCTGGTGGGTTGTGGGCACTGTGGGCCACCATTTGTGTTGATTCCACCTCCCAAAAATCACATATATTCCAAAATAATTCTCCGTAATTTTTTATCGCGTTTGGACTTCATTTGATATGGATTTTCCATGAAAGAAAAACATGCAGAAAATAGGAACTGGCACGGGGCACTGGATCAATAGGTTAGTCCAATAAGTCATATAAAAAGTTGCCAAAAAGATGTGAACATTGTATAATATTGGCATGAAACAATAAAAAATTATAGATACGACGGAGACATATCGGAGCTCACATGCGCGCGCCGCGGGGAAGCGCCCCCTGACCTTGTGGCTCTCTGGTGGGTCCCCTCCTGGTATTTCTTTCGCATGAATTTTTTATAAATTTCAGAATAATTCTTCGTAAATTCTCGAGTCATTTGGAGCTGTGGGGGATATCTATCTCTGTTGTAGCTTTTTTAGGTACAGAATTCCAGTCGTTGGCAATCTTCCTCTTCATGTGAAACTCGCAAAATAAGAGATACAATGCATTATAATTACTTCGTAAAGTGAAATAATAGTAGGAAAACATGATGCAAAATGGACGTATTAGGCAGCGAAGTTGTTGGTGTGGATTGTTGATACGTCTCCATCATATATATAATTTTTGATTGTTTCATGCCAATATTCTACAACTTTCATATACTTTTGGCAAATATTTATATTATTTTTTCGGACTAACATATTGATCCAGTGCCCAGTGCCAGTTCCTATTTGTTGCATGTTTTTTGTTTTGCAGAAAACCCATAACAAACAGAGTCCAAACGGGATAAAAAATTACGGAGATTTTTTTGGAATATATGTCATTTTTGGGAAAAAGAATCAACACGAGACGATGCCCGAGGGGCCCACAAGGATGGAGGGCGCGCCCCTGGTCCTTCTGGTCACCCTGTAAGGCGGTTGGTGCCCTTCTTCTGGCGCAAGAAAGCTAATATCCGGATAAAATCGTGTTAAAATTTCAGCCCAATCGGAGTTACGGATCTCCGTGAATTTAAGAAACAGTGAAAGGCCAGAATTTGGGAGCGTAGAGACAGAAGAAAACAGAGAGGGAGATCCAATCTCGGAGGGGCTCCCGGCCCTCCACCACCATGGAAGCCAAGGACCAGAGGGGAAAGCCTTCTCCCATCTAGGGGGAAGGTCAAGGAAGAAGAATAAGGAGGGCTCTCTCCCCTCTCTCCCGGCGGTGTTCCGACGCCGCCGGGGCCATCATCGTGACCGTAATCTACACCAACAATTTCGCCGCCGTCATCACCAACTCTCTCCCCCTCTATGCAGCAGTGTAACACCTCTTCTCCCCGCTGTAATATCTACTCAAACATGGTGCTCAACGCTATATATTATTTCCCAATGATGTATGGCTATCCTATAATGTTTGAGTAGATCTGTTTTGTCCTATGGGTTAATTGATGATCGTGATTGGTTTGAGTTGCATGTTTTATTATTGGTTGTGTCCTATGGTGCTCTCCGTGTCGCGCAAGCATGAGGGGTCCCCGTTGTAGAGTTCGCAATATGTTCATGGTTTGCTTATTGTCTATGTTGCGTGAGTGATAGAAACACAAACTTGGATAAGTGGGTTATTGAAAAAAATATGCCCTGGAGGTAATAATAAAATTGTTAGTTATATTTCCTTATATCATGATAAATGTTTATTATTCATGCGAAACTTGATACGTGTGTGAATACATAGACAAAAAAAGTGTCCCTAGTATGCCTCTACTAGACTAGCTCGTTAATCAAAGATCGTTAATTGTCTTGACCATAGAGATGTGTTGTCATTTGATGAACGGGATCACATCATTAGGAGAATGATGTGATGCACAAGACCCATCCGTTAGCTTAGCATTATGATCATTGAGTTTTATTGCTATTGCTTTGTTCATGACTTATACATGTTCTCTGACTATGAGATTATGCAACTCCCGAATACTGGAGGAACACCTTGTGTGCTATCAAACGTCACAATGTAACCGGGTGATTATAAAGATGCTCTATAGGTGTTTCTGAAGGTGTTTGTTGGGTTGGCATAGACCGAGGTTAGGATTTGTCACTCCGTGTATCAGAGAGGTACCTCTGGGCCCTCTCGGTAATGCACATCACCATAAGCCTTGCAAGCAATGTGAGTAATGAGTTAGTTGCGGGATGATGCATTATGGAACGAGTAAAGAGACTTGCCAGTAACAAGATTGAACTAGGCATGGTGATACCGACGATCGAACCTCGAGCACATAACATACCGATGACAAAGGGAACAATGTATGTTGTTATGCGGTTTGACCGATAAGGATATTCGTAGAATATGTAGGAGCCAATATGAGCATCCAGGTTCTGCTATTGGTTATTGACCAGAGATGTATCTCCGTCATGTCTACATAGTTCTTGAAACTGTAGGGTCCGCACGCTTAACGTTCGATGACGATTTGTATTATGAGTTATGTGATTTGATGTACCAGTTCGGAGTCCCGGATGAGATCATGGACATGACGAGGAGTCTCAAAATGGTCGAGAGGTGAAGATCAATATATTAGAAGGCTATATTCGGACATCGAAATGGCTCCGAGTGATTCGGGTATTTTTCGGAGTATCGGAGAGTTACGGGAATTCGCCGGGGAAGTAATGGGCCTTAATGGGCTTTAGTGGAAAGGAGAGGAGGGCCTCAAGGGGTGGCTGCGCCCCCCCCATGGGCTGGTCCGAATTGGACTAGGAGGGGGCGGTGCCCCCCTCTTTTCTTCTCCCCCCTTCTCCCTTCCCTTCCTTCTCCTACTAGGAATAGGAAAGAGGAGGGGAATCCTACTTGGACTGGGGAGTCCTAGTAGAATTCCCCACACCTGGCGCGCCCCCTAGGTCCGTCCACCTCTTCCCTCCACTCCTTTATATACGTGGCCAGGAGGGGGCACCCCATAGACACACAAGTTGATCTTTAGCCGTGTGCGGTGCCCCCCTCCATAGTTTTACACCTCGGTCATATTGCGTAGTGCTTAGGCGAAGCCCTGCACCGGTAACTTCATCATCACCGTCACCATGCCGTCGTGCTGACAAAACTCTCACTTGGCCTCAACTGGATCAAGAGTTTGAGGGACGTCACCGAGCTAAACGTGTGCAAATCGCGGAGGTGCCGTGCATTCGGTACTTGGATTGGTTGGATCGCGAAGACGTTCGACTACATCAACCACGTTACTAAACGCTTCCGCTTTCGGTCTACAAGGGTATGTGGACACACTCTCTCCGCTTGTTGCTATGCTTCTCCTAGATAGATCTTGCGTGATTGTAGAATTTTTTTGAAATACTATGTTCCCCAATAGTGACATCAAAGCCAGGTCTCTGCGTAGATGTTATATGCACGAGCGTTGTGGGCGATAATAGTCATACTGCTTACTAGCATGTCATACTTTGATTCGGCGGTATTGTTGGATGAAGCGGCCAAGATCGACATTACATGACCGCATTCATGAGACTGGTTCTACCACCGTGCTTCACACACAGGTGGCTAGTGGATGTCTGTTTCTCCAAGTTTAGTTGAATCGAGTTTGACTACGCCCGGTCCTTGTTGAAGGTTAAAACAACACACTTGATGAAAAATCATTGTGGTTTTTTGATGCGTAGGTAAGAACGGTTCTTGCTAGAAGCCCGTAGCAGCCACGTAAAACTTGCAACAACAAAGTAGAGGACGTCTAACTTGTTTTTGCAGGGCTTGCTGTGATGTGATATGGTCAAGACGTGATGATATATAAATTGTTGTATGAGATGATCATGTTTTGTAACAGTTATCGGCAACTGGCAGGAGCCATATGGTTGTCGCTTTATTGTATGAAATGCAATTGCCATGTAATTGCTTTACTTTATCACTATGCGGTAGCGATAGTCGTAGAAGCAATAGCTGGCGAGACGACAACGATGCTTCGATGGAGGTGTCAAGCCGGTGACGATGGTGATCATGATGGTGCTTTGGAGATGGAGATCAAAGGCACAAGATGATGATGGCCATATCATATCACTTATCTTGATTACATGTGATGTCTATCTTTTATGCATCCTATTTTTCTTAGTACGGTGGTGGCATTATAAGATGATCTCTCCCTAAATTTCAATGTATAAGTGTTCTGCCTGAGTATGCACCGTTGCGACAGTTCGTCGTGCCGAGACACCACGTGATGATCGGGTGTGATAAGCTCTATGTTCACATACAACGGGTGCAAGCCAGTTTAGCACATGCAGAATACTCGGGTTAAACTTGAGGAGCCTAGCATATGCAGATATGGCCTCGAAACACTAAGTCCGAAAGGTCGAGCGTGAATCATATAGTAGATATGATCAACATAATGATGTTCACCATTGAAAACTTCTCCATCTCACGTGATGATTGGACATGGTTTAGTTGATATGGATCACATGATCATTTAGATGACTAGAGGGATGTCTATCGAAGTGGGAGTTCTTAAGTAATAGATTAATTGAACTTTAATTTATCATGAACTTAGTCCTGATAGTATTTGCATAACTATGTTGTAGATCAATAGCTCGCGATGTAGCTGCCCGTTTATTTTTGATATGTTCCTAGAGAAAAACTATGTTGAAAGATGATAGTAGCAATGATGTGGACTAGGTCCATGATCTGAGGATTAATTATCCTCATTGCTGCATAGAAGAATTATGTCCTTAATGCAACACTAGGTGACAAAACTATTGCAGGAGCAGATGCAGACGTTATGAACGTTTGGCAAGCTCGGTATGATAACTACTTTATAGTTTAGTGCGCCATGCTTTACAACTTAGAACCGGGACTTCAAAAATGTTTTGAATGCCACGGAGCATATAAGATGTTCCAAGAGCTAAAATTGGTATTTCAGACTCATGCCCGAGTCGAGAGGTATGAGACCTCTGACAAGTACTTTGCCTACAAGATTGAGGAGAATAGCTCAACCAGTGAGCATGTGCTCAGATTGTCTGAGTACTACAATCGCTTGAATCAAGTGGGAGTTAATCTTCCAGATAAAATAGTGTTTAACAGAGTTCTCTAGTCACTATCACCAAGTTATTGGAACTTCGTGATGAACTACAATATGCAAGGGATAAAGAAAAGGATTCCCGAGCTCTTTGTGATGCTGAATCGACGAAGGTAGAAATCAAGAAAAGCATCAAATATTGATGGTTGAAAAGACCACTAGTTTCAAGTAAAAGGGCAAGGGAAAGAAAAGGAACTTCAAGAAGAATGACAAGCAAATTGCCACTCCCATGAAGAAGCCCAAAGCTAGACCCAAGCCTGAAACTGAGTGCTTCTACTGCGGAGGAAATGGACACTGGAAGCGGAACTGCCCCAAATACTTGGCGGATAAGAAGGTTGGCAAAGTGAACAAATGTATATATGATATACAAGTTATTTATGTGTACTTTACTAGTGTTCATAGTAGCCCATGGGTATTTGATACTGGTTCAGTTGCTTTGATTAGTAACTCGAAATAGGAGTTACAAAATGAACAAAGACTAGTTGAGGGCAAGGTGACGATGTATGTTGGAAGTGATTCGAAGGTTGATAAGATTACCATCACACACTCCCTTTACCTTCGGGAATAGTGTTGAACCTAAAATAAATGTTATTTGGTGTTTGCATTGAGCATAATATGATTGGATCATGTTTATTGCAATACGGTTATTCATTTAAGTCAAAGAATAATTGTTATTCTGTTTTCATGAATAAAACCTTCTAAGGTCATACACCCAAGGTGAATGGTTTATTGAATCTCGATCATAGTGATACACATATTCATAATATTGATGCCAAAAGATGCAAAGTTGATAATAATAGTGCAACATATTTTTGGCACTGTCGTTTAGGTCATATTGGTGTAAAGTGCATGAAGAAACTCCATGTTGATGGGCTTTTGGAATCACTTGATGCTTGCGAACCATGCCTCACGGGCAAGATGACTAAGACTCTGTTCTCTGGAACAATGGAGCGAGCAACTGACTTATTGGAAATAATACATACTGATGTGTGCGATCCGATGAGTGTTGAGGCTCGCGGCGGGTATCGTTATTTTCTGACCTTCACAGATGATTTGAGCAGATATGGGTATATATACTTGATGGAACATACGTCTGAAACATGTGAAAAGTTCAAAGAATTTCTAAGTGAAGTGGAAAATCATCATAACAAGAAAATAAAGTTTCTACGATCTGATCATGGAGACAAATATTTGAGTTACGAGTTTGGTATTCATTTGAAATGATGCGGAATAGTTTCATAACTCACGCCACCGGGAACACCACAGCGTAATGGTGTGTCCGAACGTCATAACCGTACTTTATTAAGATATGGTGCGATCTATGATGTCTCTTACTGATTTATCACTATCGTTTTGGGGTTATGCATTAGAGACAGCTGCATTCACGTTAAATAGGGCACCATCTAAATCCGTTGAGACGACACTATATGAACTGTGGTTTGGCACAAAACCTAAATTGTCGTTTCTTAAAGTTTGGGGCTGCGATGCTTATGTGAAAAAGCTTCAACCTGATAAGCTCGAACCCAAATCGTAGAAATGCGTCTTCGTAGGATACCCAAAGGAGACTGTTGGGTACACCTTCTATCACAGATCCGAAAGCAAGATATTCGTTCCTTAGAATGGATCCTTTCTAGAGAAGGAGTTTCTCTCGAAAGAAGTGAGTGGGAGGAAAGTAGAACTTGATGACGTAATTGTACCTTCTCTCGAGATTGGAAAGTAGTTCATCACAGAAATCAGTTCCGGTGATTCCTACACCAATTAGTGAGGAAGCTAATGATGATGATCATGAAACTTCAGATCAAGTTACTACCGAACCTCATAGGTCAACCAGAGTAAGGTCCGCACCAGAGTGGTACTGCAATCCTGTTCTGGAGGTCATATTACTTGACCATGACGAACCTATGAAGTAGTGGAAGCGATGATGAGCCCAGATTCTGTGAAATGGCTTGAAGCCATGAAATCTGAGATGGGATCCATGTATGAGAAAAAAGTATGGACTTTGATTGACTTGCCCGATGATCGGCGAGCCATTGAGATTAAATGGATCTTCATGAGGAAGACAGACGCTGATAGTAGTGTTACTATCTAGAAAGCTCGAATTGTTGCAAAAGGTTTTTGACAAGTTCAAGGTGTTGACTACGATGAGAGTTTCTCACTAGTATCTATGCTTAAAGTCTGCCCGAATCATGTTAGCAATTGCCACATTTTATGAAATTTGGCAAATGGATGTCAAAACTGCATTCCTTAATGGATTTCTTAAAGAAGAGTTGTATACGATGCAACCAGAAGGTTTTGACAATCCGAAAGGTGCTAACAAAGTGTGTAAGCTCCAGTGATCCATTTATGGACTGGTGCAAGCATCTCAGAGTTGGAATGTACGCTTTGATAGTGTGATCAAAGCATATGGTTTTATACAGACTTTTGGTGAAGCCTGTATTTACAAGAAAGTGAGTGGGAGCTCTGTAGCATTTCTGATATTATATGTGGATGACATTGTTGAATGGAAATAATACAGAATTTTTGGATAGCATAAAAGGATACTTGAATAAGAATTTTTCAATGAAAGACCTCAGTGTTGCTACTTACATATTGGGCATCAAGATCTATAAATATAGATCAAGATGCTTGATAAGACTTTCGATGAGTACATACCTTGATAAGATTTTAAAGGAGTTCAAATGGATCAGTCAAAGAAGGAGTTCTTGCCTGAGTTGTAAGGTGTGAAGTTGAGTAAAGACTCAAAACCCGACCACGACAGAAAATAGAAAGAGAATGAAAAGTCATTCCCTATGCCTCAATCATAGGTTGTATAAAGTATGCTATGTTGTGTACCAGACCTATTGTGTACCTCACCATGAGTTTGGCAAGAGGGTACAGTAGTGATCCAGGAATGGATCACTGGACAGTGGTCAAAATTATCCTTAGTAGAATAAGGATATGTTTATCGGTTATGGAGGTGACAAAGAGTTCGTCGTAAAGAGTTACATCGATGCAAGCTTTGACACTGATCTGGATGACTCTAAGTCTCGATCTAGATACATATTGAAAGTGGGAACAATTAGCTAGAGTAACTCCGTGTAGAGTATTGTAGACATAGAAATTTGCAAAATACATGCGAATCTGAATGTTGCAGACCCGTAGACTAAAACTTATCTCACAAGAAAAACATGATCACACCTTAATGTTCTTGGGTGTTAATCACATAGTGATGTGAACTAGATTATTTACTCTAGTAAACCCTTTGAGTGTTGCTCACATGGCGATGTGAACTATGGGTGTTAATCACATGGTGATGTGAACTATTGGTGTCAAATCACATGGCGATGTGAACTAGATTATTGGCTCTAGTGCAAGTGGGAGACTGATGGAAATATGCCCTAGAGGCAATAATAAAATTGTTATTTATATTTCCTTATATCATGATAAATTTTTATTATTCATGATAGAAATGTATTAACCGGAAACTTGATACATGTGTGAATACATACACAAAACAAAGTGTTCCTAGTATGCCTCTACTAGACTACCTCGTTAATCAAAGATGGTTAAGTTTCCTGAGCATAGACATGTGTTCTCATTTGATGAACGGGATCACATCATTAGGAGAATGATGTGATGAACAAGACCCATCCGTTAGCTTAGCATTATGATCATTAATTTTACTGTTATTACTTTCTTCATGAATTATACATGTTCATCTGACTATGAGATTATGCAACTCCCGAATACCGGAGGAACACCTTGTGTGCTATCAAACGTCTACAGGTGTCTCCGAAGGTGTTTGTTGGGTTGGCATAGATCGAGATTAGGATTTGTCACTCCGTGTATCGGAGAGATATCTCTGGGCACTCTCGGGCACATCACTATAAGCCTTGCAAGCAATGTGACTAATGAGTTAGTTGCGGGATGATGGATTACGAAACGAGTAAAGAGACTTGCTAGTAATGAGATTTAACTAGATATGGTGATACCGATGATCGAATCTCCGGCAGGTAACATACCGATGATAAAGGGAACAACGTATGTTGTTATGTGGTTTGACCGATAAAGATCTTCGTAGAATATGTAGGAGCCAATATGAGCAACTAGGTTCCGCTATTGGTTATTGACCGGAGATGTGTCTCGGTCATGTCTACATAGTTCTCGAACACGTAGGGTCTGCACGCTTAACGTTCGATGACGATTTGTATTATGAGTTATGTGATTTGATGTACCGAAGGTTGTTCGGAGTCCCGGATGAGATCACGGACATGACGAGGAGTGTCGAAATGGTCGAGAGGTAAAGATCGATATATTGAAAGGCCAATTCGGACATCGGAATGGTTCCGAGTGATTCGGTTATTTTTCGGAGTATCGGAGAGTTACGGGAATTTGCCGGGAAAGTAATGGGCCTTAATGGGCTTCAGTGGAAAGGAGAGGAGGGCCTCAAGGGGTGGCCGCGCGCCCCCCCATGGGCTGGTCCGAATTGGACTAGGAGGGGGCGGCGGCCCCCTCTTTCCTTCTCCCCCCTTCTCCCTTCCCTTCCTTCTCCTACTAGGAATAGGAAAGAGTAGGGGAATCCTACTTGGACTTGGGAGTCCTAGTAGGATTCCCCACACCTGGTGCGCCCCTAGGGCCAGCCACCTTTTCCCTCCCCTCCTTTATATCCGTGGCCAGGGGGCACCCCATAGACACACAAGTTGATCTTTAGCCGTGTGCGGTGCCCCCCTCCACAGTTTTACACCTCGGCCATATTGTCGTAGTGCTTAGGCGAAGCCCTGCGCTAGTAACTTCATCATCACCGTCACCATGCCGTCTTGCTGATGAAACTCTCCCTCGGCCTCAACTGGATCAAGAGTTTGAGGGACGTCACCGAGCTGAACGTGTGCAGATCACGGAGGTGCCATGCGTTTGATACTTGGATCGGTTGGATTGCGAAGACGTTCGACTACATCAACCGTGTTACTAAATGCTTCCACTTTCGGTCTACGAGGGTATGTGGACACACTCTCCCCGCTCATTGCTATGCTTCTCCTAGATAGATCTTGCGTGATCGTAGGATTTGTTTTTGAAATACTACGTTCCCCAACAGTTATGGTGTATCGGAATAAAGAGGACTTGATACTTTAATGCTATGGTTGGGTTTTACCTTAATGATCTTTAGTAGTTGCGGATGCATGCTAGAGTTCCAATCATAAGTGCATATGATACAAGGAGATAAAGTATGCTAGCCTATGCCTCTCCCTCATATAAAATTGCAAGAATGATTATCGATCTAGTTATCCATTGCCTAGGGACAAATAACTTTCTTGTGAAAAAAAGCTCTCTACTCAAACTAACTTAGTTGTGTCTTTATCTAAACAGACCCTAGATTTTATTTACATGCTCTTTATTATCTTGCAAACCTTTCCTATCACACCTACAAAGTACTTCTAGTTTCATACTTGTTCTTGGTAAAGCGAACATCAAGTGTGCGTAGAGTTGTATCGATGGTCGATAGAACTTGAGGGAATATTTGTTCTACCTTTAGCTCCTCATTGGGTTCGACACTCTTATTTATTGAGAAAGGCTACAACTAATCCCCTATACTTGTGGGTTATCAAGACCTTTTTCTGGCGCCGTTGCCGGGGAGCAATAGCGTGGGGTGAATATTCTCGTGTGTGCTTGTTTGATTTATCACTAAGTAGTTTTTATTTTCTGTTCTAAGTTGTTTTCTATCTTTAGTTATGGGTAGAAAACGCAAAATACCAAAAAAATTAGTTGTACTTGCTAAACCAATGTTGAAGAACCACCCAAAATATATCATACTACTAAAGTTTCGACTTGGATCATCTTCGATCCATTTGTGCTCGAGCTGAAAACCGAACTAGCTTAGTTGAGGGAAAAACATTAAATGAGCATGCTTATTTTGTGTGATACCATTTATCTAAAAAGGGAAACTTTTATGGCATCATATTAATAGTTTGTATTGCTGCGAAATACATGATTTTACTTGTTGTTCTGAGGACCCTAGAAAACACCTTCGCTTCCAATGTCAGTTTATGGATAATGGAATCTTATCTTCTTATGCCAAGGGTGTTTATAATTACTTTGATATTGAACAAGTTGAAGAATTTGTTGCTTTTAAGGGTGCTTACGAAATTGCTTCTTTGATTGAAAATTATGATGCTACTCTTTACAAATCTGAAAATTTTGCCATACATAAATATTGCTATGACAACTATGCTTCTAATGCTTATGTCAAAACCATATATTGAGGACTCCTCCACTGTCCAAGAGGAGACTAATATTTTGTAGGAAACTAGGGAAGAAGAAATTTCTGAAACTGTGAGCTCATTAGATGAAAAAGATGACGAGGAGAGTGAAGAACAAAAGGAGGAAGAGCGGATTATCTACCCGTGCCCACCTTCTAATGAGAGTAACTCTTCAGCTCGTACATTGTTTAATTTCCCTTCATGCTTACCGAAGGATGATTGCTATGATAATTTCTATGATCCCTTTGATTCATTTGAAATATCCCTTTTTGATGAAATTGATGCTTGCTATGCGTGTGGCCATGATGCCAATATGAGTTATGCTTATGGCGATGAACTTATTATAGTTCCTTATGTTAAGAATGAAATTTTCGCTATTGCACCTACGCATGATAGTCCTATTATATTTTTGAATTCTCTCAATTACACTATATCGGAGAAGTTTGCTCTTATTAAGGATTATATTGATGAGTTGCGTTCTACTATTGCACATGATGATTTTGATAAATATAATATGCATGTGCTTGCTGCTCCTACTTGCAATTATTTTGAGAGAGGAACTACATCTCTGCCTCTCTATGTTTCCAATACGATAAAATTGCAAGAAACTGTTTATACTATGCATTGGCCTTTACTTTGTGTGCACGCATCGTTCTTTTATGACATGCCGATGCATAGGAGGAGAGTTAGACTTTGTCATTACATGATATATGTTACTTTGTGCTCACTACTAAATTATAAATGATTGTTAATTAAAATTGGCTTTGATATACCTTGGGATCCGGGTGGATCCATTACTTGAGCACTATATGCCTAGCTTAATGGCTTTAAAGAAAGCGCTGCCAGGGAGACAACCCGGAAGTTTTAGAGAGTCATTTATTTTTGTTAAGTGCTTTTAAATAGTTTAAAAACAAAAAATAAAGCAGGGAACCTAAAACTTTTTCAAAAAGAAAAGTGAAAGTGAGAAAGACGAGCATTGTTAAAATGGGAGCTAGCCTTGAACTTTGTTCATGCCCATGGAAACTTTGTGAACCTTGATTACAGAAACTTTTCAATAAAATATTTATGCCCTTGTATAAATCCATTTTATAATAAAAATAATGTGCCAAGATTTGCCTTTAGGATGATTAGATTGCTTGTTTGGCATGTGCGGTGCAAAAACAAAAACTTTGGCTATAGTGTGTGATTTTACATTTTTTACTGGAAATTCAAACGCATCTGAAATTTCTTGCACAATACTTCTATACAAATTTTTTATTTTTTCCTAATGTTTTAGAATTTTTGGAGTTACAGAAGTATGGTAGATTTTCAGATTGCTACAGACCGTCCTGTTTTTGACAGATTCTGTTTTTCATGCATTGTTTTGCTCGTTTTGATGAAACTATCGATTGCATCGGTGGTATAAGCCATGGAAAAGTTATATTACAGTAGCTATAATGCAAAAAAAATGAATGAGTTTGCAACAGTACTTAAAGTGGTGATTTGTTTTATTATACTAACGGATCTCACGAGGGTTTTGTTAAGTTTTGTGTGATTGAAGTTTTCATGTTTTGGGTGAGATCATGATGGATGAAGGAATAAGGAGTGGGAAGAGCCTAAGCTTAGGGTTGCCCAAGGCACCCCAAGGTAATAATCAAGGACTCCCAAGCAACTAAGCTTGCGGATGCCCCGGAAGGCATCCCCTCTTTCTTCTAACGAACATCGATAATTTTACTTGGAGCTGTATTTTTATTCGTCACATGATATGCGTAAATCTTGGAGGATCGTGTGATTTTTATTTTTATTTTAATAAATGCACCATGCTGGTATGATATAGTCCTTGGTTGATTTATAGAATCTTCTTTGCACTTCACTTATATCTTTTGAGTATGGCTTTATAGAATGCTTCATGTGTTTCACTTTTATCATTTGAAGTTTGGATTGCCTGTTTACCTACACATAGAAAACTGCCATTTGTAGAATGCTCTTTTGCTTCACTTATATTTGTTAGAGCGTGGGCATATCTTTTGTAGAAAGAATTAAACTCTCTTGCTTCACTTATATCTATTTAGAGAGTTCACAGGAATTGGTCATTCACATGGTTAATCATAAAATCCTACATAAACTTGTAAGATCACTGAATATGATATGTTTGATTCCTTGCAATAGTTTTTGCAATATAAAGATGGTGATATTAGAGTCATGCTAGTGGGTAATTGTGGATTGTAGAAATACTTGTCTTGAAGTTTGTGATTCCCGTAGCATGCACGTATGGTGAACCGTTATGTGATGAAGTCGGAGCAAGATTTATTTATTTATTGTCTTCCTTATGAGTGGCGGTCGGGGACGAGTGATGGTCTTTTCCTACCAATCTATCCCCCAAGGAGCATGCGCGTAGTACTTTGTTTCTATGACTAATTGATACGTCTCCAACGTATCTATAATATTTTATTGTTCCATGCTGTTATATTATCAATCTTGGATGTTTTATAATCATTTTATAGCCATTTTATATATTTTTTGGAACTAACCTATTGACATAGTGCCAAGTGCCAGCTGTTATTTTCTGCATGTTTTTTACATCACAGGAAATCAATACCAAACGGAGTCCAAATGCAGCAAAACTTTTTGGATATTTTTTTGTACCAGAAGAAATCTAGTGGGCAGAAGAAGCACCTGGGGGCAGCTCCGAGGGGAGCACAACCTACCAGGGCGTGCCTGGATGCCTAGGCGCCCCCTAGACCGCCTCTTTACTCTATAAATACCCCAATATTCCAGAAACCCTAGGGGAGTTAACGAAAATCAATTCTAGCCGCCGCAGAGTCCAGAACCACCAGATCCAATCTAGACACCATTGATACGTCTCCGTCGTATCTATAATTTTTGATTGTTTCATGCCAATATTATACACTTTCACATACTTTTGGTAACTTTTTATATGATTTATTGAACTAACCTATTGATCCGGTGCCTAGTGCCAGTTCCTGTTTTTTGCATGTTTTTTGTATCGCAGAGTATCCATATCAAACGAAGTCCAAATGCAATAAAATTTCATGGAGAATTATTTTGGAATATATGTGATTTTTGGGAGTTGGAATCACCGCAAACGGAGGCCCACACAGCCCACAAGACACCAGGGCGCGCCAGAGGCCCCTGGCGCACGGTGGTGGGTTGTGCCCTCCTCGAACGTCGGTTGGAGCTCTACTTCGGGTGCAAGGAAGCTTATATCCAGAAAAAAAATCATGTTAAAATCTCAGTGCAATCCGAGTTACGGATCTCCCGGAATATAAGAAACGGTTTTCAGTCAGATCTGACAACGCGAAAAAGAGAACAAAGAGGGAGATCCACTCTCAGAGGGGCTCCCTCCCCTCCGACGCCGTAGGATACCATGGAACAGAGGGGGAATTCTCCTCCCCATCTAGGGTGAGGCCAAGGATGAAGAAGAAGAAGTAGGGGGGCTCTCTCCCCCTCGCTTCCGGTGGCGCCGGAGTGCCACCGGGGGCAACGATCGGGATGGTGATCTACATCAACAATCTTGCTACCGTCAACACCAACTCTCTCCCCCTCTATGCAGCGGTGTAACACCTCTTCCCCCCACTGTAATATCTACTTAAACATGGTGCTCAACTCCATATATTATTTCCCAATGATCTATGGTTATCCTATGATGTTTGACTAGATCCGTTTTGTCCTGTGGGTTAATCGTGATCTTGGTTGGTATGATTGGATATTTTATATATGGTGCTGTCCTATGGTGCCCTCTGTTCTCGCGCAAACGTGAGGGTCCCTCGCTGTAGGGTGTTGCAATATGTTCATGGTTCGCTTATGGTGGGTTGCGAGAGTGACAAAAACTAAAACCCGAGTAACTGGTATATGACGTATGGGAGTAAAGAGCACTTGATACTTAATGCTATGGTTGGGTTTCATGACCTTAATGATCTTTAGTAGTTGCGGATGCTTGCTAGAGTTCCAATCATAAGTGCATATGATCCAAGTAGAGAAAGTATGTTAGCTCATGCCTCTCCCTCATATAAAATTGCAAGAATGATTACCGGTACTTGTTATCGATTGCCTAGGGACAAATAACTTTCTTGCTGACAAAAGCTCTCTACTAAAACTAACTTAGTCGTGTCTTTATCTAAACAGACCCTAGATTTTATTTATGTGCTCTTTATTATCTTGCAAACCTATCCTATCACACCTACAAAGTACTTCTAGTTTCATACTTGTTCTAGGTAAAGCGAATGTCAAGCGTGCGTAGAGTTGTATCGGTGGTCGATAGAACTTGAGGGAATATTTGTTCTACCTTTAGCTCCTCGTTGGGTTCGACACTCTTATTTATCAAAAAAGGCTACAAACGTTCCCCTATACTTGTGGGTTATCAACCATAACAGAGGGGTTCACCACTTCCATTGGTGCCTCTCTGATGATGCATGAGTAGTTCTTTGTAGACCTATGGGTCTGTAGTTAGAGCATCTCCAACAGGCTCCCAACGCGGCGTGCGCAAAAAACAGCTTTAGCGCGCGCCCATCGCCTGGTTTGGCGCAGCGTGCTGCGCCCGCTCCAGCAGCCGCGCGCGCGCCGCTCCAGCAGCGCACAAAAAATGCAGCGCGCACACAACATTTTTTTTTAATTTTCGAACGCATAGATAAAATAAAAACTATATAGATTGCATAAATAAAAAACGATACAAAGGTATTTTACATCGGTGCAACTAGATAGTTAGTTCGAAAGCATAGATAAACTACGGCGCAACTAGATAGAAACTACTCTAAGTCGCTTTCATCATCACCATTATCATCCTCGGCAGTGTCGTCCGAGGTGTCTAGCCAGATGTCCAGCCACCGATCATCGTTCGGCGCGAAGAACGACTGCCCACCTGCTGCAACGATGTCGGACTGCGCATTTACCAATGCCTTTCGCTGACGCCTTTCCAACCGCGTCTCGCGGCGCCTTCGCGTGTCCTCCTCGCGGCACCTTGCCCAGTAGGCCTGCTCGTAGGCGACGTCCTCCGGGTGGCGCTGGCGCCACTCCGCCATGACCCGCCTTCGTCCTCTGGCGGCGAGGAGGCGGCGTTGCCGCTTCGGCGTGCCGCCGACGGTCTTCCGCCGTGTTCGAACAAAGCGAGGGGCGAGTTGGCGCTTGCTGGGCGTGTACACATCTTGAAAGTTCATCGCCACGCGGCGGCCTAGGCACACGCGCGCGCGTCAGACGCGAGAGGCCTCGCGCGCGCCGTCCGTCGTCGTGCGAGGCCGAGCGAATTTCGCGGGCGTATCTCCGCGGTGTAGCAGCCGTTAGGCGCGGCGGACGCTTGCTGTAGCCGGACGCTCCTTGGTGGGCGGCGGCATGGCGGCGGCTGGTGGCGTGCCGAGCGAAGCGGGCGAGAGGGAGAGGCAGAGGAGAAGAGGAAGTGTGGAGAAGCGCATGGCGAAGCGGCGCACAGCTTTATAGGCGCGCGAAGCGGGCGCATAAATCTTCTTGTATTTGGCGCCTTTCGTCTTGTAGCGCAAAATGGTTCCAGCGCTTGTTTCCATGGCCGTTGGAGCGCGGCAAACCGCCCCGCGCTCACTAAAAGCTGGGTTTACCGCGCGCGCGTCGTTTGGGGCTTCTGTTGGAGATGCTCTTAGTAGCTAGATGGCTTCCTCTCTCTCGTTTGATTCTCAATACAATGGTCTCTTGGAGATCCATATGATGTAACTCTTTTTGTGGTGTGTTTCTTGGGATCGGATGAAATTTGAGTTTATGATCAGATCTATCTTTTTATCCATGAAAGTTATTTGAGTTTCTTTGATCTCTTATATGCATGATTGCTTATAGCCTCATATTTCTTCTCCGATATTTGGGTTTTGTTTGGCCAACTTGATCTATTTATCCTGCAATGGGAAGAGGTGCTTTGTAGTGGGTTTGATCTTACGGTGCTTGATCCCAGTGATAGAACGGGAACCGACACATATGTATCGTTGCTACTAAGGATAAAACGATGGGGTCTATTTCTACATAAATAGATCTTGTCTACAGCATGTCATTGTTCTTATTGCATTACTCCGTTTCTCCATGAACTTAATACACTAGATGCATGCTGGATAGCGGTCGATGTGTGGAGTAATAGTAGTAGATGTAGGTAGGAGTCGGTCAACTAATCTTGGACGTGATGCCGATATAATGATCATTGCTTGGATATCGTCATGATTATTTGAAGTTCTATCAATTGCCCAACAGTAATTTGTCTACCCACCATCTGCTATTTTTCTCGAGAGAAGCCACTAGTGAAACCTACGGCCCCCGGGTCTATTTCTCATATTATTAGTCTTTGCGATCTATTTTATTTGCCCTTTTATTTTCAGATCTATTAAACCAAAAATACAAAAATACCTTGCTGCAATTTATTTTATTTGGCGTTTGATCTATCAATATTTACTACTCTCTCACGTCCATTTGCCAATTTCTGGCGCCGTTACCCGGAAGGGATTGACAACCCCTTTTACACATCGGGTTGCGAGTATTTGTTATTTGTGTGCAGGTGTTGTTTACGTTCTGTTGCTTGGTTCTCCTACTGGTTCGATAACCTTGGTTTCATCACTGAGGGAAATACCTACGCTGATGTGCTGCATCATCCCTTCCTCTTTGGGGAAATACCGACATAGATTCAAGCTGCATCACTAATAGATTTTTGCAATAAGTATGGGAGTTCTTTATGCCTAAGGTTGAGTCCATGGATTATACGCACTCTCACCTTTCCACCATTGCTAGCCTCTCTAGTGCCGCACAATTTTCGTCGGTACCATACACCCACCATATACCTTCCTCAAAACAGCCGCCATACCTACCTGTCATGGCATTTTCATAGCCATTCCAAGATATATTGCCATTCAACTTCCATCATCATCATCATATACATGACTTGAGCATTCATTTTCATATTGCTTTGCATGATCGTAAGATAGCTAGCATGATATTTTCATGGCTTGTCCGGGTTTTTTTCAATATCTTTGCTATGCTAGATCATTGCACATCCTGGTACACTGTCAGAGGCATTCATATAGAGTCATATTGTTCTAGATATCGAGTTGTAAGTAAATAAAAGTGTGATGATCATCATTATTAGAGCATTGACCCAGTGAGGAAAGGATGATGGAGACCATGATTCCCCACAAGTCGGGATGAGACTCCGGGCGAAAAATAAAAAATAAATAAATAAGAGGCAAAAAAAAGAGAGGGCCCAACAAAAAAATTAGAGAAAAAGAGAGAAGGGGCAATGCTACTATCTTTTTACCACACTTGTGCTTCAAAGTAGCACCATGTTCTTAATAGAGAGAGTCTCCTAGGTTGTCACTTTCATATACTAGTGGGAATGTTTCATTATAGAACTTGGCTTGTATATTCCGATGATGGGCTTCCTCAAATGCCCGAGGTCTTCATGAGCAAGCAAGTTGGATGCACACCCACTTAGTTTTCAGTTTGAGCTTTCATACACTTATAGCTCTAGTGCATCCGTTGCATGGCAATCCCTACTCACTTGCATCGATTGATGGGCATCTCCATAGCCCATTAATTTGCCTAGTTGATGTGATACTTTCTCCCTTTTTGTCTTCTCCACACAACCTCCACCATCATATTCTATTCCACCTATAGTGCTACATCCATGGCTCACGCTCATGTATTGCGTGAAAGTTGAAAAGGCTTGAAAACATTAAAAGTATGAAACAATTGCTTGGCTTGTCATCGGGGTTGTGTATGATGAAATACTTTGTGCGGTGAAGATGGAGCATAGCCAGACTATATGATTTTGTAGGGATAACTTTCTTTGGCCATGTTATTTGGAGAAATACATGATTGCTTTATTAGTATGCTTGAAGTATTATTGTCTTAATGTCAAATGATAGACTATTGCTTTGAATAACTCATGTCTTAATATTCATGCCATGACTAGATTATGTGATCAAGATTATGCTAGGTAGCATTCCACATCAAAAGTTATCTTTTTTATCATTTAACTACTCGAGGTTGAGCAGGAATTAAGCTTGGGGATGCTGATACATCTCCGTTGTATCTATAATTTTTGATTGTTTCATGTCAATATTCTACAACCTTCATATACTTTTGGCAACTTTTTATACTATTTTTTGGGGACTAACATATTGATCCAGTGCCCAGTGCCAGTTCCTGTTTGTTGCATTTTTTGTTTCACAGAAAATCCATATCAAACGGAGTCCAAACGGGATAAAAGCTTACAGAGATTTTTTTTGGAATATATGTGATTTTTGGGAAAAAGAATCAATGTGAGACGATGCCTGAGGGGCCCACAAGAATGGAGGGTGCGCCCCTGGTCCTTGTGGTCACCCCGTAAGGCGGTTGGTGCCCTTCTTCTGGCGCAAGAAAGATAATATCCGGATAAAAATCATGTTAAAATTTCTGCCCAATCGGAGTTACGGATCTCCGAGAATTTAAGAAATGGTGAAAGGTCATAATCTGGGAGGACAGAAACAGAAGGAAACAGAGGGAGAGAGAGAGAGAGAGAGAGAGAGAGAGAGAGAGAGAGAGAGAGAGAGAGAGAGAGAGAGAGAGAGATCCAATCTCGGAGGGGCTCGGAAGCCAAGGACCAGAGGGGAAACCTTTCTTCCATCTAGGGGAAGGTCAAGGAAGAAGAAGAAGAAGAAGAAGAAGAAGGGGGGCTCTCTCCCCCTCTCTCCTAGGGGCATCGGAACACCGTCGGGGCCATCATCGTGACCGCAATCTACACCAACAACTTCGCCGCCTTCATCACCAACTCTCTCCCCCTCTATGCAGCGGTGTAACACCTCTTCTCCCCACTGTAATCTCTACTTAAACATGGTGCTCAACGCTATATATTATTTCCCAATGATGTATGGCTATCCTATGATGTTTGAGTAGATCCGTTTTGTCCTATGGGTTAATTGATGATCGTGATTGGTTCGAGTTGCATGTTTTATTATTGGTGTTGTCCTATGGTGCTCTCTGTGTCGCGCAAGCGTGAGGGATCCCTGCTGTAGGGTTGCAATATGTTCATGGTTTGCTTATTGTCTGTGTTGCGTGAGTGATAGAAACACAAACACGGATAAGTGGGTTATGGCGTTCGGTCAATCACGAGAAATTTGCGAATCGAATCCGTTGTCATTAGAGTGATCAACTATATACGCTAATTATTAAAACAGATGCTCTCTGGTGGAAATGAACCACGAGAGACTAAGCCCTGCCGATAGCAGTAGAAGCGTTAGCCACAGAGTGGCTTTTTAATTGACACCCACTAGTGGTCAGTTTCTCGGCAAAGATCGTGTGAGTGTGCAGTTATGCTTCGGATGCTTCGCCATGGAATAGATCGATTCAGTTCCCCTTCTTTTCCGGTGCACTCGCTTTGTATCTCCGACACACAAGGACGCGGTGACAATGAGGACTTTATACTTTAATGCTATGGTTGGGTTTTACCTTAATGATCTTTAGTAGTTGCAGATGCTTGCTAGAGTTCCAATCATAAGTCCATACGGTCCAAGGAGAGAAAGTATGTTAGCTTTGATGTCTACTACGCAACCTTCTCCTTGTAGACGTTGTTGGGCCTCCAAGTGCAGAGGTTTGTAGGACAGTAGCAAATTTCCCTCAAGTGGATGACCTAAGGTTTATCAATCCATGGGAGGCGTAGGATGAAGATGGTCTCTCTCAAACAACCCTGCAACCAAATACAAAGAGTCTCTTGTGTCCCCAACACACCCAATACAATGGTAAATTGTATAGTGATGTCTACTACACAACCTTCTTGTTGTAGACGTTGTTGGGCCTCCAAGCGCAGAGGTTTGTAGCACAGTAGCAAATTTCCCTCAAGTGGATGACCTAAGGTTTATCAATCCGTGGGAGGCATAGGATGAAGATGGTCTCTCTCAAGCAACCCTGCAACCAAATAACAAAGAGTCTCTTGTGTCCCCAACACACCCAATACAATGGTAAATTGTATAGGTGCACTAGTTCGGCGAAGAGATGGTGATACAAGTGCAATATGGATGGTAGATATAGGTTTTTGTAATCTGAAAATAAAAAAACAGCAAGGAAACTAGTAAAAAAAGTGAGCGTAAACGGTATTGCAATGCTAGGAAACAAGGCCTAGGGTTCATACTTTCACTAGTGCAAGTTCTCTCAACAATAATAACATAATTGGATCATATAACTATCCCTCAACATGCAACAAAGAGTCACTCCAAAGTCATTAATAGCGGAGAACAAACGAAGAGATTATGGTAGGGTACGAAACCACCTCAAAGTTATTCTTTCCGATCAATCCATTGGGCTATTCCTATAAGTGTCACAAACAGCCCTAGAGTTCGTAGTAAAATAACACCTTCAGACACACATCAACCAAAACCCGAATGTCACCTAGATACTCCAATGTCACCTCAAGTATCCGTGGGTATGATTATACGATATGCATCACACAATCTCAAATTTATCTATTCAACCAACACATAGAACCTCAAAGAGTGCCCCAAAGTTTCTACCAGAGAATCAAGACGAAAATGTGTGCCAACCCCTATGCATAGGTTCATGGGAGGAACCCGCAAGTTGATCACCAAGACATACATCAAGTGGATCAATAGAATACCCCATTGTCACCACGGGTATCCCATGCAAGACATACATCAAGTGTTCTCAAATCATTAAAGACTCAATCCGATAATATAACTTCAAAGGGAAAACTCAATCCATTACAAGAGAGTAGAGGGGGAGAAACATCATAAGATCCAACTACAGTAGCAAAGCTCGCGATACATCAAGATCGTATCACCTCAAGAACACGAGAGAGAGAGAGAGAGAGAGAGAGAGAGAGAGAGAGATCAAACACATAGCTACTGGTACATACCCTCAGCCCCGAGGGTGAACTACTCCCTCCTCGTCATGGAGAGCGTCGGGATGATGAAGATGGCCACCGGTGAGGGATTCCCCTTCCGGCAGGGTGCCGGAACAGGGTTCCGATTGGTTTTTGGTGGCTATAGAGGCTTGCGGCGGCGGAACTCCCGATCTATTTTGTTCATCGATGGTTTTAGGGTATATTGGTATATATAGGAGGAAGAAATACGTCAGGGGAGCCACGAGGGGCCCACGAGGGTGGAGGGCGCGCCCAGGGGGTGGGCGCACCCCCCTGCCTCGTGCCCTCCTCGTTGATTCCCTGACGTGCACTCCAAGTCCCCTGCATTGCTTCCGTTCCAAAAATAATTTTCCCGAAGGTTTCATTCCGTTTGGACTCTGTTTGATATTCCTTTTCTTCGAAACACTGAAACAAGGGAAAAACAGGAACTGGCACTGGGCTCTGGGCCAATAGGTTAGTCCCAAAAATAATATAAAAGTGCACAGTAAAGCCCATAAAACATCCAAGATGGATAATATAATAGCATTAATACTTCATAAATTATAGATACGTTGGAGACGTATCAGCATCCCCAAGCTTAATTCATGCTCGTCCTCGAGTAGGTAAATGATAAAAGAAAGAATTTATGAAGTGTGAATGCTAGCAGGTGCATAAGTTTGATCAATGATAATTTCAATCACCTTTTCTAGCATCATTATATGTCATAAGAGTAGCTCAACTCATAGAAGTTTTCATGATCAAGTAACAAACTATTCACATGTTAAAGTATAGATCATAAACTTTCTTGAAAACTAACAAACCGTGGTATTAGTCATCAACCAATTACAATTCATCTTATTTTCAGGAAGAGTCTATGTTAGAGCTTTGATTCAGCAAACTTCACATACTCAACTATCATTTAGTCTTCCATTATTTCTACCACTCAAAGCATATTTTTAGAACAAATAGTATTCATCGAACACAGAGAAAGATAGGGGCTTAATGTTTCGCCTCCCAACCTTTTACCTCAAGGGTAATGTCAACAATAATAATTCATGCTCAAACATATTCGAATGGCCATATATGCCTAGATCTTTCCATCACATGATGCTTGCCAACTAAAGAGTAGGTTGGAATGAGAAGGAATACTACTCACTCTTGCATAAAAGTAGAAGATAGGCCCTTCGCAGAGGGAAGCAGGGATTTGCAGAGGTGCCAGAGCTCGAAGCAAAAACAGAGATGAAAATAATTTTGAGAGGTATGCTTTCATTGTCAACATAACGACCAAGAGTTCCCAATATCTTCCATACTACATACATTATAGGCTGTTCCCAAATAGAAACGTAAAGATTTTTACTCCCCCGCCACCAACAATCATCAATCCATGGCTTGCCCGAAACAACGGGTGCCTCCAACTAACATCAAACATGGGGGAGTTTTGTTTGCAATTATTTTTGATTTGATTTTGATCTTTTGATCATGGGACTGGGCATCCCAGTTACCAGCCATTTTCTCGTGAATGATGAGCGGAGTCCACTCATCATGAGAATAACCCACCTAGCATGGAAGATACTGCTAGCCCCTAGTCGCTACATGAGCGACTCGGGCATACAAAACAGATTATTATTTGAAGGTTTAGAGTTTGGCACATGCAAATTTACTTGGAACAGCAGGTAAATACCGCATATAGGTAGGTATGGTGGACACTCATGGAAGAAACTTGGTTCAAGGGATTTGGATGCACAAGCAGTATTCCCGCTTAGTACGGATATTTTGGCTAGCAAAGGATTCTAAATAGCAAGCACCACATGTTAGAGGATCCATAACAATATAACTTCTATACAAATATACCCAAGCATAACTCATTATGTTGTCTTCCTTGTCCAACTTCAACTAATTTGCTCAGGTTTGAAAATAATTAATGGGGCTCACAATCATAGAAGATGTCCAAGTTAGTATATTTATATGTGAAATCTCTCTTCCTTCAATATTCTTTCATGAATTGTTCAAGTGACCAATGCAAAGTTTGCTAACCTTAAATAAATTTACCACCTCTACTTCTTATATGTGAAGGTATTACTCCCCATGGGAAAGGCATATGAAACATATATAATTTCAAACTTATGACATTCAAATCATTCCACCATTTACTCATAGGATATAAGTGAAGCACACGAGTAAATGACAAACTACTCCAAAAAGATATAAGTGAAGATCAATGAGTAGTTAAATAATTATGTAGCTATGTGAAGACTCTCTCTCATTTAATAATTTCAGATCTTGGTATTTTATTCAAACATCAAGCAAGCTAAATAAAATAAAATGACGCTCCAAGCAAAACACATATCATGTGGTGAATAAAAATATAGCTCCAAGTAAAGTTACCGATGAACAAAGACGAAAGAGGGGATGCCATCCGGGGCATACCCAAGCTTAGACGCTTGGTTATCCTTGAATATTACCTTGGGGTGCCTTGGGCATCCCCAAGCTTAGGCTCTTGCCACTCCTTATTCCATAGTCCATCGAATCTTAACCCAAAACTTGAAAACTTCACAACACAAAACTTGACAGAAAACTCGTAAGCTCTGTTAGTATAAGAAAATAAATCACCACTTAGGTACTGTAATGAACTCATTCTTTATTTATATTGGTGTTAAACCAACTGTATTCCAACTTCTCTATGGTTTATAAACTATTTTACTAGCCATAGAGTCATCAAAATAAGCAAACAACACATCGAAAACAGAATTTGTCAAAAACAGAACAGTCTGTAGTAATCTGTATCAAACGTATACTTATGGTACTCCAAAAATTCTAAAATAAATTGGTGAACCTGAGGAATTTTTCTAGTAATCATGTTCAAAAATAATCAACTAAATAGCACTCTCCAGTAAAAAGTTGAAGCTAATCTCGTGAGCGCTAAAATTTCTGTTTCTTACAGCATGATCATAAAGACTTCACCCAAGTCTTCCCAAAGGTTCTATGTCGGTGTACTAAAGTAGGGGTACCTTAGCACCCCGAACTTGTGCACGGGCAGTCGCAGCGTCTTGCGGCAAGGCTTGCCGGGCATCCACCAAGACCCTTCACTATTCATATTACTGCCATTCAAGAACAAAGTATTAACCGAGAAGACAAGGCCCCGTCAAGAGAAGCTTGCCGGGAAGATCAACTAAAGAAACAAGACCCCGGCAAGAGGAGCTTGCCGGGAGAAGCAACCAAGTATCTTGCCGCGACGCGCCTCGCGTTCCGACAAGACCCGTCAGAGTTAGGTATAGACCACTGTAGCAAACAGTTGTATTAGCCCACTCTTTTTCCATTTTTACCCTCACCTACCTTGCCACCTGTCGGTGACCCCTTCCACGTATAAAAGGAGGCCCAGGTGCAATGTAGAGGGGGTTTGAATCCTTTGGTAGCCAGTACGCAAAACTGCTTGGTCTGGTAGCTCTGAAGCTCCCAAGCAAGAAAGCAATACAACCACAAAGCAGCAGTAGGAGTATTATCTCTCCGGAGAGCTCCGAAGCTGGGTAAACCGCTCGTGCGCTTCGCCTCGATCCGCTCTTCGTGCAATCTCCGCTCCCCTACCGTACCGAAAAGGGGCTCCGGTCCCATAGGTGTCCGTGGCAATCAGTCTACCACGACATCTTTGGCGCGCCAGGTAGGGGGCGTCGAGGTTGTGTGAACCCGATCCGGCGTTCGCACGAGCTGCGTCTTCATTGACATCTTCATCAACATGCCACCGAAGAAAAAGGCTTCGGAGGTGGCTGCTCCGTCCGCGTCGAACCCACCGCCACCGGAGCCATAAGGCGGTGGGATAGGCGCCGACGGAGGGATGGACGTCGACGAGGGAGCCCAAGTTGCTGCCAAGTCCAAGGACAAGGCGACACAAACCTCGACGACTGGACAATCCCCGCGCTCATCTCAGGGAGCGTGGGACCGGCAGCGTCATGGCACTCATGGTGCCATGCGTTTGCTAAATCCAAACCAAGCTGGTGGATCCCGGGACATTCAAGATCTACTTGCGCGTCCGCAAGCTGGCACAAGCGCCGTACGGTCGCTTGGGCGGGATACTGCTCCTCCTAACGCTGCTAGGAGTTCGAGCACGTCTCGTTCTTTGCACTGTTCGCCGCTGCCACCATCCACTCCAGCAGAAGCTCTGGCGCGAGCTCAGCTGCTTCTTAATTTCCCTCCTACGTCGAACAAGATCTACGAATGGAGGGCCACTATCCAGAGTCTCATCGGCTTCGCCAACATTGACACTCCACGGCAACCGAGCGCTTCGCAGCCGCGTCAAGTCCGCCAAGTGCAAGCCGACGGTGACGGAATTGGTGGGGGTGCGCCCACCGTGCACTCTCCCCTCCCAAGGCCAAGATCGCCAGCTCGCCGGGCCAACCTCGACAGCGACTCCACTGCATCGTCAGACCCGCGAGCTCGGCGGGATCAGCGCCAAGTTCTTCAAGAACGCCAGCAAGAGGACGCTCATACCCACATCGAGCGTCGAAGAGAAGCGCGGCGTCAATCGGACCAGCGCGCTGGGCCCACTGTTGACATGCACGCGCCCGGAGAACCAGGTGACTTGCCATACACGATAGGCTGCCGTGCGTTCACCCGTGAGCTGCGGCGAGTCCAGTGGCCCAGTTCCAAGAACTTCAAGCCTGATGTACCCGAGAAGTACGACGGCAAGTCGCATCCGTCGGAGTTCCTCAGCATCTACACCATTGTGGTGCAAGCTGCTGGGGGACGAGACGAGAAGATCCTTGCCAACTACTTCCCATTGGTACTCAAGCCCAACGTCAGATCATGGCTCATGCACTTGCCGGAGAACTCCGTATCTTCCTGGGCTGATTTGTGCCATCAGTTTGTCGGCGCCTTCACTGGCGGCCACAAACCTCATGGCCAAGAGAGTGATCTCCACATACTCGTCCAGAAGGAAGGAGAATCCCTGCACAAGTACATACAGAGGTTCAGCTGCGTGCACTACAACATCCCAGATATCCACCCCGCTGCGGTCATCAGCGCGTTTCATCAGAACGTGCGGAACCGTAGGATGCGGGAGGAGATGGCGATGTGCAAGATTAAGGATGTCAGCGAGATGTATGCTCTGGCCGACAAGTGTGCACGCGCTAAGGAGGGAAGAAGAATTCCCGGAGAGACTATTGGAACAGGAGAGTCTGACAGTGAGGAAGTCGCCCCGGCAAAGAAAAACCGGCGGCAGAACAACAGGAAAAACAAAGGAAAAGATGTAGCAGTTGTTGAGCAGTCCGGCAACGGAGGCGCCGCCAAGACAGCCCCAGCTGGTGTTTCCGGCAAGGAGACTGCCGCATGCACCAACTGCCAAGCTGTGGCGGCCGCCGACAAGCAGGACGGCACCAACAAGCAATACTGCAAGATTCACCACACCAAGGGCCATGATCTCCAGAGTTGCAAAAAGGTTGAGCAGCTCGTTGAGCTCCAGAAAGCTGAATACGAGCGACGCGACAAGGAGAAAGCTGCCCAAGGAGGTGATGGTGGGTCCGGCAAGAAGCGCCCTGGCCGGGGGGACGCCGCGGCAAAGCCAAGCAGCGGCAAGGAGACAGACCTCCCCGGGGCCGCGACAAGGATGAGGAGGAAGATGAAGATGAGGATATGGATGAGGATGAGACCAGTGAGCAGGAATTCCAGAACGCCACAGAGGTTCTATGCGTTGACGGAGGTGCTTCTCTGCATACTTCGCACCGCCAACTCAAACAGTGAGCGCGGGAAGTTAATGCAGCAGAACCATCCGTAGAGTCGCGCAAACCTCTGAAATGGTCCAGCACGCCTATCATCTTTGACATTGAGGACCACCCTGATCGCACAACTGCGGTCGGGTGTTTGCCGATGTTGATATCACCAACCATCCGCAACCTCAAAGTCACTAAGATGTTAGTTGACGGCGGGGCCGGCCTGAACCTGATATCCTCAGCTGTACTCCAAAAGCTCCAAATCCCCGACAGCGAGCTCGAAGAAACCGGCACTTTCCAAGGAATCAATCCGGGAAGGAGCAAGCCGAAGGGGAAGATCACGTTGCCGGTCACATTTGGCAGCGAGTTGAACTACAGAACTGAGAGGGTCACATTCGACGTAGCAGATTTCCCATTTCCATACAATGGGATACTTGGCCGTCCAGCGCTTGCCAAGTTCGTGGCAGCCTCTCATCACGCCTACAACATACTCAAGATGATCGGCCCGATAAGCGTCATTTATGTCCATGGCGACAAGAAGGATGCCCTTATCTGTGCCGATAAGATCTACCGGGATGCAGCAGCCGTAGCAGACCATGCCACACTTGCCGCTGAAGCTCCCGGAGGGAAGAAGAAGATCAAGTCCGGCAAGTGCTCTGATGCCCACTCCGGCAAGCGCACCTCTTTGGAGTGCTGCGCTACCGTCGAGGACGCACCATCGAGCTCCACCGGCAAGCGTACCAAGACCATGTCAGCTCCACCACAGACCAAGAAGGTGCCCGTCAAGGAGGACGGCACTGGTGGTACCTTCACCATCAGTGCCACCTTAGACCCTAAATAGGAAAGCGCGCTCGTTGCTTTTCTGCGGGCAAATGTAGACGTGTTTGCATGGCAACCGTCTGACATCCCCGGTGTTCCCAGGGAAGTAATTGAGCACCACCTAGCTGTCTGTCCTCACGCGCGGCCCGTCAAGCAGAAAGTTAGGAAGCAAGCAATGGAGCGTCAAGAGTTCATAGCAGAAGAGATCAAGAAGTTGGAAGCAGCAGGCCTTGTCAGAGGAGTACTCCATCCCACGTGGTTGGCCAATCCAGTCGTCGTGCGCAAAGCAAATGGGAAATGGAGACTTTGTATAGACTTTACTGATGTCAATAAAGCTTGTCCCAAAGACCCATTTCCCTTACCGCGCATTGACCAGATTGTTGACTCCACGGCCAGATGTGACCTGCTTTCATTTCTTGATGCATATTCAGGATATCATCAGATTTTCATGGCAAAAGAGGATGAAGAGAAAACCGCATTCATTACTCCATGTGGCACTTATTGTTTCATAAGGATGCCTTTCGGGTTAAAGAATGTTGGTTCGACATTTGCAAGGGTAGTTCATGAAGCTTTTGAGCCGTAGCTGCACAGAAATTTGGAAGCCTATATGGATGATATAGTGGTCAAAAGCAAAGATAAAGCAACTTTGATTCAAGATTTGGACGAGACCTTTGCAAATCTGCGCAAAATCAACCTCAAGTTGAACCTCGAGAAGTGTGTGTTTGGAGTCCCCTCCGGCAAGCTTCTCGGATTCTTTGTGTCTCAGAGGGGGATAGAAGCCAATCCCGACAAGATCAAGGCCATCGAGCAGATTGAGGCCCCAAAGCGCGTCAAGGATGTAAGAAGACTTGCCGGTTGCGTGGCTGCTCTTAGCAGGTTTATCTCTAAGTCTGTTGAAGCCGCATACCGCCGTTTTCAAAATTTTGAAAAAGGCAGGTCCAATGAAATGGACTCCGGAAGCGGAGGCTACGCTACAGGACTTAAAGAAATACCTGTCTTCCACTCCAATACTTGTCGCACCTAAGCCACAAGAAAAGTTGCTGCTATATTTAGCGGCAACCAATCAAGTGGTTAGTGCTACGTTAGTAGCGGAGATGGAAGCAGATGAGGAACCCGCAACCGCGGCAAGCACATCCAGCGACAAGCAGGGGGCTTCACCGGCAAGCGCATACAGCGACAAGCAGGAGGCCTCGCCGGCAAGCTCTGGTCCCGACAAGCAAGAAGTGCAGAAGAAAATGGTACAGCCCCCAGTTTACTTTGTCAGTTCCCTTCTACAGGGGGCTAGATCAAGGTATTCTGGTGTGCAGAAGTTGCTTTTCGGCCTCCTCATGGCCTCGAGAAATCTGCGCCATTACTTCCAAGCACATGAAATTACAGTTATCTCTCGCTTTCCGTTGAAGAGGATATTGCAAAACCCAGAAGCAACAGGCAGGATTGTCGAGTGGGCACTGGAACTGTCAAGCTTTGGTCTCAAATTTGAAAGTACTTCAACTATTTAGAGCAGAGCTTTGGCAGAGTTCATAGCAGAATGGACGCCAACGCCAGATGAAGAAACCCCAGAGACAAGCATCCCCGCCAAAGAAGCGAACAAGGAGTGGCTGATGTACTTTGATGGTGCTTTCTCACTGCAAGGCGCCGATGCGGGCGTGCTGCTTGTTGCACCTACCGGAGAGCACCTCAAGTACATAGTCCAGATGCACGTTCCTAGGAAGCAAGCAACAAACAATACTGCAGAGTATGAGGGTTTGCTTGCCGGCCTCAGGATTGCAGCAGAACTTGGGATCAAGAGGCTTATTGTCAGGGGTGATTCACAACTTGTAGTCCGGCAAGTGAATAAAGATTATCAGAGTCCGTTGATGGAGGCCTATATTGATGAAGTGAGGAAACTAGAAGAGCACTTTGACGGCCTGCAAATGGAGCACGTTCCCAGAGCTGAGAACGACATTGCAGATGGCCTGTCAAAGTGTGCCGCACATAAGCTACCTGTGGAACCAGGGATCTTCGTGCTCAAGTTGACTCAACCAACAGTGACACCATCAACTGGGCAAAACAAGAAGAGAAAGTTGGTCTCTGGTGATTACTTTCCGGTAGAGCTACCTGAAGCCGCCGCCAAGAAGATCCCCAAGATCAACGACAAGAGTGCTGAGGGGCAGTCTGCTCCGGTGAACCCTAGGTTTCGTTCCGTTGAAGCAGACGCTCCCGACAAGTCTTGCTCCGGCAGACTTGCCGGGGATCATCAAGCTCCGGCAGAATCTCAAGTTCTTGCCGTCGAAGCGGATGTTCCCGCAGCAGCGGAAGTGCCTTTAATCCTTGTTGTCGAGCCACAAGCTCCAGCATGGGCACAGCAAATTGTCCGTTTCCTTCAGACAGGAGAACTTCCCGAAAAGCAAGAAGAAGCGGAAAGAGTAGCCCGGCAGTCAAGTATGTATCAGTTTGTAGACAACACACTGTGCAGAAGAAGGCTCAACGGTGTGAAATTGAAGTGTATTCCCCGGGAAGATGGACGGAAGCTGTTGGCAGAGATACATGGAGGCATATGTGGTCACCACATTGGCGCAAGAGCCCTTGCCGGCAAGGCTTTTCGGCAAGGTATCTTTTGGCCGACAGCCCTCCAGGATGCAACTACACAAGTAACCAAGTGTGAAGCGTGTCAGTTCCATTCCAAGCAGATACACCAACCAGCTCAAGCTCTCCAGACAATCCCTTTATCCTGGCCATTTTCGATCTGGGGGCTCGATATCCTCAGCCCCTTTCCCCGAGCAATCGGGGGCTTTGAGTACTTGTACGTTGCTATCGACAAGCTTACAAAGTGGCCGGAAGTGGAAGCACTGAGGAAGGTGACAGCACAATCAGCAGTCAAGTTCTTCAGGTCAATTGTTTGCCGCTTTGGGATCCCCAACAGGATCATCACCGACAACGGCACACAATTCACGAGCCGCACCTTCATGCAGTACGTCCAAGACCTTGGCGCCAAGGTCTGCTTTGCTTCTGTTGGTCACCCGAGAAGCAACGGTCAAGCGGAGAGGGCGAATGCTGAAGTGCTGCGTGGACTCAAGACCAGAACTTTTGACAGGCTGCACAAGTGCGGAAGAAACTGGATCGAGGAGTTGCCGGTAGTTCTTTGGTCGATCAGAACGACGCCAAATCGAGCTACTGGCCAGACACCCTTTGCTCTAGTCTATGGAGCAGAGGCAGTTCTCCCCACGGAACTCGTATACGGATTGCCTCGAGTACTCGCTTATGATGAGCTTGAGCAAGAGCAGCTGCGGGAAGACGACGCGCTGCTCCTTGAGGAGGATCGTCTTCAGGCTGCTGTGCGAGCTGCTCGCTATCAGCAAGCTTTGCGCCGCTACCACAGCCGCAAAGTCAAGGCCAGAAGTTTCGAGGAAGGCGACCTTGTTCTTCGGCGCGTTCATTCCGCCAAGAGTTCAAACAAGTTGACGCCGAAGTGGGAAGGCCCTTATCGGGTGAAACGAGTCACTAGGCCCGCCGCCGTCCGCCTTGAGACCGAAGATGGCAATCCGGTGAGCAACTCCTGGAATATTGAGCATCTTCGTAAGTTTTACCCGTAGGACGCGGTTGTCAGAATCCATTCCGGCAACCACCTTTTGTACAAGTCTTGCCGCAGTAGCATGTAATCCTTTGTACAAAGCCGGGCGCAGATCCCGTGCATAAATAAAGCTTAAGTGCTTAGCACACTTCTGTTAGTTCCATGCCTTATATATATATATTATGCATGCACTGTCTAACGTTTCGTGCAGCACCAACCCGCGGTAAGCAGTAATGATCCGTGAACACTACTAGGAAAAGGGCTATAGATGGAATTGACACTAATGGCGCACCAGACATGTGGTGCGCCATTACTATATACTAATGGCGCACCATGTGTTGGCACGCCATTGGTGTTCAATACTAATGGCGCACTACATCCACGGTGCGCCATTAGTAAAAATAATTTTTTTTTAAATTTTGTTCAAAACTACTAATGGCGCACCGTGGGAATGGTGCGCCATTACTAGTTGAACTAGTAATGGCGCACCACATCCACGGTGCGCCATTAGTAAAAAAAATTTAAAACTTTTTTTTGAATTTTGTTCAAAACTACTAATGGCGCACCGTGGGAGTGGTGCGCCATTACTAGTTGAACTAGTAATGGCGCACCATGCCACGGTGCGCCATTAGTAACTTGGCCACCACTTCCACCGAATGCACCCCCCTCCCCCGTGGATCGCCTTTTTAGTTTTTTTAAAAAAAGAAAATGATGAAAATGTCAAAAAAATAAAAGAAAATAAGTTTCCCATGTGATATGTGGCCTAGTTGTTGGGAAAATTTGCAAATATGAATTTCGACTTCATTTGCAAAATCTCGCGAGAATTTGTAAAAGTGGGCATAACTTTTGCATACTAACTCGGATGAAAAAGTTTTTATATGAAAAATCATCTACTCGAAAAGTTACATTGAAATTTAACGGGGGGAACCCCGTTAAACATTTTCAAAATCCTCAAAAACCTAACGGAAAAAAAGATACGGGGCTTTTAAGATCTGGGGAGGCAAAAAAATTCAAAAAAATTCAAACTTACTAATGGCGCACCTACCCATGGTGCGCCATTACTATCTTCCCGCCTTCAAAATTTAAAATAAGTCAAAAAAAAATTTACTAATGGCGCACCTGCCCATGGTCCACCATTAGTATCTTCCCTCCTTCAAAATTCAAAATAAGTCAAAAAAATAAAAAAAATTACTAATGGCGCACCTGCCCATGCATGGTGCGCCATTAGTATCTTCCCGCCTTCAAAATTCAAAATAGCGCACCTGCCCGCGGTGCGCCATTAGTATGCCGTATATATGGCTGGTCGTGGTCCTCTCCTCCTTATCTCTTCATTCCACCTCTCCTACACTCCATCTCCTCCTCTCCTCCACTCCATCTTCCCTTCTCTCCTCCACCATACTTCTCCTCTCCGGTGACCTCCTCCTCCTCTCCGGCGACCTCCTCCTTCCTCCTCCCCTCCCCTCCCCTCCCCTCACGGTTTCTTCTCCCTCCTCTCCGGTGAGCTCCTCCTCCCTCCTCTCCGGTGAGCTCCTCCTCCCTTCTCTCCGGTGAGCTCCTCCTCCCTCCTCTCCGATGAGCTCCTCCTCCCTTCTCTCCGGTGAGCTCCTCCTCCCTCCTCTCGGGTGAGCTCCTCCTCCCTCCTCTCCTCCCATTCCCTCATGGTTTCTCCTTCCTCCTCTCCGATGCTCCGGTGAACTCCTCTCCAGCGACCTCCTCCTCCTCCTCTCCGGCGATGTAGGCGAGCGCCTCTCCGGTGACCTCCTCCTCCTCCTCTCCGGCAAACTCCTCTCCGGCAAAAGAACACGGCAAAAGAACGTACAAGATCCAAAAACAGGAACAAAATTTGAAATAATGTCATGCCAAAAAACAAGCAAAAAAACGAGCAAAAAATGGGCAAAAAATCACGATCCAGATCTAGATTCAAAATGGCGCATCACTAATGGCGCATCACTAAACAGTGCGCCATTAGTATGCCGAAGTTACTAATGGCGCATCCCGTTGTCGTGCGCCATTAGTATGCCAAAGCACCTGGGTATACATGGCCCCTGGGAGGCATACTAATGGCGCGCCGTGGCCTATACTAATGGCGCACCAGTGGTGCGCCATTAGTATACCAGATACTGGTGCGCCATTAGTAAAAATTACTAATGGCGTGCTAGTAATGGCGCACCAGTGATGCGCCATTAATGGCCAAATTAGGTGCGCCATTAGTAGCTGTTTTTCTAGTAGTGGAAGCTCCATGTTATTTTCTCTTCTTTCTTTTTCTCAAAGAAAAGGTTCCCTCGCACACAAGTTTGTCGGGGGGGGGGAGGAGAGAAGATAATGGTGTAGACAAGGCGTCGTTCAAGAAAGTGTTGCCTTACCGGGGAGCAAATAACAGAAAAGCTAAGTTGCCAAAACCTGAGCATTTAGCTTTTAAAATTTTTTATGTTATCTTCCCTGAACGACCGCACTTTGTATGAAAAACCTGTGCGCAAAGGAACCTGCTCACAACTAATTGCACCCTTATTTTGTTTTGAGTCCGCTCAACAACTTAAGCGAGTTGCGACTAGTTGCGGCACGGTTACTTGCCGGTTGTAGTACTGCGCAGGTTGCTGATGTTCCGCACTCAGCACTTGCGGTTAAGGTACCTGCCCGGCACGCTTTCCTAAAAGCATAGGGTCAAAACATACAAAGGAGGAATCAAGTAAAGGGAGTAACATAGCAGTAGATATCTAAGATAAAGTTATAATACACAAATGAATTGTCGCAGTTCTAATAGACTGTTCCTGTGACCTGATCAACAGCGACAAGAAAAGAAGAAAATAGACGGCTTAATCTACGCGATCGCCGTCAATCCGCCTGATGCCGGCAACCTTGTCCACAATGGGTGCGACAAGGGCCTTGAGCGGCTCCACATCCACATCAGGCGGCAAGCTTTTGAGGACCTTCTTGGAGTCGACGCCTGGGTTGCGATAAGCCAAGCTAAGTCGCCAAAGTTTGAGCACAGTCAGTTTTAAATTTTTTATGTTATACTCCTTGAACGATCGTGCCTTGTATGGAAAACCTGTGCGCGGAGGAACTGGCTCGTGGCTAAGTTGCGCCCTTACTTTGTTTCGAGTCTGCTCAACAATAAAAATGTGCTGCAACTAGCTCTGACAAGGTTTCTTGCCGGAAGCAACACCGCCGGCAGGATGCTGATGTTCCGCACTCAGCGCTCGCGGCAAGTGTGCTTACGCCGGCAAGTTCCCTAAAAGCGTAGGGTAAAAACATACAAGGGATGGAATCAAGTAAAGGATATAACATAGCAAGCATTCCCTTTTCATTAAAAAACATCCCACTCGGGTACAGTCCATCAAGGATGAAAAACATGAAAGAGAGGATTACAAGTTCTAGATGCAACTAAGGCCCGAAGGCTTACAAATTAAAAAGATAAGATGCCCGTAATCCCTTTCCTGTCCCTCTCTTTAGGAGATAGGTCAAGGAGGCGAAAAGGGCAAAAGGGGCGCCTAGGCGAGCTACAGGTGCCAGAAGACACCAAGAGATCATCCCGGGGGCCGTCCAGGGGCTGGTCGGTGATGGCGGCGCCGGAAGACGGGGCGGCAGGACGTCAGCACGCTGTCGAGGGCACTACGCCCTCGTACTCCGATTTGACGGCCTTGTCGCCAGCCCTCTTCCTCTTCCGCAGCCTCCCTACGCCAGCCGCCCAAGGAGACGACCCCGGGGAGTTCAGGGAGCCGGCGTCACGGATGATGGGGTCGCCGGTGACGCACGAAGCGGCGCCCGACACCTAGTCGAGCCCGCCATCCCGCCGCTCGCTGCCTTCATCATCGCTGTCGCTCTCCTCCTCGTCACTTTCGCTCGAGGGGGAGCTTTCGCTATCGGAGGAGCTGTCCACGCAGCACCTCGCCAGAGTACCGAAGCACCCGAAGACCTTGACGGAGAGGAGATCGCCCTCCATCAACTTAAAATGGAGGGTAAACCCCTCCATCAGGCTGTGGATACGGGCGAACGTCTTCCACCCGCGATCAAGATACATCACATTAGGGGCTGGGAATACAACGCGGACTCGCGTGCCGCTGATCCCGCAACCCCTCATGTGCAATCTCAGTGTCTCAGGCGGGTTCGACTCCATCGCGCTCGCAAATGGAGCTGGAAGCCGGAGACGACGACAAGGCGCCCGGTGCAGCCTGACGAAGAACTTGCAAGGGTCGTCCCCTGTATGGACCGCCTTGGGGGGAGGAATCGCCGGCGGAGACGGAGCTGGCGCGCCGCCCCGTCCGCCTCTTCCCTGAGCGCCTCGACCTCGTCCTCGACCTCGTCCACGACCTCGCCCCCTCCCTCTCCCCCTTGTGGCTGGCTCTACCACCACGGGCACGGGATAGGGAGGAGTGCGCTGTCTAGCGGCGACCCTCGCCGCCACCGATGAAGGGCCAGGGTTCCCTTCCTCCATGGCGAATGAGGGAAAGGGGAGCAGAAGCTGAAGAAAGGAGAAGATGAGAGAGTGCGGGTTTCTGCGCTCCCCTCCCGCTCTTCTTAAAGGAGCGGGGTAGGGGCTCGGCCGCCCCGCTCAACGAATCAGAGCACGGGAAAAGCTGGGAGTCGGGGCCGACCCGCTGCCTCTGCTCGCAACGGTCCAGTCTTCCGCTTCCACCGTCCGTGACCCCAAGTGCATGGGAGCCGCGTGGCGGGGATGCAGAACCGAGGCGAACGTTACACATTTCCTGGATTTAAGTACTCCCCATGATCTCTCCCATGACGCCGCGATCGACGCGTGCCGTTACGGGGGGACGCGGTGGATGCGGAGTGGATTTGGTTTGGACCCAGGCCGCGCGTGCCCGTGCCCTGTTTTGGGCTTGGCCCAACAGCGCTCGACACCGTGTATGGCCCAGGCCCGGGGGCTCCTGTCGGTGTACTAAAGTAGGGGTACCTTAGCACCCCGAACTTGTGCACGGGCAGTCGCAGCGTCTTGCGGCAAGGCTTGCCGGGCGTCCACCAAGACCCTTCACTATTCATATTACTGCCATTCAAGAACAAAGTATTAACCGAGAAGACAAGGCCCCGGCAAGAGAAGCTTGCCGGGAAGATCAACTAAAGAAACAAGACCCCGGCAAGAGGAGCTTGCCAGGAGAAGCAACCAAGTATCTTGACGCGACGCGCCTCGCGTTCCGACAAGACCCGACGAGCGACAAGCTTTCGGGAGGCGGCGAGACGTTTGCCGCGACAAGCTTCTACACTGCACCGGCGCTCCAGCTCACCCGCTAACGTGTCGCCACGGGACCTTCCCGGACACGCGTGGCGAGTGGCTGTGCAGCCAGCGGTGCGCAGCGTTAAGCGGCGCTGACAAGTTACCACCGTGGCGATCGGTGGCACACCTGACGGTCCCTTTTCTGCACTGTTTGGGTGACTTAGATAGGCATTTAATGCCTTTGTCCCCTGCCGTCAGAGTTAGGTATAGACCACTGTAGCAAACAGTTGTATTAGCCCACTCTTTTTCCATTTTTACCCTCACCTACCTTGCCACCTGTCAGTGACCCCTTCCACGTATAAAAGGAGGCCCGGGTGCAATGTAGAGGGGGTTCGAATCCTTTGGTAGCCAGTACGCAAAACTGCTTGGTCTGGTAGCTCTGAAGCTCCCAAGCAAGAAAGCAATACAACCACAAAGCAGCAGTAGGAGTATTATCTCTCCGGAGAGCTCCGAAGCTGGGTAAACCGCTCGTGCGCTTCGCCTCGATCCACTCTTCGTGCAATCTCCGCTCCCCTACCGTACCGAAAAGGGGCTCCGGTCCCATAGGTGTCCGTGGCAATCAGTCTACCACAACATTCTACTTGGCACAAACACTAATTGACACATTAAACCACATCTAACCAGAGGCTAGATGATTTATTTATTCCTAAACAGAACCAAAAAGCAAGAAACTAAAATAAAATTGAGTTGTCTCCCAACAAGCGCTATCGTTTAATGCCCCTAGCTAGGCATGATGATTTCAATGATGCTCACATAAAACATAAGAATTGAAACATAAAGAGAGCATCATGAAGAATATGAATAGCACATTTAAGTCTAACCCACTTCCTATGCATGGGGATTTTGTGAGCAAACAATTTATGGGAGCAATAATCAACTAGCATAGGAAGGCAAAACAAGCATATCTTCAAGATTTTCAACACATAGAGAGGAAACTTGATATTATTGCAATCCCTACAAGCATATATTACTCCCTCATAATAATTTTTAGTAGCATCATGAATGAATTCAACAATATAACCAGCACCTAAAGCATTCTTTTCATTATCTACAAGCATAGAAAATTTACTACTCTCCACATAAGCAAAATTCTTCTCATTCGAAATAGTGGGAATATCATAAGAGACTCGAATACTATAAATTGTTTCCACATTAAAAGAGTAATGTTCAGAAAAAGGGTAATCATAATCATGACAAGTTTTATAAATATAATCATCACTACTTTTTATAGCATAAGTTTCATCACAATAATCATCATAAGTAGCAACTTTGGTCTCATCATAATCGATTGAAACCTCTTCTGAAATAGTGGATACATCACTAAATAAAGTCATGACCTCTCCAAATCCACTTTCATAATTATCACAATAAGATTCAACATCCTCCAATATTGTGGGATCACTAATTCCTAAAGTTGACACTCTTCCAAACCCACTTTCATCAATATAATCATCATAAGTAGGAGGCATGCTATCATTGTTATAAATTTGCATATCAAAACTTGGGAGACTAAAAATATCATCTTCATTAAACGTAGCATCCCCAAGCTTGGGACAAACATTAATTGCAGCAAATATGTTCTCAAAAACATCATCTTCATTAAACATAGCATCCCCAAGCTTGGACCTTTTCATATCATAAGCATAATCACTCTCATCATTAATAGTATGGATAACACCAATAGTATAGCAAATATCATATTCTTCCAAGTAAGTGCCAAAAAGATTTTCAAGATCATAAGAAGTATCATTATCTTCCCAATCATAATCATCACAACAAGCAATAGGCATAATGAGATCATCATCAAGTGCATCATTTTCCACAATTATTTTTGATTCATTTTCATGAGGCACAACAATAATAGGAGCAACATTATTTGGGAGAGATATCTTTTCACCTCTTTTCCTTTTACTTTTCTTCTTCTTCACCACATCATGTGTGGGTTCAATCCTATTTTTGGAGCCCCTTTTTGATGAGATTGGTTGAATAGAAGGCTCCTCCTCGTTACCTGATTCATCATAAGAAATAATAGGAGGATATTGGGAAGTCTCTTCCCTTTCATTAGTATTCTCTTCATCTTCTATTTTCTTTATTTTCTTTATGTAATTGGCAATATAAGGATTTTCAATGCAATTCACCACACAATACATATAAATTTCCTCTAGATCAAAACCAAGAAGTTTATAACGGGCAAATTATGGAAGATGCTTAGTTATACGTTTCATTTCTTCGTAACCCATAAGCAAACTGAGTTCATTATAATGTGCAAGGGAAATCAAGTCATCACAATTTTTGGACACGATTATATAATGAAACACTTTGCATCGGATAGCTAAATGACCCTGTTCATTGCAAAGTCCACAAGTACGGCCATTAAAAATTAAATTTTCAGCACAAACATCTAGCCTTTCTTGCAACAATTTAGTTTCTAAATGCTTATGCTTCTTGCAATATCTGTCTTCTCTAGTTGGTGTGTACTTGCAAACCCAATGCACTCCACAAAAATTGACATGTTTATAGGAGACATTTTCGTCATAACTAGTGCAATCATCATTAGTACTATGGATATTCAAAGAGTTCATACTAACAAAATTGCAATCATGCTCATCATTCAAAGATTTAGTGCCAAACATTTTAATGCATTCTTCTTCTAACACTTTGGCACAATTTTCCTTCCCATCATACTCACGAAAGATATTAAAAAGATGAAGCGTATGAGGTAAACTCAATTCCATTTTTTTAGTTTTCTTTTATAGACTAAACTAGTGATAAAACAAGAAACAAAAAGATTCGATTGCAAGATCTAAAGATATACCTTCAAGCACTCACCTCCCCGGCAACGGCGCCAGAAAAGAGCTTAGTTGACGGGGTGTGAGTGCCGCTTACCTAGCCTCCCCGGCAATGGCGCCAGAAAAGAGCTTGATGTCTACTACACAACCTTCATCTTGTAGACGTTGTTGGGCCGCCAAGTGCAGAGGTTTGTAGGACAGTAGCAAATTTCCCTCAAGTGGATGACCTAAGGTTTATCAATCTGTGGGAGGCGTAGGATGAAGATGGTCTCTCTCAAGCAACCCTTCAACCAAATAACAAAGTGTCTCTTGTGTCCCCAACACACCCAATACAGTGGTAAATTGTATAGGTGCACTAGTTCGGCGAAGAGATGGTGATACAAGTGCAATATGGATGGTAGATATAGGTTTTTGTAATCTGAAAATATAAAAACAGCAAGGTAACTAATAATAAAAGTGAGCGTAAACGGTATTGCAATGCTAGGAAACAAGGCCTAGGGTTCATACTTTCACTAGTGCAAGTTCTCTCAACAATAATAACATAATTGGATCATATAACTATCCCTCAACATGCAACAAAGAGTCACTCCAAAGTCACAAATAGTGGAGAACAAACGAAGATATTATGGTAGGGTACGAAACCACCTCAAAGTTATTCTTTCCGATCAATCCATTGGGCTATTCCTATAAGTGTCACAAACAGCCCTAGAGTTCGTAGTAAAATAACACCTTAATACACACATCAACCAAAACCCTAATGTCACCTAGATACTCCAATGTCACCTCAAGTATCCGTGGGTATGATTATACGATATGCATCACACAATCTCAGATTCATCTATTCAACCAACACATAGAACCTCAAAGAATGCCCCAAAGCTTCTACCAGAGAATCAAGATGAAAACGTGTGCCAACCCCTATGCATAGGTTCATGGGAGGAACCCGCAAGTTGATCACCAAAACATACATCAAGTGGATCAATAGAATACCCCATTGTCACCACGGGTATCCCACGCAAGACATACATCAAGTGTTCCCAAATCATTAAAGACTCAATCCGATAAGATTACTTCAAAGGGAAAACTCAATCCATTACAAGAGAGTAGAGGGGGAGAAACATCATAAGATCCAAGTACAATAGCAAAGCTCGTGATACATCAAGAGCGTATCACCTCAAGAACACGAGAGAGAGAGAGATCAAACACATAGCTACTGGTACATACCCTCAGCCCCGAGGGTGAACTACTCCCTCCTCGTCATGGAGAGCGCTGGGATGATGAAGATGGCCACCGGTGAGGGATCCCCCCTCCGGCAGGGTGCCGGAACAGGGTCCCGATTGGTTTTTGGTGGCTACAGAGGCTTGTGGCGGCGGAACTCCCGATTTATTCTATTTCCCGATGGTTTTAGAGTATATTGGTATATATAGGAGTAAGAAATACGTCAGGGGAGCCACGAGGGGCCCACGAGGGTGGAGGGCAAGCCCAGGGGTGGGCGCGCCCCCCTGCCTCATGCCCTCCTCGTTGATTCCCTGACGTGCACTCCAAGTCCCCTGGATTGCTTCCGTTCCAAAAATAACTTTCCCGAAGGTTTCATTCCGTTTGGACTCCGTTTGATATTCCTTTTCTTCGAAACACTGAAACAAGGGAAAAAACAGGAACTGGCACTGGGCTCTGGGTCAATAGGTGCTACCTCTTGAGCACTGCGTTCGATTTCCCCGAAGAGGAGAGGATGATGTAGCAAAGTAGCGTAAGTATTTCCCTCGGTTTTTGAGAACCAAGGTATCAATCCAGTAGGAGGCCACACGCGAGTCCCTCGTACCTAGACAAAACAAATAGCTCAACGCAACCAACGCGATTAGGGGTTGTCAATCCCTTCACGTTCACTTACGAGAGTGAGATCTGATAGAGATGATAGATAATATTTTTGGTATTTTTGATATAAAGATGCAAGGTAAAATAAAAGGCAAAGTAAAAAAGCAAAGCAATAATAAAGTGATTGGAGATTGATATGATGAGAATAAGCTCGGGGGCCATAGATTTCACTAGTGGCTTCTCTCAAGAGCATAAGTATTCTACGGTGGGTGAACGAATTACTGTTGAGCAATTGACAGAATTGAGCATAGTTATGAGAATATCTAGGTATGATCATGTATATAGGCATCACGTCCGAGACAAGTAGACCGACTCCTGCCTGCATCTACTACTATTACTCCACTCATCGACCGCTATCCAGCATGCATCTAGCGTATTAAGTTCAAGAAAACAGAGTAACGCCTTAAGCAAGATGACATGATGTAGAGGAATAAATTCATGTAATATGATAAATACCCCATGTTGTTATTCTCGATGGCAACAATACAATACGTGCCTTGCAGCCCCTACTATCACTGGGAAAGGACACCGCAAGATTGAACCCAAAGCTAAGCACTTCTCCCATTGCAAGAAAAACCAATCTAGTAGGCCAAACCAAACTGATAATTCGAAGAGACTTGCAAAGATAACGAATCATACATAAAAAGTTTCAGAGAAGATTCAAATATTGTTCATAGATAATCTTGATCATAAACCCACAATTCATCGGTGTCAACAAACAAACCGCAAAAAGAAGATTACATCAAATAGATCTCCACGAGAGGGGGAGAACATTGTATTGAGATCCGAAAAGAGAGAAGAAGCCATCTAGCTACTAACTATGGACCCGAAGGTCTGAGGTAAACTACTCACACTTCATCGGAGAGGCTATGGTGATGATGTAGAAGCCCTCCATGGTGGATTCTCCTTCCGGCGGAGCTCCGGAACAGGCCCCAAGATGGGATCTCGTGGGTACAAAAGGTTGCGGCGGTGGAATTAGGTTTTTTGGCTCCGTATCTGATCGTTTGGGGGTACGTAGGTATATATAGGAGGAAGGAGTACGTCAGTAGAGCTTCAAGGGGCCCACGAGGCAGGGGCGCACCCTAGGGTGGGGGGGCGCCCTCCACCCTCGTGACCACCTCGTGGCTTTTTTGACGGAGGGTCCAAGTCTCCTGGATCTTATTTGTTGAGAAAATCACGTTCCCGAAGGTTTCATTCCGTTTGGACTCCGTTTGATATTCCGTTTCTTCGAAACACTGAAATAGGCCAAAAAAACAACAATTCTGGGCTGGGCCTCCGGTTAGTAGGTTAGTCCCAAAAGTAATATAAAAGTGGAAAATAAAGCCCAATATGGTCCAAAACAGTAGATAATATAGCATGGAGCAATCAAAAATTATAGATACGTTGGAGACGTATCAATAGGTTAGTCCCAAAAATAATATAAAAGTGCATAGTAAAGCCCATAAAACATCCAAGATGGATAATATAATAGCATGAATACTTCATAAATTATAGATACGTTGGAGACGTATCAAATAGGTGCACTAGTTCAACGAAGAGATGGTGATACAAGAGCAATATATATGGTAGATATAGGTTTTTGTAATCTAAAAATATAAAAACAACAAGGTAGCAAGTGATAAAAGTGAGTGTAAACGGTATTGCAATGCGTTGAAACAAGGCCTAGGGTTCATACTTTCACTAGTGCAAGTTCTCTCAACAATAATAACATAGTTGGATCATATAAATATCCCTCAACATGCAACAAAGAGTCACTCCCGAGTCACTAATAGCGGAGAACAAACGAAGAGATTATGGTAGGGTACGAAACCACCTCAAAGTTATTCTTTCCAATCAATCCGTTGGGCTATTCCTATAAGTTTCACAAACAGCCCTAGAGTTCCTACTAGAATAACACCTTAAGACACAAATCAACCAAAACCCTAATGTCACCTAGATACTCCAATGTCACCTCAAGTATCCGTGGGTATGATTATACGATATGCATCACACAATCTCAAATTCATCTATTCAACCAACACATAGAACCTCAAAGAGTGCCCCAAAGTTTCTACCGGAGAATCAAGACGAAAACGTGTGCCAACCCCTGTGCATAGGTTCATGGGCGGAACGCGCAAGTTGATCACCAAAACATACATCAAGTGAATCACGTGATATCCCATTGTCACCACAGATACGCACGGCAAGACATACATCAAGTGTTCTCAAATCATTAAAGACTCAATCCGATAAGATTACTTCAAAGGGAAAACTCAATCCATTATAAGAGATTAGAGGGGGAGAAGCAACATAAGATCCAACTATAATAGCAAAGCTCGCGATACATCAAGATCGTGCCAAGTCAAGAACACGAGAGAGAGAGAGAGAGAGAGAGAGAGAGAGAGAGAGAGAGATCAAACACATAGCTACTGGTACATACCCTCAGCCCCGAGGGTGAACTACTCCCTCCTCGTCATGGAGAGTGCCGAGATGATAAAGATGGCCACCGGTGAGGGTTCCCCCTCCGACAGGGTGCCGGAATAGGGTCCCGTTTGGTTTTTGGTGGCTACAGAGGCTTGCGGTTGCGGAACTCCCGATCTATTCTGTTCCCCGAAGTTTTTAGGGTATAAGGGTATATATAGGAGGAAGACGTATGTCAGGGGAGCCACGAGGGGCCCACAAGGGTGGAGGGCGCGGCCCCCTGCCTCGTGCCTTCCTCGTTGCTTCCTTGACGTGGACTCCAAGTCTCCCGGGTTGCTTTCCTTCCAAAAATAACTTCTCCAGAAGGTTTTATTCCGTTTCGACTCCGTTTGATATTCCTTTTCTTCGAAACACTGAAACAAGGGAAAAAATAGGAACTGGCACTGGGCTCTGGGTCAATAGGTTAGTCCCAAAAATAATATAAAAGTGTTTAATAAAGCCCATAAACATCCAAAAAAGATAATATAATAGCATAGAACAATCAAAAATTATAGATCCGTTGGAGACGTATCAGCATCCCCAAGCTTAATTCCTGCTCGTCCTCGAGTAGGTAAATGATAAAAACAGAATTTTTGATGTGGAATGCTACCTAACATATTTCTCAATGTAATTTTCTTTATTGTGGCAAGAATATTCAGACCTGAAAGATTCAAGATAAAAGTTTAATATTGACATGAAAACAATAATACTTCAAGCATACTAACAAAGCAATCATGTCTTCTCAAAATAACATGGCCAAAGCAAGCTATCCCTACAAAATCATATAGTCTGGCTATGCTCTATCTTCATCACACAAAATATTAAAATCATGCACAACCCCGATGACAAGCCAACAATTTGTTTCATACTTTTGATGTTCTCAAACTTTTTCAATCTTCACGCAATACATGAGCGTGAGCCATGGACATAGCACTATAGGTGGAATAGAATGGTGGTTGTGGAGAAGAAAAAAAGGAGAAGATAGTCTCACATCAACTAGGCGTATCAACGGGCCATGGAGATGCCCGTCAATAGATATCAATGTGAGTGAGTAGGGATTGCCATGCAACGGATGCACTAGAGCTATAAGTGTATGAAAGCTCAACAAAGAAACTAAGTGGGTGTGCATCCAACTCGCTTGCTCACGAAGACCTAGGGCATTTTGAGGAAGCCCATCATTGGAATATACAAGCCAAGTTCTATAATGAAAAATTCCCACTAGTATATGAAAATGACGAAATGAGAGACTCTCTATCATGAAGATCATGGTGCTACTTCGAAGCACAAGTGTGGTAAAAGGATAGTAACATTGTCCCTTCTCTCTTTTTCTCTCATTTTTTTTTGTTTGGGCCTTTTCTTTTTTTATGGCCTATTTTCTCTTTTTTTTCCAGAGTCTCGTCCTGACTTGTGGGGGAGTCATAGTCTCCATCATTCTTTCCTCACTTGGGACAATGCTCTAATAATGATGATCATCACACTTTTATTTACTTACAACTCAAGAATTACAACTCGATACTTAGAACAAAATATGACTCTATGAATGCCTCCGGCGGTGTACCGGGATGTGCAATGACTCATGAGTGACATGTATGAAAGAATTATGAACGGTGGCTTTGCCACAAATACAATGTCAACTACATGATCATGCAAAGCAATATGACAATGATGGAGCGTGTCATAATAAACGGAACGGTGGAAAGTTGCATGGCAATATATCTCGGAATGGCTATGGAAATGCCATAATAGGTAGGTATGGTGGCTGTTTTGAGGAAGGTATATGGTGGGTGTATGATACCGGCGAAAGGTGCACAGTATTAGAGAGGCTAGCAATGGTGGAAGGGTGAGAGTGCGTATAATCCATGGACTCAACATTAGTCATAAAGAACTCACATACTTATTGCAAAAATCAATTAGTTATTGAAACGAAGTACTACGCGCATGCTTCTAGGGGGATAGATTGGTAGGAAAAGACCATCGCTCGTCCCCGACCGCCACTCATAAGGAGGACAATCAATAAATAAATCATGCTCCGACTTCATCACATAATGGTTCACCATACGTGCATGCTAGGGGAATCACAAACTTTAGAACAGGTATTTCTCAAATTCACAACTACTCAACTAGCATGACTCTAATATCACCATATTCATATCTCAAAACAATCATAAAGAATCAAACTTCTCATAGTATTCTATGCACTTGATATGAAAGTTTTTATTATATCCCTCTTGGATGCCCATCATATTAGGACTAAATTAATAACCAAAGCAAATTACCATGCTGTTCTAAAGACTCTCAAAATAATATAAGTGAAGCCTGAGATTTCATATATTTCTTAAAAATAAAACCACCGTCGTTCTCTAAAAGATATAAGTGAAGCACTAGAACAAACGACAAACTACTCCAAAAGATAGGAGTGAAGATCAATGAGTAGTTGAATAATTATGTAACTATGTGAAGACTCTCTAACATTTAAGGATTTCAGATCTTGGTACTTTTTCAAACAGCAAGCAAAACAAAAGAAAATAGAATGACGCTCCAAGGAAAACACATATCATGTGGTGAATAAAAATATAGCTCCAAGTAAAGTTACCGATGAACGAAGACGAAAGAGGGGATGCCATCCGGGGCATCCCCAAGCTTAGGCTCTTCATTATCATTGAATATTACCTTGGGGTGCCTTGGGCATCCCCAAGCTTAGGTTCTTGCCACTCCTTATTCCATAGTCCATCGAATCTTTACCCAAAACTTGAAAACTTCACAACACAAAACTCAACAGAAAACTCGTGAGCTCCGTTAGCGAAAGAAAAAAAAACACCACTTCATGGTACTGTAATGAACTCATTCTTTATTTATATTTGTGTTAAACCTACTGTATTCCAACTTCTCTATGGTTTATAAACTATTTTACTAGCCATAGAGTCATCAAAATAAGCAAACAACACACGAAAAACAGATCTGTCAAAAACAGAACAGTCTGTAGTAATCTGTATCAAACGTATACTTATGGAACTCCAAAAATTATAAAATAAATTGGTGTACCTGAGTACTTTGTCTAGTAATCATATTCAAAAAGAATCAACTAAATAGCACTCTCCAGTAAAAAGTTGAAGCTAATCTTGTGAGCGCTAAAGTTTCTGTTTTTTTACAGCATGATCATAAAGACTTCACCCAAGTCTTCCCAAAGGCTACTTGGCACAAACACTAATTAAAACACAAAACCACATCTAAACAGAAGCTAGATGGATTATTTATTACTAAACAGAACTAAAAATCAGGAAACTAAAATAAAGTTGGGTTGTCTCCCAACAAGCGCTATCGTTTAACTCCCCTAGCTAGGCATGATGATTTCAATGATGCTCACATAAAAGATAAGAATTGAAACATAAAGAGAGAATCATGAAGAATATGACTAGCACATTTAAGTCTAAGCCACTTCCTATGCATTGGTATTTTGTGAGCAAACAACTTATGGGAACAATAATCAACTAGCATAGAAAGGCAAAACAAGCATAACTTCAAAACTTTAAGCACATAGAGAGGAAACTTGATATTATTGCAATTTATACAAGAATATGTTCCTCCCTCATAATAGTTTTCAGTAGCATCATGAATAAATTCAACAATATAACCAGCACCTAAAGCATTCTTTTCATGATCTACAAGCATATAAATTTTATTACTCTCCACATAAGCAAATTTCTTCTCATGAATAGTAGTGGGAGCAAACTCAATAAAATAACTATCATATGATTGAGAATTAAGATCAAGATGAAAAGTTTCATGGTTATAATTATTCTTTAAAGCATATGTGTCATCACAATAATCATCATAGATAGGAGGCACGCTTTCATCATAGTAAATTTGCTCATCAAAGCTTGGGGGACAAAAAATATCATCAAACATAGCTTCCCTAAGCTTGTGGCTTTGCATATCATTAGCATCATGGATATTCAAAGAATTCATACTAACAATATTGCAATCATGCTCATCATATAAAATATTTAGTGCCAAACATTCCAATGCATTCTTCTTCTAGCACTTTGGCACAATTTTCCTTCCCAACATACTCACGAAAGATATTAAAAAGATGAAGTGTATGAGACAAACTCAATTCCATTTTTTTGGTAGTTTTCTTTTATAAACTAAACTAGTGATAAAACAAGAAACAAAAAGATTCGATTGCAAGATCTAAAGATATGCCTTCAAGCACTCACCTCCCCGGCAACGGCGCCAAAAACTGCTTGATGTCTACTACGCAACCTTCTCCATGTAGACGTTGTTGGGCCTCCAAGTGCAGAGGTTTGTAGGACAGTAGCAAATTTCCCTCAAGTGGATGACCGAAGGTTTATCAATCCGTGGGAGGCATAGGATGAAGATGGTCTCTCTCAAACAACCCTGCAACCAAATAACAAAGAGTCTCTTGTGTCCCCAACACACCCAATACAATGGTAAATTGTGTAGGTGCACTAGTTCGGCGAAGAGATGGTGATACAAGTGCAATATGGATGGTAGATATAGGTTTTTGTAATCTGAAAATATAAAAACAGCAACGTAGCAACTGATAAAAGTGAGTGTAAACGGCATTGCAATGCATTGAAACAAGGCCTAGGGTTCATACTTTCACTAGTGCAAGTTCTCTCAACAATAATAACATAGTTGGATCATATAACTCTCCCTCAACATGCAACAAAGAGTCACTCCAAAGTCACTAATAGCGGAGAACAAACGAAGAGATTATGGTAGGGTACGAAACCACCTCAAAGTTATTCTTTCCAATCAATCCGTTGGGCTATTCCTATAAGTGTCACAAACAACCCTAGAGTTCGTACTAGAATAACACCTTAAGACACAAATCAACCAAAACCCTAATGTCACCTAGATACTCCGATGTCACCTCAAGTATCCGTGGGTATGATTATACGATATGCATCACACAATCTCAAATTCATCTATTCAGCCAACACATAGAACCTCAAAGAGTGCCCCAAAGTTTCTACCGGAGAATCAAGACGAAAACATGTGACAACCCCTATGCATAGGTTCATGGGCGGAACCCGCAAGTTGATCACCAAAACATACATCAAGTGAATCACGTGATATCCCATTGTCACCACAGATACGCACGGCAAGACATACATCAAGTGTTCTCAAATCATTAAAGAGTCAATCCGATAAGATTACTTCAAAGGGAAAACACAATCCATTATAAGAGAGTAGAGGGGGAGAAGCAACATAAGATCCAACTATAATAGCAAAACTCGCGATACATCAAGATCATGCCAAGTCAAGAACACGAGAGAGAGAGAGAGAGAGAGAGAGAGAGATCAAACACACAGCTACTGGTACATACCCTCAGCCCCGAGGGTGAACTACTCCCTCCTTGTCATGGAGAGCGCCGGGATGATGAAGATGGCCACCGGTGAGGGTTCCCCCCTCCGACAGGGTACCGGAAGAGGGTCCCGATTAGTTTTTGGTGGCTACAGAGGCTTGCGGCGGCGGAACTCCCGATCTATTCTGTTCCCCGAAGTTTTTAGGGTATAAGGGTATATATAGGAGGAAGAAGTACGTCAGGGGAGCCATGAGGGGCCCATGAGGGTGGAGGGCGCGCCCAGGGGGTGGGCGCGCCCCCCTGCCTCGTGCCTTCCTCGTTGCTTCCTTGACGTGGACTCCAAGCCTCCCAGGTTGCTTTCCTTCCAAAAATAACTTATCCAGAAGGTTTTATTTCGTTTCGACTCCGTTTGATATTCCGTTTCTTCGAAACACCGAAACAATGGAAAAAAACAGGAACTGGCACTCGGCTCTGGGTCAATAGGTTAGTCCCAAAAGTAATATAAAAGTGTTTAATAAAGCCCATAAACATCCAAAACAAATAATATAATAGCATGGAACAATCAAAAATTATAGATACGTTGGAGACGTATCAAACTTATTCCTCTCCCTCATATAAAATTGCAATAATGATTACCGGTCTAGTTATCGATTGCCTATGGACAAATAACTTTCTTGTGACAAAAAGCTCTCTACTCAAACTAACTTAGTTGTTTCTTTATCTAAACAGCACCTAGCTTTTATTTACATGCTCTTTATTATCTTGCAAACCTTTCCTATTACACCTACAAAGTACTTCTAGTTTCATACTTGTTCTAGGTAAAGCGAACGTCAAGTGTGCGTAGACTTGTATCGGTGGTCGATAGAACTTGAGGTAATATTTGTTCTACCTTTAGCTCCTCGTTGGGTTCGACACTCTTATTTATCAAGATAGGCTACAACGGACCCCCTATACTTGTGGGTTATGAATTGTCGTCATGGTGGTTCCCCTGACGTCACTCCGGCGCCACCGGAAGAGATGGGGAGATCCCCCTCCTTCTTATTGCTTACTTGGCCTCCCCACTAGATGGGCGGAAGGTTTCCCTCTAGTCCTTGGCCGCTATGGCTCCCAGAGGGCAGGAGCCCCTACGATATTGGAAATCTCTCTAATTCTCTTCTATTTCACGTTCATGTTTTCTGGCCCTTCAACGTTTCTTATATTTCAGAAGATCCGTAACCCCGTCTGAGCTAAAATTTTAACGCGATTTTTATCCGGATATTAGCTTTCTTGCAGCCGAATGCCACCTCCAATTGACTTACGGGGTAGCCACAAGCCTTCCCGGCGTGCCCTACCTCGTGACTCCCTTGGGCATCGTCTCGCATTGATTCTTTTTCCCAAAAATCACAAATATTCCAAAAAAATCTCCATAAAAATTTATGGTTTATGGACTTTGTTTGATATGGTTTTTGTTGGGGAACGTAGCATGCCATTTCAAAAGATTTCCTAAAATCACGCAAGATTTATCTAGAAGATGCATAGCAACGAGACGGGGAGAGTGTGTCCACATACCCTCGTATACCGAAAGCATAAGCGTTATGTTAACGCGGTTGATGTAGTCGAACGTCTTCGCAATCCAACCAATCAAAGTACTAAACTTACGACACCTCCGTGTTCAGCACATGTTCAGCACGATGACGTCCCCCGAGCTCTTGATCCAGTAGAGGGTCAAGAGAGAGTTCCGTCAGCACGACGGCACGGCGACGGTGTTGGTGATGTGATCCGTGCAAGACTTCGCCTAAGCACTACGACAATATGACCGAGGTGGTAAACTGTGGAGGGGGGCACCGCACACGGCTAAGAGAAATTTTGTGTGACTTTAGGGTGCCCCACCCCCGTATATAAAGGGGGGAGGAGGAGGTGGCCAGCCCAAGGGGTGCGCGCCAAGGGGGAAGTCCTCCTCGGACTCCTAGTCCAAGCAGGATTCGGCCCCGATCCTTCCAATCAACGGAAAGGGGAAAGGGGAAAGGAGGGAGATGGAGAAGGAAAGGGGGGCCGCGCCCCCCACCCCTAGTCCAATTCGGTTTGGGCTTGGGGGAGCACGCGCCACCTCCTGTGGCAGCCTCCCTCTCTCCACTATGGCAAAATAGGCCCATTAACTTTCCTGGGGGCTTCCGGTAGCCTCCCGGTACTCCGAAAAATCCCCGAACCTTATCGAAACCATTCTGGTGTCGGTATATAAACTTCCAATATATCAATCTTTACCTCTCGACCATTTCGAGACTCCTCATCATGTCCTTAATCTCATCCGGGACTCCGAACAAACTTCGGTCACCAAAACACATAACTCATAATACAAATCATCATCGAACCTTAACCGTACGCACCCTACGGGTTCGAGAACTATGTAGACATGACAGAGACACATCTCCGGTCAATAACCAATAGCGGAACCTGGATGCTCATATTGGCTCCTACATATTCTATGAAGATCTTTATCGGTCAAACCGCATAACAACATATGTCATTCCCTTTGTCATCGTTATGTTACTTGTCCGAGATTTGATCGTCGGTATCATCATACCTAGTTCAATCTCGTTACCGGCAAGTCTCTTTACTCATTTCATAATGCATCATCCTGCAACCAACTCATTCATCACATTGCTTGCAAGGCTTATAGTGATGTGCATTACTGAGAGGGCCCAGAGATACCTCTCCGATACACGGAGTGAAAAATCCTAATCTCGATCTATGCCAAGTCAACAAACACCTTTAGAGACACCTGTAGAGCATCTTTATAATCACCTAGTTACGTTGTGACATTTGATAGCACACAAAGTGTTCCTCCGGTATTTGGGAGTTGCATAATATCATAGTGAGAGGAATATGTATAAGTCATGATGAAAGCAATAGCAATAAAACAAAACGATCATAATGGTAAGCTAACAGATGGGTCTTGTCCATCACATCATTCTCTAATGATGTGATCTAGTTCATCAAATGACAAGACATGTCTATGCTCAGGAAACTTAACCATCTTTGATTAATGAGCTAGTCTAGTAGAGGCATACTAGGGACACTGTGTTTGTCAACGTATTCACACATGTACTATGTTTCCGGTTAATACAATTCTAGCATGAATAATAAACATTTATCATGATATAAGGAAATATACATAACAACTTTATTATTGCCTCTAGGACATATTTCCTTCAGTCTCCCACTTGCACTAGAGTCAATAATCTAGTTCACATTGTCATGTGAGTTAACACCAATAATTCACATCGCCATGTGACCAACACCCAAAGGGTTTACTAGAGTCAATAATCTAGTTCACATCGCCATGTGATTAACACCCAAAGAGTACTAAGGTGTTATCATGTTTTGCTTTTGAGGGAAGCTTAGTCAACGGGTCTGCCACATTCAGAGCCGTATGTATTTCGCAAATTTTTTATGTCTACAGTGCTCTGCATTGGGCTACTCTAGCTAATTGCTCCCACTTTCAATATTTATCCATATTGAGATTCTGAGTCATCTGGATTAGTGTTAAAGCTTGCATCAATGTAACTCTTTTACGACAAACTCTTTATCAACTCCATAACCGAGAAACATTTCCTTAGTCCTCTTAGGTAACTAAGGATAATTTTGACCACTGTCCAGAGATCCACTCCTGGATCACTATTGTGCCCTCTTGCCAAACTCATGGTGAGGTACACAATAGGTCTGGTACACAGCATAGCATACTTTATAGAACCTATGAATGAGGCATAGGGAATGACTTTCATGCTCTTTCTATTTTCTGACGTGGTCGGGTTTTCAGTCTTACTCAACTTCACACCTTACAATACAGGCAAGAACTCCTTCCTTGAATGATCCATTTTGAACTCCATCAAAATCTTGTCAAGGTATGTACTCATTGAAAATCTTATCAAGTGTATTGATCTATCTCTATAGACCTTGATGCCAAATATATAAGTAGCTTCACCGAGGTCTTTCATTCAAAAATTATTATTCAAGTATCCTTTTATGCTATCAAAAATTCTATATCATTTCCGATCAACAATATGTCATCCACATATATACTATCAGAAATGCTATAGAGCTCCCACTCACTCTCTTGTAAATACAGGCTTCACCAAAAGACTGTATAGAACCATATGCTTTGATCACTTTATCAAAGCGCATATTCCAACTCCGATATGCTTCCACCAGTCCATAGATGGATTGCTAGAGCTTGCATACTTTGTTAGCACCTTTAGGATTGACAAAAAACTTCTGGTTGCATCATATACAACTCTTCGTTTAAGAAATCCATTAAGGAATGCAATTTTTGACATCCATTTGCCATATTTCATAATATGCGGCAATTGCTAACATGATTTAGATAGACTTAAGCATCGCTATGAGTGAGAAAATCACATCGTAGTCAACACCTCGAACTTGTCAAAAACTTTTTGCGACAAGTCGAGCTTTGTAGATAGTAACACTACCATCAGTGTTCGTCTTCCTCTTGAAGATCCATTTATTCTCAATGGCTTGTCGATCATTGGGCAAGTCCACCAAAGTCCATACTTTGTTCTCTTACATGGATCCTATCTTAGATTTCATGGCCTCAAGCCACTTTGCGGAATATGGGCTCATCATCGCTTCCTCATAGTTCGTAGGTTCGTCATAGTCTAGTAACATGACTTCTAGAACAAGATTACCGTACCACTCTGGTGCGGAATGTACTCTGGTTGGCCTATAATGTTCGGTAGTAACTTGATCTAAAGTTTCATAATCATTATCATTAGCTTCCTCTCTAGTTGGTGTAGGCATCACGGGAACGACTGTGATGAGCCACTTTCCAATTCGAGAGAAGGTACAATTACCTCATCAAGTTGTACTTTCCTCCCACTCACTTCTTTCGAGAGAAACTCCTTCTCTAGAAAGGATCCATTCTTAGCAACGAAGATCTTGCCTTCGGATCTGTGATAGAAGGTATAACCAAAAGTTTCTTTTGGGTATCCTCTGAAGACGCACTTCTCCAATTTGGGTTCGAGCTTATCAGGCTGAAGCTTTTTCACATAAGCATCACAACCCCAAACTTTAAGAAACAACAGCTTTGGTTTCTTGCCAAACCATAGTTCATACGATGTCGTCTCAACGGATTTATTCGGTGCCCTATTAAACGTGAATGCAGCTATCTCTAATGCATAACCCCAAAACGATAGTGGTAAATCGGTAAGAGACATCATAGATCACACCATATCTAATAAAGTACGGTTACGACTTTCGGACACACCATTACGCTGTGGTGTTCCAGGTGGCGTGAGTTGCAAAACTATTCCACATTGTTTCAAATGAAGACCAAACTCGTAACTCAAATATTCGCCTCCGTGATCAGATCGTAGAAACTTGATGATTTTCCACTTCACTCTAAAATTCTTTGAACTTTTCAAATGTTTAAGACCTATGTTTCATTAAGTAGATATACCCATATCTGCTCAAATCATCTGTGAAGGTCAGAAAATAAACATACCCGCCGCGAGCCTCAACACTCATCAGACCGCATACGTCAATATGTATTATTTCCAATAAGTCAGTGGCTCGCTCCATTGTTCCGAAGAACGGAGTTTTAGTCATCTTGCCCATGAGGCATGGTTTGCAAGTATCAAATGATTCATAATCAAGTGATTCCAAAAGCCCTTTTGCATGGATTTTCTTCATGCGCTTTACACCAATATGACCTAAACGGCAGTGCCACAAGTATGTTGCACTATCATTATCAGCTTCGTATCTTTTGGCATCAATATTATGAATATGTGTATCACTACTATCGAGATTCAATAAACCATTTATATTGGGTGTATGACCATAGAAGGTTTTATTCATGTAAACAGAACAACTCTGACTTAAATGAATAACTGTATTGCAATAAACATGATCCAATCAGATTCATGCTCAATGCAAACACCAAATAACATTTAAGTTCAACACTAATCCTGAAGGTAGAGGGAGTATGCGATGGTGTTCTTATCAACCTTGGAATCTCTTCCAACACACATCGTCACTTCGCCCTCAACTAGTCTCTGTTCATTTTGTAATTCCTGTTTCGAGTTACTAATCTTAGCAACTGAACCAGTATCAAATACCTAGGGGTTACTATGAACACTAGTAAAGTACACATCAATAATCTGTATATCAAATATACCTTTGTTCACTTTGCCATCCTTCTTATCCGCCAACTGTTTGGGCCAGTTCCGCTTCCATTGTCCATTTCCTTTGTAGTAGAAGCACTCAGTTTTAGGCTTAGGTCCAGACTTGGGCTTCTTCCCGGGAGCAGCAAATTGCTTGCTATTCTTCTTGAAGTTCCCCTTCTTCCCTTTGCCCATTTTTCTTCAAACTAGTGGTCTTGTTAACCATCAACACTTGTTGCTCTTTCTTGATTTCTACCTCCATAGCCTTTAGCATTGCGAAGAGCTCAGGAATTGTCTTGTTCATCCCTTCCATATTATAGTTCATCACAAAGTTCTAGTAACTTGGTGATAGTGACTAGAGAACTTTGTCAATCACTATCTTATCTGGAAGATTAACTCCAACTTGATTTAAGCAATTGTATTACCCAGACAATCTGAGCACATGCTCTTGGTTGAGCTATTCTCCTCCATCTTGTAGGCAAATTACTGTCAGAGGTCTCATACCTCTCGACACGGGCATGAGTCTGAAATACTAATTTCAACTCTTGGAACATCTCATATCCTCCATGGCGTTCAAAACGTTTTTGAAGTACCGGTTTTAAGCCGTAAAGCATGGTGCACTAAACTATCAAGTAGTCATCATATCAAGCTTGCCAAATGTTCATAACGTCTGCATCCGCTCCTGCAATAGGTCTATCACCAAGAGGTGCATCAAGGACATAATTCTTCCGTGCAGCAATGAGGGTAATCCTTAGATCACGGACCCATTCCGCATCATTGCTACTATCATCTTTCAACTTAGTTTTCTCTAGGAACATATAAAAAATTGAACAGGGGAGCTATACGCGAGCTATTGATCTACAACATAGATATGCAAATACTATCAGGACTAAGTTCATGATAAATTTAAGTTTAATTAATCATATTACTTAAGAACTCCCACTTAGATAGACATCCCTCTAGTCATCTAAATGATCACGTGATCCATATCAACTAAACCATGTCCAATCATCACGTGAGATGGAGTAGTTTTCAATGATGAACATCTCTATGTTGATCATATGTACTGTATGATTCACGTTCGACCTTTCGGTCTCAGTGTTCCGAGGCCATATCTGCATATGCTAGGCTCGTCAAGTTTAAACCGAGTATTCTGCACGTGCAAAACTATCTTGCACCCGTTGTACATGAACGTAGAGCTTATCACACCCGATCATCACGTGGTGTCTCGGCACGATGAACTGTCGCAACGGTGCATACTTAGGGAGAACACTTATACCTTGAAATTTAGTGAGGGATCATCTTATAATGCTACCGCCGTAATAAGCAAAATAAGATGCATAAAGGATAAACATCACATGCAATCAAAATATGTGACATGATATGGCCATCATCATCTTCTGCCTTTGATCTCCGTCTCCAAAGCACCGTCATGATCTCCATTGTCACCGGCTTGACACCTTGATCTCCATCGTAGCGTTGTTGTCGCCTTGCCAACTATTGCTTCTACGACTATCGCTGCCGCTTAATGATAAAGTAAAGCAATTACATGGCAATTGCATTTCATACAATAAAGCGACAACCATAAGGCTCCTGCCAATTGCCGATAACTTTTACAAAACATGATCATCTCATCCAACAATTTATATCTCATCACATCTTGACCATATCACATCACAACATGCCCTGCAAAAACATGTTAGACGTCCTCTACTTTGTTGTTGCAAGTTTTACGTGGCTGCTACGGGCGTCTAGCAAGAACCGTTCTTACCTACCACTACTAGGGAAAAGCCTAGCAGCAGCGCGGGTTTTGGCCCTCTCAGTAGCGCGGGTACCGGCGCTACTAATAAGGCGCTACAGCTAATGTATAGCAGTAGCGCCTGTTGACCCACGCTACTGCTACACATGAATAGCTGCAGCGCTCTTTAGTAAAGGACGCTACTGATATTATCTGCAGCGCGCCACATGAGGAAGCGCCATCGTAAGTCGGCGCCATCGCTAAATCCCCTCGCTACTACTAGTTTTTTTTCCTGCATATTTGTTTTTTATTTGTTTTGCATTTGAATAGGCTTTATACAATAATCTTTAGCATATCATCCACATACAAATGTAATCATAGCATATACATACAATTAGTCTCATCAAATCATGTCATCATCATAATCATCATCCAACACAAAGTGGTCTCTCGTCATCATCAATCTCGAAAATAGCGATACAAGTCTCGATTACTTGTAAATACATCGTCATCCATCTAAACAATGATATACGCGAGAATAGCTATCACTTTGAGTACATGAGTTCGTATCCTCTCTCGCATTAGCGTGAACCTAAACTAAATCTTGCGGTCGCCGAAACCGAAAACCGTACACTGGGCTCGACACTCCGGCCACTTGTCGATATATACTCTGGCGTAGCACTTCTTTGCCATCTATGATCTATGCACCTGCATCGTCACATGAGTCGATGATATGCAACATATATAGTTGAGCAACAGAAAGAGACAGACTTGGCAAAAATAGAAACAACATATCATAAGCATAAATAACAAAGTTCATCGTACCCAAAATGACCTAACTAGAGTGATTTTCGCTAGTCGAGGAGGAGGACGGTTTAATTACATCACAAATAAAGTTTTGCCGTGCATAACTCAAAGTTTTGTCATAAAAGAAAGTATGGACTAAACGGACACATTGTCATATATTGACAATCACTCCATCATGTCGTGCCATCCATCCAAGTCAGTGAGATAGTCATCGAGCTTAGTGAAAGGCTTCATGTCGAGACGCTGAGAGGCTATCCATGTTCGGACGTCTTCCCACGACATTTGTCCTTCTGCATGGAACATCCCTGTTTTTCCAACGACCTCATTCATGATGATTTGGGCAAGTTCGTGCTGGATGTTATAAAACTCAGCTCGAAGTCAATGATCCTCGATATCTCCTATGTCCTTTGCCCATTGCAGAATATGGGCATCGCCAGATGTAGGTGCCATGTGCAGGTTCTGGTGATCCCGTCGGTACTCCAGCATGTGGTGTAGGACATAGAATCCATCATTAAGAGAATCCTTTGGTTCTTTGGATGCAGCAGGTCGGTCTTATGGCTGAAGGCGGCCTGCCGCCCTTCTCTTCTTGTCCCTAACCTCTCCACCCCTTGCTTGGTAGTAAAACATAGCATCGCCGAGAACATCTTTGATGTGGGTGTAATCCTTTTTCTGAATGTTCTTCGACGAGTCCAAGTAAAGAGCGTGGGAGAATCGGGGGTAGAGGATGATGAGGACGGCGCGCCCGCCGCTGCGCAAAATAAGTACACCTCAAATTAATTAGCCTCCACCGTGCAAATGAACTATTGAAATTGAAGGAAGGATAGCAGCGTGGATGACTTACAAGGGATGATAAGGCACGAGAATCGCCTCCTTCTCCTTATTGGCGAGCATGAAACTGGTGATGTAATCCCTCGCGTATTCACGATGCTGTGCACAGACTCCCAAGAAGCCCTCGTGCATGTAGTACGGGTCAGCGACACAGATAAACGTATCTGCTCAACCCCAATGATGTAGTTCATGTGCAAGGCATAAAGGCGGACAAAAGTAAAATCCAGCTTCTTCACGTGAAACATGTCGAATATGTAATCGAATCGGAGGAAGAACTTATCCGCGGGAAGCAATGACGACGACCTTTGCCGCAGAACGTTAACCACGAGAGTGGGTATCCCGGATCTTTCGAGGTGATGAGGCCTTTCTACCCGCAGCACATCGTCATGAAGTCTCCTTAGATCGCCGAATCTGGCCCGTAGCGCTGTTTCGTAGGATTGGTCTACGGGGATATGCCATTTATCCGCATCGGGATATCTACACGGTCTGGCCGAGGCTGCCGGATCATAGAATCAGCTTTTTGCCTTTCCTCGCCTCTTCCTAGGCTTCTTTACCACCGGATGGTCGTCAATAACACGTTGAGACGGTAATTCAGGCACCGACTCATGATGCTCAAACCCGAGGAGGCGCCAAGATAGACATACCGTTCAGCGCCATCGTCATCCTCATCCTCATCCATGGCGGCGTCATCGGCGACTAATGGAGCCACCGCTACCCCGTCCGCTATCACCCAACCCGACACCCGACGCTAATTGGGTAGGTGGGGTGTTGATGTTCATACCTTGCCTGAGGCTGCATGCTCGTGGGTGTGCTCCGCCGCCTGCACGAAGCGGACTATTTGGCCACAACAGACCCACCCATTGCAACAATCACCAAGCCGCCGGGTCTCGTCGTCATCCCCACTAGTATTAGAGGAGGCAAATTCTCGTGGCCCGGTTTGACATCGCCACGTAAACCTTGAAGACGCTCGAGGATCGGCCGCTGTGGAACAATGGTTCCTTCGCTCCATTATCATCCTTCCCCACGCCCACCTTCGCTCGCCGATGGTGTACAATATGGTGCACGGGTTTCGCGGCCTGCAAAGAAAAGTCTGCGACGTGAGACATCCGAAAGGTAACGAAAACGGAGATTATACATTTATATTGAAGGGGCGGTGTGGCAGATACCATGAGGGCGTCGAGCTCAGCTAAAGAGGAGGCACCACCGAGCACGCCCGTGCGGCAGCGCAAGGGAGCCGGTCGGGAGTCGGTGCGGGAGCAAAAGGGAGCCGATGCGGGAGCATGTGCTGCCAAGAAGTCGCAAGGGAAAGTCCTCTGCATTTTTTGGATTTTCCTTGTCCAAGTGTGAACACCCGTCACCAAGGAAGTAGATATATCTGCAATCGCTTTGTTTTGCGGCAGCTACCGCTATGCTATGATTATCGAGATGATTTCTTCTCAACCGCAATCTCAACCTTCTTGTCGATGCTTTCTTCGCTAACCTCCGTCTTTCCTTTTTCTCCTCCGTGGTCTCATGGTAGTACTTCTTCCACGTGGCGCCGTCTCCGACACTGCACGCGCCCATACGACGGTCGAGTATCCACCGTTGTTGTTTCAATATGTTCAACGCCGGTTGAATGGAGTGTCCCACTTGGCCTCGCCAATGCCTCGACGGCGAAGTCGCCGCCGCAATCCGTGCTGCTCTCTCGCAAAAGGCACAAGGATCGTTTATAAATATGACTAACGTGTGCAGTCGAATTGATCAGAAACTAAAATTACCAGCAGTCTCATGAACTCCATAATGACCGGTGTTGTCTCATAAACCTTCTTCAATGGGTCCCAACGGTGGCGGGCCCTAAGGACGTCACGCTCCTGCGGGACGGTGAAATCCGCCAAGGGGTCTGGGATGCCCAGACTCGCGGCTTCCGCGTCCTCCTTGGCCCATTTGGACCTCTTTCCACCGTAACCACGGCTTCCGAGGTGGTGGGTCCCAATGTTCCTCTATTGAAGCCCCTTCATGTACTTAGACTTTTCTTTGGCAGCTTCGGCCTCGCAAGCCTCCTTGAAAATTTGAAACTGCTCTTCCGTGATTGTCGGACTTTCCTTTACAATCTCGGAGTAGGGTTCCCGTCGCTGATCTTTGCTTTCACTCGATTTTTCCAGCGCCAACGCTGCTAAACTTGGTCATGGCGTGTTTGTTTATCTTCTTCATTGCCGTGTCCTTGTGCGGATCTTCATAATCCTTCTCATTCCGCCCGGAACAAGAATATCCGTGAAACTTCTTTAGGAGGGAGCTCCGCATATTTTCTACCTTCTTTAGATTCTCATCGCTGATGGTGGCGGTTGTCCGTATGATGCAGCCTATTTGATTGCCGTAGCATGCGCGGCGCTTCCTCGGCGCCTTTGGCTCAAAATTGCCGTTGTCCACCTCCGTGACCACCAGTCTAGTAGTCCTGAGTTTGTTAGGAACCCGTTGCCTCTTTGCTTTCGGTTCTACATCGGCTCCGCTCCCGAGGCAGCACCGGTCTCAGCGCTGGTCTCGATGCGGTCTCAATCTCAGCGCGGTCTCGCCTCAAGACCGGTCTGCGTGTCGGTCTCAAAGACCGGTCGTGTGTCGGTCTCAGTCCCGATGCCACCGGTGGGCCCAAAGAACAACATCTGCTGATCGTCGGTAAGGCTAAAAATTAAATCGCCGCCCGTAGACGCCGTCGCAATCACCGTAACCCTGTCCTTCATCGTTGCTAGCCATGTTTCCTATGATTAAATCTAGTCAATTAATTCTAGACCTAATAAAATGAATAATAACATAAAAGGTCAATTGTTTTGCGGGAATGTTGACTCCTTCACGGTGCGGCAAATCCGGCACTCGATATGTCCTAGTTTGTAGCACAAGTCATGCCGAAATTCACGGAAATTTCGCATGACCTTTGCTAAAAGTGGACAAATCGAGAACCTGAAATTTGTCGGAACAGAAATGAATCAACATTCCGCAAAACATAGGCCACTCAAACATCATTCCTCGAAACAACAAAGCCACTTGGGCACAATCGAACAACTTCAATGAAAAGATATAACATGACCACTTCAATGAAAAATAAAATTTGCCTAAATTCTTTTCCTTGAAAAATAGTGGTCTTTTCAAAAATCAAAAACCTTTGCCAATCTACTTAACCTAGCTTGTTAATCCAACTAACCTAATTAACCTACCTATTTAACCTAGTTAGTTAATCTAGTTTACCCAGATAATTAACCCTAATTAAACTTGTTAACGCAGCTAGTTCTCTGTCAAAGCCTAAAATAAATTTTTGCACTAATTAACATGGATAATTAACCTAATTAAACTAGTTAACCTGACTAGTTCTCCGTCAAAGCCCTAACTAAGTTTTTGCACTAACCTAGATAATTAACCTAATTAAACTAGTTAACCTAACTACTTCTCTGTCAATGCCCTAACTAAATTTTTGCCCTAACCTAGATAATTAACCTAATTAAACTGGCTAACCTATGCATGAGAGAGAGGAGGGTGGGGCTTCAGATGATGGCTCGTGGTGGCGACGGAGGCGATGGCCTCTCGGTGACGGCGAGGAGGCAGGGCGTCTCCGTGACGACGAGGAGGCAGGGCGTCTCCGGTGGCGAGGAGGCTGGGTTGTCTCCGTGACGGCGAGGAAGGTGGCGTCGACGGCTCGGTGGCGTTGACGAGGCGCGCTGCTCCGTGGCGCTTGGGGGCGGCTCGGTGTCGTCGACGCAAGACGGCTCGAGGCGTCGGCGGCGGCGGCGTGGGGCGACGGTGAATCGGGAGACGGCGGCGCTGGGTGGGTTGAGGATTTGGGGAGAAGTGGTGGCGGGCGGGAACGGTTTTTGGCTAAGTCAAACTTAGCGGTAGCGCTTTGCAGAAAACGCGCTATAGCTAAGGTAGCTATAGCGGTTTCTGCAAAACGCGCTGCTGTTATAGCTATGTAAATTTCTTTCTTTTTTAATTTCCTTTTTTGTTTCTATAGCGGGGGTCCACAACACGCGCTGCAGCTACGTTAGCTATAGCGCCTCTTACAAACAATCGCTGCTGCTATGCCTTCCTCCGATTTTTCGCTTTTTCGTTTATTTTGCTTTACATTTTATTTTTCCCTTTCTCCTTTTTCTATTTCTTTCATTTTAATTTACTTCTCTATTTGTTTTTCATCTTATTTTATTTCCGTTAGTAGTAGCGCTCTCGACAAGAAACGCGCTGCTAATTATGCTCTAGCGGTAGCGCGTTTCTTCGAAGCCCGCTACTGCTATGCGTAGCCTACCATTCTGCCAATGGGAATATTAGTAGTAGCGCTTTCTTTACCACAAGCGCTACTGCTAAGTTTGTATTTGTAGCGCGGTTTTCCTTAGATCGCTACTGCTATATAGCACTAGCGCGCTTTTTTGACCCGCGTTGTTGCTAAATTTCTGTGTATAACGTTTTCCCTAGTAGTGTACGCATCAAAACCACAACGATTTTTCGTCAAGTGTGTTGTTTTAACCTTCAACAAGGACCGGCCGCAGTCAAACTCGATTCAACTAAAGTTAGAGAAACAGACACCCGCTAGCCACCTGTGTGTGAAGCACGTCGGTACAACCAGTCTCATGAACGCAGTCATGTAATGTCGGTCCGGACCGCTTCATCCAACAATACCGCCGAATCAAAGTAAGATGTTGGTGGTAAGAAGTATGACTATTATTGTCCACAACTCTTTCTGTTCTACTCGTGCATATCATCTACGCATAGACCTGGCTCAGATGCCACTATTGGGGAACGTAGCATGCAATTTCAAAAAATTTCCTACGATCACCGCAAGATCTATCTAGGAGATGCATAGCAACGAGACAGGGAGAGTGTGTCCACGTACCCTCGTAGACCAAAAGCGGAAGCGTTATGTTAACGCGGTTGATGTAGTCGAACGTCTTTGCGATCCAACCGATCCAAGTACCGAACGTACGACACCTCCATGTTCAGCACACATTCAACACGATGATGTCCCTCGAGCTCTTGATCCAGTAGAGGGTCGAGGGAGAGTTTCGTCAGCACGACGGCATGGTGAGGTGTTGGTGATGTGATCCACGCAGGGCTTCGCCAAGCACTACGACAACATGACCGAGGTGGTAAACTGTGGAGGGGGGCACCGCACACGGCTAAGAGAAATCTTGGTGTGCCTTTGGGGTGACCCCCACCCCCGTATATAAAGGGGGGAGGATGAGGTGGCCAGCCCAAGGGGGGCGTGCCAAGGGGGGGAGTCCTACTTGGACTCCTAGTCCGAGTAGGATTTGGCCCCCCCTCCTTCCAATCAACGGAAAGGGGAAAGGGGAAGGAGGGAGAGGCAGAAGGAATGGGGGGTCGCGCCCCCACCCCTAGTCCAATTCAGTTTAGGCTTGGGGGGCGGCACCTCCTATGGCAGCCTGCCTCTCTCCACTATGGCCCAATAGGCCCATTAACTTTCCCGGAGGGTTCCAGTAGCCTCCCGGTACTCCGAAAAAATCCTCGAACCTTATCGGAACCATTCTAGTGTCTGTATATAATCTTCCAATATATCAATCTTTACCTCTCAACCATTTCGAGACTCCTCGTCATGTCCTTGATCTCATCCGGGACTCCGAACAAACTTCGGTCACCAAAACACATAACTCATAATACGAATTGTCATCAAACGTTAAGCGTGCGGACCCTACGGGTTTGAGAACTATGTAGACATGACCGAGACACATCTCCGGTCAATAACCAATAGCGGAACCTGAATGCTCATATTGGCTCCTATATATTCTACGAAGATCTTTATCAGTCAAACCGCATAACAACATACGTCATTCCCTTTGTCATCGGTATTTTACTTGCCCGAGATTCGATCATCGGTATCATCATACCTAGTTCAATCTCGTTACCGGCAAGTCTCTTTACTCGTTCCGTAATGCATCATCCCGCAACCAACTCATTAGTCACATTGCTTGCAAGGCTTATAGTGATGTGCATTACCGAGAGGGCCCAGAGATACCTCTCCAATACACGGAGTGACAAATCCTAATCTCGATCTATGCCAACTTAACAAACACCTATGGAGACACCTGTAGAGCATCTTTATAATCACCCAATTACGTTGTGACGTTTGATAGCACACAAAGTGTTCCTCCGGTATTCGGGAGTTGCATAATCTCATAGTCAGAGGAATATGTATAAGTCATGAAGAAAGCAATAGCAATAAAACTAGACGATCATAATGCTAAGCTAACGTATGGGTCTTGTCCATCACATCATTCTCTAATGATATGATCCCGTTCATCAAATGACAACACATGTCTATAGTCAGGAAACTTAACCATCTTTGATTAACGAGCTAGTCTAATAGAGGCATACTTGGGACACTCTGTTTGTCTATGTATTCACAAATGTACTAAGTTTCTGGTTAATACAATTCTAGCATGAATAATAAACGCTTATCATGATATAAGGAAATATAAATAACAACTTTATTATTTTCTCTAGGGCATATTTCCTTCATTTTTCTTTGAAACCAAAAACATGCAATAGAGAGGAACTGGCACTAGGCACTTGGTTAATATGTTATTCCAAGAAAATCATATAAATTTTTGCCAAAAGTATGTGAAAGTTGTAAAATAATGGCATGAAGCAATCAGACACTATAAATACGACGCAGACGTATCAATCATTGCCAAATTGTCATCAATGAAATAAGCCAGAACACAATAGGCCACCATGCGCAAAGCGACAGTAACCTTCTGCTTGGTGCTATGTCCAAACAAACCAGCACAATTCCTTCTCTACTCAAAGGATCGATCATGCTGCTTCACGGAATTGCAAATCTGGATGAACAAATATTTGGACATTTTGAGGCGGCGACGAAAGTACATCTTTGAAGAAACGGACAGTGTACCAAAATAGTTGCGGATAAACCTCTCATGCACCTCAACCCGTTCTCTCCGGATGAACTCACGGCCAAACACGAAACTACCGTGCTTCGGCTTCTTCCACTTGTGCAACGCCACTAACATAGCAATGTTCTCTTCTTCGATCAGGTCAAATTCCTCATCTGACGAGGAATCATCCATGAAAGAGAAATCGCATGAGCTCATCTACAATACGGAAATCACCGTCAAACAACATCTTCATGCCCGATAAAAAAACTTCCTACTTTGCATGATTTTTTACTTTGAGGAATTTGCTCGAACACGTTGCGAGTGAGGTGGAAGCAATCGGCCAACGGCGGGTCGGGGCGTGGGCGGAGCTACAGACTGCAGATGGTGGGCGGGTGGCGGCTGCAGACGGCCTCTGGATGGCCGCCTAGCTGCTAGAGGACTCCGCTCGCAGCGACGCGTCGGCCGGGGCAATAAACGACAAACCGCTGGCTCGGCCGGTTACGGTGGTCGCGCGACAGCCCGTTTTTAGCCCTGGCGGCTAGTAACTTCTACAAGAAGGTGCCCGATAGGTTCTACAGCCATTACGGCCGACGAAGCTCCGGCGAATTTCCAAATCGGTCGTGCGGTCATCAGCGGGGAGGAATTAGATCGGCATCGGCTACAGCGGTGCAGCCGGCGGGGGGATAGGCGGCGGGGTCGGGGATGGGCCGACAGGTGGCGGCGATGCGTTTCCGGGCATAAATCGCCAGCGGACGGGCATGCGAAAGTGAAATGAAGGGCCGTTGGGCGGTTGGCGCCGCGACTGTAGTTTTACATCACCTGGAGGTGGAGATGCATCTCCAAGTGTTATATTTTACAGCACTTAGAGGAGGATGTATTTTATTTTATTTTTTACATCTACATCATGTGTTGGAGGTGGTTTTTTGCCTAGGAGATGTATAAGTTTTTTTAAAACAAGATAGGAGATGTATAAGTTAGTTATTTAAAATACATCTACATGGTGTATTGGAGATGTTCTTAACAGCCGCATGCAGCCAATTAACCAAACATGCATGCATGCTGACTGCTCATCGGTGCACCCGCTCCATCTCTAAACAGCTTCCCAAATCACTCTAACACGAATCGTAGCTCCGTCTCTAAACGACTTGGCAAATCACTCTAACACGAATTGTAATGACTTGATGCAAACACTGATGCAAGCTAGCTAACACACTCATAGAGCACGCGCATGTGTGTACAACCAATATCAAGATTAGTGCACTATAGACAAGTTCGAAACAAGGGTCTCAACTCCGTTCCAGAAAAGAACACAAGAAAATTTCCTAAACTCATTCGCGAGGTTGCTGATCTTGCCCGACGCACTGCTTTGTTCATCGTGACGACGCGGACCCAAGCGAATCATCTAACCATGCATAACAGGCCATGACAAGAAAATCTTTTTGTTTACTAAGACACAGCATAACCCACTCCTACTACTCCTCGCCAGCCGGATCATTGTCGTTAGGGCCGATGAAATCGCCACCTTGACCCCGGAACCAGGCGTTCCATGACCCAGGCTTGCAGTTCACCAGCCGGCATGTAGAAATGGTACAGGCAGCGTTGGAAGACCTGGCACAGAGAAAGGGCAACACCTGTGCCGCTGGGGAACTGCAATGGAATGCAAATGAGGTATGTCACCACATAGTAGTTGTATCGTTCGGTAATGTATCCTTCAGTTAGAACTGGTGCAATATAATCACGGAAGAAAGGAAGTAAGGCACAAACAGAAGGTAGATTGCCATATACCAGGGGCAGATGCTTTTTTGCGAGGACGGGAGAGACAGCTGCTTAGTTGCTTACCAGCATGAGACTGTCTTTGATGATTCTTGCGTATACTGTCCACAGCGTGGCATTGAGAAAAGTTGCCAGGAGCATTGCTTTTCCCTCATTCCCATTGGTCTTGTGAGCTACCACCTGAAAAGAAACATCCATGTACACGAATCGGTCTCATGCATGCAATCCATTTCAGTAATGTCGGCTGGGAATCAAATAAGGAAGGGTAGATACCATGTTATCAAACGTTGACATGAGGTACATGGTGGTTCCAGTAACAGCACCCGAGCAGCCGACCACGCGAGCGAGCTCGTAGCCGGCGAACTTGAGATATACATCAACCCCGACGACTCCCATGCCAAAGACAAGGCCAATGCCCACCCAGGAGAAGAAGAAGAAACGTCGTTGACAGCAAGTGAAGAATACCACGAGATACCCGAGGTGGAACAGAGCGCCGATGAGGTTGACGATGGACACCGAATAGTTTACCGTCGGAAGCACCAGCCCATACCACACCCAAATGGAACTGTTCACAATTGATGCAACGTTGGCCACGTGTGTGCGCTCACCCACGGTTCCCTCTGTCCATATCTGTATGAAGCTGTCCCTGAGAGGAAAGCAAGTTGGGCATCATGCTTTAGAAACTAAACTAAAGTCCAGCGGTATACCAAAAGCAACCTGCTAGTAACTACAAAGACCAAACACATACATTGGCGCGTATACCAAGAAGAGCGTCGTGGCATCTCCTGCCAAGCTGAAGAGAGCGCTTTGCCGCTGCTCGGCATCCATACCGACGACCGTCTCGATCCACACATGGTAATCAAGGGAACCGGCGCTCAACACTAGTAGAAAAGAGGGCAACGGTCCAGGCCGGTCCAGCCCATTAGTCCCGGTTCAATCCAGAACCGGGACCAATGGGGGCATCGGACCCGGTTCATGAACCCCGGGGGCCGGCCGGGCCACGGGCCATTGGTCCCGGTTCGTCTCGACCTTTAGTCCCGGTTGGTGGGATGAACCGACCAATGATCCTCGCCTGGCCCACCACCATTCGTCCCGGTTCGTGGCACGAACCGACCAAAGGAAACCCTTAGTCCCGGTTCATGCGCCAACCGAACCAATGGTGGTGCCTATATATACCCCTCAGCGAAAGAGCAGAGCACACCGCCTGCTTTTTTCGGCCGAGAGGGAGAGGGCTTGGTGGTGCTCTAGCTCACCTCATATGCACACAAGGTGTTCGATGGAATGCCCGAGCCACACTACTTAAGGTTTCTCCTCTCCAAGCTCGACCGCCAAGCTCCATTTTCCTCCATATTTGTCTAGGTTTAGCGGTCCGTCACGCCCCATCCCCGTCTTCAACGTCGTCGATCACCCGCACCGATCTCATCGGCGGCATTCCGTGGTGAGCCTCTTGTTCTTATCTTCTTTCCGAAAGGAAAAATATTCTTATTTGTATGTTTAGATAGATATATACTTGTATAATTTTCTTACTTTTATTATTGCATCTTATATAGTGCGATGGTTTTGGTATCCGCCCCGCCGGCCCTCGCCCCGCTCTATGATTCGGATGTGGTATATATTATCTTTTCATAACTATTGGTTCATTTATTATTTATGACAATTATGCCGACCAACGTGACATAGATTTTATTCATCTAGGAGGTTGTTGAACCGAAATTCCAACCGACCCTATTGTCGAGAGGTTAAATTTAGTTGAAGAAGAAAACAATTTGTTGAAGGAAAAATTAGAAAAATTGAGAAGGAGAAGATGATATTGGAGTTGCATGTTGCGGATGTCGCCGATGATCACAAGATCAAGATGGATGCAATGCGCTTGAAGATTAGAAAGATTAGAAAATATGCCATTCATACCGAGGCTTGGTATCATTATGTCGTTGGATCAGTTGTTACATTGGTTGCGATTATGATCGCATTTGTTTTCGCATTGAAATGTTTTACATAGTTTCAGTGTATGGTTTAATTAATTTAGATGCTCGCAGAGCTTTATGTTGTTAGATGAGAACTATGTATGTACTTTGGTTTTAATGTGATGATGAACTTCTATTAATTTGGTCACTTAATTAATTATCTATTCATGATCTCTAATGATTTTTGACACACTTAATTATATATAATGCACACAGATGAACCGCAATGGATGTACGGTTCAGACACACCTCCGAGTACATTAAGGGCGTGCATAATTTTCTCAAGTGGCTGAGGCAAACAAGGAGAATGGTTTTATGTGTTGTCCATGCCCTATATGTGGGTATACGAAGTCTTACTCGACCGAAAATCCTGCACACCCACCGCTTTGTAAGGGTTTCATGCCACACTATAATGTTTGGACGAGGCACGGAGAAATAGGGGTTATGATGGAAGACGGCGAAGAAGAAGAGTACGATGACAACTATGTGCCCCCGAATACGGTGATGCTCGGAAGATCAAGAGGAACCAGACGATGTGCACGATGATGCCGCAACGGGAGAAGCTGCTGAAGATCAAGAGGAACCAGATGATGTGCCCGATGATGATGATCTCCGCCGGTCATTGTCGATGCAAGGACGCAATGCGAAAGTCAAAAGAGAAGCTGAAGTTCGATCGCATGCTAGAGGACCACAAAAAGGGTTGTACCCCAATTGCGAAGATGGCAACACAAAGCTAGGTACCGATCGAATTGCTGCGATGGAAGGCAGAGAATGTTGTGCTCGATAAAGGATTTGAGAAGCTACTTAAAATATTGAAGGAGAAGCTTCCAAAGGATAACGAATTGCCCGACAAGACATACGCAGCAAAGAAGGTCGATGCCCTCTAGGATTGAGGTGCGAAGATACATGCATGCCCTAATGATCTGATCCTCTACGCGGTGCGTATAAGGATCTGAACGCATGCCCGGTATGCGGTGCATTACGGTATAAGATCGACGAGATGACCTCGTGATGTTGACGGCGAGCCCCCGTGAAGAGGGTTCTGCGAAGGTGATGTGGTATGCTCCTATAATACCACGGTTGAAACGTCTGCTCGTAAACGGAGAGCATGCCAAGTTGATGCGATGGCAAAGTGAGGACCGTAAGAAAGACGAGAAGTTGAGAGCACCACGACGGGTCATGATGGAGAAAAATCGAGAGAAAGTATGGGATGAGTTTGCAAGTGAGCCAAGGAACGATGGTTTGCTTTAAGCGCGGATGGCATTAATCCTTTCGGGAGCAGAGCAGCAATCACAGCACTGCCCGTGACTCTATGTATGTATAACCTTCCTCCTTGATGTGCATGAAGCGGAAGTTCATTATGATGCCGTTCTCATCCAAGGCCCTAAGCAACCCGGCAATGACATTGATGTGTACCTAAGGCCATTAGTTGAAGAACTTTACAGCTGTGGAATGGAAACGTGTACGACGGGATGAGCACAAACAGGAGGAATTTAACCTAAAGGCGTTGCTGTTCGTGACCATCAACGATTGGCCCACTCTCAAGAACCTTTCGTGATGCATAAACAAGGGATACCACGATGCACGCACCGCTTACTTGACATCGATAGTATATACCGCAAGCTGCGGGAAGAATGTGTACATGGGCTATCGCCGATTTCTTCCGACCAACCATCAATGTCGAAAGAAAGGCAAGCATTTCAAAGGCGAGGCAGATCACGGAAGAAGCCCGCCATGCGCATCGGTGATCACGCACTTGCTATGGTCAATGATTTACACGTAATCTTTGGAAAGGGTCCCGACGGACTAGCTGTTCCGAGTGACGCCGAGGGACACGCACCCATGTGGAAGAAGAAATCTATATTTTGGGACCTACCTCTACCGAAAGACCTAGAGGTCCGCTCTCGATCGACGTGATGCACGTGACGAAGAACCTTTGCGTGAACCTGCTAGGCTTCTTGGGCGTGTATGGGAAGACAAAAGATACATTGAGGCACGAGAGGACCTGCAACGTTTGCACGAAAAAGACGGCATGCCTCCAAAGCAAGATGAAGGTCCCGCAGCTATGCTCTTACCAAAGAAGAGAAGGAAATCTTCTTTGAATGCCTCGCTTAGTATGAAGGTCCCGACCGCTTCTCGTCGAATATAAAAGGAATAATAAATATGGCAGAGAAAAAGTTTCGTAACCCAAAGTCTCATGATCGCCACGTGATTATGACGCAATCGCTTCCGGTTGCATTGAGGGGCTTCACCGAAAACGTCCGATTAGCCATTGTGAAGCTATGTGCATTCCTCAATGCAATATCTCGAAGGTGATCGATCCGAAATCATACCAAGGCTAAGGAGTGATGTGGTGCAATGTCTTGTCGGTTTGAGCTGGTGTTCCCACCATCCTTCTTCAATATCATGACGACGCTCTTGTTCATCTAGTTGACGAGATTGTCATTACGGGCCCCAGATTTCTACACAATATGTACCCCTTTGAGAGGTTCGTGGAGTCCTAAAGAAATATGTCCAGAATCGCTTAGGCCGAAGGAAGCATCTCCATGGGCCATCAAACAGAGGATGTCATCGGGTTTTGTGTTGACTTCATTCCGGCCTTAAGAAGATAGGTCTCCCTAAATCGCGGTATGAGGGGAGACTGACCGAAAAGGCACGCTTGGAAAGGACTCAATAATATGCAGGACGGATATTCTTGGTCTCAAGCCCACTACACAGCTTCTACGTAACTCTACCTTGGTGACCCAGATGTCGATGAACACAAGAACAATCAAGGCTTCAAACACCCGGAGCAAAGGCGACGATCGGATTACATGTGAACACATCAGACTTTCAGCAGCTTGGTTGGAAGCACGACGAGGTGACAAGACTGTTTGTGAGGAGCTGTACTTGTTATCCAGGGACCATCTTTGACCGTATTGATTTGGAAAGGATACGAGATAAATGGGAATACATTTTACACGATTGACCAAGATCAAAAGAGCACCAACCAAAACAGCGGTGTCCACTTTGATGCAACAACCGAGAGGGAAAGGACACATATTATGGTTACATAGTGGACATATGGGAACTTGACTACGGACATGATTTTAAGGTCCCTTTGTTTAAGTGCAAATGGGTCAATCTGTCAGAGGCGTGAGGTGTGTAGACCCACATGCACGGAATGACAACAAGGATCTGAAAAATCTTGGGTACACCGACGAACCGCTCGTCCTAGCCAATGATGTGGCACAGTTATCTATGTGAAGGACATGTCCAAGAGACCGAGAAAGAGAAAAGATAAGGAAGCAAATACATCATACGATGAGCCAAAGCGCCACATAGTTCTTTTCAGAAAAAGGGACATCGTGGGAGTGGAGGACAAGATGACATGTCTCAAGATTATGAAAAGTTTCATGAAATTCCTCCTTTAAAGTCAAGGCTGACCCCAAAGATCCCGATAAACGATGAAGATTATCCATGGTTACTACAAGAATAAGCAAATGACACAAGCGAAGAAAAAGTGAAGACTTTCTCCGCAACTATTGTTCGCTTATGATACCATTATATTGTAATGGCGATGAGTATGATACCATTGTTCGTTTTGTACATGCACATGCTATGTGTGGGTCAATTTATGATACCATGCCAACTTTCAACTTTTTCAGAGTTCATTTGAAATGTCTTATGGTTCGCCCTCGTAATAATTAAAAATAGCAACAATAAGTATTTTGTTGTAAGTAGAAACAAAATAAATTAAATAAAGCAAGAAAGAAAACAAAAAAAGTGTTTTCAAATTTGAAAATTAGTAATGGCACTAACAGAAAGTTTATAATTTTCCTAAAACAAGAAGCAAAAAGATTTAAAAATAGAGCAAAAAACAAAAGAAAATAAATAATGCAGAAAACAAAACAAAAAACAACAATAAGTATTTTGTTGTAAGTAGAAACAAAATAAATTAAATAAAGCAAGACAGAAAACAAAAAAGTGTTTTCAAATTTGAAAATTAGTAATGGCACTAACAGAAAGTTTATAATTTTCCTAAAACTAGAAGCAAAAAGATTTAAAAATAGAGCAAAAACAAAAGAAAATAAATAATGCAGAAAACAAAACAAAAAACAACAATAAGTATTTTGTTGTAAGTAGAAACAAAATAAATTAAATAAAGCAAGACAGAAAACAAAAAAAAGTGTTTTCAAATTTGAAAATTAGTAATGGCACTAACAGAAAGTTTATAATTTTCCTAAAACTAGAAGCAAAAAGATTTAAAAATAAAGCAAAAACAAAAGAAAATAAATAATGCAGAAAACAAAACAAAAAACAACAATAAGTATTTTGTTGTAAGTAGAAACAAAATAAATTAAATAAAGCAAGAAAAAAATGCCACCCATCGGGCCGCCACGGCCTGAATACGACGGTATCCCTATTTCGGGCCAGATTCAGTGCCCAGAAGGCCTAGAAGGTCCAACAGCAACGAAGGAGCAAGTAGGCCCATAAGCCTGCAGCTCAAAGGAGTTCAAGAGGGAGCGGTGGGGCTTATAAACCATCGCGCCCCTCTCAACTAGCGAGTGGGACTAAACGTTGGCCTCGACGCTGGCAATAAGGGTTTTGGTCCCGCTGATGGCACCAACCGACTAAAGGGCTTTAGTCGGTTAGAGCCACCAACCGACCAAAGGTCGCAGCTTCCCGCCTTTGGGCTGCCGAATTGAGCTTTGGTCCGGTTGGTGGCTCCAACCGACTAAAGGTGGCATTAGTCACGGTTGGTGCCACCAACCGACCAATGCTCTTGTATATAAGTGGCACTTTGCGCTTTGCGATTCATCGCCACATCGCTTCGACGACGCCGAACGATCGACGCCGCCAGTTGCCCGACGCCGCCGCTTCCCGCTGCCGCCGTCGCCGCCGCCGCGTCGTCGTTGCCGCTCCTCCCGAGCCAGCGCTGCCGCTGTCGCCGCTGAGCTCGCCAGTCGCCGCTGTTGCTCGCTGTGGTCGCCGTCGCCGCTTGCCGCCGCTCGCGCCTGTCGTCGCTGTCGCTGCTGTCCGCTGTCGCCCGCCCAGCTCCGCCACATTGTGAGCAGCCACACAAGACCGGCTCTTTTTTTTTCTTTCATTTTTATTAGTTTTTTTTTTTGTTCAATGTATATATATATATGTGTATGTATATATGTGGCTATATATATATGCGGCTCTGTTTTTTTTCGTTTTTATTAGTTTAGTTTTTTTTCTGTTCATATGAACAATGCATATATGTGTATGTGTATGTATATGTTCATATATGTTATGTATATGTTTCATTTTTATTAGTTTTTTTTCTGTTCATATATGTGTATGTATATATGCGGCTCTGTTCATATGTGGCTATATATATGCAAAAGATAGATTTTAGAAAAGTTCGTTTTTTTCTGTTCACAGATTTTTTTGTTGATATTAATTATTGTAGAATATGCAAATGTTGGTATATTCATATGAACAATGCATTAGGCAAAACCTTTGTTTTTTTTTGGAATTTTCTATTTGAACATTTTTTTAAAACAAGCAATACTAAAAGAATGAGAGGGAAAAGGAAAATGAGAAGAGGAAGAAAGGAGAAAAAGAGGAGAGGAAGAAGAGGAGAAATAAATAAGAAGAGGAAAAAGAAAGAAGAAGAAGAGGAGAAGAAGAAAGGAATAGAGGAGAAAGGAGAAATTCTATTTTTCTTCTTCTCCTCTATTCCTTTCTTCTTCTCCTTTTTTTTTTTCTTTACTTCTTCTTCTTCTTCCTTCTTCCTTCTTCCTCTTTTCTTCCTTTTCCTTAATTATTTTCCTTTCTCGAGGGAGAAGAAGAAAAAGAAGAGGAGAAGAAGAAAGAAAGGAAAGGGAAAGAAGAAACTTAAACACGAGGGGGTGGTACCGATACCCCCTCCCCGATATGTATATGTATGTCGCGTCGTTGTCGATATAATTAACCCCCTCTAGATACGACTGCAGCACCCCCCTCGGCCCTCTCGCTCGACCAAAACTCTCGAGGACACCCAAACCCTAGAGAGAAAATGATGTTGAATAATAATTGACGTGTTGTCAATATTTGCGTAAACTATGGAGCACTCCCGAGACGAAGAAACGAAGTTTATGTTGGGGAAATAATCGCAAATGGAAGTGATGATGTTAAGGTCATTTCTCATCGACACCGCTGGTCGATGGATGAAGAAGAGGGCTATGATTATGATGGCTTCGACTCATTAATGCCGGTACAAGAGGAGGACTATGTTCATGGCTCCGTGACACAATGGAGGTACAAGACGAAGGAGACCGTGCGAGCCGAGTCACCGAACCGAGTCCGCCAGGTATATATATATTAGTTAAGCCCGTACGACAAGTTAATTGATGCATCCATTGTTTTGGTATATGTACACATATTAAGTATCGTCGCCTTTCTTCCTTATAATTTCTAGCCCTCCGGATCGAGCACAACTTCGCACGGAGACGAGGCCCAAGAAAAGTTGAGCTCGGATGAAAAGTTTGAGATCATAGAAATCGCGCCCGACGGCGAACCGATTGAACCCATCCGGACAAAGAAGGCATTTTCGCTCTCAAGGGGTTCTTGTTAGGGACAGATCCCGATCAAGATCCAAAGAATGGTATAAGCTGCTAAGGATGAAGACGCTGAGGTGTCTTATGTCAATGATATGCGAAAGAAGATCTTTGGAATGAGCTGAAGGCAAATTTCACCCTACCGCCAGAGGAGGATCCGGAGAAGCCAGTTAAAGAGCAATTAATCAAGTCTTGTGCTCTTAAGAAGATGGCTCGCCTAATGAGGAGGTGGAGGAAAGAGCTGAACCAGTTTGTCAAGAAAAAGAGACACCAGAATTCATCGGCAAATATGAGAAGATCAAAGATCATCGCCCGCATTTGTGGCCCACATGACATCGGAAAAGAGTAAGAAGATGTCGGAGACAAACAAGAAAAATGCTGCGAAGAAGACGCTTCACCATCGCACGGGTCGGTGGCTACCTCAAAGCCCGCCTAAGTGGTCCAAGGCTGAGCATGATCTGCTTGAAAAGGGATCGAACCGAGAGGCGATCGATATGCGCCGCCGACCGCTGCCGGACTTGGTTCTTCGGGCTGGCGGAACCTTGGACCTCGTAATAGGCAAAGGTCGATGGACTAACGAGCAATCGCAAACACCACCAAGAAACTTCGACAATATATTGATGCTACGCGCAGCGAGGCGTTCCTTCCAAACAGGAGAAGGACGAGCTCACAATGGCCCTTGGGAATCCCGAGCACCGGACGGACACGAGGCACGCCAGCTCGCTCGTGGAAGGTTGGTTTTCCGGACGCAGGGGTTACAAAACCCACGAGAGGAGGAAGAAAGTGGAGCATGACCAAATGCAGCGCTGCTTGGAAGAGTAATGGGGCTAGAGGATCGAGAAGAGGAACGAGAAGCAGCAGATCGCAACAAACGACATGCCAAGCTTCCCCGGTTACCCCGCCATCTCAGTAGCAGAAGCAGCGTTGCTTCCACCGAGCTGCTTCAGCCGAGCATGTCTTGACGGCTCTCGCCAGCTATCCCGTGGATGGTATCACGGAGTCTCAAAATTGCCACATTATGGCGCGATGCATGAATTTGAAGGTCAAGGCGGTTGTTGGCCAAGTTTATCCTAGTGGACCCGCACAACTTATCACCGCCACCGATTCCGTATGATTTGCTAAGGTGATGGTTGATGAAATAACGGAGGGATTTGAGGACCTCGCTTGAGCACCCTACCGTGAAGGGGAGACTAGGCTGGGTTTCGCTCAAGACTCCATGCCTATGGCGGAAGGAGCTCATCGACCTTTCGAATCGACGCCCCCGCCTCCTCCTCATCCCGCGAGTCGGGGCACTCCGCCTCCTCGCCGCCTCCTCCGCGAGTGACGATCAGGCACGATGGCGGCACTCCGCCTCCACCGCCTCCTCCTCCGCGAGTGAAGATCAGGCACGAGTGGCGGCACTCCGCCTCTTCTCCGGCGTGGCGGCACTCTGCCTCCTCCTTCTCCGCCTCGAAGGGCGGAAGAGACCCGCCCCGCCCGGCTGCTCCGACGCTGTCAGAAGTTCTTCTCCTCCGCCTCGTAAGCAAGCACGAAGGAAGACAGACGCCGCAGCCGCTCCGTCTGCCCGGCGCCTAGCAGACAAGAAGAGAGAGGCAATACAGATACGGTCCACCTCTAAAGCCTGTAGAGAAGTTACCGTATGAGAGGAGCAAGGAGGAAAACGATACGATCGTGCGCACCCAAGTGAAGGAGTTCTTTGAAGGGGTTAAAGCAAAGATACATCCACCTCCGGAGGAGAAGGTCGATCCGGTGAAAGCAAAGCGCACTCGATGCCCCGAGGAAACCACCAAAGTCTCCGCCGAGAACCAACTATGAGCGACATCGAATGACATATCTCCAAGCCAAGCGGTCGGGAACTATCACACCGATAAAAGGTTAAAAGAACAACGGGCAAAGGGGAAAAAATTGCCCAGCTCGGCGAACAAGCACAGCAATCGTGCCCCCGCTGAATGTGACTAATCCTCCGGGACGGTGGCGGTTATGGCAATCTTGAAGATTACCCGCCGACGATGCACTTCCGATTTCATGGAGGTGGACTTATTCAGATACTGAGTACGGAAGCCTCTCGTCAAAGATGAAAAGTCTCGACAACAATGATGCGAAGATTCCACAGCTTGGTACATGAAAACCCGCAGAGAGTCCGAGGGGACGAACACTTTGTATCTGAAAATTAAAGAGGAGCACGACCTCGCTTCAAATGATCTGTTGTCTATTCCATTTGAGGAGTTCTTCGAGTTCTTCAATCAAAAGGCCCTCGATAAATTAATGGTCTTTTGCTACTGCTGTAAGTACTATTTCTGTCATTAGTCTCAGATATATAGCTCGGCTCTTTCATTGCATGTATTTATAATTAATTATCCTCAATATATTATGCAGATTGAAGATCGTCGAGTGCAAAAAAAATGAAATCTATGATATTGGGTTCATTAACACAAATATCATAGATGTTTTTCTGGTTAAAAAGCGCGGCGAAGAGGCCGAGGACAAGTTGCTACAATCATTGATCAAAAATCAAAACAAAGATACCATACTCTTTCCTTACCATGGCCCGTGAGTGTTACTGTCGTGTGCATATTCGGTTTTCCTTATTACTCGAGCGAGGTTAATGTAATTGATGAGTTATGCATGCGTGTAGGTACCACTATATTCTTCTGGAGATTAAGCTTGAGCGTGGACTAGTAACCGCCTTAGACTCTGCACGGAAAGATCCCAACACCTATGCGGACATGACTGAAATGCTCAGCAAGTAAGTTCAATCGATCATTATCGCACCATATCGGCAACTTTTTGTTCATTTCTGATATCTCAAGTAATAACAAATATTTTCTTTGTCTTGCAGGGTTTGGAAACAGTTCACCGCACAAGCTCCGGACTGCCAAGGAGCTGCGATATACATACCGAAAGTAAGTACTATGGCGCGCATCTCCGCTGATTCTATAGCTATACTTTCATCAATGCCATTTATATAATGCTTCATTATCAGTTTGATTGACCTCTATTTCTCGTAAAGTGCTTGTGGCAGGAGGAAGGGAATGATTTCGTGGATACTACGTGTGCGAGTTCATCCACAACGCGACATTGAAAAACAAGCGGGCTACTCTAGAAGACAATATGAAGTGCGAAGCAATAATATTCACAATTTCATTTTATTACACCATCATTTCTGTTGAGTTTCATTCATATATATGTATTAATTAACCCCTTCTTCAAATTAATTAGACGTGGCAGATGCGGATGAACTCCTAGAACCAGATCGCATGAAAGCAATTCAAGAGGAATTGGCGGATTCTTTCTTGAACACGCCATCAATAAAGCCGAGAATACCATGTGGAACTTGAATTCAAATGCTAGTGGTTTGTAATTAAGAGATCTTATATAGATTGTACATGTATGTAGCCAGTAAAACTTGTTGTTCGACCAATCTCTCGAGAAGGAAAGGTCGATCGATCACTTCTCTCGGTATGCATGACTTAACTTCAGATCAATGGTTCTCTCGATCACTTATGTATATATACTACGAAGGCCGAGCAAGCACGGACATAATTAAGAGAGGACACTTTCTCTATTAATTAGCTAGCTAACACAATATACTAAACACCTAAATTAACCCCCAAAACCCCCAAAACCCCCAACCCCCTCCTTTCAAAAAAAAAAATAAAAACCAGGCCATCGAATGCAGACACGCAGACGCCTTTTGGTCCCGGTTGAGCCACCAACCGACCAAAGGCCCTCGACCGGCTCGGCGACACAGGCCACGTGGAGGCTCATTGGTCCCGGTTCGTGTTTGAACCGAGACTAATGGGTTGAGGTATTAGTAACGACCCATTAGTCCCGGTTCCCGAATCGGGACTAAAGGCCCTCACGAACCGGGACTGATTGGTGGTTTTCTACTAGTGCAACAAGCCGATCGCACACAAAACCACCACGGTCAGAACACCCAGCAGGATCCACTTGATCGGCACGGCCTAAATGACATGCTTGTGTCGGATCAGTGCAGAAATAAAGATGGGCAGATGGTGATGCAAACAGCAGGCGAGATGATGATGAATCCATACGCACACATAAACAATCTGGTGCACGAATCGATCGATCAACCAACAGGAGCTACACGCACATGAACCCGATACGCACTAGCGCGCAGATCCGAAGACTGGCTCGGTTGCCGACGGGCCGGAGGAAGGGAGGGCCGGAGCACGTACGTACCTGCAGCCATGCGTGGCTGCCGCCGACGGCCGGGTGGAGGAGCGGCACTTCCTCGGGCTGCTGCGCTGGATCCTCCATGCGCAAGCAAGCGAAGCAAGCGCCCGAGATCTGCGTCCCTGTTGTGTGTGTGTGTAGCGTGTGAGGGCGGCCGGATTGCGTCCGTTTTATAGAGGAAGAGAGGCGAGCCAGTCACTGCGCTCGCGTGTGCCGCCCATCCCTCCCATTGGTTGGTTGCGGCAAGGACCGCGGTCACCGTGCAAGCCAGATTCTTTTTTTCCTTTCGGGTCACGCGCATGGGGTGGGATCTGGGTTTTTTTTTTTGAGACAAATGGGGTGGGATCTGGTAATTACTACCTCACTGTAGTTAACCATTTAATTTGCTCGGCACATCTCATCCAATCCATCGATGCGGGCCCACTCCAGAGTCCATGCATGCGCACCCAAAGGTCATTGCTTGCGCCCCAATCCAATAATTCCATTAACTTCATTCACAATGATAAATTATACTGAATACATTTATTTAAAATTCATCCATTTCATTTCACTTTATAAACTGATGCACAATTAGAAACTATATTTATTTTACAATAACATATAGAATTCATAGAAAAGCACACACGTAAAAAGAAAAATATTGGAATCGTGGAGCATGAAGGTGACACTAAAGTAATTTTATAGCATAAGAGAAAATCTAGCAGATGTGGCATATCGTTCAGATCGCCACAAAAACAGTCCATGTAGCGTCCAAGGCAAAAAACGGGTCTAGCAGACTTGCCATACCGACCTCGGCCTCCATAATCTTTGGAGGCTGCTCCAAATAGTGGGTCGTAGTCTCCAAACTGTGGATGCTGCTCAGAAGATGAACACCGAGAAGGACCGTCGGCTTTGCGACCGTGCACCCGCCCATAATGCGACTCCGACGATGGCGCATGGCCGATGTGGGATGAGGTCGCCTTAGACTGCAAGATTGACGCAGCCAATGCTGCATTCCGCACCAGCAATTCCTACCATGAACTCAACTAGCTTTATTTTAGGTTTAGATTTAGATTTAGCTTTCTATATGTACTAAGTCACAGTGTGACTCGGTTTTTGTCTCTAGCGATGAAGGAAGTCATGTTTATTTTAGTTATATGAATCAGTTGATGAATTTTTGCCTGTTGCGCGTGGATGGGTATAGGGAATGTGGGGAGAAAGAGTTATAGCCAATGACTGGCGAATCTCACATACAGGGAAATTTTGGAGGTTGTATTTTGCTGATTCTGAGTTTGCAAGCTGCCTCGACAACCCTCCAAAAAATTGAGCACCCTCCATAAGTGTGTTGGAGGCTGCAGATATGGTGACTCTCCTAGAGGTTCTCTGGGATGCATCCATCGGCAGTTATAGGGTCCTTGAGTTGGGGGTGTCATAATCTTTTACATGCGAAAATTAGACATGAAAATAGTAAAAAAAAATTGCTAACAGGATATTCGGCTGATCTGATGGTAGCTTTTCGATCGGATGGTTCTCAGGCTAATGTAATGGTTGTGACTTGCCGCTAACTTCTCTAATTGATCATTAATTAATTATTAAATCTAGCTGAGCTTGTATATACGCGAGACGAGTAGGTACTACAGATATCTGTAGGGTGGAAAATATCGCTGCATTATTTACAACCCAGGAGTTTACCTGTGCCATGCATTAGTGGCGTGATTAGTCCCCACGTCAAAAAGCGGGAGGAGTAGGCCCCGCAGAATCAGTCTCCAGCTTGCGTGCAGCACGCCAGGTTGACGATGGGCGGGGGACAGAACAGAATCAGGTAGGCCCGGATGTCGGTTCGCCAATGCCAGCCGTACCCCGCCCTGGTCACGTAACCGTCAAATCTACTCTCTTGGCGCGGCGTGGAGTTGCGATCCAAGTAGGATGGCAAGCATGCACCTGCCCACTGCCGCGTTCCATCTCGCCTCCCGCCGCTTACATCGGAACTTTTATTTTTGCGTGCGGAAACGACGGAACTTTCTACCGAGGCATGCAGCGATCGATATGGCCACCAATTGGCCTATGTCAGGCGAGCATACACGTAAAAGCCATACTACCCACCTTGTGAAGATGTGCTTTAAATTCTGTGTTAAGTTTGGACGTTATATGCTACTGTATACTCCTGCATATGTCGATATTTTCTAAAAAAATATGGAAAAGAACATCGTGTTACGATATATATGTGTAACCTATTGAAAATATATTACTTCCTCCTTTCTAAAATCTGAACCTCTCAAATTTTGAAACTAACGGACCACATCAATTATGCGCCATGAAAGTATATCGTTGGGTTAGTATTTAAAAGAAGCTTCAGATGACATCAGTTTTGTGGCATAAATAATACTCCCTCCATTCGGAATTACTTGTCTCGAAAATAGATATATCTAGAACTAAAATACATGTAGATACATCCATTTCTACGACAAGTAATTCCGAACGGAGGAAGTACCTTTTGTGGCATATAACTCATATTTTGAAGAAAAAAATTATGTTCAAAATCCGAGGAGCAACACCAGTCCTAATTTCTAACGTCTAATTTCATAGGATCTAGTTTTGTGGGAAACTTGAACTTAATTTAAAGTGCATGGGAAATTAAATTGTATATATTCAAGATATATGTTATGTTTTCATATACCGAGCAAGCACACATGTACAAAAACATACACCACACTATGAACCTCTATTTTAAACTTTTGTTTTGATTCATGATTTCACGTGATATAATATTGCATGCAACCACGTGTACAGAAAACATACACCACACTATGAACCTCTATTCTAAACTTCTGATTCATTATTTCACGTGATATACTATTGCATTTTTATTTTATACTACCCTATAAAAGCAAGGGTTTGACAGATCCGCACCATCTTCACCGTTCAACTAACCTCGTCTAGCGTCCTAGATTTTTTTTCGAAAAGAGGGGATTCCCCGGCCTCTGCATCAGAACGATGCATACGGCCACATTTATTATAAAATAAAGTAGTTCAACAATATCTTGCAGTCTGCAACAAAATGATAATCTGGCTCACAAAGAGCAATAGAAATAAAGACCAAAAAGGCCCAAAAGCCACAACTGGCTGGCAAAATATAGATAGGTAAACTAATCGCCTATCCTATTACATGACCGTCATCCAAACCGGTTGAAGATATCCCGCGCTACCATCTCCCACCGGAGAGATCCAGTAACCAAACGCTCCCTGGCCTCCATCGGAGTGAGTAAGGACCACATACGGATTAGCGCAGTAGCCTGGAATAAAACCTGCAAAAAATGGATAGTTGATGTTCTGTTAAAAGCCAAATCATTTCTGCAGTTTCAAATTGCCCATAACAACTCACATACTCCTACGCGAATTTGTCTAGCTGTTTCGAACTCTATCCCAACAAGCCACGTTCCAAATAATGACCCGACCGAACTCGGAGGAGTAATGTTAAAGGCAATTTGCACTAAGCGCTACAGAACCCTCGCCAACGGGCAATCAAAGAAGAGGTGATTGTTATTTTCATCCCGATCACAGAAACTACACCTAGTAGAGCCTGTCCAGTTGCGCTTAACCAAATTATCTTTCGTTAAGATAACTTGTTTATGTACAAACCACATAAACACTTTGATTTTTAGCGGAACCTTAACTTTCCAAACATGTATGGAACTAGGAATAACACTAGAATTGATGACGTCAAGGTACATCGATTTGACTGTGAATTCCCCAGAAGTAGTAAGCTTCCAGCACAACTGATCGGGCTGGTGAGTAAGCTGAACCTCCATCAGTCTACTCACCAGATGAAGCCAAGCTTCCCACCGTGCTCCAACAAGCACCCTCCTAAACTGAATATTAAGGGGGTGGACTGCAAACTCGTTGCAACCAGAGCATCGCGTCTCTGCACAATACGATATAACGAGGGATACGGAAGCGCCAGCGGCGCATCCCCCAGCCAAGTATCCTCCCAGAAGCGAGTACTATTACCATCTCCAACAATAAACCTTGTTCTATTAAAGAAAGTAGCTTTGACTCTCATTAGCCCTTTCCAGAACGGCGAGTAAGTCGGCCTGACTGTCACCTGCGACAGAGTCTTTGAGTGCAGATACTTACTACGCAGAATCTGCGCCCTAGTTGCATCCGTCTCAGCTGCTAACTTATAAAGCCACTTACTGAGGAGGCATCTGTTCTTAACCTCAAGATTATCAACACCCAGACCCCGTTGGTCTTTCGTTCGGCAGATGACGTCCCGTTTGGCTAGACGGTACTTCCTCTTAAGCTCATCACTCTGCCAGAAGAAACGGGATCGATAGAAGTCCAATCTTTTCCTGACTCCAACTGGTACTTCAAAAAAGGACAAAAGAAACATAGGCAGACTCATGAGCACCGAATTAATGAGAATCAATCGGCCTCCATACGACATTAGTTTGCCCTTCCAGTAGCTCAGTTTCTTCTCAAACCGATCCTCAATACATTTCCATTCGCTGTTTGTCAACTTACGATGATGAATGGGGATACCCAGGTAAGTAAACGGAAGTGCTCCCACTTCGCAACCAAACAATTGCATATAAGCATCTTGTTCCTCTTTGGCTCTCCCAAAACAGAACAACTCACTCTTATGGAAGTTAATCTTCAGGCCAGTCAATTGCTCGAAAAGGCACAACACCAGCTTCATATTTCTCGCTTTTGCCAAGTCATGCTCCATAAAGATAATAGTATCATCAGCGTACTGCAGGATGGACACACCACATCAACAAGATGCGGCACCAAGCCACCTACTTGACCAGCCTCCTTTGCCCTACCTATCAGGATTGCCAACATATCTGCGACAATGTTGAAGAGAATAGGAGACATTGGATCACCTTGTCTCAGGCCCTTGTGTGTCTGGAAGTAGTGGCCTATATCGTCATTCACTTTAATTCCAACACTCCCTTTTTGCGTGAAGGATTCCACTTGTCTTCTCCAAGCTTCATCAAAACCCTTCATTCGGAGTGCCTATTGAAGGAAAGGCCATTTGACTTTGTCGTACGCTTTCTCGAAATCCACTTTGAAAACAACACCATCAAGTTTTTTCGTGTGGATCTCATGGAGCGTTTCATGCAGGACCACAACTCCTTCGAGGATGTTCCTGTCTGGCATGAAAGCGGACTGGGTAAGCTGCACCACAGTATGCGCAATCTGTTTGAGCCTATTCGTCCCGACCTTGGTAAAATTTTTGAAACTAACATTAAGCATACAGATAGGCCAGAATTGCTCAATCCGCACAGTCTCTGTCTTCTTTGGAAGTAAGGTTATAGTTCCAAAATTCAGCTTAAAAAGATGAAGCTGGCCCAAGAATAAATCGTTGAACAGAGGCAAGAGATCTCCTTTAATAATATGCCAACACTTCTTATAGAACTCTGACGGGAAACCATCTGGGCCAGGAGCCTTATTATTCTTCATCTGGGAAATGGCCTCAAATACCTCTTTCTCAGAAAAAGGAGCGACTAAAATATCATTATCAACAGCCGTAAGTTGAGGCACATCCTCAGTCCTAGACTCATCCAGTGACACACAGTCGTCCTCTGGAGGCCCAAACAACTGCTTGTAGAACTCAGTGATATATTGCTTTAAGTTTTCCTGACCAAGAATCGTTCCCTCGTCTTGTTCAAGCTGAAAGATCCTCTTTTTTCTATGCTTACCATTGGCTATCAGATGAAAAAATTGTGTGTTCGCATCCCCCTGAACGACTCTAGTGACCTTAGCCCGAAGCGCCCACTTTAGTTCTTCCTCACGCAGGAGCTCTTTCAGCCTCATTTCCGCCTCTAGCTTTGCATGAAGCTCCGAGGCTGGCAGAATCGTGGTTTCGGCCTTTACATCAAGGAACTGAATAAGCAAAAGGAGTTGTTCCTTTTCGGCCTTATAAATCCCACTTAGATGTTTAGCCCACCCACGTAGGAAACTCCTCAAATGCCTAATTTTATTCTGCCAGCGCTCAAGCGCAGACCGACCTCCTGCATCCTTAGCCCACTCTCTGGCTATGAGATCCAAGAAGCCTTCTCTCTCAAACCAAGCAAGTTCTAAAGAGAAAACATTTTTATTTCCCAAATGGGTAGCCTCTCCAGAATCAAGGAATAAGGGCCTGTGATCAGAAATACCACGAGTAAGCACCTGGACCGTAACATATGAAAATTTCTGCTCCCATTCGATGCTAGCCAAGACTGGATCCAGCTTTTCAAACGTCGGATTTGGTAAAGCATTAGCCCAGGTAAACTTTCTATCGGAAAGCTCTATCTCACACAGTTCTAGGCTTTCAATGATTGTGTTAAACATGAAGGACCATCGGCCGTCAAAGTTGTCATTATTCTTCTCATCACTCCTTCTGATAATATTAAAATCACCCCCACCAGGATAGGAAGTTGTTCAGAACCACAAATCCTAACCAGATCAGGCAGGAAATCCGATTTATGCTCAGGCTGTGCGGCACCATATACCGCTACCAAAGCCCAGTTAAACCCATATGGCTTCGACCGCACCCTGAACTTAACAGCGAAGTCTCCCATAACCACGCTTTAGACTTCTAACGAGTCACATCTAACCCCGAGTAAAATCCCACCCGATCTTCCTCGCGGAGGTAGACAATGTTAGTCAAAATCAATACCCCCCGAAAGAGTATTAAGAAATTGTGGCGAAAAGTTGGCTCTACCCGTTTCCGACAAAGCGATAAAGTCCAACTTATGCTCAATAGAAGCCTCAGCAAGAAACCTTCTTTTAGCCAAGTCTTTCAGACCTCTGCTATTCCAAAAGATTCCTTTCATATCTCGTCATGGAATTTTTTAGCTGTTCGGATCCGAGTGCTCCTACGCACTGCGGAAACTGGGTAAATTTTCCGCTTCCATTTGCGTTTAGGAGCATTAAAACTCTGCGGTTGGTCCTCATAACCAGCCACAGAGGTGCGCGTTTCCACATTATCCACTCGCTCAACCTCCTCCTCAGGCTCAGGAGACGGTTGAGTCAGATCCGCACAAAGATTATCGAGCGCCCTGACCCCTAAAGCGTCAATCTCAGAATCATTCATAGGTTTTACCGCCGCTAACTTACGAATCATCTCAAGCGCCCCTTCGGCCTCTAAATCCAGCATATCATTAACCGAGGTTGAGATTTCACTATCATTACTGTAAGTGCATCTAGTGCCCCTTAGTGATTTTGGTGTATTGAAGACTTATAGGTTAAGGGACTAATGCGTTTGTGAGTGTACACAGGTCTATAAGTCTATGAGGAGTTTGATATTTACAGAGAAAGTCGAATTTCTAAAAATGAAGTTCTTCGATCAAGACTTTGATATTCGAACACTTCTCAAGACTTTGAAAGTGAAGAAATTGGTGTAACCTTGAAGACTTGGTATTCATTTGAGGAACATGAAGCGTGAAGACTTTTGTTTTCGTAGTTTCATTTTCTTTCTTGAGTCATAGGAAACACCGCATCGTTAAAGGGGTCGAGGAAATACTAAGGAAAAATTTCCATGTGATGCTCAACTCAAAATCCTACACCTACCAATCCCTTCGAGTGAAGCTTTGGAAATCTCATACAGATTCACCAATTTCTTCAAAGGATGAGACAAAGTTCTTCCGGTCCCTAAGGAATTTGTTTTGATCGAGGAGTTAGGAATTCGCCAGGCGAATTGCCTACACAAAGGAGGAACATGATAGCCCCGAGGAATTTGAGAGTCAAATTTCCGATCGCTGTTGTCTGCTTGCGCCACCTGTCCCAAAATATCTTATCCACCTAATACCATATCATTGAAGGGCATTTATGTCTTATCATGTCGGGCTGCTCCCTAGGCTATAAATAGCTGCCCCTACAACCACTAGCTGGTTGGCTGCCCGAGAGAACTTGACACTTGTCATTTGAGAGCAACCCATCCTCCGAGGACTTTGAGCGAAAATCATCAAGTGAGGAAAACCCAAAACCAAACCCCTATAAACCCAAAGTGATTGAGCATCATCAAGAAATTGATCCCGAGTGGATCCGACGCTTGTTACCTTTGAAGACTGTGCTTCTTCCAGACGGTTAGGCGCCATGGTCTACAAAGATCCAAGAGGAATTGTGGATCGCCGAGTGACCAAGTCTGTGAAGGTTTGGAAGTCGCTCAAGACTTACCACGAGTGATTGGACGAGGTCTGTGTGACCTTAGTTCAAGGAGAATACGGTGAGGACTGGGTGTCCTGAGCTGCGGCTCAGCCGACCGGGTGTCCGGACTGTGTGTCCTCAAGTTTAAATACTCACCGCTTCCAACCAGACGCATAACCGAGACAGCAGTTGAACTGGTCTACCAAATCATTGTCTTCACCAACCTAATCGGTTCTAATTCCTCAACCCTTTCATTTCCTCATTATCGTGTTGAGTGTTTGTTCATATCTGTGTTTGAAGACTTTGATCAAGACTTTCTCAATTTCCTCGCTCAATTTCTTCAGTCTGTTTGTCTTCACCTTGTGCTATCATGTGCTTACGCTTTCTGTGCTCAGTGTTTGTCTTCATTTCATCATGATGACCATGCATGTATTCTACTATACTTACTTCTGAGTACTTATTCCGCTGCTAGTAGTTCTTCGCTAAGGAATTTCCTCACCGGCAAATTCCTCGCTGAAGAATTCATAAAAATCGCCTATTCACCCCCTCTAGTCGATATAACGACTTTCAATTGGTATCGAGCAAGGTACTCCTTGTTTCGTGTGATTTTGGTTTAACCACCGAGTTTTAGTTATGTCAACCGCAGTATGATCAAGGTCTCGGCCGGGTGTCCTACCTTTGATGGGACGGACTACCCTTATCGAAAAACAAGATGCGAATGCATCTTGTGGCAATTGACAACGATCTCTCGTATGTTGTGGAAAATGGTGTTCCTCCGTCTCACCGCCTTCGAACGCTACCGATGTGAAGAGATTCAAGCAACTCGACTCTCGTTTAAGAATATCATATGTGGCCATCTGAGTAAAGGACAGTATGGAAGAGCGAGTGCTTTGGAAACTGCTAAGCTTATCTGGGATAGGCTGTCCAAAGTGAATGAAGGAGTCTCAACTCAGCGAGACTCTCGAGTTGATGTTCTTCGGAATCTCTTCAATCGCTTCAAAAGACTCGACAATGAAAATGTCCAACAAACCTTTGATCGCCTCACTGACATCTCAAATGAGCTTCAAGCCCTCGGTGCCACTGACATCACTGACCATGAAGTGGTGAAGAAACTGTTGAGATCGCTTGATTCCTCATTTGATACTCTGGGTCTGATGATACAAGAATGTGATGACTACAAATCTCTTGATCCCGTCGATATCCTCGAAAGGCTAAATACTCATGAGTTCCACCTTGCTGAAAAGAGAGACCTCTATGGTTCGAGCTATGGAAAACCGCGTGCCCTGAAGGCCAAGGCTGTGTCAGAGTCTGATTGTGAGGACTCCGGTAGTAGCCTTGGTGATCCTGAAGAATTGAGCCAGGAGCTAGCACTGCTCGTGAAGAAATTCCAGAAGTTCTCAATGTTGGGGAACGTAGTAATTTCAAAATTTTCCTACGCACACGCAAGATCATGGTGATGCATAGCAACGAGAGGGGAGAGTGTTGTCTACGTACCCTCGTAGACCGAAGCGAAAGCGATCACAACGTAGAGGAAGTAGTCGTACGGTCTCCTCACGATCCAACCGATCCCAGCGCCAAGCATTCGGCGCCCGAAGTTCTTGACACACGACAGCTCGCTGACGCCATCGGGCTCCGATCCAGCAGAGCTTCGGGAGAGAGAGTTTTGTCAAGACGACGGCGTGGCAGGACGATCTTGATGTTCTACCGACGCAGGCTTCACCTAAGCACCGCTACGATATGACCGAGGTGGAATATGGTGGAGGGGGCACCGACACGGCTAAGGAACGATCTCAAGGATCAACTTGTGTGTTCTAGGGTGCCCCCTGCCCCGAGATATAAAGAAGCAAGGGGAGGGCCGGCCGCCCTAGGAGGCGTGCCAGGAGGGGGAGTCCTCCTCCTAGTGGGAGTAGGACTCCCTTTCCTAGTCCAACTAGGAAGGAGGAAGGGGAAGGAAGGAGAGGAGAGAGGAGAGGAAGGGGGGCCCGCCTCCTTGTCCTATTCGGACTGGGGGCGCCACCTCCTGGTGCAGCCTCTCTCTCCCTCTTGGCCCAATAAGGCCCATTACTTCCCGGGGTTCCGTAACCCTCCGGCACTCCGTTTTCTCCGAAACTTTCGAACCTTTCCGTGTCCGAATATAGCCGTCCAATATATCAATCTTTATGTATCGACCATTTCGAGACTCCTCGTCATGTCCATGATCACATCCGGACTCAACTCCTTCGTACATCAAAATACACAAACTCATAATATAACCGCCATCGAAACCTTAAGCGTGCGGACCCTACGGTTCGAGAACAATGTAGACATGACCGAGACACGCCTCCGGTCAATAACCAATAGCAGGACCTGGATGCCCATATTGGCTCCTACATATTCTACGAAGATCTTTATCGGTCGACCGCATAACAACATACGTTGTTCCTTTGTCATCGGTATGTTACTTGCCCGAGATTCGATCGCCGGTATCCAATACCTAGTTCAATCTCGCTATCGCAAGTCTCTTTACTCGCTCCGAATACATCATCTCACAACTAACTCATTAGTTGTAATGCTTGCAAGGCTTAAGTGATGTGCATTACCGAGAGGGCCCAGAGATACCTCTCCGACAATCGGAGTGACAAATCCTAATCTCAAATACGCCAACCCAACATCCGCCTTTGGAGACACTGTAGTACTCCTTTATAATCACCCGATTACGCCAGGACGCTTGGTAGTACCCAAAGTGTTCCTCCAATAAACGGAGTTGCATAATCTCATAGTTATAGGAACATGTATAAGTCATGGATAAAAGCAGTAGCAACATACTAAACGATCGTGTGCTAAGCTAATGGAATGGGTCATGTCAATCGATCTTTCAACTAATGATGTGACCTTGTTAATCAAATAACAACTCATTGTTCATGGTTAGGAAACATAACCATCTTTGATTAACAAGCTAGTCTAGTAGAGGCATACTAGTGACACTGCTTGTCTATGTATTCACACATGTATTATGTTTTCGGTTAATACAATTATAGCATGAATAATAAACATTTATCATGAAATAAGGAAATAAATAATAACTTTATTATTGCCTCTAGGGCATATTTCCTTCAGCCTCCCACTTGCACTAGAGTCAATAATCTAGATTACATAGTAATGATTCTAACACCCATGGAGTCTTGGTGTTGATCATGTTTTGCTCGTGGAAGAGGCTTAGTCAACGGGTCCGCTACATTCAGATCCGTATGTATCTTGCAAATCTCTATGTCTCCCACCGACTAAATCCCGGATGGAATTGAAGCGCCTCTTGATGTGCTTGGTCCTCTTGTGAAATCTGGATTCCTTCGTTAAGGCAATTGCTCCAAAGATTGTCACGAAGATTTTCATTGACCCGATGCACTAGGTATGACACCTAGATCGGATATGAACTCCTTCATCCGCACTCTTCATTAGCTGCTTCCGGAAGCTGCTATACTCCGCTTCACATGTAGATCCCGCCACGACGCTTTGTTTAGAACTGCACCAACCGACAGCTCCTCCATTTAGTGTAAATACATATCCGTCTGCGATTTAGAATCGTCCGATCGGTGTCAAAGCTTGCATCAACGTAACTGCCACGATGAGCTCTTTGTCTCCTCCATATAAGAGAAACATATCCTTAGTCCTTTTCGTATTTCAGATGTTCTTGACCGCTGTCCAAATGATCCACTCTGGATTACTGGTACCTCCTCGCTAAGCTTATAGCAAGGCACACATCGGTCTGGTACACAAGATTGCATACATGATAGAGCCTATGGCTGAGGCATAGGAACATCTTTCATTTTCTCTCTATCTTCTCGGTGGTCGGGCATTGAGTCTTACTCAACTTTACACCTTGTAACACGTGCAAGAACCTTTTCTTTGCTTGATCCATTTTGAACTTCTTCAAAATTTTGTCAAGGTATGTGCTTTGTGAAAGTCCAATTAAGCGCCTTGATCTATCTCTATAGATTTTGATGCCCAATATGTAAGCAGCTTCACCGAGGTCTTTCATTGAAAACTCTTATTCAAGTATCCCTTTATGCTATCCAGAAATTCTATATCACTTCCGATTAGTAATATGTCATCTACATATAATATCGTAAATGCTACAGAGCTCCCATTCACTTTCTTGTAAATACAAGCTTCTCCAAAAGTCTCAGATAAACCCAAATGCTTTGATCACACTATCAAAACGCTTATTCCAACTCCGAGATGCTTGCACCAGTCCATAAATGGATCATTGGAGCTTGCACACTTTGTTAGCTCCTTTGGATCGATAAAACCTTCTCGTTGCATCATATACAACTCTTCTTCCGTAAATCCATTCAGAATGCAGTCTTTACATCCATTTGCCAAATTTCATAATCATAAAATGCGCAATTGCTAACATGATTCGGACAGACTTAAGCATCGCCACGGGTGAGAAGGTCTCATCGTAGTCAATCCCTTGAACTTGTCGAGAACCCTTTGCATAAGTCGAGCTTTGTAGACGAGAATATTACCGTCACGTCACGCCTTCTTCTTGAAGATCCACTTGTTTTCTATTGCTTGTCGACCCTCGGCAAGTCAACCAAAGTCCACACTTTGTTTTCATACATGGATCCCATCTCGCATTTCATGGCCTCAAGCCATTTTATGGAATCTGGGCTCACCATTGCTTCTTCATAGTTCGTGAGGTTCATCATGATCTAGTAGCATGACTTCCGTAACAGGATTACCGCATTCACTCTGTGCGGATCTTACTCGTTGATCTACGAGGTTTCAGAGTAACTTGATCTGAAGTTTCATGATCAACATCATCAACTTCCTCACTATTTGGTGTAGATGTCGCAGAAACCGGTTTCGTGATAAACTACTTTCAAATAAGGGAGAAGGTACAGATTACCTCATCAAGTTCTACTTTCCTCCCACTCACTTCTTTCGAGAGAAACTCCTTCTCTAGAAAGGATCCATTCTTAGCAACAAATGTCTTGCCTTCGGATCTGTGATAGAAGGTGTACCCAACTGTCTCCTTTGGGTATCCTATGAAGACACATTCGATTTGGGTTCGAGCTTATCAGTTGAAGCTTTTTCACATAAGCATCGTGATCCCCAAACTTTAAGAAACGACAACTTTGGTTTCTTGCTAAACCATAGTTCATAAGGTGTCGCCTCAACGGATTTTGACGGTGTTCTATTCAGCGTGAATGCGCCGCCTCAAGAGCATAACCCCAAAACGATAGCGGTAAATTTGTAAGAGACATCATAGATCGCACCATATCTAGTAAAGTGCGACACGACGCTCGGACACACCATTACGCTGTGGTGTTCCGGTGGCGTGAGTTGCTAAACTATTCCGCATTGTTTCAAATGTAGACCAAACTCAGAACTCAAATATTCGCCTCCACGATCAGATCGTAGAAACTTTATTTTCTTATTACGATGATTTTCAACTTCACTCTGAAATTCTTTGAACTTTTCAAATGTTTCAGACTTATGTTTCATTAAGTAGATATACCCATATCTGCTTAAATCATCTGTGAAGGTGAGAAAATAATGATATCCACCACGAGCCTCAACATTCATCGGACCACATACATCTGTGTGTATGATTTCCAACAAATCTGTTGCTCTCTCCATAGTACCGGAGAGCGGGGTTCTAGTCATCTTGCCCATGAGGCACGGTTCGCAAGTGCCAAGTGATTCATAATCAAGTGACTCCAAAAGTCCATCAGTATGGAGTTTCTTCATGCGTTTTATACCGATATGACCTAAACGGCAGTGCCACAAATAAGTTGCACTATCATTATCAACTCTGCATCTTTTGGCTTCAACATTATGAATATGTGTATCACTACTATCGAGATTCATCAAAAATAGACCACTCTTCAAGGGTGCATGACCATAAAAGATATTACTCATATAAATAGAACAACCATTATTCTCGATTTGAATGAATAACCGCCTCGCATCAAACAAGATCCAGATATAATGTTCATGCTCAACGCGGCACCAAATAACAATTATTTAGGTCTAAAACTAATCCCAAGGTAGATGTAGAGGTAGCGCCCGATCGCGATCACATCGACTTTGGAACCATTTCCCACGCGATCGTCACCTCGCCCTTTGCGGTGTTCGCTAATCCGTAGTCCCTGCTTCGAGTTGCAAATATTAGCAATGTAACCAGATCAAATACCAGTGCTATCATGAGCTCTAGTAAGGTACACATCAATAACATGTATATCACATATACCTTTGTTCACCTTGCCATCCTTCTTATCCGCCAAATACTTGGGGCAGTTCCGCTTCAAAGGACTACTCGCTTGTAGTAGAAGCACTCGGCCTGTGTTTAGGTCCAGACTTGGGTTTCTTCTCCGAGCAAAGCAACTTGCTTGCTGTTCTTCTTGAAGTTCCCTTCTTCTTCCCTTTGCCTTTCTTCTTGAAACTAGTGGTCTTATTGACCATCAACACTTGATGCTCTTTCTTGATTTCTACCTCCGCAGCCTTTAGCATTGTAAGAGCTCTGCATAGTCTTTACTAACCCTTGCATATTATAGTTCATCACGAAGCCTTTGTAGCTTGGTGGCGTGATTGAAGAATTCGTCAATGACACAATCATCCGGAAGATTAACTCCCGTTGAGTCAAGTGATTGTAATACCTGCACATTACGAGTATGTGCTCACCGATGCACTCCATTCTCCTCCATCTTGCAGCTATAGAACTTATTGGAGACTTCATATCTCTCAATCCGGGCATTCTGTTGAAATATCAACTTCAACTCCTAGAACATCTCATATGCTCCATGACGTTCAAAATGTCGTTGAAGACCCGGTTCTAAGCCGTAAAGCATGGCACACTCGAACTATAGAGTAGTCATCGGCTTTGCTCGCCAGACGTTTTAACGCCGTCAATTGCATCAAGAAGCAGTTCGCACCCAGCGGTGCATCCAGACGTAACTCTTCAGGCAAAGAATGAGGATAATCCTCGTGTTATGGACCCAATCCGTAATTGCTACCATCATCTTTCAAATTTGCTTTCTCAAGGAACGCATTAGAATTCAACGGAACAACAAAGACGAGCCATCTATCTACAAACAAACATAGACAAGCAAGATACTATCAGTACTAAGTTCATGATAAATTTAAGTTCAATTAATCATATTACTTAAGAACTCCCACTTAGACAGACATCTCTAGTCATCTAAGTGATCACGTGATCCAAATCAACTAAACCATAACCGATCATCACGTGAGATGGAGTAGTTTTCAATGGTGAACATCTTATGCTGATCATATCTTCTATATGATTCACGCCGACCTTTCGGTCTTCGTGTTCCGAGGCCATATCTGCATATGCTAGGCTCGCCAAGTATAACTCGAGTATTCTCAAGGTGCAAAACTGGCTTGCACCCGTTGTAGATGGACATAGAGCTTATCACACCCGATCATCACGTGGTGTCTCGCACGACATTTAACTTTGGCAACGGTGCATAGTCAGGAGAACACTACTTGATAATTTTAGTCGAGATCATCTTAAAATGCTACCGCCAATCAAAGCAAGATAAGATGCATAAAGGATAAACATCACATGCAATCAATATATAAGTGATATGATATGGCCATCATCATCTTGTGCTTGTGATTCCATCTCCAAGCACCATCGTGATCACCATCGCCACCGGCGCGACACCTTGATCTCCATCGTAGCATCGTTGTCGCTACGCCATCTATTGCTTCTACGACTATCGCTACCGCTTAGTGATAAAGTAAAGCAATTATGTATGCTTGCATTTCATACAATAAAGCGACAACCATATGGCTCCAGCCATTGCCGATAACTTCGTTACAAAACATGATCATCTCATACAATAAAATATAGCATCACGCCTTGACCATATCACATCACAACATGCCCTACAAAAACAAGTTAGACGCCCTCTACTTTGCAAATTTTACGTGGCTGCTACGGGCTTTAAGCAAGAATCAATCTCACCCACGCATCAAAACCACAACGATATTTCACAAATAGACTCCGCTTTAACCTTCTCAAGGACCGGGCGAGTCACACTCGGTTCAACTAAAGTGAGAGAGACAGACACCCGCCACCACCTTTAAGCACGAGTGCTCAGAACGGTGAAACCAGTCTCGCAGAAGCGCACGCTGTAATGTCGGTCCGGCCGCTTCATCTCACAATACCGCTGAACCAAAGTATGACATGCTGGTAGGCAAGATGACTTGTATCGCCCACAACTCACTTGTGTTCTACTCATGCAAAACATCAAACCATAAAAACCTAGGCTCGGATGCCACTGTTGGGGAACGAGTAATTTCAAAATTTTCCTACGCACACGCAAGATCATGGTGATGCATAGCAACGAGAGGGGAGAGTGTTGTCTCACGCACTCGTGAGACCGAAGCGAAGCGATCACAACGTAGAGGAAGTAGTCGACGGTCTCCTCACGATCCAACCGATCCAGCGCGTTACATTCGGCGCCCGAAGTTCTTGACACACGACAGCTCGGTGACGCCTCGGCTCCGATCCAGCAGAGCTTCGGGAGAGAGAGTTTCACAAGACGACGGCGTGGTGACGATCTTGATGTTCTATCGACGCAGGCTTCGCCTAAGCACCGCTACGATATGACCGAGGTGGAATATGGTGGAGGGGGCACCGACACGGCTAAGGAACGATCTCAAGGATCAACTTGTGTGTTCTAGGGTGCCCCTGCCCCCGAGATATAAAGGAGCAAGGGGAGGGCCGGCCGGCCCTAGGAGGCGCGCCAGGGGGGGAGTCCTCCTCCTTGTGGGAGTAGGACTCCCCTTCCTAGTCCAACTAGGAAGGAGGAAGGGGAAGGAAGGAGAGGAGAGGGAGGGAAGGGGGCCGTGCCCCCCTCCTTGTCCTATTCGACTGGGGGCGCGCCACCTCCCGGTGCGGCCCTCTCTCTCCCTCTTGGCCCAATAAGGCCCATTACTTCCCGGGGTTCCGTAACCCTCCCAAGACTCGGTTTTCTTCGAAACTTCCGAACCTTTCCGTGTCCGAATATAGCCGTCCAATATATCAATCTTTATGTCTCGACCATTTCGAGACTCCTCGTCATGTCCATGATCACATCCGAGACCAACTCCTTCGTACATCAAAATACGCAAACTCATAATATAATCGCCATCGAAACCTTAAGCGCATGGACCCTACGGTTCGAGAACATGTAGACATGACCGAGACACGCCTCCGTCAATAACCAATAGCGGACCTGGATGCCCATATTGGCTCCTACATATTCTACGAAGATCTTTATCGGTCGACCGATAACAACATACGCTGTTCCTTTGTCATCGGTATGTTACTTGCCCGAGATTCGATCGTCGGTATCCAATACCTAGTTCAATCTCGTTCATCGCAACTCTCTTTACTCGCTCCGTAATACATCATCTCACAGCTAACTCATTAGTTGTAATGCTTGCAAGGCTTAAGTGATGTGCATTACCGAGAGGGCCCAGAGATACCTCTCCGACAATCGGAGTGACAAATCCTAATCTCAAATACGCCAACCCAACATCTGCCTTTGGAGACACCTGTAGTACTCCTTTATAATCACCCGATTACGCTAGACGTTTGGTAGTACCCAAAGTGTTCCTCGGTAAACGGAGTTGCATAATCTCATAGTTATAGGAACATGTATAAGTCATGGATAAAAGCAGAGCAACATACTAAACGATCGTGTGCTAAGCTAATGGAATGGGTCATGTCAATCAGATCATTCAACCAATGATGTGACCTTGTTAATCAAATAACAACTCATTGTTCATGGTTAGGAAACATAACCATCTTTGATTAACAAGCTAGTCTAGTAGAGGCATACTAGTGACACTCTGTTTGTCTATGTATTCACACATGTATTATGTTTCCGGTTAATACAATTATAGCATGAATAATAAACATTTATCATGAAATAAGGAAATAAATAATAACTTTATTATTGCCTCTAGGGCATATTTCCTTCACTCAAGACGTGGTCGCTTTGGAAAATCCTCAAGAAGCAGTGAGTCCTCATCCAATGATTATAAGAGAAGGCTGTGCCACAAATGCAAGAAACCTGGTCACTATATTCAAGATTGTCCTCAGTGGGAAAAGGAATTTAAGAAGAAGAAATACAAGGATTACAGTTCTGATGATGCGAAGAAGAAGAAATCGTCAAAATCTTCATCATCAAAATCCTTGAAGTCTTCATCTCACAAGAAGAGCAGCTCCAAGAAGGCTCGGGCATTCATTGGCAAGGAAATGGACTCTGAAGCTGAATCTGAGGAACATGAGGAAGAGGAGGCGTCTGAAGAATCTGAATCCAGTGTGGCGAGTCTGGCTCTTGCTACTGCTTTCGTTAGCAAGTCCATCTTCAACACTGAAGAAATTGACACCATCGACAAGCCTGATGAAGATAATGATGACTACGCTCCCACCTATTGCTTCATGGCAAAAGGTGCAAAGGTACTCAAATACGCCACCTCTGAATCCATCGAAAATGAATCTGATGAGGATCTCAAGCCCAGCTACTCTAAACTTGCTAAGATTGCTGTAAAACAACAAAGGGCTTTTGAAAAGTTTCAAAACATGCTAGACAAAAGTGATGATATGTTGGGTGAAGAAATGGATCGCACCAAAGCCCTGACTGAAAATCTTCAGAGACTTCAGTCTAGGTTTGATAATCTTCAAGGTCATCATAACACCCTCTTATCTGATCATGAGAAACTTTCTTATGAATTTCTTCAAAGAAAGCAAGATCTTGAGAAGCTAAGAGTGAGTTATGAAGATCTTCAGAAGGAGCGTGATTCATTACTTGCTCAACAAATCAGCGCTTCTCAGGAAGAATTTGTTCCTCCGTGCTTAAAGTGCATTGAACGTGAATCGCTAATTCTTCACCGAATGTTCAAATGCTTCAACTGCTACAAATTCTTCATTGCCTCGCTATCACTAATTCCTCATCCGAGGACATTGCTAGTATCACCGACGATGCAGGATGAAGGAATTGTACATGACAGCATGTACAAAAGCCTCAAAGGGCATCGACTCGTGTGATGTGCTTAAAAGTAAATCCTCAATGAAACCCTAGGAAAGAGGGTATTGCCTTTGAGAGGAAATTCAATGCCGATGGAACATATTGAAGCCCGAGCAAGACTTCAAAACCTCATGGGTTGCTGCAAAGGGACCTCCAGTTGATCCATCTAACTTATCTGGCTTTACATGTGAATCTCCTCATTCTTCTAATGAGTCATTTGACTCCAACTATAAACTGTTCAAGAATCAGAATGGTGAAGTATTTGCTAGATATGTTGGCACTAACTGCAGGAACGGTTCTCCTATGAAGAAAATCTGGGTTCCCAAGAAGTACCTTGAAATTCTTCAGGTGAATGTCCTCATGACACCACCTGTGAAGAATAGGAACCCCGGATCAAATTCTTCATATGGACCAAATTCTTCATATGGATCCAAGTCCTCATACGGACCAAATTCCTCATGTGGATCAAATTCCTCAAAAGGATCAAAGTCCTCATATGATTATCATCGTGCTAACAACTCTGTTTCGCAGGGTAGAGCTAACGGCTATGAATATGTGCATTATTCTTCAAACCATTATGTTCCTAAGTCCTCGAAGAATTTCTCTACTTATTCATATGCTTACCCTAACCCCTCTTATGTGAAACGAGACGGTTTGGCCTCTATGCCACCTTTCTCATATGGTGCTCGCAGAGTGATGAACTCTTTGCCACCCCTTCAGATGTGGGTGGTGAAGAAAAAGAACTAATCTCTTCTGCAGGGTCAGGTCTCCAGACGTGCTTTAACGTCTGAAGAATTTGCTAGGGGCCTGACATTATGCCTGAAAGGACGCAGGAGAATCATGATGAAATGAACCCTCATTTCACACATCCTCATACTGCTATATCTGCTTACTGATTGATGAAATTCATCTGATGAACCTGATATCATATTCTTCACTGATGAAGCATATGAGATTGCAAGTTATACTAATTCATCTGCAGGATGATCAACCCAAAGCTACTGAGTGGGTCCTCGATAGTGGATGTACAAATCATATGACTGGTGACAAGAATCTATTGATGGATGCTCCCTTATCACCGTCACATCTGAAGCATATCATCTTTGCTGACAAAGGCAAAAGACAGGTATTGGGTCTTGGTAAGGTTGCTATCTCTAAGGATAAACACATGGACAAAGTCATGCTTGTTGAGTCCTTAGGATACAATCTCATGTCAGTCTCAATGCTTTGTGATCTTGATATGGTTGTTATCTTTGGCAAGTATCGCTCTGTTGTGATTATGGAAGCTGACAATTCGAAAGTCTTCGAAGGCTTTAGGAGAGGAGACTTGTACATTGTTGAATTTCTCTACAGGACCACAACCAGCCGTGTGTCTACTTGCAAAAGCTTCAGAAGGCTGGCTATGGCATCGACGACTTGGTCACACAGGCATGAGGAATTTGCACACGCTTGCGAAGAAGAAGCATGTCATTGGCATTGAGAATGTCAAATTCCTCAAGGATCACTTATGTGGAGCTTGTGAAGCTGGAAAATGACCAAGGCCAAGCATCCAAAGGAAGACTATCATGACCACTACTCGTCCATTCAATTGCTTCACATGGACCTCTTCGACCTAATCATTACTCAGCAAATACTAATGATGCATCTCTATATGGTTTTGTCATTGTTGATGATTACTCTCGATATACATGGGTACACATTGTTACTTACAAACATGAAGTGCGTGAAGTCTTCAAACGATTTTCCTCAAGGGCTTCAACCAACTTTGGTGTGAAGATCAAGCACATCGAAGTGACAATGGAACTGAGTTCAAGAATTCGGTCTTGATGACTATCTTGATGAACTTGGTATTACTCATGAGTTATTTGCTCCCTATACTCCTCAGCAAAATGGCGTCGTGGAGCGCAAGAACAGAACTCTTGTTGAGATGGCTCGCACTATGCTTGATGAATACAAAACGCCTCAGCGCTTTTGGATTGATGCAATTGATACTGCGTGCCATATCATCAACATAGTATATCTTCACAAATTCTTCAAGAAGGCCTATGAACTCCTCACTAACAAGAAACCCAATGTGAGTTATTTCAAAGTCTTCAATGCAAAATGTTGGATTAGAGATCCTCACCACAATTCTAAATTTGCACCGAAAGCACATGAATGTTTTATGCTTGGTTACGGAAAGGACTCGCACACCTACAGAGTCTTCAACATTGTTCTTCACAAGATTGTCGACATCAGAGATGTGCGGTTCGATGAAACTAATGGCTCGCAAAGAGAGCACCTACCTTCGTGTTAGATGAACCAGCACCGAGGATTCTATCAAGTTCAAGGCAATCAAGATGTCATTCCCATCAAGAATTTGTCAAGAATTCATTCCAGTTCATGAAGAACGCCGAACTGATGCACTCAAGAAAATGCCGAGGAACATGGTGTCAAGAAAATGCCGATCAAATTCTCAACGACAACCAGCTCATCCCTCGCTGCAAAGGAAGTGCAAGTGGAGAAGATCATCGATGACATTAGAGCACTGTGTCCTCTCACACACTCAAAAGCTTCACATTTATCTAACTTTTGTGGGCACTATGCTTTTGTCTCTATCACAGAGCCCACTAAGGTAGATGAAGCATTTCGAGCCGAGTGGATTCAGGCTATGCAAGAAGAATTACATCGATTCGAGCTTAACAATGTCCGGGAACTGCTCAAACGCCCAGATCCTCGCAAGCATAATATCATTGGCACAAAGTGGATCTACCGCAACAAGCAAGATGAAAATGGCCTTGTGGTAAGGAATAAGGCACGATTAGTAGCTCAAGGCTACACACAAAGTTCAAGGAATTGATTTCGATGAAACTTTTGCACCTGTTGCTAGACTTGAGGCTATTCGATATTACTTGCTTATGCTAACCATCATGATATCATCTTATATCAAATGGATGTGAAAAGTGCATTCCTCAATGGTAAGCTTGAGGAAGAAGTATATGTTTCTCAACCCCCAGGTTTTGAAGATCCAAAGAATCCTGACAAAGTCTTCAGACTCAATAAGGCCCTCTATGGCCTCAAGCAAGCCCCTCGGGCATGGTACGATACATTGAAGGAATTCTTCATGAAGAATGGCTTCACACCCGGTTCACTCGACCCTACTCTCTTTACTAAATCTTATAATGGTGAACTGTTTGTGTGCCAAATATATGTTGATGATATTATCTTTGGCTGTACTGACCAACGTTATAGTGATGAATTTGCCTATATGATGAGTGAAGAATATCAAATGTCTATGATGGGAGAGTTGACATTCTTCTTAGGTCTTCAAATTCGTCAACAACACAATGGTATATTCATATCTCAGGAGAAATACCTCAAAGATGTACTGAGGAAATTCGGCATGCAAGATTGCAAAGGCATCAAAATTCCTATGCCCACAAATGGCCATCTATGCACTGATGAAAATGGTATTGACTTCGATCACAAGGTATACCGCTCCATGATTGGTTTCTTTATTGTACCTATGTGCATCTAGGCCAGATATAATGCTTAGTGTTTGCATGTGTGCCCGATTTCAAGCTGCACCGAAGGAATCACACCATAAGGCTGTGAAGCATATTCTTTGATATCTAGCTCACACACCAACACTAGGATTATGGTACCCCAAGGGCTCGATTTTGATCTCATTGATATTCTCGACTCGAGTATGCTGGTGATCGTGGACCGCAAGTCAACCTCGCACTTGTCATTTTCTGACGATCTTTGGTCTGTTGGTCCTCGAAGAAACAGAATCGCAGATCACCGTCCATCGCTGAAGCTGAATACATTGCTGCTGGATCTTGTTGTGCGAATCGCTTTGGATGAAGCAAACACTCAAGGACTACGGCCAACGTGAAGAATGTGCCTCTCTCTCGTGACAATGAGAGTGCCATCAAGATTGCTCACAACCCGATTCAAGACTCAAGACAAAGCACATTCAAATTCGTCATCATTTTCTTCATGATCATGTGTTGAAGGGCGACATCTCCATCGAGCATGTGAAGACTGAAGAACAGCTAGCGGATATCTTCACTAAGCCCTTGGATGAGAAGAGATTTAGCAAGTTGTGGTGTGAGCTAAATGTCTTAGAATCTTCGAATGTTCTTTGAATAGGACACACATCCTGACACTTATGCAAAATTGATGACTTAGATGTGCAACACATGAAGAAACGTTTTTCTTCAATCAATGAAGAATAACACTCTAAGTGTGCAAAATTAATGAAGAATTTGATTCTCAGAACCCTACGACAATTGTACGCGGTGTCTGAAATCATCATTCTTATACGGTGGGACACGCCACCACAAAAGTTGAAAATCTTCAATTTGAGTTTTTCCTTAATTTTTGAAATTCTTCAGTTTTTTTTTAAATTCTTCAACTTTGCAAAATCTTCACTGTTTCCGTCATTTTTCTTCATTGACTATATATATATATATATATATATATATATATATATATATGAGTTTAAGTCCTCTACAGCATTCACTTATTGCTATTTCTTCATGTTGCATTTTCTGCTAAGTGAATGTGCTCGGACCCTTCCCTCTCTATGCTATACTCAATCCAATCTATTCACAAATTCTTCATGTGCGTTCTAATTGAAACTCGTTCAAAATCTTCACTGTGTCCTTGTCAGCTGAAGAAATTGCGAACGGAACTTTAAAAACAAATCTTATTCAAATTTTCGGTTTTGCCGCTCAAACCGTTCCGCATCCCACGATGCATTATTCTATTCACCCACGATCGTACACGATCTCAACTACTCAGTACGTGGGTGACACATGTCGCGTGAATGAGAAAGGGCAGGGGCACGTTCGTCCCAAATCCTCGGGCGAACAGTTTTTCACCGCGTCTATAAATACCCCTCTCCCTTCCTCACTTCATTTACCCCGCTCGACCGCATCTCTCTCTCTCTCGAGCTCCTCAAACCCTAGAGCCGCCGCTACTCCATCGTCGCCGGTGAGGAAGAGCTTCGCTGCCTCAACCTCGTCGCCGTCGTACTCATGCCGGTCGCGGAAATCTTCACCGCCGCCGTAGCTGTCTTCCTCTCGCCAAGTTAGGTGTGGAGATCTAACCGATTTAACTTCACCACTGTTCATCTCAGTTCGTCGTGTTCTTCACTTCGGGTAAATAAAAGTTACTTTTATTACTCACTTTGATTCTCAAACTTTCCTGAAAATCTTCAAAAGGTGTTTATTCTTCAAATCTTCACACAAATGAACACCTCACACGTCATATGATCTTGAACTGTTTCTCTAAGCAATCATTTTCTTCAAGATTCCTCAATTGTGTGGATCTTCGACCTGTACAACTCTGGAACCTAAGACAAGAACGCTTAGTGAAATTCCTCAAGGCTCATCTGGTCCAAATTCCTCAAAACTTGTTTTTCTTCAAAAACTCTTCTGAGAACATATATGACCTCTCCAAATTCCTCGCACCTGAACTCTGTTCACAGGTACTCATGTCTGCTGCTGAATCACTAGGTTCTCATCAAATTAACTCATTTGCAGCGTTCCTCGAAGAAAATCTGCATACTTCTTCAGAGAATTCGAGGAAATCTATGCAGACGGTAAGAAGCCAAAGAAAGGAGGAAAGAAACCTGAGGTGATGACTGCGTTTGAAATCCCTGAGGAAATCTATGCTGATTATTGCACACTTGATGAAGAAACCAAAAATCAGCGCAAGGTGCGCATTCAGAAGATTGAACGTAGATGGGCAAGGGAATGGAGGGAATACAGATATGTAACTCCAAAGTACATGAGGAAATTCGCTCTCAATCCTCCATGCCCAAGAGCTCCATTGGCACCTGGCCAAATCGGTGACCCCACAAGCCTCAAACGTGGTGAGGACTTTCCTGAGGAATGGGCCAAGCGCCAAGCTAAACTGGCGAGGCAAGCCAAAGAGGCAGTGAAGAAATTCAATGAGGATTCTGCCACTGCTGCTGCTACTGAGGCCTCGGTCAAACCGAGGAAATCAATGCCAAAGAAGCCTGCTCATAAGCCAAGTGCTTCACCAACAGCGCCTCACGGCCAAGTTCTCAAGAATGCCCTCACGGCAAATTCTCGCGACTGCCATCGCTTCCATCAAAGTCCTCAGCAGCTCCTTCAAGGTCCTCAGCTCCTGTGCATCTGGCTACATGCCAAAGGACCACTAGTTTCTCAATTGCTTCTGGTGCCTCAGCAAGTTCCTCTGCTGCCCCAATTTCCTCAACAAGACCAACTCTGTTGAAGACAAAAGTGACAGCTGGACGCGGTCCTCGACCAAGTCCAAAGAAGAAACAGGTCGTGTTTCACGTGCCCTCTGATGATGAAGCCTCGGCGAAGAACTTGCGTAAATCATCGAGATGCATAAGAGAAGGTCATAGAGCCAAAGGCACATCTGTGTTCTCGCTTTTGATCCAAGAAGATCCTCGATTACATTGACCTCTGGCACAAGGACCCAAACACTCCTATGCCTGAATTTCCTCTCACCCCTGGTCAAAGTCACATGCTGACCCATTTCATCACTGAGGAGAAATGGAAGTTTGAAAGAGCAAGAGAAATCAAGAAATATCAATATAGAAAGGAGAAGCTCCTGAAGCAAAATGTTGTCAGAATGACCCCTGAGGAACTTCTCAAGGCTCAGTCTGAAATCCAAGCCCTCAGAAAGAATTTGATGCTTACTATGCTGACTGGCAAGGAGCTAAAGTGAGATTCGTCAATTTGACGAAGAAATTCACCAATGTTGCAGCCCAATCGCAACATGAAAATCCTCAGTCGCAGAATCCGCTCACTCATTGAAGAGCATGCCAAGATCACTGATGACTTTCACCAATAAGAAAATGTCAGCCCAGGCGATGAAGAAATTCCAGCCACCGAAGAAATTGCTGTGGCATCCACTAGTGGTGCACCAAGAAACTCAAGAGATCGTGGCAATCGTGATCGCCATACCAAGAAAATGAACCAGATTCCTCAGCTCCTCCTGCACCTACACCAACTCCAATTCTTCCATCGGCCTCTGATGTGAAGAAAACCAAAGCTGCAGAGCGAGTTGCTGTGAAGAAAAGGAAGGCATCAGCTGCGTCAAATTCTTCGGCTGTGAAGAAAATGAAGCCCATGACCAGCTCATTCGCAAATCCTATTGATGCTGTTTCAATCCCCTCCATGCCATCAAAGGACCTTGTTCCTTTTGGAGAAGACTATGTGATCCCAAGCGGATCAGATGAAGAAAATCATTCTGCTGCTTCGTCGGAGCAGATTGATGAAGAAATTGAAGTGGATGAAATCCCTTCAACGCCAGTCATTTCCTCACCTATGCCTCAGTTCACAGCTGAAGAGGCTAGTGTTGAGGAAATTGAAGATGAAGATGTGGACATAGGATGCACCACACCTGTAATGAATGATGATTTTTGGGACAGTCAGCATCCCAATTCTCCTCTCTTCACACCAATCCAACAAATTCCTCAGTCCCCAGCAACGACAGTTCAGATGGGTTCTGAAGAAAATCAACCCACTTCCTCTGTGCATGAAGACATTCCAGCCACTAGTGCTGAAGAACCTGCTACTACTGATCCTCAGGCTACACAAGAAGAGGAACCTGAAATTCCTCAGCCTGAAGAACCTAAGCTCGCGATTCCTGAGGTGGTGATGCAACTCACTGACACCCCTCTGCCGAAGCCGAAGAATCCGTTCTCAAGCAAACAGAAGTTCAAGGCTGAAGATTTCTTCACGAGCATGTATTCTTCACCGACATAACCCCTATGACTCGCTTCGATAAGGAAGAGGCGCTTCTGGACTGCTAGTCAAGCCAACTTCTATTCCTCAGTGTTGTTTGACAAAGACATAATCTTCGATCATGCACACATTCCTCACGTGGACATTGAATCTCTACCAGGCTTCGAGCTAGTCCTCAGTGTTCTTCATGATGCAGGCTTACTCAATTTCTGCACTGACATCCGCGATTGGAATGAAGAACTCATTCTTCGCCCCACGCAACATTGCATATCACCGAGACGCCAAGATGTCAACTCATGGGTGTTGGACCGATGACTGAAAACACTCATTACAAGGCACCGCAATGAATTGCTTCGTGTCCTTCCTCTCAATCCTCCCCATGACAAAGGCACGCTGCATCTACAAAGGACTTCGAATCGACAAATCACTTTATGCAAGTGCTCATGAAGCCTTTGAAGCCAGGGCAGGCCCCTCGAACCAAATTCCTCGTCAAGGAATTGCTTTATGTGCCTAGGACTGTCTATCGAATTCTGACGAAGACAATGAGTCCAATCAAAGGCCACGATTCAAATGATGAAGAAGTCGTTGGCATCATGAAGAATATGCTTTTCAACATCATTCATGGCGTTCCCATCAACTTCCATGATTTCTTCATGAGGACTCTGGGCAATATTGCTATGTCACCATTCGAGCTGAAACCCTATGCACCTTGGATTATGAGATTCATCAGGGCAAGATCTTCACTGAATTACAAAGCTGACACTCTGAACCACTGCAGCTACTTGCCTCCTATTGAAGTCCTCAAACGGACAGTTTCATCAGCTGATGACAAAGGCAAGGCTGCTGTTGTGATCAATGAAGGCATTCGTCCATTGGATGGTCAATTTAGCAAGGCTGCATCCTACTCTACCAATGACGACTCTGCCACACTTGATTCTGCCGCAAATACCTCACCCAAGCAAAATCCTCAAGCCAGAGCTCCCAGGGTGATGACTGATCGTGAGTTACTCCTCGGTCTTCATCAGAAGGTTGATCACAATCACAAATGGGTGAAGTGTCAGTTTGGTGCAATTCTTCACAATATGACCTCAACACACAATGCAGTGAAGAAAAACCAATACTACCTTCATGAAACCTCCAACCGCACCTGGGCTGTCCTCAATCATGTCGATAGCGCTGAAGAACTGGAGACTATGGGTCTCAAGGAAGAATTTGACTGGTCTGCACCTCCTCCGAAGAAATTCAAAAGGGTCAAAGTTCCTCCTCTGGTGGCCAGCTCATATTCTTCATCGCGTGACACTGATAAAAATGAAGATTTGGACGACACTGCGGCAGGCCCTGCACCAACAAACAACCCCGATGACGCTGGCGCTCCTCCATCGACTTGAAATTCTTCAGGGGCATTATTCCTCAGTTTCCATCCTTTTGGTCATTTGATGACAAAGGGGGAGAAATCTGAGTTAGTCTTCAAGCGGGTCTATATAAAGGGCAAATTTTTTATAAAGTTACAACTCTCGTTCTTCTGAAACTTTTATTAGATCGAGTTGTAATCTTAAACCCGATGGTGCTCTCATACTTTTGGTTGATGCTCTGATACTTTTGTTGCATTATGCTCTGAAACTTTTGATGCTTGTTCGGCATGCTTATTCCTCGTTAATACTATTGCACGCATGCTGAATTTCATCAGGCACCATATTTCATCATGCATTTCAAATTCTTCATATTATATATCAAATGCGTGTATGAATTACAAGATATAGGGGGAGATCTCCATGATTCAATCTTCAAATGTGCATTGCCTCAAAAGCAAATTCCTCACTATGCACACCCTCAGGGGGAGTTCTTCTATATCTTGCAATCAAATTCCTCAATATCAGTATTTACACTTCATATGTTTATCCCCGTTGAAAACTTAACCTATGTTGTCATCAATCACCAAAAAGGGGGAGATTGTAAGTGCATCTAGTGCCCCTTAGTGATTTTGGTGTATTGAAGACTTATAGGTTAAGGGACTAATGCGTTTGTGAGTGTACACAGATCTATAAGTCTATGAGGAGTTTGATATTTACAGAGAAAGTCGACCCCTAAAAATGAAGTTCTTCGATCAAGACTTTGATATTCAAGACTTTTCAAGACTTTGAAAGTGAAGAAATTGGTGTGACCTTGAAGACTTGGTATTCATTTGAGGAACATGAAGCGTGAAGACTTTTGTTTTCATAGTTTCATTTTTCTTTCTTGAGTCATAGGAAACACCGCATCGTTAAAGGGGGTCGAGGAATACTAAGGAAAAATTTCCATGTGATGCTCAACTCAAAATCCTACACCTACCAATCCCTTCGAGTGAAGCTTTGAAATCTCATACAGCTTCACCAATTTCTTCAAAGGATGTAGACGAAGTTCTTCCGTCACGAGGAATTTGTTCGACCGAGGAGTTAGGAATTTGCCTGCTAATTGCCTACACAAAGGAGGAACATGATAGCCCCGAGGAATTTGAGAGTCAAATTTCCGACCGCTGATGTGTCATGCGCACCTGTCCCAAAATATCTTATCCACCTAACGGTCATATCATTGAAGGGCATTTATGTCTTATCATGTCGGGTTGCTCCCTAGGCTATAAATAGCCCCCTACAACCACTAGCTGGTTGGCTGCCCGAGAGAACTTGACACTTGTCATTTGAGAGCAACCCATCCTCCGAGGACTTTGAGCGAAAATCATCAAGTGAGGAAAACCCAAAACCAAACCCTATAAACCCAAAGTGATTGAGCATCATCAAGAAATTGATCCCGAGTGGATCCGACGCTTGTTACCTTTGAAGACTATGCTTCTTCCAGACGGTTAGGCGCCATGGTCTAGAGCATCCAAGAGGAATTGTGGATCGCCGAGTGACCAAGTCTGTGAAGGTTTGGAAGTCGCCTGAAGACTTACCACGAGTGATTGGACAAGGTCTGTGTGACCTTAGCTCAAGGAGAATACGGTGAGGACTGGGTGTCCTGAGCTGCGTGCTCGCCGATCGGGTGTCCGGACTGTGTGTCCTCGAGTTTAAATACTCACCGCCCAACCAGACGCACAACTAAGACAGCAGTTGGAACTAGTCTACCAAATCATTGTCTTCACCAACCTAACTGGTTCTAATTCCTCAACCCTTTCATTTCCTCATTACTGTGTTGAGTGTTTGTTCATATCTGTGTTTGAAGACTTTGACTGAAGACTTTCCAATTTCCTCAGTTCAATTTCTTCAGTCTGTTTGTCTTCACCTTGTGCTATCCTGTGCTTACGCTTTCTGTGCTCAGTGTTTGTCTTCATTTCATCATGATGACCATGCATGTATTCTACTATACTTACTTCTGAGTACTTATTCTGCTGCTAGTAGTTCTTCGCTAAGGAATTTCCTCACCGGCAAATTCCTCAGTGAAGAATTCATAAAAATCGCCTATTCACCCCCCTCTAGTCGATATAACGCACTTTCAATTACTACCTAGTGAAATACCTAGTTGATTTGCATTATTAATAATCTCATCATTGGAAAATGCAAAATAGAATTAGAGGTATTGACAGACATACCAGTAGTGACCTCCACGTCACGAAGCTTGGCCGCCCTCATAGCGCACCGCTGCTGAATGTCGTCCACTTCCGGATGGTCCTGGAGGCGGCTACTCAACCGCCGCCCCTCGGAGACCGGATCCGGAATGCCCCCGAACGCAATCACCTCCTCCCGAGTGGCAGCACTCGAGACCACCAAGCCGGGGGAGGGTTGAACCAGGGCCTCCTGCCCGAGCTCTCCATCCACCCCGGCCCGTCGGCCAGGCAACGTGGCCGGCACCGAAGGAAAGGAGGCCTCCGTAGACGCCCCTGGATAATAAGGCCCCGGGACCACCTGCCTCGAGCCCTCTCCGGAAGGCGACAGCGGCGCCACCAAAACCGGCCCGGAAAAAGGGGAGGAAGGAGCCGTGGCTAGCAACCTCGGCCCTCCCTCTCGAAGCATCAAGCTGCACCGCCCGAAACTCGTCATCCGCAAGGCCCGATGAGAGGGCCGAGGCCTCCTGCCCCACGCCCCCATCAGCAGAACGCACCACCTGCTGAGCCGGAGGTACAACTACCGCCATGCAGGACTCCGAAATCACCATCTCCGGACCCCCACCAGTGATAGCAGCCTCCTCCGCCCCAGCCCTGGCCGAGATCGGCGACGCACCAAGAGAAGGAACCACAGACTCCTCGTACTCCAGAGGCGGTAACATGTGCTCGAACACATCATCAGACTCCACCCGCTCACTCCAAAGTCTCGGAGGTGCAGATGCCGGCTCGAAAGACCTGAATCTAAGAGCATTCATGGGTACCGCAGAAGTTGGTGCTACACCATCCGCAGATGTCTGAGTGTCAGCACCCGACCCATTGGACGACTCTCGCCCACTGTCAGCTGCTGGTGCCTCCTTTAGAGCAGAACCATCATCCCCCTCGTGCATATTAGTGTCCGTCTCGTTAGCCACCTCAGCAAACAGACTCTCATCCTCGAACTCAATGACAAGGTTATAGATGTGACCTCGATATGCCCACTTTACCATCTCAGGCACATACTCGATGTTCAACACACTAACCAGAACACGGGCAATCCCATGTGCCCTGGTGAAGCCCATATCCACTCTCCCCGGTCTGCCCACCATGATACCCAAGCTAGCCACCACCTGGGCATCCTGCAACGGCTTGGAGGGAGCCCCAGAAAACCGCAACCACACCTGAGTCAGAGGTTTGCCCGTGGGCTCAATCCTCTTCCACTCGTGAAACTCAAGCACACCCTCAGTACCCGGCACCTTGCACATCCCAAAGCTCAGAAGCCGCTGAAGATCGTCAACGGACGGGAACTCAACCGAAACAGTTTATCCTCCATAGTAACCAACTCCCACTGGAAATCCCCAGGAGCTAACTCTTTGAGCCTTTGAACGATCTGTGCCTCTGACACCTCACCTCTGGCAATTTTGACCAACCCAGTCGTCAAACTCAAAGACTCATCAGGAGCGTCCATCTCCGTTGGGGACTCAAAAAAAGTAAGCTCCGCACAGTACACTCCATACATCATGAGTGATGGTGCCTGATCCCACAACAACGGGCAGTCCCCCAACTCATGTGCCGGTTTACCACAAGTGGCACACAGCTCAGCCACACACTTCGCTATAAAATGTCCCTTGCCACCACATCTATAGCACAACATATTCTCTTTCTTACGAGCATACTTGGCCGCCCTCTCAGACTCAGTCTTGTCAGACACCTCCACTATCTCTGTCGACCCGGACTCCTTTCCAGGAATCACAGCCGACGCGAGTGCCAAAACCACCTTCATAGCGTGCCCAGACAGAACCAGCTCCTTAACGACCTCGTCAACCACCATCTGGTCAGTAGCAGGTGGCGGTGGCCGTCGTGGGTGGTACCGGCCACCCCGCCCCCTCTGGCCACCTCGATAACCACGAAATCCACCCTGCTGTTGGTGACCCGGGCCAGATGCCCCCTCAACAAAGCCTCCTGGGGGCCCAAGAATGGTCGCTCGACCGTGCCATCGCTCTGCCAAGCGTAGCCCCGACCACCGCCCGCGGACGAGGATCCACGGTGCTTACCAGCGCCATAAGCATCGAAACCATCATCACCCCACTATCCCTTGGGCGCGGCAGAAGTTTGAGGCGGCGGAGGTTGTTGCGTCTGCACCGGTCTGACCCTATTCGGCGGCGGCTTCGCAACAACATGAGGCGGTAGAGCCGGCCTAGGTGGCTGCCCGATAGATGGACCGGTAGCAGGTGGCCTCGGCACCACACCACCATGGCCAACAGCCCCCGTCGCGGGAGGCCGGAGACCCAAAGGAACCGGGGTGGGCGGCCGAGGAAACTGACCACCACGGCACGCCATGGCTACCCCAGCCACAGCCTGCGCCGGGGGCCGCGAACCTGCAGGGACCGGGATCGGTGGTTGGGGTCCGGTGCCCCCTCCACCCCGGCCCGCAGCCGAGCCACCAGCAGGTGCCCCTCTGCCAGCAGGAAGGTTGGGAGCAGGTGGCAGCCCCCGGCCAACCCCAACCCCGGAAGCTGGCGACGGCACGGCAGCACGGCCAACACCGGCCCCCTGCGGCATCGCGGATTGGACCCGGCCGGCCCCAACGCTCTTCCCTGGCGGCAAAGCTCCCCCGCGACCCGTCATTAGCCCCAACGGCGGAATACGCCGCGCTCTCCCACTCCCTGCCGAGCAGAGGTTCTAGCTATGTCAATGCAGAACCCTAGCCGGCGCAGTCGAGGGACTACGCAACGAAGGACCCGACGCCCCGTTGTTCACAAGCTCTGTCAAACCCGGCTCCACCTGGGCCTCATACCCAGGTGAGACGAGCCCGACTAGCCCAGCCGCGAGACCCGGTTCGACACCCAGCTCCTGCTGATTTGGCATCGGGTTAGCATGGGCCTCATACCCAGCTAACTCCGGCCCAGCCGAACTCAGCCCAAGCTCGCACTCGCACGGCCCCTCATGGCCTATGATCGAGTTCAAACGCAGTCTACCGGATGCAGCGATCCCGAGACCCGGAGAAACCGGTGATACAGCCGCACGCACCGCCGGAGCTGATCTGGCCGGAGTCTGGCGACTTTTTTTCTTGTGATTAACCACGATCCAAGACTCCAGCCTAATGAGATTGAAAACAGTGAGATTAGGGAGACTAACCTTCGGCAAAGGACCCTTCCAAGGTTTGATCGCCGCCGTCGACAATCTCCGATGAACTATGCGCCGAACCATCTCCCGTTCGTCGCCCTCGAGAAGCCCGTTCCTTGCCGGATCATGAAGGGGCAAGACACCGCTGATGGATGATGCGACCTCCTCTTCCGAATAACCGGCATTGAACCAGTCATTCACGTAGTCAGAGGGAGTTGGCGTCGGCGGCGATGGCGGATCGCCGTCCGCATCCTCCTCCTCGGCGTCCGCCAAAGCCTAGAATCTGCCTCCGACTCACCGGCCATCGCCGGAGAGGAGAGGAGGCCCGCCCCTAGCCGCCATGCCCGTCGCCCCTAGAGTCGCCCCTTTTAAAAATGGGGGATAATTTCACTTCCCCGGCCTCTGCACCAACTAGGGATGCATACAACCTTTTAAATATGAGTACTAGGATTTTTTTTATCTCGGTTATGCACCGAGCCTAGTCCTCAATAAATGCTTGAGTACCAGGAAAGCCTGGTCCTCATGAATAAGTAGGAACCTAAATTCGCCTCTGTGAGGATTTGAACCTAGGTGTTGGGTTTGTACATCCACTCCCCCAACCAGTTGAGCTAGGCTCAGTCTAGCGTCCTAGATTGTGTCCACAACATAAAAAGCCATCCCTAATATGTGCTTTCCTTAAAGGACCGAATGTTGAGGAGAAACGCAGAATGAGAGGTACCCGGGGTTACTGTGGGACGATCAAAAATGAAAATGTTCAGCTACTTGAGGGAACAAATGTGGATGAAGATGCATGGCTGGATGAAAAGATGATTGACAAAAATGGGGAAGGGAATCCTTGCGAAGTCTTGTGTGCAAGCTATTCCAACATTCGCCATGTCATGCTTTGACTCGGTAAAGGGATTATGCGACCATATCAGTGCAATGGTTAGGCATTTTTTATGTGCACTAGGCACATCAAGATAATGTGAACAAGGTTCACCCGATAAGTTGGGAGACATACTCCAAGTCGAAGAAATCTTGGGTGCCTGGGTACAAAGACTTGTATGATTTGAATATGTCGATGCTATGAAACAAGGATGGAGGATGTTAACTAACCCATTATCGTTACGTGCCAGAGTTTTGAAGGCCAAAATACTTTTCGGGAGTTGTTGTGTTTAATGTGGAAGAGAAGCCCGAATTGTCGTATGTCCGAGAAGTATCCTCTGGGCAGACTAATTGTTAAAGGAAGGGGTTATGAAATGGGTAGGAGATGGAGAAAATGTTCAAAACTATGGAAGGACCATGGTTGCCATGAATGGATGTCGATCCACAATAACATACTGGAGAAATAGTCTTGGATAGGGTTTTGAGCTAATCGAGTTGAGCACAGGTACTTGGGATGAGCAGCTAGTTAAGGAATGATATGTCAAGTGGATGCACTTGCGATTTTAGCCAACCCCTAGTGGGCGATCGATGTGATGCATGGGCATTCCACATGATCCAAAAGGAAATTTCAGTGTACAATCGGTCTTATAAGATTTTCTAATAGGTTGAAGAGGTGCACGAAAGCTCATCAAGGGAGGCATCAAGGTAACCGGGTTGCTCACTTCCCTTGGAATGATATTTGGAACTGCCCATGCTCACCGAATGTGTTCCAACTTGTTTGGCAGATTACCCATGACATTTTACCACACTGAGAAGCATTGTAAGAAGGGGACTTGAGATAGACCTACTTTTTCTAGTCGTGCACACTTTCTTGAGATGCAAAGGCATGGGCCAGATTTGGGGAAGGCTTAGGGTGGAGGGAGAGAGATGTGAACTAGTGTGGACGTCAAGGCCAAAGGAAGTGTTGCATGTGATAATGCATACAAAATACAAACTTGACAAGATCGTGGCCTTGTTGTGGATCGGGAGGAAAAACAAGAAACAAAATTAACGATGTTGAAGGGTTGCTTAGAGAAGAGGAAGTGATGCAAAGATTGGGACGTGTGTGATCGACTATGAGCAGCTATACCTCCCCATTGTGGCGGCGAAACTTTGTATGGTCCAGTTGCAACAACTTCTCCCAATTGGCCCTATATGTGCAACGTCGAAGAGCTACTTATGGAAGATAGGGTGAAGATAAATATTGATGGGTCGTCCAATCCTGACATGGAAATCGATGGATGGGGCTTTATTATCAAGGACTAGGCTAGAGATTTCATGGGAGCTAGCACACGTACAAAATATATTTCACTATGGATCCTCTCCAAGTTGAAGCTTATTGCTTGTCTAAGTGCAATCCATGCAAACATCTGATTAGGGACTGATCAATTTGACTTGGAGTCTAACACCCAAGTCCTTCGTCCATGTCATTGAAAATAATGATTTAGACCTTAGAGAAATGAAATGCTCTTCTAGGAGATGAAGTTTCTCATGAACTCAATTTTTTTCTAGTTTTACTATGTCTTCTTGCTTGAGAATTTGCTTAAAGGTTGCTGACATTGTCACAAAGTTTGGTGCAAGCAAGCATTGTTTGGCAGGATATGGTCCAAACCTTTAAGCAAGGTCTTATTGACATCGACCTTTTCCTAGGAACCGACAAGAGCTACTTCTTTTTATTAAGAAAAAAAGAATTGATAGGTTAATAAGGAAAAGTGGTCGAAAACATGATACAACAACAACACATGCACACATGTACACACCAGCCTAGTCAACTGCTTTGTCACATCCAAGTGGCTAGAGACAACCCTCTACAACCCAATCCAAGGCCACTGCTCTGGCTTCCACACCAGCCCTGAGGTAGCCCAGTAGCATAGTCGAAGGCCATGCCGTTGAAACGCCCAAAACCATCACCCTACACGTTAATGATTTTTGGAGTCATTGCACTGAATTCCATGCTTGCCTCATGGCCACGCACCAGTCTAGTCGAAAGACTATCATCCAAGCGACCAAAATCAAAATCCCATGCACATGTGATTTTGTAAGCCCCCTCTCCAACTTCCACACCGTCCCTAAGGCTGCACACCCGCATGACCGACGACAAAACTACCAATCCATACAAGCTGCCCGGCCGAGACGACTAATAGTGAGCAAATAACCGGATTACATAAATCAATCTCGAAATCTAAGGGAATACATTTAAGGAAGATTATAGCAGAGCAATTGAGAAACAGTATAACGCAGCCACCTAGGGCTCTCCACAGCGATTTAACGCATTGAACCGTCAGATTAATTCTTCAACGCTCGTGATCGCCCCGTCATCCCACCAGCGCGTCCCGGCCGGCCCAACGTTAGCGGGCTGCCGCTCCGAAGACTGACATGGGCGACATCTCATTCACTGATGCAGCCTAATTTCCGATCCTAAATATTGAGAAACAGTATAACGCAGCCACCTAGGGCTCTCCACAGCGATTTAACGCATTGAACCGTCAGATTAATTCTTGAACGCTTGTGATCGCCCCGTCATCCCACCAGCGCGTCCCGGCCGGCCCAACGTTAGCGGGCTGCCGCTCCGAAGACTGACCTGGGCGACATTTCATTCACTGATGCAGCCTAATTTCCGATCCTAAATAGACGGTTGCGATCAGCGCGGGGCTCCGAGGCGCAGCTCGCCTCTGATTTGGGCGGACTCCTGCTACAGGCGGCGGTGGTGCCGGCGGCGCTTTCTTTGCTATCAGTGTGCTCGCTACTGGGAAAGGGCGGTGAACGAGAGACGGTGTCCCGCCGTCGCCGCGTCCTTCCAGCGTTCAGATCCTCCCATCACTAGCTCTACGGGCCATCCACGGCGGTGGATTTCTTGCGGATCAGGGAGAAAAGGTAGGGAAGGAGTGACCGTTGTGACGCCGCTGCCACCACTTCTAGCCCTCAGCCCTTTCCCCATTGCTATCCCCGTGAATCCCATTCTCCCCAGCGTGCACACTACAGGAAACAAACACACGTGAGACGGTGAGAAAAGTACAAGCGGTGCACGTCCCTTTTCCTTCTACTTCCTCTCAGCTTCAATCGATGGGACGTGCGTGATTTTCTATGGTGCAGATTAGAGTCTCTGTTTGGTTTTTTCAATGTATCTAGTTTACTAATCCTCACGTATCAGTACGAGTTTGTCCTATGGTTCCCATGTTCATGCGGCGTACTGGCTCCGGGTCTCATTGTCACTTTCCAATGTAGAGGGTAAATGTATTTTCTTAACTTTGATTTGATGTTGCTATTTTGTTTCCTTGCAGAGAGATATGTTCAAAGATATCCTCCCATTCATTAGATCTGAAGTATAAGCCCGGGGTTAAAATCGAGGGGACGAGTAAAGCACCTGCTAATATGGTACTAATATTAACAATACTGTGTTTGACATCATCTCTCCTCATTATTCATGTTAGAAGTAATCAGGTGACCGTAACTATGATCCTGCTCCCTGTGTTGATTGCAGTTCTCCTGTAACTTGCAGGTATCAAAGAACTACCCCTGCAGGTATAAAGAATTAACCTCTTGAGTAGAATGTGAGTAGCAAGAGCTTACATATTTAACTCCTAGGATGTTTTTCTGCTTCGGAATTGGATGTTATCTTTTGCTGGTAACATATATGTGCTTGCACAAAAAGTAGGTTCAACCGATGCTAAGTATTCAAGCTGACATATGGCCTCTCGGTCTAATTAGAATTGTTCAATTTATATTTATTATTCTATATTTTTCTAATTATTTCATAAATATATATTATGCTTGTGTTAGAATGGGCGGGCGCGGCAACGCGCGTCTTCATGATCTAGTATATTTAGTAACCCAAATAGCAGCGGAGTTCCACTGTCATGCAAGTACCTTGCTTACAAATTCGCAATCCACTAAAATAGAAAATGGGTGTATCTAGATCTCAGTCAACTTAGACTTCGCGAAGTTTAAGTCGATGACGTCATCCATTTTTTTCCATAGCACCCTCCACCTTTGTAAGCAGCGTATTATCCATGCACCTGTACTGGCCCGTTACTTTCAATTCTTGTCTTGAGCTGGGCCCGTCCCTCTCTCTCTACCTTTTTCTTTTTTATTTTTTTAATGGACTTGTCTCGCTGCATAGTTTCTTTAGGCTGTTTTGTCTATTTGTTGGGTTTTCTTGTATTTTTATTTGTGATTTTTCTTGTTATGTTGACAAACCATCGGAGGACCACAAAATATTCGCTCACTTGTACATAGAAGCTGAAGAAAATGGTAAACAATGGAGAAAACACTAGAGGAAAGGATGTACGAGTTGAATCATTCTGTATCATTATAAAAATTATTTATCTAACAAACAAATAAAAAAACAAACAATAGATAGTAAAAAAGAAAACCATGTACACTGTTTTTCTAAATTAAGTTGTGCCCTAACAATGGAAATGCAACAACGTGGGTTAGTCTATGTGTATGTGTGTGTGTGCGCGCGCGCGTAACCGGGTGGTGATACTTTAAAAAATAAGGTGTATAAAAAAACAAGAAAACATATTGCAAGCATGGTATATGTGGTGTTTGTATGTACTAATTGCACAAAAAAAGTTAAGAAATATTTATGAATTTGGAAAATTGCTTATGAATTCAAAAGTTGATCGCAAATTTGAAGAGAGTTCACAATTTTTAAAATTTGACAAATATTACATGTTTTTAAAAAGATCATAATTTAAATAAAATTCATGTTTTTGTCTTAAAAAATTAAGAACAAAAAATGAAAATAAAAAAGAAAGAAAATGCATGAATATTTAAAAATGTTGTGAAAAGGTAACAGAAGACAATCCCCTCTCACCATGAGTTGCAGTTGCGTTGGGAGTCAAACAATTGTTGTCGGGTTACAACACTTCTAGTTTCATGTCTTGGGATGGACATGCAATTTGCTAATAAACCACATATCGACCTAGTTGTTGTCGCACTGTGGGACACGCAGTTGCTGTCGCACTAGGGTCATGCAGTTGCATGTCTCATTTTGGACATGTAACTGACCAACAACCCCCTACTAGCTCAGTTAGAGTCACATTGAGGGCCATGCAGTTGCAGCCGGGTTTCAACACTTGAATTTGCATCGCCTAGTGATGGACATCAACTGGTCGACAACCCTCCTACTAGCCCATTTGCAGTCACGTTGGGGGCATGCGGTTGCAATTGGATTCCAACACTTGCAGTTGCATGTCTAGTGATGGACATGCAACTGGTCGATAACTCCCCTACTAGCCCAGTAGCTCAGTGATTGGCATGCATATGGCCGATAACCCCCTACTAGCTCAATTGCAGTCGCGTTGGGGGCCATGTAGTTGAGTCCAGTCCCAACGCTTGTAGTTGCATGACTAGTGATGGACATGCAACTGGACGAGAACCCCCTACTAGCCCAGTTGCAGATGCGTTGAGGGGCATGCAGTCATAGTCATGTTTCAACGCTTGTAATTGCATGTCTTGTGATGGACAAGAATCGCCAACAACCCCCCGCTACTAGCCCGGTTGCAGTCAGATTGGGGGCATGCAGTTGCAATCTGGTTCACACTTGCAGTTGCATGTGTAGTGATGGACATGCAATTGGTCAAATACCCCTACTAGTCTAGTTGAAGTCGGGTTGGAGGCATGCAGTTGTGATCCGGTTCTAACACTTGTAGTTATATGTCTAGTGATGGGCATGCAACTAGCCGACAACCCCCCAACTAGCCCAGTTGCAGTCACGTTGGGGCCACGCACATGTAGTCTGGTTCCAATACTTGCAGTTGCATGTCTGGTGATGGACATGCAATTGGCCGACATCCCCCTACTAGCCTAGTTACAGTCGCCTTGGGGGGCATGCAGTTGCAGTCCAATTCCAAGACTTGCAATTGCGTGTATAGTGGTGAACATGCAACTAGCCGGCACCCTCCTACTAGTCCAAATATCTTTTTCTTTCTTTCCAAATTTGTGTGTGTCATCCTTACACAGGGGCCATATTAAACTTCTCTATATTGTTTCAATTTTATCAGATGTCCCCAAGGAGACAACAATATCCTTTTCAATTTGACTAAAAAGATAATAAAAGAAAGAGGTAATAGTATATATAAAGACAAACAAGACCATAAAAACAAATACACACGATGACACGCGAACTTAGTGTCTATGGCTACCGAATGAACCGAGATACCACTAATTCTCCATCTACCGAGAAGATGACAAAATAAAAAAATAGTTTTACATAAAATGGAGAAAACTATCACAAAAAAAGAAAATAAAAGGAACATATAAATGGAATAAAAATAAGAATAAGCGAAAACGAAATAGAAAAGGGAACAAAATAAATGAATATAAAAAATAGGGAAGATGAATTGACAACAGTAACGAACAAAAACGAATATTTTGAAAAATATCATGTCAAACGATATGAACAAAACAAAATAAAAGAAGTGTATGGAGGAAGGATATACCAAAATGGAAAATATATTTGCATATGTACATACATACGTGTGAAATTAACATGTTATCCCATATTTAAATAAATTATGCACAAAAAATGTCCAATAAAAAAGTGTACATATGTTAAAACTATTGCACATTTTAAGAGAATCCATATTATTACCCCCAACCCCCTAACTCCTTGCAGTCAAACAACCCCGGTTTACTACAAAAGGCAGTCAACAACAAATAAAGGGAAAAATGAAAAAATGGAAGGAACAAAAGGCAAAAAAAAAAAACCTTTGGGCCCGTCCAACACGCCCCAACAAACAACAGGCCCGACAGAAAAAAAAAAGAATCTAAAAGAACAAAAAGAAAGAGCCCAAGCCGAAAAGAAACAGAAAAAAAAGCGAGCTGGTCGCATGCCATAGCATGCCGAAATGAGAAAACTCATAATCCAATGCGATTCTTAAAGAAAATAACACAGACGGTTGACGACTTTGTGAAGTCTAAGTCGTTTGAGATTTAACAGTACGGAAACTTAAAAAATGCATAATGCGTGTCGAAATGTCCATTCTAAAAGAAATTAGATCTTCCATTTTTTATAAATTAAGAAATTAAAAAATAAAAATAGAAATACAAGTGAAAACAGTTTTATACAAATAAAATGATAAATAAAACACTAAAATACAAAAGGAAAAAAGGAAATATAAAAAATAAAAAGGTACTCCCTCCGTTCGGATTTAGATGTCGCAACGTTTTTTTTGCGAAAACCCCCTCCATCTATTTCCGACCGAACCCACGGTCCTCGACCTCACTCTCTTCTCCGGCTGGCCGCCATGGTCCGTTCGGTGCTCTTCTCGGCTTCTCCGCCAGCCGCCGCCGCCTCCCTCCCTCCCTCCCCACCTTCTATCACGTCGCGCTCTCCTCCCCACCTTCGGTGGCCTCGCCACGCTCCTCTCCTCCTTCCCGCGACGACGGATTGGGTTCAAGCTTCGACCTTTGAGTTCAAGTCGGCGACGGATTCCGTCGATGCGAGGCCTTCACCGCCGCCAAGCTCCTGGTGCCGGTGGCCGCGAGCTGGGAGACCCCATCCTCTCTCCTCCCAGATCCACCACGCACACCTCGCCTCGCTCGCCTGCTCGCCTCCGTGCCCCGACGCCCGTGCCCTCAAGGCTGCGCTTCCGCTCCGTGCCCCGACACCCCGCTCTGCTCCGCCATGGAGGATGCGCCCGCCATGGAGGATGCTGCCCACCCCGCCATGGAGGATGCTGCTCCACCCTGCGCCGCCTCCGTGCCCCGACGCTATGGAGGACGCCGCCCACCCTCGCTCCAGCCTCAAGGTACTCCACCCCTGCCAAGCTCAAGGAACAACCATGGAGCTGCTTGTGAATGTTGCTTGCATTGCTCATCTCTCGAATGTTGGGCTCCATATCTGAATATTGAGTGCTCCTGATATTCGAATTACTAGTGCATCTAGGAATCATTTAAGTTATGAACCATTGCATATTCTGAATTTTGGCAACTCATCATCTCAAACAATACATACATTATGTTTTCTTTCTTGACATTACATAGCATCCTTCCTTTAATACCAAGGCCATCAAATACCAACTGAATAACATCGCCAGCTTTTTGATGATCAAAAACCAGTCCTCAACCCGCAAGTTTGTTTCATAAACCGGGCAAGTGGTGATGCATTTGGAAGTTTTGACCTATAAATAGACCCCATTTTCATTTGGAACCAGCATTCTTCATAGACATAGGATTCTTGTTACATGAAGACCATCAAATGCCAAATGAACTGTCAATTTTATATCATCGATGATTAATTAAAACTAGTCCCGAACTCGCAAGTTTGTTTTTAATTCCCTAAATAATCTCTTCCAACTTGCAAGTTTTGACACATACAAGACTCCAAATTTAGGAGTACATCTCAAGTAAGCAAGGAGGAGCATCTCAAGATTCAAGTAACAAAGATTAGATTCTACAAGACATCAATGTAACAAAGATTAGATTAACTATAATTTTAAAAACACTTTGCTGAATCTACTCCAGAGTATATGCACCATGTAATCCACTAATCATCCGACTACCCTTGCTTAATTCCCCAATCGAGTCCTCGAGCATCTCAAACGGGATAATGTTGGTGATTTGGGTGACAACATGGGAGTACCTTCGAATACACAATATAACCAACAAAGAGAGAATAGATGAATCGATTGTCGTTGATTGTAGCACTAGTGACCCTAAGTAAAGAAGAGCTGCTCTTTTCCCGCCGCTTGAGGTCTTTGGTGCTCTTTTATTGCTACTTGAAGGCTCCCGGTTCTCTTTTCCCGCCGCTTGGAGGCTACCGGTACTCGAAGGGTGTTTCGCCGCTTGAAGGAGGTGGCTGCTCTTTTTCCCGCCGCTTGGAGGCTGCTCGTGCTTTTTCCCGCCGCTTGAAGGTTGTTGCTACTCTTTTCACCCGCTTGGAGACCGCTGGTACTCGAAGGGTGTTTCGCTGCTTGAAGGCTCCGTGTTCTCTTTTCCTACCGCTTGAGGCTGCTGGTACTCGAAGGGTGTTTCGCTTCTTCAAGGCTGCCGCGCTCTTTTCTTGTCGCGCTTTTTCTGCCGCCGTCGCTTTTTTTTCGCTGCTAAGATTGCTTCGCCTCTTTTATAAAGGCTATGGTCTGTTCAACTAGCTCACGGTCGATAGATAGAGCTATAGGAAGTCGCCCTTCGCTGCCGGCGTTCCTTGTTCATGTGAGGGATCGAGTAGTTTATCGCTCCCTTGTTTCTCATTACTTCTCGGATGCATGATCGCAGCGTCCACGAAGCTTCTAGCTAGCTTATCAACCGGTAGTTTCGATATTCCTCCTCCACACCTTCTATCGCCTCGATGCTTTGAGGTGCTCGCTATCGATGTGGGACCGGAGAGACCTGAATATGCAGAGATCAAGAATGTTCATGTCGGACTGTTTGGAGGTCGTTGAAGCAACTTAATATCCAAATCACCGTTTCTATGACTTGTCGGAAAACCGGTCATCGGGAAGAATATGTGGCGTGGCATTATCTTGTTGGATATAGATTGTCCGTCCTTCATCTTCGTCCGCCAGCGCTCTTGGATCGCAGAATAAGTTTCTCACACATGTAATACCTCATTACATCTCGTGTGACTTTCAATGATTTGAGCTCGAGCGCCCTTTATCTCTGCTTTCACCGGTTCTTTGAGCAGAGACTCGTGACAAAAGCCCAAATGCCGAGCTTTCCATCAAAAGTGACCTCACCATCTTTGCCAGATCTTGGTTTAGCCACGGCTGCAGAAACATCACCTTGGCGATGCTATCCTTATGGTGCAAGGTGCGCAAGGGGTCGGGTTCTTCGGGAAGCAAATAGTAGTTGTTCACCTCCCCAGCCATGTTGAACCACTTTTCATCCATATAGGCTATGTTGTCTAATTCCCGTGTCGCAGACCAATAATCTTCACACATAGCCAAGCACCATTTCAATCTCTTTACAATGTTGGACAGGTTTAAGTGGGGCCTCAACTTATTACTGTGACGCCTCAAATGACCCCAAATAACCTTGAGTGTAAGGTCGTGCAGCTTACACCCAATGCCTTTGACAGACCTCGCAATGTTCTCCTTCTGCTCAATGGGATTGTCACCACCTCGACAGATCCAAATCTTTCCGCTTATGCCAACTCTACTGTGCTTTTGATTTGAGACATCAACTTTCTCCCCTTTTTCAACTGCTTAAGAGCTCTTTCCCATATTCTCTCAATAGTTCTTATGGTTGTATCGAGTAGGCTAGCAATGACCTGCTTGTCTTTTTTCGTAACTTGTCCATTTTGGGTGTTGATCACCATGAGTGCAAAAAATACCATATCTCTCCTCATTTGTGAGTTCCTCATGAATTGGTTTCAGACAAAGACTTGCTTCCTCATGAATTGCTTCCTCTACACCACTTGCTTCTTCATGAATTGGTTCCTCTACACCACTTGCTTCTTCCCTGTCAAATAAGGAGCAAAAGATAAGTCATGTAGCTATTGCAAATAATAGGAGTAGATCATGAAAATGAAATGCAAATGCAAAAGTTTTGGAGGTAGTACTGCATATGTTGCTTCATTATTGATTGGTTCCTCATTGTTGTATTGTTGTTGACTGTTCTGTTCTTCCTGCTGATCTGCAGGTTACGAGGCATCATCTTGTGGAGGACTCATGCTAAGATCAATCCCAAACATCATTGCGGGCGGTGGAGCACTTGCTCGTAACTGCTCATGTTCCAATAAGAAAGAACATTCGGTCAAGTTAAATCAGCTAAATCAAAGAGGCACCTGAAAATAGTTCTCTCCACAAGAATTGTTTGCTAGACTGATGGTTATTGCTTCATTGGTTATTTGCTTCATTGGTTATTGCGTAACAAGTAGGTAGTGATGGGCTGCTTGCTTGAGCCTACACCATGTTGTCTTTTGTTCGACTTGAGAGTAAACAAAGAGCAGCTGTTAAAAGCTTTGTTTCTTTTACAATTCCTAGATAAGTGGAACAAGGAATGACATTTGGCATTCAGGACATATCTGCATCATTGGAAGCAAAATGTTCCACCGAATAAAACTGTTCCTAGCAAATCAAGAGCATCGATCAGAGCATCAAATGTTCCACTTATTTTGCATTCGAACATATCGCATCATTGGAAGCAAAATGCTAGGAATTGTAGTGGACTAGGAACAAGTGGCACCAAATGTTCCACTTATTTTGCATTCACAGATATCTCAGATCTACTCCCAAATTCTATCTTGAACAAAACTGTTTCAGATGAATAAAACTGTTCAGATCAATAATTTCGAAGTGCATGTGAATACCAAGCAGCAAGAACTACTCCAAAGATTCAAGATTGAGCTTCATTGGGTATTCAGATGTAACTTTGTTACCAAAGAACACTCAAGATTCAAGTTCTGTTTAATCCAGTTTTGCTTTACAATCAAACAGGAGAGGAATACCAGCAGCAATTAAGTTCTCTTTAATTCAATATTCAAGACAGAACATCAAGTACTCCGTAACCAAACTACTTTCAAGATTCATGATCTTTCAAGCAGCAATTAAGCAATCCAGTTTTGCTTCTACTCTTTCAAGTATTCAGATTCATGATCTTTAATTCAGATTCAGCTTTACAATCAAGTTCTCTTTAATTCAGCAGAAGAACAACAGAGGCGGGGCGGGAATACCAGCAGAAGAACAGAGGCGAGGGCGGGCGCGACCGAGGAGGGCCAAGACGAGAGGAAGACCCCGGGCTTGGAGGAGAGGTTGAGCAGGGCCAACGCGGCGATGAAGACCCAGGGCCAGAGCAGCGACGAAGACCCAGCGCGCGACGACGTCCAAAATTGTCCGCGGCGACGGCGGCCAAGGCGGACCAAATCGAGGACCTAGTCGCCGATTCATCGCTTCTTGGCACGATTCGAGGGAGGTGACGAAGAGGAAGAACTTTAGGAGCAATCCCGCTGCTCATGTAGGCGAGGGCACACCCATGGCGGCTGCGCAGCTGGGCGGCGGCGCAAGGCGCCTCCGTGAAGGTCCTGCGCGTCTCCTCCGCGACGACGCAGTCGCCTCTCTGACAAAGGGCCGGGTCTCGCGACGCTGGAGACTCTCTCTGGGTGCTGAGGAGAACGGGGGAGGAAGACGGGGGATGGTGGCCGGAGCCGGCGACGCGCGAGCGACGGTGGAGAAGTGAGGAAGGAGACGGGGGCGTTTTTCAAATGATTCAAAAGTATAAGGACATGTTTGCAAAATGCATAATGTACAGCAGCCGCGACATCTAAATCCGAACGGAGGGAGTACGTGTATACACACAGTGAGCTGCACCAGTGTGATTCGTACTGTACACACAAGCCCAACATCAAAAAAGAAAAATACAAAATGTTCGCATGGGAGACCTATGAGTGAGAAAATAAAAAACAAAAAAGAGAATTTGGAAAGGACCTCAAGCCGCAGCCCACGGCTAGATACAGAAGCAAAGCCCCTGAAGGTACGTACGCTCTGCCCAGTGGACAAAGCCCAGTACATTTTTGGACGAGAGGAATACCTACCTCAGCCACAAATCACAGATCAATCAAATTGTACAAAGAAAAAAACTCGTCGACTGAGACATAGCTAATTCTCAGTCGACTGAGAATTAGCACAACCGATAGAAAATAAACCTCACTCATCAACACAAAGATTTGACCGATAGATAATGGCAGAGCAATATAGAGTAACATAATACCAAAAGAGTTTCGTTCTCATGCACTCATGCAAGTATATATCATAGACTGAGAAAGACTGCCTCAACACACGCAGACTTGTGATAGATAGGTAAGCTACTCGATGACATGGATAGGTAGGCGGCTTGCAGGTAGAATGATAGGACTAGTCTGTGGTCTCTGAAGGTGGAGACGACGGCCCTCCAATCTTGTAGTCCCGCAGCGCAACCTCGAGCCTTCGAAGTGAGGCCATGAGTGAATCATCGGCTGCATCCTCGTAGGAGAAGTACTTCTTGTGCTGTCCAAGCACGAAGAGCGCACTGATGTGAATCATGGCGATGGCGGAGCCGGTCTTGCCGTCGACGCCGTTCATCTCGACGTCCTCCATGAGAGCACGGCAGTTCGAACGCACCTTGTAGAAGAGACCTGCCATGCCGGTCGTTGAGTGCGCCGGGTCAGAAGATTCGAGGAGCGTGAGAGTTTTCTGGAGCACCGCCTTCACCTCATCGTCCGAGCACACGGTGGGCGTGGGCTCGACGAGTGAGGATTTCTTCACCATCTCGTACAGGCTGGTCCTCCCCTGATCAGCTTCACTCTGCAACCAGCCAACCACACATCGTTGTCTGAATCTGATATACATGCATGGAAACATCACGGCGGCCGGGGAAGATCTACAGTAGCACAACACGGGAGTGAGCATACCGTGATCTTGTCCTCCACAGACATGTACTCCTCCACCGAGGCCTTGTTCTCACCCATGGAGGAGATGAGGAATTCCTGGGGGGTCTGCTTGTTGTCAGAGGGGAGCAGGAGGAGACGGATACGAGCTTGCACGCCGATCAGCATGTTTATGGCCTCATCTTCGTCGAAGGGTGCTCCGTCGACCATCCCGTCGCACGCCTTCTGGAGGGCCTCGACTTCTTTGGTGAAGCAAAACTGCTCGGCGATGGTGCTCTGCTTTGGAACGCAGAGGCCCCGCAGCAGAGAGGACGTTTCCGCAGCCATGGTCTTGATCTTCTCCGCCGAGAACCCCTGCAGATTGTGAGACAACGAATTCGCAGAAAAAGTAAATAAGAAGATCATCATGAGACAACGCGGTTTATAGCTTAACAGATCTACACATAACAAAACGAAACATTGCAAAAGCTAAACCAAATCACAGAGAACAAGCGGCTACGGCGAACATCGCTGCCGATGCCGACGTCGCATCCACGTGCTCAGACAAGGCTCGCGACGAGGAACGCCTGGAACGCCTGCATCTCGGGACGAGTTCGGCGTAGAATGCGCGGAACGCGTACATCTCCGGCTCCATCATTCTCAACCAGCGCCAGGCCGCCCCAAGGCGCGCCAGGCATGTCCGCCGCCGCCCAGCTTCGGCGACCGGGCCACCGTTACCTAGCACACTCCCGAACGAGGCACACACCGACCCGCGCGCGCCCTATCTCCACGAGCCCGGCGACCAACGCGTGCGGCGAGCACCGCCGAGATATCCGACTGGATGCGTTTCCCGAACTTCCCTAACAGCTCTAGGACGCCGCGAGCACGACAGCTCCAGACGGCCGCTCCACGGAGACGATCGATCTACACCAACCGCGGCAGGCCCTAGCCCTACAGCGCGCCTACGTACCCTCCCAACTTGAGAGACCCGGCCGCGGCCACCATGCGCATGCACTCCCGCACTAGGCGTACCCACCCTGCAGCGCGCGCCCTTGCTCCGCGAGCCACTCAGACGCCGACGCCTCCGAGAGAAGGACGCTGGCGCCGCTCTCAACGCCACGCCTACGAGAGATTTTCGAAATAGTTCCACGGATCTCGCGGGTAGTAGAATAGACGGAGGAAGGGAGGATAGCCGGATATATATACCTTGGGCTTGTGGTCGTCGTCGGAGAAGGCGGGGCCGCGTCCCTGGACGGCAGCGAGCGTGGCCACCGAGCGCTTGCCGTCCACGGCAAGCACCACACCGCCGGCCGCGCCGGCCGGCGCTTGCTTGGCGGACACCACCGTAGGCGACGCCGCCGCGGCCTTGTTGCCGGCCAGCACGAGCGAGGCGCCCGAGGACGGCGTGGTCTTCCCGGCGGGTAGCATGACGGACGGCAGGGGAGGGGCGAAGGCAGAACCGCAGAAAGGGTGGAGAGGGGCGAAGACTGGAAGAGAAAGTGGGAAGGGCGAGGAGGGGCGTGGGCGTATATATAGCGGAGCGGGGCGCGTGATCACATGGCGTGCGTGGAGGTGGAGGACAAGGGAAGGGTTGCCAGAAAGATCGTCTCTCTTGAAGCCCCATTTCCGTACGTAGTAGGTCGGTCAGGGGGTCTCTCTGATAAAGCAAAGCAAACAGTGGCCGCAGCAGGGTCATGGGGACTTTCTTTCCTTCCCTTGGTTTGTTGTTGGTTGGGTCTTGTTCCCCAACCTTTTCGTTGCAAATTTACCACGGATGATTTTGAATTTGAGTGAAGAAAATACGGCAGGCTAAAGCTGAGAATAACTTGCATGGCCCAATGCAACGTAGAAAATCAAACATGCACTCCAAAAAAGCCTCAATTCATTCACACATATAGTATTATTTTTGCGTTTAGGTACTAAATTTTGGAACAGCCCCTTTCTCTCTTTCTCTCTCTCCCGCTCTTAACTCTCTCTCTCTCTCCCTCTGCGTGCTTTGGCTAAGGCTAGTCGTAATGGTAGTATCATAGCTAGTATCATGCATGCCAACTAGGCAATTTTGATGAGGTGGCATAGCATTAAATGAAGAAAGAGAGGGTGTAGTATCATATCATGATACCGTATCATATTAAATGCTATGCTACTTTGTGTCATGCATGGCAATAAATAGAGTACAACATGATACTAATATATGATACTATGCATTAGGGAGGTAGTATCATACACTAGTATCATATGCATGATACTAGTATATGATACTCCCCATTACAACCAGCCTAAAGTAAACAGGAGGCAGGCGCGAGCAGTTGAGGCGCCAGGGTGCAGGAGCGGCAGCCAAGCAACAGCTAGCGCACTGTAGTTTGCTTTCTTTCCCAATGACCAAACGGCGACCGTGTCAACAAGATAAGGATGGAAGCCAACTGAACGTGCCCAAAAACGAAAAGAACAACAGCCATGGCTCACGGATCTGGAACAAGCTACTGTACCGGTCATTTGGCTAAAGTAAACAAGCGACTTTACCAGATGAAAACTATGAATTTGCCGTAAAATAAAATAAATGGATACTACTATGGAACTCCAGCGTCACCGTTGTTTACAAGTGTTTCATTGCCGTCAGTACTGGGTAGGGAGCGGGTGCGTGATCACACCATGGCCATGCGCATGGGCGTAAAGCCAGCTGGAGGCCAACGGGGGAACTACCAGTGCAACATTTTTCAACTGTCAGAGATCCGTTTGTGCCCTCTGATAAAGTGAAACAGTGGCGATGGCAGAACATACATGGCAGAGGCAGTTTGTTTGCTTGCAGCACGTACGGTGCGTGCATGTTTCTTTCTTCCCTCCCAAGTTTGACTGGGCCTTAATTTTCTTCTTTTTTCTTTCCTGGTTGTTGCACGCTTTTGGATGATGAAATATCGGCAGAAATAAAGATGAGAATAGTAACATGGATCAAGGCAATGTACAAGCCTCAAATCCTTCCTTCACATAGAATGTACTGATTGCGTTTAGTTACAACAAACAATTTGGAATTCGGCAATTGGAATTGCAAGAGACACTACTTGTCATCTGCAGTGCACTTCCTCTGCGTCTTTCTCTTTTGCTAAAGTAAACAGCCGTTCAGGGGGGCAGGGTGCAGGAGCGGCAGGGAGCGAAGCAACTGTGGCTTTTTTACCCAGGCCGTATCAGCGCAGACGCAGGGCAGTTTGGACTGGGCGCATCCAAAGCATGTTTTCTTTCCTGCCTGCCTAGTGGGTGTCTGCGTGTGGGGCCCTCCAATCTGGGGACAGAAGACTCCAGAATCAATCCTTCCCGGTTCCCGCTCTACTCCGAGCTGTAGCACTCTTCTTCACCCTGCACGAGCTAAAGTAAACAGATAGGCTCGGTGGTAGTTCAGGGCAGAAGCGGTGGGGCTTGCGTGACAGCATCTTGTTTTCTTGTGACCACGCTGCAGCCCCTCGCACACACGGTGCGTGCTTTCTTCCGTGCCAGGTTTGATGGCGTCTCATTTTTCCTGCTGTTGCTGCAAATAACCCACAAATTTGAAAAAAAAAATTGAATATGGGAGAAACCTTCCGGTGCTGCATCAATGGAGGTCGCGTCTCATTTTTCCTTGGTAAATGCACTGGTGGTACATGAAGTTGCTTGGGATGTGCAGTTTGATGCCTGATGTTGCAAAATACAGAAAAGTGGTGCCAAAACTTGTTTGAGCGAGCACGTGCGGTCCAAAACATAGCGGCCGCCGTATCCTGACTCGCGGGGTCCAGTTTCATAGGCTGGAATCGGTACGGAGCAGCTGGCCCGTGGCGTTTTTATCGAGACTGTAAGTTAGGAAAAGAGATTGCATGCATCGATAATTTATTGATCGTGTGCATGATGCACATATATAGGTACAGGATGGACTGGCCTCTACTTGTCTCCCAACAGAGGGGAGAGAGGAGATACAATGGTATAAATACAAGATGACCCTAGTCCTATACATGTACAATGGACAACGTATGTTCAACACCCTCCGCAGTCGAAGCATCGTCGAAGACACAGAGACTGGACCAAAACTCCTCAAAGACTGTGGTCGGTAGTCCCTTTGTCGTAACATCGGCGAACTGCTGAGCGGTAGGCACGTGTAGAACATGGATCCTCCCGAGCGCCACCTGTTCGCGAACGAAGTGTATATCAAGCTCAATATGCTTCGTGCGACGATGATGAACATGGTTGGTGGAGAGGTAAACGGCGGAGACGTTATCACAGTAGACAATCGTGGCTTTGTGCACCTCACAAAACAATCGTGGCAGCGTCAGGCCCAGGAGAGCCCTCCAGGGCAGAGACCTTTGCCTTGGTGTCAACAGGCATTGGAGCGGGCTTGCAGTTAAACATACCCGCTCACTCGAACAACTCGTGAGCATACTTCTGCCGATGCAGAAAGAACCCGTCGGCACGGCGAACAATCTCAATGCCAAGGAAGTAACGGAGAGCTCCAAAATCTGTTTGGTTAGACAACATAAATGTGAATTATTTCATGTCCTGTTTTCTTTCCTACTATCCATTGTACTTGTCTATCTTACAATGTTTGTACATTCAATTAATTTTCCTATTTATCAGCAATTTGAATTGGAGGGGGTGATGGCAGTATCTGTGGGAGTAAAAACATGGTCTTTAGAAAAGATCGTGCTACCTGTCGATGCAGATAGAACCATGGTTGTACTTGCCCAAGAACCAGCCCCACCACACATAACCCAGACTCACGCAGATTGTACCCCTACCCAGCTGGACAGAGAACCAGCTACACCCCTTCTAACCCCAACCCTAGCAGATAGTAACCCAGTTCCAGTTGACACAGCACCGTCTCCACCACAAAACACCCAAACACGAGCAGTTAGTAAGGCAACTACAGTGCCCAAAGCACGAGGAAAACCACTCTGAACCCCAAGTCAACGCTTAAAGCAGAAGAAGAATTGTTCTCAGGTCAGGTTCCGTAGCTATGGTTCATACTCCTTTGCTCTTGCATCACTGTATTTACTCATACCAACTAATTTCAAATTTGAAGGATGCAATTGAAACTCCAATGGAGCAAGACCTATGTTATAAACCTGTTTCTTTAACGTGCTTGCTGTTTTAACTTGCTCTATGTTGATTTCAGTTTCAATTGAATAAACAGTTATGTTCTCATGTCATGCATATTACAAGTGTTGTTATTGTTGTTTCCCACACTTATATTCTGTCTATGCTGCTTTGTCTTAAATAGATATGATTTGAACTATCTCTATCTTGATTTGGCAACATAAACTAGAATGATACAAACCATACAGTGACCATACTACACAGATATATGTTTGTTTCATGCCATTATCCTATCCACCTTACTACTGAACTGGTTTACCAAAATGAGTTTCATATACAACATGGTAAACCTGTGATGAGTCTGTTTGTTTCTCTTTTAGAATGCGGATAAAATATTGGAGAAGAGTACCCCGTTATGCAATGGTAAAGGAAATGCAGATAAGGTTCAAGATAGTGAGACATCTTGTTGGTCTCCAAGAAAGCTGATAAAAACTATATTAAAGACACTGAGACAACCCCCAAGTCCTGTCTTGATGTAGTGTTCGAGTTACTGGCCACTACTGCTGGCACCAGCTCTTCGAACTCGCTGCCTGAATCAGTTCGGCTTCTTGAGTGTCAACTTCAAGTTGAAAGACATCGATTAGATGTTCAGCGACAGGAAGCCAAAGGCCTGAGGAAGTCCCTGTAGAATTCAGATGCATACTTTCTGGTGCAACAGCAAGCGCTGGAGGATTTAAGCGCCAAACAAGAGAAAGTCAATAAGCTTGCTAAGCATCTTTCCCAGCATTATGGGTACCCAGGATATTGTTTATTGAGTTCTTCTGAAGTGGTTTCAGTTTTGAACTTGTTTTGCTGCGGAGTGTATTTGCACTGATCGCCAACTTTGACAACAGTGTTGATGACCCACAAGTATAGGGGATCAATTGTAGCTCTTTTCGATAAGTAAGATTGTCGAACCCAACGAGGAGCAGAAGGAAATGAGAAGTAGTTTTCAGTAAGGTAATGTCTGCAAGTGCTGAAACTGTAAGTAGCGAGTAGTTTGATAGCAAGATAATTTGTAACGAGCAAGTAACGATAGTAACAAATAGTATGCAGCAAGGTAGCCCAATCATTTTTAGATAAAGGACATGCCAAAACGGTCTCTTATAACAAGCAAAGCTTTCTTGAGGGTACACAGGAATTTCATCTAGTTACTTTCGTCATGTTGGTTTGATTTGTGTTCGCTACTTTGATAATTTGATACGTGGGTGGACCGGTGCTTAGGTGTTGTTCTTACTTGAACAAACCTTCTACTTATGATTAACCCTCTTGCAAGCATCCGCAACTAAGAGAAAAATATTAAGAATAAATTCTAACCATAGCATTAAACTCTAGGATCCAATCGGTCCCTTACGGAACAGTGCATAAACTGAGGTTTAAGTTTCTGTCACTCTCGCAACCCACTATCTATTTACTACTCCACAATGCATTCCCCTAGGCCCAAATATGGTGAAGTGTCCGGCAGTCGACGTTCACATGACACCACTAAGGGAATCACTGAAGGAAATATGCCCTAGAGGCAATAATATAGTTATTATTTATTTCCTTATTTCATGATAAATGTTTATTATTCATGCTAGAATTGTATTAACCGAAAACATAATACATGTGTGAATATATAGACAAACAGAGTGTCACTAGTATGCCTCTACTTGACTAGCTTGTTAATCAAAGATGGTTATGTTTCCTAACCATGGACAAAGAGTTGTTATTTGATTAACGGGATCACATCATTAGTTGAATGATCTGATTGACATGACCCATTCAGTTAGCTTAGCACCGATCGCTTAGTATGTTGCTATTGCTTTCTTCATGACTTATACATGTTCCTATGACTATGAGATTATGCAACTCCTGTTTACGGAGGAACACTTTGTGTGCTACCAAACGTCACAACGAATCGGGTGATTATAAAGGTGCTCTACAGGTGTCTCCGAAGGTACTTGTTGGGTTGGCGTATTTCGAGATTAGGATTTGTCACTCCGAATGTCGGAGAGGTATCTCTGGGCCCTCTCGGTAATGCACATCACATAAGCCTTGCAAGCAATGCAACTAATGAGTTAGTTGCGAGATGATGTATTACGGAACGAGTAAAGAGACTTGCCGATAACGAGATTGAACTAGGTATTGGATACGGACGATCGAATCTCGGGCAAATAACATACCGATGACAAAGAGAACAATGTATGTTGTTATGCGGTCTGACCGATAAAGATCTTCGTAGAATATGTAGGAACCAATATGGGCATCCAGGTCCCGCTATTGGTTATTGACCGGAGACGTGTCTCGGTCATGTCTACATTGTTCTCGAACCGTAGGGTCCGCACGCTTAAGGTTTCGATGACAGTTATATTATGAGTTTATGAGTTTTGATGTACCGAAGGAGTTCGGAGTCCCAGATGAGATCGGGGACATGACGAGGAGTCTCGAAATGGTCGAGACGTAAAGATCGATATATTGGACGACTATATTCGAGTTCGGAAAGGTTCCGAGTGATTCGGGTATTTATCGGAGTACCGGAGAGTTACGGGAATTCGCCGGGGAGAAGTATTGGGCCTTATTGGGCCCTGCGGGAAAGAGAGAGGGGCTGCCTAGGGCAGGCCGCGCGCCCCCCCATGGCCTAGTCCGAATTGGACTAGGGGGAGGGGCCGCACCCCCTCCTTCCTTCCCTTCTCTCTTCCCCTTCCTAGTCTCCTACTCCTAATACATGGAAGGACTCCTAGTTGGACTAGGAAAGGGGGAATCCTACTCCCGGTGGGAGTAGGACTCCCCAGGGCGCGCCATAGTAGAGGGCCGGCCCTCCCCTCCTCCTCTCCTTTATATAGAGGGGTAGGGGGCACCCCATGGACACACAAGTTGATCATTGAGATCGTTCCTTAGCCGTGTGCGGTGCCCCCCTCCACGATATTACACCTCGGTCATATTGTAGCGGTGCTTAGGCGAAGCCCTGCGACAGGAGAACATCAAGATCGTCACCACGCCGTCGTCGACAGAACTCCTCCCAGCGCCTCTGCTGGATCGGAGTTCGTGCGCCATCGAGCTGTACGTGTGTCAAGAACTCGGAGGTGCCGGAGTAACGGTGCTTGGATCGGTTGGACCGGGAAGACGTACGACTACTTCCTCTACGTTGCGTCAACGCTTCCGCTTCGGTCTACGAGGGTACGTAGACAACACTCTCCCTCTCGTTGCTATGCATCACCATGATCTTGCATGTGCGTAGGAAATTTTTTGAAATTACTACGTTCCCCAACAGTGGCATCCGAGCCTAGGTTTTATGGTTTGATGTTATATGCACGAGTAGAACACAAGTGAGCTGTGGGTGATATAAGTCATACTGCTTACCAAAGATGTCATACTTTGGTTCGGCGGTATTGTTGGATGAAGCGGCCCGGACCGACATTACGCCAGACGCTTACGCGAGACTGGTTTTATCGTCGTGCTTTGCACACGGTGACTAGCGGTGTCGGTTTCTCCAACTTTAGTTGAACTGAGTGTGCTACGCCCGGTCCTTGCGAAGGTTAAAACAGCATCAACTTGACGAACTATCGTTGTGATTTTTGATGCGTAGGTGAGATTGGTTCTTGCTTAAGCCCGTAGCAGCCACGTAAAACTTGCAACAACAAAGTAGAGGACGTCTAACTTGTTTTTGCAGGGCATGTTGTGATGTGATTTGGTCAAGACGTGATAAGATATAAGTTGTTGTATGAGATGATCATGTTTTGTTGAAGTTATCGGCAACTGGCAGAAGCCCTATGGATGTCTCTTTGTTGCATAAGATGCAAGTGCCAAATAATTGCTTTACTTTATCGCTATATGATAGCAATAGTTGTAAGAGCAATAGTTGGTGAGACAACCATGTGATGACACATTGATATAGATCAAGATGATGAAGATCATGGTGTCGTGCCGGTGACGATAGAGATCATGACAGTACTTTGGAGATGGAGATCAAAGGCGCAAGATGATCATGGCCATATCATGTCACATATTTTGTTTGCATATGATGTTTATCTATTATACATCTTATTCTTGCTTTGATTGACGGTAGCATTTTAAGATGATCTCTCACTAAAATTATCAAGAAGTGTTCTCCCTGAGTATGCACCGTTGCCAAAGTTCGTCGTGCCCAGACACCACGTGATGATCGGGTGTGATAAGCTCTACGTCCATCTACAACGGGTGCAAGCCAGTTTTGCACACGCAGAATACTCGGGTTAAACTTGACGAGCCTAGCATATGCAGATATGGCCTCGGAACACGGAGACCTAAAGGTCGAGCGTGAATCATATAGTAGATATGATCAACATAAGATGTTCACCATTGAAAAGTACTCCATCTCACGTGATGATCGGTTATGGTTTAGTTGATTTGGGTCACGTGATCACTTAGATGACTAGAGAGATGTCTGTCTAAGTGGGAGTTCTAAGTAATATGATTAATTGAACTTAAATTTATCATGAACTTAGTCCTGGTAGTATTCTGCAAATTATGTTGTAAGATCAATAGCTTGCGTTGTTGCTTTTATATGTTGATTTTGATATGTTCCTAGAGAAAATTGTGTTGAAAAATGTTAGTAGCAATGATGCGGATTGGATCTGCGATCTGAGGTTTATCCTCATTTCTGCACAGAAGAATTATGTCCTTAATGCACCGCTAGGTGACAGACCTATTGCAGGAGCAGATGCAGACATTATGAACGTTTGGCTAGCTCAATATGATGACTACTTGATAGTTTTGTGCACCATGCTTTATGGCTTAGAATCGGGACTTCAAAGATGTTTTGAACATCATGGACCATATGAGATGTTCCAGGAATTGAAGTTAATATTTCAAGCAAATACCCGAGTTGAGAGATATGAAGTCTCCAACAAGTTCTAGAGCTAAATGATGGAGGAGAATCACTCAACTAGTGAGCACGTGCTCAGATTGTCTGGATACTTCAATCGATTGAATCAAGTGGGAGTTAATCTTCCAGATAAGATAGTGATTGATAGAGTTCTCTAGTCACCATCACCAAGTTAGTAGAACTTTGTGATGAACTATAGTATGCAAGGGATGACGAAAACGATTCCCGAGCTCTTCGTGATGTTGAAATCGACGAAGGTAGAAATCAAGAAATAGCATCAAGTGTTGATGGTTGACAAGATCACTAGTTTCAAGAAAAGGGCAAAGGGAAAGAAAGGGGAACTTCAAGTGGAAAGACAAGCAAGTTGTCACTCTCGTGAAGAAGACCAAAGCTGGACCAAAGCCTAAACCGAGTGCTTACATCGCAAGGGAATGGTCACTGGAAGCGGAAATGCCCTGAACATTTGGTGGATAAGAAGGATGGCAAAGTGAACAAGGGTATATTTGATATACAGATTATTGATGTGTGCCTTACTAGTGTTTGTAGTAGCCCCTGAGTATTTGATACTTGTTCGGTTGCTAAGAATAGTAACTCGAAATAGGAGTTGCAGAATAAACAGAAACTAGTTAAGGGTGAAGTGACGATGTGTGTTGAAAGTAGTTTCAAGATTGATATGATCATCATCGCACACTCCCTATACTTTCGGGATTAGTGTTGAACCTAAATAAATGTTATTTGGTGTTTGCGTTGAGCATGAATATGATTTGATCGTGTTTATTGCAATACGGTTATTCATTTAAGTAAGAGAATAAACTGTTGTTCTGTTTACATGAATAAAACCTTATATGGTTACACATCCAATGAAAATGGTTCATTGGATCTCGATCGTAGTGATACACATATTCATAATATTGAAACCAAAAGATGCAAAGTTAATAATGATAGTGCAACTTATTTGTGGCACTGCTGTTTAGGTCATATTGGTGTAAAGCGCATGAAGAAACTCCATGCTGATGGGATTTTGGAATCACTTGGTTATGAATCATTTGATGCTTGCGAACCATGCCTTTTGGGCAAGATGACTAAAACTCCGTTCTCTAGAACAATGGAACAAGCTACTGACTTATTGGAAATAATACATACCGATGTATGCGATCCAATGAGTGTTGATGCTCGTGGCAAGTATCGTTATTTTCTGACCTTCACAAGATGATTTGAGCAGATATGGGTATATCTACTTGATGAAACATAAGTCTGAAATAGTTGAAAGGTTCAAAGAATTTCAGAGTGAAGTGGAAAAATCATCGTAACAAGAAAATAAAGTTTCTGCGATCTGATCGAGGAGACGAATATTTGAGTTACGAGTTTGGTCTTCAATTAAAACAATGTGGAATAGTTTCACAGCTCACGCCACCTGGGACACCACAATGTTATGGTGTGTCCAAACATCGTAACCGCACTTTATTGGATATAGTGCGATCTATGATGTCTCTTACTGATTTACCACTATTGTTTTTTGGGTTATGCATTAGATACAACTGCATTCACGTTAAATTGGGCACCATCTAAATCCGTTGAGACGACACTATATGAACTGTGGTTTAGCAAGAAACCAAAGTTGTCGTTTCTTAGAGTTTGGGGCTGTGATGCTTATGTGAAAAAGTTTCATCCTGATAAGCTCAAACCCAAATCAGAGAAGTGTGTCTTCATAGAATACCCAAAAGAAATTGTTGGGTACACCTTCTATCACAGATCCGAAGGCAAGATATTCGTTGCTAAAAATGGATCCTTTCTAGAGAAGGAGTTTCTCTCAAAAGAAGTGAGTGGGAGGAAAGTAGAACTTGATGAGGTAACCGTACCTGTTCCCTTATTGGAAAGTAGTTCATCACAGAAATCTATTCTTGTGACTACTATACCAATTAGTGAGGAAGCAAATGATGATGATCATGTAACTTCAGATCAAGTTACTACCGAACCTCGTAGGTAAAACAGAGTGAGATCCGCACCAGAGTGGTACGGTAATCCTGTTCTGGAGGTCGTGTTACTTGACCATGACAAACCTACGAACTATGAGGAAGCGATGATGAGCCCAGATTCCACGAAATGGCTTGAGGCCATGAAATCTGAGATGGGATCCATGTATGAGAACAAAGTGTGGACTTTGGTGGAGTTGCCCGATGATCGGCAAGCCATATTGTATAAATGGATCTTCAAGAGGAAGACAGATGCTGATAGTAGTGTTACTATCTACAAAGCTAGAATTGTCACAAAAGGTTTTCGACAAGTTCAAAGTGTTGACTACGATGAGAGTTTCTCACTCGTATCTATGCTTAAGTCTGTCCGAATCATGTTAGCAATTGCCGCATTTTATGAAATCTGGCAAATGGATAAACAAAACTGCATTCCTTAATGGAGTTATTAAAAAAGGAAGTTGTATGTGATGCAACCAAGAGATTTTGTCGATCCTAAAGGTGTTAACAAAATGTGCAAGCTCCAGCGATCCTTTTATGGACTGGTGCAAGCATCTCGGAGTTGGAATATACGCTTTGATAAGTTGATCAAAGCATATAGTTTTATACAGACTTGCGGTGAAGCCTGTATTTACTAGAAAGTGAGTGGGAGCACTACAGCATTTCTGATAAGTATATGTGAATGACATATTGTAGATCGGAAATAATGTACAATTATTCTGCAAAGCATAAAGGAGTGTTTGAAAGGAGTTTTTCAAAGAAAGACCTCGGTGAAGCTGCTTACATATTGAGCATTAAGATCTATGGAGATAGATCAAGACGCTTGATTATTTTTTTCAATAAGTACATACCTTGACAAGATTTTGAAGTAGTTCAAAATGGAACAGTCAAAGAAAGAGTTCTTGCCTGTGTTACAAGGTGTGAAATTGAGTAAGACTCAAAACCCGACCACGGCAGAAGATAGAAAGAGAATGAAAGTCATTCCCTATGCCTTGGCCATAGGTTCTATAAAGTATGCCATGCTGTATACCAGATCTATTGTATACCCTACATCGAGTTTGGCAAGGAGTACAATAGTGATCTAGGAGTAGATCATCGGACAGCGGTCAAAATTATCCTTAGTGGAATAAGGATATGTTTCTCGATTATGGAAGTGACAAAAGGTTAAATCGTAAAGGGTTACGCCGATGCAAGTTTTGACACCGATCCGATGACTCTAAGTCTCGATCTAGATACATATTGAAAGTGGGAGCAATTAGCTAGAGTAGCTCATGCGAGCATTGTAGACATAAAAATTGCAAAATACATAACGGATCTGAATGTGAAAGACCCGCTGACTAAGATTCTCTCACAAGCAAAACATGATCACACCTAAGTACTCTTTGGGTGTTAATCACATAGCGATGCGAACTAGATTACTGAATCTAGTAAAACCTTTGGGTGTTGGTCACATGGCGATGTGAACTATGGGTGTTAATCACATGATGATGTGAACTATCGATGTTAATCACATGGTGATGTGATCTAGATTATTGACTCTAGTGCAAGTGGGAGACTGAAGGAAATATGCCCTCGAGGCAATAATATAGTTATTATTTATTTCCTTATTTCATGATAAATGTTTATTATTCATGCTATAATTGTATTAACCAGAAACATAATACATGTGTGAATATATAGACAAATAAAGTGTCACTAGTATGCCTCTACTTGACTAGCTTGTTAATCAAAGATGGTTATGTTTCCTAACCATGGACAAAGAGTTGTTATTTGATTAACGGGATCACATCATTAGTTGAATGATCTGATTGACATGACCCATTCAGTTAGCTTAGCACCCGATCGTTTAGTATGTTGCTATTGCTTTCTTCATGACTTATACATGTTCCTATGACTATGAGATTATGCAACTCCGTTTACGGAGGAACACTTTGTGTGCTACCAAACGTCACAACGTAATCGGGTGATTATAAAGGTGCTCTCAGGTGTCTCCGAAGGTACTTGTTGGGTTGGCGTATTTGAGATTAGGATTTGTCACTCCAATGTCGGAGAGGTATCTCTGGGCCCTCTCGGTAATGCACATCACATAAGCCTTGCAAGCAATGCAACTAATGAGTTAGTTGCGAGATGATGTATTACGGAACGAGTAAAGAGACTTGCCGATAACGAGATTGAACTAGGTATTGGATACCGACGATCGAATCTCGGGCAAGTAACATACCGATGACAAAGGAACAACGATGTTGTTATGCGGTCGACCGATAAAGATCTTCGTAGAATATGTAGGAACCAATATGGGCATCCAGGTCCTGCTATTGGTTATTGACCGGAGACGTGTCTCGGTCATGTCTACATTGTTCTCGAACCGTAGGGTCCGCACGCTTAAGGTTTCGACGACAGTTATATTATGAGTTTATGAGTTTTGATGTACTGAAGGAGTTCGGAGTCCCGGATGAGATCGGGGACATGACGAGGAGTTTCGAAATGGTCGAGACGTAAAGATCGATATATTGGACGACTATATTCGGAGTTCGGAAAGGTTCCGAGTGATTCGGGTATTTATCGGAGTACCGGAGAGTTACGGGAATTCGCTGAGGAGAAGTATTGGGCCTTATTGGGCCCTAAGGGAAAGAGAGAGGGGCTGCCTAGGGCAGGCGCGCCCCCCATGGCCTAGTCCGAATTGACTAGGGGAGGCCGCACCCCTCCTTCCTTCCCTTCTCTCTCCCCTTCCTAGTCTCCTACTCCTAATACATGGAAGGACTCCTAGTTGGACTAGGAAGGGGAATCCTACTCGGTGGGAGTAGGACTCCCTGTATGCGCCATAGTAGAGGGCCGGCCCTCCCTCCTCCTCTCCTTTATATACGGGGTAGGGGCACCCCATGGACACACAAGTTGATCATTGAGATCGCTCTTAGCCGTGTGCGGTGCCCCCTCCACGATATTACACCTCGGTCATATTGTAGCGGTGCTTAGGCGAAGCCCTACGACAGGAGAACATCAAGATCGTCACCACGCCGTCGTGCCGACGGAACTCCTCCCCGCGCCTCTGCTGGATCGGAGTTCACGGTGCGTCATCGAGCTGTACGTGTGTCAAGAACTCGGAGGTGCCGGAGTAACGGTGCTTGGATCGGTTGGGCCGGGAAGACGTACGACTACTTCCTCTACGTTGCGTCAACGCTTCCGCTTCGGTCTACGAGGGTACGTAGACAACACTCTCCCCTCTTGTTGCTATGCATCACCATGATCTTGCATGTGCGTAGGAAATTTTTTGAAATTACTACGTTCCCCAACAATCACAACATACATACTATCAAAATATGAACACATATCAAATTCACATGATTACTTGCAACATGATTTCTCCCATGACCTGAAGAACAAAAGTAACTACTCAAAAATAATCAACATGCCCATGATCAGAGGGGTATTAAATAGCATAATGGATCTGAAAATATAACCTTCCACCAAATAAACCATATAGTAATCAACTACAAGATGTAATCAACACTACTAGTCACCCCCTAGCACCAATCTATAGGTTTGGTAACAAGATTGAATACAAGAGATGAACTAGGGTTTGAGATGAGATGGTGCTGGTGAAGCTGTTGATGGAGATTGCCCTCCCCAAGATGAGAGTTGTTGGTGATGATGATGACGATGATTTCCCCCTACGGGAGGGAAGTTCCCCCGGCAGAATCGCTCCGCCGGAGAGCAAACGTGCTCCTGCCCAAGTTCCGCCTCGAGACGGCGGCGATCCATCCCAAAAGTCTCCTCCTTTATTTTTTCTAGGTCAAAATGACTTATATACTAGAAGATAGGCACCGGAGGTGGGCCGAGGAGGGCACAACCCACCAGGGCGCGCCTGGGCTCCCTGGCGTTCCCAGGTGGGTTGTGCCCACCTGGTGGTTATTTGCTCCAATATTTCTTAAATATTCCATAAAAAATTCTTTGTGAAGTTTCAGCTTGTTTGGAGTTGTGCAGAATAGGTAGCCTGACGTAGCTTTTTCAGGTCCAGATTTCCAGCTGCCAGAATTCTCCCTCTTGGTGTGCACCTTGCAAATTATGAGAGAAAAGGCATTAGAATTACTCCAAAAAGCATTATTATGGATAAAAACATTATAAATAACAGTAAGAAAACATGATGCAAAATGGATGTATCAACTCCCCCAAGCTTAGACCTCGCTTGTCCTCAAGCGAAAACCGAAATCGAAAAACATGTCCACATGCTTTGAGAGAGAGGTGTCGATAAAAACAAAAATACGGACATAGAAGCATCGTGTTGATTATTATAACAACAACAAAATTGAACATAGGACTTTTATCATTGAGCGTGCATCATATACTTCCCATGAATAAGTAACAGTTCATCACATAATCGAAGTATAAAGCAAAAACTCTATTAAAAACCAAAAACTATGTTCTCAGTCAACTTTGCAACTACAATTCATCATCTTTTCAGGAAGAGTCACGCGTCGGAGCCTTTTAGCAAGTCCACATACTCAACCATCATATAGTCTTCTATGATTGCTAACACTCACCTCGTACCCATGAGCAAAATGTTTCAACCGGACAGCTAGAAAGATAGGGGCTTATAGTTTTGCCTCCCAACATACTCACCTCAAGGGTGATGTCAACAATAATAACTCATGTTATCTATATTCAACTGGACATATGTGCCTAGATCTTTCCTCACCACATGATGCTTGCTAAAAGAGAAAATAAAAAGGAAAAGAAGGAAAACTTTGACTCTTTGCATAAAAGTAAATACATAAAAGTAAAAGATAGGCCCTTCGCAGAGGGAAGCATAGGTCGCCATGCGCTTATTTGTTTGCATGCTCAATCCCTTAGTGCAAGAGAACATCGCGTTGTATTGCCCCTTAAGATGACAACCTTTATTATGCAGTCTGTTGCTTTTATTCTTTGTCATCCAAGTTCGTACAACACTCAATTTTCTCTTACACTAAATGATCTCACATATTTAGAAGCAATTTTTATTGCCTTTTTGCACCGATGACAACTTACTTGAGGGATCTTGCTCAATCCATAGGTAGGTATGGTGGAACTTGAAAAAGATTTGGGTTTAAGGGTTTTGGATGCACAAGTAGTATCTCTACTTGGTGCGGAATTTTTGGCTAGCAAAGATAGGGGGCAAGCATCACATGTTAAAGGATCTATGACAATATGACTTCTATGTGAATATAAATATACATGAATCATTAAGTTGTCTTCCTTGTCCAACGTCAAAAAAATTGGCATATAATATTTTGATGAGGGCTCACAATTACAAAAGATTTCTAGGATAGTATATTTATATGTGAATCTTCTCTTCCTTATTAATTCTTTCATGAGTTGCATCATTGACTAATACTCTATTTGTCAATCTCTAATAAAATTTCCTACTTATACTTTTCCTTATGTGGTGCTATCACCTACCATAGGATTAGTATATGATCTTATTGATTTATTTCCTTTCTTTTATTTATTTATATTTTTTCTTTTTCTTCCTTTCTTATTTCTTTTCTTTATTTGCAACATGAAAGTAAAGAAAGCAAAACTCAGACTAACTTTATTATATAACATGCACACGATTACGAGGATAGAGCACTAAGCAGACTCTCAAATAAGAAAGGATCGAACTAACTTTATTTCATCTAAAGCAAAAAGATCGAACTAAGATAAGTAAAAGCAAAAAGATAGTGGGATGATACGATACCGGGGCACCTCCCCCAAGCTTGGCGGAAGCCAAGGGGAGTGCCCATACCCGATACACAGTTCTCCTTTGGTGGTGAAGAAGCTTATTCCTCCTCCTCGGCCAGCAGTGCTTGTGCTGTCACCGGGGATGGATTTATGGTAGCTTCCTTGCCCTTGCCTCCCTTGACAACGTCCGTAAGCTCCTCCCTCTTCGTCTCGATCTTCATCAGCCAAGCATCTTCTTCCATGTTGTTGGAGGAGCAGGAAGACATGATGCCTGGCTTGATAAATCTGACTAGGAACAACAAGAAAAGAGAACATAGGATTTCTTATCAATACGGTGGTTAATAGGTTCGGGAAGTATGTATAGGATTTTTATCTTATGGAACAAGTATACAGAAGAAAAATAGAGTCCGGAAGGTGCCCTAGGTGGGCAGTGTCTTATGCCCACACGGGGATGTTTCATGGGAGTTTCTTTATTTCCAAAATTCTAAAATATTCCAAAAGTAACAAAACATATTTTTGCGGATTATTCGGAGACCGTTTACGTACGTATCACGTACCTCCTTATTTTGACGATTTTGGGGTGTTCCGGAGGGACTCTTTTATGTGTTCTTCAAGTGTCAAAGTTTGGATAATATTACTTTCAACATTGATAGGCGTACTTGAGATATAATGCTTTATTCGTTGCCCGTTGACAACCTTTGGGTTAGTGCCTTCAAAATTATTTATTTTGATGGCTCCAGACCGGTAAACCTCCTCGATGACATATGGGCCTTCCCATTTCGAGAGGAGCTTTCCTACAAAAATTCTAAAATGAGAGTTGTACAAAAGAACATATTCTCCAACTTTGAACTCACGCTTTTGGATTCTTTTGGCATGCCATATTTTAACTTTCTCTTTGAATAATTTTGCATTTTCATAAGCCCGGGTTCTCCATTCATATAAAGAGCTAATATCAAATTACCTCTTTTCACCGGCAAGTTTGAAATCATAGTTGAGTTCTTTAACTGCCTAGTATGCTTTATGTTCTAACTCAAGAGGCAAATGACAAGCTTTTCAATAAATCATTTTATAAGGAGACATACCCATAGGATTTTTATATGCTGTTCTATAAGCCCAAAGTGCATCATCTAATTTCTTAGACCGATTCTTCCTGGACCTATTGACAGTCTTTTGCAAATTATTTTTATTTCTCTATTGCTAAGTTCAACTTGACCACTAGAATGAGGATGATAAGGTGATGCAGTTCTATGGTTAACATCATACTTGGCAAGCATATTACGAAAAGCACCATGAATAAAGTGTGAACCACCATCAGTCATTAAATATCTAGGGACTCCAAACCTTGGGAAAATAACTTCGTTAAGCATTTTAATAGAGGTGTTGCGATCAACACTACTAGTTGGAATAGCTTCTACCCATTTAGTAACATAGTCAACAACAACCAAAATATGTGTATACCCATTAGAGGAAGGAAAAGGTCCCATGTAATCAAATCCCCAAACATCAAATGGTTCAACAGCAAGTGAATAATTCATAAGCATTTCTTGATGCTTACCAATATTACCTATTCTTTGGCATTCATCACAAGATGAGACAAACTTACAGGCATCCTTGAAGAGAGTAGGCCAATAAAATCCAGATTGCAATACCTTGTGAGCAGTTCTATCTCCAGCATGATGCCCTCCATAAGCCTCGGAGTGACATTTCCATAGGATTTGTCCCTGTTCATGCTCGGGTACACAACGTCTAATAATACCATCTACTCCTTCTTTATAAAGATGTGGGTCATCCCAAAAGTAACGTCTTAAATCATAGGAGAGTTTTTTCTTTTGTTGGTATGTAAAGCTAGGAGGTAAATATTTAGCAACAATGTAATTAGCATAATCAGCATACAAGGAGTACTATTAGCAACATTTATTGCAGCTAACTGCTCATCACGAAAGCTATCATCAATAGGTAGTGGGTCATCAAGCACATTTTCAAGCCTAGACAAGTTATCTTCTACGGGGTTCTCAGCTCCTTTTCTATCAATAATATGTAAATCAAATTCTTGTAACAAGAGAACCCAACGAATAGGTCTAGGTTTAGCATCTTTCTTTTCCATAATATATTTAATAGCAGCATGGTCTGTGAATATAAGGTCTAAATTTATCACAAGCAAACACCACTGCTAAAAATTCTTTTTTAGTAGAGTAGCATAATTTCTTCGAGCACTGTCTAGATTTTTACTAGCATAATGAATAACATTCAATTTCTTATTAACTCTTTATCCTAGAACAACACCAACAGCATAATCACTAGCATCACACATAATTTCAAAAGGCAAGTTCCAATCAGGTGGTTGAACAATAGGTGTAGAAATTAAGGCTTTCTTGAGTGTTTCAAAGGCTTCTAAACAATCATCATCAAAAACAAAAGGAACATCCTTTTGCAAAAGACTACTGAGAGGCCTAGAAATTTTAGGGAAGTCTTTAATAAATCTCCTATAGAAACCAACATGACCTAGGAAACTATGAATACCTTTGATGTCCTTAGGACATGGCATTTTCTCAATTACATCAACGTTAGCTTGGTCCACTTCAATACCTCTTTCAGAAATTTTATGACCCAAGACAATGCCCTCATTAACCATAAAGTGGCACTTCTCCCAATTCAAGACAAGATTTTTTTTGTTCACATCTCTGCAAAACTCACTCAAGATTGCTTAAACAATCATCAAAGGACTTCCCATGAACAGAAAAGTCATCCATGAAAACCTCAACAATCTTTTCACAAAAGTCAAAGAATATAGCCATCATTCATCTTTGAAAGGTAGCAGGTGCATTACATAAACCAAAACATACGTCTATAAGCATAGGTTCCAAAGGGACAAGTAAAAGTAGTCTTTTCTTGACTAGGTTGAGATACAGGTATTTGTGAAAAGCCAGAATATCCATCAAGGAAGCAGAAGTGTGTGTGTTTAGATAATCCTTGAAGCATTTGATCAATAAAAGGCAAAGGGTAATGATATTTTCTAGTTTCTTTGTTTAATTTTCTAAAATCAATTACCATTCTATAGCCTGTAACAATTCTTTGTGGAATAAGCTCATTCTTATCATTAGGAACAACAGTTATACCTCCTTTCTTAGGGACACAATGAACAGGACTTACCCATCTACTATCAGCTATGGGATAGATTATACCTGCTTCCAAAAGTTTTAGTATTTCCATTCTTACCACTTCTTTCATCTTCGGATTTAACCGACGTTGATGATCAACAAATGGTTTAGCATTAGGTTCCATATTAATTTTGTGCTGACATAGAGTGGGACTAATGCCCTTTAAATCATCAAGAGTATATCCAATAGCAGCTCGTTGCTTCCTTAGAACTTTCAATAATCTTTCTTCTTCATGTTATGAAAGATTAGCACTGATAATAACAGGATATATCTTCTTTTCATCAAGATAAGCATATTTCAAAGTGTTTGGCAATTGTTTTAATTCAAACACAGGGTCACCCTTAGGGGGAGGAGGACCTCCAAGAGTTTCAATAGGCATATTGTGTTTAAGCAGAGGACGTTGTTCTAAGAAGATCTTATCTATTTCATTTCTTTCATGCACATGTAAATCATTCTTATGGTCCAGCAAGTATTGCTCTAAAGGATCAGCAGATGGCACAACAATAGAAGCAAGACCAATTAATTCATCCTTAATAGGCAATTCTTTTTCATGATGATTTCTACTAAACTTGGAAAAATTAAACTCATGAGACTCATCACCAAAGCTAACACCCACAACTTGTTTCTTGCAATCTATCTTAGCATTTACTGTATTCAAGAAAGGTCTACCAAAGGTAATGGGACAGAAGTCATCTTGCGGGGTACCAAGAACAAGAAAATTAGTAGGATATTTTATTTTCCCACACAAGACTTCAACATCTCTAATAATCCCACAAGGTGATATGGTGTCTCTATCTGCAAGTTTAATAGTAACATCTATGTATTCTAACTCGGTAGGTGCTATGTCTTTTATAATTTCTTGATATAGAGTGTAAGGAATAGCACTCACACTAGCACCCATGTCACATAAACCATGATAAAAATGATCTCCTATTTTAACTGAAATAACAGGCATGCTAACAACAGGTCTATGTTTACCTTTTCCATCAGGTTTAGCAATTCTAGCAGCTTCTTCACAGAAGTAAATAACATGCCCATCCATATATCCTTCCAAGAGATCTTTAACCATAGCAATACTAGGTTCTACTTTAATTTGTTCATCAGGTTTAGGTGTTCTAACATAGCTTTTTTTAACCACAGTTGAAACTTTAGCATGTTCTTCTATCCTAACAAGGAAAGGTGGTTTCTCTATATAAGTAGAAGGAACAACTGGATCAACATTATAAAGTATAGTTTCTTATTTAACTGGTACTGGTTCTTTACTTTCATCTTTAATAGGTGGGTGATATTTAAACCACTTCTCTTTAGGAAGTTCAAAATGAGTAGCAAATGATTCACCAAAGGAGGCTACTATCTCAGAGTCAAGTCCATATTTAGTGCTAAACTTTTGAAAAGCATCGGTATCCATAAAAGGTTTAACACAATTATACTTAAGCTTTATACCCGACTCTTTACCTTCGTCAAGGTCCTAATCTTCAGAGTTGTGCTTTATTCTTTCCAAAAGATCCCACCGGAATTCAATAGTTTTCTTCATAAAAGAACCAGCACAAGAAGTATCCAGCATGGTTTAATCATTACAAGAAAGCCGAGCATAAAAATTCTGAATAATAATTTCTCTTGAGAGCTCATGATTGAGGCATGAATATAACATCGACTTAAGACTCCCCCGAGCTAGAGGGATACTTTATCCTTCACGAGGCCAAAAATTATATATATAATATATAATTCCGATCACGATGAACTAGATGCATAGGATAAATATTTTGATGGAACCCCAATTTCAAAGGTTTCCAATTCCATGATCCAATATCATCGCATAGCCTATACCATGCCAACGTTTTTCCCTTCAAAGATAAAGGGAAAACCTTTTTCATCATTTCATCCCTGGGTAAACCTCCAAGTTTAAACAATCCACAAATTTGTTCTACATGTATCAAGTGCATATCAGGGTGTTCAATTCCATCTCCTGCATAAGGATTAGCTTGAAGTTGTTCTATCATACCCAAAGGGATTTCATATTCAATATTTTCAGTAGGTGCAGTAGGTTTAGGGGTAACTAATTGTGGTTCCGGACGAGGTGAAGATACCCCTAACAAACCCCTCAAAGGATTGTTTTCCATAGTAACAAGTGACAATAAATTTTAGCACACTATATAAATGTTTCCTTACCGAATTCCACTTACCAAAGGCTCTTCACTCCCCGGCAACGGCGCCAGAAAATAGACTTGACGAGCCACAAGTATAGGGGATCAATTGTAGCTCTTTTTGATAAGTAAGAGTGTCGAACCCAACGAGGAGTAGAAGGAAATAACAAGTAGTTTTCACTAAGGTAATGTCTGCAAGTGCTGAAACTGTAAGTAGCGACTAGTTTGATAGCAAGATAATTTGTAACGAGCAAGAAACGATAGTAACAAATAGTATGCAGCAAGGTAGCCCAATCATTTTTAGACAAAGGACAGGCCAAAATGGACTCTTATAACAAGCAAAGTGTTCTTGAGGGTACACGGGAATTTCATCTAGTTACTTTCGTCATGTTGGTTTGATTTGTGTTCGCTACTTTGATTATTTGATATGTGGGTGGACCGGTGATTAGGTGCTTTTCTTACTTGAACAAACCTCCTACTTATGATTAACCCTCCCGCAAGTATTCGCAACTACGAGAAAAGTATTAAGAATAAATTCTAACCATAGCATTAAACTCTAGGATCCAATCGGTCCCTTACGGAATAGTGCATAAACTGGGTTTAAGTTTCTGTCACTCTCGCAATCTAGCTTCTATTTACTACTCCACAATGCATTCCCTTAGGCCCAAATATGGTGAAGTGTCCTGCAGTCAACGTTCACTAAACATCACTAAGGGAATCAACATACATACTATCAAAATATCAAGCACATATCAAATTGACATGATTACTTGCAACATGATTTCTCCCGTGACCTCAAGAACAAAAGTAACTACTCACAAATAATTAACATGCTCATGATCACAGGGGTATTAAATAGTATAATGGATCTGAACATATAATCTTCCATCAAATAAACCATATAGTAATCAACTACAAGATGTAATCAACACTACTAATCACCCCCTAGCACCAATCTATAGTTTTGGTAACAAGATTGAATACAAGAGATGAACTAGGGTTTAAGATGAAATGGTGTTGGTGAAGATGTTGATGGAGATTTCCCACCCCAAGATGGGAGAGTTGTTGGTGATGATGATGCCGATGATTATCCCCTCCGGGAGGGAAGTTCCCCCGGCATAATCGCTCCGCCGGAGAGCAAAAGTGCTCCTGCCCAAGTTCCGCCTCGAGACGGTGGAGCTCCATCCCAAAAGTATCCTCCTTTACTTTTTCTAGGTCAAAATGACTTATATACCAGAAGATGGGCACCGGAGGTGGGCCGAGGAGGGAACAACCCACCAGGGCGCGCCCAGGTGGGTTGTGCCCACCTGGTGGGGCCCCTCTAGTAGTTATTTGCTCAAATATTTCTTAAATATTCCATAAAAAAATTCTCCGTGAAGTTTCAGCTTGTTTGGAGTTGTGCATAATAGGTAGTCTGACGTAGCTTTTTCATGTCCAGATTTCCAGCTGCCAGAATTTTCCCTCTTGGTGTGTACCTTGCAAATTATGAGAGAAAAGACATTAGAATTACTCCAAAAAGCATTATTATGAATAAAAAATTATAAATAACAGTAAGAAAACATGATGCAAAATGGACGTATCAAGTGTATGTGATATCCTGCTTTGTTCCCTTTATTTACACTAGTGGCGAACTTTGATGGCCAGTGGATGTAATATGTGTAATAGCCATGATAGCCTAGCATAAGTTGTTTGCTTATTTATTTCCTTGTTGTCTTGTTTATTTGTTTGCATGTAGTCAATGCAGTTCTTTTTCCGCGGTTTGCTAGTGGACGCAATAACCTATTTTCAAAAACTAGACCACAATAACCATGGCTACATATTTACTGTAGTGACCATGTGCCTCCTACGGGCCGTAGAAACAATGGGCCTTCTATGAGCTGTAGAAACAATGGGCCTCCTACGGGGCGTAGCATCAATGGGCCTTCTACTGGCCGTATGATCAATTGGCCAAACATGGGCCAATTAGGGACCGCATTATGGGCCGTAAACGGGCTAGAGTTGGAATTATCCGTTCATGGGCCGACCATAATGGGTCATCATTAATCGGCCGTATTTGACGACGTTATGAAAACGGCCCAACGGATTGATGGGCCACAAACGGGTCGACTGAAAGCACATGCTGAGTTTGGCCCACAAGTAGAAATGGCAGTAGCTGGCCGTAAGTAACCGAATGCTGGAAATAAGCCCAAGAATAAATGGGCCCTGAGAAGACCGAAAGATAACACGGGCTGGAAATGGCCCAATAGAATAATGGGCCATTAATGGGTATAAAGCAATACACTATTCATTATGGGCCAGTTAACCATGGACCGTTAATGGACCAAGAGTTACAAAGGGCCTCATATGGGCCGAAAGACGTCATAGCCCGTACACGGGCCGGAAGTTACAACGGGCTAGATTCATATTGGACGGTTGATACGTCTCCAACGTATCTACTTTTCCAAACACTTTTGCCCTTGTTTTGGACTCTAACTTGCATGATTTGAATGAAACTGACCCGGACTGACGCTGTTTTAAGCAGAACTGCCATGATGTTGTTTTATGTGTAGAAAAGAAAAGTTCTCGGAATGTCCTGAAAATCCACGGAGGCACTTTTTGGAATAAATAAGAATTATTGGGCGGAAGAAATACACCAGGGGGCCCACACCCTGTCCACGAGACAGGGGGCACGCCCCCTCCCCCTGGGCGCGCCCCCTATCTCGTGGCCCCCCTGGACCTCCACCGACCTCAACTCCAACTCCATATATTCACGTTCGGAGAGAAAAAAATCGGAGAGAAAGTTTCATCGTGTTTTACGACACGGAGCCGCCGCCAAGCCCTAATCTCTCTTGGGAGGGCTGATCTGGAGTCCGTTCGGGGCTCCGGAGAGGGGGATTCATTGCCGTCGTCATCATCAACCATCCTCCATCACCAATTTCATGATGCTCACTGCTGTGCGTGAGTAATTCCATCGTAGGCTTGCTGGACGGTGATGGGTTGGATGAGATTTACCATGTAATCAAGTTAGTTTTGTTAGGGTTTGATCCCTAGTATCCACTATGTTCTGAGATTGATGTTGCTATGACTTTGCTATGCTTAATGCTGCTTGTCACTAGGGCCCGAGTGCCATGATTTGAGATCTGAACCTATTATGTTTTCACGAATATATGTGTGTTCTTGATCCTATCTTGCAAGTCTATAGTCACCTATTATGTGTTATGATCCGACAACCCCGAAGTGACAATAATCAGGATACTTCACGGTGATGACTGTAGTTTGAGGAGTTCATCTATTCACTATGTGCTAATGCTTTGTTCCAGTTCCCTATTTAAAGGAGGCCTTAATATCCCTTAGTTTCCGCAAGGACCCCGCTGCCATGGGAGGGTAGGACAAAAGATGTCATGCAAGTTCTTTTCATTAAGCACGTATGACTATTTACGGAATACATGCCTACATTACATTGATGAACTGGAGCTAGTTCTGTGTCACCCTATGTTATAGCTATTACATGAGGAAACGCATCCGGCATAATTATCCATCACTGATCCATTGCCTACGAGCTTTTCACATATTGTTCTTCGCCTATTTACTTTTCCGTTGCTACTGTTACAACTACTACAAAAACCCAAAAACTATTATCTTTACTTTTACTACCGTTACCTTTATTATCATACCACTTTTGCTACTAAATACTTTGCTGCAGATACTAAGTTATCCAGGTGTGGTTGAATTGACAACTCAACTGCTAATACTCAAGAATATTCTTTGGCTCCCCTTGTGTCGAATAAATAAATTTGGGTTGAATACTTTACCCTCGAAAGCTGTTGCGATCCCCTACACTTGTGGGTTATCAAGACTAATTTCTGGCGCCGTTGCCGGGGAGCATAGCTCTATTCTCTGAGTAACTTGGGATTTATATCTGTTGATCACTATGAAGAACTTGAAACACGACAGAACTACAATTTTGCCCTCAACTACAAGGGGAGGTAAGGCGCCATCTAGCTCGCACTAGATTCTCCTTCATTATTAGTAAGCTTGCGACACCTAAACCTGCTATTGCTATGAATTACGATATGTCGCATGTTATTGACGATGCCATACGCTATGCATGATGAAACTACTTCTGTGCGTGATACTACTTTGCCATTAGGTGAATTTCTTGATGAACAACTTGCTAGAGTTAGGGGGAATGAAAATATTAAAGATGCTATTATTGATGATAGTGATGATGAAAATTCTCCCAATGATTATGAATTGCCTATTGTTCCTGAGGGTTATGTTATGAATGAAGAAGCTGCTAGAGCTATCTTTGCTTGCAATGATATAGATATGATCTTAAGAAATTATTAGCTAAATGGAAGCAGCAGTCTCTTAATGCTAGAATGAAACCTGACCCTGCTTTTGCTACTTCACCTATTTGTGTTACTGATAAGGATTATGAATTCTCTGTTGACCCTGAGATTATTACTTTAGTTGAATCTGATCCTTATTATGGCCTTGAATCTGAAACTATTGTGGCACATCTTACCAAGTTAAATGATATAGCCACCCTGTTTACTAATGATGAGAAGTCTCGCTATTATTATATCCTTAAGATATTTCCGTTCTCATTAAAGGGTGATGCTAAGCCTTGGTATAATTCTCTTGCTCCTGGTTGTGTGCGTAGTCCCCAGGATATGATTCATTACTTCTCTGCTAAATATTTCCCTGCTCATAAGAAACAAGCTGCCTTATGGAAATATATAATTTTGTGCAAATCAAAGAAGAGAGTCTCACACAAGCTTGGGGAGGCTTCTCCGTTATAATGCTTTGCTGATCATCTGTTAAGAAAAATGAAATACTTGATATCTTTTATAATGGACTAACCGATGCTTCCAAGGACTACTTGGATAGTTGTGCTAGTTGTGTTTTCAGGAAAGAACAGTTGTGAAGCTAAAATATTATTGAATAATATGTTGACTAATGAAAATAATTGGACTCTTCTGAGCCAATTCTTGAGGCAATTCTGAACCAATTGAGCCAACTCCGAGCCTATTCCTAAACCCACTTCAAGAAGAGAGGTGTTTTATTTCTCGATCTCAAGATATGCAAGAGGCAAAGAAATCAATGAAAGAAAAAGGTATTAAAGCTGAAGATAAGAATTTACCTCCTATTGAAGAAATACATGGTCTTAATATACCGCCTGTTGAAGAACCACATTGTCTTTTTTCAACCGACACGGGTAGTGTTGGGGATATTACCACTAGGCGTAAACCGGCCTACTTGGGCCGGGTTAACTTCATTAATGGTATAAGCAGATGAAGGCCCAAGGCATGTAGTCGGTTTAGAACCTGTAGCCGTAAACCGGCCTGTTGTATAACTTGTATTGTAAGTTAGGAATAGAGAGATACCAACCGGGATACGAGTATTAACCGGTTGGGACTCTATGAACCAACGGGCGTCACCCGTGTATATAAGGGGACAACCCGGCGGCGGTTCAGGACAGGCAACCACCACTCGAGCCTAGGCGAAGCTTGTTTGCTCCCTAGCCATCGAGACCACATCAATTCCATCACAACTAGACGTAGGCTTTTACCTTCATCGAAGGGGCCGAACTAGTATAAACCCTCGTGTCTTTGTGTCCGCTTTAACCCCTTCAAGTAAACTCGTGGCGATGGCTCCACGACTAAGTCCTTTCACTAGGACATCTGCTGTGACAAATCCACGACAGTTGGCGCCCACCGTGGGGCTATCGCACGATGGTTTGACGATCTTGGAGGGCAAGCTCAAGGGACTCGAAGGCTATGTTGTGGGCAGGATGACCAAGAGTCGTCGTGGCAAGATCTACATCGACGACGCAGGATGGGGTCCCGAGGCCGATTCGATCAAGTACGGGTACCGGGTCCCCTTTGGTGGCATACACGTTTTCATCGGCAAGATCGGTGAGCCTGGGCCTGAGCCGGACATCTGCACCAACCTCGTCGAGACGGCTCAGCGTGCGAGATCTACCCAGGCTAAACCGGCCGTGAAGCGTGTCCTCGTTGGAGTCATCCACGGAGGAGAGCGTGAGGACGAGTCAGAACACGGTAGCGAGACCGTCGTCTATTCCGGTGACGAGTCCTCAACCGGAGAGATCGAATCGCTATACCAGTTGCAAGACAATATGGTTAGGGGTTGTTCCGATGGCGACAGTATTCCGGACCCCCCAGGCCAGGTCAACCGGGTTGGAATATTCATGGCCGGCACACAAGCGGTGAATCACTCTTTCGACCGCCGCAGCGATGCTCTCCGGATCAGCAGCGGCAGCGGCAGCAGGGGCAGGAGGCCTTGTGCGCCCGCCGGTTCAAGTTCTATCTGATCTGTTTGATGCACTAGCCGCGCTTATGGCAGAGGCCAATCCGGCGGATCAGGAGGCCCATGATGCAGAGATTGCAAAGGTGAGAGAGCAGATAGTACAAGCCAAAGCGGATCTGGCAGCAGAAAAAGACAGGATGGCTGCAGAGCGGGCCGCTTTGGACGCCCAGGCCTACAAACTCATGCTTGACCAGAACGCATCATAGGAGGTTTTGAAGTGGAAGTACAGATCACGCCTGCCATTAGGGTTTGACCCCCGAAATCTCTTTCAGACTCCAGGAGCTGGACCCAGTAATCCGCCGCAGCACCTGGAGACAAACTGGATTGAGGCACCAGGACCAGGGGCGACGGTCCAACCTCGCCTGATGGAACCTCCTCAGCAGAACATTGTGGTTCCTCCGCTGGTCCAGACGCCCCCAAGTCATTATTCTAATCCTATGGACAACCTTGTTGCAGCCGCCGCGCGATTAGAGGCTATCCCAGTCGAAGGGGACTCTCCGCAAGCGATAGAGACACGCCGGGTTAAGGAGCTTCTCCGGACCGCGCTGATTCAGCAGGAAGCATATTCATACAGCCGTGATCGGATTCACTCTACGCCCCGGAGCTATAGCAGGCGCATGGATGAACCGGCCATATCGAGCAATGCGCGAGGCCGTGGCAATAACCCGGCAGGTGGTGTCCGCGATGCTCAGGTTGTGGTGGACCGGGCCCGGGCACGAAGGGAGGCCGAGTTGGCAGCACAGGATGATGCGGGTCAACTTACATCGGTTCGCCCTACCACCTTCGCCGGACCAGGAGTCGCATCCGCTTTGGGAGTGCCTTGTTTAATCCCCGCTTTACGCAATGTGCGCCTGCCCAAAGATTTCAAGGGTCCGCGCAAGGTGCCGAATTACACCGCTGATTTATCCCCTGAAGCGTGGGTAGAGAGTTATGAGATGGCCATGGAGATGCTAGACGTGGATGAGACCGCGTGTGCAAAATACTTCACCATGATGCTTGAAGGCACGGCTCGTACTTGGTTGAAGAGCCTACCGCCCAATTCTATCAGCTCATGGGCCCAGTTGCGGGCCCGGTTTATCCAGAATTTCAAGGATACATGTAAGCAGCCCAAGTCCATAGTAGACCTGGCGGCTTGTGTCCAGGAGGAAGGAGAATCAACGACCCATTGGGTGCGCCGCGTTTCGGAAATTTTGCACTCGTCTGACAGGATTAATGCTGACTCTGCGATCTTAACCTCGAAGGCAACCGCGGTTTGAGCCTTTAAAATTTAAATTGGGACGATGAAGCGGTTTCGCAATGACATGGGAACCCTCATGGCCGCTTTAGTGAAGTATGCTGATTCGGACAGTACCAAGGATCCCGAGACTGATGATGATGAAGCAGGGAAGGGAAGGAAGAATAGCAACTCCAAACAGCAACAGTACAAACCGGCGGGTCATGGAAACGGAGGCAAGCGCAAGGCGGATGGCAGCATGGACTTTGTGGCCAACACTAATGCACATGACAGGGGGCAGCGGTGCAGAGGTAAAGCGGCAAATCGTAATGGGGCTCCCAATCCTAATGCAAGCCGCTTGAATTATTTGTTGAATCAGCCTTGCCCGAAGCACGGGACGAAGGAGGCGCCGGCTAACCATCTTTGGAAGGATTGTTATATTATGCAGGAATTTAAAAACTCTAATGCCTTCCAGTATGACCATGGGTCAGGTGGCGGTTCAGGATCCGGTTTTCATGGGCCGGGTCACGATGGAGCTTCCGGTTCAGGTCTCAATCAGGGCGGTCACAACCACCAGAATAATCAGAACGGCCAGCAGCAGCAGGAGCAGCAGTCGGGTTATCAGAGCCAGCCAAAACAGTTGAACAATGGGCAATATCATGTTTTCACAACTAGCTTGGATAAACATGACCGGAAACTCCACAAGCGAGCGGTGAATTCTGTTGAACCGGCCTTACCACATTACTTCCGCTGGTCGGAGCAGCCTATCGTGTGGAGCAGAGAGGATCACCCACCCCGGGTTGATAATCCGGTCCAGCTAGCATTAGTGGTAGACCCTCAGGTGGGGGGTTATAAATTCACCAAGGTACTCATGGATGGAGGAAGCAGTATTAACATACTGTATTATGAGACATTCCGCCGCATGGGACTAACAGACAAAGATCTCAGACAATCTAATACAGTGTTCCATGGTGTGGTGCCTGGCAAATCTGCGTATCCTGTTGGTAAGATTGCCTTGGATGTGGCTTTTGGGGACGAGCACGACTCCCGGTCAGAAAAACTAACATTTGAGGTGGTGAAGATCCGGAGCCCGTATCATGCCTTGTTTGGTCGGTCGGCTTACGCCAAGTTCATGGCGCGGCCTTGTTATATCTACTTACAGCTCAAGATGCCGGGCTACTAGGGGACAATAACGGTTCATGGGAGCCGTAGGGTTGCTTTGGAATGTGAGGAAGGTGATGCGGCTTATGCAGAGTCGGTCTGTGCCACGAAGGAGTTGAAGTACTATAAGGACAATGTTGATCCGGCGGATATGACTCCTTTGAAGAATCCAACTACAGAACATGATTCGGATCTGAAGTTCAAATCGGCAACAGAGACCAAGCTTGTTGACTTTGTGCTCGGCGATTCGTCCAAGCAGTTCACTATCAGTGCCAATCTGGATCCCAAATAGGAAAGCGCGCTCATCGAGTTCATCCGTGAGAATCGGGATATCTTTGCATGGAAACCGTCCGACATGCCAGGTGTACCGAGGGAACTCGCTGAGCACACTCTTAATGTGGATCCTAAGTATAAACCGGTGAAACAATTCCTCCGCCGGTTTAACGAAGAAAGGCGTAAAGCCATTGGAGAGGAAGTGGCCAGGCTTTTAGCAGCTGGCTTTATCATTGAAGTGTTCCATCCAGAGTGGCTTGCTATGCTGGTTCTTAAGAAAAACGGCACTTGGCGTATGTGTGTGGATTACACAGATCTTAACAAGGCCTGTCCAGCGGATCCTTTTGCCCTCCCCCGCATTGACCAGATCATTGATGCCACGGCGGGTTGTGAGCGTTTGAGTTTTTTGGATGCATACTCTGGATATCATCAGATCAAAATGGCGGTTAAGGACTAGGAGAAAACAGCGTTCATTACTCCCTTTGGAGCCTTTTGCTATGTATCTATGCCCTTCGGGCTCAAGAATGCCCAAGCCACCTATCAACGGTGTGTACAGAATTGCCTGCATAAACAGATCGGTCGCAATGTGCACGCCTATGTGGATGATTTGAAGGAAACCTTTGACAACTTGCGCATTTACAAGATGATGCTTAATCCGGCCAAGTGTGTCTTTGGTGTTCCGGCAGGCAAGTTATTGGGTTTCCTGGTGTCTAACAGAGGAATTGAGGCTAATCTGGAGAAGATTACGGCTATTACCTCCCTGGCTAAACCGAAGTGTATCAACGATGTTCAGCGTTTGGCGGGCCGAATCGCCAGCCGAGGCGGTTTATCGGCCGCCTCGGAGAGAAGGCCATCCTTTGTACCAAATCTTGAGGAAGGCAGACAATTTCGTGGAGTCCGCTGCCGATGAGGCATTTGAGGACTTGAAGCGGCAATTAGCCAATCCGCTGTTCTTGCAGCTCGGTTGACAAGGAGCCACTATTATTATCGTAGCAGCCAATGCTCGGGCGTTAGCGTGGCTATTGTGGTGGAACGCAGGAGGCGAGCATGGAATATCCGGTTCAGCGGCGGTTTATTATATCGCAAGGTGCTTATTGAATCCAAGCAAAGGTATCCGCATTGGCGAAGCTGGTCTATGGTGTCTTCATGGCCAGCCGAAGTTGAAGCAGTATTTTCAAGGGCACCCCATCACGATGGTCGATTCAGCTCCTTGGGTGATATCATCTGTAACCGGAGGCGATCGGCGGATTGCCAAGTGGGCTATAGAGCTTGGGCCACACGGATGAAGTATGTACCTCGGACGGCGGTGAAGTCTCAAGCACTTGTTGATTTCATCAATGACCGGACGGAGTTACAAGCACCAGAGGAGAAGCCGGATCACACATATTGGACTATTCATTTTGATGGATCCGAGCAATTGGAAGGCTCGGGGTCGAGTCGTATTAACTTCCCCATGAGGTGATAAGTTTTGTTATGTTCTCCACTTAATGTTCCTTGTACTAATAATGCAGCTGAGTCTGAAGCCTTGCTCCATGGTCTCCGGATGGCTAAAGAGATGAACTTAAGCGGGTTAAGTGCTTGGTGACTCGGACCTCGTGGCTCAACAGTGTCCGCACTTGGGATTCTAAGGACCCGCTCATGGCTGCATATCGTCGGGAAGTGGATAATATTGCGGGTTGCTTCAAGGGTTATCAAGTGGATCATGTGGACCGTCGGAAGAATGAAGCGGCGGACGCTTTAAGCCGGTTGGGTTCTCAACGCAAACCGGTCCCGCCTAATGTCTTTCTGGACGTGTTGCACAACCCGTCAGTCCAGCTCCCAGGTGAAGCGGATTTGGCTATTCCTGATCCGGAGGCTCAATTGGTGGCAACATTACATGCTATTCTGGATTGGACGGTTCTTTATCTTGCATACATGAACAGGGGGGAGTTGCGAGAAGATTAGCCCTGTGCGTTCGGTTTATTCGGTTTACATGGTTCGGTTTATATGGTTTTTGGTATGTACGGTATTAATACTTCGGTAAATACGGTATGAAATTAAAATACGGTTCGGTTTGGTATATACCAAATTATTTGGTATAGTTTGGTATATACCATAAAACCAAAGTTGACGCGAATTTGAAAATGACGTAATAATAATTTGCAAATTTATGACTCAAAACACATTCTATTTTACACAAATAGTATATACTATATATATAAGTATATATGCATGCATTGATTCATCTGTTGATGGTTATGGACGTGCTTAGCATTTTAAAAAGAGAAAAATGACAATGTTACAAGAAAAATGTAGGTGCTTAGTAGTGAATTTGACTCATGTACAAGAAAAATGACAACTTGTACAGTTGTTCATTTCAAGAAATATAAATTTATCTTTTACTTCGGTTTATTCGGTTAACCATTCGGTTTTTCGGTATATACCATAAAAACCAAAGTTCAAATCGGTATGAAAAGTTCATACCATACCTAAACCAGAAACCATAAAAACAAAAAAATCGGTTCGGTTCGGTTTATTTTTGGTATGGTTTTTCGGTTCGGTTTTAAAATGCACAGAGTGAGAGAAGATGAGATTCTAGCCAGGCAGATAGTCCGGCGATCCAAGTCTATGACGATTCTCAATGGGGAATTGCATCATTGCAGTGTATCAGGGGCGTTTCAACGTTGTGTTTCTCCTGAGGAAGGCTGTGAAATCTTAAGGGAAATCCATGAAGGGGATTGTGGACACCACGCCGGTTCAAAGTCTCTGGTGGCAAAGGCGTTTCATCACGGGTTTTACTGGTTGACAGCGCATGCTGATGCGGAGGACTTGGTTAAACGGTGTGATGGATGTTAGAAATTTTCAAGGCGTGCTCATGTGCCGGCTCAAGAATTGAGGATGATTCCAATAACGTGGCCATTTGCAACTTGGGGGCTGGATATGGTCGGACCTTTTAAAAGATCCAAGGATAAGAAAACCCACCTTTTGGTGGAAGTTGACAAATTTACCAAGTGGGTTGAAGCGGAGCCTGTCAGCAAGTGTGATGTAGCAACAACGGTGCAGTTCATCAAAAAGGTGATTTTCCGGTTTGGCTTTCCACACAGTATCATTACTGACAATGGTACCAATTTATCCAAGGGTGCTATGAAGGAGTTCTGTGAACGTGAGCACATCCGACTTGGCGTGTCGTCGATGGCACACCCCAGTCCAATGGACAGGCGAGCGAGCTAATCAAGAGATCTTGCGAGGCATCAAACCCCGGCTTATGGTCCCATTGCAAAGGACACCAGGGTGTTGGGTTGAAGAGCTACCATCTGTGCTATGGAGTATCAATACTAGGCCAAACGGATCCACAGGATACACACCATTTTTCATGGTCTACGGAGCAGAGGCAGTTCTCCCTAGTGATATCCGGCACGACTCGCCTCGTGTGGTAGCTTATGTTGAAGCGGACAATGAGACAACACGGCAAGATGCTTTGGACCTATTGGACGAGGCGCGTGATCTAGCGGCTGCCCGTTCGGCGATTTACCAACAAGATCTTCGTCGCTATCACAGTCGCCGGGTTAGAACCAGAGCTTTTCAAGAAGGAGATTTGGTGCTTCGACTCATCCAAGACCAGACAGATATGCACAAGTTATCCCCACCTTGGGAGGGACCTTTCGTGGTCAGCAAGAATCTGCACAACGGGTCATACTATCTGATTGATATTCGAGAGCATCAAGACTCACGCACATCAGACGAGGAGACCAACAGGCCGTGGAACATAGCTCAGCTTCGGCCTTACTACACTTGAGCCATCGGCTCCATCTATGTACATATCATGACAATGTATATATTATCTTTGATATAATAAAACCGGAGCCTCAGCTAAAGCGGGGTCTCTGTCTTTCTTATCATGCGTTGTTACATGGAGTGGCTTTGCTTCTAAAGCGGTCTCCGGTTTACCCCTTGACATTTGCTTTTTATATATCACTTGGGGCCTTGGTCGTATCCGAACCAACGTGACACCTTTTGATAGGCGACAGCCACCAGATCACTTGGGGACATGGTCAAGTCTGAACCGATCCGCCTCTTGGTCGGCCTAAGGCCACAAAATCACTTGGGGCTTGGTGAACCTCAACCATTGCCACGCCTCTTGATCCGCATATATGCCACGAATCATTTGGGGACTGGCTGACTTGAATCATTGTCACTCCTATTGGGGGCTTGGTCCTGTCCGACCATGGTAACACCATCTGATCAGCTCAGTATAACATATTTTTGCAAACGGTTTTTATCATTGCCTTTGCTTCCATGTTATTTTCATGGCTTGTTTGTTCTTTGTTTTTGTTGGATTTCTTTTATGTCAACAAACATCTTTTTTCCGGTTCAGCCGATGGATTTGATTCCCTTTTAATCCGGAGAAGTATGCCCGGTTTACCTTCTCCTGTTAACATCATGGAGTAACAAGGGGGTTTGTATTGCCTCAGTACGGTTTATACGGGAGCTGTTTTCTCCCCCCTTGTCGACGGTAATGGTTTATAAAACCTCCGCTTCAAAGCTTGGCTAAGCCAGCTTCATGCCCAAACATGGTAGGTATTTTGTATCACCTATTCGTTACATTACTGATACACATATTAAGATCACAAACCGGCTGGCGGTATAACCGCCACCGAAGTTCAAATTTTTTTGATTGCAGGAAATATGAATTGAGGTTTTTCAAACAAAAGCTTCAGTACTTATGCACGAAGGCATATTCAAGATAGAAGTATTAACTATCCTATTACAAGGCAACACGGTGCCCAAATAAGATCATTGTTATTTTGGAAAGATGCCAAAGACAGCTATCCAAACCGGCTTCCGGTTCAAGCCTGCTCCTCATCATCCGCCGCTTCAGCTTCCTCGTCTCTACCCATTGGCTGGAAATCAACGGTGGTCGATCGATTCCCATTAAAGCTTGGAAAACAGCCTCTTCATGGATCGGGAAGGCGGTTCAATATCAGGAGCGTAAGTATGCTTACGGATTGGAGGGATCAGATTCTCCGCTTCAAGAGTTGGGGCAGGCACTCGCTTGTTCTGATTGTTGTATTGCGCTTGATAATGTGTCAAGTCTGCCTCTTCAGCTAATTGACAAGCCAGAGGTCGCACTGCACGGTTTATTGCCCTCAGATCATCTTCGTTAAATTCAGAGCCATCCTCCTTTAGGCTGGAATAGCCTTGAGCTGCTTCCACAGGGTCAAAATCTGGCACCCATGCCTTTGCCCAGATCAAGGCGTTAATAGCTCCGGTTCGAGCAGCGGATTTTTTCAGCTCCTCAATCCGGGCCGGAAGCATCGACAATCTGTTAAGAGTGTCCTGGATCAAAGAAGGTACCGGGTTGTTAGGAGAGGCTGTGGTGATGATCCGCTGGGCTCCGGTATATAATTGTTCCACTAAGGTGTAGGCAGCCTTCAGCTTCTTCTGCACATCGTTTCCTAAGTGCCCGATGCGTGTGCCTACAACAATATAGGGACGGTCTCAAACCGGATTTACACTACAGCAGGTTCAAATTATCACAGAAGTTAAAAGGAGCTTACCAAAGATTGCAGCGGTCATGGAGTGTATTTGCCGCTTTACGGCCGTAAGTTCATCCACCACCGGTTTAAGGGCAGCTTCAGCATTTTCCGCTCTTTTGGTTAAAGCGGCCTTCTCAGTGGCCCAATCAGCCTGCTCTTTCTTCAAGCCCTCCTTCAGCTGTTCAGCGGTGCTCAAGGCGCTGGTTAGTTCTTCCTTTGCCTTGTCTGTTTCGGCCTGTTGGGTTTTCAAGGCCTCCTGCAAATCGGCAATCCGGTCCTCCTTGATTCTCACCTCAGCATGCATACAGACAGCGTTTAGCTTTACACAAGCGATCCAAGAAATTGAAGTATCAACCACATAACATAGTTATATGCCTGATACTTGGGGGCTAATGCACCTTCAATTTTTATATATTACTAGATTGCAAAGTCCCAAGCTCAATACAGGTATTCACCTTGGCACTTGGGGGCTAATGGCTATTTGATCAAATTATGTTCTAAGTTTTTTATCGGAGCCCCGGTTTAATTATGCTAAGTTAAACCGGCCCTTGGGGGCTATACTGATGAATTTCAAAGTGTTGAGGATTGTGTTCAAGTCCCGGTTTGACGAAGGTTACAAACCGGCCCTTGGGGGCTAGGAGGATTGATACAATGGCAGTAAGTAAAAAAAAGTAAGTTACCTCAAATTTATCTGTCATCATCTTCACCAGACCAGCTTCACAGTCACGGCTAGTATAAAGCTGGTTTAAATAGCCAAAATGAAGATCTTGGGCACTCAGAGCAGCGTATGTCTCCAGTTCAACATCCCATTTACCTTTGTTCAGAGCGGAAAAATCCTCTTTTATGGTATGCTTGGTTAAGATGACAGGATTCCCGGGTTCAAAGCGGCCTACACCGGTAATCACAACGTCATCATCTTTGGAATCAACGGTTTGTGTTGGTGCGGCCGGTTTGTCAGCAGGACTGTGGGATTTCTCAATTCGGACGGAGCTGGCAGGCGGGTTAGCAGAGACTGAAGGGTTAATAGGCCTCTCTTCAGGAATAGCATCATCTTGCAAAGGAGGATCATTGGGAATATCTTCAGGGGCAAACTCTTCAAGATCTGGCGCCCTGTCATGTTCTGGGGCTGCATCTTCTTCAACCGCTTTATCCAAGCGGGCCTTCTTGCTTGGTTTCGGTTTGGCCCTGAAAGAAAAACAAAGAGTCAAGAAAAAACATAGGACATTACACAGTATACTGGAAGCATATGTTCAGTTTAGCTTACCCAACAACTATCTTCAATGGTGGCAGCTGAGTGGCCGACGATTCACCGAAGATGAATGAGAAGTAACGATAATCGAGTCGGATGGATTAAGAGGTTGTGGAAGAAACCCGATTTAGGATTTAAATCAATAAAAGGTCGGAGACCTCGGAGCAGCGTTTTCGAACCGGACTGTTTGGTAAACCGCGGAGGTAACTACTCGCCATTGTCTTGCGGGTTGTGCGGCGAGCTTCATGTTCTTTGAGTCTTCATAAGAAGTTTGGGATCCAAATAAGCAAGAGGATGAGAAAATTTAAGTTTCCGGTTTGCCTGGCGAAATTTTGGCAAATGCAAGATTTCTGAATCGGAAGAGAGAATAGTTACCTCAGCAAATTCCGCATGGCTGGCTTCAGCGTCGTCCTGACAAGCATCATCATCAATTAGGCATGTAAAAAGTAAGCCAAGTGAATCAAGTTCTACCTCAAGGTCTGGGTTACCCACATCATCATCAATAGCTGGATCAGATGAAGCGGTGGTTTTTCGCTTGTGAGCTGGTTTTTTAATAACCTTGGTCTTGGGACGGGTTGACCGCCCTGCCTTCTCCGTTTTATCTTGTGGAAGCTTCTTGCTCCAAAATGGATTATCACCCTGGATAAGCGTAATTAAATGTCGATGATAAAGCGAGAACAGGTTCAACAATAGAGCAATTAAAATTTACGTGGCGGTTTGTTGAGTGGTGCGATAAGGAAGCAGGCCGGTTTGAGCACAGAGGTGCTCCGGTTCATTCAACATCTTCTTTACAGAATCTGTGACTTCATCGTCGGAGAGTTGGATTTTAATGTGTCGGAGTGGGTCGTCGAGGCTACCAGTATACTTGCACATCAAACCGGGGCGCCGGCTCAAAGGCAGTATGCTCCACGATGTCCAACAGCGTGCAAGGTCTATTCCTATTAAACCGTTGGCCATAAAGGCTCGGAGCTTGGACAGTTGCGGAGCATATTTAATTCTCTCCTTGGCGCTTAGTCTTTGTGGAAAAGGGTGAGTGTTGCTGAGCCGTTCGGACGAAGCGTGCAAGGGATTTTCATTCTCAGGGGAGGTATCCTTGCAATAAAACCAAGTTGCATTCCACTCCTTGGGGTGAGTATGGAGTTTGACATGGGGATAAGTGATTTCTTTCCTCTTCTGGATGGCCATACCACCCAATTCCGTATTGGCGCCATCGGTAAATTTAGTGCGACGGTTTAAATGGAAGAGGTCTCTAAACAACTCGACTGAAGGCTCCTCTTGAAGATATACCTCAGAGAGTACTTGAAAGTGACATAGATTGGTGACGAAATTGGGGCCAATATCCTGTGGACGGAGCTGAAAATTGGCTAACACATCCCGATAAAATTTAGAACCGGGCGGTTTAAAGCCCCGGGCCAAGTGATCTGCGAAGACCACGACCTCTCCTTCCTGGGGTGTGGGAGGACATTCATCTCCAGGAACCCTCCAGTGGATCGTATCTTTACTATCCAAAGCGCCGATCAGGACTAGATCGTCCAACTGTGATTCTGTGACGCGAGAGGGAACCCAATTGCACTCATACACTTGTTTGGCCATGGCGAGATCTACAAGAAATAGGTGATCCGGTTCAAGAACTCGCTGGATAAAAGAAGGTGTTGATCTAAACTACGATAAACCGGAGGCAGTACCTATAAACCGGTCTTCTACAATGCGGCGTCATATGGATTCTGGCGGTTCAACCAGGGGACTAATGATATATACCGGTTTAGCAATTTTTTCTATGGTAAGTTAAACCGCCTGGCCTAAGCATCGGAAGCAAATTGAAGCTATGGATAACTAGGTATGCAGAAACAAGTTTCACAAGATCTTATTACAGCCGCGGATCTACAGCGAGCTCACAAAAACAGAAAATATTTCGAAGAGTAAGGCAGAAACAGAAGTGAACTATTGAGCGGATATGTGCGGGAGATCTATGGGCTTAGATGAGAAACTACAGGCGGATGCGTAGAGATCACTACTAAACACAGCAGGAGTTCACGGATTCATTCAAGGTCAGAGAACATATATGAGCGCGCGATGAACACAGCATGAACACGGAACCCTAAGAACAGATCTAGGTCAAAAAGAGGAGAAAGCTTACCGAGAACGGAGAAGATGCGGAAAGATGCCGCAATGCTCTAGTACGTTCAGGTTGATGCAGCGGCCCAAGACGAGGCAGAGGTCGACGGCGGTGGCGGAGCTCCAAGGCCAGCGACGCGAGGAAGACGAAGAAGAAGGGACGAAGGGAAAGGAAAGAAATGACCCTTCGGTCTTATTTATAAGGCAACAGAGCTATGTCAAGCGCGCGGATCCAGGAGCTATTATTAAAAGAGGGCGTTATAAATGACAAATTTCATGATGACGTCATGCCGGTTTACAGCAACCAAAAATGATGACGACATGGCAGTTTACCAATTACTAGAAGATGTCCAAGACACAAGATTTTGTGAAGGATTGACATGAACCAGTTCAAATCAATCTGGGGCCTAATGTTGGGGATATTACCACTAGCGTAAACCGCCTACTTGGGCGGGTTAACTTCATTAGTGGTATAAGCAGATGAAGGCCCAAGGCACGTAGTCGGTTTAGAACACATGAGCCGTAAACCGCCTGATGTATAACTTGTATTGTAAGTTAGGAATAGAGATACCAACGGGATACAGTATGAACCGGTTGGGACTCTATGAACCAACGGGCGTCACCCGTGTATATAAGGGGACAACCCGGCGGCGGTTCAGGATAGACAACCACAACTCGAGCCTAGGCGAAGCTTGTTTGCTCCCTAGCCATCGAGACCACATCAATTCCATCACAACTAGACGTAGGCTTTTACCTTCATCGAAGGGGCCGAACTAGTATAAACCCTCGTGTCTTTGTGTCCGCTTTAACCCCTTCAAGTAAACTCGTGGCGATGGCTCCACAACTAAGTCCTTTCACTAGGACATCTGCCGTGACAAATCCACGACAGGTAGTAAAGGTAAATTCTCTCTATAGATATGATAAAGTTGAAATCCCCTCTACTAAATTTCATAGCCCGTGCTTAGATGAATTTGATGAATTTATGGCTAGAGAAGAAAGTTTTAGTGCTTATGTTGGTAGAGAGCTAAAGAATAATGCTTTCGAGATAGGACGTGTGAGCGATAATATGGCTAGAGTTAAAGGTGAACTTAAACTCATTAGCAAATATACTTCTATGGTTGCTACTCAAGCTGAGCAAGTACTCAAAGCTCAAAATGATTTGCTTGATGGATTAAATAATAAAAATGACTTTGCTGTTAGAGTGGCTACTAGAGCTGGTAGAATGACTCAGGAACCTTCGTATCCTGAAGGCCACCCTAAGAGAATCAAGCAAGATTCTCACAAAAATAATTTAGAAGCACCTAGTTCTTCTAAAAAGAAGAAAAAGAAAAACGATAGGACTTTGCATGCTTCTAGCGAACCCTCAGTAGACACACACGAGAATCCCAATGATATTTCTATCTCGATCTTTGAAACACAATCGGTGATGAACATGAACCTAGTGATAATGTTAATGATAATGTTCATGTTCATGCTCAACCTAGCAAAAAACAATGATGTAGAGATTGAACCTGCTGTTGATCTTGATAACCCACAATCAAAGAATCAACGTTATGATAAGAGAGATTTTGTTGCTAGGAAGCACAGTAGAGAAAGAGAACCATGGGTTCAGAAACCCATGCCCTTTCCTCCTAAACCATTTAAAACAAAGGATGATGAGGATTTTGAGCGCTTTGCTGAAATGATTAGACCTATTTTCTTACGTATGCGCTTAACTGATATGCTCAAAGTAAATCCTTATGCTAAGTATATGAAGGATATCATTACAAATAAAAGAAAGATACCGGAAGCTGAAATTTCCACCATGCTTGCTAATTACAATTTAAAGGGTGGAATACCAAAGAAACTTGGAGATCCGGGTGTACCAACTATACCATGCTCCATTAAAAGAAATTATGTTAGAACTGCTTTATGTGATCTTGGAGCCGGTGTTAGTGTTATGCCTCTCTCTTTATATCGTAGACTTGAATTGAATAAGTTGACACCTACTGAAATATCTTTGCAAATGGCTGATAAATCAATTACTATACCTGTCGGTATTTGTGAGGATGTGCCTGTTGTGGTTGCAAATGTCACTATCTTAATGGACTTTGTTATTCTTGATATTCCCGAGGACGATAGTATGTCTATTATCCTTGGTAGACCTTTTCTTAATACTGCAGGGGCTGTTATTGATTGCAACAAAGGCAATGTCACTTTTCATGTTAATGGTAATGAGCATACGGTACACTTTCCGAGGAAACAATCTCAAGTTCATAGCATCAATTCTATTGGAAAAGTTCCAACTATCATTTTTGGAGGTTCTGAATTTCCTCTCCCTACTGTCAAGAAAAAGTATGATATTCTTATTGTTGGGGATTTTCATATCCCCGTTGAGGTAACTTAGTGTTATTTAAAAATTTCTCCGGTTTTGTGTTATTCGGAATGAGTTTGTTAACAAGACTTGATCAACCTTGTTAGTGGATTCATTTTGATGATCATGAGATGGATGAAACTAGAAGGCACAACCTGCTGTACCCTCTTTTTTCTTTCTGTTATTTAGAATAAATAAAGCAAAAATAGTATTATATGTCTATTTTCTGAATTATCCGTGCATTAAAAAAGTGCTCCAAATGACCTGCAAATTTAGTATGATTTTTTATGGAATATTTGAGGATTTTAGGCACTGAAAACACTGTAGGAGGGGCAAGCACCAGGCCACGAGAGTGGAGGGCGCGCCCACCCCACCTGGGCGGGCCCTCTGTCTCGTGGGCCCCTAGTGGCCCCCTCCACTTATGCCAGCACCCACACACTTCATCTTCTACCCAAAAAAACCCATCCTGCTCAAGCGAGAGTTCTAGCTCATTTTGTTGCGATTTTCGATCTCCTTGCTCAAAGCTCGATTTACAAAACTGCTTTGGGAGATTGCTGCTTGGTATGTGACTCCTCCATTGGTCCAATTAGTTTTTGTTCTAGTGCTTTATTCACTGCAAATTTTTGCTGCATAGGTGACCATGTTCTTGAGCTTGTATGTTGAATTTATGAGGTCCCAAGCAATTCTAATGCATGATATAGGCTGTAGACACTTGTAGGAGTAGTTGCTACCAATCTTGTTTAGTTTTATTCACTTTTATTTTGGAGGTACTAAAATTTCACAAACTTTTCAGAAAAGAATTATGCTTAGAAGAATGTACCAAGGTGGTTCCTCGGTGAAGAAAGGGCCCATGATTGCTATACGTGAGCAAGATGTTGAATTGCCGAGGGATGCGGATGTACGAGCTTGTGAGTGGCCATCCGATGATTTTATGGTCGAAGCAGGCTTTAAGGAGGAATTTGACACGTATGTGCGTAATGCCGAGCTGGAGGACTTCTTACAAGATAAGTGTCCTCAGTACTATCAATTGACTGACTCCTTTGTGCGGAGGTTTAAATATAATTTTGCGCGTAATTCTCCTAGTGTCATATTTGATATTTATGATACATCTTATACCATGGACCTAGAGGATTTTACAACTGCTTGCAAACTCCCGCAGTGGGGTAATATTAATGATCCTCACAAATCTGAATTTATAGATTTCCTTGCTAGTATTACTGTGGGAGAATCTAGGGACATAGCACAAGCTACCATAGGGAGCATTAATTTTCCTGCTATACATTATTTTGCTCTCTTTCATTGGTAGATGCATTAACGGTAAAGATGAAGCATGCCACATGTGTGTCCCTGATCTGTGTGTCCTCAAGAGTGCTGTGTTAGGTTATAAAGGTTATAACTTGGGGGCAATAGTTGCACGTAGGTTGCCGAATAATAGTAGAAAGGGAAATTTATTTGGAGGAATTTATGCAACCCGTGTGGCTAATTATCTTGGTATAGCCCCACGAGAGGGAGATATGTTGATACCTCCTGTTTATTTGGATTATGAAGCTATGGTCAATCATCAATTTCTAAGGAGGAATGAACAATTCCTCCAGCATCGACTAATCTATGACAGACGCAACGTCGTCCATGTTACTCTTCCTGCTCCCTACCTTTTTGATTATCAGGCAAAAGGAAGATATATTGTCACCAGGGAGGAAGCAGCTGAACACGAGAGGAGAGCGGAGGCAGCTCGCCAACACGCTGCAGCTCAGGAGGCAGTTGCCGTTGCAGCTCAGTACGACCCCAGTTTCACTTACAGATATCAGCCAGGCGGTCCTTGGTACTAGACCAACTTAGGACAAAAGCCTAAGCTTGGGGGAGTACGTATTTCTCACCAACTTTACATTCATGTTCACACACTAGTCGTCGGTGCTCATACTCTTTCATTGTATTATCCATGCTAGTTTAAAATTTCTTTTTCTAGTTTTCTTCTTGTGTGTTTGATAAACCTCAAGAAAAACCAAAAAAATTAGTTAGTTTAGTTTCCATGCTTGTAGTAGAAATTAAAATGAAAGCCCAAAAAGATTTCCAGTTCTTCTTCTTACTTGTTGGGAGCTTTCCCATGTAAATAGTTTTATTTTCTTTTCTTTCCTTTGGGGGTTGAGAAGTCCATATTGAGAATGTTTAGTGGCTCTCATATGCATGATTGTTTATTTAACTTAGAGCCCATATTACTTGTCTTCTCCTTTGAGTTGAATGCTTGCAGATTGTAGCTTAGTCCAATGCACGTGCACTCTTATTATTATACACATCGTTCAGTCGTGCAAGTGAAAGGCAATAATGACGATATATGATGGACTTATTGGGATGAGAAAAGCTGGTATGAACTTGACCTCTCTTGTTTTTATAATATGATGAGTTCATCGTTTCTGAGTCAGTCTATTATGAGGTAAACATATTTGCAATGACATTTAGAGATTATAGTTGCTTGTGCCATGCTTGATTAGCTATGAGTTAAACTGGTTTACCTTGCGTGCCAACATGCTATTAGAATGATTATGATGTGGTATGATGGGATGGTATCCTCCTTTGAATGAATTAAGTGACTCGACTTGGCACATGTTCTCGCATGTAGTTGAATCAAATCAACATAGCCTTCATGATATTTATGTTCATGGTGTACTATATCCTACTCATGCTTGTATTCGGTGTGAATTAATTTTAAAGCATGTTTATGACTATTGTCGCTCTCCCAGTTGGTCGCTTCCCAGTCTTTTGCTAGCCTTCACCTGTACTAAGCGGGAATACTGCTTGTGCATCCAAACTCCTTAAACCCCAAAGTTGTTCCATATGAGTCCACTATACCTTCCTATATGCGGTATTTACCTGCCGTTCCAAATAAATTTGTATGTGCCAAACTCCAAACCTTCAAATGAAATTCTGTTTTGTATGCTCGAGCAGCTCATGTTACAACTAGGGCTGCCTATATCTTCCATGCTAGGTGGGTTATTCTCCAGAGGAGTGGACTCCGCTCCTCATTCACGAGAAAGGGCCGGTAACCAGGATGCCTAGTCCCATGATCCAAAAAGATCAAAGCGAATCAAAATAATTAAACAAAACTCCCCCAGGGTTGTTGTTAGTTGGAGGCACTTGTTGTTTCGAGCAAGCCATGGATTGATGCTTGTTGATGGTTGGGAGAGTATAAACCTTTACCATTCTGTTTGGGAACTGCCTATAATGCATGTAGTATGGAAGATACAGCCATCTCATAGTTGTTGCATTGATAGCAAAAATATGCCGCTCAAAATGTTATTCAATCTCTATTTTAAAATCGAGCTCTGGCACCTCTACAAATCCCTGCTTCCCTCTGCAAAGGGCCTATCTATTTACTTTTATGTTGAGTTGTCACCCTTCTTATTAATAAGCACCTGCTAGAGAGCACACTGTCATTGGCATTCATTACTATTGGTTTATATTGGGTATGACTTGACTGGATCTCTTTTACCATGAATTACAATGTTTAGTCAGTCCTTGATCTTTAAAGGTGCTCTGCATTTATGTTTTGCGGTCTCAGAAAGGGCTAGCGAAATACCATTTTGTTATATCATGTTATGATTGTTTTGAGAAAGTGTTGTCATCCGAGTTTTATTATTATGGCTCGCTAGCTGATTATGATATTGATATGAGTAATTGTGAGACCTAAGTGTTATTGTGAGTATGGTTAGTTTATAATATTTGCTGAAACTTGAATGCTGGCTTTTCATGTTTACAACAACAAGAGTGAACAGAGTTTGTAAAAGTTTTTCTTTATCACTTTCAGTTTATGACCTGAATTTCTTGAGGACAAGCAAAGGTTTAAGCTTGGGGGAGTTGATACGTCTCCAACGTATCTACTTTTCCAAACACTTTTGCCCTTGTTTTGGACTCTAACTTGCGTGATTTGAATGAAATTGACCCGGACTGACACTGTTTTCAGCAGAACTGCCATGATGTTGTTTTATGTGTAGAAAAGAAAAGTTCTCGAAATGTCCTGAAAATCCACGGAGGCACTTTTTGGAATGAACAAGAATTATTGGGCGAAAGAAATACACTAGGGGGCTACACCCTGTTCACGAGACAGGGGGGCGTGCCCCCTCCCCCTGGGCGCGCCCCCTATCTCATGGGCCCCCTGGACCTCCACCGACCTCAACTCCAACTCCATATATTCACGTTCGGGGAGAAAAATCAGAGAGAAAGTTTCATCGCGTTTTACGACATGGAGCCGCCACCAAGCCCTAATCTCTCTCGGGAGGGCTAATCTGGAGTCTGTTCGGGGCTCCGGAGAGGGGGATTCATCGCCGTCGTCATCATCAACCATCCTCCATCACCAAATTCATGATGCTAACCGCCGTGCGTGAGTAATTCCATCGTAGGCTTGCTGGACGGTGATGGCTTGGATGAGATTTACCATGTAATCAAGTTAGTTTTGTTAGGGTTTGATCCCTAGTATCCACTATGTTCTGAGATTGATGTTGCTATGACTTTGCTATGCTTAATGCTTGTCACTAGGGCCCTAGTGCCATGATTTCAGATTTGAACCAATTATATTTTCATGAATATATGTGTGTTCTTGATCCTATCTAGCAAGTCTATAGTCACCTATTATGTGTTATGATCCGACAACCCTGAAGTGACAATAATCGGGATACTTCTCGGTGATGACCGTAGTTTGAGGAGTTCATGTATTCACTATGTGCTAATGCTTTGTTCTGGTTCTCTATTTAAAGGAGGCCTTAATATCCCTTAGTTTCTGCTAGGACCCCGCTGCCACGGGAGGGTAGGACAAAAGATGTCATGCAAGTTCTTTTCATTAAGCACGTATGACTATTTACTGAATACATGCCTACATTACAGTGATGAACTGGAGCTAGTTCTGTGTCACCCTATGCTATAGCTATTACATGAGGAATCGCATCCGACATAATTATCCATCACTGATCCATTGCCTACGAGCTTTTGACATATTGTTCTTCGCTTATTTACTTTTCCGTTGCTACTATTACAACTACTACAAAAATCCAAAAATTATTATCTTTACTTTTGCTACCGTTACCTTTATTATCATACCACTTTTGCTACTAAATACTTTGCTAAAGATTCTAAGTTATCCAGGTGTGGTTGAATTGACAACTCAACGTCTAATACTCAAGAATATTCTTTGGCTCCCCTTGTGTCGAATCAATAAATTTTGATTGAATACTTTACCCTCGAAAGCTGTTGCGATCCCCTACACTTGTGGGTTATCAACACTAATTTCTGACGCCGTTGCCGGGGAGCATAGCTCTATTCTCTGAGTCACTTGGGATTTATATCAGTTGATCACTATGAAGAACTTGAAAGACGCGAAAACTACGATCTATCCCTCAACTACGAGGGGAGGTAAGGAACTGCCATCTAGCTCTGCGCTAGATTCTCCTTCTGTTTTGAGTAAGCTTGCGACACCTAAACCTGCTACTGCTATGAACTCTGATATGTCGCATGTAATTGATGATGCCACTTCTGCTATGCATGATACTTATGATAAAACTACTTCTGTGTGTGATACTACTTTTCCATTAGGTGAATTTCTTGATGAACAACTTGCTAGAGTTAGGGGGAATGAAATTATTGCAGATGCTATTATTGATGATAGTGATGATGAAAAATTCTCCCAATGATTATGAATATGCTGTTGTTCCTGAGGGTTATGTTATGAATGAAGAAGCTGCTAGAGCTATCTTTGCTTGCAATGATAGATATGATCTTAAGAAATTATTAGCTAAATGGAAGCAGCAGTCTCTTAATGCTAGAATCAAACCTGACCCTGCTTTTGCTACTTCACCTATCTGTGTTACTGATAAGGATTATGAATTTTCTGTTGATCCTGAGATTATTACTTTAGTTGAATCTGATCCTTTTTATGGCCTTGAATCTGAAACTGTTGTGGCACATCTTACCAAGTTGAATGATATAGCCACCCTGTTTACTCATGATGATAAATCTTGCTTTATATCCTTAAGATATTTCCGTTCTCATTAAAGGGTGATGCTAAGACTTGGTATAATTCTCTTGCTCTTGGTTGTGTGCGTAGTCCCCAGGATATGATTTATTACTTCTCTGCTAAATATTTCCATGCTCATAAGAAACAAGCTGCGTTGCGGGAAATATATAACTTTGTGCAAATCAAACAAGAGAGTCTCCCACAAGCTTGGGGGAGGCTTCTCCGGTGACTTAATGCTTTGCCTGATCATCCTCTTAAGAAAAATGAAATACTAGATATCTTTTATAATGGACTAATCGATGCTTCCAAGGATTACTTGGATAGTTGTGCTGGTTGTGTTTTCAGGGAAAGAACAGTCGATGAAGCTGAATTTCTATTGAATAATATGTTGACTAATGAAAGTAATTGTACTCTTCCTGAGCCAATTCCTGAGGCAATTCCTGAACAAATTGAGGCAACTCCTGAGCCTATTCCTAAACCCACTCCAAAGAACAGAGGTGTTTTATTTCTCAGTCCTGAAGATATGCAAGAGGCAAAGAAATCAATGAAAGAAAAAAGGTATTAAGGCTGAAGATGTTAAGAATTTACCACCTATTGAAGAAATACATGGTCTTAATATACCGCCTATTGAAGAACCACATTGTCTTGATAGCCCGACACAGGTAGTAAAGGTAAATTCTCTCTATAGATATGATAAAGTTGAAATCCCCTCTACTAAATTTCATAGCCCATGCTTAGATGAATTTGATGACTTTATGGCTAGACAAGAAATTTTTAATGCTTATGTTGGTAGAGAGTTAAAGAATAATGCTTCTGAGATAGGACGCGCGAGCGATAATATGGCTAGAGTTAAAGGTGAACTCAAACTCGTTAGCAAATATGCTTCTATGGTTGCTACTCAAGCTGAGCAAGTACTTAAACCTCAAAATGATTTGCTTGATGAAATAAATAATAAAAATGACTTTGCTGTTAGAGTGGCTACTAGAACTGGTAGAATGACTCAGGAACCTTTGTATCCTGAAGGCCACCTGTCGGTGTCAAAACCGGCGGATCTCGGGTAGGGGGTCCCGAACTATGCGTCTAGGCGGATGGTAATAGGAGACAAGGGACACGATGTTTTTACCCAGGTTCGGGCCCTCTCGGTGGAGGTAAAACCCTACTCCTGCTTGATTAATATTGATGATATGGGTAGTACAAGAGTAGATCTACCATGAGATCAAGGAGGCTAAACCCTAGAAGCTAGCCTATGGTATGATTGTTGTTAGTCCCCACGGACTAAAACCCTCCGGTTTATATAGACACCGAAGAGGGTTAGGGTTACCTGAGTTGGTTACAATGGTAGGAGATCTACATATCCGATCGCCAAGCTTGCCTTCCACGCCAAGGAAAGTCCCATCCGGACACGGGACGAAGTCTTCAATCTTGTATCTTCATAGTCTTGGAGTCCGCCAAAGATGATAGTTCGCTATCCGGGCACCCCTAGTCCAGACTCCTCGGTAGCTCCCTGAACTAGGCTTCAATGACGACAGTCCGGCGCGCATATTGTCTTCGGCATTGCAAGGCGGGTTCCTCCTCGAATACTTCATAGAAGATTTTGAACACAAGGATAGTGTTCGCTCGCAAAATAAGTTCCACATACCACCGTAGAGAGAATAATGTTTACACAAGTTCAATCTCTCGGCGTATTTCGTGGCGTGACATCACACCACGGCCAGGCCTTTATTCAATTGTTTTCTGTTCCACCTCGGTAGCGTTTAGCGAAGCAGTTTCCTTGGCACGTCTTGTCAAAGCAGAGATCGTGTCCCCTTATTCCGGGAACCTCATTAATACGGGCGTGGGTAACCCAACCGTGCCCGTTGGCACGCCCCCTCCATCGAAGGCGAGTCCCAAACGGCCACGGGGAGGGCTCTTGGTATTCAACCTCTTTCTAACGAGACCAAGGCTTGCTCCTTTCTTTCAATCGCAATCGAATCCGCCCCTCGCCTCGAGTTCCAACACCCGAAGCTCCAGATTCAGGCGCTTCGGACCTTCGATAATGTCCGGCTCCGACCTGCAAGGCCGGTGGGTGCCTTCTTCCGTCACGGAAGAAGACGTGCTAAAGCTGAGAGACGCCAGGTATCTAACCGGCAAAATTTTGCATAGGCTGCCTGCCCAAGGGGAGGTTATTCCTACTCCCGAGCCTGGTGAGAGCGTGGTGTTTGTGTCTCACTTCCTTCGGGGTTTAGGCTTCCCGACGGACCCCTTCGTGAGGGAGCTCATGTTTTATTATGGGCTGCAATTCCACGACTTGGATCCGGAGTCCATCCTCCACATCTCATCGTTCATTGTCGTATGCGAAGCCTTCCTCCGTATTACCCCTCACTTCGGATTGTGGCTCAAGACCTTCAAAGTGGAGCCAAAGATGATCAAGGGGCAGCAGACAGAGTGCGGAGGGGCTGTTATAAGATAAAAATGCTGACGCTCCCTGGCCCAAGGGCTCTTTTCAAGAGGCGCTCGGTTTATGGCAACATGAGTGGTTTTACATCACCACTCCCAGGGGCACCAAATGGGTGGCGCCACCGGCCTTCCGCCCAGGTCCTCCACAGCGGCTGGCGTCATGGGTCAACAAAGGGCTCGACTAGGGGCCGTCCAAGGACGTTCCTCTGCTGCAGGGCCGTATTCGAGACCTCCAAGAGAGAGAGATCAATCTGGTCGTAGTGGCGCAGGTCATGCTAATTCGGCGCCTTCTGCCCTGCAAACGTTGCCCCCTCCGCCAGTGGGAATTTAATCCGGAGGGACCACGAGCTCTCCAACACTTCATGGGCGCGACACCCGTGGAGATGTATAAATTGTTCTTCGGATCACAAGAGATGTGTCCGGACTTGACCGAGGACGCAAGTCTGAGCTGCAATCGCCCGAATACTCAAGTAAGTAGCTATGTGCCCGGACACGCTATCCGTACATTTATCATAAACTTGCCCTTTAAAGAGTTGTCCCTTGAACAGGAGTGGATAGCGAAAGCAAAACTAATAAGGTGTCCGGCCCCCCTCCCTGAGACCACGCCGGATCCTGTGTTAACCAAGATGCTGAAGGCTGAGCCTTTGAAAGAGGGCGAAGGGGGGAACAAGGAAGCCACTGCCTCCGCGAAGGAGGCTTTCAAGGAAGGCGGATCGAGAATCTCTCCCTCCAGGGGGAGAAGAGGACCGCTTCTGAAGATCCGGAGGCCAAGGCCTCAAAGCGGAGGAAGAAATCTTCACCAGAGGGTCTTGCGCCAAGAGAAGCCCCGGCCGCACTATTTCCCCAAGGGAATCAGCCCTCCAGCGAGCCGTAAGTAGAAAGGGGAGTTTTGTAATAAGGTACATCCCTGTTTTTATTTCTGACGATAACCGAAGTTTTACCTTGTAGTTCAGATCTCAGCCCTTCTCAGCAGAGCTCATCTTCTGGGGATCTTCGTCCGGAGATGATGGAGAGTGAAACACCCCATCCGCCGCATCACGCTGAGGCGCACGACTCTGAGGTTTAAATCGCGAGGGTTTCCTGAGTCGTGGGGCCGGAGGTCTGGCACCAACTAGTGTACGGTCGGAGGAGCTGAAGGATCTGCTCGGGCGAGCGTCTATCTCAGAAGATCACCGTGCGTTAATGGGTATGGTGATTGAAAGGATTTCATCCGCTGAGAGCGGATTGCATGAAGCCGTCAGAAGTTTACTGACGGGATTTGAGGTACGTGAAAATGATATACCTTCTGAAAGTTTTGCATATAGAATGCGCCCTGTATAGATAGTAGCCCCTGAGACTCGGTGCATTGTCGAGAGTGACAGCGCGCCGAGGATCATAATCTCAGTTGTAATATATCGCCTGTCCTATATAGGTGGCGGAGCGTCCGGTGGCTAGCCAGACTGATCAATTTGTCGAACTGAAGCGGCAACTTGACGTGGCGGATGCGGACATCGCGCTTGTCAATAAGCGGCTTGACGAGTCACAAGGTATGCAACTTCTCCGCAGACACCTGGTAAGGGAGCTTGACGCCCATGCCTTACCACATGTATGCTTTATGCAGATGGTGCCGCTGCTATGGAGAACCTTCGGGCGGAGCTAGCTCGAGTCAAGGAGCAAGCCAGAAAAAGTGATGCGGCTGCCTTGAGGGCGGCCAAAGAGCTAAAAGCCGAACTGGCTGCTCACTGCCGAAGCAAGGAGGAAATGGCCGAGATGGCCGGGAAGTTGAAGAATGCTACTAACCGGTGTGAGTTTCTTGGAAAAGAACGCCGAGCGGAGCAAGAGGACCTGAAGAAGGCCACCACCGAAGCCAAAGATGCCCACTCTGCAATGAGACTATAAAGGAGGAGCTACGTCAAGCCGGGGATATCGCGGCTGGAAAGCCCTTTCTGCTGCGGAGGAAGTTCGCGGATCCGAAGTATGCTCAGTTGGGCCAGCTGTGGGGTGCGGAGGATGCCTATCTGGATTTGGCGGCGAGTGTCGCAGATGCGGTCGCACACTTCCAAGGCCAAAAGGATCACGGGATGGAAGAGCTTTTTTGGTCGCAGTTCCATAGTCTAGAGCGTCCGCTTCCATTGACCGATCGTTTGGCCGAATGGGCTGAGCTGAATAGGTTGTCCGGACTTGCCATGAAGGATGTCGTGGCTCATTTGTGGCCGAAAGGGCCCGAGCCGAAGAGTTATTTTAGCTTGGTGCATCAGTTCCTTGGTGCGGTGCCGCATATCGATGCAATAAAGCAGTCGGCATGCATAGAGGGTGCGCGGATGGCTCTTGCCCGTGTCAAAACATACTGGGCAGAGATGAAGGCCACCGACGTTGCATCCGAGATTCGGAGACGGCGAGTACTGCTGAGCATTATTTTGAGGAAGTCCTGCAGGGCGCTCGTTTAATAGAGACGCAGTGCTCGAAGGATATTATGTTCAAATGACATGTATGATTTGTGAAACGATGTTTCGATATAATATAAGGGCATTTTATACTTGTGCGTTCAAGTATTGAGCTACCTCCTGTGCGGCCGTTAATGTATATGTGTATATAACCTGAAAGATGGCAGTCTTGACTTCAGCCCCACGCATATAAGCGGGGTGTTTGCAAAAAAAAGCACATTTTCACACTTAATCCAACGTCTTGGTCCTGTGAAGGAGGTGATAGCGTAGCAAACTAGGCAACCGGACTATAATGCTTTATCACTTTCACTTAGCCATAGGGGTTCGATGGTGGGGCTACTATATAGCCCCTAAGGGCACCGCGCTCTCCGAATTCGGGGTGCGTATGTGCCTGACCGGGAAACGGTCCCTCGTTAATGCGGAGGAATTCTAAACATTCCGGTGGGTCATCGAGTGGTTGACCAGTCTCACGCTATATCATGATGATCGGGGGCCGCTTTCTCTCGAGGTGCTCACCAGGCCGAACCGGGGCACAATCGCAGTAGTTCTCCTGGTGCCGCGTTAGCCGATAGGGCGGAACGTAAGGCAGCAAAATACAGGAGCCGGGCAAACCCAACATTTGACGAAAGACATGATTCGGAGTTGATGCATATAAGGCCTAACTCGAGACGCCGAACACTCCCTAAGGTATTCTGTCTTTATGAAAACAGGCAGAACAATGCCCTAAGCCCCTAGTGTCCAGGTACGCGCAAAAAATTCTGGCATGGCCGATGCCAAAACGCCAGCCTCCTCCTCGGTTATAGCAAGAAACCGAGGGATGTGTAACAACAAGAGACTGTAAAAAAAGGTTTACGTAGGGTCTTAATCTGAAAAGAATCCTTGCAACGGGTCCCTGCTGCACGTCTGCACCTGTGTCTCCATTGTGCCGTATCCTGGACGGGTATAGCACGACGTTCATCTGTAATAGAGAGGAACTTAGTTGGAAAAAAAGATCGTGCGAAAAATGCATTTTAAAATAAACAGAGTATGATTCAAAAAATGAATAAAATTGAGCCTTATTGTCTCTTGTTGTACATGCGCGGAGCCCCATGCAAAAAATTGAGCCTTGTAAGGGGGTACGCGGCTAGTGAGCCCCTTGTTTATTTATGCCGGACTCACCTAACCGTGTCCGGGGTCTGAATGACCTATTTAGGTGCTTTGATCAGCAAAGTCGGATTAGTGCGTGGCTGTCAAGGCAGTCTCACGTTCTTCCGTATTCGAGGAACACTCAAAGTTTCCCTTTAATGAGATGATGCCGCATGGACCGGGCATTTTAAGTGTAAGAGATGCGTAATGCGGTATTGTGTTGAAGCGGGCGAAAGCTTCGCGTCCCAATAGTGCTTGATAGCTACTTTTAAATGGGGCGATGTGGAAGACTAACTTTTCGCGACGGAAGTTGTCGGATGAGCCGAACACAACTTCTAGTAGTAGAGAGCCCGTACAATGGGCATATGAGCCTGGCGTCACTCCTTTAAAGGAAGTGTTGCTATGGCGAATTTTGGTTGGGTCTATCCCCATTCTGCGGATTGTGTCCTGATATAGCAGGTTTAGATCACTACCGCCGTCCATTAGGACTTGTGTAAATTGCAGTCCGTCGATTATAGGATCTAATATCAAAGCAGTCCATCCTGCATTCCGGATACTTCCGCAGTAGTCCTGATGGTCGAAGGTGATTGGTTTTGACATCCAATGTCGGGATTCCACTGGGGTGGACCGTGCGGCGCGAATTTCAGTCGGCGCCGCTCTGTTGTTCCCTTTTGTCACTTGAAGTGAGTTTACTGTTTTTACCTCTTGTGGGAAATTCTTTTGTTTTCCGGTGCTCTGCTTGTGGGGTTCGTCATCGTCCTAACTTTGTGTGTCAAGCCCCTTGTGTTCGGCGTTAAGTCGGCCGGACTGTTTGAAGACCCAACAATTTCGGTGGGTATGGTTTGCAGGCTTCCCGGGGGTACTGTGGATTTGGCATATCTTGTCCAAGATTTTGTTTAGGTTGGATAGCTCATCGCTGTTGTCCTTAAGAGGCAATTTTTGGTTGTTCTGCCGAGAGCTTTTGAACCCAGCGTTGACTGCCGTGCTCTTCGGAATGTTTCCCTTGGTCCGGCGCTAGTCCTTGTTGCGTCGTGGTTTCCATTTCCATCCCTGACCTCGGATGTACTTGGGTCGCTGGTGCTGCATCTTGCCAGCCAGCTATCCTCTCCCGCACAAAAGCGGGTCATGAGGCTTGTTAGTGCGGCCATTGTTCTCGGCTTTTCTTGGCCAAGGTGTCTGGCAAGCCATTCGTCTCGGACGTTGTGTTTGAAAGATGCTAAGGCTTCGGCGTCCGGACAGTCGACTATTTGGTTCTTTTTGGTGAGGAACCTGTTCTAGAATTTGCGGGCTGACTCTCCGGGCTGTTGAGTTATGTGACTTAAATCATCTTCATCCGGAGGGCGGACATAAGTCCCCTGAAATTTTGCCCGAAACGCATCCTCGAGCTCTTCCCAACTTCCAATGGTATTTTCTGGGAGGCTTTTGAGCCAATGCCGAGCTGGCCCTTTGAGCTTGAGGGGTAAGTATTTTATGGCGTGGAGGTCATCTCCTCTAGCCATGTGTATGTGCAGGATATAATCCTCAATCCAGACTCCAGGGTCTGTTGTTCCGTCATATGCCTCTATGTTTACGGGCTTGAATCCCGCTAGAAATTCATGATCCAGCACCTCATTGGTGAAACATAGGGGGGGTGCGGTGCCCCTGTATTTGGGTGTGTCGTGATGTTCGAATACTCGATGTGTTTCATTACTTTCTAGAGCTTGCTTTCTTGGCCCATAGATAGACCTGACTAGACCATCCTTTTGTTGCGGATACTTATGTGGATCGCGTGACGGCTTGTGTGCGGCGCCGCTTGCCGCTCTATGTTTGCCATGTGGTCGTCTATCCGACCGGGCGGCCGCTTTGTTCTTTGATTGTGGGGGCCCTACGGCCTCCTCGTCAAATTCGGGCAATAGTTTGCGCTTCGGGTAGCTCTTTGTTTGGCGACTATTGCCGTATTTATCTGCGGTGTTGAGTACTTTGCTCCATCTCATTCTGAGTGCGTCTTCCGTTGTTTTGAGCTTCCGCTTCTGCTTCTTCAGACTACGTGCACTGGTGACGAGCCTTTTGGGGAGGTTCTTCTGCTCCAACAATGTGTCTGGCGTGAGATTGTCCGGACTGTTGTCTTCACTGGGGACGGATTGTTTATCCAAGTAATCCTATTCGGATGGTTGCTCAAGGGCATGTTCGTTGTCCACCGGCTCACCCTGCTCTATGGCTGGGTCTGTATGGGTGTTGTCTTTGTCGAGGCGGGACTTTGAGCGGTGCTTACGTCGCCGTTTTGACTGCTTTTCGAGGGAATTATCCTTTGCAGCGTCCCGTTGTTCCTCGTTATCGCTTCCGTTAGGTGTATCCACCATATATACATCGTGAGTTGAGGTGGCCTTCCAGTGCCCTGTAGGCGCTGGTTCTTGGTCGTCTCCAGCATCGTCGTCCATATCATCGATGTCTTTGGAGTCGAAGTCGAGCATGACCGCTAAATCATCGACTGTGGCTACAAAGTGGGTGGTGGGTGGGCATTGAATTTCTTCATCGTCCGTGTCCCAACCTTGCTGACCATAGTCCGTCCAGGGCTCTCCTGATAAAGAGAGAGACTTTAGCGAGTTCAGGATGTCGCCGAAGGGCGAGTGCTGAAAGATGTCTGCGGCAGTGAACTCCATAACAGGTGCCCAACCGGATTCGATTGGCAGGGGCGCGGAAGGTTTGGAATTCGGAGAGGAGTCCGACACCTTGGAGTCACGAGCTTCGTGAAGGACAGGGATGGTATTCGGCTCTATCGCCGTAGAGTTAGAAGCCCCCGAGGCGGTGTCCAGCCACCCGTCCTCGATCGGCACGATCGGCTCCCAGCTAAGGGTCGGAGCGGATACTTGTGCGACCTCCAAGGCACTGTCCGGCAACAGAGCTAGATCATGCCCATCGTGACAGTGCGGCGCACTTGGATGTGGCTCGAACCCGTCGAAGATCAAGTCTCCATGGACGTCAGCCGTATAGTTCAAACTTCCAAATCTGACCTGATGGCCAGGGGCGCAGCTTTCAATCTGCTCCAGATGGCCAAACGAGTTGGCCCGCAGTGCAAAGCCGCCGAATACGAAGATCTGTCCGGGGAGAAAAGTCTCACCCTGGACCACGTCGTTGTTGATGATCGAAGGAGCCATCAGGCCTAAAGGTGACGACACAGAGGAACTCTCAATGAAAGCACCAATGTCGGTGTCAAAACCGGCGGATCTCGGGTAGGGGGTCCCGAACTATGCGTCTAGGCGGATGGAAACAGGAGACAAGGGACACGATGTTTTTACCCAGGTTCAGGCCCTGTCGGTGGAGGTAAAACCCTACTCCTGCTTGATTAATATTGATGATATGGGTAGTACAAGAGTAGATCTACCACGAGATCAAGGAGGCTAAACCCTAGAAGCTAACCTATGGTATGATTGTTGTTCGTCCTATGGACTAAAACCCTCCGGTTTATATAGACACCGAAGAGGGTTAGGGTTACACAGAGTCGGTTACAATGGTAGGAGATCTACATATCCGTATCGCCAAGCTTGCCTTCCACGCCAAGGAAAGTCTCATCCGGACACGGGAAGAAGTCTTCAATCTTGTATCTTCATAGTCTTGGAGTCCGGCCAAAGATGATAGTTCGGCTATCCGGACACCCCCTAGTCTAGGACTCCCTCACCACCCTAAGAGAATCGAGCAAGATTCTCAGAGAAATAATTTAGAGGCACCTAGTTCTTCTAAAAAGAAGAAAAATAAAAACGATAGGACTTTGCATGCCTCTAGTGAACCTACTGTAGACACACCTGATAATCCCAATGATATTTCTATTTCGGATGCTGAAACCCCATCAGATGATGAACATGAACCTAGTGATAATGTTAATGATAATGTTCATGTTGATGCTCAACCTAGCAAAGACAACGATGTAGAGATTGAACCTGTTGTTGATCTTGATAACCCACAATCAAAGAATCAACGTTATGATAAGAGAGATTTCGTTGCTAGGAAGCACGGTAGAGAAAGAGAACCATGGGTTCAGAAACCCATGCTCTTTCCTCCTACAGCATCCAAGACAAAGGATGATGAGAATTTTGAGCGCTTTGCTAAAATGATTAGACCTATTTTCTTACGTATGCACTTAACTGATATGCTCAAAGTAAATCCTTATGCTAAGTATATGAAGGATTTCATCACTAATAAAAGAAAGATACCAGAAGCTGAAATTTCCACCATGCTTGCTAATTACACTTTTAAGGGTGGAATACGAAAGAAACTTGGAGATCCGGGGGTACCAACTATACCATGCTCCATGAAAATAAATTATGTTATAACTTCTTTATGTGATCTTGGAGCTGGTGCTGGTGTTAGTGTTATGCCTCTCTCTTTATACCGTAGACTTGAACTGAATAAGTTGACACCTACTGAAATATCTTTGCAAATGGCTGATAAATCAACTGCTATACCTGTCAGTATTTGTGAGGATTGATACGTCTCCAACGTATTTACTTTTCCGAACACTTTTGCCCTTGTTTTGGACTCTAACTTGCATGATTTGAATGAAACTAAACCGGACTGACGCTGTTTTCAGCAGAACTGCCAAGATGTTGTTTTATGTGTAGAAAAGAAAAGTTCTTGGAATGTCCTGGAAATCCACGGAGCAACTTTTTGGAAAATATAAAAATATTGGCGAAAGAATCAAGACCAAGGGGCCCACACCCTGTCCACGAGACAGGAGGCGCGCCCCCTCCCCCTGGGTGTGCCCCCCTACCTCGTGGTCCCCCTGGACCTCCACTGACCACAACTCCAACTCCATATATTCACGTTTGGGGAGAAAAAAATGGGAGAGAAAGTTTCATCGCGTTTTACGACACGGAGCCGCCGCCAAGCCACAATCTCTCTCGGGAGGGCTGATCTGGAGTCCGTTCGGGGCTCCGGAGAGGGGGATTCGTTGCCGTCGTCATCATCAACCATCCTCCATCACCAATTTCATGATGGTCACCGCCATGCGTGAGTAATTACATCGTAGGCTTGCTGGACGGTGATGGGTTGGATGAGATTTACCATGTAATCAAGTTAGTTTTGTTAGGGTTTGATCCCTAGTATCCACTATGTTCTGAGATTGATGTTGCTACGACTTTGCTATGCTTAATGCTTGTCACTAGAGCCTGAGTGCCATGATTTCAGATCTGAACCTATTATGTTTTCATGAATATATGTGTGCTCTTGATCCTATCTTGCAAGTCTATAGTCACCTATTATGTGTTATGATCCGACAACCCCGAAGTGACAATAATCGGGATACTTCTCGGTGATGACCGTAGTTTGAGGAGTTCATGTATTCACTATGTGCTAATGCTTTGTTCTAGTTCTCTATTAAAAGGAGGCCTTAATATCCCTTAGTTTCCTCTAGGACCCCGCTGCCACGGGAGGGTAGGACAAAAGATGTCATGCAAGTTCTTTTCCATAAGCACATATGACTATTTACGGAATACATGCCTACATTACATTGATGAACTAGAGCTAGTTCTGTGTCACCCTATGTTATAGCTATTACATGAGGAATCGCATTAGGCATAATTATCCATCACTTATCCATTGCCTACAAGCTTTTCACATATTGTTCTTCGCTTATTTACTTTTCCGTTGCTACTGTTACAACTACTACAAAAACCCAAAAACTATTATCTTTACTTTTGCCACCGTTACCTTTATTATTATACTACTTTGCTACTAAATACTTTGCTGCAGATGCTAAGTTATCCAGGTGTGGTTGAATTGACAACTCAACTGCTAATACTCAAGAATATTCTTTGGCTCCCCTTGTGTCGAATCAATAAATTTGGGTTGAATACTTTACCCTCGAAAGCTGTTGCGATCCCCAACACTTGTGGGTTATCAAGACTAATTTCTGGCGCCGTTGCCGGCAAGCATAGCTCTATTCTCTGAGTCAGTTGAGATTTATATCTGTTGATCACTATGAAGAACTTGAAAGACGACAGAACTACGATTTTGCCCTCAACTACGAGGGAGGTAAGGAACTGCCATATAGCTCTAGACTAGATTCTCCTTCCATTATTAGTGAGCTTGCGACACCTAAACTTGCTACTACTATGAATTCTGATATGTCGCGTGTTATTGATGATGCCACTTCTGCTATGCATGATGAAACTACTTCTGTGCGTGATACTACTTTGTCATTAGGTGAATTTCTTGATGAACAACTTGCTAGAGTTAGGGGTAATGAAAATATTGAAGATGCTATTATTGATGATAGTGATGATGAAAAATTATCCCAATGATTATGAATTGCCTGTTGTTCCTGAGGGTTATGTTATGAATGAAGAAGTTGCTAGAGCTATCTTTGCTTGCAATGATAGATATGATCTTAAGAAATTATTAGCTAAATGGAAGCAGTAGTCTCTTAATGCTAGAATGAAACCTGACCCTGCTTTTGCTACTTCACCTATCTGTGTTACTGATAAGGATTATGAATTCTCTGTTGATCCTGAGATTATTACTTTAGTTGAATCTGATCCTTTTTATGACCTTGAATCTGAAAATGTTGTGGCAAATCTTACCAATTTGAATGATATAGCTACCCTGTTTACTCATGATGAGAAGTCTTGCTATTATTATATCCTTAAGATATTTCCATTCTCATTAAAGGGTGATGCTAAGACTTGGTATAATCCTCTTGCTCCTAGTTGTGTGCGTAGTCCCCAGGATATGATTTATTACTTCTCTGCTAAATATTTCCCTGCTCATAAGAAACAAGCTGCCTTACGGAAATATATAATTTTGTGCAAATCAAAGAAGAGAGTCTCCCACAAGCTTGGGGAGGCTTCTCCGATTATAATGCTTCACTGATCATCCTCTCAAGAAAAATGAAATACTTGATATCATTTATAATGGACTTACCGATGCTTCCAAGGACTACTTGGATAGTTGTGCTGGTTGTGTTTTCAGGGAAAGAACAGTCGACGAAGCTGAAATATTATTGAATAATATGTTGACTAATGAAAATATTGGACTCTTCTTGAGCCAATTCCTGACGCAATTCCTAAACCAATTGCGCCAGCTCTTGAGCCTATTCCTAAACCCACTCCGAAGAAGAGAGGTGTTTTATTACTCAGTCCTGAAGATATGCAAGAGGCAAAGAAATCAATGAAAGAAAAAGGTATTAAAGCTGAAGATGTTAAGAATTTACCTCCTATTGAAGAAATACATGGTCTTAATATACCGCCTGTTGAAGAACCACATTGTCTTGATAACCCGACACAGGTAGTAAAGGTAAATTCTCTCTATAGATATGATAAAGTTGAAATCCCCTCTACTAAACTTCATAGCCCGTTCTTACATGAATTTGCTGACTTTATGGCTAGACAAGAAAGTTTTAATGCTTATGTAGGTAGAGAGTTAAAGAATAATGCTTTCGAGATAGGACGCGTAAGTGATAATATGGCTAGAGTTAAAGGTGAACTCCAACTCATTAGCAAATATGCTTCTATGGTTGCTACTCAAGCTGAGCAAGTACTCAAAGCTCAAAATGATTTGCTTGATGAATTAAATAATAAAAATGACTTTGCTGTTAGAGTGGCTACTAGAACTGGTAAAATGACTCAGGAACCTTTGTATCCTGAAGGCCACCCTAAGAGAATCGAGCAAGATTTTCAGAGAAATAATTTAGAAGCACCTAGTTCTTCTAAAAAGAAGAAAAAGAAGAACGATAGGACTTTGCATGATTCTAGTGAACCTACCGTAGACACACCTGAGAATCCCAATGATATTTCTATCTCTGATGCTGAAACACAATCAGGTGATGAACATGAACCCAGTGATAATGTTAATGATAATGTTCATGTTGATGCTCAACCTAGCAAAAACAATGAAGTGGAGATTGAACCTGTTGTTGAGCTTGATAACCCACAATTAAAGAATCAACATTATGATAAGAGAGATTTTGTTTCTAGGAAGCACGGTAGAGAAAGAGAACCATGGGTTCAGAAATCCATGGCCTTTCCTCCTAAACCATCCAATTCGTGATGAGCATTTTGAGCACTTTGCTGAAATGATTAGACCTATTTTCTTACGTATGCGCTTAACTGATATACTCAATGTAAATCCTTATGCTAAGTATATGAAGGATATCATTACAAATAAAAGAAAGATACCGAAAGCTGAAATTTCCACCATGCTTGCTAATTACACTTTTAAGGGTGGAATACCAAAGAAACTTGGAGATCCGCGTGTACCAACTATACCATGCTCCATTGAAAGAAATTATGTTAGAACTGCTTTATGTGATCTTGGAGCCGGTGTTAGTGTTATGCCTCTCTCTTTATATCGTAGACTTGAATTCAATAAGTTGACACCTACTGAAATATCTTTGCAAATGGCTGATAAATCAACTGCTATACCTGTTGGTATTTGTGAGGATGTGCCTATTGTGGTTGCAAATGTCACTATCTTAACGGACTTTGTTATTGTTGATATTCCCGAGGATGATAGTATGTCTATTATCCTTGGTAGACCTTTCTTAATCTGCGAGGGGCTGTTATTGATTGCAACAAAGGCAATGTCACTTTTCATGTTAATGGTAATGAGCATACGGTACACTTTCGAGAAACAATCTCAAGTTCATAGCATCAATTCTATTGGAAAAGTTCCAACTATCATTTTGGAGGTTCTGAATTTCCTCTCCCTCTTGTCAAGAAAAAGTATGATATTCTTATTGTTGGGGATTTTCATATCCCGTTGAGGTAACATAGTGTTATTGAAATTTCTCGGTTCCGTGTTATTGGAATGAGTTTGTTAACAAGACTTGATCAACCTTGTTAGTGGATTCATTTTGATGATCATGAGATGGATGAAACTAGAAGGCACAACCTTTCGTACCCTCTTTTTACTTTACATTATTTAGAATAAATAAAGCAAAAATAGTATTATAAGTCTGTTTTCCAAATTATTCGTGCATTAAAAAATATCCCGAAAATAAAAGTGCTCCAAATGCCCTGCAAATTTAGTATGATTTTTATGGAATATTTGAGGATTTTAGGCACTGAAAACACTTCAAGAGGGGCAAGCACCAGGCCACGAGAGTGGAGGGCGTGCCCACCCCACCTAGGCGCGCCCCCTATCTCGTGGGCTCCTGGTGGCCCCCCTCCACTTATGCCAGCACCCACACACTTCATCTTCTACACAAAAAAATCCCCATCCAGCTCAAACATGAGTTCTAGCTCATTTTGCTGCGATTTTCGATCTCCTTGCTCAAAGCTCCATTCACAAAACTGCTTTGGCAGATTGTTGCTTGGTATGTGACTCCTCCATTGGTCCAATTAGTTTTTGTTCTAGTGCTTTACTCATTGCAAATTTTTGCTGCATAGGTGACCATGTTCTTGAGCTTGCATGTTAAATTTATGAGGTCCCAAGCAATTCTAATGCATGATATAGGCTCTAGGCACTTGTAGGAGTAGTTGCTACCAATCTTGTTTAGTTTTATTCACTTTTATTTTGAAGTTACTAAAATATTTTTCAGAAAAGAATTATGTCTAGGAGAATGTACCAAGGTGGTTCCTCGATGAATAACAGGCCCAGGATTGCTATACGTGAGCAAGATGTTGAATTGCCGAGGGACGCGGATGTACGAGCTTGTGAGTGGCCATTCGATGATTTTATGGTCCAAGCAGGCTTCAAGGAGGAATTTGACGCGTATGTGCGTAATGCCGAGCTGGAGGACTTCTTACAAGATAAGTGTCCGCAGTACTATCAATTGACTGATTCTTTTGTGCGGAGGTTTAAATATAACTGTGCGCATAATTCTCCTAGTGTCATATTTGATATTTATGATACATCTTATACCATGGACTTAGAGGATTTTACAACTGCTTGCAAACTCCCACAGTGGGGTAATATTAATGATCCTCACCAATCTGAATTTAGAGATTTCTTTGCTAGTATTATTGTGGGAGAATCTAGGGACATAGCACAAGCTACCATAGGGAGCATTCATTTTCCTGCTATACATTATTTTGTGTTGGGGAACGTAGTAATTTCAAAAAATTTCCTACGCACACGCAAGATCATGGTGACGTATAGCAACGAGAGGGGAGAGTGTTGTCTACATACCCTTGTAGACCGTAAGCGGAAGCGTTAGCACAACGCGGTTGATGTAGTCGTACGTCTTCACGGCCCGACCGATCAAGCACCGAAACTATGGCACCTCCGAGTTCTAGCACACGTTCAGCTCGATGACGTCCCTCGAACTCCGATCCAGCCGAGTGTCGAGGGAGAGTTCTGTCAGCACGACGGCGTGGTGACGATCTTGATGTTCTACCGTCGCAGGGCTTCGCCTAAGCACTGTTACGATATTATCGAGGTGGATATGGTGGAGGGGGGCACCGCACACGGCTAAGAGATCCAAGGGAACAATTGTTGTGTCTTTGGTGCTAGCCCTGCCCCTCTATTTATATGTTGAGCCCCGGGGTCGAAACTTGGAGCAAAAGCCTCCTCAAAGTCGGTTTTGCCCGAAAGGCAAGAGTCCCACTCGGACTCCAGGACCAAATGCCACAATCCTTGGCGTCGGCCCCGAGCGCCATGGGCCTCGGCGTTGGCCCAGGCCGACGCCGAGGTCTCCGGCGTTTGGCCCCGGCCTCATAAAACTCCTTTTGCACCGACCTAAAGCCTCATGGGCTTGACCCTTAGCCTAACCATGTCATCCAATATATGAATCTTTACGTCTCGACCATTTGAGACTCCTCGTCATGTCCCGATCTCATCCGGGACTCGAACTCCTTCGGTACATCAAAACATGTGAACTCATAATATAACTGTCATCGAAACCTTAAGCGTGCGGACCCTACGGGTTCGAGAACAATTTAGACATGACCGAAACACGTTTCCAGTCAATAACCAATAGCGGGACCTGGATGCCCATATTAGCTCCCACATATTCTACGAAGATCTTTATCGGTCAAACCGCATAACAACATACGTTGTTCCCTTTGTCATCGGTATGTTACTTGCCCGTGATTCGATCGTCGGTATCCAATACCTAGTTCAATCTCGTTACCGGCAAGTCTATTTACTCGTTACGTAATGCATCATCCCGCAACTAACTCATTAATCACATTGCTTCCAAGGCTTATAGTGATGTGCATTACCGAGAGGGCCCAGAGATACCTCTCCGACAATCGGAGTGACAAAACCTAATCTCGAAATATGCCAACCCAACATGTACCTTTGGAGACACCTGTAGTACTCCTTTATAATCACCCAGTTATGTTGTGCCGTTTGGTAGCACCCAAAGTGTTCCTCCGGTAAACGGGAGTTGCATAATGTCATAGTTACAGGAACATGTACAAGTCATGAAGAAAGCAATAGCGATAAACAAACGATCAAGTGCTAAGCTAACAGAATGGGTCATGTCAATGACATCATTCTCCTAATGATGTGATCCCATTGATCAAATGACAACACATCTCTATGGTTAGGAAACATAACCATCTTTGATCAACAAGCTAGTCAAGTAGAGGCATACTAGTGACACTATGTTTGTCTATGTATTCACACATGTATTATGTTTCCGGTTAATACAATTCTAGCATGAATAATAAACATTTATCATGAAATAAGGAAATAAATAATAACTTTATTATTGCCTCTAGGGCATATTTCCTTCAGTCTCCCACTTGCACTAGAGTCAATAATCTAGTTCACATCGCCATGTGATTTAACATCAATATTCATATCTGTATATGATTAACACCCATAGTTCACATCGTCATGTGACCAACACCCAAAGGGTTTACTAGAGTCAATAATCTAGTTCACATCGCTATGTGATTAACACCCAAAGAGTACTAAGGTGTGATCATGTCTTGCTCGTGAGAGAAGCTTAGTCAGCAGGTCATCACATTGAGCCGTATGTATATTACAAATATTCTATGTCCACAATGCTCTGCACGGAGCTACTCTAGCTAATTGCTCCCACTTTCAATATGTATCCAGATTGAGACTCAGAGTCATCTGGATTGGTGTAAAAGTTTGCACCGATGTAACTTCTACAACAAACTCTTTTATCACCTCCATAATCGAGAAACATCTCCATAGTCCTCACTAAGGATATTCTTGACCAATGTCCAGTGATCTACTCCTAGATCACTATTGTACTCCCTTGCCAAATTTAGAGCTAGGTATACAATAGACCTGGTACATAGCATAGCATACTTTATAGAACCTATGACTGAGGCATAGGGAATGACTTTCAGTCTCTTTTCTATTTTCTGCCGTGGTCAGGATTTGAGTATTCACTCAATTTCACACCTTTGCAACACAGGCAAGAACTCTTTCTTTGACTGTTCCATTTTGAACTATTTCAAAATCTTGTCAAGGTATGTACTCATTGAAAATCTTATCAAGCGTCTTGATCCATCTCAATAGATCTTGATGCTCAATATGTAAGTAGCTTTACTGAGGTCTTTCTTTTAAAGAACTCCTTTCAAACACTCCTTTATGCTTTGCAGAATAACTCTACATTATTTCCGATCAACAATATGTCATTCACATATACTTACTAGAAATGTTGTAGTGCTCCCACTCACTTTCTTGTAAATACAGGCTTCACCGTAAGTCTGTACAAAACTATATGCTTTGATCAACTTATCAAAGCGTATATTCCAACTCTGAGATGCTTGCACCAGTCCATAGATGCACATTTTGTTAACACCTTTAGGATCGACAAAACCTGTTGGTTGCATCATATACAACTCTTCTTTAATAACTCCATTAAGGAATGCAGTTTTGTTTATCCATTTGCCAGATTTCATAAAATCTGGCAATTGCTAACATGATTCGGACAGACTTAGCATCGATACGAGTGAGAAAGTCTCATCGTATTCAACCCCTTGAACTTGTTGAAAACCTTTTGCAACAAGTCGAGCTTAGTGGATAGTAGCACTACTATCAGTGTCTGTCTTCCTCTTGAAGATCCATTTATTTAACATGGCTTGCCGATCATCGAGCAAGTCAATCAAAGTCCATACTTTGTTCTCATACATGGATCATATCTCAGATTTTATGGCCTCAAGCCATTTCGCGGAATTTGGGCTCATCATCGCTTCCTCATAGTTCGTAGGTTCATCATGGTCTAGTAACATGACTTCCAGAACAGTATTACCGTACTACTCTGGTGCGGACTGTACTTTGGAAGACCTACGATGTTTTGTAGTAACTTGATCTAAAGTTTCATGATCATCATCATTAGCTTCTTCACTAATTGGTGTAGGAATCACTGGAACTGATTTCCGTGATGAACTACTTTCCAATTCGGGAGAAGGTACAAATCACCTTATCAAGCTCTACTTTCCTCCCACTCACTTCTTTCGAGAGAAACTCCTTCTCTAGAAAGGATCCATTTTTAGCAACGAATATCTTGCCTTCGGATCTGTGATAGAAGGTGTACCCAACTATTTCCTTTGGGTATTTTATGAAGACGCACTTCTCCGATTTGGGTTCGAGCTTATCAGGATGAAACGTTTTCACATAAGCATCGCAGCCCCAAACTTTAAGAAATGATAACTTGGGTTTCTTGCTAAACCACAGTTCATATGTTGTCGTCTCAACGGATTTAGATGCTGCCCTTTTAACGTGAATGCAGCTGTCTCTAATGCATAACCCCAAAACAATATTGGTAAATCAGTAAGAGACATCATAGATCGCACCATATCCAATAAAGTGCGGTTACGACGTTCGGACACACCATAATGTTGTGGTGTTCCAGGTGGCGTGAGCTGTGAAACTATTCCACACTGTTTTAATTGAAGACCAAACTCGTAACTCAAATATTCGTTTCCGCGATCAGATCACAGAAATTTATTTTCTTGTTACGATGATTTTTCCACTTCACTCTGAAATTCTTTGAACCTTTCAACTATTTCAGACTTATGTTTCATCAAGTAGATATACCCATATCTGCTTCAAATCATCTGTGAAGGTCAGAAAATAATGGTACTTGCCATGAGCTTTAACACTCATCGGATCGCATACATCAGTATGTATTATTTCCAATAAGTCAGTTGCTCACTCCATTGTTCCGGAGAACGGAGTCTTTAGTCATCTTGCCCATGAGGCATGGTTCATAAGCATCAAGTGATTCATAATCAAGTGATTCCAAAATTCCATCAGCATGGAGTTTCTTCATGCGCTTTACACCAATATGACCTAAGCGGCGGTGCCACAAATAAGTTGCACTATCATTATTAACTTTGCATCTTTTGGCTTCAATATTATGAATGTGTGTATCACACGATCGAGATCAACAAACCACTTTCATTGGGTGTATGACCATAGAAGGTTTTATTCATGAAAACAGAACAACAATTATTCTCTAACTTACATGAATAACCGTATTGCAATAAACATGATCAAATCATATTCATGCTCAGCGCAAACACCAAATAACACTTATTTAGGTTTAACACTAATCCGAAAGTATAGGGAGTGTGCGATGATGATCATATCAATCTTGGAACTATTTCCAACACACATCATCACTTCACCCTTAACTAGTCTCTGCTTTTATACGCAACTCCGTTTGAGTTACTAATCTTAGCAACCGAACTAGTATCAAATCTTGAGGGTTGCTATAAACACTAGTAACGCACACATTAATAACATGTATATCAAATATACTTATGTTCACTTTGCCATCCTTCTTATCTACCAAATATTAGGGCATTTCCGCTTCGGTGACTATTTCCTTTGCGGTGTAAGCACTTAGTTTCGAGGCTATGGTCCAGCTTTGGGCTTCTTCGCAGGAGTGACAACTTGCTTGTCTTTCCACTTGAAGTTCCCTTTCTTTCCCTTTGCCCTTTTCTTGAAACTAGTGATCTTGTCAATCATCAACACTTGATGCTCTTTCTTGATTTCTACCTTCATCGATTTCAACATCACGAAGAGCTCGGGAATCGTTTTCGTCATCCCTTGCATACTATAGTTCATCACCAAGTTCTACTAACTTGGTGATGGTGACTAGAGAATTCTGTCAATCACTATCTTATCTGGAAGAATAACTCCCACTTGATTCAAGCGATTGAAGTACCCAGACAATCTGAGCACAGGCTCACTAGTTGAGCGATTCTCCTCCATCTTTTAGCTATAGAACTTGTTGGAGACTTCATATCTCTCAACTCGGGTATTTGCTTGAAATATCAACTTCAATTTCTGGAACATCTCATATGGTCCATGACATTCAAAACGTCCTTGAAGTCCCGATTCTAAGCCGTTAAGCATGGTGCACTAAACTATCAAGTAGTCATCATATTGAGCTAGCCAAACGTTCATAGCGTCTGCATCTGCTCCTGCAATAGGTCTGTCACCTAGCGGTGCATCAAGGACATAATCCTTCTACGCAGCAATGAGGATAAACCTCAGATTACGGATCCAATCCGCATCATTGCTACTAACATCTTTCAACACAGTTTTCTCTAGGAACATATCAAAATAAACATATGAAAGCAACAACATGAGCTATTGATCTACAACATAATTTGCAAAATACTACCAGGACTAAGTTCATGATAAATTTAAGTTCAATTAATCATATTACTTAAGAACTCCCACTTAGATAGACATCCCTCTAATCCTCTAAGTGATCACGTGATCCAAATCAACTAAACCATGTCCGATCATCACGTGAGATGGAGTAGTTTCAATGGTGAACATCACTATGTTGATCATATCTACTATATGATTCACGCTCGACCTTTCGGTCTCCGTGTTCCGAGGCCATATCTGTATATGCTAGGCTCGTCAAGTTTAACCTGAGTATTCCGCGTGTGCAACTGTTTTGCACCCGTTGTGTTTGAACGTAGAGCCTATCAGACCCGGTCATCACGTGGTGTCTCAGCACGAAGAACTTTCGCAATGGTGCATACTCAGGGAGAGCACTTCTTGATAATTAGTGAGAGATCATCTTAAAATGCTACCGTCAAACAAAACATAATAAGATGTATAACAGATAAACATCATATGCAATCAAAATATGTGACATGATATGGCCATGATCATCTTGCGCCTTTGATCTCCATCTCCAAAGTACTGTCATGATCTCTATCATCACCGGCACGACACCATGATCTTCATCATCTTGATCTATATCAATGTGTCATCACATGGTCGTCTCACCAACTATAGCTCTTGCAACTATTGCTATCGCATAGCGATAAAGTAAAGCAATTATTTGGCACTTGCATCTTATGCAACAAAGAGACAACAATAGAGCTTCTGCCAGTCGCCGATAACTTCAACAAAACATGATCATCTCATACAACAACTTATATCTCATCATGTTTTGACCATATCACATCACAACATGCCCTGCAAAAACAAGTTAGACGTCCTCTACTTTGTTGTTGCAAGTTTTACGTGGCTGCTACGAGCTTAAGCAAGAACCAATCTCACCTACGCATCAAAACCACAATGATAGTTTGTCAAATAGACTCCGTTTTAACCTTTGCAAGGACCGGGTGTAGCCACACTCGGGTCAACTAAAGTTGGAGAAACTGACACCCGCCAGCCACCTGTGTGCAAAGCACGTCGGTAGAACCAGTCTCGCGTAAGCGTACGCGTAATGTCGGTCCGGGCCGCTTCATCCAACAATACCGCCGACCAAAGTATGACATGCTGGTAGGCAGTATGACTTATATCGTCCACAACTCACTTGTGTTCTACTCGTGCATATAACATCAAACCATAAAAACCTAGGCTCGGATGCCACTGTTGGGGAACGTAGTAATTTCAAAAAATTTCCTACGCACATGCAAGATCATGGTGACGTATAGCAACGAGAGGGGAGAGTGTTGTCTACATACCCTTGTAGACCATAAGCGGAAGCGTTAGCACAACGTGGTTGATGTAGTCGTACACCTTCACGGCCCGACCGATCAAGCACCGAAACTACGGCACCTCCGAGTTCTAGCACACGTTCAGCTCGATGACGTCCCTCGAACTCCGATCCAGCCGAGTGTCGAGGGAGAGTTCTGTCAGCATGATGGCGTGGTGACGATCTTGATGTTCTACCGTCGCAGGGCTTCGCCTAAGCACTGCTACGATATTATCGAGGTGGAATATGGTGGAGGGGGGCACCGCACACGGCTAAGAGATCCAAGGGATCAATTGTTGTGTCTTTGGTGCTAGCCCTACCCCTCTATTTATATGTTGAGCCCCGGGGTCGAAACTTGGAGCAAAAGCCTCCTCAAAGTCGGTTTTGCCGAAAGGCAAGAGTCCCTCGGACTCCAGGACCAAACGCCACAATCCTTGGCGTCGCACGACGCCATGGGCCTCGGCGTCGAGCCCGAGGCAGACGGCCGGTGTCTCCAGCGTTTGGCCCCGGCCTCCATAAAACTCCTTTTGCACCGACCTAAAGCCTCATGGGCTTGACCCTTAGCCTAACCATATCATCCAATATATGAATCTTTACGTCTCAACCATTTGAGACTCCTCGTCATGTCCCGATCTCATCCGGGCTCCGAACTCCTTGGTACATCAAAACATGTGAACTCATAATATAAGCATCGCCGAAACCTTAAGCGTGCGGACCCTACGGGTTCGAGAACAATGTAGACATGACGAAACACGTTTCGGTCAATAACCAATAGCGGGACCTGGATGCCCATATTGGCTCCCACATATTCTTGAAGATCTTTATCGGTCAAACCGCATAACAACATACATTGTTCCTTTGTCATCGGTATGTTACTTGCCCGTGATTCGATCGTCGGTATCAATACCTAGTTCAATCTCGTTACGGCAAGTCTCTTTACTCGTTCGTAATGCATCATCCGCAACTAACTCATTAGTCACATTGCTTGCAAGGCTTATAGTGATGTGCATTACCGAGAGGGCCCAGAGATACCTCTCCGACAATCGGAGTGACAAAACCTAATCTCGAAATCGCCAACCCAACATGTACCTTTGGAGACACTGTAGTACTCCTTTATAATCACCCGATTCGTTGTGACGTTTGGTAGCACCCAAAGTGTTCATCCGGTAAACGGGAGTTGCATAATCTCATAGTTACAGGAACATGTATAAGTCATGAAGAAAGCAATAGCAATAAACAAACGATCAAGTGCTAGGCTAATGGAATGGGTCATGTCAATCACATCATTCTCCTAATGATGTGATCCCATTGATCAAATGACAACACATGTCTATGGTTAGGAAACATAACCATCTTTGATCAACAAGCTAGTCAAGTAGAGGCATACTAGTGACACTATGTTTGTCTATGTATTCACACATGTATTATGTTTCCGGTTAATACAATTCTAGCATGAATAATAAACATTTATCATGAAATAAGGAAATAAATAATAACTTTATTATTGCCTCTAGGGCATATTTCCTTCATTTTGCTCTTTTTGTTGGTAGATGTATTAACGGTAAAGACGAAGCATGTCACATGTGTGTTCCTGATCTGTGTGTCCTCGAGAGTGCTGTGTTAGGTTATAAAGGTTATAACTTGGGAGCAATAGTTGCACGTAGGTTCCAGAATAATAGTAGAAAGGGAAATTTATTTGGAGGAATTTCTGCAACCCGTGTGGCTAATTATCTTGGTATAGCCCCACGAGAGGGTGATATGATAATACCTCCTATCTATTTGGATTCTGAAGCTATGGTCAATCATCAATTTCTTGGGAGGAATGAACAATCCCTCCAATATCGACTAATCTATGACAGACGCAACGTCGTCCATGTTACTCTTCCTGCTCTCTACCTTTTTGATTACCAGGCAAAAGGAAGATATATTGTCACCAGGAAGGAAGCAGCTGAACACGAGAGGAGAGCGGAGGCAGCTCGCCAACACGCCGCAGCTCAAGAGGCGGTTGCCGCTGCATCTCAGTATGACCCCAGTTTCACTTATGGATATCAGCCAGGCGGTACTAGACCAACTTAGGCCAAAAGACTAAGCTTGGGAGAGTATGTATTTCTCATCGACTTTACATTCATGTTCACACACTAGTCGGCGGTGCTCATACTCTTTCATTGTATTATCCATACTAGTTTAAATTTCTTTTTCTAGCTTTCTTCTTGTGTGTTTGATAAACCTTAAGAAAAAAGACCAAAAAAGTTAGTTAGTTTAATTTCCATGCTTGTAGTAGAAATTAAAATGAAAACCCAAAAAGATTTCTAGTTCTTCTTCTTACTTGTTGGGAGCTTTCCCGTGTAAATAGTTTTCTTTTCTTTTCTTTCCTTTGGGGGTCGAGAAGACCATATTGAAAATGTTTAGTGGCTCTCATATGCATGATTGTTTATTTAACTTAGAGCCCATATTACTTGTCTTCTCCTTTGAGTTGAATGCTTGCAGATTCCAGCTTAGTCCAATGCACGTGCACTCTTATTATTATACACATCGTTCGGTCATGCAAGTGAAAGGCAATAATGACGATATAAGATGGACTTATTGGGATGAGAAAAGCTGGTATGAACTCAACCTCTCTTGCTTTTGTAAATATGATGAGTTCATCGTTTCTGGTCCAGCTTATTATGAAGTAAACATATTTGCAATGACATTTAGAGAATATAGTTGCTTGTGCCATGCTTGATTAGCTATGAGCTATAATGGTTTACCTTGCGTGCCAACATGCTATTAAAATACTTATGATGTGGCATGATGGGATGGTATCCTCCTTTAAATGAATTGAGTGACTCGACTTGGCACATGTTCACGCATGTAGTTGAATCAAATCAACATAGCCTTCATGATATTTATGTTCATGGTGGATTATATCCTACTCATGCTTGTACTCGGTGTGAATTAATTTTAATGCATGTTTATGACTGTTGTCGCTCTCTCAGTTGGTCGCTTCCCAGTCTTTTGCTAGCCTTCACCTGTACTAAGCAGGAATACTGCTTGTGCATTCAAACTCCATAAACCCCAAAGTTGTTCCATATGAGTCAACTATACCTTCCTATATGCGGTATTTACGTGCCGTTTCAAGTAAATTTGTATGTGCCAAACTCCAAACCTTCAAATGAAATTCTGTTTTCTATGCTCGAGCAGCTCATGTTACAACTAGGGCTGCCTATACCTTCCATGCTAGGTAGGTTATTCTAAAGAGGAGTGGACTCCGCTCCTCATTCACGAGAAAGGGCCGGCAACCGGGATGCCCAGTCCCATGATCCAAAAAGATCAAAGCAAATCAAAATAATTAAAAAAAACTCCCCCAGGGTTGTTGCTAGTTAGAGGCACTCGTTGTTTCGAGCAAGCCATGGATTGATGCTTGTTGGTGGATGGGGGAGTATAAACCTTTACCATTCTGTTTGGGAACCGCCTATAATGCATATAGTATGGAAGATACAGCCATCTGATAGTTGTTGCATTGACAACGAAAGTGTGCCGCTCAAAATGTTATTCAATCTCTATTTTAAAATTGAGCTCTGGCACCTCTACAAATCCCTGCTTCCCTCTGCGAAGGGCCTATCTATTTACTTTTATGTTGAGTCATCACCCTTCTTATTAAAAAGCACCATTTGAGAGCACTGCTTGTCATTTGCATTCATTATTATTGGTTTATATTGGGTATGACTTGACCGGATCTCTTTTATCATGAATTACAATGTTAAGCCAGTCCTTGATCTTTAAAGGTGTTCTGCATTTATGTTTTGCGGTCCCAGAAAGGGCTAGCGAGATACCATTTTGCTATATCATGTTATGGTTGTTTCAAGAAAGTGTTGTCATCCGAGTTTTATTATTATGGCTCGCTAGCTTATTATGCTATTGATATGAGTAATTGTAAGACCCAAGTGTTATTGTGAGTATGGTTCGTTCATAATATTTGCTGAAACTTTAATGATGGCTTTGCATGTTTACAACAACAAGAGCAAACAGAGTTTGTAAAAGTTTTTATTTATCACTTTTAGTTTATCACTGAATTGCTTGAGGACAAGCAAAGGTTTAAGCTTGGGGGAGTTGATACGTCTCCGACGTATCTACTTTTCCGAACACTTTTGCCCTTGTTTTGGACTCTAACTTGCATGATTTGAATGAAACTAACCCGAACTGACGCTGTTTTCATCAGAACTGCCATGATGTTGTTTTATGTGTAGAAAAGAAAAGTTCTCGGAATGTCCTGAAAATCCACCGAGCGACTTTTTGGAAAATATAAAAAATATTGGCGAAAGAATCAGGACGAGGGGGCCCACACCCTGTCCACGAGACAGGGGGCGCGCCCCCTCCCTCTGGGCGCGCCCCATTATCTCGTGGGCCCCCTGGACCTCCACCGACCTCAACTCCAACTCCATATATTCACGTTCAGGGAGAAAAAAATCTGAGAGAAAGTTTCATCGCGTTTTACGACACGGAGCCGCCGCCAAGCCCTAATCTCTCTTGGGAGGGCTGATCTGGAGTTCGTTCGGGGCTCCGGAGATGGGGATTCGTCGCCGTCGTCATCATCAACCATCCTCCATCACCAATTTCATGATGCTCACCTCCGTGCGTGAGTAATTCCATTGTAGGCTTGCTGGACGGTGATGGGTTGGATGAGATCTACCATGTAATCAAGTTAGTTTTGTTAGGGTTTGATCCCTAGTATCACAATGTTCTGAGATTGATGTTGCTATGACTTTGCTATGCTTAATGCTTGTCACTAGGGCCTGAGTGCCATGATTTCAGATGTGAACCTATTATGCTTTCATGAATATATGTGTGTTCTTGATCCTATCTTGCAAGTCTATAGTCACCTATTATGTGTTATGATCCGACAACCCCGAAGTGACAATAATTGGGATACTTCTCGGTGATGACGTAGTTTGAGGAGTTCATGTATTCACTATGTGCTAATGCTTTGTTCCGGTTCTCTATTAAAAGGAGGCCATAATAACCCTTAGTTTCCGCTAGGACCCCGCTGCCACGGGAGGGTAGGACAAAAGATGGCATGCAAGTTCTTTTCCATAAGCACGTATGACTATTTATGGAATACATGCCTACATTACATTGATGAACTGGAGCTAGTTCTGTGTCACCCTATGTTATAGCTATTACATGAGGGATCGCATCCGACATAATTATCCATCACTGATCCATTGCCTACGAGCTTTTCACATATTGTTCTTCGCTTATTTACTTTTCTGTTGCTACTGTTACAACTACTACAAAAACCCAGAAACTATTATCATTACTTTTGCCACCGTCACCTTTATTATCATACTACTTTGCTACTAAATACTTTGCTGCAGATACTAAGTTATCCAGGTGTGGTTGAATTGACAACTCAACTGCTAATACTCAAGAATATTCTTTGGCTCCCCTTGTGTCGAATCAATAAATTTGGGTTGAATACTTTACCCTCGAAAGCTGTTGCGATCCCCTACACTTGTGGGTTATCAAGGATGTGCCTATTGTGGTTGAAAATGTCACTATCTTAACGGACTTTGTTATTCTTGATATTCCCGAGGACGATAGTATGTCGATTATCCTTGGTAGACCTTTTTTTAATACTGCAGGGGCTGTTATTGATTGCAACAAAGGCAATGTCACTTTTCATGTTAATGGTAATGAGCATACGGTACACTTTCCGAGGAAACAATCTCAAGTTCATAGCATCAATTCTATTGGAAAAGTTCCAACTATCATTATTGGAGGTTTTGAATTTCCTCTCCCTACTGTCAAGAAAAAGTATGATATTCTTATTGTTGGGGATTTTCATATCCTCGTTGAGATAACTTAGTATTATTCGAAATTTCTCCGGTTCCGTGTTATTCGGAATGGGTTTGTTAACAAGACTTGATCAACCTTGTTAGTGGATTCATTTTGATGATCATGAGATGGATGAAACTAGAAAGCACAACCTTCATACCCTCTTTTTACTTTCATTATTTAGAATAAATAAAGAAAAAATAGTATTATCATCATTTTCGAATTATACGTGCAATAAAAATATCCTGAAAATAAAAGTGCTCCAAATGCCCTGCAAATTTAGTATGATTTTTTCTGGAATATTTGAGGATTTTAGGCACTGAAATCACTACAGGAGGGGCAAGCACCAGGCCACGAGAGTGGAGGGCGCGCCCACCCCACCTGGGTGCGCCCCCTGTCTCGTGGGCCCCTGGTGCCCCCCTCCACTTATGCCATCACCCACACACTTCATCTTCTACCAAAAAAATCCCCATCCAGTTCAAGCACGAGTTCTAGCTCATTTTGCTGCAATTTTTGATCTCCTTGCTCAAAGCTCCATTCACAAAATTGCTTTGGGAGATTGTTGCTTGGTATGTGACTCCTCCATTGGTCCAATTAGTTTTTGTTCTAGTGCTTTATTCATTGCAAATTTTTGCTGCATAGGTGACCATGTTCTTGAGCTTGCATGTTAAATTTATAAGGTTCCAAGCAATTCTAATGCATGATATAAGCTCTAGGCACTTGTAGGAGTAGTTGCTACCAATCTTGTTTAGTTTTATTCACTTTTATTTTGAAGTTACTAAAATTTCAAAAAAAAATCAGAAAATTTTAGGGAAACTTTTGAGGGGCTCTTCTAGCCATGGCTCTCAGGAAAATAAAGCTAAAGAGAAGGAAAAAGCCAAGTACAATCTTCCTCGCTTTGCGGAAGTGCGGTCGTGTGAATGGCCATGCGATGATTTTTTGAAAGAAGCTGGAATTCATGAAGATATTTATTCTTTGATCGAAAATGCAGGCCTCACTGGTTTCATCAATGACCGGATCGATCAGTATCTCTTACTCACCAATACTTTCATGCAAAACTTTTATTATTATCCTAAGAAGTCACCGCCTTCAGTATCATTTCATTTATATGATGAATTTAGAGAAATGTCTTTACGTAATTTTTGCGCGGTATGTAGGATACCCTATGAGGGAGAATTAGAGGAACCCCATCATAAAGATGTGAATGGCTTTATTAACACTATAGCTGTAGAAGATCCAAAGAAGGGTTCCGAGGCGAAAATCTCTAGCATACATTTTCCTGTTTTACGTTACTTTGCCATATTTGCTAGTAGATGCTTGATTGGTTGTGGAAATAGTGGAAACTTTAGTGTTCCTGATATTATCATTCTTCAACATGCCTTGCTCGGAGATAATAGTTTTAGTATGGGTGCCGTCGTCGCTAAACGGCTAAGCCTGAATCATACAAAAGTCCCCATATTTGGAGGTATCTATGCTTCACGTATTGCTAGACATTTTCAGATACCTATTAGGCACCATGAGAAAGAGGAGACAAAATTGCCTCCTCACATTTTAGATTGCAAGAGCATGGTAGCCCACAAGTTTATCGTTGACAACGAAGAAAGGATGCTCTTGTATAACCTTAGATTTAATAAGAAATACAATGAGACTATTATTTTGCCTGCGCCTCTGTTGTTTGATTTGACTGCAGATAATCTTGTTACACCTGAAGCAGTGCACACTCATCGAGCCCAAGCTTTTACTCAAGAACCTGAACCTGAGCCGGAACCTGAACTGGACCTTTATCGTGCATCATCTTTCCAGTGGGATCCGGAGATGACCAGCCAGTGGTATCCTGATTACACCTCGAAGACACCGGGAGAGTAGCAGTGGTCCTTGGTATTAGACCAACTTAGGCCAAAATCCTAAGATTGGGGGAGTACGTATTTCTCACTGACTTTACATTCATGTTCACACACTAGTCGTCGGTGCTCATACTCTTTCATTGTATTATCCATGATAGTTTAAATTTCTTTTTCTAGTTTTCTTATTTTGTGTTTGATAAACCTTAAGAAAAACCAAAAAAGATTTCTAGTTCTTCTTCTTACTTGTTGGGAGCTTTCCCGTGTAAATATTTTTATTTTCGTTTCTTTCCTTTGGGGGTCGAGAAGACCATATTGAAAATGTTTAGTGGCTCTTATATGCATGATTGTTTATTTACTTTAGAGCCCATATTACTTGTCTTCTCTCTTGAGTTGAATGCTTGCAGATTCCAGCTTAGTCCAATGCACGTGCACCATTATTATTATACACATCGTTCGGTCGTGCAAATGAAAGGCAATAATGACGATATATGATGGACTTATTGAGATGAAAAAAGCTGGTATGAACTCGACCTCTCTTGTTTTTGTAAATATGATGACTTCATCGTTTCTGATTCAGCTTATTATGAAGTAAACATATTTGCAATGACATTTAAAGATTATAGTTGCTTGTGCCATGCTTCATTAGCTATGAGTTATAATGGTTTACCTTGCGTGCCAACATGCTATTAGAATGATTATGATGTGGTATGATGGGATGGTATCCTCCTTTGAATAAATTGAGTGACTCGACTTGGCACATGTTCACGCATGTAGTTGAAACAAATCAACATAGCCTTCATGATATTTATGTTCATGGTAGATTATATCCTACTCATGCTTGTACTCGGTGTAAATTAATTTTAATGCATGTTTACGACTTTTGTCGCTCTCTCAGTTGGTCGCTTCCCAGTCTTTTGCTAGCCTTCACTTGTACTAAGTGGGAATAGTGCTTGTGCATCCAAACTCCTTAAACCCTAAAGTTGTTCCATATGAGTCCACCATACCTTCCTATATGCGGTATTTACCTACCGTTCCAAGTAAATTTGTATGTGCCAAACCTTCAAATGAAATTCTGTTTTGTATGCTCGAGCAGCTCATGTTTCAATTAGGGCTGCCTATATCTTCCATGCTAGGTGGGTTATTCTCAAGAGGAGTGGACTCCTCTCCTCATTCATGAGAAAGGACCGGTAACTGGGATGCCCAGTCCCATGATCCAAAAAGATCAAAGCAAATCAAAATAATTAAACAAAACTCCCCCAGGGCTGTTGTTAGTTGGAGGCACTCGTTGTTTCGAGCAAGCCATGGATTTATGCTTGTTGGTGGTTGGGGGAGTATAAACCTTTACCATTCTGTTTGGGAACTGCCTATAATACATGTAGTATGGAAGATACAGCCATCTCATAGTTTTTGCGTTGAGAGCAAAAGTATGCTGCTCAAAATGTTATTCAATCTCTATTTTAAAATCAAGGTCCGGCCCCTCTACAAATCCCTGCTTCCCTCTGCCAAGGGCCTATCTATTTACTTTTATGTTGAGTCATTGATACGTCTCCAACGTATCTATAATTTTTGATTGTTCCATGCTATTATTTACCCCTTTTGGATGTTTATGGGCTTTATTTTACACTTCTATATCATTTTTGGGACTAACCTACTAACCGGAGGCCCAACCCATATTCCTGTTTTTTTTGCCTATTTCAGTATTTCGAAGAAAAGGAATATCAAACGGAGTCCAAACGGAATGAATCCTTCGGGAGCGTTATTTTTGGAACAAATCTGTTCCGGAGAGCCTGGAGTGCAAGTCAAGAAAGCTCCGAGGGCCCCACGAGTTAGGAGGGCGCCCCCCCCCCCTGTAGGGTGCGCCCCCTGTCTCGTGGGCCCCTCCGGCATCCTCCGACGTACTTCTTCCTCCTATATATGTCTACGTACCCCGAAAACATCCAGGAGCACCACGAAACACAATTTCCACCGCCGTAACCTTCTGTATCCGCGAGATCCCATCTTGGAGCCCTTGCCGGCACTCTGCCGGAGGGGGAAGCAACCATGGAGGGCCTCTACATCAACATCATTGCCCCTCCGATGAGTTGTGAGTAGTTACCACAGACCTACGGGTCCATACTTATTAGCTAGATGGCTTCTTCTCTCTTTTTGGATCTCAATACAATGTTCTCCCCCTCTCTTGTGGAGATCTATTTGATGTATACTCTTTTTGCAGTGTGTTTGTCGAGATCCGAAGAATTGTGGGTTTATGATCAAGTTTATCTATGAATAATATTTGAATATTCTCTGAATTCTTTTATGTATGATTGAGTTATCTTTGCAAGTCTCTTCGAATTATAAGTTTGGTTTGGCCTACTAGATTGATCTTTCTTGCCATGGGAGAAGTGTTCAGCTTTGGGTTCAATCTTGTCGTGTTCTTACCCAGTGACAGAAAGGGTTGCAAGACACGTATTGTATTGTTGCCATCGAGGATAACAAGATGGGGTTTATATCATATTGCATGTGTTTATCCATCTACATCATGTCATCTTGCTTAATGCGTTGCTCTGTTCTTATGAACTTAATACTCTAGATGCATGATGGATAGCGGTCGATGTGTGGAGTAATAGTAGTAGATGCAGGCAGGAGTCGGTCTACTTGTTATGGACATGATGCCTATATACATGATCATGCCTAGATAATCTCATAACTATGCGCTTTTCTATCAATTGCTCGACAGTAATTTGTTCACCCACCCTAATACATATGCTATCTCGAGAGAAGCCTCTAGTGAAACCTATGGCCCCGGGTCTATCCCTTATCATATTTGCTTTCCATCTACTTTATTTGCATCTTTACTTTTTGCATCTATACCAAAAATACCAAAAATATATTTATCTTATCATACTATCTTTATTAGATCTCACTTTCGCAAGTGGCTGTGAAGGGATTGACAACCCCTTTATTGCGTTGGTTGCGAGTTCTCAATTGTTTGTGTAGGTGCGTGGGACTTTTGAGGAGCCTCCTCTTTGGATTGATACCTTGGTTCTCAAAAGCGAGGAAATACTTACGCTACACTTTGCTGCATCACCCTCTCCTCTTCGAGGAAAACCAACGCAAGTTCAAGACGTAGCAAGAAGGATTTCTGGCGCCGTTGCCGGGGAGGTCTTCGCTCAAGTCAAGACATACCAAGTACCCATCACAAACCCATCTCCCTCGCATTTACATTATTTGCCATTTGCCTCTCGTTTTCCTCTCCCTCACTTCAGCCTTGCCGTTTTATTCGCCCTCTCTTTCCTAATCCCCTCTTCTCCTTTTCGCTTGCTTTCTTCCGCCTTGCTTTTGTTTGTCGCTATGTCTAAAATTGGGGAGATTATCGTTGATATGGACAATAATGATAACACAGAAAATCCCGAGGCTCCGGCCGATGAACCCCCTATCTTGCATACTAAAAAGTCTCGAATCGGTAGTGGTAACATCATTGGCAAGGGTGTTATTCAAGATTTCTTTACTTGTGCTGGTGCTTTACCTTCCATGGGGTGTTCTATTCTTCATAGAACTAGTAGTCTTGCGGATGCTATCGCTATGCTTGTAGTTGAACGTGAAAGACAATTTATGCATATGCATCCTTGCATACAAAGAATTTCCCTAGAATTCTCTAATATTGAGCATTCTTTTGTTAAGCGCGCTGCTACTATTTTTTTGGCTCATGAGTTTAGATTTATCATAAGAGAGCCAAAGAAATCTTTGCGCACTATAGGGTGGACGCCGGTCGTCCGCCCATAGAGGCGATCCTCTATGATCAAGAGGAAATTAGACGTTTTCAATCTTCGGACTATGTCGCTTTTAATGAAAATCTTAGAAAAAAGGTTCCTACCAATGTCTTGGTTGATTGTATTAACAAGCTTAATAATGATTTTGCCCTTAGAAACAATGAGCTAGGATACTCTCTTGAGTATAGGCTCACAAGATTTTGCCAAAAGAATGCTTTTAGTGATGAAATAGTTGTGCACTATGAAGGGCCAAGGGAGGAACCCGTTCCTCCTGTTGTTGATCTTGGGGATCTTTGTCCAACTAAATTTAGCCCTTTTGATTACTTTTGCTTGCCTCAAAGGAAACTTGCTGCCAAACGTATAGAATATGAGATGAGCTTTCAAGATCTATCTTATTATTACGGCACCACTTAGATCTATCTTTGTTTTATGCCTAGCTAGGGGCGTTAAACGATAGCGCTAGTTGGGAGGCAACCCAATTTTTCTTTATGTTTTTTGTTTTTGATCCTGTTTAGTAATAAATCATGCATCTACCTTCCGGTTAGATGTGTTTTTATCTTTTAATTAGTGTTTGTGCCAAGTAGAACCTATAGGATAACCTACGATGATAGTTGATTTGATTCTGCTGAAAAACAGAAACTTTGTGCGCACGAATATAATTTTGTTAAATCACAGGAACGTGCTTTTGTGTTGATTATTTTTGCTGCTGTTCAATAGACAAATTTTCCAGGACTTCCTGTTTTGGTAGGATTTTTGGAGTTCCAGAAGTTTGCATTAGTTACAGATTGCTACAGACTGTTCTGTTTTTGACAAATTCTGTTTTTCGTGTGTTGTTTGCTTATTTCAATGCATCTATGGCTAGTCAATTAGTTTATAAACCATAAATAAGTTGGAATACAGTAGTTTTAACACCAATATAAATAAAGAATGAGTTCATTGCAGTACCTTATGTGGTGGTTTTGTTTTCTTTCATTAACGGAGCTTATAAGATTTCCTGTTGAATTTTGTGTTGTGAAGTTTTCAAGTTTTGGGTAAAGCTTTTATGGACTATGGAATAAAGGGTGGCAAGAGCCTAAGCTTGGGGATGCCCATGGCACCCCAAGATATTCAAGGATAGCCAAAAGCCTAAGCTTGGGGATGCCCCGGGAAGGCATCCCCTCTTTCGTCTTTGTTCATTGGTAACTTTACTTGGAGCTATATTTTTATTCGCTACATGATATGTGCTTTGCTTGGAGCGTCGTGTATTATATTAGTATTTGCTTTTTAGTTTACCACATTCATCCTTGCTGTACACACCTTTTGGGAGAAGCCTATTTGATTGGAATTTGCTAGAATACTCTATGTGCTTCCCTTATATCTTTTGAGCTTGATAGTTTTTGCTCTAGTGCTTCACTTATATCTTTTAGAGCACGGTGGTGTCTTAATTTTGAAGAAATTGCTAGTCTCCCATGCTTCACTTATATTATTTTGAGAGTCTTTCAGAACAGCATGGTATTTGCTATTATCATAAAGTTAGTCCTAGAATGATGAGCATCCAAGTTGGGTATAATAAAAACTATCATAGAAAGTGAATTGGATGCTATGATCAATTTGATGCTTGATAATTGTTTTGAGATATGGAGGTAGTGATATTAAAGTCAAGCTAGTTGGGTGATTATGAATTTAAAGAATGCTTGTGTTGAAGCTTGTGATTCCCGTAGCATGCACGTATGGTGAACCGCTTTGTGATGAAGTTGGAGCACAATTTTATTTATTGATTGTCTTCCTTATGAGTGGCGGTCGGGGACGGCGATGGTCTTTTCCTACCAATCTATCCCCTAGGAGCATGCGCGTAGTACTTTGGTTTTTGATGACTTCTAAATTTTTGCAACAAGTATATGAGTTCTTTTGATTAATGTTGAGTCCATGGATTATACGCACTCTTTCACCCTTCCACCATTGCTAGCCTCTTTTGTACCGCGCAATTTTCGCCGGCACCATACACCCACCATACTCCTTCCTCAAAACAGCCACCATACCTACCTATTATGGCATTTCCATAGCCATTCCAAGATATATTGCCATGCAACTTTCCACCGTTCCGTTCATATGACACGCATTACTTTTGTCATATTGCTTTTTGCATGATCATGTAGTTGACATCGTATTTGTGGCAAGGCCACCTTCATAATTTTCATACATGTCGCTCTTGATTCATTGCATATCCCGCATACACACGGAGGCATTCATATAGAGTCATATCTTGTTCTAGCTTTGAGTTGTAAATCCATAAAAGTGTGATGATCTTCATTATTAGAGCATTGTCCTAGTGAGGAAAGGATGATGAAGACTATGATTCCCCCACAAGTCGGGATGAGGCTTCGGACTTTACAAAAAAAGAGAGAAAGAGAAAAAAAGAGAAAGACCAAAAAGAAAAAAAAGGATAGGCCAAAGAAAAAAAATGAAAAAGAAAAAAAAGAAAATGAGAGAAAAAGAGAAAAGGGACAATGCTACTATCTCTTTTTCCACACTTGTGCTTCAAAATAGCACCATGATCTTCATGTTAGAGAGTCTCATATGTTGTCACTTTCATATACTAGTGGGAATTTTTCATTATAGAATTTGGCTTGTATATTCCAATGATGGGCTTCCTCAAAAGTGCCCTAGGTCTTCGTGAGAAAGCAAGTTGGATGCACACACACTTAGTTTTTTTTGTTGAGCTTTCATATATTTATAGCTCTAGTGCATCTGTTGCATGGCAATCCCTACTCACTCACATTGTTATCTATTAATGGGCATCTCCATAGCCCGTTGATATGCCTAGTTGATGTGAGACTATCTTCTCCTTTTTGTCTTCTCCACAACCACCCTTCTATTCCACATATAGTGCTATGTCCCTGGCTCATGCTCATGTATTGCGTGAAAGTTGAAAAAGTTTGAGATTATTAGAGTGAAAATATTGCTTGGCTTGTCATCGGGGTTGTGCATGATTAAATACTTTGTGTGATGAAGATAGAGCAACAGCCAGACTATATGATTTTGTAGGGATAACTTTTCTTAGCCATGTTATTTTGAGAAGACATGATTACTTTGATTAGTATGCTTGAAGTATTACTATTACTTATGTCAATATGAACTTTTATTTTGTATTCATTTGGATCTGAACATTCATGCCACAATAAAGAAAATTACATTATGAATTATGCTAGGTAGCATTCCACATCAAAAATTTCTTGTTTATCATTTACCTACTCGAGGACGAGCAGGAATTAAGCTTGGGGATGCTTGATACGTCTCCAACGTATCTATAATTTTTTATTGTTCCATGCTATTATATTACCCCTTTTGGATGTTTATGGGCTTTATTTTACACTTCTATATCACTTTTGGGACTAACCTACTAACCGGAGGCCCAGCCCATATTGCTGTTTTTTTGCCTATTTCAGTATTTCAAAGAAAAGGAATACCAAACGGAGTCCAAACGGAATGAAACCTTCGGGAGCGTTAGTTTTGGAACAAATCTGATCCGGAGAGCCTGGAGTGCAAGTCAAGAAAGGTCCAAGGGCCCCACGAGATAGGAGGGCACGCCCCCCCCCCCCAGTAGGGCGCGCCCCCTGTCTCGTGGGCCCCTCGGGCGTCCACCGACGTACTTGTTCCTCCTATATATGTCTACGTACACCGAAAACATCCAGGAGCACCACGAAACACAATTTCCACCACCGTAACCTTCTGTATCCGCGAGATCCCATCTTGGAGCCCTTGTCGGCACTCTGCCGGAGGGGGAAGCAACCACGGAGGGCCTCTACATCAACATCCTTGCCCCTCCGATGAGTTGTGAGTAGTTACCACAGACCTACGGGTCCAAGTTATTAGCTAGATGGCTTCTTCTCTCTTTTTGGATCTCAATACAATGTTCTCCCCCTCTCTTGTGGAGATCTATTCGATGTAAACTCTTTTTGCGGTGTATTTGTCGAGATCCGATGAATTGTGGGTTTATGATCAAGTTTATCTATGAATAATATTTGAATCTTCTCTGAATTCTTTTATGTATGATTGAGTTATCTTTGCAAGTCTCTTCGAATTATCAGTTTGGTTTGGCCTACTAGATTGATCTCTCTTGCCATGGGAGAAGTGTTTAGCTTTGGGTTCAATCTTGCGGTGTTCTTACCCAGTGACAGAAAGGGTTGCAAGACAAGTATTGTATTGTTGTCATCGAGGATAACAAGATGGGGTTTATATCATATTGCATGTGTTTATCCCTCTACATCATGTCATCTTGCTTAATGCGTTGCTCTGTTCTTATGAACTTAATACTCTAGATGCATGCTGGATAGCGGTCGATGTGTGGAGTAATAGTAGTAGATGCAGGCAGGAGTCGGTCTACTTGTTATGGACGTGATGCCTATATACATGATCATGCCTAGATAATCTCATAACTATGCGCTTTGCTATCAATTGCTCGACAGTAATTTGTTCACCCACCGTAATACTTATGCTATCTCGAGAGAAGCCTCTAGTGAAACCTATGGCCCCCGGGTCGATCCCTTATCATATTTGCTTTCCATCTACTTTATTTGCATCTTTACTTTTTGCATCAATATCAAAAATACCAAAAATATATTTATCTTATCATACTATCTTTATTAGATCTCACTTTCACAAGTGGCCGTGAAGGGATTGACAACCCCTTTATTCCGTTGGTTGCGAGTTCTCGGTTTGTTTGTGTAGGTGTGTGGGACTTTTGAGGAGCCTCCTACTGGATTGATACCTTGGTTCTCAAAACTGAGGGAAATACTTACACTACACTTTGCTGCATCACCCTCTCCTCTTCGAGGAAAACCAACGCAAGCTCAAGACGTAGCAGCCATCACCCTTCTTATTAAAAAGCACCCGCTGGAGAGCACACTGTCATTTGCATTCATTACTATTGATTTATATTGGGTATGACTTGACTGGATCTCTTTTCCCATGAATTACAATGTTTAGTCAGTCCTTGATCTTTAAAGGTGCTCTGCATTTATGTTTTGCGGTCTCAGAAAGGGCTAGCGAGATACCATTTTGTTATATCATGTTATGATTGTTTTAAGAAAGTGTTGTCACCCGAGTTTTATTATTATGGCTCGCTAGCTGATTATGCTATTGATATGAGTAATTGTGAGACCTAAGTGTTACAGTGAGTATGGTTAGTTCATAATATTTGTTGAAACCTGAATGATGGCTTTGCATGTTTACAACAACAAGAGCAAACAGAGTTTGTAAAAGTTTTTCTTTATCACTTTCAGTTTATCAACTGAATTGCTTGAGGACAAGCAAAGGTTTAAGCTTGGGGGAGTTGATACGTCTCCAACGTATCTACTTTTCCAAACACTTTTGCCCTTGTTTTGGACTCTAACTTGCATGATTTGAATGAAACTAACCCGGATTGACGTTGTTTTCAGCAGAACTGCCATGATGTTGTTTTATGTGTAGAAAAGAAAAGTTCTCGGAATGTCCTGAAAATCCACGAAGGCAGTTTTTGGAAAATACAAAAAATACTAGCGAAAGAATCAAGACCAGGGGGCCCACACCCTGTCCACAAGGGTGGGGCGCGCCCCCTCCCCCTGGGTGCGCCCCCTGTCTCGTGGACCCCTGGACCTCCACCGACCTCAACTCCAACTCCATATATTCACGTTCGGGATAGAAAAAAATCAGAGAGAAAGTTTCATCGCGTTTTACGACACGGGGCCACCTCCAAGCCCTAATCTCTCTTGGGAGGGCTGATCTGGAGTCCGTTCTGGGCTCCGGAGAGGGGGATTCGTCGCCGTCATCATCATCAACCATCCTCCATCACCAATTTCATGATGCTCAGCGCCGTGCGTGAGTAATTCCATCATAGGCTTGCTGGACGGTGATGGGTTGGATGAGATTTACCATGTAATCAAGTTAGTTTTGTTAGGGTTTGATCCCTAGTATCCACTATGTTCTGAGATTGATGTTGCTATGACTTTGCTATGCTTAATGCTTGTCACTAGGGCCCGAGTGCCATGATTTCAGATCTGAACCTATTATGTTTTCATGAATATATGTGTGTTCTTGATCCTATCTTGCAAGTATATAGTCACCTATTATGTGTTATGATCCTACAACCCCGAAGTGACAATAATCGGGATACTTCTCGGTGATGACCATAGTTTGAGGAGTTCATGTATTCACTATGTGCTAATGCTTTGTTCCGGTTCTCTATTAAAAGGAGGCCTTAATATCCCTTAGTTTCCAGTAGGACCCCGCTGCCACAGGAGGGTAGGACAAAAGATGGCATGCAAGTTCTTTTCCATAAGCACGTATGACTATTTACAGAATACATGCCTATATTACATTGATGAATTGGAGCTAGTTCTGTGTCACTCTATGTTATAGCTATTACATGAGGAATCGCATCCGGCATAATTATTCATCACTGATCCATTGCCTACGAGCTTTTCACATATTGTTCTTCGCTTATTTACTTTTCCGTTGCTACTATTACAACTACTACAAAACCCAAAAATATTACTTTTGCTACCGTTACCTTTATTATCATACTACTTTGCTACTAAATACTTTGCTGCAGATACTAAGTTATCCAGGTGTGGTTGAATTGACAACTCAACTGCTAATACTCAAGAATATTCTTTGGCTCCACTTTACCCTCGAAAGCTGTTGCGATCCCCTACACTTGTGGGTTATCAGTCACAACTCGGTTTGTAATGGCATGCCCTCACTTGGGCCCCAAGTCGATCTCCTCCAAGAGACAAACGAATGCCACTGGGTTTTTCTCGGTAATCAACAACATCTGGTCATCTGGGTAAACATGTAGTCCAAAATCAGTTGTGTTTTCGCCCGAGGTACAGGAGCCACGATTCAGAAACATATTCCGAGTGCTCCCTCAACACTCGGACTTAACCGAAGGATCAGCTCATTTGTCTTGCGAAACTTCAACTGATTCGTGGGCTAATGATGAGGTCACCTATTACATGTAGGGTCAAGGACACATCATTTGGGACCCACATGGAGCCCATCACCACCGCGGGTACGTCATGGACCATACCAGCATTCGGATGCGTACATCAGGAAGTCGACTCGGACAGCTTAACGACACTCGGACAACCACCCGCTACTTGGCTGACGAACCACCACTAGGACCAAGGAGGTAAGAGGGCGGCGTGGGAGCTGCAATGATCGAAGAATCTTAAGTCATCTATTCAATAGAGTCAAGGCTCCTGTTACCTATAACTGCCGTAGTAGAGAATCATCACACCTGTTGTTGGGGAACGTAGTAATTTCAAAAAAAAATCCTACGCACACGCAAGATCATGGTGATGCATAGCAACAAGAGGGGAGAATATTGTCCACGTACCCTCGTAGACCGAAAGCGGAAGCGTTAGAACAACGCGGTTGATGTAGTCGTACGTCTTCACGGCCCGACCGATCAAGCACCGAAACTACAGCACCTTCGAGTTCTAGCACACGTTCAGCTCGATGAAGATCCCTGGACTCCGATCCAGCAGAATGTCGGGCAAGAGTTCCATCAGCACAACGGTGTGGTGACGATCTTGATGTTCTACCATCGCAGGGCTTTGCCTAAGCACCGCAACAATATTATCGAGGACTATGGTGGAGGGGGGGGGCACCGCACACGGCTAAGAGATCAAGAGATCAATTGTTGTGTCTAGAGGTGCCCCCTGCCCCCGTATATAAAGGAGCCAAGGGGGAGGGGGCGGCCGGCCAAGGAGGGGCGCGCCAAGGGGAGTCCTACTCCCACCGGGAGTAGGACTCCCTTCTTTCCTAGTTGGAATAGGAGAAGGGGGGAAGGAGGAGGGAGAGAGGAAGGAAAGGGGGGCGCCCGCCCCCCTCTCCTTGTCCTATTCGGACTAGGGGGAGGGGCATGCGGCCCAGCCCTTGCCTCCTCTCCTCCTCTCCACTAGGGCCCATGTAGGCCCATTAAACCCCCGGGGGGTTCCGGTAACCTCCCGGTACTCTGGTAAAATCCCGATTTCACCCGGAACACTTCCGATATCCAAATATAGGCTTCCAATATATCAATCTTCATGTCTCGACCATTTCAAGCCTCCTCGTCATGTCCGTAATCTCATCCGGGACTCCGAACAAACTTCGGTACATCAAAACTAATAAACTCATAATATGACTGTCATCGAAACCTTAAGCGTGCGGACCCTACGGGTTCGAGAACTATGTAGACATGACCTAGAACTATTTCCAGTCAATAACCAATAGTGGAACCTGGATGCTCATATTGGCTCCTACATATTCTACGAAGATCTTTATCGGTCAAACCGCATAACAATATATGTTGTTCCCTTTGTCATCGGTATCTTACTTGCCCGAGATTCGATCGTCGGTATCCAATACCTAGTTCAATCTCGTTACCGGTAAGACTCTTTACTCGTTACGTAATGCATCATTCTGTAACTAACTCATTAGCTACATTGCTTGCAAGGCTTATAGTGACATGCATTACCGAGAGGGCCCAGAGATACCTCTTCGACAATCGGAGTGACAAAACCTAATCTCGAAATACGCCAACTCAACATGTACCTTTGGAGACACACTGTAGAGCTCCTTTATAATCACCCGATTCGTTGTGACGTTTGGTAGCACACAAAGTGTTCCTCCGGAAAACGGGAGTTGCATAATCTCATAGTTATAGGAACTTGTATAAGTCATGAAGAAAGCAATAGCAACATACTAAACGATCAAGTGCTAAGCTAACGGAATGCGTCAAGTCAATCACATCATTCTCCTAATGATGTGATCCTGTTAATCAAATGACAACACATGTCTATGGTTAGGAAACATAACCATCTTTGATTAATGAGCTAGTCAAGTAGAGGCATACTAGTGACTTTATGTTTGTGTATGTATTCACACATGTATCATGTTTCCGGTTAATACAATTGTAGCATGAATAATAAACATTTATCATGATATGAGGAAATAAATAATAACTTTATTATTGCCTCTAGGGCATATTTCCTTTAGTCTCCCACTTGCACTAGAGTCAATAATCTAGATTACACAGTAATGATTCTAACACCCATGGAGTCTTGGTGTTGATCATGTTTTGCTCATGGAAGAGGCTTAGTCAATGGGTCTGCAACATTCAGATCCGTATGTATCTTGCAAATCTCTATGTCTCCCACCTGGACTTGGTCCCGGATGGAATTGAAGCGTCTCTTGATGTGTTTGGTCCTCTTGTGAAATGTGGATTCCTTTGCCAAGGCAATTGCACCAGTATTGTCACAGAAGATCTTCATTGGTCCCGATGCACTAGGTATGACACCTAGATCGGAAATGAACTCTTTCATCCAGACTCCTTCATTTGTTGCTTCCGAAGCAACTATGTACTTCGCTTCGCATGTAGATCCCGCCACGACGCTTTGTTTAGAACTGCACCAACTCACAGCTCCATCGTTCAATATAAACACGTATCCGGTTTGCGATTTACAATCGTCCGAATCAGTGTCAAAGCTTGCATCGACGTAACCATTTACGACTAGCTCTTTATTACCTCCATAAATGAGAAACATATCCTTAGTCCTTTTCAGGTATTTTAGGATATTCTTGACCGCTCTCCAGTGATCCACTCCTGGATTACTTTGGTACCTCCCTGCCAAACTTATTGCAAAGCATACATCAGGTCTGGTACACAGCATTGCATACATGATAGAGCCTATGGCTGAAGCATAGGGAACATCTTTCATTTTCTCTCTAGCTTCTGCTGTGGTTGGGCATTGAGTCTGACTCAACTTCACACCTTGTAATAAAGGCAAGAACCCTTTCTTTGCCTGATTCATTTTGAACTTTTTCAAAACTTTATCAAGGTATGTGCTTTGTGAAAGTCCAATTAAGCATCTTGATCTATCTCTATAGATCTTGATGCCCAATATGTAAGCAGCTTCACCGAGGTCTTTCATTGAAAAACTTTTATTCAAGTATCCCTTTATGCTATCTAGAAATTCTATATCATTTCCAATTAACAATATGTCATCTACATATAATATCAGAAATGCTACAGAGCTCCCACTCACTTTCTTGTAAATACAGGCTTCTCAAAAACTCTGTATAAAACCATATGCTTTGATCACACTATCAAAGCATTTATTCCAACCCTGAGATGCTTGCACCAGTACATAAATGGATCGCTAGAGCTTGCACACTTTGTTAGCACTTTTTGGATCGACAAAACCTTCCGGCCGCATCATATACAATTCTTCTTCCAGAAATCCATTCAGGAATGCAGTTTTGACATCCATTTGCCAAATTTTATAATAATAAAATGCGTAAATTGCTAACATGATTCGGACAGACTTAAGCATCGCTACGGGTGAGAAAGTCTCATCATAGTCAACCCCTTGAACTTGTCGAAAACCTTTCGCAACAAGTCGAGCTTTGTTGACAGTTACATTACCATCAGCGTCAGCCTTCTTATTGAAGATCCATTTATTCTCGATGGCTTGCCGATCATCGGGCAAGTCAACCAAAGTCCATACTTTGTTCTCATACATGGATCCCATCTCAGATTTCATGGCCTCAAGCCATTTTGCGGAATCTGGGCTCATCATCGCTTCCTCATAGTTCGTAGGTTCGCCATGGTCAAGTAACATGACTTCCAGAATAGGATTACCGTACCACTCTGGTGCGGATCTTACTCTGGTAGACCTACGAGGTTCGGTAGTAACTTGATCTGAAGTTTCATGATCAATATCATTAGCTTCCTCACTGATTGGTGTAGTTGTCACAGGAACCGGTTCTTGTGATGAACTACTTTCCAATAAGGGAGCAGGTACAGTTACCTCATCAAGTTCTACTTTCCTCCCACTCACTTCTTTCGAGAGAAACTCCTTCTCTAGAAAGGATCCGAATTTAGCATAAAAAATCTTGCCCTCAGATCTGTGATAGAAGGTGTACCCAATAGTCTCTTTTGGGTATCCTATGAAGACACATTTCTCCGATTTGGGTTCGAGCTTATCTAGTTGAAGTTTCTTCACATAAGCATCGCAGCCCCAAACTTTAAGAAACGACAACTTTGGTTTCTTGCCAAACCACAGTTCATAAGGCGTCGTCTCAACGGATTTTGATGGTGCCCTATTTAACGTGAATGCGGTCGTCTCTAAAGCATAACCCCAAAACGATAGCGGTAAATCAGTAAGAGACATCATAGATCACACCATATCTAGTAAAGTATGATTACGACATTCGGGCACACCATTTCGTTGTGGTGTTCCGGGTGGCGTGAGTTGCGAAACTATTCCGCATTGCTTCAAATGCAAACCAAACTCGTAACTCAAATATTCTCCTCCACGATCAGATCGTAGAAATTTTATTTTCTTGTTACGATGATTTTCCACTTCACTCTGAAATTCTTTGAACTTTTCAAATGTTTCAGACTTGTGTTTCATCAAGTAGATATACCCATATCTGCCCAAATCATCTGTGAAGGTGAGAAAATAATGATACCCGCCGCGAGCCTCAATATTCATTGGACCACATACATCAGTATGTATGATTTCCAACAAATCAGTTGCTCGCTCCATAGTTCCAGAGAACGGCGTTTTAGTCATCTTGCCCATGAGGCACGGTTCGCAAGTACCAAGTGATTCATAATCAAGTGATTCCAGAAGTCCATCAGTATGGAGTTTCTTCATGCGCTTTACACCAATATGACCCAAACGGTAGTGCCACAAATAAGTTGCACTATCATTATCAACTCTGCATCTTTTGGCTTCAACATTATGAATATGTGTATCACTACTATCAAGATTTAATAAAAATAGACCACTCTTCAAGGGTGCATGACTATAAAAGATATTACTCATATAAATAGAACAACCATTATTCTCTGATTTAAATGAATAACCATCTCGCATCAAACAAGATCCAGATATAATGTTCATGCTCAACGCTGGCACCAAATAACAATTATTCAGGTCTAAAACTAACCCCGATGGTAGATGTAGAGGTAGCATGCCGACCGCGATCACATCGACTTTGGAACCATTTCCCACGCGCATCGTCACCTCGTCCTTAGCCAGTCTTTGCTGAATCCGTAGTCCCTGTTTCGAGTTGCAAATATTAGCAGAACCAGTATCAAATACCAGTGCTCTGCGAGCATTAGTAAGGTACACATCAATAACATGTATATCACATATACCTTTGTTCACTTTGCCATCCTTCTTATCCGCCAAATACTTGGGGCAGTTCCGCTTCCGGTGTCGGTTTGCTTGCGTGAGAAGCACTCGATCTCGAGCTTAGGTCCAGACTTGGGTTTCTTCTCTTGAGCAGCAACTTGTTTGCTGTTCTTCTTGAAGTTCCCCTTCTTCTTCCCTTGGCCGTTTTTTTGAAACTGGTGGTCTTATTGACCATCAACACTTGATGCTCCTTCTTGATTTCTACCTCCGCAGCTTTTAGCATTGCGAAGAGCTCGGGAATAGTCCTGTCCATCCCTTGCATATTATAGTTCATCACGAAGCTCTTATAGCTTGGTGGCAGTGATTGAAGAATTCTATCAATGACACTATCATCAGGAAGATTAACTCCCAGTTGAATCAAGTGATTATTATACCCAGACATTTTGAGTATATGTTCACTGACAGAACTATTCTCCTCCATCTTACAGCTATAGAACTTATTGGAGACTTCATACCTCTCAATCCGGGCATTTCCTTGAAATATTAACTTCAACTCCTGGAACATCTCATATGCTCCATGACGTTCAAAACGTCGTTGAAGACCCGGTTCCAAGCCGTAAAGCATGGCACACTGAACTATCGAGTAGTCATCAGCTTTGCTCTACTAGACGTTCTTAACGTTGTTAGTTGCATCTGCAGCAGGCCTGGCACCCAGCGGTGCTTCCAGGACGTAATTCTTCTTTGCAGCAATGAGGATAATCCTCAAGTTACGGACCCATTCCGTGTAATTGCTACCATCATCTTTCAACTTAGCTTTCTCAAGGAACGCATTAAAATTCAACGGAATAACAACACGAGCCATCTATCTACAACAAACATAGACAAGCAAAATACTATCAGGTACTAAGTTCATGATAAATTTAAGTTCAATTAATCATATTACTTAAGAACTCCTACTTAGACAGACATCTCTCTAGTCATCTAAGTGATCACGTGATCCAAATCAATTAAACCATGTCAGATCATCACGTGAGATGGAGTAGTTTCAATGGTGAACATCACTATGTTGATCATATCTACTATACGATTCACGTTCAACCTTTCGGTCTCCGTGTTCCGAGGCCATATCTGTATATGCTAGGCTCGTCAAGTTTACCTGAGTATTCCGCGTGTGCAATTGTTTTGCACCCATTGTATTTGAACGTAGAGCCTATCACACCCGATCATCACGTGGTGTCTCAGCACGAAGAACTTTCGCAATGGTGCATACTCAGGGAGAACACTTCTTGATAATTTAGTGAGAGATCATCTTAAAATGCTATCGTCAATCCAATCAAGATAAGATGCATAAAGGATAAACGTCACATGCAATCAATATAAGTGATATGATATGGCCATCATCATCTTGTGCTTGTGATCTCCATCTACGAAGCACTATCGTGATCACCATCATCACCGGTGCGACACCTTGATCTCCATCGTAGCATCGTTGTCGTTACGCCATCTATTGCTTCTACGACTATCGCTACCGCTTAGTGATAAAGTAAAGCAATTACAGGCATTGCATTTCATACAATAAGCGACAACCATATGGCTCTCGCCGATTGCCGATAACTCGGTTACAAAACATGATCATCTCATACAATAAAATATAGCATCACGTCTTGACCATATCACATCACAACATGGCCTGCAAAAACAAGTTAGACGTCATCTACTTTGTTGTTGCAAATTTTACGTGGCTGCTACGGGCTGAGCAAGAACCATTCTTACCTACGCATCAAAACCACAACGATAGTTCGTCAAGTTAGTGTTGTTTTAACCTTCGCAAGGACCGGGCGTAGCCACACTCGATTCAACTAAAGTTGGAGAAACAGACACCCGCCAGCCACCTGTGTGCAAAGCACGTCGGTAGAACCAGTCTCACGTAAGCGTACGTGTAATGTCGGTCCGGGCCGCTTCATCCAACAATACCGCCAAACCAAAGTATGACATACTGGTAAGCAGTATGACTTGTATCACCCACAACTCACTTGTGTTCTACTCGTGCATATAACATCTATGCATAAAACCTGGCTCGGATGCCACTGTTGGGGAACGTAGTAATTTCAAAAAAAATTCCTACGCACATGCAAGATCATGGTGATGCATAGCAACGAGAGGGGAGAGTGTTGTCCATGTACCCTCATAGACCGAAAGCGGGAGCATTAGAACAACATGGTTGGTGTAGTCGTATGTCTTCATGGTCCGACCGATCAAGCACCGAAACTACGGCACCTCCGAGTTCTAGCACACGTTTAGCTCGATGACGATCCCCAAACTTCGATCCAGCAGAATGTCAGGGAAGAGTTCCGTCAGCACGACGGCGTGGTGACGATCTTAATGTTCTACCGTCGCAGGGCTTTGCCTAAGCACCGCTACAATATTATCAAGGACTATGGTGGAGGGGGGCACCGCACACGGCTAAGAGATCAACAGATCAATTGTTGTGTCTAGAGGTGCCCCCTGCCCCCGTATATAAAGGAGCCAAGGGGGAGGGGGCGGCCGGCCAAGGAGGGGCGCGCCAAGGGGAGTCCTACTCCCATCGGGAGTAGGACTCCCTTCTTTCCTAGTTGGAATAGGAGAAGGGGGAAGGAGGAGGGAGAGGGGAAGGAAAGGGGGGCGCCGCCCCCCTCTCCTTGTCCTATTCGGACTAGGGGGGAGGGGCGCGCGGCCCAGCCCTTGCCTCCTCTCCTCCTCTCCACTAGGGCCCATGTAGGCCCATTAAACCCCCGGGGGGTTCCGGTAACCTCCTGGTGATGGAGTCATGTACCTAGGGTAGGGTCATAGACCTGATCTAAGTACCCTACCCAAGGACACCATTATTATAAGAGACTACCTTCCAGTCGACCAAGGAGGACACCACTCGACAGACTCGAAGGACTCGACCACGAAGACGCACTCGACCACCAGAAGGTCAAGAAGCACTCTGTACTGCAACGGTCTATAATTAAGTAGACTTTATGATAGTTAAGACACTTTATGTGGGACGTTAGCGAGAACGCCTGCACTTAATGTACTTTAAACCTGCATTCTCGAGGGCCGGAGGGGTCTGGCAGGCACTATATAAGCCACCCCCCACCTCAGTGTAAAGGGTTCGCACCCCTGTAATCCATACTCATATAATCCACTCGACCGCCTCCGGGCTCCGAGACGTAGGGCTTTTACTTCCTCCGAGAAGGGCCTGAACTCGTACATCTCTTGTGTTTACAACCTCTCCATAGCTAGGACCTTGCCTCTCCATACCTACCCCCACTCTACTGTCAGACTTAGAACCACGACAGTTGGCGCCCACCGTGGGGCAGGTGTTTTAGCGATTTTTTGGAGAAGTTGCGATTCTTCCGAGTACTTTCATCATGGTTGCTGCTGGAGTTTTGGTCGAGGGCCGCGAGATCCGTCTCGGCGCTCTCACCTTCATCGCCGACGACTCCGGTTGGCTCTAGGAGGCTCCACTCGACGTTGATGCGCTCCCCGTCCGCGGTGCGACGCATTTTCGCGCATGTGTCCGCGGCGTTCTGCTGCGACAACCATCGACCCCGTATCGGTCGACTCCCCTATCGGCCACCCTCCCGGTCTCCCACCAGCGCAAGCGCTCTGGTCGGTCGAGGCTCCAGCGGTGGGTGAAGCACGCGGTGGCTCGCCAGACGGCTACCGCCCAAGTTGCGGCAATCGAGCCCGACGAATCCCTCTACGGCCTGTTCGATCTGTCGACTGGCTCCGTAGAGACTGCATCTGAGTGCGATAGCAGTGATCCGGCGGCGGAAATCTTGATGGTCAACGAACCTTGCAGTCCTCCTGGCTTCGCCCATGAGGGCGGGGCAGGCGGTGGAGGCGACCCCGTACGGGACCACGAAGAGTACCAGCCCGAACCACTCGACTCTCTGCAGAGTGAAGAGCTTCGCCGCAGGAACATGGATGCCCTGCACACTCCCATCGTGGCAGAAACCCCCGAGGCTCGCGCCTTGGAGGAGGCACGTTTAGCCAATTTGGCTGAACGCGCTCGTCTGGAGAACCTTCAGCGAGCGCGCGCGGCAACGAGTTCCTGACGCCAATCGACGTCAACTCTTCCCGCCGACACAGGTATATCGAACTCCAATTCCGAATTTAGCAGCTGCAACCCGTATAGCAGAGTCCATCCAGCCCTCTCAGTCGGAAGCTGGCAGAGGCTTGATGCAGATCAGGGATTTGCTCCGGGTAGCAGGAGACCAGAATTCAGCCGTGTCGCAGTCGCGCAATAGAATTCACAGTCGATCCGTCGCTGCGAATACGGTTCAGTCAGCTCATAGTCCCAAATCGCCTCCGCGGCGTGAAGGACGCGAGAATCGGCGAGACCAGTACGGAGACCGACACGATCGGGATGATAGGCGTCGAGTGCCCACTCCCCCCCCCCTCGAGGGGTGGGTCTTATGCTCCTCGGCAGCAAGATGACAGGCGTCAACTCAGTGTGGGGCGAAGAGCTCCAGTCGACCTCCGGGAACCAGGCTTCGACGCGCGATCCATTATCGTGCAAGGCTTGGTCGACCGAAATAGAGCCCATCGGGGTGGGCCCGACAGAGATCGCCCTGGCGATCGAGTGCATGTTTACGGTCCGAATGTTTCAGCAGGGCTATCAGAGCCGCGGTGATTCCCCCCAACTTCAGGTTGGCAACAGGAGTAAGCAAGTTCACTGGTGAGTCTAAGCCTGAAACTTGGCTTGAGGACTACCGAGTGGCGGTTCAGATTGGTGGTGGGAATGACGAGGTGGCCATGAAGCATTTGCCCCTCATGTTGGAAGGTTACGCCAGGCGTGGTTGAGTCGATTACCTCCTAGCAGCATTTACACTTGGGAAGATCTGTCCCAGTGTTCGTCGTAACATTTGAAGGAACTTGCAAGCGACCAGCTGGATTGTGAGCTGCAAGTCGTGTGCGAAGACGAATGAGACTCTCAGAGAGTATATTCAGAGATGGATCACTTTGCATCATACCGTGGAGAATGTGTCTGATCATCAGGCAGTCTGCGCCTTCAAGGATGGCGTCAAGAACAGAGAATTGAGTTTGAAGTTTGGTCGAACCGGAGACATGACCCTGAGCCGGATGATGGAGATTGCTACCAAGTATGCCAACGGCGAAGAAGAAGACCGACTCCGAAGCGGCAAGTACAAGCCGAGTCAGTCGGAGAAGGGAAACACCAGTCGGAAACAGAAGCGGAAAGCCGAACCAGCAGCTCCTGGAGAGGCTCTGGCCGTGACTCAGGGAAAATTCAAAGGGAAGCCTAAAGGATCCTGGAACCCTAAGAAGGTGAAGGATAAAGAAGGGAACAACGTGATGGATATGCCGTGTCACATCCACACGAAGAAAGATGAAGAGGGCAATATCATTTACCCAAAGCATACCACTCGCCAATGTCGACTCCTGATCCAGCAGTTCCAAGGAAAACAGTCCAAGGACAAGGAAAAGGGGTCGGACAAGGCCGAAGACAAGGAGGACAGTGAGGGAGGATATCCGCATGTCAACTCCACTCTGATGATCTTCACAGATGTGGAAAGCAAGAGCCGACTGAAGGTCATTAATCGTGAGGTGAACATGGTTGCCCCAGCGAAACCAAGTTATCTGAGATGGTCCCAAACACCCATCACATTCGACCAGTCTGATCACCCGACTCATATTGCCACCCCCGGGAGGCAAGATTTGGTGGTCGACCCGGTTGTCGAAGGCACTCGACCGACGAAAGTCTTGATGGGACGGTGGTAGCGGTCGAACTTGTTGTATGCGACACACCGAAAGGAATGGGCATTCGATTCTCGTGAGCACCGATAACATGAGCTTTCATGGAGTTATACCGGAAAGAAAGCCGAGTCACTCGGCCAAATAGCTCTGGACGTGGTGTTTGGTGATTCAAAACATTTTCGCAAGGAAAAGTTGACGTTTGAGGTCGTGGATTTTCAGAGCGCGTACCACGCCATTTTGGGGAGACCAGCTTACGCACGGTTCATGGCTCGACCATGTTACGTGTACCTCAAACTGAAGATGCCCGGCCCCAAAGGAGTGATCACTGTCACCGGTGATCGGAAAAAGGCAGAAGAGTGTTTTCAGAAGGGCTCAAAGATTGCCGATTCCCAGGTGACAGCGGTCGAGTTTGAAGAATATAAGCAAAACGCAGATCCGAGTGATTTGCTGCGATCCAAGAAGCCCGCCACAGAATCTGCATTTCAGTCGTCCGGTGAGACGAAGCCTGTCCACATTCACCCGACCGACCCCAATGCAGCCCCGACCCACATCTCCACAACACTCGACCCGAAATAGGAAGAAGCGCTCATCCAGTTCCTCCGTGAGAACTAGGACATTTTTGCATGGAAGCCAGCTGACATGCCAGGTGTTCCCAGGGGACTGGCTGAGCATCGCCTTAGAGTCGACTCATCAGCAAAACCAGTTAAAGAGCATCTTCGACGGTCAGCCGTCCCGAAGAGAAAGGCTATTGGTGAGGAAGTGGCTCGACTGTTGGCGGCAGGATTTATCCGAGAGATATACCACCCCAAGTGGCTTGCTAATGTCGTCATGGTTCCTAAGAAGGACAAATCACTCTGAATGTGCATTGATTTCAAGCACATCAATCGGGCCTGCCCGAAAGATCATTTTCCTCTCCCTCGCATTGATCAAATTGTTGACTCGACCGCGGGATGTGAGAGATTGTCTTTTCTAGACGCCTATTCGGTACCATCGATCCGTCTCAGACGGACCCGATGAGATAAAAACAGCTTTCATCACTCCATTCGGGTGCTTCTGCTATATCACCATGCCATTCGGCCTCAAGAATGCGGGAGCCACATTTATGCGAATGATTCAGAAGTGTTTGCTCACTCAAATTAGTCGGAATGTGGAAGCGTATATGGATGATATCGTGGTCAAGTCACGAAAAGGTTCTGACCAGCTCACTGACCTCGCCGAAACATTTGCCAACCTCAGAAGGTATGATATCAAGCTCAATCCATCAAATTGCACATTCGGAGTTCCTGGTGGCAAGTTATTCGGTTTTCTCGTTTCCGAGCGAGGGATCGACGCTAATCCAGAGAAGATCGGCACTATTCTCCGAATGAAACGCCCTATACGAGTGCACGATGTCCATAAGCTTACTGGATGCTTGGCCGCATTAAGTCGATTCATCTCACGACTCGGTGAAAAGGCATTGCCTCTTTACCGACTGATGAAGAAGGCAGACAAGTTCGAGTGGACTACAGAAGCTGATGCAGCGTTTGCCGAGCTAAAAGCTCTGTTCTCCACCCAGCCAGTGCTTGCTGCTCCAATCAGCAAAGAGCCTCTGTTGCTTTATATCGCAGCCACAGGACTACTCCGCCCATTTTACACTTAAGTTTATCACTCGGATGAGTTGTAATAAAAGTACTTCTGTAGTCCATGTTTTGCAAGATAATAGTGTCATATTTTCCCAAACAATTTTTGTCACTTTTATTTGTTCAAGTCAAAATTACCCCCTCAGTGGGTGACTTAGCCGCGAATCCGTTTCGCCTAAGTTTGTAAAAAAAATCCTTACCGAGTGGTGCCAGCCTCCCACTCGGGGGCTTAGCTGCGAATCCGTTTCGCCTAAGTTTCAACAAAATCCTACCGAGTGGTAAGCCAGACTTCCACTCGGAGGCTTAGCTGCAGTCCAACTACTCGCCTAAGTTCAAATAAAATCCTACCGATTGGTAAGCCAGACTTCCACTCGGAGGCTTAGCTGCAGTCCAAGTACTCGCCTAAGTTCAAATAAAATCCTACCGAGTGGTGATCCGGACTCCTACTCGGAGGCTTAGCTGCAGTCCAAGTACTTGCCTAAGTTCTAATAAAATCCTACCGAGTGGAGAGCCAGACTCCCACTCGGGGGCTTAGCTGCAGTCTAAACACTCGCCTAAGTACGACGTGCGGTCGTAAGGAGGACGAGGTGTAGGTCGACTGCGACCCTCTCCTCTGAGCTACGCCACAAATACAACGTGCGGTCGTAAGGAGGACGAGGTGCGGGTCGACTGCGACCCTCTCCTCTGAGCTATGCCACAAATACAACGTGCGGTCTTAAGGAGGACGAGGTGCAGGTCGACTGCGACCCTCTCCTCTGAGCTCCGCCACAAGTACAATGTGAAATTCCTACCGAGTGAAGAGCAAACCTCTCACTCGGGGGCTTAGCTGCAGCCCAGTGCTCGCCTAAGGTATAAAAATCCCACCGAGTGAAGAGCAAACCTCTCACTCGGGGGCTTAGCTGCAGCCCAGTGCTCGCCTAAGGTATAAAAATCCTACCGAGTGAAGAGCAAACCTCTCACTCGGGGGCTTAGCTGCAGCCCAGTGCTCGCCTAAGGTATAAAAATCCCACCAGTGAAGAGCAAACCTCTCACTCGGGGCTTAGCTGCAGCCAGTGCTCGCCTAAGGTATAAAAATCCTACCGTGTGAAGAGCAAACCTCTCACTCGGGGCTTAGCTGCAGCCAGTGCTCGCCTAAAGTATAAAAATCCTACCGAGTGAAGAGCAAACCTCTCACTCGGGGCTTAGCTGCAGCCAGTGCTCGCCTAAGGTATAAAAATCCCACCGAGTGAAGAGCAAACCTCTCACTCGGGGGCTTAGCTGCAGCCCAGTGCTCGCCTAAGGTATAAAAATCCTACCGAGTGAAGAGCAAACCTCTCACTCGGAGGCTTAGCTGTAGCCTAGTGCTCGCCTAAGGTATAAAAATCCTACCGAGTGAAGAGCAAACCTCTCACGGGGGCTTAGTCGCAGCCCAGTGCTCGCCTAAAGTATAAAAATCCCACCGAGTGAAGAGCAAACCTCTCACTCGGGGGCTTAGCTGCAGCCCAGTGCTCGCCTAAGGTATAAAAATCCTACCGAGTGAAGAGCAAACCTCTCACTCGGAGGCTTAGCTGCATCCCAGTGCTCGCCTAAGGTATAAAAATCCTACCGAGTGAAGAGCAAACCTCTCACTCGGAGGCTTAGCCGCAGCTCAGTGCTCGCCTAAGTGAATGGAAAAGAATAAGTCGACTGCAGTAGGCGTCTTGCTTTAAACCTGCAAAAGACATTTCGAGCCAAAAGCAGGCATATTCAAACATCAAATCCAAGTTCAGATCGATACCCAAAGGAACCGAAAGTGCTCAGGCGCTAAGCCCGTTAAGGTTTATCGGTTATAAAATCACTTGGCATACCGAGGCAAATTTAAAGTGTCGAGCTCAAAGAAGTTTTTTACCCCTCCTGTGGAGGGCCGGAAGGTGCAACAAACTCATCAAGATCAATCCCGTCCGCAATCCGAGTGGCGGCAGCGATGAACGTTTCCATGAAGGACCTGAAGTCATGTTTCTTGGTGTTGGCCACCCGAAGAGCCGCCAGTTTGTCTTCTCGCGCATCCTTGCAGTGGACTCGGGCCAAACACAGAGCAACATCTACACCGCACCTAGCGGAGGATTTTTTTTCCACTCTTGCACTCGACCAGGAACTGTGTTTAGTCGAGCCATCAGCGACTCAAGATCATTCTGGAGCGTCTCCCTGGGCCAGAGCATGGTGTCGATGCGAGAGGTGGCGACCTTCAGCCTTGCAAGATAGTCAACGACAGCAGCAACGCGAGACTCAAGTCGGAACACATTCATAGCAACTTCGTCGTTCACCGGAGAGTTGATGGGGTCCAGGTTCGGTTCCAGCCGACTAGTTTCCTCTTCAAAGTTTTGACAAAATTCTGCAAATACAATCACTGAATCAAGGCAATGGTCGAATGGAAAGATCACTGTTGAGAATGATTGTCGAGTGTAAGGGATTACCTTCGAGCATGAGGAACAACTTCTTGGCAAGTCCACTCAGAAAGGCCTCCAGATCATTCTTCTTCCCAGCCAATTGGTGGCCTTGTCGTTCGAGCAGCTTTGTGTCGGCCAATCGGTGACCTCCTTGTTGGCAATCGCAAGAGCAGCTTTCAGATTAGTATTTTCTTCTTCGAGCTTGGTGACTGAAGCTAACTTCTCGTCAGCAAGCTTGATCTTCTCAGCTAGCTCAAGGTCTTTTTTCCTCTGGGCCTCCTTCACCTTGCCTGCAAGTTACAGCAAGGTCAGATTTTGAAACAAATGAAGGAAAAAAGGAGTCGTCGAGGTCTCACCGAACATACCTTTGGTCTCCTCCTTTGCCTTCGTCAGATTCTCCTGAACCAGCTTCAGGTCCAGCTCGAGCTGAATGTGCTTGTTCTCCAGCTCGGTATAACGAGCCGCAAGGTCACAGGATTTCTGCGAAGAACCAATCGACAAAATGTCAAGGATAATTCACTTCCGAGTGGATAAGAGAAAATCATGCGTTTCTAAGACTACAGCCAAATACAAACATTCGACCGTAGTCTCGGGGACTACACCCAGTGGGTGCACTCAGCGTGCCCCCACTAGTTCTATTAAATATAGAGTCGACCAGTCGACCCAAAAAAAACGACAATAACAGGACGTATTCTTCAGACTGTGACCGACTGCCAGCAGTCGACCACAGTCTCGGGGACTACACCCAGTGGGTGCACTCAGCGTGCCCCCACCGGTTTGAGAAATCCATTCGACTCAGTCGAATGACGGAAAGAGGGAACTTATAAAGCCTAAGGCCGACTGCCAGCAGTCAACCTTAGCCTTGGGGACTACACCCAGCGGGTGCACTCAACATGCCCCTGCTAACACGGAGTTTCAATCGACACACCCAGTGGGTGATTGCTATGGATTCCGGAAAGAAAAGCTTTTTGATAGCATATCCTAACAAAACAAGCGATTCGACTTACCTGAACATTGCTTTGAAGAGCAGAACTGGCGTCGTAGGCCGCCTGGCTTGCCTCCCGGATGGCCTTCACCTGCTCCATCATGATCCCCGCCTGGCGTATCGCTTCCTTTGCAGCACTGGCTTGGTCCTCTGGGACATGGTGCGTCGTGAAGAGAGAAGGCTGCGCAGCACTCGACGAAGCGGGGAGAGCACTCGTCAGTGGCACCGCGAAGGACACGGTGTGTCGAGTGGTGTTCTCCTCCTCCGCGACCAGAGTCTCGGGCGCCGTCACATCCTGGGCCACCCTGCCGGCAGACGCCTTCCTGCTCCTCCTGTGCTTCAGTGGTTCCTCATCGTCATCATCATTAGGAAGAGTAATAACGACATTGGATGGAGCTACAGAAAAGAATCAGAATTAGAGACGAAGAGTCAATCGACTAAAAACGGAATTAAGAGAGCGGTACCAGGTTTTGAGGTTGCGGCATCCTCCATCTCATGGTCGTCAGCCCTGGCTGAGGTCTCGGAAGTAGCAGCTCTACAATTCCAAAAAATCAGTCGACTAACTCCAGTGTCAATCAAAGATAAAACTCGCACAAGACAAGAAGACTCAAGCAGCATGTTTACCCTGATATGGTGGGGATGGACACCTTCATCTTCGGCAGGACCTTGGTCGGCTTCGACGGTGCCACTCTGGACTGCTTCGGAGCCTTTTCAGTCAGCACCGGAGAGGTGGTCCGAGGGCGCTTGGTCGACTGCGCGACAGTCGCGACCCCCTTGCCACGTTCAGTCGCAGGGTCATGGGCAAGCTTCGACCGCCTTTCCGAGCACGGTGGTGCGACCTCATCCTCCTCCTCTTCTTCCTCCTCCTCATCATCATCATCATCGTCATCCTCAGCAGCATCCGAGTCCCACTCCTCCTGGCTTTCGCCCCCACTCGCCTCTCCTTCTTCAGGCGGAGTTTGCGCTCCATTGGGCATCGAGTACAGGTCAGTGAGGACCTGTCGGACATCAAGACAAAGATCAATCGACCAATTTGCGGAGAAAACAGAAATAAATGTAGCAAGAATACAATTGGAGGTAAAATGAGCATACCTTATCTGGAGTGCTGGAGTTGTCGAGTGGAGGAATTCTCCTAGCCCCACGAGGGTTATCCTTGTTCCCAGTGACCGCAGCCAACCATCTTTCCAGCGTAGCATCGTCGACTGCTTCTGGGTTGATCCGAGTCTCATCTTCAGTCCCGCAGTACAGCCACATGCAATGACCTCTGTACTGGAGAGGCTGGATGCGGCGTCTAAGGAAAACCTGCAGGAGATCCATACCAGTCACTCCTTCACGAACCAGCTGGACTACGCGCTCCATCAGCATCTTCACGTCAGCCTTCTCCTCCGGGAGCACCTTCAGAGAGGAAGGTCTGTTGGCGCGGTCCATGGTAAACGGAGGGAGACCACTCGACTGTCCTGGCGTCGACTCGTCCTTGCAGTAAAACCAAGTTGACTGCCAGCCCCTGACCGACTCAGGGAGGGTCATCGCTGGAAAGGTTCTCTTGTTCCTCATCTGGATTCCCAGACCTCCACACATCTGAATAATCTTGGTTTTGTCATCATCTGGACTCGCCTTCTTCACGGTCTGAGAGCGGCACGTGAATATATGCTTGAACAGACCACAGTGCGGTCAGCAACCCAGAAAGTTTTCACACATGGATACAAAGGCAGCAAGATAGGTGATAGAATTCGGGTTGAAGTGGTGGAGTTGCGCTCCGAAGAAGTTCAGGAAACCACGGAAGAAAACACTCGGCGGCAAAGAAAACCCTCGGTCGACGTGGGTAGCCAGAAGAACACACTCACCCTCTTCCGGCTGGGGATGCCACTCGTTCCCCGGGAGCCTTGCTGCTCCGTGGGGGATCAGACCTTCGTTGGCCATGACGGTGAGGTCATTCTCCGTAATGGTCGACCGGATCCAATCTCCTTGGACCCAGCCATTCGGTAGATGAGATCTAGACAAAGACCCGCCACGACTGGTGGTTCTCCCCTTCGCCTTCCCCGTCGCCGACGCCTTCTTCGCACGTTCCAGCGCCGCCGTCTTCTCCTTCACCATGGCTGCCGGCGAGGCGCGCGAGGAGCGGTTGTGCGGAGGCGAGAACTGGCGCAGCGGGCAGAGGCAGGGAGAGCAGAGAGAGCATGCAGAGGTACTATTCAAGGACCCTCGCCGGGCGCCTTTATAAGGTCACTTCTGAGTGGATGACAGGTGGGCCCGAGCGATCCAATCACATCCCGAAACAGTCGCGCAGGCGCGATACGTGGCGAAAAAGGTGGCGCGAGAATCGAGGCGTCTATGCCCTATCCCATCCGAGCGCTGCGGTCCGCCCCGCTTCGCGCGCTTCCCCAAATTTTGTATCCCACCAAATCCACGAACGGCAGATCGATCTGTCAAGCGCAAGATCTTCCGCGATCCGTCGCTCAGAAATTGTTATGTTCAAAAGGTCACTCGACGAAAGAAAAGAATGGATCGAGTCGACTGAAGAAAAGCTGTTGGTTATCAACAAAGAGATTATTGGTCTAAGACAACGCATATCCAGTGCACGGAAGCAAGTCGGAAACAACATCAACTCCTTCTCCACTCAAGCCTCAATCCATTCGGGGGCTAATGATGGAGTCATGTACCTAGGGTAGGGTCATAGACCTGATCTAAGTACCCTACCCAAGGACACCATTATTATAAGAGACTACCTTCCAGTCGACCAAGGAGGACACCACTCGACAGACTCGACGGACTCGACCACGAAGACGCACTTGACCACCAGAAGGTCAAGAAGCACTCTGTACTGCAACGGTCTGTAATTAAGTAGACTTTATGATAGTTAAGACACTTTATGTGGGACGTTACCAGTAACGCCCCAGACTTAATGTACTTTAAACCCCGCATTACTGATGGCCGGAGGGGTCTGGCAGGCACTATATAAGCCACCCCCCACCTCAGTGTAAAGGGTTCGCACCCCTGTAATCCATACTCATATAATCCACTCGACCGCCTCCGGGCTCCGAGACGTAGGGCTTTTACTTCCTCCGAGAAGGGCCTGAACTCGTACATCTCTTGTGTTTACAACCTCTCCATAGCTAGGACCTTGTCTCTCCATACCTACCCCCCACTCTACTGTAAGACTTAGAACCACGACACCCGGTACTCCGATAAAATCCCGATTTCACCCGGAACACTTCCGATATCCAAATATAGGCTTCCAATATATCAATCTTCATGTCTCGACCATTTCGAGACTCCTCGTCATGTCCGTAATCTCATCCGGGACTCTGAACAAACTTCGGTACATCAAAACTCATAAACTCATAATATAATTGTCATCGAAACCTTAAGCGTGCGGACCCTACGGGTTCGAGAACTATGTAGACATGACCTAGAACTGTTTCCGGTCAATAACCAATAGCGGAACCTGGATGCTCATATTGGATCCTACATATTCTACGAAGATCTTTATCGGTCAAACCGCATAACAATATACGTTGTTCCCTTTGTCATCGCTATGTTACTTGCCCGAGATTCGATCATCGGTATCCAATACCTAGTTCAATCTCGTTACCGGTAAGTCTCTTTACTCGTTACGTAATGCATCATTCCGTAACTAACTCATTAGCTACATTGCTTGCAAGGCTTATAGTGATGTGCATTACCGAGAGGGCCCAGAGATACCTCTCCGACAATCGGAGTGACAAAACCTAATCTTGAAATACGCCAACTCAACATGTAACTTTGGAGACACCTGTAGAGCTCCTTTATAATCACCCAGTTACGTTGTGACGTTTGGTAGCACACAGAGTGTTCCTCCGGAAAACGGGAGTTGCATAATCTCATAGTTATAGGAACTTGTATAAGTCATGAAGAAAGCAATAGCAACATACTAAACGATCAAGTGCTAAGCTAACGGAATGGGTCAAGTCAATCACATCATTCTCCTAATGATGTGATCCCGTTAATCAAATGACAACACATGTCTATGGTTAGGAAACATAACCATCTTTGATTAATGAGCTAGTCAAGTAGAGGCATACTAGTGACATTAAGTTTGTCTATGTATTCACACATGTATCATGTTTCCGGTTAATACAATTATAGCATGAATAATAAACATTATCATGATATGAGGAAATAAATAATAACGTTATTATTGCCTCTAGGGCATATTTCCTTCACCTGTAACTGATGCATTCAGTGTCATTTAATGCACCGGTGACATGGGAGACATGGGGCTGCGACACATTCTATATAAGCCGCACCCCCTCCATAGCCGAGCACGAGCAACATCTGTAACCATACCAATCAAATCAAAACAAGCATCAGGGCACGAGATGTAGGGTTGTTATCTCCGCCGAGAGGTTCCTGAACTCGTTAAACACCGAGTGTTACACGTGCGCTATTGCTAGGTTCTGCCCCTTATTCATACCCCTAGTACTCATTGTCAGGATCGTAACCCTGACAGTGGGCTCGTGCAGCGGGCGCGTCGTCGGCGGTGCGCAGCGGAGTAGAGCACAGCGGAGTGCAACGGTCTGGGTCGTTGGCAGGTGGACCGAAGATAGAAACAAGCGGACTAGAGGAGGGGAGGAGAGCGTCTGTTTCTGTCCGCTCGGGAGCATTTGTGGCGCAAGTTTGGTCTAGCTTTGGGATTGGGTCGGACAAAAGCTGATGCCCGTGAACATGCTTGTCCGTTTGGGCATGCCCGTTGGGACAGGTTTTGCTCCATACGGACAAAACCGAACCAGATGGGGGTGTGCGTTGGAGTTGGCCTAAGTCCTGGGACTCTGAGAGCATCTACAGCCGGGTGCCTGAAACCCGCCTCCTACGCCCGGGCGGGCCGCCCGGTCAGTGTCCGGTCACGATTTTTTAACCCAGACGGGCTCCTTAAACAGGCCTCAAACACCCAGGTTGACCGGCACGCCCGCCATGTCGGATCCAACAAGCCAACCCCATCCCAAATTGCACCAAATCCACCAAACCCTTCCTCCTCCTCCCGCCGCCCACCAACCTTTCCCATGACCGGACCCTCGGCGTCCTCCACCCTTCATCCCAATCCTCACACCGGTCCCGATCCACCGCCGGAGATGTCGTCTAGCTCGACCCACACCGCTGCGACGGAACGCGGTCCACCTCTCCATTAGCGGGGTCAATTCGTCGGCTCCGACTTGCAAGGCGGAGAACGTCCCGGAAGTTGCAACGATGCCAGCAGCAAGAGAGGGAGGCGGCAACGGCGTCATAGGGAGGTTCGGACATGGTGAAGCAGTTTTCTCTTCCGTCACGCCCGGATCCCCGACGCCTTCCCTTCGAGCGCCGACCCGGATTACGCCGTACGACCGTGATGCTGCAGCTACCAAAATGTCGTCCACATGGACGGACATTTTTTCGATGAGGGGGAACAAGAAGGAGGAGAGGTACAAGCTCATGTTGGATGCGCAAAAGGAAAGGATGGCATGGGATCGGAAGGGGGCGGAGAAGAAGATCGAAATTGAGAGGGAGAAGATCGAGTTGGAGAAGCAACAAGCAGCGATCAAATGGGAGATCGAGAAGGCCAAGACATTTGGTGACATAGAGCTTGAGAAGGAGAGATTGCAACTCGCACGGGACGCGAAAGATGCGAGGATCATGTTAGGGGACGAAACCCTCTTGGATGAGCATGTGAAGAAGTGGCTTGTAGACAAGAAGAAGGAGATCAACGATCGTAGGGAGTACAAGGCGGCGAGGGCGGCTGCGGACCGGATGCAGGCAGGGAAGGCAGTCCGGATGCAGGCGGAGCAGGCAGGCCGGATGCAGGCGGAGCATGCAGCTTGAATGCAGGAAGTGCAGGACGAGCAGGACGCATTCCAGCTAGAGCACGACGCATTCCGCTCGGAGCATACGCCCGGCCAGGGCCATTCGTCACGCTTGGACATCGATTTCATTTTGGCATGTCAGAATCGTTGAACTATGATTTGATTTGCTTTGTTTCGAACTTTGGAATTCAGACAATTTGTTTCGTATGATCGACTTGCATGGATTTGAGAATTGGAATTTGCGGTATGTGGATGTGCGGTGTAACATTCGAGATGTGCCTGGTCAGTCCCCGTGGACGCTGCTGCCGGGCGCGTCCACGGGCGTTTGAGGGCCGGATTTGTCAAGTCCGACTGCAGATGCTCTAATGCCCCGACTTTATTTTGTTTAAGGAATAAAGTTTTGATAATATAAAAATAAAATAAACGCAAACATAGTCCCCCCCCCCCCTAATAAAAAAATTAATTATAGTTGGAGCCCTTCGAACGAAGCCGTAGTATAAGCAAGTCGTCAAATTTATATTCTCTCGGACCTATAATCTCGGTTGCGCGTAGCCAAACCCTAACCTAAATCGTCCCATCATGACAGCTGAGCGTGTCCTCCACCTCCTTGGCGCGCCGGCGGCTTCCGCGGCGGCAGCTCACCGCCGGGGCCCTCCCCGGCCGCAGCGCGTCGGCTTCCCACCGGTAAAGCGGCGCGTCGGCGTGGCCTGCTCCAGCTCCACCGAGGAGGATGGCATGACTTACAAGGGCGCCGGCGTGGACATCGACGCTGGCACCGAGCTCGTGCGCCGCATCCGCAAGATGGCCCCCTGGATAGGCGGCTTCGGCGGCATTCTCCCTCACAGTATTATTCACTTCATCTCTTATGCTGCCTTTTGTTCAAAAATAAAGAGCGTTCCTGTCAGAACTAATATTGTTGTTAGGTTCGTTCTTCTTCTTCGTTTCAGAGTGGTGGTTGTTCGCATCATCTGTTTAACGTGTTACGTAGGTGTACTCGTTGCATGATTTACACTGTCAAGTCGTGTGTTAGTCACATGCACTCGATCTGTACAAGAGTAGTTTAGCTGCTGCCTGCGACTTGATGTTAATTACTACTCCAATTGGTCGGTAGTAGTTTGCAGTATGTTGGTTAGCAGGGGATTAATTAGTTTTTGCCTGACTGCAGCCGGAACGTACGTGTTGTGATCTGCGAACAGCGTGGAGACTGCCGAGTCATCATGTGACTGCGGGCTGGTGCATGCATGCAGAGACTCGGTAGGGTATAAATGTCGATGCCGAAGCCGATGTTGTCGAAGTCGTCGTAAACAATGAGCCACACATGGTTTTCCAAGTCCTAGGACATGGCCGGGAGGAAGTTTCGCATTGGTGTTGCAGCCACCGAGCGTGCATAGAAGAGTACCATCACAAACTTTGTGTCATGTTGGAGAGATTAGTAGAGGAGGCCCGGGACATGTGTGGTGTGTGTGGAGCGGCGAAAGGAGTGCCGGTGCAAGCCATGATGGCCAGACAAAAAAAGGTATATTCACTAGTCAGGGATGAGGCGATGGTACCAGTGATGAAGTTGTAGTGCACACAGAAGAACGTTTAGTCAGCGCGGAACCAACGACATCCTAAAGTGGCAATGCAAATTGCATGTAGAAGCATGCCGGCTGAACACGAATTGGGTGAGGAAGAACCTGACACTCCGACAGCGTGATGAAGATCATTCGCAGATGGTGTGGACACCATACTTAGGGAGGCGCCTCAATGGTATAGAAGGATGTCTTCGCGCGCGGGGAAAACAAAGATGACCGCATTTAACGACATTATGACCCGAGGGAGCGACCTAGGTGCAGATCACGAGTCGGTGCAATGGAAGGAGATAACTCTGGCGACGTACGCGCCTAGAAATACACTTTGACAACTGGTACCGAGGGCCAAGGCCGTCAAAGTTGCAGCCCAGGTGAAACACATCAGCAGCCCAATGCTCGATTAGTGTTGATGCGCGCGTGCTCACACACGTTTGGTTGATTGATTAGATTGAGGTGCACACGGTGTAGACCATGTTGAGTTGATGGCCGCTATTGCGGATGATGCCGCTCACATGGGAGTCACGATGGTGTTGTCGGAGCCGTCACGATCAGTGGTGGCGACGATGGACCAGCGATGCACAAGGCGCGAACGAAAGAAGCCAACTACTACACATAGTTTGTGATGAGGAGTCGACTAGTGTGCAAGTACAGGCGTATGAGGCCAGTGGGCCATGGGCGACACAAACCGTTTTATGTTCGATGAACCAAGAAAAAGACACCAGTCAAACGACCCACGGACAGAACCACTGAATAGGAAAAGGACTTTCAGGGAGTAGCATGGAGATCGATCTCCCCGGAGCGGCGCTATGCGTTAGTTGTGGTTGATCTAGGTTTAGGATACTGAGCTATCATGATAGAGGATGAGAATTGAGACAATACAATTTGTTTCGTATATTGAACCTTTCGGACGAGTATATGTAGAGGTCCTTAAGACTTAGAGGATAAAAATCCCACAAAATATAATATGCAAACAATTCCTATCTAATTCTATGTTATCTCTAACTATCAAATATACCAAATATAACTTTATAGATATGTGGTTGGCGTGCAAAGAGAGCATTGATGTGTTGATTGTAGTTGTGCTATGATGCTCCATTGGCCCTTTTTTTTAGAAGTTCATGAACCACTTGCTTGGTCGGACCTTGTATTTTTTGTTTACTCACATTGGGCACATGAATGTAATGCCATATTCATAATATTTCTGTTTCCTGTGGTTGGATTGAACAGAGGATGAATACCTTGTATTTAGTGTTGATGGTGTTGGGACAAAGCTGAAGCTTGCATTTGAAACTGGTATTCATGATACAATTGGGATTGACCTGGTATGTGATCAACTGCTATATATAAATGTGCTCTTTGTCACATCTATCACGCCAAGTGAATCAATCCCTAAATTTTTTGTGCATTGTTGCAGGTAGCTATGAGTGTTAATGACATCCTAACATCAGGCGCAAAACCATTGGTCTTCTCAGATTACTATGCTACGGGCAAGCTTGATGTCGATCTTGCAGAGAAGGTAATGTCGGTGTTGTTGTTCACTTAACGCAACATTTGTTGTGTATTTGTAATCTTGTCTTCCGCTCATGAAGTGGTGTCTTTTTATAAATGAATGAACTGTATATAGGTTATTAAGGGAATTCTGGATGGATGTGAACAATCAGGCTGTAATCTGATAGGAGGAGAGGTGAGACCTCCTGAGATAAGCTATTCTCCATAATGATCTCGTCGAGTCATTTGAATTATCTCTCATATATGAACATCAGTATAATTGCAACGATATGTATCGAGTACTTTTTATCTTTGGTGCATGGACAAAATTTTAACTGATAATACCGTGATACTTCTTGCCATTGTTCATTTCATTGTAAAATTGTATTTACTCTCCATAAACATTCCATATGGACTATGCTTTTTTTGTATAATAAATAATATAAGAAGACATTCCCAATTAATTAATTGGTAGTGACAGACAGCAGAGATGCCTGGTTTCTATGCGGAAGGTGAATATGATCTAGGTGGTTTTGCCATGGGTGTTGTGGACAAGGATAAGCTCATCGACGGTAAAAATATCGTGGAGGGAGATATCCTCATTGGTCTTCCTTCAAATGGAGTTCATTCAAACGGGTTCTCTCTCGTTAGAAGGTATATCATACTTATCTAGTTCATTTTTTCTCAAATTCAGATAGATCATTCATAGTTCAAATTATATCCCTTTTATTATTATTATTTTTCACGAATTTTTATGGTTAATAATAGCTAAAAAGACTCTTATTTCTAGAGTATTGGACAAAAGTGGACTCTCCTTGACTGATCAGTTCCCAGGAAACGATGGCAAAACAACTACCTTCGGTGAAACTCTCATGACACCAACTATCATCTATGTTAAGCAGGTTAGTCTTTATCGATGAATGACCCGTATTTCCCATGGTTTTATTTTTATACCCAAAGTTATCTATCATGTTGGATTCAAAAGGTGCTTGAGATCATCAGCAAGGGTGGTGTGAAAGGACTAGCCCATATCACCGGTGGTGGCTTCACTGATAACATCCCGAGAGTATTTCCTTCTGGACTGGGGGCGAAAATCTTCACTGGATCTTGGGAAGTGCCACCTGTGTTCAAGTGGCTTCAACAGGTAAATATATACTCCCTCCGTCCGAAAATACTAGTCATCAAAATGGACAAAAAGGGATGTATCTAGAACTAAAATACATCTAGATACATCCCCTTTTATTCATTTTGATGACAAGTATTTCTGGACGGAGGGAGTAACAAACAAACTTGGCTTGAACATTCTCAGTCAATATATTCATTGCCCCTGTACTCAGTTACTGGATTATTTGGTACACGTTTATAGGTTGGAAAAATTGAAGATGCCGAGATGATGCGGACGTTCAACATGGGCGTCGGGATGGTCCTTGTAGTAAGCAAGGAGGCAGCTGACAGGATTATCGAGGAATCAAGCCCTGCTTATCGCATTGGAGAGGTGATCCAGGGCAAGGGTGTTCACTACATCTGATGCCTTGTGATAATCTTTCAGCTCAAATTTCGAGTGATCTGAGATTTGTTTTGTCGTGTGGGCAAAGCAGCCGAATTTTTGTAACTCCTTTATCTTAGCCATGCTTCGAGTGTTAATGGAGAAGTTGTGAATATTTTCGTACTTTTGTATCAACATCTTTAGGTATAAAAATTAATGATATTTTCGTACTAGAGACCTTGTCTGCTTGTCACGGCTTTAGGTCTGTTTTTTTCAAGTGCTCCGCCTGGTAAATTTCCACAATTCTAATCAGCTCGATAGCAACCACATTCTATAGATGAATGAATGAAAGACCTCAAAGAATAATTCAACAAGCAGGACTCAAACTGAAACTGTTCCGCAGCTTGGGTATTTTAAGATACAGAAGCTACAAATACCAAGTGTTACAGACTGTTATAAGCACATAAACTAGGCTACCCCTACCATTGGGATCACCATCATGAAAATAACTTGCACCTATCTTGAGTCAATGCCCTCCAGTCAAAGAAGCGTCATGTGGTTAAGCAGTCAGACTGAAATCGGTGCCAAATCTGGCTTCAGGCATTTGATGGCAACTTGTTCATCACAGGAATGATCTTGTCCTCCTGGAGGTACCTGTTAGGATCAATCTTGTAGGTGTCGTAAAAGTCCAAGATTTCCACAGAAATATCCTTAACCTGAGAATTGCAAACGAGTGCAAGTGGGTTAATACGAGGACAGACCAAAATCATCAATGATTGAAAAAATATCAATGAAACACTTAGAATGTTCATGTCAGCATGGAGTTCTTCAAACCAGGAAGTCATGTCCTTATCTTTAAGAACGCTTGCAATGCATATGCAGGCCAATGCAATCATACATGGAGGATATATGAGAATAAGATCCATTTTGTAAGTATCGTTCACAAGGCCCCTGTAAGTAGCAGTGTCTAATCAGCGTAGAGATATAGCCATATAGGTCTAGACGTCTAGTTGTACACCCATAAATATTCTCAGAAGGTATTTCGCTCAAATTTGTCGTCCATGTGATGATCCTTCGTAAAACAAGATACTTATCTCATCATATTGTAGTACTAGACTGAAGTGAGAAGGAAAAGTCAATAGAGGTATTTGGTGTTTACCTGCAATCCTGCATTCCTACAAAGGATAATTATGATGATACCAACTGTAAACGCTCTTTACTTAAGTAAAATATATGCACAGACAAATTTTAAAAGGGTCTGGCTCTGAGACTAAATTCGGTCTTGTCAAAAAATACTTCAAAAAGAAAGGCTACTATAACCACCAAATATTACTAAAACGAATCAAGCAACTTTCTTGTATATGAAATACAAGCAGCTTCCATTCACAAAAAGAAAAACCAGTACGCCATGACGGAAAATCATAAGAAAGGCCAACAAGTTCCATTGCATCCAGTAGTTCTCAACCTGACACACTATTGTATTCAAGAACTGGCGCTTACCAGGCGAATTGTGTCAGGTCTGTTATGCCAGCATCCTGCAATAACCTGTAAAATAGCATGGACTCTGTGGACGGCTCGCAATAAACTCGTGATTGAGCATGTGATTCCAACTCGTGCGACTGACTCTATCTACAAACTGTGTGGCTTCTTACAGCTATGGAGACCGCTCAGCAAGCGGTGTGATCGGGACTTCATCGACAGGATCATCTCGGCCTTACGCACCACCGCTGGAGCATTGGCGCCACCGCTCCCGCCTCCACCACCTGAGCCGGACTAGTTAGACTATGATCCTTATTATGGGGTTGTTTGGCTGTGCCCCCAGCGCTCCGTCCTATGTTGTACTTCTGTTATGCCCTTGTGGTAACCTTTTTTTGTTTCCTTGGCTGGACCTTTTGTTGGCCGCGATTGTCGGATATTGTTGTGGTGGTTGCTTTATAATCTAAAGCGGGGGGAAACCCTATTTCGTGGTTCAATAACCTGTAAAATAGTACATCTCTCAATGCCATTGTAGAATCTATCGAAGGGGAGTTAATTTCAAAAGCTCAGAGCACCAGAAGATATGAAATGTTATTTCAGTGGAAAATGCCATTTCTATTCAGATGATAGGGGAAGCAAAGTCATATTGTAAAAGAGGACGGTATGGGTGGAAAACAACCAAATAATAGTCGAGTGCTTCCAGGAGCTTCATTTCCATTTCAAGAATATCTTTGATTTCAACTCTGTACTTGTCATCAGAACCTACATTTTGGGGGACGAAAAAATACATGGTTATTGCAAGTTGTGCAACTCTTCCAGCCTTCCAGGTAAACATGGGTTTATCTGAATGATCAAGAGACTTACCACACACATCGTATTAATTCATGTCCAATTTGTGTTCACGGAAAGTATAGAAACATGAGTTTGGTGCTTGAAGTATAATATTTGCAATCGAATCAAAGGTTTCCGATTAAAGCACCGTCGTACTAATTCTGGTTGAAGTAACTTGATGAGAACCTCACAAGTACAGTCCCTCAAGTTATGAATGAAGCAAAGTGAATTATAGAGTTCTGGGTGAAGCAGACAAATTCTCATAGACACAAATATACAATCACAGTACATGATTCTTACTTGCCTGTACGTTGACCATCTTACATCATAAGGATATGCTTCCTACTTTCTTAGTGGCACAACTTTCAATCTAAAATATAATACTGTGCTTTCATTTCTCTGACTAGTAAAAAATTGTCAAATCCATATCCGACTAGTAAAAGAATAGTCATATCCAGACAGCAACATTAGAGGCCAGAGGGGCACTCTTCTATCTGACGCATCCTTACTAAATAGAGAATCACACCTTGTATAGACACGCCTGAAGTATGTGATTGCAGTAGCTATGACTCTGAAATACTCCCTCCGTTCCTAAATATAAGTCTTTTTAGACATTTCAAATGGACTACAACATACGGATGTATGTAGACATATTTTAGAGTGTAGATTCATTCATTTTGCTCCGTGTAGTCACTTGTTGGAGTATTTGGGAACGGAGGGAATAGCAATCATGAGTTAATGCCAGAAAGGTGCGGTGGAAGATGAACCTCATGCCATAAGGTGGAAAAGTAAGGCATCCGGTAGCAGACATTAGCTAAATAGTATTAGTTACAAGTTAGTCTTACAATAAAAACTGCAACAACCTTATGATTAATAAGGAATACAGATAAACAAGATTGGAATAGTACTGGTATTTTTTACTTTTCTCTTGAAAGCTGTTAGCTCACTATATAGTGTTGAAGTTCAAGCAAACTCCACAAAAACGTTACCAGGAAGGATTTTATGAGGAAAAGAATAAATAACACCAAACATTTGCATGACTTTCAGGTAATAAACCTCCAATATGTATAACTTCTTTTATACAAAGGTAGCCACTTAAAAGGAACTATGTATGACTGCAGAAGGAAAGCTTGCTAACTGCAGTCTAAAAGCAGAACACAAGTTTATTTGATCACTGGAGTTTAATAAAGCTTGGGTCGCTCTTGCGGGCGGCGGCGGGGGAACCCTAGCCTCCACCCCGCGCTCGCCTCCTACACCATCCCGCCTTCTAGCGGCGGCGGGGCCCTTCTTCTCCTCCCGGCGTGCGGCTGTAGCGCGAGATGCGGTGGCGCGGCGGAGTGTTGGTGCTGATGCGGCGAGGGCACGCCGGGCGGCGCGGCGGCCAGACGGCGGCGCGAAAGGGCAGCCAGCCGTGGCGGCTGGCGTGGGGTTGGCTCGAGGCGGCGGCGCGGCCACGGATCCATCGCGGATCTGGTCTTGCGGGTGCGGTCTCGGCCTCCCCTGTGTTGGGGAACGTAGTAATTTCAAAAAAATTCCTACGCACACGCAAGATCATGGTGATGCATAGCAACGAGAGGGAGAGTGTTGTCTACGCCCTCGTGAGACCAAGCGAAGCGATCACAACGTAGAGGAAGTAGTCGACGATCTCCTCGCGATCCGACCGATCCCAGCGCCGTTACTCCGCGCCCCGAGTTCTTGACACACGACAGCTCGATGACGCTCCTCGGGCTCCAATCCAAGAGAGCCGGGGAGGAGAGTTCCGTCGACGACGGCGTGGGACGATCTTGATGTTCTACCGGCGCAGGCTTCGCCTAAGCTTTATGACGATATGACCGAGGTGGAATATGGTGGAGGGGGCACCGACACGGCTAAGGAACGATCCGTAGATCAACTTGTGTGTTCTAGGGTGCCCCTTCCCCTCAGATATAAAGGAGCAAGGGGGTGCGGCCGGCCCTTGGAGGAGGCGCGGAGGAGTCCTACTCCCAGGGAGTAGGACTCCCCTTCCTAGTTGGATTAGGACTTGGGGAGGGAAAGAGGGAAGGGGCGCCTCTCCTTGTCCTATTCGGACTAGGGGGAGGCGCGCTGCCTGCCCTGGCCGGCCCTTCCTCTTCTCCCTCATGGCCCACTAAGGCCCATTAACCCCCGGGAGGGTTCCGGTAACCCCCCGGTGTTCCGGTAAAATCCCGATTTCACCCGGAACCATTCCGAACTCCAAACATAGGCTTCCAATATATCAATATTTATGTCTCGACCATTTCGAGACTCCTCGTCATGTCCGTGATCACATCCGGGACTCCGAACTTCTTCGGTACATCAAAATACACAAACTCATAATATAACCGTCATCGAAACCTTAAGCGTGCGGACCCTACGGTTCGAGAACAATGTAGACATGACCGAGACACGTCTCCGGTCAATAACCAATAGCGGGACCTGGGTGCCCATATTGGTTCCTACATATTCTACGAAGATCTTTATCGGTCAGACCGCATAACAACATACGTTGTTCCTTTGTCATCGGTATGTTACTTGCCCGAGATTCGATCGTCGGTATCCAATACCTAGTTTAATCTCGTTACGCAAGTCTCTTTACTCGCTTCGTAATACATCATCTCACAGCTAACTCATTAGTTGTAATGCTTGCAAGGCTTAAGTGATGTGTATTACCGAGAGGGCCCAGAGATACCTCTCCGACAATCGGAGTGACAAAACCTAATCTCGAATACGCCAACCCAACATCGCCTTTGGAGACACTGTAGTACTCCTTTATAATCACCCGATTACGTTGTGACGTTTGGTAGCACCAAAGTGTTCCTCCGTAAACGGAGTTGCATAATCTCATAGTTACAGGAACATGTATATGTCATGGATAAAAGCAGTAGCAACATACTAAACGATCGTGTGCTAAGCTAATGGAATGGGTCATGTCAATCAGATCATTCTCCTAATGATGTGACCTTGTTAATCAAATAACAACCCTTTGTTCATGGTTAGGAAACATAACCATCTTTGATTAACAAGCTAGTCTAGTAGAGGCATACTAGTGACATTCTGTTTGTCTATGCATTCACACATGTATCATGTTTCCGGTTAATACAATTCTAGCATGAATGATAAACATTTATCATGAAATGAGGAAATAAATAATAACTTTATTATTGCCTCTAGGGCATATTTCCTTCAGTCTCCCACTTGCACTAGAGTCAATAATCTAGATTACATAGTAATGATTCTAACACCCATGGAGTCTTGGTGTTGATCATGTTTTGCTCGTGGAAGAGGCTTAGTCAACGGTCTGCTACATTCAGATCCGTATGTATCTTGCAAATCTCTATGTCTCCCACCGGACTAAATCCGGATGGAATTGAAGCGTCTCTTGATGTGCTTGGTCCTCTTGTGAAATCTGGATTCCTTTGCTAATGCTATTGCTCAAAGATTGTCACGAAGATTTTCATTGGACCCGATGCACTAGGTATGACACCTAGATCGGATATGAACTCCTTCATCCAGACTCCTTCATTAGCTGCTTCGAAGCTGCTATGTACTCCGCTTCACATGTAGATCCTGCTTTCGACGCTTTGTTTAGAACTGCACCAACCGACAGCTCCTCCGTTTAGTGTAAATACGTATCCGGTCTGCGATTTAGAATCGTCCGGATCGGTGTCAAAGCTTGCATCAACGTAACTGCGTTTACGATGAGCTCTTTGTCACCTCCATATCGAGAAGCATATCCTTAGTCCTTTTCGTATTTGGGATGTTCTTGACCGCTGTCGATGATCCACTCTGGATTACTTTGGTACCTCCTGCTAAGCTTATAGCCAGGCACACATCAGTCCGGTACACAGCATTGCATACATGATAGAGCCTATGGCTGAAGCATAGGAACATCTTTCATTTTCTCTCTATCTTCTGCAGTGGTCGGGCATTGAGTCTTACTCAACTTCACACCTTGTAACACAGGCAAGAACCCTTTCTTTGCTTGATCCATTTTGAACTTTTTCAAAATTTTGTCAAGGTATGTGCTTTGTGAAAGTCCAATTAAGCGTCTTGATCTATCTCTATAGATTTTGATGCCCAATATGTAAGCAGCTTCACCGAGGTCTTTCATTGAAAAACTTTTATTCAAATATCCCTTTATGCTATCCAGAAATTCTATATCATTTCCGATTAGTAATATGTCATCTACATATAATATCAGAAATGCTATAGAGCTCCCACTCACTTTCTTGTAAATACAGGCTTCTCCAAAAGTCTCAGATGAACCCAAATGCTTTGATCACACTATCAAAGCGTTTATTCCAACTCGAGATGCTTGCACCAGTCCATAAATGGATCGCTGGAGCTTGCACACTTTGTTAGCTCCTTTGGATCGATAAAACCTTCGGTTGCATCATATACAACTCTTCTTCCGTAAATCCATTCAGAATGCGTCTTTACATCCATTTGCCAAATTTCATAATCATAAAATGCGGCAATTGCTAACATGATTCGGACAGACTTAAGCATCGCTACGGGTGAGAAGGTCTCATCGTAGTCAATCCCTTGAACTTGTCGAAACCCTTTGCGACAAGTCGAGCTTTGTAGACGAGAATATTACCGTCGCGTCGGTCTTCTTCTTGAAGATCCACTTGTTTTCTATTGCTTGCCGACCCTCGGGCAAGTCAACCAAAGTCCATACTTTGTTTTCATACATGGATCCCATCTCGATTTCATGGCCTCAAGCCATTTTATGGAATCTGGGCTCACCATCGCTTCTTCATAGTTCGTAGGTTCATCATGATCTAGTAGCATGACTTCCGTAACAGGATTACCGTACCACTCAGTGCGGATCTTACTGGTTGATCTATGAGGTTTCGTAGTAACTTGATCTGAAGTTTCATGATCAACATCATGAACTTCCTCACTATTTGGTGTAGATGTCTCAGAAACCGGTTTATGCGGCAAACTACTTTCAAATAAGGGAGAAGGTACAATTACCTCATCAAGTTCTACTTTCCTCCCACTCACTTCTTTCGAGAGAAACTCCTTCTCTAGAAAGGATCCATTCTTGGCAACAAATGTCTTGCCTTCGGATCTGTGATAGAAGGTGTACCCAACTGTCTCCTTTGGGTATCCTATGAAGACACATTTCTCGATTTGGGTTCGAGCTTATCGGGTTGAAGCTTTTCACATAAGCATCGCATCCCCAAACTTTAAGAAACGACAACTTTGGTTTCTTGCTAAACCATAGTTCATAAGGTGTCGTCTCAATGGATTTTGATGGTGTTCTATTCAGTGTGAATGCGGCCGTCTCAAGAGCATAACCCCAAAACGATAGCGGTAAATATGTAAGAGACATCATAGATCGCACCATATCTAGTAAAGTGCGACACTGACGTTCGGACACACCATTACGCTGTGGTGTTCCGGGTGGCGTGAGTTGCGAAACTATTCGCATTGTTTCAAATGTAGACCAAACTCGTAACTCAAATATTCACCTCCACGATCGATCGTAGAAATTTAATTTTCTTATTACGATGATTTTCAACTTCACTCTGAAATTCTTTGAACTTTTCAAATGTTTCAGACTTATGTTTCATTAAGTAGATATACCCATATCCGCTTAAATCATCTGTGAAGGTGAGAAAATAACGATATCCGCCACGAGCCTCAACATTCATCGGACCACATACATACGTATGTATGATTTCCAACAAATCTGTTGCTCTCTCCATAGTACCGAGAACGGGTTTTAGTCATCTTGCCTATGAGGCACGGTTCACAAGTGCCAAGTGATTCATAATCAAGTGACTCCAAAAGTCCATCAAGATGGAGTTTCTTCATGCGCTTTATACCGATATGACCTAAACGGCAAGTGCCACAAATAAGTTGCACTATCATTATCAACTCTGCATCTTTTGGTTTCAACATTATGAATATGTGTATCACTACTATCGAGATTCATCAAAATAGACCACTCTTCAAGGGTGCATGACCATAAAAGATATTACTCATATAAATAGAACAACCATTATTCTCGATTTAAATGAATAACCGTCTCGCATCAAACAAGATCCAGATATAATGTTCATGCTCAACGCAGCACCAAATAACAATTATTTAGGTCTAAAACTAATCCCGAAGGTAGATGTAGAGGTAGCGTGCCGACCGCGATCACATCGACTTTGGAACCATTTCCCACGCGATCGTCACCTCGTCCTTTGCGGTGTTAAGCAATCCGTAGTCCTGCTTCGAGTTGCAAATATTAGCAATGTAACCAAGATCAAATACCAGTGCTCTGCGAGCTCTAGTAAGGTACACATCAATAACATGTGTATCACATATACCTTTGTTCACCTTGCCATCCTTCTTATCCGCCAAATACTTGGGGCAGTTCCGCTCAAGTGACTACCGCTTGCGAGAGAAGCACTCGATTTCAGGTTTAGGGCCGACTTGGGTTTCTTCTCTGAGCAACAACTTGCTTGTTGTTCTTCTTGAAGTTCCCTTCTTCTTCCCTTTGCCTTTCTTCTTGAAACTAGTGGTCTTATTGACCATCAACACTTGATGCTCCTTCTTGATTTCTACCTCCGCAGCCTTTAGCATTGCGAAGAGCTCGGTATAGTCTTTACTAACCCTTGCATATTATAGTTCATCACGAAGCCTTTGTAGCTTGGTGGCGTGATTGAAGAATTCATCAATGACACAATCATCCGGAAGATTAACTCCCAGTTGAGTTAAGTGATTGTAATACCTGACATTTTGAGTATGTGCTCACCTTGTAACTATTCTCCTCCATCTTGCAGCTATAGAACTTATTGGAGACTTCATATCTCTCAATCCGGGCATTCTGTTGGAATATCAACTTCAACTCTGGAACATCTCATATGCTCCATGACGCTCAAAACGTCGTTGAAGTCCCGGTTCTAAGCCGTAAAGCATGGCACATCGAACTATAGAGTAGTCATCGCTTTGCTCGCCAGACGTTCTTAACGTCGTCGGTTGCATCAAGAAGAGTCTGCACCTAGCGGTGCATCCAGACGTAACTCTTACGTGCAGCAATGAGGATAATCCTCGAGTTACGGACCCGATCCGTGTAATTGCTACCATCATCTTTCAACTTTGCTTTCTCAAGGAACGCATTAAAATTCAACGGAACAACAAAGACGAGCCATCTATCTACAAACAAACATAGACAAGCAAGATACTATCGGTACTAAGTTCATGATAAATTTAAGTTCAATTAATCATATTACTTAAGAACTCCCACTTAGACAGACATCTCTAGTCATCTAAGTGATCACGTGATCCAAATCAACTAAACCATAACCGATCATCACGTGAGATGGAGTAGTTTTCAATGGTGAACATCTTATGTTGATCATATCTACTATATGATTCACGCCGACCTTTCGGTCTCCGTGTTCCGAGGCCATATCTGCATATGCTAGGCTCGTCAAGTATAACCCGAGTATTCTGCGTGTGCAAAACTGGCTTGCACCCGTTGTAGATGGACGAGAGCTTATCACACCCGATCATCACGTGGTGTCTCGGCACGATTTAACTTTGGCAACGGTGCATACTCGGGAGAACACTACTTGATAATTTTAGTGAGAGATCATCTTAAAATGCTACCGTCAATCAAAGCAAGATAAGATGCATAAAGGATAAACATCACACGCAATCAATATAAGTGATATGATATGGTCATCATCATCTTGTGCTTCGTGATCTCCATCTCTGCAGCACCATCATGATCACCATCGTCACCGGCGCGACACCTTGATCTCCATCGTAGCATCGTTGTCGTCTCGCCAATCTTATGCTTCTACGACTATCGCTACCGCTTAGTGATAAAGTAAAGCATTACGTAGCATTGCATTTCATACAATAAAGCGACAACCATATGGCTCCAGCCGATTGCCGATAACCGGTTACAAAACATGATCATCTCATACAATAAAATATAGCATCACGTCTTGACCATATCACATCACAACATGCCCTGCAAAAACAAGTTAGACGTCCTCTACTTTGTTGTTGCAAATTTTATGTGGCTGCTACGGGCTTAAGCAAGAACCAATCTCACCACGCATCAAAACCACAACGATACTTCGTCAAATAGACTCGTTTAACCTTCTCAAGGACCGGCGTAGCCACACTCAGTTCAACTAAAGTGAGAGAGACAGACACCGCCATCACCTTTAAGCAACGAGTGCTCACAGCGGTGAAACCAGTCTCGCGTAAGCGTCGCGTAATGTCGGTCCGGCCGCTTCATCTCACAATACCGCTGAACCAAAGTATGACATGCTGGTAGGTAGTATGACTTGTATCGCCCACAACTCACTTGTGTTCTACTCGTGCAAACCATCAAACCATAAAACCTAGGCTCGGATGCCTTTGTTGGGGAACGTAGTAATTTCAAAAAATTCCTACGCACACGCAAGATCATGGTGATGCATAGCAACGAGAGGGAGAGTGTTGTCTACGCCCTCGTGAGACCAAGCGAAGCGATCACAACGTAGAGGAAGTAGTCGACGATCTCCTCGCGATCCGACCGATCCCAGCGCCGTTACTCCGGCGCCCCCGAGTTCTTGACACACGTACAGCTCGATGACGCTCCTCGGGCTCCAATCCAGTAGAGCTTCGGGGAGGGAGAGTTCCGTCAGCATGACAGCGTGGTGACGATCTTGATGTTCTACCGGCGCAGGGCTTCGCCTAAGCTTTGCGACGATATGACCGAGGTGGAATATGGTGGAGGGGGCACAGACACGGCTAAGGAACGATCCGTAGATCAACTTGTGTGTTCTAGGGTGCCCCCTGCCCCGTATATAAAGGAGCAAGGGGGGCGGCGGCCCCCTGAGGAGGCGGCGGAGGAGTCCTACTCCCAGGGAGTAGGACTCCCCCTTCCTAGTTGGATTAGGACTTGGGGAGGAAAGAGGGAAGGGGCGCCGCCCCCTCTCCTTGTCCTATTCGGACTAGGGGGAGGCGCGCCTGCCCCTGGCGGCCCTTCCTCTTCTCCCTCATGGCCCACTAAGGCCCATTAACCCCGGGAGGTTCTGTAACTTCGGTGTTCAGAAAAATCCGATTTCACCGGAACCATTCGAACTCCAAACATAGGCTTCCAATATATCAATCTTTATGTATCGACCATTTCGAGACTCCTCGTCATGTCCGTGATCACATCCGGACTCGAACTTCTTGGTACATCAAAATACACAAACTCATAATATAACCGTCATCGAAACCTTAAGCGTGCGGACCCTACGGTTCGAGAACAATGTAGACATGACCGAGACACGTCTCGGTCAATAACCAATAGCGGGACCTGGATGCCCATATTGGTTCCTACATATTCTACGAAGATCTTTATCGGTCGACCGCATAACAACATACGTTGTTCCCTTTGTCATCGGTATGTTACTTGCCCGAGATTCGATCGTCGGTATCCAATACCTAGTTTAATCTCGTTACGGCAAGTCTCTTTACTCGTTCCGTAATACATCATCTCACAGCTAACTCATTAGTTGTAATGCTTGCAAGGCTTAAGTGATGTGTATTACCGAGAGTGCCCAGAGATACCTCTCCGACAATCGGAGTGACAAAACCTAATCTCAAATACGCCAACCCAACATCTGCCTTTGGAGACACCTGTAGTACTCCTTTATAATCACCCAGTTACGTTGTGACGTTTGGTAGCACCCAAAGTGTTCCTCCGGTAAACGGGAGTTGCATAATCTCATAGTTACAGGAACATGTATATGTCATGGATAAAAGTAGTAGCAACATACTAAACGATCGTGTGCTAAGCTAATGGAATGGGTCATGTCAATCAGATCATTCTCCTAATGATGTGACCTTGTTAATCAAATAACAACCCTTTGTTCATGGTTAGGAAACATAACCATCTTTGATTAACAAGCTAGTCTAGTAGAGGCATACTAGTGACATTCTGTTTGTCTATGCATTCACACATGTATCATGTTTCCGGTTAATACAATTCTAGCATGAATGATAAACATTTATCATGAAATGAGGAAATAAATAATAACTTTATTATTGCCTCTAGGGCATATTTCCTTCACCCTGCTCGGCCGACGGGTTTCAGTGGTGGGACTTCTCCTTGCTGTGATCTGGCAGCGGCGGCCTGGATCATCCAGATCCCGGCAGGGATGGCGGCGGCCCGTGCACGAGAGATGGAGGTCTTCGAACAGATCTGGGTGAAAACCTGATATTGGCTATTGCCAAGGCCGGCGATGGCGACGCTGTCTGTGTCGTTCCCTTCCTGAAGGCATCACCGTGGAGAAGTTCAAGACCACTCTCTGCTACCTCCGGGGAAAACCCTAGATCAGTAGATCGGATGACGGTGGCTTTCTGGTGTCGTTTCCCCCTTGGGGGCGTCTTTTTGGAGATGCACACGGGTTCGAGGGACCGGAGGACGGCATCTTTGGTGAAGCGGTGCTTCAGCTTACACATTGATGGTGGCGGATCTTGGCGCCTGATGTGATGTGGAGACTCAGCGTCTGATGCGCGGAGATGGACTCGCGCAAGAGGAGGAAGTTGTCTGGCGTCATGGTGGTGTTGATGACAGAGAGGCCTGGCACGGTCGGTGTATCAGTTCTTCTCTGAGGATGGATCGATGAAAGATGGAGGTGACGGTCCTTGCAGTGTGCGGTGCTCACTGGGAGTGTGTCAGACCGGTGTGGGACTCATTACAGGTAGTGGAATTGGATGAGACACCCGGCTTTAGATGTTAGGTTTTGGTGCAATGTCTGTTTGGTATTAGGTCCGGACATTCGGCACACCTTCATCAAGGAGATAGGAGTAGCAACGGTGTTGCCAAGTTGTTGGCTTCAGGCTTATTGATGTATCACTTTGTATGGTCTTTGTGATAATTAATAATATGGCTGAATGCATCGTCCAGATGCAGAGCGGCGGTACATCCTCCTTTTCCAAAAAAAATACACAGATAAAAAGAAAGGTACAGGTCAGGAAATGGAAACAAGGTCTCTTACGTTTGTCTGACTTTCACCTGCTGGGCCAACCACCAAAAACTTCTCTAGCAGAAACGGTATAAGCTTGCATCTCCATTTAGTAGAGAGAACAATGGAGTAACATATTTTCAACTTGTTTTAGCAGAAATGGTAGCTGATTGTTCAGCGTTTGTGTTAAGACTTAAGAGTGAATTCTACGCTACAAAGGTGCATGCCGCGAGCAGTGGCCAGCTGGTTAGAGCACACGCCTGTGACCTCACGGAAGGACATGTGGATCTTGACAAGGGGAACTCCACCAGCGTGATGCCCCGCTCCCGGTCCGCCGCCGGCACCACGTCCACCTCCTCCGGGTCAAGCAGCTGCTTGCTGCTCGCACGGCATCATCGCGCAAACTCGCCCCGATTAACAGCTCAGAGTTCACGAAACGGCGATACTAAATCTGATCGAGGTCGGGTGGGTGCCGGCGGCTTACCTGTGCGACGACGTCCAGAAGTTGGCGGCCATTCTGGATCAGCGAGATTCCCCGACAGATTCTCGCCGACGGAATGGTGGGGTTCTCTGGGGGAGCAGGGAGGGCAATCCCTATATGACGCGCGCGTGCGTCAAACTGGGCGCGCTCTCGCTGAAGCGCGCAAGCCACCACTAGGGCTGCAAACGAGTCGAGTTCGAGCGAGTTGGAGTTGGCTCAGCTCAACTTATATGAAAATTCGAGCGAGCTCAAACTGAGTGAAGCTCATGATTGAGCTGTAGAACATGACTCGTGTTCAGCTTGTAACGATCTCGAGTCGATCTCGAGCTAGTTTTGAGCTAAATGAGATGGTAAAAAATATGAATCTATGGATGAAAAACTAAAAATTTAATGTGAATATGCTGGGAACTTTGCCAAAAATATAGGTTATTTAACACATAGTCGACCACGTGCCATAATGAGGCATAAATCTTCTCTGCACTTAGTTAAGTTTCCATGTTCGTTGATAAATAAAATGGAGAAAAATTATGGACAACATAGATGGTACTAAATTATCGTATTTCCATTTAATATAAGGCATGATTACTTAGCATAACGATATTCTATCGAGCTATCGAGCTGAAATCGAGCGAGCCAACATTGGCTCAAGATCGGCTCGTTTCTCGGTCGAGCTACATAAAGTGTTCAAACTCAACTCGTTTCTTTTCGAGTCGATCTCGAGTCGAGTTAAAAAACAAGTGGATCTCGAGCGGCTCACGAGCCTCGAGCTTTTCTTGCAGCCCTAGCCACCACCACTAAACAGGCCGGCCCACTAGTGCTCCCTCAACCAGTCTTCTTTCTGTTTTTTTTCTTTTAGCGGGTTTTCCGGTTTTCCCTGTTTTCTTTTTTACTTTTTCCCATTCTATTTTGTATTCTGTTTCTATTTCTTTTATTTATTTTTACTTTCCTTCATTTTATCCATTTTATTTTTATTTTTCTACTTTGTTTTCAAGAAAAAAAATTGAAATGTCAAATTTGTTCATGATTTTGAAAATTGTTCATGGTTTTCAGATTTTTTTCATGTCTTAAAAATTGTTCACATTTCAAAAATTATTCAGCATATGTCATAAAAATATTCAATGTGTATTGAATATTGTTCAGCATTTATCACAAAATGCTCAATGTGTAGTTAAAAGTTGTTCAGCGTACATTACAAAAATGTTCAATGTATATTTAAAAATTATTATGCATATACCACAAAAAATGTTCAATGTGTATTTAAGTATTGTTCAGCGTATTTCACAAAAAAAATTAATGTTTAGTTAAAATTTGTTCACTGTACATTACAAAAATGTTCAAATTACATTTAAAAATGTTCAATGGTCGAAATTTTGAATTTTTTTTTATCTAGCCCTACATTTACTTCTTAAATGTTCGCATGGCCAAGTAATCAAGTAAACTCGGTATCACGAGTGGCAAAGAAGAGTTGGTTACGATCATGTGTTCTCGAGTTCGATTCCACGATCGATCGTCCTTTTTGTGGGATTTTAGTAGCGACTCCGCGTGACACGATGAGTGGGCTAGCCCATTAAGGGAGTCCCCTGCGCGAAAGCTTGTCTGTTTGAGGCACGCAGACGTCGAACAAGAGCTCTCAGCGGGGGAATTCCCTAACGGACGCACGTTGCATCAAGATGTCGATGTTTCTCAACTAGCAGCAATCGACGGAGCGATCGCAGTTGGCCTGCCCATGTTAGCTGTTTAGCGTGTACTCAGATCCTGGTTTTGGGAACGTTCAAACTCCGGTTTTTTCTGGTTTAAGGTTCCTAAACGATTTTTCTGGTTTCCCCGTTGTTGTTTTGGTTTTTCTTTACTACTTTTTACCTTTTTATTATTTGTTTATTTTTTCTTTTATGTTTCTTTTTTTCATTCACTTTTTGTTTTATTTTTCCTTTAATTTTCTTTTTTCTTTTTCAAGTTGATTTTCCTTTTAATATTTGTTTCGAAAAATATAAAATTTTGTTCCGATTTTCAAAAACTATTCCTCCTTTAAAATTCTGTTCACATATTCAAAAAAATATTCTAGTACCAAAAAATGTACAGGAATTTTAAAAAAATGTTCATGTCTGTAATTTGGTTCACAAGTTGAAAAACTATTCAGGAATTCCAAAATATATTTTCTTTTTTTTAGCGTTCACAGGTTCAAAATTCCTCATTTAAAACAAATTAGCTATGTTTGTGGTTTAAAATTTTGGTCAGAAATTAAAAAAATGTTCGCATTTCAGAACATATACAAGAATTTTCTTTAAACGTTCGCAATTTATAATTTTTGTTCGGAAAATTTCATGAAATGTTCCATTATTTCGTGATTACAAATTTTGGTGTTCGCGTTTCAGAAAATGTTCACAATTTTAAAAAATATTCGTGATTTCTAATTGTTTGGAATTTCATGAAATGTTCCATTTTAAAGTTTTTGTTCATATATTCATAAAATGTTCACGGTTTCAAATTTTTGTTCCAATTATCATGAAATGTTCTACTTTTCAAATATTTATTAAAAAACTAAAAAATGTTCGCCGTTTCAGCATTTGTTCAGAATTTTATAATTTGTTCACAAATTCAAAAAAAAGGGTTTATGTTTCTCAAAAAACAATATTCTTTATCCATTTTCCTGCTTTTTCAATTTTTTTGTTCACATATTCAAAAAATTGTTCCTGTCTCCGTTTTTTTTTCTTCAGGAATTCGAAATTTTTTGGTAATTTTTGAAACTATACATTAAGAAAAGGTTCACCCAAGTAACTAATTCAGATTCGCTACAATAGGTACTTTTGGTTTGCTACAGTATATAATTCCGGTTCTACATCTATTGTAGAAAAAAATCGAAAAAATTAATCCGAAAAAACATGTGTTCTTTTGCGAGAGGCGTGGATTTGCTTTCGTGAGAAGTACGGTCGTGCCTCTAGTAAAAGGGAAAAAAACACGGGTTTTTTTCCTATGACGAGAGGCACGGATTTAAATCTTGTAGAGGCACAGATTTACTTCTCATTGAGGCACGGATTTTCTTCCGCGAGAGGCACGACCGTGCCTCTCGAAAGGGGAAAAACGTGTCTTCCTTTTTTTCCTTCAATGAGAGGCACGGCCGTGCCACTCGCAAAAAGGAAAAAAATGTGTTCTCTTTTTTTCTACCGCAAGAGGGATTTACTTCTTGTGGAGGTACGGATTTGCTTCCGCGAGGGGCATGACCATGCCTTTTCGAAAGGGAAAAATGTGCCCCCGATTTGGGTTTTTTGTAAAAAAAAAATCGGCGAATCCTATCAACATGAGATCTAGTTTTAAAAATATCGTGTTGGGGAACGTAGCAGAAATTCAAAATTTTCTACGCATCACCAAAATCAATCTGGGAGTAATCTAGCAACGAGGGGAAGGAGAGTGCATCTACATACCCTTGTAGATCGCTAAGCGGAAGCGTTCAAGTGAATGGGGTTGATGGAGTCGTACTCGTCGTGATCCAAATCACCGATGATCCTAGTGCCGAACGGACGGCACCTCCGCGTTCAACACACGTGCAGCCCGGTGACGTCTCCCATGCCTTGATCCAGCAAGGAGAGAGGGAGAGGTTGGGGAAGACTCCGTCCAGCAGCAGCACGACGGCGTGGTGGTGGTGGAGCGTGGCACTCCAGCAGGGCTTCGCCAAGCACCGCAAGAGACGAGGAGGGAGAGGGGTAGAGCTGCGCCAAGAAGGAGAGAAACTCATGTGTTTGCAGCCCCCAATACCTCAAGTATATATAGGGGAGAGGGAGGGGGCTGCGCCCCCTCTAGGGTTCCCACCCCAACGGGTGCGGCAGCCCCAAACCCATCTAGGGTGGCTGATGGGGAACGTAGTAATTTCAAAAAATTTCCTATGCGCACGCAAGATCATGGTGATGCATAGCAACGAGAGGGAAGAGTGTTGTCTACGTACCCTCGTAGACCGAAGCGGAAGCGATCACAACGTAGAGGAAGTAGTCGTACGTTCTCCTCGCGATCCAACCGATCCCAGCGCCGTTACTCCGGCGCCTCCGAGTTCTTGACACACGACAGCTCGGCGACGCTCCTCGGCTCCAATCCAGAGAGCTTCGGGAGGAGAGTTCCATCAAGACGACGGCGTGGTGGACGATCTTGATGTTCTATCGACGCAGGCTTCGCCTAAGCATCGCTACGATATGACCGAGGTGGATTATGGTGGAGGGGCACCGACACGGCTAAGGAACGATCTCAAGGATCAACTTGTGTGTTCTAGGGTGCCCCCTGCCCCCGTGATATAAAGGAGCAAGGGGTGCGGCCGGCCCTAGGAGGAGGCGCGGGAGGAGTCCTACTCCCACGGAGTAGGACTCCCCCTTCCTAGTTGGATTAGGACTTGGGGGAGGAAAGAGGGAAGGGGCGCCCCCTCTCCTTGTCCTATTCGGACTAGGGGAGGGCGCGCGCCTGCCCCGGCCTGCCCTTCCTCTTCTCCCTCTTGGCCCACTAAGGCCCATTAACCCCGGGAGGGTTCCGGTAACCCCGGTGTTAAGTAAAATCCCGATTTCACCCGGAACCATTCGAACTCCAAACATAGGCTTCCAATATATCAATCTTTATGTCTCGACCATTTGAGACTCCTCGTCATGTCTGTGATCACATCCGGACTCAACTTCTTGGTACATCAAAATACACAAACTCATAATATAACCATCATCGAAACCTTAAGCGTGCGGACCCTACGGTTCGAGAATAATGTAGACATGACCGAGACACGTCTCCGGTCAATAACCAATAGCGGGACCAGGATGCCCATATTGGCTCCTACATATTCTACGAAGATCTTTATCGGTCAGACCGCATAACAACATACGTTGTTCCCTTTGTCATCGGTATGTTACTTGCCCGAGATTCGATCGTCGGTATCCAATACCTAGTTCAATCTCGTTACCGGCAAGTCTCTTTACTCGTTCCGTAATACATCATCTCACAGCTAACTCATTAGTTGTAATGCTTGCAAGGCTTAAGTGATGTGTATTACCGAGAGGGCCCAGAGATACCTCTCCGACAATCGGAGTGACAAAACCTAATCTCAAATACGCCAACCCAACATCCGCCTTTGGAGACACTGTAGTACTCCTTTATAATCACCCGATTCGTTGTGACGTTTGGTAGCACCCAAAGTGTTCCTCCGTAAACGGAGTTGCATAATCTCATAGTTATAGGAACATGTATATGTCATGGATAAAAGCAGTAGCAACATACTAAACGATCGTGTGCTAAGATAATGGAATGGGTCATGTCAATCAGATCATTCACCTAATGATGTGACCTTGTTAATCAAATAACAACCCTTTGTTCATGGTTAGGAAACATAACCATCTTTGATTAACAAGCTAGTCTAGTAGAGGCATACTAGTGACATACTATTTGTCTATGCATTCACACATGTATCATGTTTCCGGTTAATACAATTCTAGCATGAATGATAAACATTTATCATGAAATAAGGAAATAAATAATAACTTTATTATTGCCTCTCGGGCATATTTTCTTGATCTCCCACTTGCACTAGAGTCAATAATCTAGATTACATAGTAATGATTCTAACACCCATGGAGTCTTGGTGTTGATCATGTTTTGCTCGTGGAAGAGGCTTAGTCAACGGGTCTGCTACATTCAGATCCGTATGTATCTTGCAAATCTCTATGTCTCCCACCTGGACTAAATCCCGGATGGAATTGAAGCGTCTCTTGATGTGCTTGGTCCTCTTGTGAAATCTGGATTCCTTTGCTAATGCTATTGCTCCAGTATTGTCACAGAAGATTTTCATTGGACCCGATGCACTAGGTATGACACCTAGATCGGATATGAACTCCTTCATCCGACTCCTTCATTAGCTGCTTCGAAGCTGCTATGTACTCCGCTTCACATGTAGATCCCGCCACGACGCTTTGTTTAGAACTGCACCAACCGACAGCTCCTCCGCTTAGTGTAAATACGATCCGGTCTGCGATTTAGAATCGTCCGGATCGGTGTCAAAGCTTGCATCAACGTAACTGCCACGATGAGCTCTTTGTCACCTCCATATACGAGAAACATATCCTTAGTCCTTTTCATGTATTTTAGGATGTTCTTGACCGCGTCCCGATGATCCACTCTGGATTACTTTGGTACCTCCTGCTAAGCTTATAGCAAGGCACACATCAGTCCGGTACATAGCATTGCATACATGATAGAGCCTATGGCTGAAGCATAGGAACATCTTTCATTTTCTCTATCTTCTGCAGTGGTCGGGCATTGAGTCTTACTCAACTTCACACCTTGTAACACGTGCAAGAACCCTTTCTTTGCTTGATCCATTTTGAACTTCTTCAAAATTTTGTCAAGGTATGTGCTTTGTGAAAGTCCAATTAAGCGCCTTGATCTATCTCTATAGATTTTGATGCCCAATATGTAAGCAGCTTCACCGAGGTCTTTCATTGAAAAACTCTTATTCAAGTATCCCTTTATGCTATCCAGAATTCTATATCATTTCCGATTAGTAATATGTCATCTACATATAATATCGAAATGCTACTGAGCTCCCACTCACTTTCTTGTAAATACAAAGCTTCTCCAAAAGTCTCAGATGAACCCAAATGCTTTGATCACACTATCAAAGCGTTTATTCCAACTCCGAGATGCTTGCACCAGTCCATAAGTGGATCATTGGAGCTTGCATACTTTGTTAGCTCCTTTGGATCGATAAACCTTCGGTTGCATCATATACAACTCTTCTTCCGTAAATCCATTCAGAATGCGTCTTTACATCCATTTGCCAAATTTCATAATCATAAAAGCGGCAATTGCTAACATGATTCGGACAGACTTAAGCATCGCTACGGGTGAGAAGGTCTCATCGTAGTCAATCCCTTGAACTTGTCGAAAACCCTTTGCGACAAGTCGAGCTTTGTAGACGAGAACATTACCGTCGCCGTCGGTCTTCTTCTTGAAGATCCACTTGTTTTCTATTGCTTGCCGACTCTCGGCAAGTCAACCAAAGTCCATACTTTGTTTTCATACATGGATCCCATCTCGATTTCATGGCCTCAAGCCATTTTATGGAATCTGGGCTCACCATCGCTTCTTCATAGTTCGAGGTTCATCATGATCTAGTAGCATGACTTCCGTAGCAGGATTACCGTACCACTCAGTGCGGATCTTACTCGTTGATCTACGAGGTTTCAGAGTAACTTGATCGAAGTTTCATGATCAACATCATCAACTTCCTCACTATTTGGTGTAGATGTCTCGTAAACCGGTTTCTGCGACAAACTACTTTCAAGTAAGGGAGAAGGTACAATTACCTCATCAAGTTCTACTTTCCTCCCACTCACTTCTTTTGAGAGAAACTCCTTCTCTAGAAAGGATCCATTCTTGGCAACAAATGTCTTGCCTTCGGATCTGTGATAGAAGGTGTACCCAACTGTCTCCTTTGGGTATCCTATGAAGACACATTTCTCCGATTTGGGTTCGAGCTTATCAGGTTGAAGCTTTTTCACATAAGCATCGCATCCCCAAACTTTAAGAAACGACAACTTTGGTTTCTTGCTAAACCATAGTTCATAAGGTGTCGTCTCAACGGATTTTGATGGTGTTCTATTCGGTGTGAATGCGGCCGTCTCAAGAGCATAACCCCAAAATGATAGCGGTAAATCTGTAAGAGACATCATAGATCGCACCATATCTAGTAAAGTGCGACACGACGCTCGAGACACACCATTACGTTGTGGTGTTCGGGTGGCGTGAGTTGCGAAACTATTCCGCATTGTTTCAAATGTAGACCAAACTCAGAACTCAAATATTCACCTCCACGATCGATCGTAGAAACTTAATTTTCTTATTACGATGATTTTCAACTTCACTCTGAAATTCTTTGAACTTTTCAAATGTTTCAGACTTATGTTTTATTAAGTAGATGTACCCATATCCGCTTAAATCATCTGTGAAGGTGAGAAAATAACGATATCCGCCACGAGCCTCAACATTCATCGGACCACATACATCTCGTATGTATGATTTCCAACAAATCTGTTGCTCTCTCCATAGTGCCGGAGAACGGGTTTTAGTCATCTTGCCCATGAGGCACGGTTCATAAGTGCCAAGTGATTCATAATCAAGTGACTCCAAAAGTCCATCAAGATGGAGTTTCTTCATGCGCTTTATACCGATATGACCTAAACGGCAAGTGCCACAAATAAGTTGCACTATCATTATCAACTCTGCATCTTTTGGTTTCAACATTATGAATATGTGTATCACTACTATCGAGATTCATCAAAATAGACCACTCTTCAAGGGTGCATGACCATAAAAGATATTACTCATATAAATAGAACAACCATTATTCTCTCGATTTAAATGAATAACCGTCTCGCATCAAACAAGATCCAGATATAATGTTCATGCTCAACGCAGCACCAAATAACAATTATTTAGGTCTAAAACTAATCCCAAGGTAGATGTAGAGGTAGCGTGCCGACCGCGATCACATCGACTTTGGAACCATTTCCCACGCGCATCGTCACCTCGTCCTTTGCTCGTGTTCGCTTAATCCGTAGTCCTGCTTTGAGTTGCAAATATTAGCAATGTAACCAGATCAAATACCAGTGCTACTGCGAGCTCTAGTAACGTACACATCAATAACATGTATATCACATATACCTTTGTTCACCTTGCCATCCTTCTTATCCGCCAAATACTTGGGGCAGTTCCGCTCAAAGGACCGACCGCTTGCAGTAGAAGCACTCGATTTCAGGTTTAGGTCCAGACTTGGGCTTCTTCTCTGAGCAGCAACTTGCTTGCTGTTCTTCTTGAAGTTCCCTTCTTCTTCCCTTTGCCTTTCTTCTTGAAACTAGTGGTCTTATTGACCATCAACACTTGATGCTCCTTCTTGATTTCTACCTCCGCAGCCTTTAGCATTGCGAAGAGCTCGGTATAGTCTTTACTAACCCTTGCATATTATAGTTCATCACGAAGCCTTTGTAGCTTGGTGGCAGTGATTGAAGAATTTCATCAATGACACAATCATCCGGAAGATTAACTCCCGGTTGAGTCAAGTGATTGTAATACCCGGACATTACGAGTATGTGCTCACCGACGAACTATTCTCCTCCATCTTGCAGCTATAGAACTTATTGGAGACTTCATATCTCTCAATCCGGGCATTCTGTTGGAATATCAACTTCAACTCTGGAACATCTCATATGCTCCATGACGCTCAAAACGTCGTTGAAGTCCCGGTTCTAAGCCGTAAAGCATGGCACATCGAACTATAGAGTAGTCATCAGCTTTGCTCGCCAGACGCTCTTAACGCCGTCGGTTGCATCAAGAAGAGTTCTGCACCTAGCGGTGCATCCAGACGTAACTCTTACGTGCAGCAATGAGGATAATCCTCGTGTTACGGACCCAATCCGTGTAATTGCTACCATCATCTTTCAACTTTGCTTTCTCAAGGAACGCATTAAAATTCAACGGAACAACAAAGACGAGCCATCTATCTACAAACAAACATAGACAAGCAAGATACTATCGGTACTAAGTTCATGATAAATTAAAGTTCAATTAATCATATTACTTAAGAACTCCCACTTAGGCAGACATCTCTCTAGTCATCTAAGTGATCACGTGATCCAAATCAACTAAACCATAACCGATCATCACGTGAGATGGAGTAGTTTTCAATGGTGAACATCTTATGTTGATCATATCTACTATATGATTCACGCTCGACCTTTCGGTCTCCGTGTTCCGAGGCCATATCTGCATATGCTAGGCTCGTCAAGTATAACCTGAGTATTCTGCGTGTGCAAAACTGGCTTGCACCCGTTGTAGATGGACGTAGAGCTTATCACACCCGATCATCACGTGGTGTCTTGGCACGACGAACTTTGGCAACGATGCATACTCAGGGAGAACACTACTTGATAATTTTAGTGAGAGATCATCTTAAAATGCTACCGTCAATCAAAGCAAGATAAGATGCATAAAGGATAAACATCAAATGCGATCAATATAAGTGATATGATATGGCCATCATCATCTTGTGCTTGTGATCTCCATCTCCGAAGCACCGTCGTGATCACCATCGTCACCGGCGCGACACCTTGATCTTCATCGTAGCATCGTTGTCGTCACGCCATCTATTGCTTCTCGACTATCGCTACCGCTTAGTGATAAAGTAAAGCAATTACTGAGCGCTTGCATTTCATACAACAAAGCGACAACCATATGGCTCCAGCCAGTTGCCGATAACTTCGGTTACAAAACATGATCATCTCATACAATAAAATATAGCATCATGTCTTGACCATATCACATCATAACATGCCCTGCAAAAACAAGTTAGACGTCCTCTACTTTGTTGTTGCAAATTTTACGTGGCTGCTACGGGCTTAAGCAAGAACCAATCTCACCTACGCATCAAAACCACAACGATACTTCGTCAAATAGACTCTGTTTTAACCTTCTCAAGGACCGGGCGTAGCCATACTCGGTTCAACTAAAGTGAGAGAGACAGACACCCGCCAGTCACCTTTAAGCAACAAGTGCTCGTATTGGTGAAACCAGTCTCGCGTAAGCGTACGCGTAATGTCGGTCCGGGCCGCTTCATCTCACAATACCGCTGGACCAAAGTATGACATGCTGGTAGGTAGTATGACTTGTATCGCCCACAACTCACTTGTGTTCTACTCGTGCAAAACATCAAACCATAAAAACCTAGGCTCGGATGCCATCGATGGGGAACGAGTAATTTCAAAAAATTCCTACGCGCACGCAAGATCATGGTGATGCATAGCAACGAGAGGGAAGAGTGTTGTCACGCACCCTCGTGAGACCGAAGCGAAGCGATCACAACGTAGAGGAAGTAGTCGACGTTCTCCTCGCGATCCAACCGATCCCAGCGACGTTACTCCGGCGCCTCCGAGTTCTTGACACACGACAGCTCGATGACGCTCCTCGGCTCCAATCCAAAGAGAGCTTCGGGGAGGAGAGTTCCATCAAGACGACGGCGTGGTGGACGATCTTGATGTTCTATCGACGCAGGCTTCGCCTAAGCACCGCCACGATATGACCGAGGTGGATTATGGTGGAGGGGGCACCGCACACGGCTAAGGAACGATCTCAAGGATCAACTTGTGTGTTCTAGGGTGCCCCCTGCCCCAAGATATAAAGGAGCAAGGGGTGCGGCCGGCCCTAGGAGGGGCGGAGGAGTCCTACTCCCACCGGGAGTAGGACTCCCCCTTCCTAGTTGGATTAGGACTTGGGGGAGGGAAAGAGGAAGGGGGGCGCCCCTCTCCTTGTCCTATTCGGACTAGGGGGAGGGGGCGCGCGGCCTGCCCTGGCCTGCCCTTCCTCTTCTCCCTCTTGGCCCACTAAGGCCCATTAACCCCCGGGAGGGTTTCGGTAACCCCCCGGTGTTCCAGTAAAATCCCGATTTCACCAGGAACCATTCCGAACTCCAAACATAGGCTTCCAATATATCAATCTTTATGTCTCGACCATTTCGAGACTCCTCGTCATGTCCGTGATCACATTCGGGACTCCGAACTTCTTCGATACATCAAAATACACAAACTCATAATATAACCGTCATCGAAACCTTAAGCGTGCGGACCCTACGGTTCGAGAATAATGTAGACATGACCGAGACACGTCTCCGGTCAATAACCAATAGCGGGACCAGGATGCCCATATTGGCTCCTACATATTCTACGAAGATCTTCATCGGTCAGACCGCATAACAACATACGTTGTTCCCTTTGTCATCGGTATGTTACTTGCCCGAGATTCGATCGTCGGTATCCAATACCTAGTTCAATCTCGTTACCGGCAAGTCTCTTTACTCGTTCCGTAATACATCATCTCACAGCTAACTCATTAGTTGTAATGCTTGCAAGGCTTAAGTGATGTGTATTACCGAGAGGGCCAGAGATACCTCTCCGACAATTGGAGTGACAAAACCTAATCTGAAATACGCCAACCCAACATCGCCTTTGGAGACACTGTAGTACTCCTTTATAATCACCCGATTCGTTGTGACGTTTGGTAGCACCAAAGTGTTCCTCCGTAAACGGAGTTGCATAATCTCATAGTTATAGGAACATGTATATGTCATGGATAAAAGCAGTAGCAACATACTAAACGATCGTGTGCTAAGCTAATGGAATGGGTCATGTCAATCAGATCATTCACCTAATGATGTGACCTTGTTAATCAAATAACAACCCTTTGTTCATGGTTAGGAAACATAACCATCTTTGATTAACAAGCTAGTCTAGTAGAGGCATACTAGTGACATACTGTTTGTCTATGCATTCACACATGTATCATGTTTCCAGTTAATACAATTCTAGCATGAATGATAAACATTTATCATGAAATAAGGAAATAAATAATAACTTTATTATTGCCTCTAGGGCATATTTCCTTCAGTGGCGGCCAAGGGGGGAGAGGGGAAACTTGCCCCCCAAGCAAGGTGGAGGAGCCCCCTCCCCAAACCCTAGGCGCCTTGGGCCCTTGTGGGGGGGGCGCGGTCCCCTCCCACACTTGGCCCATGCAGCCCTCTGGGGCCGGTAGCCCCACTTGGTGGACCCCCGGGACCCTCCCGGTGGTCCTGGTACATTACCGATAACACCCGAAACTTTTCCGGTGACCAAAACAGGACTTCCCATTTATAAATCTTTACCTCCGGACCATTCCGGAACTCCTCGTGATGTCCGGGATCTCATCCGGGACTCCGAACAACATTCGGTAACCACGTATATCTATTCCCTTCAACCCTGCGTCATCGAACCTTAAGTGTGTAGACCCTATGGGTTCGGGAGACACGAAGACATGACCGAGACAACTCTCTGGCCAATAACCAACAGCGGGATCTGGATACCCATGTTGGCTCCCACATGTTCCACGATGATCTCATCGGATGAACCACGATGGCAAGGATTCAATCAGTCATGTATTCAATTCCCTTTGTCTAGCGGTATAGTACTTGCCCGAGATTCGATCGTTGGTATCCCGATACCTTGTTCAATCCCGTTACCGGCAAGTCTCTTTACTCGTTCCGTAACACATCATCCCATGATCAACCCCTTGGTCACATTGTGCACATTATGATGATGTCCTACCGAGTGGGCCCAGAGATACCTCTCCGTCACACGGAGTGACAAATCCCAGTCTCGATTCGTGCCAACCCAACAGACACTTTCGGAGATACCCGTAGTGCACCTTTATAGCCACCTAGTTACATTGTGACGTTTGGTACACCCAAAGCATTCCTACGGTATCCGGGAGTTGCGCAATCTCATGGTCTAAGGAAATGATACTTGACATTAGAAAAGCTTTAGCATACCAACTACACGATCTTTGTGCTAGGCTTAGGATTGGGTCTTGTCCATCACATCATTCTCCTAATGATGTGATCCCGTTATCAACGACATCCAATGTCCATGGTCAGGAAACCATAACCATCTATTGATCAACGAGCTAGTCAACTAGAGGCTTACTAGGGACATGGTGTTGTCTATGTATCCACACATGTATCTGAGTTTCCTATCAATACAATTATAGCATGGATAATAAACGATTATCATGAACAAGGAAATATAGTAATAATAACTAATTTATTATTGCCTCTAGGGCATATTTCCAACAGTCTCCCACTTGCACTAGAGTCAATAATCTAGTTCACATCGCCATGTGATTAACACTCACGGGTCACATCGCCATGTGACCAACATCCAAAGAGTTTACTAGTGTCACTAAACTAGTTCACATCATCATGTGATTAAGACTCAATGAGTTCTGGGGTTTGATCATGTTTTGCTTGTGAGAGAGGTTTTAGTCAATGGGTCTGCAACATTCAGATCTGTATGTACTTCGCAAATCTCTAGGTCATATTGTAAATGCTGCTTCCATGCTCCACTTGGAGCTATTCCAAATGGTTGCTCCAATATACGTATCCGGTTTCTCTACTCAGAGCTATCTGGATAGGTGTTAAGCTTGCATCGACGCAACTCTTTACGTCGAACTCTTTATCACCTCCATAATAGAGAAACATGTCCTTATTACTCCAAGGACAATTTTGACCGCTATCTGGTGATCCACTCCTTGATCACCTTTGTACCCTCTTGCCAGACATGTGGCAAGGCACACATCAGGTGCGGTACACAGCATAGCATACTATGGAGCCTACGTCTAAGCATAGGGGCGACCTTCGTCCTTTCTCTCTATTCTGCCGTGGTCGAGATTTAAGTCTTAACTTCATACCTTATAACTCAGTCAAGAACTCCTTCTTTGACTGATTCATCTTGAACACCTTCAAGATCATGTCAAGGTATGTGCTCATTTGAAAGTACCATTAAGCGCTTTTGATCTATCCTCATAGATCTTGATGCTCAATGTTCAAGCAGCTTAATCCAGGTTTTCTATTGAAAAACACTTTTCAAATAACCCTATATGCTTTCCATAAATTCTACATCATTTCTGATCCACAATATGTCAACAACATATACTTATCAGAAATTCTATAGTGCTCCCACTCACTTCTTTGGAAATACAAGTTTCTCATAAACTTTGTACAAACCCAAAATCTTTGATCATTCCATCAAAGCGCATATTACGACTCGAGATGCTTGCTCTAGTCCATGGAAGGATCATCGAGCTAGCATACCTTTTAGCATCCTTAGGATCGACAAAACCTTTCGATTGCATCACATACAACCTTTCCTTACTTAAAACGGTAAGGAAACTCGTTTTGACATCCATCGCCAGATTTCATAAATGCAGCTAATGCTAACATGATTCCGACGGACTTAAGCATCGCTACGGATGAGAAAATCTCATCGTAGTCAACTCCTTGAACTTGTGAAAAACTCTTTGCCACAAGTCGAGCTTCATAGACGGTGACATTACCATCCACGTCCGTCTTCTTCTTAAAGATCCATTTATCTCAATGGCTTGCCGATCATCGGGCAAGTCCACCAAAGTCTATGCTTTGTTCTGATACATGGATCCTATCTCGGATTTCATGGCTTCTAACCATTTGTCGGAATATGGGCCCACCATCGCTTCTCCATAGCTCGCAGGTTCATTGTTGTCTAGCAACATGACCTTCAAGACAGGATTACTGTACCACTCTGAAGTAGTATGCATCCTTGTCACCCTACGAGGTACGGTAGTGACTTGATCCGAAACTTCATGATCACTATCATAAGCTTCTACTTCAATTGGTGTGGGCACCACAAGAACAACTTCCTGTGCCCTGCTACACACTAGTTGAAGTGACGGTTCAATAACCTCATCAAGTCTCCACCATGCTCCCACTCAACTTTCCGAGACAAACTTTTCCTCGAGAAAGGACCCGATTCAAGAAACAATCCCTATTGCTTTCGGATCTGAATTAGGAGGTATACCCAACTGTTTTGGGTGTCTTATGAAGATGCTTTTTATCCGCTTTGGGTTCGAGCTTATCAACCTGAAATTTTTTTCACATAAGCGTCGCAGCCCAAAACTTTTAAGAAACGACAACTTAGGTTTCTCCAAACCATAGTTCAAACGGTGTCGTCTCAACGAAATTACGTGGTGCCCTATTAAAGTGAGTGCGGTTGTCTCTAATGCCTAACCCATGAACGATAGTGGTAATTCGATAAGAGACATCATGGTACGCACCATATCGAATAGGGTGCAACTATGATGTTTGGACACACCATCACACTATGGTGTTCCAGGCGGTATTAATTGTGAAACAATTTCCACATTGCGTGCCAAAGCTCGTAACTCAGATACTCATCTCTATGATCATATCATAGACATTTTATCCTCTTGTCACAATGATCATCAACTTCACTCTGAAAATACTTGAACCATTCAATAATTCAGACTTGTGTTTCATCAAGTAAATATACTCAGTTCTACTCAAATCATCCGTGAAGCAAGAACATAATGATATCCACTGTGTGCCTCAGCACTCATTGGACTGGACACATCAAAATGTATTACTTCCAACAAGTTGCTTTCTTGTTCCATTTTACTGAAAAACGAGGCTTTCAGTCATCTTGCCCATGTGGTATGATTTGCATGTCTCAAGTGATTCAAAATCAAGTGAGTCCAAATGGTCCATTTGCATGGAGTTTCTTCATGCATATACACCAATAGACATGGTTCACATGTCTCAAACTTTTCCAAAAATGAGTGAGTCCAAAGATCCATCAACATGGAGCTTCTTCATGCGTTTTATACCAATATGACTTACATGGCAGTGCCACAAGTAGGTGGTACTATCATTACTATCTTATACCTTTGGCATGAACATGTGTATCACTACGATCGAGATTCAGTAAACCATTCATTTTAGGTGTAAGACCATTGAAGGTATTATTCAAATAAACAGAGTAACCATTATTCTCCTTAATGAATAACCTTATTGCGATAGACATAATCCAATCATGTCTATGCTCAACGCAAACACCAAATAACAATTATTTAGGTTTAACACCAATCTCGATGGTAGAGGGAGCGTGTGATGCTTGATCACATCAAGCTTGGAAAAACTTCCAACACATATCGCTAGCTCACCTTTAGCTACTCTCCGTTTACTGTGCAGCCTTTTATTTCGAGTTACTAACACTTAGCAACCGAACCGGTATCTAATACCCTGGTGCTACTAGGAGTACTAGTAAAGTACACACTAACATAATGTATATCTAATATACTTCTATCGACCTTGCCAGCCTTCTCATCTACCAAGTATCTAGTGGTTGTTCCCCTTATTACAGAAGCACTTAGTCTCGGGTTTGGGTTCAACCTTGGGTTTCTTCACTAGAGCAGCAACTGATTTGCCGTTTCATGAAGTATCCCTTCTTGCCCTTGCCCTTCTTGAAACTAGTGGTTTCACCAACCATCAACAATTGATGCTCCTTCTTGATTTCTACTTTCTCGGTGTCATACATCGCGAATATCCAAGGATCGTCATATCTATCCCTGATATGTTATAGTTCATCACAAAGCTCTAGCAGCTTGGTGGCAATGACTTTTGGAGAAACATCACTATCTCATCTGGAAGATCAACTCCCACTTGATTCAAGTGATTGTTGTACTCAGACAATCTGAGCACAAGATCAACGATTGAGCTTTTCTCCCTTAGTTTGCAGGCTAAGAAAATCGTCGGAGGTCTTATACCTCTTGACGTGGGCACGAGCCTGAAAATCCCAATTTCAGCCCTCGAAACATCTCATATGTTCCGCGACGTTTTGAAATCGTCTTTGGTGCCTCAACTCTAAACCATTTAACTGAACTATCACGTAGTTATCAAAACGTGTATGTCGATGTTCGCAACATCCACGCAGACGACGTTCGAGGTTCAAAGACACCGAGCGGTGCATTAAGGACATAAGCCTTCTACGAAGCAACAAGGACAATCCTCAGTTTACGGACCTAGTCCGCATAATCGCTACTATCAACTTTCAACTAAATTTTTCTCTAGGAACATATCTGAACTAAAGCGCGAGCATTACGACATAATTTGCAAAGACATTTTGACTATGTTCAGGATAATTGAGTTCATCTTATGAACTCCCACTCAGATAGACATCCCTCTATTCATCTAAGTGATTACATGATCCGAGTCAACTAGGCCGTGACCGATCATCACGTGAGGGACTAGTCATCATTGGTTGTCATACAAAAAATAAAGACAACTCCTATGGCTCCTGCCGGTTGTCATACTCATCGACATGCAAGTCGTGATTCCTATTACAAGAACATGATCAATCTCATACATCACATATATCATTCATCACATTCTTTTGGCCATATCACATCACATAGCATACCCCGCAAAAACAAGTTAGACGTCCTCTAATTGTTGTTTGCATGTTTTACGTGGCTGCTATGGGTATCTAGCAAGAACGTTTCTTACCTATGAAAAAACCACAACGTGATATGTCAATTGCTATTTACCCTTCATAAGGACCCTTTTCATCGAATCCGATCGACTAAAGTGGGAGAGACTGGCACCCGCTAGCCACCTTATGCAACAAGTACATGTCAGTCGGTGGAACCTGTCTCACGTAAGTGTACGTGTAAGGTCGGTCCGGGTCGCTTCATCCCACAATATCGTCGAAATAAGATTGGACTAGTAACGGTAAGCATATTGAACAAAGATCAACGCCCACAACAACTTGTGTTCTACTCGTGCATAGAAACTACGCATAGACCTAGCTCATGATGCCACTGTTGGGGAACGTAGTAGAAATTCAAACTTTTCTACGCATCACCAAGATCAATCTAGGGAGTAATCTAGCAATGAGGGGAAGGAGAGTGCATCTACATACCCTTGTAGATCGCTAAGCAGAAGCGTTCAAGTGAACGGGGTTGATGGGGTCGTACTCGTCGTGATCCAAATCACCGATGATCCTAGTGCCGAACGGACGACACCTCCGCGTTCAACACACGTGCAGCCCGGTGACGTCTCCCATGCCTTGATCCAGCAAGGAGAGAGGGAGAGGTTGGGGAAGACTCCATCCAGCAGCAGCACGACGGCGTGGTGGTGGAGGAGGAGCGTGGCACTCCAGCAGGGCTTCACCAAGCACCGCAAGAGATGAGGAGGGAGAGGGGTAGAGCTGCGCCAAGAGGGAGAGAAACTCATGTGTTTGTAGCCCCCAATACCTCAACTATATATAGGGGAGAGGGAGGGGGCTGCGCCCCCTCTAGGGTTCCCACCCCAAGGGGTGCGGCAGCCCCAAACCCATCTAGGGTGGCGGCCAAGGGGGGGAGAGGGGAAACTTGCCCCCCAAGCAAGGTGGAGGAGCCCCCTCCCCAAACCCTAGGCGCCTTGGGCCCTTGTGGGGGGCGCACCAGCCCACCTGGGGCTGGTCCCCTCCCACGCTTGGCCCATGCAGCCCTCTGGGGCCGGTGGCCCCACTTGGTGGACCCCCGGGACCCTCCCGGTGGTCTCGGTACATTACTGATAACACCCGAAACTTTTCCGATGACCAAAACAGGACTTCCCATATATAACTCTTAACCTCCGGACCATTCCGGAACTCCTCGTGACGTCCAGGATCTCATCCGGGACTCCAAACAACATTCGGTAACCACGTATATCTATTCCCTATGACCCTAGCGTCATCGAACCTTAAGTGTGTAGACCCTACGGGTTCGGGAGACACGAAGACATGACCGAGACAACTCTCCGGCCAACAACCAACAGCGGGATCTGGATACCCATGTTGGCTCCCACATGTTCCATGATGATCTCATCGGATGAACCACGATGTCGAGGATTCAATCAATCCTGTATTCAATTCCCTTTGTCTAGCGGTATAGTACTTGCCCGAGATTCGATCGTCGGTATCCCGATACCTTGTTCAATCTCGTTACCGGCAAGTCTCTTTACTCGTTCCGTAACACATCATCCCATGATCAACCCCTTGGTCACATTGTGCACATTATGATGATGTCCTACCGAGTGGGCCCAGAGATACCTCTCCGTCACACGGAGTGACAAATCCCAGTCTCGATTCGTGCCAACCCAACAGACACTTTCGAAGATACCCGTAGTGCACCTTTATAGCCACCCAGTTATGTTGTGACTTTTGGTACACCCAAAGCATTCCTACGGTATCCGGGAGTTGCACAATCTCATGGTCTAAGGAAATGATACTTGACATTAGAAAAGGTTTAGCATACCAACTACACGATCTTTGTGCTAGGCTTAGGATTGGGTCTTGTCCATCACATCATTCTCCTAATGATGTGATCCCGTTATCAACGACAACCAATGTCCATGGTCAGGAAACCGTAACCATCTATTGATCAACGAGCTAGTCAATTAGAGGCTTACTAGGGACATGGTGTTGTCTATGTATCCACACATGTATCTGAGTTTCCTATCAATACAATTATAGCATGGATAATAAATGATTATCATGAACAAGGAAATATAGTAATAATAACTAATTTATTATTGCCTCTAGGGCATATTTCCAACATATCGATGTGAGGAATCCAACAGTGAAAATGGTTCAAGATTTGGATGCGCGGTTTGAGAGATAAAACATTTTGAATACACAAATCAACAAAAAATGGAAAAACTCCGAGGTTGCGGAAAGTGGCATACATGCAATGTGACACTTGTTGCAACCTGGGGTGATGGGAGCGAGCTTTGCAAAGGGTGCTCCTTCACTAGTGATTTCGCGAATAACCGACACATTAGGAAGTCTTTAGTTTCTCAAAAAAGCCCTTTAAATTTAAGGTCATGTGGGAGCGTCACAAGGAAGGAACGTGGCAGATTTTTTTTATTTTTTTTACGAAAACATATGGGAGTTTTATTCCAACGTCATAGGGTTACAATTGAGAGACAATAAGTCCTCACAACATGAAGGACATCTGCTCACCTACACCAGAGTACATGAGTCGGTACAACTATAGTTTGTCATACAGCCAGCAACCCTATTTTGAGGTCTACTAATCTTGTGAGGTACAAACTCCCTAACCTCCATCAAAGACTTAATCTCTATTACCAAATGACCATAGGCCGATCTAGACATAGTATCGCCTGATAAGACTGAAAGCTCAACATAAGAATCAGATTTGCACTGATTAGTATGTTGTAAAGCTCGGGTCATTCCTTGCATCAATACATGTATCTCTGCTTTCAACGCCTCATTGCAATTAAATATCACTCGATACACCGCGAAGATCACCGTTTCGTCCTCTTGACACCCACACCCACACTACCATCATGAGATGAGAAAGAACCATCCACCAATAGTGTAACCCAGTTTGGTACATGGCAGAATTACATGCAAAGCTCTAGTCGATAGCCAGTGCGTTATCTCCATGGGGTAGCTCCACCTTTGGTGCAGTCCTAACCGAGCAGAGAGAGAGCTCCGGAAGAAACTCAAGATTTTAAGGTTGGATCTGTTACGTGTTGGATCAATGTACGAGAAGGAAGTAGAGGAGCGCCCTGCTGAACTTGGCTATCGTGAAGAAATAATATGATGGCAACATGTGTGTGTACAATGGCTTGCAAAAGGGGATCGAAACACTCACGTTTTTCATATGAAGGCGGATAACAGGATGAAGAACAAAAAGATCACCCGACTCACACAATACAATGGGACGGTGCATGAAGATCAAGCCAAGCTGGAGTCTATGGCACGTGATTTCTATAAAGATCTCTATAAGGCGTAACACATGATAGGAATCGAGAAAGTATTATCTCATGTATCTCAAAAAGTGACAAACATGATGTTTATCCCTCAACTCTCCCTACTCTTTGGAGGAGGTGGAGGTGGCCCTTTTCCCAATGTTTCCTACTCGTGGATATGTAATTTTCACTGCTAGCAAACCCTGCCCCACCTACCCTACTAGTGATGTGCTACTTAGTCTCTTGTTCCAACCAACTTTTTAGTAGTCGATGTGTAACTCCTTCCCCTTCCTACTTGTGAATATATATAGTTTTAGTTGGTTGGGGCAACAGACAACGTTGCACATAGTTTTCTAGGAAGTTGGTCGGGGAAACAGACGAAGTTGCACATCTCATTGGCTGGGATTTGTTGGATGGTGAAAAAACTGCACACCCATGATGATAGAGAAAAGTTTCCTATAGGTGGGGCCCTGAAGTTGCACATCTCTCTATCTGGGATGGGTGGAATGGGGTGCTAGCGGTGAAAACTATACATCCATGGGGTACGGTGAAAAGTTGCACATCGGTCATTATGTAGTTGGCCGGGGTAGCATCTGAAGGTGCGCATCTACTACTAGGCAGTTGACCGAGGCAACAAACAATGAAAACTGCACTTCAACGGTTGGGGGGAAGTTGCACATTAACTACTAGGCAGTTGGATGGGCAGCAGATGAGAAGTTGCACATCTCACTGCTAGTGGGTACTTTGGCGTGTAGGTGTCATCAGTGAAAACTGGACGTCCATGAGTAGGGAGAGAGTTGCACATCGACTATCAGGTAGTTGCACATCGACTGTTAGATAGTTGCACCTAACAGGAAGTAAATTGTACACACAAAAATTCGTTCAAACATACTCATGCGGGATCTAGTTTCAAATAATGTGTCGTGAGGATTCCAACGATGAAAAAATATCTAATTCCGATGTTCGGTTCAAAAGCTATGCTTTTAAAATTTTGAAATCCCGAATTAAAAACGTTCACATAAGTATATTTTCTCTTTTTACATGGTATTTTTTTTTCTAATATGGTCGGCCACTCCAAACATCTACCGAGCCAACGACCACTCGCTATACAAGTCCCTCGATTAATCATTGTCGTGCCCGCCGTGCGAGCAAGTGATGATATTTACTACTTGGTTCTCTTTTTGACCTAGGTGTTTAGTGTTTTGGTGTGCGGATTTGCTAATTCTCATCTCACTCCTATACTATGTGATTATTATTTTTTTTATTTTTTTTGCGGGGTAAAGAGAGATTTCTATTACTCAAGGAGGCAAATCCGCCAGAACCAAGTTTACAATGTCACACATACCCGAACCCAGCCATACTGCAGTACGGGGGGTACTCCTACCGTAAGCAGCAAGAGCGTGGCTAACTTTATTTTGCGAGCGACTAATAGACGTGATAGAAATCTTCCTAGTCTCAGCATCCTTCATCCTCTTAATCTCCTCAACTAGCATGCGATCCCTCGAGCGATCCCTTGTCGAAGCGTTCAACATATTCACAGCCTCGACGCTATCCATCTCGATGAGAATGGGCAGATCCGTGCAGTGCAGGGCTAGCTTGAGCCCCTCCCTACACGCCCCCAACTCGGCTTCCAGGCCATTAACACATGAGCGGTTTTTCCTACAGGCAGTGAAGATGATGTCCCCTTGGTCTGTTCGCAAGACCATGCCCCCTCCAGCTGCTCCTGTAACCGGTACATAGCTGCCATCCACGTTCAATTTTGTCCATCCAGCTGGGGGTAGCGTCCACCGCAGCTCCACCTTCTATTGTACGTGCTCTTGTGGCGCCAGAAGACCAACCTAAACAACCATATTTCCTTTCTCCATGTTACCTTGGGGCCACTGATGAATGCACAACAAGGAATTGATGTACCCTTGCAGAAATCTGCGAGATGCTTCCGTTGGAGGTGGGGGCTTGCAGTAATTTCATTCCGCACATGCCACACACGCCACATGACCATGAGGACTATCATACGTGTAGTGTCAGGTAGAGGCTCCAGTAGTGAGAATAACCATTTTGGACCTGTATGTATGATATTCTCCACCTTGGGAATGGGCCAATCTCGCGCCATAGCATGCCACAACTCTTTCGCCAGGGGGCACCTACACATTGCTTGGAAGCCATCCTCTTGTTCCACACCACAAAGAGGACACACGTAAGAAAGCTCGAGGTGACGAGAGAATTTATTTGCCCAGGTAGCGATTGAGTTGGAAACCAGCCTCCATGCGAAGACGCATACCTTTGGGGAGAAGGGCACCCCCATATGGTCTTCCAGATGGCGCGATGACCATCCGGTGCCCTGCTCGTTGCAGTCGCTAGTGGACGCTCGCGCTCGTCCATGGCGAGCCGATATGCGGAGCGAACGGTGAAGATACTGTTCTTCTCCGGAGCCCTGTCGGTGATGCAAGGAGACGTGCGAATGTTGATGATGGTCGCAACGTCTGCCGGAAGGAAATACCGTTGTAGCACATTTGTACGCCAGGCACCAGACACGTCCAGGAGCTCCAAGCCCCGGCGAAGACGGCAAGTCCCCTGCTACGTGATCGGCTGGGCCGCTGGTACCGTTGGGAGCCAACGGTCGCGCCAAATGCGTATGTTCCGGCCATCTCCGACTCCCCAGACAATCCCCTTTTTGAGGAGATCAAGACCGTACTGGATGGCCTGCCATGTGGGGGATGCGTTACCAGAGAAAACAGTGTCCTCCAGTCGACCGTCCGGATAATATCGGTCTTTGAGGACCTGCGCACATAAGCTGTTAGGATTAGATAGAAGTCGCCACGCCTGCCGTGCCAGGAGGGCTTGGTTAAAGAGACGGAAGTCTTTGAAACCCAAACCGCCCTTCATTTTATGAGCCAGAATATTCGGCCAAGCCGTCCAATGTGTTTTCCTCTTGCCCTCAGATGAACCCCACCAGAAGTTCCGCACCATCCTATTGAGATCGTCGCACACTGACATCGGAAGTTTAAAAAAACCCATAATATATGTTGGTATTGCCTGTGCTATATCTTTGATCATAGTCTCCTTTCCAGCAAGTGACAACGTGTCTCCCCAAGCAATGGTCCGCTTCAGAAGCCTCGACTGCAAATTCTGAAATTCCCCCCTAGACATACGTCCGTCCGGAGTAGGCAGACCCAAATATTTTTCCTCAAAAGTAACAAGGTTAATCTGTAGCACTGAATGAATCTTCTCCTGATTGTTTTCTGTACAAGACGTGCCAAATAGTGCACTGCACTTGGCCGGGTTAATGCACTGACCCGTCGCCTTCTCATGCGTATTTAATAACTAATGCACCTTTCTAGCTTGTTCCTCTCTGCTTTAAAAAACAAAAGAGTGTCATCTGCAAACAGTAAATGTGAGACACCTGGTGCACACCTACACACCTTTAGGGGAGTGAAATCGCCTCTGTCCTCTCCATTTTTCAACAACGCAGAGAGCCCATCAGCCACAAAAAGGAACAAAAACGGGGAGAGAGGATCACCTTGCCGAAGCCCACACGTCGGTGCAAACGAATCCAAGAGGGTCCCATTAAATTTAACTGTGTATCTTACCGAGGTGACGCAAGTCATAATCCAGTCCATCCACCGGCAAGCGAAACCCATCTTTTGCATCGTTTGCTTCAAGAAGGTCCAGTCTACCCTGTCATAAGCTTTGGATAGATCCAACTTGTAGGCACAAAAGCTTTTCTCTGGGTCCTTTTCCTGCTGAATATGATGTATGCATTCAAAAGCAACTAGAGCATTATCAGTAATCATCCGTCCAGGAACAAAAGCACTCTGAGCAGGTGAAATAATATCGTCCAATAAGGGCCTCAACCGATTGACCAAGCACTTAGCAACTACCTTGTAAATGACATTGCACAAACTAATAGGCCTGAACTCCGTGAGTTTTTCTGGAGTGTCTACCTTGGGGATGAGGACAATGGAGGTGTCGTTCACCCCGTTCGGCATCACTCCTGTCCGAAAAAATTCCTTGACACCACTGATTACCTGCTCTCTCATGACCGCCCAATTCCTATGGAAAAAACGAGCTGGAAAACCATCTGCGCGGGGCCTTAAGGGGGCCTATCTGGAACAATGCATCTGCTATTTCCTTTTCAGTGAACTCTGCACACAGCCGAGCATTCATGTCATTTGTGACTCGCGTATTAATCAAATCAATAACCGGATCAGCACATAATGATGTATCAGCGGTGAACAGTGAGGCAAAATAAGAAGTCGCCATGGCGGCCATGGACGCATGGTCCTTGTGTGTCATGCCAGCATCATCCACTAGAGCCTTAATATGATTTTTTCTGCGCCCTCCATACCGCCTTCCGATGAAAGAACTGTGTGTTTCGGTCTCCTTCACGCAGCCATGCAATGCGAGACCTCTGCATCCACAACATTTCTTCACGGCATAGTAGTTCATTCAGCCTATCGTTGGCCTCCCTTATCTCTTTACGATCTGCATTCATAGACATTAGCTCCTCAAGGCGAGAATGAGATTTATTAATTTCTTTGATCACGTTACCAAATTTTTTGCGGCTCCAGTCCTGAAGCTTCTTCATCAAATTATTTAGGCCATCCGCAATGTTGCCTAAATGAAGCATGGATCCCAGCTCCGTCCATGTGTTCATGATGACCTCTGGGAGAGACGGATCTCTCTCCCACATCACCTTGTATTGGCGGCATCGCCGACCAGCTGCCTTTACGGGCTCCTCTTGGACGCACTTGAGGAAGATGGCGAGGTGGTCCGAGCTCGGAGCCACCAGGTGCTCCACCTTGTCCTCCGCGAAGGCGTCCCGCCAGGCGTTGTTTGCCACGGCACGGTCTAGTCGGACCTTAACATTGGCCCTCCCACTTCGCCGGTTATCATAAGTATACGGGAATCCTGCAAAACCGAGATCACCGAGGCCACAAACTTCCAGAACATCACAAAAATCAATCATCTGACCTGCCGAACGAGGTTCGGAGAAGTGTTCGAAGCTCCACATGGCCTCGTTGAAGTCTCCAATTACCATCCACGGCATGTCAGCCTGCTGGTGTAGATCACGGAGGAGGGACCGCATGTGATGACGGTCCTCCGTCTGGGGTTCGCCGTAGACGCAGGTAAGCCTCCAAGGTGGTTCACCCGCCACCGCAGTCACATACGCATCAATATATCGTTCATTTATATCTTTTACAACCAGACTCAAAGACTCATGCCAGTACAGGGCAAGACCACCACTAAGACCAACACTATCTATGCCTTCAAAACCACTTAAACCTAATCGAGCACGATATCTTTTCATTTTATTCCTAGGCTGCCTAGTTTCACAAAGAAAAACGATACAAGGGGAGTGAGTCTGTGCTAGACTCACGAGATCACGAACTGTACAAGGGTTCCCACAACCTCAACAGTTCCAGCTGAGTATATTCATTGCTCCTGACGGGGCTCCGCCGGCTCCGTCAGGTCGCCGGCGGCCCCATGCCCGGCTGCCTCCATAGTGTTGGTCCTCTATTGCATCTCCTGATCATGGATCTCTCCTCCGCTTCCTACTTGCTGCACATCAAAGTTCGCCTCCGGTCTGTGGTTCTTAGTTGTTCCTATAGCATGGTCATCTCCAGCAGTACGTTTGCCCAACGATGAAAGGTCAACATACAGGTTTGCGTCTTCCATCCTCACTTCCTGCGATAAAATCCTCAAGGCCGGAATAATGTCAGAGCTCCTCAGCTGCGACTCCGCCGTGGCTTGCGCAGACTTTCTAGTAGATGGAACTTGGCGATCTGCTGCAATTTGTTCCTTCTGATCCCTGACGCTAGTTTGGCCTTCCAACTTGCGCATCTGCTCAGCAAGCAGCTCATCTACGAGCTGCTTCACACGTGGGTTCGTCGCCGTGATGGCCTCGAATCCCCCTTCAGAAGGCTTCGGGTGGGCGGCAACCACAGAGGGTGCCCCGTAATCACCCCCACCGACCTCTGGGTTCACCTCGGTCTCTGACGACAGCTTGCCCTCAGGCGCCACCACCGACGACGTCGAGGTTGGCTCGGTTGCGGAAAGAGGGGGATTTGGTGGTTTGCTAGGTTTCTGGTGCGCTTAATGTGTGCTGGGTCCTTCGGTTTCTTGTAGGAGGGATCGAGGAACCCTAGGTTTTCCGGGTATCGTGGCCTTCCCGGACTCCTCCCAATTCTAGGCTTCTGATGGGGCACGGCATGATCGCTACGGCCAGAGGGGCCATGCGTTCGGGTGGCGGACAGGGCCGCCGCAGTTCCGTAGTCCTGCCTGGGCGAGGACACGGAGAGGAGGCCACACGCGGCCAGAGCGACGTCCGGCGGCGGTGGCGGCGCGGCAATCGCCTCCCGATCACCATGGGCGCAGAACCCTAGCGAGGCCATCTAATGCTTACGTTTTCTCTATACTATGTGATTAACCAAAGAAAAAATCCCCAGGAATCTCTAGTAGCATCCAATGGTGTAGAAGTTAAATAAGACCTAATTATTTTGCATCTAGGTGAGAGCTAGACATTGTATATTAGTAAATGTACCTATAGTATCGCCGCAAAAAATATATACCTATAGTATGTTTCCATGCTCGGAGATTCGGAGAGCAATTATGTATCGCTTGTAGCGAGCAGGTCGCTCGCCTATGCGACATGGGCCTGGCCTAGCGAGCACAATCCGAACTAGCTATAGACGCTCACGCCTGTTTTTTGTTTTGTTTTTTTCGTTTGTTTACTTTTAAGTAAAAAAATATGAATTCAAAAAAATGTTCATTAAATCAAAACATGTTCACATATTATAAAATTGTTCGTTGATTTGAAATAAAGTTCATGAATTCAAAAATGTTTCATGGGTTTGAAAAAAAATATGAATTCAAAAAAATCCTGCCGAATTAAAAATATCAAATTTAAAAACTCATAAATTTTAAATTGTTTATGAATTCAAAAATTGTTTGTACATTTGGAAAAATATCACGGATTCAAAAATAATTGCGGATAAAAAAACTGTATGCGGATTCCAAAAATTGTTCATGGACCCAAAAAAATTCATGGATTTGAAAAAATATTCCCGAATTCAACAATTTGTAAAAAAAAATCTATAAATAGATTTTTTAAGTCCTAACTTTATAAAATCGTGAATGATTTTTAAATGTCAAACATTTTTTGGAAAGACGAACAAATTTTGAAAACATCAACATTTTATGAATTTTTTAACAGATTTTTTTTACATTTCTGGAAGTTGTGATTCTTTTTTTAAAATGAAGATGTGAAAAAAGAATCAGAAACATAACAAGGAAAAAAAGAAGGAAACAGAAACACAAAAAGAACGGATAGAATAGTAAAAGAAAAAAACAGCCCATCTACGTACTGCTAAAACCAGTCACTGTGGTTCGCTTGCTTCGCCTAGATTCATAATGGGCCGTCCGTCTACCTACCGTCAGTGAGCAATTGCTATGCAAACAATTGCTATAAGCGATATAGCAGTCGTGTAAGTTCCGCGGCGCTGGGGCACGGCTATACCTCTTTTATAGCGAAATCACTAGTTGAAGAGTAATTTCTCAAAAAAAACAAACTAATTGAAGAGTACTCGTTACAAAGATCACTTCCACCTCTTCAGGTTGCGACAAGTGGCGCGCTGTATGTGCGCCACTTGTCGCAACCTGGGAGTTTTCCTTTTTTTCGTAGATCTGTTTATTCAAAACGTTTTATTCTTAAACTGTGCGTCTAAATCTTGAACCGTGTTCACAATTGGATTCCTCGCGTTCAGATCTTCAAAACTAGATTCCATGTTAAAAGGTTTTGACAAACTTTTTTTTCACAAAAAAAACTGGACGAAAAAACCGACCCGGGAGCATAAGTTTTTTTCCTTTCCGAAAGTGGCACGTCCGTGCCTCTCGCAAAAGCACAACCGTGCCTCTCGCGGAAGAAAAAATTCATTTTTTTTCATTTCCAAAAGGGACGGTTGTAACTCTCGCGAAAGCACAACCGTGCCTCTCGCGGCAGGAAAAAACCGAGAAAATACATTTTTTTTCGTTTCCGAGAGGCACGGCCATGACTCTTGCGAAATCACACCGTGCCTCTCGCGTAAGAAAAACTATGCCTCTCGCGAAAAAACAAAAAACGCATTTTATTTCGTTTCTGAGAGGCACGGCCGTGACTCTCACAAAAGCACAACCGTGTCTCTCGCTGAAGGGAAAAAAACAGAGAATGCATTTTTTTCGAAAGACACGGCCGTGACTTTCGCGAAAGCACAACCGTGCCTTTCACGGAAGTAAAACCGTGACTCCCGTGAAAGAAAAAAAACGCATTTTTTTCGCGCAATTTTTTTTCAAATATTTATTTTTACCCAAAAGCTAAGGAAGATCGGTAGAAAACCAAAACATAAAAAAACATTTAAAAAGCTTAAAGCGTGTGCGGAAAAATAAAAAAGTTGTTGATCGTTGTGCGCCAAGCGGCGATGATCGTTGTGAAGCTCCCGAAGGAGCGCTCGTTAACTAGTTGTTCTCCTCTTATAGCAAGGCAACCTTTCGACTTGCTGAAGCGCGTTGCACTCGCGCAAGCATAAGGGCCGGCCCAGTGTGTCGGACGACACTGCCTTGATTTTTTTCACGTTTTGCTTTCATTTTTTCTTTCATTTTTTACTTTCATTTATACTTCCAAATATTCTATATAAATATATTATAAAATGGTACATAAAAATTTCAAAAAATATTCTTAACCAAGCATTTGAAAAATGCTAAATTTTTTTTTTTGAGGTGATTGAAAAATGCTAAATGTACATAGAGAAAATGCTTCTCATATATACGAAAAATGAATACAAAAAATTAAAAAACTTGATCATGTATTTAAAAATTTTGAATCCAAGAATTTGAAAAAAAATGTTAAACAAGTATTTGAAAATTTTTAATTAAGCAGTTGTCTACATAAAAGATATTAACCATGTATTCAAAACTGTGGAACTATTAATTTAATGCTGTTAATCAAGCAGTTAAATTTTTTTAATATGTATAGAAACAATGTTGACCATGTAATTGTTGAACTTGTATTTAAAAATGTTAATCGTGCATTTGAAAAATATGTTAAATGTGTATAGAAAAAGTGTTGGCCATTTATTAAAAAGTGTTAATCTTTTATGTGAAAATGTTAATCAAGCATTAGAAATAAATGTTATATATGTATATATAAAATGTTGAACATGTATCAAAAAATTGTTAAGCTTGTATTTGAAAATGTTAACTAAAGATTTGAAAAATAAAATGTAAAATTTGTATAGAATAAATGTTGAGCATGTATTTAAAAAAATGTTAAACTTGTATTTGAAAATTGTTAATCAAGGATTTGAAAAAACAATGTATATAATAAATGTTAACCATGTATTTCGAAAAAGTTAAACTTGTATTTGAAAAAAAAGGATTTGAAAAAAAAATTAACGTGTATACAAAAATTGTTAATCTAGTAATGAAAAATGTTAATCAAGCATTTAAAAATATTAAATGTGTATAGAAAAATTGTTGACCATGTTTTTAACTAATGTTAATCTTGTGTTTGAAAAATATAAATCATTTATTAGAAAAATGTTTTAGATATATACCAAAAATATGTGTAGCAAAATAATGAAATTCCAAAAGAAAACCAATGAAAACAAAGAAAAAGAAACGAACAAAACCAAGGAAAATGAAGAAAAAGGGAAGGTAAGAAAAAAAACTAGTGAAAAAGAATATGAAACAAAGAAAAAAACCTAGTAAAACAAAGAAAGAAATGAAGAAAAACCAATAAAAAAAACTGAAAACCATTCGAAGACCGGTTGTTTTTCTTCAACTAGGTCACGGCCTACCATGATAACACGAACTGGAGGATGGTCGACTGGCTAGGAGCTCTGAGCTGCAACCTAATTATCCCGGGATGAATCCCACACGCCATTTTTTTTCTATTTGTTTTGAATATGCGCTAATAGTTCAGTCCGTTATTGTAGACTCTTCATGCGAGTCTTCCATCGGACTCGCTATAAGTGGGATATACCCTTTGCGGCGTTGTTGTGCTTCGCCGCTTTGGCGGGGCGTCCAGGCCGTGCGGCACGGCAAGTGGACTGGCCCAAACCCAACGCGGCCCGAGGCATGACGAGTCATTTCGTGCTGGCTCGACCTGGCCCAAGTCCCAACATAACCATCTTCTATTTGCAGATGACAGCCTGTTGCTTTTCAAGGCGAGTATAGAGGGAGCAGTTGCAGTGTCAAACCTGCTAGAGGAATATTGTGACGCTTCAGGGCAAAGGATAAACCATGATAAATCTTCTATATTTTTCAGCAAGGGGTGTCCGGGCCCCACCAGAACAGAGGTGAAGGATTCTTTACAGGTCCAAAATGAGTCCTTGTCTGATCGGTATCTGGGAATGCCAACTGATGTGGGTCATTCAAAGAATGGAACGTTTAAATATCTGAGAGATAGAGTATGGGAAAAGATCAAAGGTTGGATGGAGAAGCTGTTGTCCTCAGCGAACAAAGAAGTTCTGATTAAGTCTATGGCACAAGCGATACCTGTTTATTCCATGGCATGCTTCCGACTGCCGCGGGGGCTTTGCGAGAACATCACATCGATCATAAGGCAATTCTGGTGGGGGAGTAAGCAGGGGCAGAAGGAAGCCCAGTTGGGTGTCATGGGCTGTTATGACTAGACCGAAACATATGGGTGGCCTCGGCTTCAGAGACATGGAGATATTTAACCTGGCACTTCTCGCACGTCAGGCTTGGCACACAATGACTTCGGAATTCTCATTAAGCTCCAGGATCTTAAAATCAATTTACTTTCCAAACTGCTCATTGCTAGATGCAGAGCTGGGGTCTCATCCATCGTAGATTTGGAGGGCTATTTTGGATGGCCGGGACATTTTGGCGCAAGGCATTATCAGGAGGATTGGAGATGGAGAAACCACAGACATCTAGGAACACAACTGGATACCGAGGGAGAGTTTCAAAAGACCTATAACATCTCTGGTGCAACACCCTCCTACTAGAGTTGCGCAACTCATCAGTGCCTCTACTGCGTCTTGGAATGAAGGACTAGTTCGGTCTATCTTCACTCCCTTTGAATCTGAGGAAATTCTCAAGATACCACTTTGTACGCGCACAGTTTCAGACTTCTGGGCATGGCACGAGGAACCACGTGGTATTTTCAATGTTGGCTCAGCATATCGTATGATCTTGAGGACAAAAATCAATCGAGAGGCATGGCTGCTTGAAACGGAAGGATCGTCATATGTTCAGCATGAAAGCAAGCAATGGAGCAGCATCTGGCACATTCAAGTACCTTCAAAGCTCAGGTTGTTCGTGTGGAGGTTAGCTAGACAGTCTATGCCCTGCGGTGAGTTCTTGATGCATCGCCATATGTCGACAGAAGATACATGCAACCTCTGCGGGGCAAGAGACACATGGAAGCATGCGTTACTTACATGTCCGATGTCCAGTAGTGTTTGGGCGTTGGCCCTTGAACATCTAGTACAACATCTTGTGGATCGCCAAGAGGAGAGCCCGAAGGACTGGCTATTTGTGCTACATGAGATACTAGGTAAGGAAGATTTTGTTCGGCTTGTGATCACGCTTTGGGCAATTTGGGGAGCGAGAAGGAAAGCAATGCACGAGGCTATCTTCCAGTCACCATTATCAATACACGGTTTCATCACACGATACTTGGCCGAGCTTCAAGTGTTGAATACAGTGTCGTCGAAGCCGGTGGTAGCGAAGGCCGCAAGATCTACCGTCTGGCAACCGCCGGTAGCGGACAGTGCAAAAGTAAATGTGGATGCTGCAGTACCCCAACACAGAAGATACGGAGCCGCGGGTGCGATAAGCAGGAGCGCCGATGGATCGTTCTTGGGAGCCTCGGTCCTAGTATTCAGATATGTTTCAGAACCGGAGACATTGGAAGCATTGGCCATTCGAGAAGCCCCTGCTCTATCAGATGATTTATACTTGCGGAGGATCCATGTGACGTCCGACTGCAAAGTGGTGGTTGAGGACATTACGAAGGAAAATGCATCTCGGTATGGAGCAATAATACATGAAATAATAGATCACTCGTCGTCTTTTGATTTTTGTAAGTTTAGCCATGAATTTAGGAGCTTAAATTATGAGGCTCACAATTTAGCGAAGCATGCACTTTCTCTAGGGGTTGGCCGCCATGTTTGGTTAGGCCATCCCGGAAATCTTCCTTTCGTCCCTGTAAACATTGTGACGGTTTAATAAAAGCTTCACGAGATTGTCTCAAAAAAAAAATCAGCATCAGTAAAATTCTAAGCTTATTTTAAAAAAAAGGTAAAAGTCTAAGCACTAGTGCCACCGTGAGGGTATTGATGCGCTAGACATGAATCATGTGCACACGAGTGGCACCAACGAATGCTACCTTGCGGTGTGTGTGAGAGAGAGAGGCTGATAATATAAAATAATATCTTATTTGCGTGGATAGGAACGAGCACCATACTAGGCAACGTCCGACGTGTCCCCAACTCAGAGAAATATCAGCCACAAACTAAATTTGGTGGATCGCACTGCCCGCTGAGCTGGCTAGCCTCCCAGCCAAGTTAAAGATACGCTGTAGCCTGTGGGTCCTGGGGGAGAAAAGTCTGTCTGTGGATCATGGGCATAGATTCTGCCCACTTGATTTGTGATCTTTTTGCAACTTGGTGGCGGCCAATGAATCTGAAAATGACATTTGTCTCTGCTTGTTTTTGTAGGATCGGTTACTGCATATAAAGTATATAAAACATACACGATCTTGCCTAAACCAGGGGTGCCTTGGGTTCACTCGATTTCCATACTTCGTAGTTGGGAAGACATTGAAAGCTCTAGGTTTTATTTACGCCATTCACTTAGCACGTACTAGAATTTTATGTGTTGTCATATTTCAGCTCAAAATTCAATCTACGTGTCTGAAAATAAAATAGAACAACAAACAAATTCTTTGTGTGAATGTTATCCAATTTTTGGATTTTACAAAAAAAAACTGTTAATTAGGGGTATAGTGCATCGAGTGAGCCTAAAACCCTTGTTGCACACAAGGCGTTGGCCCCCAAAACCCTATTTTTTCGGATACTGAAGGCGCACGTGTGTACATTTCGATTGTCAATGTAAAGTCATAGATAATACCGAAATAATATCAAGGCCTGCATGTTGCTCTCACATAACCTTTCTACCCTCGTTTTCCTCAAAGCGTCTTTGACTAGATAGCGAAGCCGATACTTAAGTAATATCAAGGACACGTCTCGCCTTATCACCTTTGTCAATGTTATACGTGTGGCGTGGATTTGGTTAGCTCAGCTGCCCATGTCTATGTCCTGGTAGTCAATGGGTGCAACATGGCTTCTTGGCAGCGAATGCAATGTGTCTCAAACTCAATACAATGATTTTACATATGTTCGCTGATCTGGAAAGCTTGGTAGCCATGAGAAAGATATGGTGTGAACCCACCACAAAAAAGATCCGTATTTCATGGACAAGAGCACCTTGAAATAGAGAGATTCTGACCACTTAGCTTGCTACCAAGCTCGTTAGATCTTTTGCAACATGGAGAGATGAATGAAATCGACAAGGACACTTGGTCTGGACTTCCTGAATTGTCGATAACGTGAATACAAAGTTGTGGGCCTTTTTATTAAGTTTTCCTAGACTTTTGCTTCAAACCTAAGCACTCTTCGATATTTTATCTGCCACCAACATGAACTCACTTTTGTTCATAAGATGCATCCATCAGTAGTATGTTGAACTCAACATTTTTTTAAAGACAATGGATCTATAAATTAACATTGAACAACGAACACACACTTTTGGAATATATTTTATCTGAAAATCAACTTTGGTGTGTGTGAAGCAACGTGTATGGTTTCACACACTAACTCGAATCATGTTGGCAATATTTATGCACAAAAGTTGCACCTAAAACTATGTGATACTTGGCAGATTTATCTCATGTGCACCCTCAAGTGTGTGTGTGTGTGTGTGTGTGTGTGCGCGCGCGCGCATCTAATGCCAGCCCTGGTGGAGTCTTGGTAGGAACTCTATGAGATTCACTACTTTATGACAGCTCTACACTGACATGGTGGTGGTGATGGTGGTGGTGGTAGTGTGTTTTCAAGAACCGATAAATTACCCAACTCCTAAAGAATAACGTTTTGATTTGGTGAAATGCCCAATTTTTGTATGAACATTTAAGAAATATGAATCAAAATGTTTACACTTTCAAATTGTTTTTCATACAAGATCTGGTTATCAAACATATCAAAATATAGTTTAGTCATGGACGGTTAACTATAGTTTTGTGGAACATAATATATTTGAGCGTAGTACTTGCTTATGTGTGTACAATGACTAATCTCGGGACTTCCAAGTGTGTGAGTCACCATTGAATTTCTTATTAGATCTCCCCGCAAAAATAATAATTTCTTATTAGATCAATTTTGCTCTTGGGATGGTCGCATCCTCCAGCTTGTTGAGTGGCTGAACTTGCAGCCAAAGCAAAGATACAGTGTTGGTCCAATAGAAAAAATCTCGTACAACCTGGAAGATGGGCAGATTTTGGCAACTTGGCTATCAAGTAGGCTTTATATTTCTTGAAAGATGAAGGATAGCCAGATAGGTGAAAGAAATTGATAGCGACTGTTTTTTTGCTCCCACTATGACCGATTCTTTGAGCGTGCACAACTTTGGCACAATTTTTTTAGAATGCATCCGGCGCTTGTCAATTGAGCTCCAAGAAGCCAAGAAAAATGATCTAGCTTTTCCGAGGCTTGTTGGGTGTATTTTCATAGGCTATCATTGTTTTTCAATTTATTGGCAAAATATAAACCACATTTTCTCATTTATATATGGCTTATAAATATATTCAAAAGTCAATGTCTTCTAAATTTGACCAAGCATATATAAAAAATATATTAGGATAAATATACCAAACCAATATAAATATATTCACCATTAGATATATTTTTATGATGTATTTATTCAATATTATAGTTGTTGATATTTTTCTTCTATATATTTAGCTATGGAGGGAGTACAGTTTTACCTGTCGTTGTCGTGCGCTATGCAATCAACAATGAACTGCTACACAAAACATAGTATCTTCTATCAACGACCATCCAGCTAAGCATTTCGATTTAGATACACACTTAACATTATTAATCTGACGTTTGGGATTGCATTCAAACGAGACATCCAACAACTCTAAAATGGACGCCAAACAATAGTTAAATCTCAACTCTTGGCTAGCAGCTTCGGAAATTTCAATGAAAAAATAGTGTGGCCCCACAGAAAAGATCTAAATTTCATGGACAGGAGCACAAGCTGGTGCATGGGTCTTTTTCAGCGCGGAGAAGTGAAATACATGGGTATCACTGAGACAATGCCTTCATCACAACAATCGCTCAGATAATTAGCTTTGCTTCCAATACCTCAATTCTTTCTTCTGTCATTTCCACCATGCAACTTTTGCCCTTCTGAGTAGTACGTAGTGACGAGGAGGAGGTGTTGGAGCTGAATTGTTTCCGTGGTTCATATCCAGCCCATATGTAGAGCGAATATGGATGCCCGGACGCACCCGGACATTGCCGCCATGTCGAATCGGCCCGTGATGGCCCACGCCGCCCCCACCACTGCCCCACAAAAACCCCACCTGCGTCTAACTGACGAAACCTAGTCAAACTCTTAGTCCTCTTGCACTCTCCGCTTCCCTCCCTTTCCCTTCCCTTCCTTTCCAATATCTTCCGCCCCTCAGCCTTGGCCAGGTATGGCCACGGCTCCTGCAGCGAGCCCGATACCATAGACTGGGACGACTACATGAAGAAGGAGCCCCCCCCTCGGCGGCACTCCCGCGAGCGCCCTGAGGGGAACTCTAACCCGCCGCCTCCTCCCCCCTCTTCTGCCCTCCTCCCTCGTCGTCGCCCGACCGGCAGGGGCGGTGACGCGGCCTTCTTCTCCCCTTCGCCCGTGGTCCATGCCCGACACGAGATTAATTCTCGAATGAGGGTGCTGGTCTATGGCGGGGGCTAACAGCGCGGTGGCACTCCGTCGGGGTGGCGTTGGGGATCCCTGGTGGCGGCAACGCAGCGACCTGGTGGGCGTTTGCAGCACGGCAACTGCAGAATGTCAGATTGGATGGTGGTGGGCTGGTGCGCCGCCGGCCAGATCCTCGCGGATTTGGTCCCAGGCGGCGGAGGGCGTCACGGGGTGGCGGCGGAGGTCCTTGTGGGCTCTGCATGGAGGTGGCTTGCAGCATCGCGGCTGCAACCACGTGGCCAGTCGGGCTGCTCGCGGCGATGGAGGGACTTGATTCAGCATCTATTCATCTACGACTTACTTAGGTGGGCGTCCTTCCTCCTCTACGGTTTCAGGTACGGGCTCGACGGGCAGGGGTGGTTCCACGGTGTGGTGTTGGTGCGCATGAGGGGCTTGCCGGAGGTGGCAGGGGACTTCGGTTAGGGGATAGGGGTGCCCCTTCGTTGCATCTGGCGGCTACACCGTGTGGCTATCGGAGTTCCCCTGGCCCAGATCTGGCCGCCGAGGCCACCAACCTTGCGAAGGTGTCCGCTTTGGGGTGGGAGGGGGGGTCTTCTGCCCCTTTCTGGTCGGCCACGTCGGTACGGTGTATCCGTGGACGAGGGTTGGGCTCGGATGCTTGGGCGGCGGCCCTGATGGTGGCAGCCGGAGTGCTCGTGGGCGGAGTGATAACCCACATGTATAGGGGATCAATTGTAGCCTGAAAGTACTAGTTATCGACTAGAGGGGGGGCGAATAGGAGATTTTTATGAAAGTCTTCAAAACATGGGCGTTTCGAAGACAAACAATAGAAATGTACCTATGGATATGCAGCGGAAGGTAGACTACACTAGGCAAGCCATAGTCAAGTATTCAATGAAGTGAAAGCATGAATACTATTAGCAGCTAGGCAGTATGGATCAGGATGGAAGATAGTATGAAGCCAAACAGCACAAGTCATCACACAGTGAAGTCAAACAAATAATGCAAGCAGGCAATGACTGCACGAAGACAAACTGTAAGTAAAGAGAAGGAAGAGATAGAAACAGTAGCTTGGAGAGGACAGTGATTTGTTGGACCAGTTCCATTTGCTGTGACAACTGTACATCTGGTTAGGGAGGCTGAGATTTAACTCAGAAGACCGCGTCTTCACCTTGTTCCCCTTGAGCCAAGGACACTTAGTCCTCGCCCAATCACTCTGGTAAGTCTTCAAGGTAGACTTCCAAACCTTCACAGACTTTGTTCACCGGCAATCCACAATTACTCTTGGATGCTCAGAACGCGACGCCTAACCGGCTGGAGGATTCACAGTCCTCAAGTGTAGCAAGTCTTCAGATCACACGGACAGAAAGACTCCAGTGATGCCAAACACTCTTTGGGCTCTGGGTGTTTTGGGCTTTGTCCTCGCAAGGATCTTTCTCTCAAAGGCTTCGGGGTGGGTTGCTCTCAAACGACAAAAGTCGTGTACTAACTCTGAGCATCCACCAATTTATGGTGTAGGGAGTGGGCTATTTATAGCCAGTAGGCAACCCGACCTGATTTGTCCGAAATGACCCTGGGTCACTAAGGAACTGACACATGTTCCAATGGTTAGATTTTAGACACACGCGGCAGCTTGGCTTGGGCTACAAGTAAAGCTGACTTATCCGCCTCTGGATAAGATTTGTTCTAATTATATTCGCTCGAAGACATAGGATTTGGTTGAGCATCACTTCAGTCACTCTAACTTTGTTCACTTGGACCCCACTTAATAGTGCGGTGGTTCCTATGACTCAACAAAGAAGAAAAGGAAACAACGACACAACTAAGTCTTCGCGTTCCATAGTCTTCATGCGATGTCTTCTTATGTCATAGTCTTCAACGTGAATATCTTCACAGATCACCATTGTCTTCAATGTCTTCACACATTTTTAGGGGTCATCTCCGGTAGGTAAACCAAATCAATGAGGAACTACTACCTGTGTTATCCTGCAATTCTCACAAACACATTAGTCCCTTAACCAGGTTTGTCGTCAATACTCCAAAACCAACTGGGGTGGCACTAGATGCACTTACAATCTCCCTCTTTTTGGTGATTGATGACAAATTGGTTGAAGTTTTCAACGGGGATAAAAGTATGTGAAATTGTAAAGGATTAAGGTATTGTTTTCATAAGTAGGAAAAGGCTCCCCATGAAGATGTGCATATAAGTATTTTGCTTTTGAATGCAAATGCACATGGCAGGTTGTACTTGTGGAGATCCTCTTCAACTTATGAAGACAATTCATCATGCATGAAAAGATATAAGTTAGATAATGACATGCATAATGAAAAATGGACGTCTGCGAAATGACTTCGTGTGGAATTTATCGTTGCACATGCAGAATTTATCATCGCATCACATAGTTGACAGAAAAGGTAGCAGACGACCATCAAGTTTAAGTGTTACAACTCAAAGAACCAAATGTATCAAAAGCGAGAGTTGTAAGCACTTAGCAAAAGTATAGCAACCACCCATATGGACCCGCTTGAATACTATCAACTCATATGCTTCTCCCCCTTTTGTCAGTAAGGACCAAAAAGGTTTGAAGACATAGAGCCTCTACTCGTTCCCATGAGGAGTAGGTGAAGGTGCAGGGTCAATGTTGGAGTCCGGTGGTGCAGAAGAGCTTGGTGCAGTGTCGATTCGAGGCGAAGTTGTAGCTGGTGAAGTAGCATTGTCTTCATCATCAATAACTCTGGCATTAACAGTCGCCGCTGAGGATGAGTGGTCAGAGTCTTCGAGTGAGGGAGTGCTACGCAATACAACGTTCTTGGGAGGAGTGGAATCAAACTTGAATCTCTCTATGAAGCCATCTTGTTGAAGATCATCTTCAGAGCTCAGCAATGTCAGACTCTTCCATGACCGCTGACAGGTTTCATGAGTGACAAAAGCATTCTTGGTGGCAAGATTGCGAATGCGATTGACATCCACCAAGAGGCTTTGCATCTGACGTTTAAGCCAGTCGTGATGCTTATTCTATTTTTGATGCAAGGCAACGAGAAGCTCTTGGTCATTGAGAACACGAGATCGCTTCCGAGGCCTTTGAGCAATTGTGCTTTCAGTGGCTTCAGTATGAGCACGATGAGGTGCACGTGTATTTCCAGCCAAAGGATAAACACGAGTTGCAGCAAGAACTCCTTCAATGGGTTGAGTGAAGCTTTGGTGATCGACGTTGTGAAGATAAATTGGCTCCTTGGCAGGCTCTGGGTATATGGCTTCGACAGACATATCAACCTCTGGCAAGAATATGAGATGATTGCGCGCAGAAGACTAATAGTTGATAGCAGAGTGAAGTTTGATGAGGCGCATTACCCATGGAACATAAAATTTCAGACCAAATAGATCAGGGCCGGAAGCTGCAAGTTGCCTGATAAAGAAATCCTGAGCATTGAAGCTGATGCCATTAAGGATATAGAAAACCAATGTCTTCATTGCTCCTTCAAGCTTTGTGATACGTCTCCAACGTATCTATAATTTTTGATTTTTCCATGCTATTATATTACCTGTTTTGAATGATTATGGGCTTTATTATACACTTTTATATCACTTTTGGGACTAACCTATTAACCGGAGGCCCAGCCCATATTGCTGTTTTATTGCCTGTTTCAGTATTTCGAAGAAAAGGAATATCAAACGGAGTCCAAATGGAATGAAACCTTCGGCATTGTGATTTTTTGGAAGAATATCATCCTGGAGGCTTGGAGATCAAGTCAGAAGACCCTCGAGGAGCCCAGGAGATAGGGGGCGCCCCCCCCCCTACAGGGCACGACCCCCTATCTCGTGGACCCCTCGAGCACCTCCCGACCGACTTCTTTCGCCTATATAACCCTACGTACCCTAAAACCATCAGAAATCAAGATAGACTGGGAGTTCTGCCGCCGCAAGCCTTTGTAGCCACCAAAAACCTCTCGGGAGCCTGTTCCGACACCCTGCTGGAGGGGGGACCCTTCACCGCTCTTCATCATCCCGGCGCTCTCCATGATGAGGAGGGAGTAGTTCACCCTCGGGGCTGAGGGTATGTACCAGTATCTATGTGTTTGATCTCTCTCTCTCTCTCTCTCTCTCTCTCTCTCTCTCTCGTGTTCTCTCTCGTGTTCCCTCTATGGCACGATCTTGATGTATCCCGAGCTTTGCTATTGTAGTTGGATCTTATGATGTTTCTCCCCCTCTACTCTCTTGTGATGAATTGAGTTTCCCCTTTGAAGTTATCTTATCGGATTGAGTCTTTTATGAGAACACTTGATGTATGTCTTGCCGTGTTTATCTGTGGTGACAATGGGATATCATGTGCCTCTTGATGTATGTTTTGGTGACCAACTTGAGGGTTCCACCCATGAACCTATGCATAGGGGTTGGCACACATTCTTGACTCTCTGGTAGAAACTTTGGGGCACTCTTTGAAGTACTTTGTGTTGGTTGGATGAATCTGAGATTGTGTGATGCATATCGTATAATCATGCCCACGGATACTTGAGGTGACAATGGAGTATCTAGGTGACATTAGGGCTTTGGTTGATTTGTGTCTTAAGGTGTTATTCTAGTACGAACTCTTTAATAGATCGATCCGAAAGAATAACTTTGAGGTGGTTTCGTACCCTACCATAATCTCTACGTTTGTTTTCCGCTATTAGTGGCTTTGGAGTGACTCTTTGTTGCATGTTGAGGGATTGTTATATGATCTATCTATGTTATTATTGTTGGGAGAACTTGCACTAGTGAAAGTATGAACCCTAGGCCTTGTTTCCTATCATTGCAATATCGTTTACACTCACTTTTATCATTAGTTACCTTGCTGTTTTTATAATTTTAGATTACAAAAACCTATATCTACTATCTATTTTGCAATTGTATCACCATCTCTTCGCGGAACTAGTGCACCTATACAATTTACCATTGTATTGGGTGTGTTGGGGACACAAGAGACTCTTTGTTATTTGGTTGCAGGGTTGTTTGAGAGAGACCATCTTCATCCTACGCCTCCCACGGATTGATAAACCTTAGGTCATCCACTTGAGGGAAATTTGCTACTGTCCTACAAACATGTGCACTTGCAGACCCAACAACGTCTACAAGAAGAAGGTTGTGTAGTAGACATCACTTTGCTGCAGGAGAATGTCCTTTGACATGCCATAGAGTTCGCCTGATGATATGATAAATAGTGCAGGGCAGATACTCTAGGTCTTCAACAAAGAATTCCATTGGATATTCAGCATCTTGCAGCAGTGGCTTCATCATGCTAAGCATTTGGCTCATGTTTGGCTCAGGCTTCAGGAAGATGCTCTCCAAAGCATTGCGGTTAAGCTGACAACCAGGTTCATAGAGTTCACCTGGAGTGGGCAAGGCAGTGAGCTCAATTATATCAAGAGCTTTGGCTTCGTGATGCACATTGCCTGACATCCACTCAAGGACCCAAGTCTTCGGATCCCTGTTGTAGCCGCGAATGTGAAGAGTTGCATAGAATTGCAGCAGAAGTTCTTCATTCCAATTTTCCTTGTCGGTCACAAACTGTAGAAGGCCTGCATCTCTGAATCAGTCGAGGGCTTCTTCCAAGCAGGGCAGGCCAACAATGGCTTCGCAGTCTAGACGTATATGGGGAAAAATGCGCCTCTGATTGTATAGTATGCATGAATAGTAACTGCGCTGCTGATAACTCCAGAACCAATCAGATGATATTCTTGGCTTGGAATATGGGTTCTCGGCACTATCAAAGAAGGTGTTGTGTGCTATGAAGCCATTCACATTAAAAGATCATGGTGAAGTTGTTGTACCTGGAAACCTTGGCAGCCTGGGTTTTGGCTTCTAGACCTGAGGCGTGTGCTCCACATGATAATCAAATTGCGGTCCGGGAGCAGGAGGAGGAACCAAAATAGGCCAACGAACCATGACAGGTTGGCCACGATCAAACGCCAGCTCAATGGTTTGAGGCCTTGGGGGTAGTACAGGATCATCGGCATTGACGTGGGCTTCGAGCTGCACAATGGCTTTAGGTGCAACATTGGCTTCAGGCGCCACATTAGCTTCAGCCATGACAATGTCATTGGCTTCAGTGTTGTTGTTGGTGGCCGCCTCATTATTTTCAACCTCCACTTGAGTAGCTGGAGGGTCAGGCACAGACACGTTCTCTTCGAGAACAACTTCTTGGTTGGTAGGGGGTGTGACAACATGTTCTTCTTCTGGACGGGGTTCTTCTTGGTCATCGACTGATGCAGCCGGAATGTCTTCAGCAGCTTTGGCTTCAGACTCAAAGACGTTCACAGTTGGAGAGGCGTCAGGAAACACTTGTCGTGACACTGAGTTGTTTTGCACTTCTCCTTCTGGAACGCTCGGCAGAGCGACTTGCAGCCTTGGTCCTTTGCGAAGCCTGCGGAATGCGGGCGATGCTTTTGGAGAGGGAGTTGGCTGGACCACATAGTCATCATCTTCAAGCACCGGAGTGGTGACTTGAGGTGGGGGAGTACTTGGTGATGCTTCTTGATGGGAGGAGTCTTGAGGGCGATCAGCCCATGAATCATCCTGAGCGATTAGCGTCAGAGGACGTCCAATGCTGATGAGTTTGATGTTCATGAGAACAGACAACGATACCATTTGGTGCTCTATCTGAGGAAGGACTTCATCATCATTTACATTGTCTTGGGGACCAATGTATTCAGCTACGGTGGGGTCAACAGCTGGAATTTGCTCTTATTTGTGAGCCTCTATGGGAGCAGGCTGGTGGAGTACAACTTGACGCTCTTGGTTTGAGGCAGCAGGGGGAGCAATAGAGATGAGCTCGACAACCAAGGGCTCTGAGGGAGCAGCCAGATCTTTCTTTGAAGACTTTGTCTTTCTCTTCTTGGTCTGGGGAGCATCATCAGAGGCATTCTTGTTCTTGCGCTTCCTGGCTTCAGCCTCTGCTGTCCTTGTCTTCTTCAGTTCTGAAGCAACTGTGGGGACCTTAGGCTTCGAGCCGGACATGCTGGTAGGGAAGACAATGCGAGGTGCTTCCCGCCCTGATGCTTCTTGGGCCATAGCAGGCTTCTTCTTTTTGGCAACTATCTTGGGGTTGATGCCTGGACGCCCAAGAGCCTTGCGCTTTTCTGCTTCATTGTGGGCTTGAACACATTTTGCAGCGAGATGTTTCATTCACTCTCTTGAACCATTTGCTTCCTCTTGTTTCTTGTGAAACGCTTTGATAATCCCCAAGTGCAGGGAATCATCGTAGCAATTCCCAAAGGTGGAAGTGATAAGTATGGAGTGTCGAACCTACAAGGAGCTAAAGGTAAGATCAATATTCTCTCAAGTCCTATCTCGAATCGACACGACTCTCATAATCTAACGCTTGCTTCCAACTAGAAACGAGAAATAAAACTACGTTGTGGGTATGAAGAGGATAAATTTGCATGATATCGGAGAGCTAAAATATAAAAGTAGGTGCTATTATCATAAAGTTAGAATATATTACTAAATATTATAAATAGCGAGTGTGGAATAATGATGGATCGGTGTGCGGAATTATCCTGGACAATCGTTAACAAGACCGGTAGTCGTCATTGCAATTTCATATGAGGGAGAGGCATAAGCTAACATACTTTCTCTTCTTGGATCATATGCACTTATAATTGGAACTCTAGCAAGCACCCACAACTACTAAAGATCATTAAGGTAAAACCGAACCATAGCATTAAAGCATCAAGTCCCCTTTATCCCATACGCAACGACCCCCTTACTCGGGTTTATGCTTCTGTCACTCAAGCAACCCACCATAAGCGAATCATGAATGTATTGCAACACCCTACAGCGGGAATCCCTCACGCTTGCGCGACACGGAGGGCACAATAGGACAACACCAAAATAAAAGATACAACTCGTACCAATCTAGATCATCAATCAACCCAAAGACAAAGGATATCTACTCAAAACATCATAGGATGGCAACACATCATTGGATCATAATATGTGGCATAAATCACCATGTTCAAGTAGGGATTATAGCGGGGTGCGTAAGAGTGGACCGTGTAAAGGAGATGAGGATGGTGATGATGGTGGTGATGTTGATGAAGACGATCACCGTGGCGATGATTCCCCTCCCGATGGCACTCCAGCGCCACCGAGAGAGAGGAGGAGAGGTTCTCCCCCTTGTGCTTCCTCCTCCATGGCCTCCCCCCTATATGGGGAGAGGTTCTCCCTCTGGCCCTTGGCCTTCATGGCGATGATGGCCCCTCTAGGATCCTCCTCCATGACCTCTGATGATGATGGCCCCCTCCGGTAGGGCACCAGAGAGGGCCTAGATTGATTTCTCGTGGCTACAGAGGCTTGCGGCGGTGGAACTTCCGATGTAGGTTATTTTATGGAGGTTTCTATATTTATAGGAATTTTTGGCGTAGGTCTCATGTCAGGGGGGGTCTCTGAGTCGTCCATGAGATAGGGGCCCATGCCTAGGGGGGCTGGGCGCGCCCCCACCCTCGTGGACAGCCCGAGACTCTTCTGGCTCAACTCTTTTACTCTGGGGGCTTCTTTTGGTCCATAAAAAATCATCAAAAATTGGCACGTCAATTGGACTCTGTTTGGTATTCCTTTTCTGCGATACTCAAAAACAAGGAAAAAACAGAAACTGGCACTGGGCTCTAGGTTAATAGGTTAGTCCCAAAAATCATATACAATATCATATAAATGCATGTAAGACATCTAAGATGGATAATATAATAGCATGAATACTTCATAAATTATAGATACGTTGGAGATGTATCAGCATCCCCAAGCTTAATTCTTGCACGTCCTCGAGTAGGTAAACGATAAAAGAAATAATTTATGAAGTGTGAATGCTAGCAGGTGCACAAGTTTGATCAATGATAATTTCAATCACCTTTTCTAGCATCATTATATGTCATAACAGTAGCTCATCTCATAGAAAATTTCATGATCAAGTAACAAGCTATTCACATGTTAAAGTATAGATCATAAACTTTCTTGAAAACTAACAAACAATTGCAATTCATCTTATTTTCGGGAAGGGTCTATGTAGGAGCTTTGGTTCAGCAAACTCCACATACTCAACTATCATTTAATCTTTCACAATTGCTAACACTCATGTGATATTTATGGGTTCAAAGTTTTAATCGGACACAGAGAAAGATAGGGGCTTATACTTTCGCCTCCCAACCTTTTACCTCAAGGGTAATGTCAACAATAATAATTTATGAAAACCTACATCCAAGTGGATATATATATCCAGATTGCTCCAACAGAAAGTGCTTGCCAAAGGAAAAAGTGTAAAAAGGAAAGGTGATGATCACCATGACTCTTGTATAAGGGTAGAAGATAAAAGTAAAAGATAGGCCCTTCGCAGAGGGAAGCAGAGGTTGTCATGCGCTTTTATGGTTGGATGCATAAAATCTTAATGCAAAAGAACGTCACTTTATATTTCCGCTTGTGATAAAGACCTTTATTATGCAGTCTGTCGCTTTTATTTCTTCCCTATCATAAGTTCGTATAAAGCTTATTTTCTTCGCACTAATAGATCATACATATTTAGAGAGCAATTTTTATTGCATGCACCGATGACAACTTACTTGAAGGATCTTACTCAATCCTTAGGTAGGTATGGTGGACTCTCATGGCAAAACTGGTTGAAGGGATGTTTGGAAGCACAAGTAGTATTTCTACTTGGTGCAAAGAATTTGGCTAGCATGAGAGGGAAAGGCAAGCCCAACATGTTGGATGATCCAAGACAATATAACATCTCGGATATAGGAAAACATAACCCATTAAGTTGTCTTCCTTGTCCAACATCAACCTTTTAGCATGTCATATTTTAATGAGTGCTCACAATTACAAAAGATGTCCAAGATAGTATATTTATATGTGAAATCTCTCTTCCTTCAATATTCTTTCATGAATTGTTCAAGTGACCAATTCTGCGTTTGCTAACTTTCAATAAGTTTACTACCTATACTTATTCTGTGTGAAGTCATTACTACCCATGGTATAAGCATACGAAGCGTATATAAATTCAGATTTATGATATTCAATTCATTCAACCATTTACTCATAGGATATACGTGAAGCACGAGAGTAAATGACAAACTACTCCAAAAAGATATAAGTGAAGAACAGTGAGTAGTCAAATAATTAACTAGCCATGGGAGGATTCTTTTTCATTCAAGATTTCAGATCCAATGATTTTATTCAAACAGCAAGTAAAATTGAAAATACGCTCCAAGCAAAACACATATCATGTGACGAATAAAAATATAGCTCCGAGTAAGGTATACCAATAGTTTTGAAGACGAAAGAGGGGATGCCTTCCGGGGCATCCCCAAGCTTAGGCGCTTGAGTCTTCCTTGAATATTACCTTGGGGTGCCTTGGGAATCCCCAAGCTTAGGGTCTTTCCATTCCTTATTCTCCTCATATCAATATCCTACCCAAAGCTTGAAAACTTCAATCACACAAAACTTAACGGAACTTCGTGAGATAGGTTAGTATGATAAAGAGTAAACCATTCACTTTGGTACTATCAAAGACAAGGTTCATAATTGTTCTCACACAATGCCTACTTTACCATATCATTTTTACAATTTATATTAAGAAATATAAGCCACAGAAACTAGAAAACAAGCAAACTATGCAATGAAAACAGAATCTGTCAGAAACAGAACAGTCTGTAATGATCTGAACAGCAACCATACTTCTGCTACTCCAAAAATTATGAAATAAACTGATGGACGTGAGTAATTTGTCTATTAATCTTCTGCAAAAATAATCAACTCCAAAGCACTCTTCTATAAAAAAATGACAGCTAATTTCGTGAGCACAAAGTTTCTGTTTTTTACAGCAAGATTACATTAACTTTCACCCAAGTCTTCCCAAAGGTCTTACTTGGCACTTTATTGAAACAAAAGCTATAAAACATGATTAATAAAGTATCTTAATCATGTAAACACACAAAAACAGTAAGGGTAAATATTGGGTTGTCTCCAAACAAGCGCTTTTCTTTAATGCCTTTTAGCTAGGCATGATGATTTCAATGATGCTCACATAAAAGATAAGAATTGAAACATAAAGAGAGCATCATGAAGAATATGACTAGCACATTTAAATCTAACCCACTTCCTATGCCTAGGGATTTTGTGAGCACATAATTTATAGGAACAAAAATCAACTAGCATAGGAAGGCAAAACAAGTATAACTGCAAAACTTTAAGCACATAGAGAGGAAACTTGATATTATTGCAACTCCTATAAGCATGTATTCCTCCCTCATAATAATTTTCAGTAGAATCATGAATGAGTTCAACAATATAACCATCACATAAAGCATTCTTTTCATGATCTACAAGCATAGAAATTTTACTACTCTCCACATAAGCAAAATTCTTCTCATTCGGAATAGTGGGAGCAAACTCAACAAAATAACTGTCATGTGAGGCATAATCCAATTGAAAACTAAAATCATGATGACAAGTTTCATGGTTAACATTATTCTTTATAGCATACATGTCATCACAATAATCATCATAGATAGCAACTTTGTTCTCATAATCAATTGGAACCTCTTCCGAAATAGTGGAATCATTACTAACTAAAGTTGACACTCTTCCAAATCCACTTTCATAAATATCACACTAAGATTCAACACCCTCCGAAATAGTGGGATCACTAATTCCTAAAGTTGACACTCTTCCAAACCCACTTTAGATTATAGTATTATTCATACTCCAAAATATATAAGTGAAGTTCATGGAGCATTCTACAATTAATATAGACTAACCAATATCCAAGCTCAAAATGTACAAGTGAAGCACACGAAGCATTCTATAAAACCATACTCAAAATATTTAAGTGAAGCACAAAGAGCAATTCTATAAGATCATACTTAAAATATATAAGTGAATCACATGAAGTATTCTATAAATCAATGAAGGGCTCTCTCATACTAGCATGGTTCTTAAAGGAAAAAACAAAAACACAAAGGACACAAATCATGTGAACAAACAAAAACCGAGGTATACCGATATTTGTTGAAGAAGAAAGATGGGATGCCAACCGGGGCATCCCCAAGCTTAGATGCTTGAGTATACTTTGAAGTATTTACTTGGGGTGCCTTGGGAATCCCCAATCTTTAACTCTTGCCTCTCTTTATTCTTCTCACATCGGAAACTCCTCGTTCTTCGAACACTTCATTCACAAAAACTTAAACAAGAACTTTGTGACATCCGTTAGTGTAATAAAGCAAACTACCACTTTAAGGTACTGTAATTAAATTATTGTTTATTTATAATGGTGTTAAACCTACTTTATTCCAACTTTTCTATGGTTAATACCCCCGATACTAGCCATAGATTCATCAAAATAAGCAAACAACACGTGAAAAACAGAATCTGTCAAAAACAGGACAGTCTGTAGTAATCTGGAAGTTTAGTAAACTTCTGTAACTCCAACAATTCTAGAAAAAATATGAAAATTTAAAAAATTTGTACAGAAGTAAAGTGCAAAAAGTTTCAGACCCATTTGACTTTCCAGTAAAAAAATGTAAATTCATGCGCAACAGCAAAAGTTTCTGTTTTTGTACTGCATAAAGTAAACAAGCAATCTAATCATCCTAAAACCAAAACTTGGCACATTATTTTTATAATACAATGGATATACACAAGGGGGTTAATTATTTACAGAGAAACTTCCATGAAAAATTCTACATTGTTTCCGTCAGCATGAACACAAGTGCTCAAGGTCGACCCTCACTTCTTCAATGCATAACTTTCCAATCACTTCTCTTTTTGAAAAACTTTTTAGGCATGAGGGGCAAGTAATTATATTTGGTATTTTCATTCTTTAAATTTTTTTTGTATGTTTCACCCACAACTAAACAGAAACAAAAAGGAAAAACAAAATCTACTTAGTGAAGAAAGCAAACAAGCGCACACGATAATATCAACCCCACGCTATTGCTCCCCGACAACGGCGCCAGAAAAGAGCTTGATAATCCCCAAGTGCAGGAAATCATCGTAGCAATTCCCAAAGGTGGAAGTGATAAGTATGGAGTGTCTAACCCACAAGGAGCTAAAGGTAAGATCAATATTCTCTCAAGTCCTATCTGCAACTGATACGACTCTATGTACACCGAACGTTTGCTTCCAACTAGAAACGAGAAATAAAACTACGTTGTGGGTATGAAGAGGATAATTTTGCATGATATCAGAGAGCTAAAATATATAAGTAGGTGCTGTTATCATGAAGTTAGAATATATTACTAAATATTATCAATAGCGAGTGTGGAATAATGATGGGTCGGTGTGCGGAATTAACCTGGGTAATCGTTAACAAGACCGGTAGTCGTCATTGCAATTTCATATGAGGGAGAGGCATAAGCTAACATACTTTCTCTTCTTGGATCATATGCACTTATAATTGGAACTCTAGCAAGCATCCGCAACTACTAAAGATCATTAAGGTAAAACCCAACCATAGCATTAAAGCATCAAGTCCCCTTTATCCCATACGCAACAACCCCCTTACTCGGGTTTATACTTCTGTCACTCAAGCAACCCACTATAAGCGAATCATGAACATATTGCAAACACCCTACAGTGGGAATCCCTCACGCTTGCACGACACGAAGGGAACAATAGGACAACACCAAAATAAAACATACAACTCGTACCAATCTAGATCATCAATCAACCCAAAGACAAAGGATATCTACTCAAAACATCATAGGATGGCAACACATCATTGGATCATAATATGTGGCATAAAGCACCATGTTCAAGTAGGGATTACAACGGGGTGCGGAGAGCGTGGACCGTGTAAAGGAGATGAGGATGGTGATGATGGTGGTGATGTTGATGAAGACGATCACCGCGGCGATGATTCCCCTCCCGATGGCACTCCGGCGCCACCGAGAGAGAGGAGGAGAGGTTCTCCCCCTTGTGCTTCCTCCTCCATGGCCTCCCCCCTAGATGGGGAGAGGTTCTCCCTCTGGTCCTTGGCCTTCATGGCGTTGATGGCCCCTCCAGGATCCTCCTCCATGATCTCCGGTGATGATGGCCCCCTCCGGCAGGGTGCCAGAGAGGGCCTAGATTGATTTCTCGTGGCTACAGAGGCTTGCGGCAGTGGAACTTCCGATCTAGGTTATTTTCTAGAGGTTTCTGTATTTATAGGAATTTTTGGCGTAGGTCTCACGTCAGGGGGGTCTCCGAGTCATCCACGAGATAGGGGCCCACGCCCAGGGGGGTGGGCGCGCTCCCATCCTCGTGGACAGCCCGGGACTCTTCTGGCTCAACTCTTTTACTCCGGGGGCTTCGTTTGGTCCATAAAAATCATCAAAAATTGGCACGCCAATTGGACTCCGTTTGGTATTCCTTTTCCGCGATACTCAAAAACAAGGAAAAAGCAGAAACTAGCACCGGGCTCTAGGTTAATAGGTTAGTCCGAACAATCATATAATATATCATATAAATGCATATAAAACATCTAAGATGGATAATATAATAGCATGAATACTTCATAAATTATAGATACGTTGGAGACGTATCACGCCTCCTGGAAGTCATGCAGCATCTGCTTGAAGTTCTGAACATCAGTCACGCTGAGCTTGGCCATGTGCTTCTTGAATTGAGCTTTTTCATAGTCAATTTTGTTCTTCAGCTCAACTATTTTCTGAGCAAGAACTAGCTCATTTGCAATGGAACTGTGGAAAGAGACACTGATGCCAATAGGAAGTTGAAGATCATCAATACCGAGGTCCGGATTGGCAAACCACTCATCAATGAAGTTGTTCAGGATGTCCACATCAAAGAGGGGCAGATCATTGAAGATTTCTGCCTCTTGCTTGCTCTTTATTAGCAGCTCAAGATCATCCTCACCAAGATGATCGTCACTGGACAGATCAATGGCTTCATTCTCGTTCCTCAGAACAGCAGCTGGGGTCAGTGCTTGACCAGAACTTTGGATGGGCTTCTTCTTCTTCTCGGTCTTGGAGATGCGAGATTGATCTTCAGACTGCACACTTGCTTCAGGAGGTGCAGTGGCCAGAGGCTTCACTCACGAAGCTTTAGGTCTAGAGGAGGGCTTTGAAGCCTTTGGTTTCTTCTGCTTCTATGGCTTAGGTGGAGCAGGCGCTACATCAGAATTAGTGTCGTCTGCAGAGTGCTCCATGGCTGTCCCCTGAATTGCAATGTGTGTGATGAGACCTTCGAGGTTGTAGAAGGGCCTGATGATATTGGGTTTAGCATCAGGGGAGCCATCAGCTTGAGGAGCAGATGGACCGGGGTTGAAGTCGAGTCCAAATGCTTTCTTGTTTTTCACGGTTGAATCCGTGGCAAACTTGAAGTTGCGCTTGAACAGATTATCTTCATGACACCATAACATAGATGATGGGTCGGCATTAGCAGGCTGAGGTCCACGGACCATGCACGGGTAGAAGCCTTGAGCAATGGCTTCGGACTTGGACTTGGGTTGAAGATTTTTGAAGAGAATATCTCCCCATGATTGTTTGATGGCATTCTTCTCTGCATACTCTGCAGTCACAAATCTGTATAGAAACCATTGTTCAGCCCAATATCTGCGAATCCATTGGATTTGAGTCTTGCGTTTGCCATAGGTTTCTTCAGGGTCTGTCTTGTACAACTCATACATATTAGGTGGCAAATCTTTGGATGTATTCCCACCGTGCTGTCTACCGCCCTTTCTTGTTGACTTTTCTATGGCCATGAAGTTTAAACTGGATGGCTTCAGAACTTGCAAAGGCTTCCATCTGCTGGTCAGACAGGAACTGGCTTCAGGAGAATTGATGTGACGCTGTAAGAATTCTGCAAATGAATGCAGACTATGAGAACCAAGGGATTCTCCCACGGACATGTACCTTTGACAGCATTAGAGGTGCAAGGGAAGGGGATGAGGTCATATGCATTCTCAGGAGATGCTGAAGATAAATCAGTTTGAAGACATTGACCTCATAACGAGAAGACATTTACTTATTTGTTGAGAGTTGGTTCCAGATTTGTATGAATCCAATAATAGGTATAGGTGAGGAATCTAACTTGTTGTGAAGCATAAGTGAATACTAGGCATGATATGAGGTGCGGAACAGAATAGATCCAGTTCTGTAGTCATAAACTACTTTTGGTGAGGAAGGATGAATCTATCGGATCAAAAAGACAGTAACAAGGAGGTTTTATTTACCACACGAAGAACTGCTAGACGGAGTTGAGTAGGAGGCCGAGCAGTTCCATCTTCGGTGCCCTAACTTGGCGACGGAAGACACCTACGGCAACGACGGAGGAGATGAGGTCCGCTGCCTGCGTAAAGACGGCGTCGGTGAGGTCGCGGCAGCTAAGCGCTTCGTCGTCAGCGTCGTCGAGAGCTAGCGGTGGCGCTAGGGTTTGTGCGAGGTGGAGAGGTGGAAGAAGGATTTTTGACCATGATGTGATGTGTATTTATAAGGAAAGGGACAACACAACGCAATTATGCAGGTGCCCCTGGCGGTTCACATCTGAGGGACACATGGCAAACATGCAACACATTGGAAGTTGCTCCATGTTCCGATGCACGCCTGGACTGTCGGGTGGTCGTTCCGGCTTCTCCGAATTTCAGGCAATAAGGATATAGCATTTAAAACAGATTCAACTTTTGTCTCTATATCTTCTGCCGACAAGGACACAGAGAAGACATTCAACAGTTTCAATAGAATGCATATGATTTGGATAGATAGAATTTGAGGTAGAAGCATAGAAGAGGTTAGGGTCCGATCACATTCACTTAGATCAAAAATTTAAGCATGAAGACATAGCTATAAGTGAATGCTATAGAGGACAGAACACAATTATATGTATATATCAGAAGAAGATCAAATCAACATTGTGAAGATAAACATGAAGTCAAATCAATGTTGAAGACAAACCAAATGCAAAGAGTTTGCATATGTAACACCAAATGAAACACGTCAAACAAAAGTTTGGTGGTGGCGTTACCCACCGTATAGGAAGTATTAGGCCCAAACACAGCGCGCAATTATCGTGGCGCTTCGAAGTCAAATTCCGCATTAATGTATTCACACTTAGAGTGTATGTCTTCATTGATTTGAAGATATACGTTACTTCGTGTGTTGCACATCTAAGTCATCTACATGCATAAGTGTTAGGATGTGTGTCCAATCACCGGACATTTGAGGATTCTAAGATATTTAGCTCACACCGCAACTTGCAAAACCTTTTCTCATCTAGGGGCTTTGTGAAGATATCTGCCAATTGCTCTTCAGTGTTGACGTGAATGATATCAATATCTTCTTTCATGACATGATCTCTGAGAAAGTGATGACGAATTTCAATGTGCTTTGTCTTCGAGTGCTGAACTAGGTTGTTGGCAATCTTGATGGCACTTTCATTGTTGCAGTAGAGTGGCACATGCTTCTGGTGAACACCATAGTCCTTGAGAGTTTGCTTCATCCAGAGAAGCTGAGCACAGCAAGATCCAGCAGCAATGTATTCAGATTCAACAGTGGAGAGAGATACGCATTTCTGCTTCTTTGAAGACCAACAGACAAGTGATCGTCCCAGAAAGTGACATGTGCCTGATGTGTACTTGCGATAAACCTTGTCACCAGCATAATCAGCATCTGAGAATCCAACTAGATCAAACTCTGAGCCCTTTGGATACCATAATCCTAGTGTTGGGGTGTAAGCCAAATATCGAAGAATTCGCTTCACAGCTAAGTGATGCGATTCCTTTGGTGCCGCTTGGAACCGGGCACACATGCAAACACTAAGCATTATATCTGGCCTAGATGCACATAAATAAAGTAAAGAACCAATCATGGAGCGGTATACCTTTTGATCGAACTCTTTACCATTGGCGTCGGGACTCAGATGATTCTTGGTTGGCATTGGTGTCGTGTATCCCTTGCAATCCATCATGGACATCTGATATTGCTCTTGCATCATGTGTCCAAACTCATCACTGTATCTCTTGTCAGTGTAGCCGAAGATAATGTCATCCACATAGATTTGGCATACAAATAGTTCTCCATCATATGTCTTAGTGAAGAGTGTAGGATCTAGAGAACCAAGTTTGAAGCCTTTGCTCTTCAGGAAGTCTTTGAGTGTGTCATACCAAGCACGAGGAGATTGTTTGAGTCCATACAGTGCCTTGTTGAGCTTGTATACCATATCAGGATGTTTTGGATCTTCAAAGCCAAGAGGTTGTGCAACATACACTTCTTCAATCTTGCCGTTGAGAAAGGCACTCTTCACATCCATTTGGTATAGAAGGATGTTGTGATGGTTGGCATAGGCTAGCAGTATGCGAATGGCTTCAAGCCTAGCCACAGGAGCAAACGTTTCATCAAAGTCAATCCCTTCAACTTGAGTATATCCTTGAGCAACAAGACGAGCCCTGTTTCTGACAACTTGACCATGCTCATCGATATATCCATTTGGTGCCTATGATGTTATGCTTGCGAGGATCAGGATGCTTGACCAATTCCCACACATTGTTTAGCTCAAATTGTTGAAGCTCTTCTTGCATAGCTTGAATCCATTTAGGTTTCATAAAAGCTTCAACAACTTTCTTGTGTTCAGATATTGAAGCAAATGCAAAGTGCCCACAGAAATTTGCTAGTTGTGTTGCTCTTGAACGAGTGAGTGGACCAGGTGCATTGATGTTGTCAATTATCTTCTCAATATGAACTTCATTTGCAACACGAGGATGAACTGGACGAAGATTTTGCTCTTGCTGATCATTGTCTTCATTTTGAGCATTGGCTTCAGATTGAGCATTGTCTTCGGGTTGATTAGGTGCAGAAATGATAAGTTCCTCTTTAGCCTGTGCCTCAGAAGGTATGATTTCTCCAGTTCCCATAAGTTTGATGGATTCACCAGGTGGAACTTCATCTAGCACATTTGGCAGGTGCACTCTTTGCGAGCCATTAGTCTCATCGAACCACGCATCCACAGTTTCAACCACTTTATAGTGAAAGAGGTTGAAGACTCTGTAGGAGTGCGAATCCTTTCCATAACCAAGCATAAAACCTTCATGTGCTTTCGATGCAAATTTTGAAGTGTGATGTAGATCCTTGATCCAGCACCTAGCACCAAATACTCTGAAGTAACTTACATTTGGCTTCTTACCAGTCAGGAGCTCATAGGATAAGAAGCTTGTGAAGATAAACACGGTTGATGATATGGCATGCGGTATCAATAGCTTTGGGCCAGAACTTCCTTGGAGTCTTGTATTCATCAAGCATCGTCCTGGCCATCTCAATGAGTGTTCTATTCTTGTGCTCCACGATGCCATTCTGTTCAGGTGTATATGGAGTAGAAAACTCATGAGTGATGCCTAATGTATCTAGATAAAGGTCGAGGCTGGTGTTCTTGAACTATGTGCCGTTGTCACTTCTGATGTGCTTGATCTTGATGCCATAGTTCATCATGGCATGATTGGCGAAGCGTCTGAAGACATCCTGCACTTCATTCTTGTAGAGTATTATATGCACCCATGTATATCTTGAATAATCATCAACAATGACGAAGCCATAGAGGCGAGCAGTGGTAGTGAGAGTAGAGTAGTGAGTAGGGCCAAAGAGATCCATATGAAGCAGCTCAAAGGGTTGAGATGTCGTCATGATTGTATTCAAGGGATGCTTGGCCCTCGTCATCTTTCCAGCTTCGCAGGCACCACACAGATGATCCTTCTTGAACTTGACGCCCTCGATGCCAACGACGTGTTTCTTCTTTGCGAGTGTGTACAAGTTCCTCATGCCTGCATGTCCTAGCCTCCGATGCCAAAGCCAGCACTCTGAAGCTTTTGCTAGAAGACATACGGACAACTGTGGTCTTGCTGAGAAATCTACCATATACAAATCATCTTTCCGATACCCTTCAAAGACTAGAGACTTGTCAGATTCCATTAGAACAAGGCAACGATATTTTCCAAATATCACAATCATGTTTAAGTTACATAGCATTGAGACAGACATTAAGTTGAAACCAAGGGATTCAACAAGCATCACTTTATCCATGTGCTGATCCTTTGAGATTGCAACTCTACCTAGACCCAATACCTTGCTTTTACTAGTATCAGCAAATGTGATATGACTCTTGTCAGATGGACATAGTGTTGAGTCCATCAGAAGACTTTGATCGCCAGTCATGTGGTTAGTGCATCCACTGTCCATAATCCATTCTGTAGACTTTGGTGTCATACCCTACAATGCAGTTAGGGGGATAGGCTTCACCAATGATATTGTGAAGCATAAATATTTGATGAACAAGCGGATTATCAAAGCTTAGATCTAGGTTAGGACTGATTGGATGACTGGCAAGTGATTCAGGAACAAAATACATAGTAAGACCATTTGTGCATTTTATCTTGCGCCCTACAAGATGTTTTAGGTCCCAGCAATAGCATCGGACGCCTTTGATATCTGGCTGGAGACCTTTCCCTGCAGAAGAAAGTTAATTTTTCTTAACCACCCACATCTTCAGGGGTGGCTTCAAGGCAATGAGTCTAAGTGCAGCATCTGAGAACTTCGACTTTGGAGCCCTAGCAAATAGCCTTGCAAGAGGTGAATAATACTCATATGAATAAGCAGAATAGTTCTTAGTCTTATGAATTAGCGGTTTGAAGAAACACGCTCATATTCGTAAGTCTGAGTATGATTTCCCTACAAAACATTGGCGTTAGGGTGACTCTGGTGAGTCCTCTGTCTGTATGAAGCCTTTGGACCATATGAAGCCTTTGGTCTGGGGTTTGTCTTCTTCCCTTGTGGTGTCATGATGACATTCACAGGAAGATTCTCAAGACAACTTTTGGGTGCCCAGATCTTCTTCATAGGTGGCATATTCCTGCAGTTAGTATCAATATACTTGGCAAACACTTCACCATTCTAATTCTTAAACAACTTATAGTTTGCATCAAAGGATTCATCAATGATAATGGGGTTAGCACAAGTAAAGCCATATAAGGTGGATGGATCCACTGAGGGTTCCTTTGCAGCAACCCATGTGGTTTTGGGGTACTGCTCAGGCTTCCAGTAAGAACCATCAACATTCATTTTCCTCTCGAACCCAACACCCTCTTTCCTAGGGTTTCGGTTCAGAATCTGCTTTTTTGAGGACATCACATAATGTCTAATGCCCTTTGAGGCTTTTGTACATCCCTGTCTCAAGCAATGTCTTCAACCTAGCATTTTCATCAGCAATAGTAGTGGTATCCTCAGCAGAGGGGTTAGTTACCACATCAACAGTTGAAGATATTGCAACAGTAGCAGCAGTAGAACATTCAGCAACAGAGGTAACGTTATCACGCTCAAGGCATTTCAGACATGGTGGCTCAAATCCTTCCTGAGTGGGACTGATCTGTTGAGCGCGAAGTGACTCGTTATCCTTTTGAAGATCTTCATGAGCCGCTCTCAATTTCTCAAGCTCTTGCTTCCTTTGAGGATAATCGTAGGAGAGCTTTTCATGAGTTGTTGAGAGTGTATCATGACGACTTTCAAGTTCCTCGTACTTAACATGAAGATTTTTGATGTCTTCAATTAAGGACTGAGATCGGGTCATTTCCACGTCCGACAGGTCATTGCTTTTGTCTAACAATTTTTGAATATGTTCCGTAGCTTTCTGTTGTTCAGTTGCAATTTTAGCAAGTGTTTTGTAGCTAGGTTTAGATTCACAATCAGAGTCGTCTTCACTTGATGTTTGAAAGTAAGCATCATGTGAGTTTACCTTGGCACCACGCGCCATGAAGCAGTAGGTGGGAGCAGAGTCGTCCTGGTTATTAGCGTCAGGGTTGGTGACGGAGCCACTGTCTTCAGTGTTGAATATGGACTTGGGAACATAGGCTGTAGCTAGAGCCAGGCTTGCAACGCCAGAGTCGGACTCCTCCTCAGACTCCACCTCTGCCTCCTCAGAAGCAGACTCCTCCTCTGAATCCATCACCTTGCCAACAAAAGCACGAGCCTTGCCAGATGAACTCTTCTTGTGTGATGAAGACTTAGACAAAGACTTGGAAGAAGACTTTGAGGATTTCTTCTTCTTCTTATCATCAGAATCATGTTCCTGTTGGGGAACGTAGTAATTTCAAAAAAAATCCTACGCACACGCAAGATCATGGTGATGTATATCAACGAGAAGGGGCGTGTATCTTCATACCCTTGAAGATTGCTAAGTGGAAGCGTTTATCAACGCGGTTGATGTAGTCGTACGTCTTCACGATCCGACCGATCCAAGTACCGAACGCACGACACCTCCGAGTTCTGCACACGTTTAGCTCGATGACGTCCTCGCCTTCTCGATCCAGCAAGACGGGCGAAGTAGTAGATGAGTTCCGGCAGCACGACGGCGTGGTAGCGGTGTTGGTGAAGAACGATCTCCGCAGGCTTCGCCTAAGCACTACGAAAACTATGACGGAGGATAAACTAGAGGGGACGGGGTTGCGGCACACGGCTTGGTGTTTCTTGATGTGTCTTTGGTGCTAGCCCTGCCCTCTATTTATATGTTGAGCCCAGGGTCGAAACTTGGAGCAAAGCCTCCTCAAAGTCGGTTTTGCCCTAAAGGCAAGAGTCCTACACGGACTCGGGGCTAAAGCCGCCAGGTTCCCGGCGTCTACCCCTAGACGCCAGGTTCCTAGCGCCTAGCCTTTGGTCTCCATAAAACTTCCTTTTGCACTTTCCAAAATCCTCGTGGGCTTTCCCTTTGGCCCAAATAACGCGTTCTCGCACCCAAACATTTCGAAACATCCGGAACCCCTTCCGTGAATTCGAACCCTTCCGGAGATCAAACACTATTATCCCATATATCAAACTTTATCTCCGGACCATTAGGAGTTCCTCGTCATGTCCATGATCTCATCCGGACTCGAACAACATTCGGTTACCAACATGCATAACTCATATAATACTATATAAATCAACAAAACGTTAAGCGTGCGGACCCTACGGGTTTGAGAACTATGTAGACATGACCGAGACACGCTTCCGTCAATAACCAATAGCGGGACCGGATGCCCATATTGGCTCCTACATATTCTACGAAGATCTTTATCGGTCAAACCGCATAACAACATACGTTGTTCCCTTTGTCATCGGTATGTTACTTACCCGAGATTCGATCGTCGGTATCCAATACCTAGTTCAATCTCGTTACCGGCAACTCTCTTTACTCGTTACGTAATGCATCATTCCGTAACTAACTCATTAGCTACATTGCTTGCAAGGCTTATAGTGATGTGCATTACCGAGAGGGCCCAGAGATACCTTTCCGACAATCGGAGTGACAAAACCTAATCTCGAAATACGCCAACCCAACATGTACCTTTGGAGACACCTGTAGTACTCCTTTATAATCACCTAGTTACGTTGTGACATTTGGTAGCACCCAAAGTGTTCCTCCGGTAAATGGGAGTTGCATAATCTCATAGTTACAGGAACATGTATAAGTCATGAAGAAAGCAATAGCAATATACTAAACGATCAAGTGCTAGGCTAACGGAATGGGTCATGTCAATCACATCATTCTCCTAATGATGTGAACCCATTAAACAAATGATAACACATGTCTATGGTTAGGAAACATAACCATCTTTGATTAATAAGCTAGTCAAGTAGAGGCATACTAGTGACGTTGTGTTTGTCTATGTATTCACACATGTATTATGTTTCCGGTTAATACAATTCTAGCATGAATAATAAACATTTATCATGATATGAGGAAATAAATAATAACTTTATTATTGCCTCTAGGGCATATTTCCTTCAGTTCCTTGCTCTTCTTCTTCTTCTTCTTCTTCTCATTGTCCCACTGTGGACATTCAGAGATGTAGTGACCAGGTTTCTTGCACTTGTGACATGTTCTCTTCTTGTGGTCATGAGAAGAAGCTTCATCATTTCTTGAGCTGGATCGTGAAGAATTTCTGAAGCCTTTCTTCTTAGTGAATTTCTAGAACTTCTTCACAAGCATAGCAAGCTCCTTTCCAATGTCTTCAGGATCACCAGAACTGCAGTCAGATTCTTCTTCAGATGAGGAAACAAACTTTGCCTTCAAAGCGTGAGTTCGGCCATAGTTGGGACCATAGATGTTTTCTCAGATAGTTGAAACTCATGTGTGTTGAGCCTCTCAAGTATGTCAGATGCATCAAGTGTCTTGAAGTTGGGGCGTTCTTGAATCATCGGGGTTAGGGTGTTACACAAGCTGTCAAGAGATCTCAGGAGTGTCTTGACGATTTCATGCTTGGTGATCTCAGTGGCGTCGAGTGCATGAAGCTCATTTGTGATATCAGTGAGGCGATCAAATGATAGCTGGACGTTCTCATTGTCGTGTCTCTTGAAGCGGTTGAAGAGATTGCGAAGAACACTGATCCTTGAGTCTCTCTGGGTTGAGACGCCTTCGTTGACCTTGGAGAGCCAGTCCTAGACTAGCTTTGATGTTTCTAGAGCACTCACACAACCATACTGTCCTTTGGTCAGATGACCACAGATGATGTTCTTGGCAGTAGAATCCAGTTGAATGAACTTCTTGACATCAGCAGGGGTGACACCTTCACCAGTCTTGGGAACGCCGTTCTTGACGACATACCATAGATCGACATCAATGGCAAGATGCATGTGCATCTTATTCTTCCAGTAGGGGTAATCAGTGCCATCGAAGATAGGGCATGCAGCAGAGACTTTGATTATCCCTGCAGTCGACATAGCTAAAACTCCAGGTGGTTAAACTGAATCACACATAACAAGGGAGTACCTTGCTCTACCAATTTTAAGTGCTAGTTATCGACTAGAGGTGGGGGGTGAATAGGCGATTTTTATGAAAGTCTCCAAAACATGGGAGTTTCGAAGACAAACAATAGAAATGAACCTATGGATATGCAGCGGAAGGTAGACTACACTAGGCAAGCCATAGTCAAGTATTCAATGAAGTGAAAGCACGAAGACTATTAGCAGCTAGGCAGTATGGATTAGGATGGAAGATAGTATGAAGCTAAACAACACAAGTCGTCACACAGTGAAGTCAAACAGATAATGCAAGCAGGCAATGACTTCACGAAGACAAACTGTAAGTAAAGAGAAGGAAGAGATAGAACCAGTAGCTTCGAGAGGCCAGTGATTTGTTGGACCAGTTCCAGTTGTTGTGAAAACTGTACGTCTGGTTAGGGAGGCTGAGATTTAACTCAGAAGACCGCGACTTCACCTTATTCCCCTTGAGCCAAGGACACTTAGTCCTCTCCCAATCACTCTAGTAAGTCTTCAAGGTAGACTTCCAAACGTTCACAGACTTCGTTCACCGGCAATCCACAATGACTCTTGGATGCTCAGAACGCGACGCCTAACTGACTGGAGGATTCACAGTCCTCAAGTGTAGCAAGTCTTCAGATCACGCGGACAGAAAGACTTCAGCGATGCCAAACACTCTTTGGCCTTTGGGTGTTTTGGGCTTTGTCTTCGCAAGGATCTTTCTCTCAAAGGCTTCGGAGGTGGGTTGCTCTCAAACGACAAAAGTCGTGTACTAACTCTGAGCAACCACCAATTTATGGTGTAGGGGGTGGACTATTTATAGCCAGTAGGAAACGCGACCTGATTTGTCCGAAATGACCCTGGGTCAATAAGGAACTGACACGTGTTCCAACAGTCAGATTTCAGACACACGCGGCAACTTGACTTGGGCTACAAGTAAAGCTGACTTATCCACCTCTGGATAAGATTTTCTCTGATTATCTTTGCTCGAAGACATAGGATTTGGTTGAGCATCACTTTAGTCACTCTGACTTTGTTCACTTGGACCCCACTTAACAGTGCGGTGGTTCCTATGACTCAACAAAGAAGAAAAGGAAACAACGAAACAACTAAGTCTTCGTGTTCCATAGTCTTCATGCGATGTCTTCTTATCTCATAGTCTTCAACGTGAATATCTTCACAGACCACCATTGTCTTCAATGTCTTCACACATTTTTAGGGGTCAACTCCGGTAGGTAAACCGAATCAATGAGGGACTACTACCTGTGTTATCCTGCAATTCTCACAAAGACATTAATCCCTCAACCAGGTTTGTCGTCAATACTCCAAAACCCACTGGGGTGGCATTAGATGCACTTACATAGCCTCTTTCGATAAGTAAGAGTTTTGAACCCAATGAGGAGCTAAATGTAGAACAAATATTGCCTCAAGTTCTATCGACCACCGATACAACTCTACGCACGCTTAACGTTCGCTTTACCTAGAACAAGTTTAAAACTAGAAGTACTTTGTAGGTGTGATATGATAGGTTTGAAAGATAATAAAGAGCACGTAAATAAAATCTAGGGGTTGTTTAGATAAAGAAATAACTAAGTTAGTTTTTGTAGAGAGCTTTTTGTCACAAGAAAGTTATTTGTCCCTAGGCAATCGATAACTAGATCGGTAATCATTATTGCAATTTTGTATGAGGGAGAGGCATAAGCTAACATACTTTCTCTCCTTGGATCATATGCACTTACGATTGGAACTCTAGCAAACATCTTTAACTACTAAAGATCATTAAGGTAGAACCCAACCATAGCATTAAAGTATAAAGTCCTATTTATTCCCATACGCAAACAACCTACTTACCCGGGTTTAAACTTCTGTCACTCTAGCAACCCACCATAAGCGAATCATGAGCATATTGCAAACCCTACAGTGGGGAACCCTCACGCTTGCGCGACACTGAGAGCACCATAAGACAACACCAATAATAAAACATGGAACTCAAACCAATCATGATCATCAATCAACCCATAGAAAAAAACGGATCTACTAAAACATCATAGGATAGCCATACATCATTGGGAAATAATGTATAGCATTGAGGACCATGTTTAAGTAGAGATTACAATGGGGAGGAGAGGTGTTACACTGCTGCATAGAGGGGGAGAGAGTTGGAGATGATGGCGGCGAAGCTGTTGGATCGCCGTCACGATGATGGCCCCGGTGGTGTTCCGGCGCCACCGGGAGAGAGGGGGAGAGATCCCCCTCCTTCTTCTTCTTCCTTGGACTCCCCCTAGACGGGAGGAGGGTTTCCCCTCTGGTCCTTGGCCTTCATATCTGCGGAGGGGCGGGAGACCCTCCGAGATTGGACGTCTCTCTTTGTTTCCTTCTGTTTCTGCGCTCCGTGATTCTGGTCTTTCACCGTTTCTTAAATTCTGGAAGATCCGTAACTCCGATTGGGCTGAAATTTTAACATGATTTTTATCCGGCTATTAGCTTTATTGCGGTGAAAGAAGGGCATTGTCGGTGTCAAAACCGGCGGATCTCGGGTAGGGGGTCCCGAACTGTGCGTCTAGGCGGATGGTAACAAGAGACGAGGGACACAATGTTTTTACCCAGGTTCGGGCCCTCTCGATGGAGGTAAAACCCTATGTCCTGCTTGATTAATATTGATGATATGGGTAGTACAAGAGTAGATCTACCACGAGATCAAGCAGGCTAAACCCTAGAAGCTAGCCTATGGTATGGTTGTTGAGATGTATGTTCGTCCTACGGACTAAGGCCCTCCGGTTTATATAGACACCGGAGAGGGCTAGGGTTTACAGTCGGTTACAATGGTAGGAGATCTACATATCCGTATTTCCAAGCTTGCCTTCCACGCCAAGGAAAGTACCATCCGGACACGAGCCGAGTCTTCAATCTTCGTCTTCGTGAGTCCGGGAGTCCGCGGATATTGATAGTCCGGCTGTCCGGACACCCCTAGTCCAGACTCCTCGGTAGTCCCTGAACCGGTCTTCAATGACGATAAGTACGGCGTGCATAATGTTCGGCATTGCAAGGCGGGTTCCTCCCTTGAATAATCCGGAGAAGATAATGAACACTAGGATAGTGTCCGACTCTGCAAAAATAACTTCCACATTCCATCATAGAGAGAATAAAATATACACTCAGCTCAATCTGCTGACGCATTATGCGGCGTGTCATCACACCGCAACCAAGCCTTTGTTTGAATTACTATACCACCTCAGCACGTTTAGCGAAGCGGTTTCATTGGCACGTCCGTCAAGCGAGATCGTGTTCCCTTATTCCGGATTCTCATCAATATGTGCGTGGGTAACCCAACCGTTCCGCCGCCACGCCTCCTCTATCGAAGGGAATCCCAAAGCGGTCACGAGACGGCCCTTGGTATTTCTTCCCCTTTATAAGAGGACCAAGGCCAGCCCTTGTTCTTCAATCTCGCATCAAATCTTTTCCCCGCTCCCAGTTCCAACACCCAGAGCCTCAGATTCGAGCGCTTCGGATCCTCAAGCATGTCCGGCTCCGACCTCCAGGGTCGGTGGATGCCCTCCTCCGTCACGGAGGAGGACATCTGAAGTTGCGTGAGGCCAAGCACAGCCCACGAGGTTTCAAGACAGGTTGCTGCCCAAGGGCAGGCTGTGCCCCCGAGCCCGTGAATACGTCGTTTCGTATCCCACCTCCACCGGGTTTAGGCTTCCCGACGGATCCCTTCGTGAGGGGGCTCTGTTCTACTACGGGCTGGACTTTCACGACTTGGCTCCGAGTCCATCCTCCATATCTCCGCATTCATTATCGTCTGAGGCCTTCCTCGCGTCATCCCCACTTCGCCTATGGTGAAGACCTTCAAGGTGGAGCCAAGATGATCGGGGCGTCAGCGAGTCTTGGCGGGAGACCATAAGCAAGAAGGTCGATGCCCGTGGCTCGAGGGTTCCTTCAAGGAGGAACTTGGACTGTGGCAGCAGGAGTGGTTCTATATCACGCTCCTGTGGGCAGCAGCAAAAGCCGCCGCCCTCATTCCGCCGGGACCTCCACGCCAACCGATGTCGTGGGTCAACCAAGGGCTCAAGCTGGGGCCGTTCAAGACGTGCCCTCACTGCGAGGCTGATTCGAGATCTCCAAGCGAGGGAGATCGACTGATCAAGGTGATGCGAGTTATGCTAGTCGCATCTTCGCCTCGCAAGCGTCGTCCTCTCCGTCTATGGGAATTCAACCCGGAGGGACCTCGAATTCTCCAACACTTCATGGGTGCGACACCCATGGAGATGTACAAGTTGTTCTTTGGACCGCAGGTGGCGTGTCCGGATTCAGCCGAGGATGCAGGTCTAAGCCGCAATCGCCCGGATACTCAGGTAAGTAGCTCAGAGTCCGGACATTCTGTTTACGTTCCTTTCTAGAGTTTGCACCCTTACCCTTTGTTCTTTACAGGAATGGGTGGCGCGATCAAGGCCGATAAGGTGTCCGCCCCTCCCGGAGACCGTGACCTGGAGCCCGTGGCTGGTCGAGAATGTTGGAGGTTGCTCCTACGTAAGGGGCAACGGGAAGATAGAGGAGCTAATATTTCGCCCAAAGGCGGCGTAAAAGGAGGAACCAAGAATCCCTCCTTCAGGGGAAGAGGACCGCCTCAAGATCCGGAGGCCGAGCCCTAAGCGGAAGAGATCTTCCCTGGTCCGGCGCCCGAGAGAATCCGGACGCACAATCATCACCAAAGGATCGGCCCTCCAATGAGCCGTGAGTATAAAAGAGGGAATTAATTAGTAAGGAAATACCTTCATTTGTGCTTCCGTAGGTAACGAAATATTTATATCGCAGTTCAATCTGCAGCCTTCTCGATGAGTTCATCTTCGGGACCTTCTTCCGGAGATGATGGAGAGCGACACGCCTCCATCCATGGCGCCGCCAGATGAGGCAAAGCGAACCGAAGTGTCATCACGGAGGGTATCCTCGAGTCCGGAGGGGCGGAGAGTTCAGCACCTACTAGTATCCGCGGAGAACCAAGCATCCGCTTGAGAGGCGTCCATTTGAGAAGATCACCGTGCGTTAATGCGTATGGTGATTGAAGGATTTCGTCGAAAGCGGATTGCGAATGCCGCCATGAGTTTGCTTTGGCAGGATTTGAGGTATGCAATAATGACGGACCCCTTCATCTTTTAACAGTTTTGCATATAAAAAATGCGCCCTGTATAGATAGTAGCCCCTGAGACTCGGTAGGTTGTCGGAAACGACAGCGTGCCGAGGATCGAAATCTCAAAATCTCAAGTAATGAATACCGCCGTCCTTATACAGGTGGCGGATAGTCCGGGGGCCAGCCGGACTAATGAGTTTGCCGAATTAAGTCGGCAACTTGAGCGTGGCGTATCTCGACATCGCACTTGTCAACCGCGACTTGACGAGTCGCAAGGTAAATAAATTCTCCGCAGTTCCTTTATTTAAGGGGTCAAGCCCTCCTCGATAAATTGTATGTTGTTGTGCGACGGTCTTTCTTTGTTGTGGAGAGTTTTCGGGCGAACTTGCTCGAGCAAAGGAGCAAGCCCGAAGGAGTGACGCGCTGCCTCAAGGAGGCCAAGAGTTGAAAGCGAAAAGGCTGCGCCGCCTAAGTAGGGCGGAGGTGGCGAATTGGCCATGAAGGTAAAATATGCTGCCGACCGCTATGAGGCTCTTGAGAAGGAGCGCTTATCGAGCGGGAAGACACAAGAAGGCCACCGCGAAGCCAAGGATGCCCGCTCGCAATGCGGGCCATGAAGGAGGAGCTGTGCCAGGCCGGAGAGATCATGGCTGGCAAGCCTATTCTGCTTCGTCGCCGGTTTATGGATGCCAAGTATGCTCAATTTGAGCGGCTGTGGAGTCCGGAGGATCCGTATATGGACTTAGCTACCAGTGCGGCTGATGCCGTTAAGCACTTCCGGAGCCAGGGGGATCACGCGACGGAAGAGCTGTATTGGTCTCAATTCCATAGTCCGGATCGCTCCCTTCCGTTGACGGACCGGTTAGCCGAATGGGCCGAGCTAAATAGATTGTCCGGACTTGCCCTGACTGACATCGTGGCCCATGTCTGGCCAGAGAGGTCCAAGGCGACGAGCTACTTGACGCCATCGCAGCAATTCCTTGGAGCGGTGCCGCATATAAAAGACATGAAGCGGTCGGCTGCGCATCGAGGGTAGCGGATGGCTCTTGCCCGTGTGAAGGCGCATTGTCCGGATATGGATGCCACCGCTGTTGCCGCTCAGGGTCCGGATGAAAGCCGGCTCCCTGCCGAGCACTACTTCGGAGAAGTCATGCGCGGCGCTCATATAATAGAGTCGCAGTGCTCGAAGAATGTAACGTTCAAATGAACGCATTAGCTTGTAAATTAATGATTATATTGTAACTGCTTTTTATACTTGTGCGTCCAAGTAAAACTTCTCCTGTGCGGCCGTTTACGTATACTTGTGTATAACCCGAAAGATGGCAGTCTTGGCTTCAGCCCCAAGCACAAGGTCTTTGGGGTGTTATAAAAATAGCGCGTTTTCACACTTAATCCGACGCCTCGGTCCTTTTATAAGGAGGTGGTAGCGAGCTTAACGAGGCAATCCGGACTATAATGCTTTATCACTTTCACTTAGCCTGGAGCTCGAGGTGGGGCTACGATATAGCCCCGGTGGCACCGCACATCTCCGGATTCGAGTGCGTATGTGCTGACCGAAACGGTCCTTCGTCAAAGCGGAATTCTAAACATTCCGATAGTCGATCGAGTGGTTGACGGACTCATTTGTATCATGATGATCGGTTTTCGGCTTTCTCTCTTGAGGTGCTTTCGCCCCGAATTGGGGCACAATCGCAGAGTTCTCCGGTGCGCGTTAGCCGATGATACTGAACGTAAGGCAGCAAAACACAGGAGCCGCAAACCCAACATTTGACCAAAGACATGATTCGAGCTGATGCATATAATGCCTAATCTCGAGACGCCGAACACTCCCTAAGGTGTTCGGTCTTTATGATAATGGGCGAAAGATGCCCTAAGCCCCTAGTGTCCGAATGCACGGCATGGTCTTCGACGCGGCCGATGCCAAAGCGCCAGCTTCGCTGGCTATAGGAAGAAACCAAGGAGAGTAACAACAAGAGACAAGAAAAAGGTCTACGCAGGTCTTAATCAAAAGAATCCTTGCAACGGGTCCCTCCGCACGTCTGCGCTGTGTGTCTCTGTTGCGCCGTTATCCTGGACGGGTATGCACGTTGTTCATCTGTAGAAAGAGAGGAACGTTTAGTTGTAGAAACAATTCGTGCAAAAAATATGTAAAATAAGAAATATAAATAATTAAAGCAAGGTTTATATGAAACCGCGATTGTTTGTGCGCGCAGCCCCCTGTGAAGGGGTATGCGGCTAGGGAGCCCCTTTCTTTGAGTCCGGATTCGTTTATCCGAGTCCGGGTCCTAAAGTGACCCTCGACCTGAAATGGCGCCATGTGGACGGGCATCTTGAGTGTAAGAGACGCATGAATGCGGTATGGCGTTGAAGCGGACAAAAGCCTTCGTCCCAAGAGTGCTTGATATTCACTTTCAAATGGGACGATATGAAAAATTAATTTTCGCGTCGAAAATTGTTTGGCGATCCGAACACGACTTCTAGTAATATAGAGCTGTGCACTTGGCGTAAGGGCTGGCGTCCTCCTTTGAAGGAAGTGCGGGTGTGTTGGATTTTGGTAGGGTCTATCCTCATCCTACGGATTGTGTTTGAATATAGCAGTTTAAGTCACCGCCTCCGTCCATTAGGGCGTTAGTGAACTGTAATCCGTCTATTATGGGATTCAATATCGAGTCGTCGCGTTTGACGCTTCGAATAGTCGGTGGTGAAAGTGATTGGTTTTGATATCCAATCTCTACGGTTCTCTTGGTTGGAGCGTGCGAAGCTCTTTTTAGAAAGTGCCGCACTATTTTTCCGTGTTATCACATGAAGTGAGTTTATCGCTTTGACCCCTTGTGGGAAAGTCTTTTGTTTTCCGGTGCCTCTTTGGCGGGGTTTATCTTCTTCGCTGACGCGTCGAGCCCCTTGTGTTCGGCATTTAATCCGCCGGATGTTTAAAACCCAACAATCCTCGTGGGTGTGATTTGCGAGCCTTCCGGGTCTTTGTGGATTTGGCATATCCGACCCAAAATTTTGTTTAAGTTGGACAATTCGTCCACCGTCATCCTTAAGAGGTTGAGTTTTGTTATTGGGCATGAGCTTTTGAATCCGGCGTTCATCGCCGTGCTCTTTGGCGTTTCTCTTTATTCCGCGCTGCTCTTTTTCTGCCGCCGTGATTTTCCGTTCCATCTCTTATCTCGGATGTACTTGGGTCGCTGGTGTCGCTTCTTGCTAGCTGACTATCCTCTCCCGCATGAAGCGGGTCATGAGGCTTGTTAGTGCGGACATTGTCCTCGGTTTCTCTTGGCCGAGGTGCCTGGCGAGCCATTCGTCTCGGACATTGTGCTTGAAAGCTGCTAAGGCTTCGGCGTCCGGACAGTCGACTATTTGGTTCTTTTTGGTAAGAAACCTGTTCCGAAATTTCCGACCGACTCTCCGGCTGTTGAGTTATATGACTTAAATCATCTCATCGGAGGACGGACATAAGTCCCTTGAAAATTTGCTCTAAACGCTTCCTCGAGCTCTTCCCAACTTCCAACAATGTTTTCGGGAGGCTTTTGAGCCAATGACAGCTGGCCCTTTGAGCTTGAGGGTAGATATTTTATGGCGTGGAGATCGTCTCCTCCGCCATGTGTATATGCGAGATATAATCTTCTATCCGGACTCTGTGGTCTGTTGTTCCATCGTAGGCCTCTATGTTTATGGGTTTAAACCTGCTGGGAATTCATGGTCCAGCACCTCATCGGTGAAACATAGTGGGTGTCTGGCGCCAGCACTTGTATGTGCCGCTATCCTTTGGACACTTGACGTGTTGCCTTACTTCACGGGCCTTCTTTTGGGTCCGTAGATGGACTGGCTGCGCCATTTGACCGTGGAGGCTCTATGGCCTCTTCGTCGTCTCGTAACGACTACGCCGGGTGGCTCTTCGATTGGTGGCCATTGCCAGATTTATCTGCGGTTTTGAGTACTTTGCTCCATCTTATTCGAGCGTGTCTTCCGCTATTTTGAGCTTCGTTTTTCCTTCTTCAGCTTCTTGCCGTGGCGATGAGCCTGCGCTTAAAAAGCTCTTGTTCGACGGGGTCCTCGGCGCGACGAGTTCGTCGTCATTAAGGCTTGCCGTCTTGGAGGGAGGTATATAGTTATGATCCTCGACCTCTTCGCCCCGCCGCCCTTTCGTGAGGGCTTGTACGCATCCTCTGCTGCCGAGTCTTCTTTGGAGGGGTTGTCTTCGCACTATCTGGGGTATTGTTATCTCTGTGCGGAATCTCTATTCTTGTTGTGGCGGGATTTAGAGCGGCGCCACGACGCCGGCGTTTGGGCTGCTTCTTTAAAGAGTCTGCCTCCGCGCTTCTTCGCCATCCCTTCTTTTGGGGTATCCACCATGTATCGTCATATGACGAGGTGGCCTTCCAGTGCCTCAGAGGCGCTGGTTCTGTTCGTCTCGGCATCGTCGTCCATAGCGTCGATGTCTTGAGTCGTAGTCTAGCATGTCGGTTAAATCCTCGTGGTGGCTACAAAGTGGGTGGTGGGTGGGCTCAATTTCTTCGTCGTCAGTACTCCAACCATCCCGCCATAGTCCGCCAGACTCTCCCAATAACGAGATGCTTTAATGAGTTTAGGATATCGCCGAAAGGCGAGTGTTGGAATATGTCCGCGGCGGTGAATTCCATAACGGCGCCCAATCCGGATAGATTGGTAGGGGCACGGAGGTTCGAGTCCGCGAGGAGTCCGGCGCCCGGATTCGCGAAGTTTCGCAAGGGACAAGATTGGTGTTCGCTCCATCGCCGTGGATGTTGAAGCCCCGAGTGGCGTCTATCCGCCGACCCTTGATCTGGGCGATCGGCTCCGCCAATGGCGAAGCTGATCCATGTGCGCCACCAAGGCACTGCTCGTGGCGAGCTAGATCATGCCCATCGTCACAAGGCGGCGCGCTGATCAGGCTCGAGTCCGTCGAAGATCAAGTCTCCGCGACATCGGCCGTGAAGTTTAAGCTTCAAATCGACTGACGGCCAGGGGCGTAGCTTCGATATGCTCCGGATGGCCAAGAGAATTGCCGCGATGCAAAGCCGCCGAATCGAAGATCTGTCCGGGAGAAAAGTCTCACCACGACAGCGTTGCTGGTTGAAGATGCCATCGAGCCTATCGGTGGCGCATACGAGGAACTCTCAATGAAAGCACCAATGTCGGTGTCAAAACCGGCGGATCTCGTAGGGGTCCCGAGCTGTGCATCTAGGCGGATGGTAACAAGAGACGAGGACACAATGTTTTTACCTGTGTTGGGCCCTCTCGATGGAGGTAAAACCCTACGCCCCGCTTGATTAATATTGATGATATGGGTAGTACAAGAGTAGATCTACCACGAGATCAAGCAGGCTAAACCCTAGAAGCTAGCCTATGGTATGGTTGTTGAGATGTATGTTCGTCCTACGGACTAAGGCCCTCCGGTTTATATAGACACCGGAGAGGGCTAGGGTTACATAGAGTCGGTTACAATGGTAGGAGATCTACATATCCGTATTGCCAAGCTTGCCTTCCACGCCAAGGAAAGTACCATCCGGACACGAGCCGGAGTCTTCAATCTTCTGTCTTCGTAGTCTGGGAGTCCGGCGGATATTGATAGTCCGGCTGTCCGGACACCCCCTAGTCCAGGACTCCCTCAGGCACCAACTGCCTCACAGGGTGGCCACAAGGGCCCAGGGCGTGCCCCCTGCCTTGCCGCCGCCTCGAGCATCGTCTTGTGTTGATTCTTTTTCCCAAAAATCATATAATTCCAAAAAAATCTCTGTAAGTTTTTATCGTGTTTGGACTCCGTTTGATATGGATTTTCTGCAAAACAAAAAACATGCAACAAACAGGAACTGGCACTGGGCACTGGATCAATATGTTAGTCCCAAAAATAGTATAAAAGGTTGCCAAAAATATATGAAAGTTGTAGAATATTGGCATGAAACAATCAAAAATTATAGATACGACTGAGACGTATCACGGAGCATGCGGCTCGGGCGCTGTCCGGTCACCATGACCGTGTGGACAACATGGTGGTCGGGGTGTGTCGTTTAATGGCGGTGGTGTGGTAGTGCGTACCCCAATTTGGTGACGGTGAGTGTTGGCTGGGGTGAAAACCTGCTATGTCTTGTCAGGCCACCGCCACCGGCGTTCTAGCGTCGTCCCCTTCTTGAAGGCGTTGTCGCGGTATCTCACTTGTCGCCGTGGTGCTCCGAGGGAAACCCTAATCCTCGGATTGGGCGGTGGCGGCACTCTGGTGTCGTTCCCTTCCTGAAGGCACTGCCTTGGAGCCCATTGTTCGTCATGCACGGCTTCTCCTCATCGCGGTGGCTCATCCACGGTTGAGGGCCCCGACGACTTCATAGTAGTGCTTAATGTTTCATCCGATGTTTGCTTGGAGTAGTTTGGGGTGGTGTTGCTGTTTTCAACGTCCTTGTATCTAGCCTTAGGTGTGTGTGTTGTGTTGGTGTGGTGTGTGTGTTTTGTATTGGCTTGTTCGGTGATGGTTGCTTTATATATAAAGCGGGGTAACCCTTTTTCATCTTTGCATGAAGAAGGAGCCCGACTCCAGCAGCGACTCGCTGGACCAAGAGGAGTTGGCGCTCCACATTGCCATCCAGTGGTCGCTGTTGGACACCTGCGGGAGCTCGAGTTCCATCGTGTCCTCCGCCGTAATGCGGGTCGCGGTCGCTCATCCCGCTATGCGCCGCTCCAGATCTAGAGCATGGTGGTCGTCTTCCCTCCCCCCAATACCAGCCCCGCCCAGGCAGCCGCTGGGTGCTCGTGCCCGCGGCTCCAGTGCAGATGCCAAAGTCGGAAGCTAAGGTGGCCCTGCGCGAACGGTAGCGGGCCACGACCGCGGTTGAGCCGGTCTCTTCCCACCATCGCACTCGCTCCGTCCCTCTCAACTCAGAGGAGGTGCTCCTCCACGAGGTCATGCGCCATCCGCTGACCATGGTGGATTTGGACACCAGGCGCCTTTGGCGCAAAAACGCGAAGGCATTCCGGCTCGGGCTCGAAGCATCCGAGCGCCTCACGAGGGAGGAGTCCGCTGTCGCCAAGGCGGCATGACACGCAAGGAGAGCGGCACCACCGGCACGGACGACGATGATCCTCCCGCCATGGACGCGTAGAGAGAGGAGATGGACCGTCGCCGAGGTAACCGCAAGGGCAAGGGCCCGGGCAAGAAGTGGTGATCTCACCCTCTCTGCATCGTCTATGTTTATTTTGTTTGTAGTATAATTCGGCGAACAATGTCTTTTGGGTTTGATTTAGTTTGTCCGATGAACTATGCCCTAAATTTCTCTTTGGATATTGATCTACGTTATTGCATGCATTGTATGGATTTGGTGCGGACATATGGGGACCACACAATGTGCGTGTTCGGACGCGTCCGCGGATGTATAGGGACTCATATTAGGCGACTATGGTTGTAGATGCTCTTAAGTTCTACCACATATCTCTTTTAGAGGAGTTGTACATCAATTTTTGATTTAGGAAAAGTACACACAAATCTTCTTCACTCGTCTGCTGAGCAATTTGACCAGTTCAATTCTGAAAGTACATTCACCATAGTCACCAAAATTGCGACGTGTAGTATCTGCACCCGAGCTGAAATGCTCTCCGATGATCAGTAAAATAAAAAAATACTAGCAAAAGCTCAGAATTTTTTTGGGGGATTAACTTTGACAAATGTTTTATGTGTTTTTAAAGAATAAAAGAAAAGATTAGCTCCACATTTTTTAACTTCTCAATTTTAGGAGAGTTTTACAAAGAGTTAAAAAATAGGGAAAGAGTTAGAAATGCCCCAAGCTTCCCAGCTGCAATGCAACAAAAGCAGCAAAAACAATAAATCGCAATATTTCGATCTTTCTTTTTAGGGAACTCGTTCCATCTTTCTGTTTGCCTACTTTGCACACCGAACCGCCATGAAGCTTCGTGGTGCCCAGCCATCAGCATCAAATAAAATTCCGACGTCTAGCGAGATGCTGACATAATAAAATAATATCTGATTCGTGTCATCGTGTGGATAGGAACGAGCGGCGCACTCGGTAGTGTCCGACGTGTACTCAACCCAGAAAAATATCGGAAAAACCCAGGAAAAATATCAGCCGCGGAGCATGTTCGGTGGATCGCACTGCCCGCTGAGCTGGATAGCCTCCCAGCCAAGTTAAAGATACGCTGTGGCCCGTGGGTCCCGGAGGAGAAAGGTCCACAACCAGGAACGTGCATAGATTCTGCCCACTTGGCTAGCAGTGTCTGCAACTTGGCCTGTGATATTTTGTGCAACTTGGGGAGGGGAAATAATTTGACAATGACAGTTGTCTCTCCTTGATATTTAGGCTTCGGTTGTTTGATAGTCATATAAAATATATATGTCCTGGCTCCATACTCCACCATTCGGATAGAGCATACAAAGATCAAGATTTTTTTTACAATATTGCTTAACAAGTGGAGTAACTTGTCTAGATTCCATGCAGATTTTTTTAAAAAAATACACTTAGCAAGCAGTTGGGGTTTGGATGGTGTCCTTTTTTGGATCTTTGATAAGCTTTTTGAACATTAATTAGTGCAAGAGGGCACACCCTAACCCCTTGGTGCAAATAAGACGTTGCCCCTAAGATTACGCCTTTTTTGTTGTTGTTAGTATTGACAGTGATATATGTGTCTTCTTGATTTTTATGCTGGTACATGCCCGAGGTAAAAAGAAAAAAGAAAGATGACTTGGCCTAAACCAGAGTGGCCCGGATTCACTCAACTTCCCTAGTTCGCACATAGAAAATATATATCAAAGGCTCAACATAGTTTTGATGACATTCACTTGCATTAATCACACTAATGAAACGTGCTCTATACACAACAGAGAATAAAACCGAAAGGTTGTGAAATTAAATTGCCGGTACCATCGATAGATGAATGTTATATCTTTCTCAATTTATGAACAATGAATTAGGGGTAGAAGACACAAGTGCGCCAAGTCCATTCCTGAAACCACATCCCCCCCCCCCCAGATTGGAGGCACGCGCGTGAACATTTAGCCATTGACATACAAGTCGTGTATAGTACGAAAACAATATCAAGGTTTGCATGTCGTACTCGATTCCCACTTCGTTCTAGAATATCAGTAGCATACATACAATATATAATACCAAAACAAGTGTGCCTATGTCCATTAGTACGTCAAGATTGCACGTGTCATGGGTTTGTTCTTCGCCGCCACCCATGTTTGTGTCGCGGCAGTTATCGGGTGTGGCGGGGCTTTCTAGTTGCGAATCCAACGTCTTTTCATCCGCAAAAATCGGCCCCAAATTCATTCCAACCAATTTTACATGTCTTGCTGACTTGGCATGCTTGGTAGCCATGAGAAAGATATGGTGCTAGCCCACCATAAAAAAAACCACATTCCGTGGACAAGGGCACCCACAAATGGAGAGATTCTGATCACAGGTTGCAACCAAGATCATGAGATCTTCTTCAACATGGAGAGATGAATGAAATTGACAAGGACGTTTGGTCTACTTGTCTTTTAGTCTGAAATGTTGATAAGATGCATACAATGTTGGAAAAGAGCCCTTTTTTTTAACTTAGACACTAGTTTGAAACTTTCATCTCTCAGCAACAAGGACACACCTGTAGGTTGTACTCCCTCCGTTCCTAAATATTTGTTTTTCTAGACATTTCAAAGGAACTACCACATACGGATGTATGTAGACATATTTTAGAGTGTAGATTCACTCATTTTACTTCGTATGTAGTCACTTGTTGAAATATCTAGAAAGACAAATATTTAGGAACGAAGGGAGTACTTGGTGTTATCTGAAGGAAAATAGATGTATAAATGGATATTGAACAATAAATACACTCTTTTGGGGTCATTTGATTTCTTTTGTGAATACGGAAAGTGCGTATCATTCCATTGATATGTAGAAGAGAACATATAGTGTTTGAGCTACAAGGGTAATACCTCTCGACATACACACAACTGGGCGTAGAGAGGGGTTACATGAGCAGATCAAAGAGGGGATGCTCGGCCCCGAGAACTAAGCTATCACCACGGGATGAAACTAGCAATGTCCTTTACTCTGGCCATGGCCCAGGAGTTTGCATCGTCCTTGATAACTTGAAGCAATTGCGTGGTGGAGGGTCGGGCATTGTCGAAGATACATGCATTCCGATGCCGCCAGATGGACTAGGCAGTGAGTGGCATAAGGGAGGCAAGGCCCTTGCGCATGGCAGCAGACGCGTTACTCATGGTGGACGCACACAAACTTAAGAAGCAGTCATTAACGTCTGGTGGGGTGACAAGTGCACGACACAAAGCAAGAACTTCATGCCAGGCGGTCTTGGAGAACGAGAATTGAAGGAGGAGGTGATCCATGGTTTCCAGCACTTGGTCGCAAAAACGCACAACAGTCATCATGTGGCAAGCCGTGCTGCGCCAGACTAGTGGCGGTCCAACAACGATCTTGGGCGGCCAACCAAGTGAAGAAATGGATACGTAGGGGTGCTCACGTCCTCCAGACGAGTCTCTAGTGGGGCGTGATTGTCGATCTGGTGAACAAGGCATGATAACAAGATCTTGCGGTGTAAGTTTCCGATTTAGTCCAACCCATCTGAGCGAGTCATGGCAGAGGGAAAGAGCGATCTGTTGCACGGCTCGCCATAGCTCGACGTACTCCACCATCGCCGCGGCTCCATGGCACCCTGGATGTCCTGGATCCAAGCCCTATTGTGGAGGCCTTGCGTGACCGATCTGGCCCGCTACCGACGCTTAGAGACCAAGGCGAGCACAGGCAGGGCGAACACAGACTGACCCGGGGCATTTGATTTGAAAATCAACTTTGGTGGGTGTGAAGTTATATGTGCGGTTCCACACTCTACAAACTAAAATCTGTTGCCAATCTTTATGCAGAAATATTGATCACATATTTTATTTCATGTGTGCTCTGAAGTGGGTGTATGCTTCTAGTGCCACGCGAGGGGGAGCCTTGGTAGAAACTTTATGAGATTCATTTGGCCCTGCACTCTCTAGGCGCGTAGATGGTGTATATAATTTTCTCCGTACCGGCAAGTTACTCCGACTCATTAAAAATAGTTTACATTTTGAATTTACCAATGAGAAAACTTTACCACTAAATTTGTATAAAACATTTAAGTAATAAGTATGGAAAATACATTCTAGAATCATTTTTCATAAAAAATCTAGTTATCAAACATTTTCTAACAGCTTTACCAATGGTTGTTAAAAGATAGAGAAGTCCGACTATAATTTCCTAGAATATACTTCATCTGTCTCGGTTTACAAGACCTCCTCGATTCTCATCTGAAACTTGATTGTTAAATTGCAAGTTAAGTATGCATCCCAAAGTGCATCATTAGAAATTTCTTTCAAATACAAATCAAATGATATACTTTTTGTGGAATATAACTCACAATTTGTATTATTTTTTTAGGTCAATTTAGGGTCAAAACTAGAGGGGGTCAATATCGAGAGCCAGTAAATTTCCATGGAAAACACACGGTGGTCCCCACACGAAAGATCTAAATTTTGTGGACAGGAGCACGCCGGAGCGGATTCTGGCCACTTGGCTTGCAAGTAGGCTGCTGAGATCTTTTTTTGCGCGGAGAAGTGAAACACATGGACAGCGCCGCCGAGACAGCGACTCCCCGTCCCCTCCACCGCCGCTATAAACCCTCCCCCCTCGCCGCCTCCATCTCCACCATCGCTCTTGCTCCAAATCCTTAGTTTTTGTGATTCACTTGCTCCCAGTTCCCGGTGTAGTAATTCTTTGCCCCTGTGAGTAGAACTGCTATTATCAAGGGTGGGAAACTGAACAACTGTTTAGAGAATGGAGTGCAGCGGCGACGAGGTGGTGGAGCTGAACTGTGTCCGCGCCGGCGGAGATCCCGGGGAGTACGCCGCGGTGCTGAAGAGGAAGCTGCAACTGTACTGCGCCGCCGTGGCCAAGACCATGGTATGCTCAATTCCTCTCTGGTCTGACTGAGTTTTAGGTCGATCTGGAGCGTTTCATAAAGCTCTACTAATTCCACCGCAGATCCCTCTTAGAAGAGTTGTCCAGCAATTTTTTGTTTACAAGAAAACACCGCACGGATCTGCTTCAGTCTTTTGAGTTCTGATGAACAACCTGACCAGTTCAGTTTTCCAAGTACAATCGCCTTACTGGCCGAATTGCTGCCATACTAATGCGCTAGATTTGTTACTGTTATAATTTACATGAAAATGGTACCCGTTGAGTATTATTTTCTGGCCAGGAATCCGCACGAAACAAAAATGGTAATGATGTGCCTTTTATTCCTGAATGAAGGCAAGGGGAGAAGAATCCTAGTTTCCTTGATTCTCAGGGGAATCTTGGTGCATAGGATAGGATCACAGTTGGTTTTAGTGTGACATACTGACATGTGACATGTAACATGTTTCTAGGAGGGTAGATGACTTGTTTCAACCACATATACAGATAATGAGTATATTCTGATGGAATATGGTCGACCACAGATGACTATATAATTAAATGATTTGATGTTGTCGGACAGTCTGAAACAATTGGGTTCTCCAATCTTTTTCATGTCTGATATGGAAAAAGTATGTTCTGATATTTTACTGAGAGTGACACGCAAGCACGTAACGACATAATTCTTTGCTTTAATCCTCCTACACCATTCAATTCACACTTTGTGCCTGTTAGTAGCCGATCGTAGATGAGTGGCTGAATCAATCGTCCCTAGTTTTCTACCATTTCATATCTCACATCAGTATTTCTCTTATCCACATTTACCCATTGATTCAATTGAAACTTACGGTTTATTATAATCGGTAACCGTTCGGGCGATATGTGTGATTTTGCATTGCTCATCAATCAAATTAGATTTTGCAGTGTGCTCTGCCAAATGCCATCTAAGTGTGATGTCCATGAGCTAATTTTGCCTGTAATTTGATTTCAGGAAGCTAAACCTCAAGAATCTTCTTTGAACTGCCTCAATTCACAAGCTTCGGACACTTCGCCATTGGTTTCTCAAGCTTCTTTTGATGGTATGCATAAACGAACTTCGATATTCACATTCATTTAAGTCCAAGTAACTTCGCAACAGGAAGTAATCAAAAGGCAGTAATTGACAAAGTACAGTTTAGGTTGACAGTATTCTGCAGTTCTGCTAGAGTGAATGTTATATATCAAATCCACCTCTGAACATTAGGTGCCTTTTTATTTGGTGCTCTCTGGCTTCTAGCACTCCTGAATCAGCAGAAGAGGCAAATGTCACCAGCAGTTTCTGTAGAGTAGGTTAACTGTTGTCCAGAGAATCCAGCAAAATGGGGAGAAATTTTCACTCTGGCTTTGGCAATATGGTGCCATGTTGACATGTCTGGAGAAAAGAGCTAAAATACATATAATATTGTTGAGATCAAATGTGTAAAAGATGATAAATGGATATTTTGATCCTGTTTCATCGATGCTGAATACTGGCAATTGCATCAGAGAAGCATTCTTGTTGACACCAGTTTGCATTCTGACCATTTCTAGAGTCTAGACATGTTTTCACATCATAGTATCTGTTTTAGAAGAGCACCTACAAGCGTGATACGGAACTAGGCATTTTTTGTACCATTTGAACTTCTAACTCTTGTGTGCTATCCTCATTAAGCCTTTTTGTTATTTACTTCTGTCCATAGGTGACGGTACTGTTGTTCAAGGAAAGCCAGCTAATAGTTGTACATCAAAGGAGCAGTCAGATGATGATGATGGGGATCTCGAGGAAAATACAGACCCTGCCAGTGCCAAGCGCGTGAAGAGGTACTGCAGACTTTTTCTCATCACCATTATCTTCAACATGCAGTACAAAGCATCAACTTTAATCATTATAAGTTTCTAATGGTATCATGCGAACATTATGTTCTGCTGTCACCAGAAATTGTCATCCAGAAATATCTGCTTTCACCTTTTAACAATATTCAGTTATCTAGTTGGAAACAAATACTTGATAGAAATATTGGGGCAAGAAATTAGTTTATCTTGCAAGGATATAATATATCTTGATCTCTTTCCTTGCCCTGCCAGTTGAATGGTTCAGGACAAGTGAAAAGGCAGAGGGTACCATAGGAGATCCAATCTCTCCAAACATATATGCTTGTGTCTTGGTACCAGATTATTTTTTACACACCCAACATATTTCACTATAAAACTAGAAATGGCCTTGTTTTTTAAATTTAAACCAATCCCACCAAAGTCCCAAATAGCAGGAGGCTGTAGTTTTGTACTTGGTTAGTTTCAAGTAAATTCCTTACCATTGTGCCATGTTGGAAAACTAGTACAATGTTTGCCATGCTGAATTTTCTCTGTTTTAATTCTATGATCAGGATGCTGTCAAATCGAGAATCTGCCAGGAGGTCAAGGAAAAGGAAGCAAGCCCACCAAAATGATATAGAATCACAGGTTTGAAATTGTGCCTAACGATGTTTGAAACTCAACTGAAGTTAAGCCGGCCATGCTAATTACTGCACTGTCATCTAGGTTACCCAGTTAAGAGCTGATAATGCATCTTTGCTAAAGCGCCTGACTGACATGACTCAGAAATACAAGGAAGCTTTCCTTGGCAACAGGAATCTTACAGTTGATATTGAGACTATGAGGAGAAAGGTATATCCTTTTCTTGATAACTCTTAACTGCATCCTGCAACCTGCTGTAACTATTTGAAGGGCTGTGCTAGTGAATCTGTTGATTATAGCCATGGCATAATATTGTGCATCATATGTGTCATTACTAGTTACTTTTTTAGGCTCTGCACATACCATGGTTGATGTGCTTTCTTTTCTTTGGAGAACCCATGCATGGCAATTAAAGCGATCTGGGATTTGACATTCCTTGTTTAGCATCATTTGTAACTTCCTATTCCTAACTGTACTATTAAAGATTACATTGCCATTTTGGGTTTGAGTTTGCCATTCTCATAAGGAGGCAGGCAGGTACTATCCTCTTCCATTAGTGAACAAGGAGTAGTTTAGTTCTATGTTTCACTCTCTTCTATTCTTTTAATTTTTTGGTGTCAAGAATAACAATGTTTTCTTACAGGTGTGGGTGTTGTAAAAACGAAACAAAATATAAAAAAGCGCTCATACCATGTTGCAATGCTCAGAGAGTGTGTCTCATTAAGCCTGTGGTTTTGGTCCTTATGGGAGGGTGTTCTGTCTCATACCGCACCTGAGGAGTCCAAACAGGCACAATCATACATACATTTGTTAATGCTTGTGTGTGAGTACATGCCAAACTCTGTATTTATGTCTTGGTAAAGGTGTTTCTAGAACATCCATTTTACAGCCATTACTTGTTGTCTTTTCTCTGCAAACACCAGGCATATTTCAATATTGTATTCACAAACATGTATATACAGAAACTTATGTTTTCTAAATCAGACGTATGTTACCCCTATGTGTATAAACTGTTTTTTTTCTTTCCAAAACGTTGGCAGTAGCTTATACTTAGATTCTACAAAAATAGTCTAGATGAGGTGCTATGTATAAGCTGTTTTTTTTTCTCTTTCCAAAACGTTGGCAGTAGCTAATACTTAGATTCTACAAAAATAGTCGAGATGAGGTGCTAGTGAGATACAGCTTGCTTTATATTATCTGAAACAGGGTCAATAAACCAAATGTAACTAGTGCCATAATTTTCTTTTCTTTTCGATGTTAACAAAGTATGTACTTGTGTTCAGGTGAATATAGCTGAAGAAGCTGTCAGGAGAGTAACTGGAGCAAGCTTGATGTTCTCCACTACGTCAAACAGGGCGCCCTTGGCTTCATGTGTATCTGTTGCAGCTTCTGCTGATGCTGCTCCCGCAGAGGAAAGCATGAGCCATTTCCTCCAGGGTTTACTTGAAGACGATATGATCAAACACGACCTCTCAGAGGTAGCAACCCCTTTGCCCAATGGGGAAGAGATGACCTCAAGGCCAGCCCCTTTGCGACGCGTCGCGAGCCTGGAGAACCTGCAGAAGAGGATCCATAGAGATTCAGTGCACTCTGAGGACACGTCGATTTTCTCGGACCATGAAGTCCCTGCCAATGCTCAGTAACTGGATTGTGTAATTCTCCAGTGGGCTAAGTTTTGTCGTAAAGTATGGAGGCTGTGGCGTCCGTGTATATATGGATGCTGAACTTTGTGTATACTATTTTGAAGGTAAATAACCTGCACTTCAGTCTTCTTATCCTGCTTCCTTGCGCTTCTCAGCCTTGTGAATATCGTGCACAAGCAGATAACTGCACTGCACATGTCAGTGATGAGCAGAACTGTGTTTTCCATTTGGTGAACTTTGTGATGGTACTGAGGAATTGTGCCTAAATTTTGAAAGGGCTATTGAACTCTCTCACTGAACTCATTATATATGGGGAACTATTTGATCAGTTCATGCCATAATTTTATGACAAATACAGTGATTTTAAATTTCAGTTTGCACACCAAACAAACATAACAAAAACAAATCAGAAACTGAAAGTCGATTTGTATCATGGCATACAGCACTGTATTTCAGTTACCTTCAAAATAGTAATACATGTTGAAGTCCAGCGAGAGCCCAGTAAATTTTGGTGTGCAAACTGAAAGTCGATTTGTGTTATGGCATACAACACTGTATTACAATTACCAAAATGCTCTAAGTTTTGTGCAATTTTATTCCAAGTTGGCCCATGGGCCTTAAGAAGTGAGAATCACCTTGTTGTTCTCCACTACATCAGATGTATGATCCTGCTTCTCAGCCTTGTGAATACCACGCATAAGCAGATAACTGTATTGGACATGTCAAATGATGAGCAAAACTTTGTTTTCCATTCGGTTAACTTTGTGATGGTACTGAGGAATTGTGCCTAAATTTTGAAAGGGCTGTTCAACTCTCACATGACTCTCATTATATATAGGGAACTATTTATTTAATCAGACCATGCCATAATTTTACGACAAATACAATGATTTTTTGTTCCATAACTTCAGTTTGCACACCAAACCAACATAACAAAATCAAATCTGAAAGTCTATTTGTATTATGGCATACAGCACTATATTCCAATTACCTTCTCAATAGTATACATGTTGAAGTCCAGTGAGAGCCCAGTAAATTTTGGTGTGCAAACTGAAAGTGGATTTGTATTATGGCATACAGTACTGTGCTTCAATTACCAAAATGCTCAAAGTTTTGTGTAATTTAGTCCAAGTTTGCCCATGGGCCTTAAGAAGTGAGAAACACTGCAGCGCATGGACAAGAGAATTTTGTTTCCCTTTCTCATTGTTCTTTCCTGAAATTCTTCTCTGAAAACGGGGATGAATGGCTAATGGCCATAGCCAGCGTCAACGAGTCCATTCTCTCGTACAACTATCCTAAACAGATGGTAAACTGATCTAGGCAGGATATGCAGAAGATGGCGTAAAATAGCATCTCTTTTTAACATTGACATAAAGCTTGTTTTGCTAAATATCCCATGAGAACCATGATGTGTGGGACTATTCTTCTGTGACTTTGACAAGTTGTCTTTGCACTTTTTGGAGCATATGGGGGATAACTTATTCTTCTGTACTTCCAATGGAAAGTTAGGAGGATGACCAAGTGGATAGACTAGTTAATTGAAGAGATAATGGTAGCAAAGCGCACCGTATTCTGGATAAAACATGTTGCCTTGATCTTGGGCAGAACTCCTTGTTGCTATGTCTAGGGACTTGATATGTATATTTACATGCTTATCCATCCATAGTCCTTTGCATCACAGATCTTACTGAAAGAGGCTCCTGATTGGATCAAAATGCTAACACTACATACACATTCATACGAAAAATGAATTGTCAGATTTTTACGAGTGTCATCTGTGTAGAAAAAGAGAGGGTACTCATGGATGAGAGGATTTACACCCAAAAGGTAAGAACACCTAACTTATCTGCAGATTAAGGGTGTGCGCTTAGCCTGTTTTAAGCTTTGATTTCATCTCACAGTCACCTGATTCCAGCGTGCTATATATCTTGCCCAAAAAGATTGTGCTGATTCAGACCAGCACTTCTTGCCTTGCATATTTCTCGCACGTTGTTTACTTTGCTTACAGTTCTCCTCCTCCTGTATTGTGACCAGACAGGTGCAGTCAAATACTGATTTCCTTTTCACCGCGAGGTTACAATGGATAGCCAACTTAGTTCGCACAAAAGGTAAGCATCTTGTACGCATGTGTGTGTGAGTGTCTTGATTCTTGAACCAATGACGAGGTGAGCTGAATTTCTGAGCTACCTCGTTTGTCACTACTGGTTGTTCCATTCCCTCATGTCCAGGTCAGGTCACATTAGTTTTGCACAAAGAACTGGCAAATTGCATCTCCTGAGAGTAACAGCTTTGGCGATTTGCAGGTTGCAGCACCATTTTTTAGATGTAAAGTGGTTCCCCTGCCCCATTGAGCATAGCAAAGCAACCTAGTGTGTGATACAAAAGCGAAGGAGAGCAGAGTGCTTCCTAGAGAAGTAACAGGAACAAGGCAGAAATTTCAGTGAGAAGCAGAGTTCAATGTGTTGAACTTCATTGAGGGGAGCAGGTGATCAGGTGATCTGCACTCTGACATGACCAGTGACACCAAACATGGTTATCTTTTCTTCGTCGGCGAATTAGCTCTGACATTGTTGCATCACACGATGTGGAGGCCGGGAGGATAATCTTTCCATTATGTCAAAAAAGGGGGAAAACCCTGAGATAATCTTCTGTGGTGTCTACGCTCTTACAAGAGAAACCTGCATTGCTGCTCTGAAGAAAATAGCTCCCACTGATAGCTAGCTGCAAACCAAGGAACCAATCAATCACCTGTTGCTTCACAGAGTGTGCACAAATATCTTCCAACAAGGCCTCTTTATCAGTTGATGGTTTCTAGCTATCTTATACCTTCACTTGATTGAGAGTTGATGCTACTGACATCTACTCCGTACCTATATCTATCGATGGTCGCATTCTCTCCGAACATATCATGGCGAATCGACGATGCCGAGAGACCTGGCAACTGTTCATAGTCCTGGGAAACAACCAACGGTCGCCATGGACGCAGGCCTCCCTCTCACTTTATTCAGGATAACATATCCTTCAGAAAGTTAATTCACCAGAAATGAAGCCCCCAGAGCCATTGATGGGGACACTCTACTTCTCAGAATGTATTTTTTTTTCGCCGCGCACTTATCTCATTCAAATTCAAGAATTCTTTTCTTGGAAATTAATAGGATAGAGACATAGAGGTTGAGTTGTTGGGCTAAAAAATGGCAACTAGTCTGCTATGCTATGAACATAACGGAGCAGACAGGAGCCCTGGTTCGACGGATCTGAGGCTGAAACATGAGCTATCATTTCTGTGCTAGCAGGCCAGCCACAGGTGAGCCAAACATGTCACTGCTTCTGTGTCTGTATGTTACTACAGTTTTGTTATCTTGATAGCACTAATCAAAGCAAAAGGTGCGTGTATCATTGTACACTCACTCATTTGTCAAATTCTATAATGATAACATAACAATTCAGATACCATAAATAGATGTCTCTTGATGTTGTGAAAAATGCTCAGAGTGTGCTGATTATTCAGGGGCAGCGGCTAAACCGCCCCGCGAGTGCTGTCAGTGTTGTCAAATGATTAAGAGGCTGTCTAATCAGCGTAATTAGAAATGCCTGATTTTTACTGCGGTATTGTTAATTACAGTAGAAACTTATCTTTACAAGTATTTTATTAGTTTGTAATATTGTGCCTTTCACTAAACAAAAATGAGGTATTGCATATACATGAAGTATAAACTGTATAATAGTAGTATTTTTTAGAGTTACGTACTGTTTACCAGAATTTTGTTGAGCAGCATGCCATCCATTTTTTGAAACTTGTTCAGTTGCCTTCCAATTAACTGATATGCAAAATGCATAGTAGTATATCAAGACATAATTATGGGCTAAATTCTGATTTCTCGTATGTTATTATGGGCTGATTTCTCATTGATCTAGAGTGTGCTGCTTACAGAGCTGAACATACAAAGAACTTTGTTTCATTTTCTTCAATCTTTTGTACCACCATTACTTCCTCAACACATTCAGATCGTTGCCCATAAAACTTACCCTATCTTTTCTTGTATACAAATGGAACTTACATATAGCAGTGTACAGTGTAATATTCAAAACAAAAAACAAGTAAAAGAAACAAACAAGCTAGATTCACACATATTGACATTTTAGAGTACCTTTTTACACCTCCATTAACTAGCTAAGCTGCAAAATAACTAGTTCTGAATAAGAAAGTTTACTGAACTTGTTGCAAATCTTCACAGCTATGCCAAGCCCTTACTACATCCCCTAGCTCCACCCTCAACTGATCCCAACCAAACACTTGAACCTCGCCGTCGCCGCCGTCCATCTCCAGCCGCATCTCGACGAGCATTAGTGGCGGCACCAGCTCCGAAATCCCCACTGATATTGCCGGCCTCCCTGGAGGACGGCGCTGGCACCCCACTCCTTTCTTCCCCACCACGACGTACCCGAGCTTCCCGCTCGCCCGGCTGAGCTGCTCCAGCGTCTGCTCCGGCGACGCTGTCGTCATGAACCGCTTCTCCCTGCTCTTGCTCCCGCCGAACAGCCCGGACAGGTCGAGCCCTTGCGACATGGATATGATGTCGAATGCGTTCACCGCCGGCGCCCGGAACGCCAGCGCGCGCTCTGGCTGGCCGTCGAGGAGGCCGTCGAGCTGCGAGTCGAGGCTGAGGGAGCGCTTGACGAACCATGGGTGCGTCGCCATCAGAGCCTCCACGGAGACGCGGGTCGCTGGGTTCGGGTCGAGCAGGCGGCGCACCAGGCGGCGCGCCGGCGGGGACACCCACGGCGGGACCTCGTAGTCACGGCGGTGCGCCTTTCGGCACATATCGGGGATGTTCGCGTCGTCGAAGGGCAGGCGTCCGGCGAGGAGGACGAAGAGCATGACGCCACAGGACCACGCGTCGGCCTTGGCGCCGTCGTATGATGTGTGGCGGAGCACCTCCGGCGCGGCATAGGCCGGCGTGCCGCAGGCGGTGTGGAGGCGGCCGTCGTCCCGAAGCGTGTCTGGGAGCGCCGATAGGCCGAAGTCGGACACCTTAAGGTTGCCGGCGCTGTCGAGGAGGACGTTCTGCGGCTTGACGTCGCGGTGCGTCACGCCGCGCGCGTGGCAGTGGGCAAGCGCCGCCGTGAGCTGGACGAACACGCGCCGCGCGGCCTTCTCCGAAAAGCGGCGGTTTGGCAGAGCGGCGAGCATGGACTGGAGGTCTCCACGGGGGGCTAGCTCCATGACGAGGTAGATCCTGGAGCGCGTGGCGAGCACCTCGTGGAGGCGGAGCACGCCCGGGTGGCGAAGCCGGCGCATGGCCACCACCTCCCGGAGCACGCGAGGCGCCATGCCCTCCATGCCCATCACCTCCGCCTTGTCGATCACCTTCACTGCCACTGGCTCACCGCCAGTGACCGGGTGCGCGAGGTACACCTTGGCGAACGTGCCGCGGCCGAGCAGTCGCCCGAGCTCGTACTTGCCAAGCAATGGCGTGCCGTTGCTCTTCTTGCTCTTGCCGTTCATGGCTAGTGCGTAGGACCAATGACGACGTTCGTACCTACGTGCTGCTAGCTAGAAATCCATAAACACCTCAGCTCCTCAAGGTCAGAGATGCCACCGTGTACGTAGCAATAGGTGGTGGTGTTGGCTTTTTATAGGGGTGAGTTGGCTGGCTGTGCAATTGTGCAATCGTTTAGTTGTTAACTAGGGTTTAGGGCTTTCGTTAGCCATGGTTAGTAATAACTTCAACAACAATTATGCTACACTTACAGACAGTTTATACTCTCTACACTTACGGCACCATCGTGGCATCACGAGGTAGGAATCAATTAAACGGCTGGCCCCACAACTTCCCGCAGCGAACCATATTAAACATGCGAAATTTTGATAAACTTGTTAATGGAGATCATATCTTTGGTGTGAAAAATATTATCTTTGATAAGGATAAACTTTGTAGCGCTTGTCAAGCAGGAAAACAAGTTGGAGGGAGTCATCCCTGGCGCGTTTGGTTGCCCACAAAATCGCAACCAGGCCCAGTTGGGCCACGAAATGTGCGTTTGGTTGCGAACGCAGTGGGTTGACGCACATCTGCATGAAGCTTAAAGCAGCCCTTAGCTTGGCTCGCTAGAAACTGCCGAATCGGCACTTTTTAGCGAGTCGGGCTGAGGGCGGTGCAAGCTCGCATGCGGAGGGGGCGGGGGACAGGGTGAAGGTGAGTGGGAATGGCGGGAGATGGAAATCGGGCGTCCACGACACCAAATGTAGGCTCAACCCCCCCCCCGCGCATCTACTTGGTCATCGCTACCTCTAGGACAACCACTTCCTCTAGCCTCATCACTACCGGCGGCGGCGACTCAGATCTGTGCAAGCAGCGGCAGATCCGGCAGTAGAAGCTGCTGCTGCTCTTCCATTTGGCCACCGTATGGTCATCCTTGACTCAGCCATGCCCCCCCCTTCGTCGTCCTCATCTCCGATGCTGGTAAGCAACACCCCCTCTCCCCTATGTTAGGTACGTTGTTAGTCCGTTAGGCAAGGTGTAGGATCGATTTCCCCATTGCTCAACACACCCTCAATGTGGACTAGGTTATGGACGCACGGATGCGGCTAGTAGTTCAGTCAGGAGCACTGATAGTTGTTATTCAGGCACGGGTCATGTTCATGCACAAGAGAGTTGTTCGTCGTGGTGAGAGACCTGTCATTATATATGCTGCTTATGCTGGAGTAGGAGAGGATCGCCAATCCGAACTACATATACAACTGCAACGACACAGAGGCTATGTGGATGCTTAGAATGAAAAGAGTGCCATTTGCCAGACTTGTCCAGACCTTCAGGACTAGGGGGCTGCTAGAAGATAGCATCCACACCAGTGTGGAAGAGCAAGTCGCCATGTTCCTTCATGTTGTTGGCCATAACCAGAGGTTCAGGGTTATCCACAACACGTTCAGGAGATCAATGAAGACCATCTCAAGATACTTGAAGCAAGTGTTGTATGCTGTTGGGGAGATGAGAGGAGAGATGATCAAGTCACCAACTGGTCGGACTCCTACCAAGATTCGCACTATCCCAAGATGGTATCCGTACTTCAAGGTGAACATTGCAGTGTGTAGTTTATTGCTTTATATGCTTGGATTGTTCAAGGTGAACACTAACACAATCTTGTGTTGCCATTTCAGGATTGCATTGGGGCAATAAATGGTACTCATGTCATTGCTAGAGTGCTGAGGTCACAATCTGCAGCATACAGGGGTAGGACGCACCAAACAAGCCAGAATGTGCTTGCTGTTGTTGACTTCGGTCTGAAGTTCACCTATGTGCTGGCTGGCTGGGAAGGGTCAGCGCATGATGCTAACATACTCAGTGACAACATGAGTCATCCTGATAGCATCAACATTCATGATGGAAAGTTCTACCTAGGATATGTTGGCCATTCATGTCGGCCAGGTGTTCTTCCACCCTTCAGAAATACCAGGTATCATCTGAATGAGTTCTCTGGTAGGAACTACCCTCGAACTCCACAGGAACTGTTCAATATCAGACACTCCAGCCTTAGAGTAACGGTTGAGAGGGCATTTGGAGCTCTGAAGAATAGGTTCAAGATCCTAGATCAGAAGCCATTCCACACTTACCCTACCCAGATTAAGCTTGTTCTTGCATGTTGCAATATGCATAACTGGATCCTGCAATGGGGTTGTGATGAACTGGTGCCCGAGGAGGAAGATGTGATGCCTGGCGATCTTGACCTTGGTGGCCATGGTGTTGAGGCATTTGACAAAAAAGCCTGGAAGAACAAAAGGCTGGAGTGGGCACATGCAATGTGGGATAACAGAGGTCAGACAAGGATCTGAAGAAGAAGAGCAAGAACAACACCAGAAGAGGAAGACAAAGAGGAACAACAACAGAGGTAAGATGAAGAGGAAGAGGAGGGATGATGAACTTTCCCCATTCAGCAACTTGGCTCTTAATAATGTGCACTGCCATTTGATAGTAGCTAGGATGAACCATAATTTGTTTCGTAGCTATGAGTGAAACTGTTAAGATCGTGTGTGGTAAGGTCACCACTAGTGAGAACTGGTGACAACACCTAATGCAGGTCGCAACCAAACAACATGTCCTATGTGCGCCTAATGCTATGCGTCCAACCGAACAGCGGGTCAAAATTAGTTCCCTCATGCAGCTAACGTATATGCACGCAACCAAACAATGTGTAGTTGGTGGTTTATAGGTTGTTTTTCCTCAGCCAGAACCATCTGAGAAGTCTATGCAAACACGCCAAAATTGGTGCGGGCAACCAAACGCGCCCCTCATGAAGAATATCATGACCACGAGGAGACCACTTGAGCTACTCCATATGGATATCTTTGGTCCCAAAGGCTTGGTGGTAACTCTTTCGGTTTGGTCATTTTTGATGTTTTTTCCAGATTTACTTGGGTGTTCTTTATCGATGACAAATCATAGGTACGAAAGATCTTCAAGAACTTCGCTAGGAAGGCCCAAAATCAATTTGAAGTGAAGATTAAGAAGTTTCGGAGCGACAATGGAACGGAGTTCAAGAACGCCAATGTGGATACCTTTCTTGGTAAAGAAATATTCTCACATGAGCTCTTGGCTACGTACACACCTCAACAAAATGGTGTTCTTGAAAGGAAGAACCATACCCCTATCGAGATGGCAAGAACGATGCTAGATGAATACAAAATGCCAAAACATTTTTGGGCGGAAGCGGTTGAGACGGCTTGTCATGCTACAAATTGACTTTATCTTCACAGGCTTCTTCGTAAAACAATGTACGAGCTACTCATCGGTAACAAGCTACAGATACTTTCGAGTATTCGGCTCAAAATGTTACATTCTTAATAAGCATCATTGTTCAAAATTTGCTCCTAAAACACATGAAGGTTTCCTACTTGGTTACAGATCGAACTCTCACACTTACCATGTCTGCAACAAATTCACTCGAAAAGTTGAAGAGGCGGTAGATGTGAAGTTTGGTGAATCTAACGGCTCGCAAGTTGAGAAATTGCCAATTGATCACTACTAGGGAAAACCTTATACACATAAACTTACCAGTACTGTGGGCTAAAAAGAACGCTACTACAATTTACCACTAGCGCGTGTGAACTAAACATGCTACAGCTAAGTTTGTAGCAGTAGCGCATCTCGCGGAAGAAGCGCTACTACTACAATTCCCCTACTGTTCTCGACAGGCTACCAATAGTAGTAGCGTGCATAGGAAAAACACGCTGCTGCTAAGACTGTTGTAGCAGCGTGTTTTACGCAGAAAGCGCTACTGCTAAGGAAAGGAAAATAAAATGAAAAACATATAGAAAAGTAAATGAAAATGAAAGAAATAGCAAAAGGGGAAGGAAAAAAAAGAAAATGTGAATGAAAATAAATGAAAAATAAAAATAAAAGAGAAAGGCGTAGCAGCAGCGAGCTTTCTAGACACGCGCTATAGCTAACGTAACAGTAGTGCTTTTCCTGGAACGCGCTACTGCTACTTTTGACTTAACCACGCGCGGTTCTTCTTCCCCACGGCCACTTACCCCAAATTGAACTCGCGCCTCTGCTTTCGCCGCCGTTGTTGTCTGGCCGCCGCGCGCGCTCTCTCGTCGCCCTCCGCACGCCATCGACGCTGCCCCGACCCCGACCTCGACGCCCCCTACATCGCCGCCCTCCGCCGTGCGTCCGCCGCCCCGTCCTCGACCTCGAGCCGCGTGCCCCTCTCCCTAACTCCGCCGGCGCCTGAGGTGAGCACGCCATCCTCCTCCTCCTCCCCTACCTCTGCCTAGCTAGGGTTCTTAGGGTTAAATTTTAGAGTTCATCTAATTAGTTAGTGTTCATCAAATTAGATGCTAATTAGGGAAATAGTTGTTAAATAGAATTAGTTTTAGAGTTAATCAAATTAGTTAGGGTTAAATTTTAGAGTTCATCAAATTAGTTAGGGTTCATTAAATTTTAGAGTTCATCAAATTAGTTAGGGTTAAATTTTAGAGTTCATCTAACTAGTTTTTTTACCTTTTTTAGTAAGTGTTTAATAGAATTAGTAAGAAAATTAATAGAACTAGTTGAACTAGTTTATTTTAGTAAGAACTAGTTGAATTAATAGAACTAGTTTATTTTTAGTAAGAAAATTAATAGAACTAGTTGAACTAGTTTATTTTTAGAAAAAACTAGTTTGGTTTTATTTATAGTAAGTGCTTAATTGAACTAGTTGAATTAATACAACTATTTTATTTTTAGTACAAAAATTAATAGAACTAGTTTACTTTTTTATTTAAAGCAATTATTCCCGCATCAACGTCGATGATGTCTATCCCGCATCCTTGTCGTCGACTCGGCGGAGGAGGCCTGCTTGATTAGAGGCGCCATGTCCGGGACTGGGCTCCGCCGGGTTGGTACTGGGATGTGCTACCTTCCAAAAGGCGCAGCTTGGTGAGGAGCCAGTCCATCATTGACCCAAACCTTCTTTGGTGGCGGTCGTGTGGGCCAGTGACAGTGCGGAGGCTTGAGGACCCCCTGGAGGTGGTACGTCACCGTGTCAGCAAGGAGGACGAGCACGTCCGTCGCTACATGGTTGCGTTGGAGTGAAGGTTCTTCAGGGATCTCACTGGAGCTATGATCCTGTGATGGCTCCTTCTCTTTGGGTGTCCACCGCCTGAGCCGATACCCGTCGTTCGCTAGGGTTTTAGCTGTATTAATGAGGTTATATGTATGAGACTGTTCAAGATGTATTAGTGATAATATTCGACGATGTACGGACGCAAGTGATGATTTAGTTTTGCTTATAGAATGCATGCTAATTTGAATACTAATTTATTTTATGATTTAGTTTTGCTTATTGAATGCTCAAATGGGAGAACTACTCCTATTTTGAATGCTCAAATTGGAGAGCACTATTTTGAATACTATTTTGTTTTTGCAGCCAAATCTACATGTCGTCATCCCCGTCACAGGCCCCCTCCGACCTCGAGGTGAGACTAGGCAAATCTCCATGTCAATATGAGTCTTAAAAGATATTTTGAAATGTTTTTGTTCATATTTTCAACCATTGAAATGCAATGACCATCAAGTTTGAATGCAATGACCATCAAGTTTGAATGCAAATAGGATATGTGCTTGCCCAAGTGGCCATGTTTGCAGGTAACACCTCCGAGTGGCCTATATTTTGCCGGAGTGTTGATTAATTTCCGTTTCGGTAAATTTCAGGCGCTCGATATGTCCTTTTTTAGCAAAGGTCATGCTGGATTTTTCCATGAATTTTGGCATGACTTGTGCTAGAATATGTAGGAAATATCGAGTGGCCTGGATTTTCTATAAAGATAATTAAACAACATTTCGGGTTGACTTTAAGTCTATTGAGGCTCCATACATGACAATCAAAAAGTGAGTGAGGGAGAAAGTCTGCACCATATATGAGAGAGGAAGAAACCCGACTGTTGTCGTGGGGGTTGTTTCTCTTTCTTCTCCTTGTGCTAGACCTTTGTTAGGCACTAGGGGAAGGAGGAGTAACGACCATCACCGACGGTAGAAAAATCAGTGAGGGAGTTGTTGGGGAACGTAGTAATTTCAAAAAATTTCCTACGCACACGCAAGATCATGGTGATGCATAGCAACGAGAGGGGAGAGTGTGTCCACGTACCCTCGTAGACCGAAAGCAGAAGCGTTATGACAACGCGGTTGATGTAGTCGTACATCTTCACGATCCGACCGATCCAAGCACCGAACGTACGGCACCTCCGTGTTCAGCACATGTTCAGCTCGATGACGTTCCCCGGACTCCGATCCAGCAGGGTGTCAGGGATGAGTTCCGACAGCACGACGGCGTGGTGACGATGATGATGTTCTACCGGCGCAGGGCTTCGCATAAACTCCGCGACGATATGACCGAGGTGGAATATGGTGGAGGGGGGAACCACACACGGCTAAGGAACGATCCGTAGATCAACTTGTGTATTCTAGGGTGCCCCCTCCCCCGTATATAAAGGGGGAGAGGAGGAGGGGGCCAGCCAAGGGGAGAGGCGCGCCCTAGGGGGGGCAATCCTACTCCAAGTAGGTTTGGCCCCCCTTTCCTATTAGGAGTAGGAGAGGGAAGGAAGAGAGGGGAGGGAAGAAGGAAAGGGGGGGCCGGCCCCCCTCCCAATTCAGATTGGGCTTGGGGGGCCCTCCTTTGCTCCTTCTCCCGCCTTTCCACTAAGGCCCAATAAGGCCCATATACTTACCGGGGGGTTCCGGTAACCTCCCGAAGCTCCGGTATAGTCCCAATCTCATCCGGAACCTTTCCGGTATACAAATATATCCGTCCAATATATCAATCTTTATGTCTCGACCATTTCGAGACTCCTCGTCATGTCCGTGATCACATCCGGGACTCCGAACAAACTTCGGTACATCAAAACTTATAAACTCATAATAAAACTGTCATCGTAACGTTAAGCGTGCGGACCCTACGGGTTCGAGAACTATGTAGACATGACCTAGAACTGTTTCTGATCAATAACCAATAGTGGAACCTGGATGTTCATATTGGCTCCTACATATTCTACGAAGATCTTTATCGGTCAAACCGCATAACAACATACATTGTTCCCTTTGTCATCGGTATGTTACTTGCCCGAGATTGGATTGTCCGTATCCAATACCTAGTTCAATCTCGTTACCGGCAAGTCTCTTTACTCGTTCCATAATACATCATTTCGTAACTAACTCATTAGTTACAATGCTTGCAAGGCTTAAGTGATGTGTATTACCGAGAGGGCCCAGAGATACCTCTCCGACAATCGGAGTGACAAAACCTAATCTCGAATTATGCCAACTCAACATGTACCTTTGGAGACACCTGTAGAGCACATTTATAATCACCCAGTTAGACGTTTGGTAGCACACAAAGTGTTCCTCCGGTAAATGGGAGTTGCATAATCTCATAGTTGTAGGAACTTTGTATAAGTCATGAAGAAAGCAATAGCAACATACTAAACGATCAAGTGCTAGGCTAACAGAATGGGTCAAGTCAATCACATCATTCTCCTAATGATGTGATCTCGTTAATCAAATGACAACACATGTCTATGGTTAGGAAACATAACCATCTTTGATTAATGAGCTAGTCAAGTAGAGGCATACTAGTGACATTATGTTTGTCTATGTATTCACACATGTATCATGTTTCCGGATAATACAATTCTAGCATGAATGATAAACATTTATCATGATATGAGGAAATAAATAATAACTTTATTATTGCCTCTAGGGCATATTTCCTTCAGTCTCCCACTTGCACTAGAGTCAATAATCTAGTTCACATCGCCATGTGATTTAACACCAATATTCATATCTGTATATGATTAACACCCATTGTCGGTATCAAAACCGGTGGATCTCGGGTAGGGGGTCCCGAACTGTGCGTCTAGGCGGATGGTAACAGGAGACAAGGGACACGATGTTTTACCCAGGTTCGGGCCCTCTTGATGGAGGTAAAACCCTACGTCCTGCTTGATTAATATTGATGATATGGGTATTACAAGAGTGGATCTACCACGAGATCAAGGAGGCTAAACCCTAAAGCTAGCCTATGGTATGATTGCTGTAATGTATGTTGTGTCCTACGGACTAAAGCCCTCCGGTTTATATAGACACCGGAGGAGGCTAGGGTTACACGAGTTGGTTACAATGGTAGGAGATCTACATATCCGCATCGCCAAGCTTGCCTTCCACGCCAAGGAAAGTCCCATCCGGACACGGACGGAGTCTTCAATCTTGTATCTTCGTAGTCTTGGAGTTCGGCGGACGATGATAGTCCGCTGTCCGGACACCCCTAGTCCAGACTCCTCAAGAGCTCCCCAAACCAAGCTTCAATGACGATAAGTCCGGCGCGTATATAGTCTTCGGCGTTGCAAGGCGGGTTCTCCTTTTAAGTTCCACGTACTGGCCGAACAGCGTCTGGTTTCTTCATAAATGCTGTGCTTCTTGGCTTCTACGCCCAATAATGGTCTTCCTCCATGCGTCGCACGAATGCGAAAAACCAGGGTGTTTTTTATGTTTCACCCCCTAGTCGTGCAAGTCATCCTCCTACAAAAGAGGCAAAAATCCAGATCCAAATCACACCATCTTCCTTCCGCGAATACTCATCGGAGCGCCTCTGACCCAACAACCCATTCCACCATGGACCGTCGGCGCGGCTCCTCCTCTCGCGCTCCCAGCCCACTGCCAGGAGATTGGAGGAGATGCTCTGTTGCACATAACGAGCTAGTGAAGCTCCAAGCGGGGGGATATCTTCCTCCGGCCTTCATGGTCCCGGTTCGAGCCGGGCTGGCCACCTACCAAGGTGGGAAGCAAGCGGAGGCTACCCCAAGTCCCAACAAAGGGGAGCGGGTATGCTTCGTCCCATATCTAATAAGTGGACTCGGATTTCCTATACATCCATTCCTCCGCGGGCTCCTGGAGTTCTACGGACTCCAGCTCCATCACCTCACACCCGCCTCTGTCCTGCATGTCGCGGGTTACGTAGCTCTTTGCGAGTTGTTCCTGGGCATCGAGCCCCACTTTGCGCTGTGGAAGAGGCTGTTCTGCCTCGTACCTCGTTCTCACGAGGGATCTATATACCAAGTGGGCGGCGCCAAAGTATGGCGCATTGCCGGGACCGGATATCCACCCGGGACCCCCAAGAAGGCGTCCGAAGACTGGCCTTTGGAATGGTTTTACATAGAAGATGCTCCGCTGCCGGACCCAATCCGGGTCGGCCTCCCGGAGTTCAATGCCGCTCCTCTGAAGAAACGCCTTAGTTGGCGCCCACGGAGTCCCCAATTGGAGGAAGACAAGAGTGTTCATTACCTGATGGGCCGAATAAGATTACTAGCCCACTCCGGATTGACCATGATCGGAATCATGGCAATATGCATCATGCGGGGAGTACAACCACTGCAATACAGGGGCCACCCCATGTGGGATTTCAATGGGGAGGACGACGCCACCCGCCACGGCCGCAAAGGGCCGGATTCGACCGAGGACCTGGTGGAGATCCTGTCCGGTCTGTACAAGGGGGAAAAGGAGGACTTCCTCCGAACGAACCCTCTGAATGGGTTTTCCATGAACAACCCTCGGGGCTGGGTAAGCGAACACTTTTTAAGGGCTCAACCCGTGCTTTTAGAGTTTACGCTTCTTACGCTATGTCTTCAGTGCAGGAACTGCGCCGGATTGTGGAGGACATGATAAGTCCGGCTCCACAACCTGAGGATCCAGGGAGATCCCAAGATCCGGCCTCCGAAGAGGATCCGGATATCAAGGTGGAGCTGATCGACGGGGTGTTTCACCAGCTCAGCATAGACGATTCTTTGGTCGCCATTACAGCGGACTACCCCGGATTATATCCGGCTTCCCAGGTGATTGTGACCGAGGTCCGGACACCTTTATCTCTTCCTTGCCCATTTCTGATCATCGCGGACGATGGTGTTTTACAGGAAGCGCCTTCAAGGCGGGAAGCCGAGCCCGCAGCGGCTGACCAACAAAGGTCAGTCCGGACCAGCAGGCGGAAAAGGAGTGCGGTATGGACTGAAACGTCGCCGCAAAGGTATGGCTCGTATTATAAATTTTCAGAGCAACGTTCCTAGGAAGCGTCTGAGTGCTCATGATCTTTGTAGGAGAAAGAGCGCCCGCCGGACTGCGGGCGTAGAGGTTGCCGATCCGACCCATACCGCCGAGCCCAGCCGCCCGCCCGGAGGGGGAGGCAAGCGCAAGGCGCGGGCGGATACTCCTCCAACGGAGGATGCCTGATCGTCCGCCACCAAGTTCGAGGTGGAGAGCGCCATGAACCACAGGCGCCGGACAGTATTTCGTGAAGCGTGCTTCTCCCCTGAGGCATTGGACGCCTTTAACGCAAGGGACGCGCACCTCCGTGCTGCTCAAGACAGTTTTACTAGAGCCACGGAGCAGTATGTAAAAGACATACGGGTAAGGGAATTTTAATGGTTATGTATGCCAGTAGCCCCTGAGACTTAAAGTAGTTATGTTAACTGATTTAAGGATCATTTGAAATGTAGGCTCTTACCGAGAAGAATGCCCAGCTGTCCCAGGAGCTGCAAGAATGCAAGGCCCAACTTGAGGCCGCGCTTGCTGCCGCAGGAGGAGACGCAGAGACCCCTCCTGGTAACACATTTTTATTAACAAATATAAGCGCTGTGTGGCGTGCGCGTAAGTCTAATAATGACATTGCAGGTGCCGCCGGACAAGATCCGGACAGTAAGATCATCGCGCTGCGCCCGGTGAAGGCGGCGAGAGGGTGCTGAATAGGGTACAGCAAGAAAGGAACAAGCTTCAAGATGCCCACGCCCAGCTTGGAGAGAGGAGCTGAAAGGCGTTCGGGCCGAGCTGTCCGGCTCCGTGAAGGAGAATCAGCGGCTTCGTCGCGGCATCTATAGTAAGTGCTTGAACGAACTCCTTTGAAAAGAAGAGTCCGCGAGGAAGTCGATTGACGAATGTGTCTTGTAGGTATACTCACGTGTCGCTCTGCAGAGGAGATGCCCAGATCAACAGTGATCAACTTCGAAGCTGTCATGAATCGCTCGAACGAGTTCGGCAGGCGATGAGCGGCGTCGTCCAGGCATTATGGCCGCCGTCTCCCTACCCAAGGGCCTAGAGGAGCTTGCGGAGAAACTCCAGGGAGTCGGCAACGCTTCCGTTTATGGAAGATTTTGGCCTGCCGCCAAGGTGCCAGGGAGGCTTGGGCCATGGTGAAGCCGCGGTACAAGAAGGCGGATCCCAACCATATGGCCGAAGTTGGACCGGTGGGGCCTGATGGGAAGGAGATCCCTGTGAGTTTAGTATACAGCCAAGTGGAGGTGGCTGCTAAATTTTCCCAACAGGACTGTAAGTTAGACAGCCTGTTAGACGGGATTGAGGAGGAATACAATCAGTAAATTTGATGATGTATTGAAAATGACATGTGAAATGCCTTCTATCCGGATTGTAGATCGTTTGTCTTTGCCGACCTTTTCGCTTCGACCTCGGGACCCTAGAGTCTGGAGTGTGTCCGAATACCTTTGTGGTTAAAAAACAACCGGGGTATGCGTGGAGACCAGGCGTAGGGTTCATTAGTGCTTTATCAGACAAGTGCCCAACTAGTTATGTTACATTACATGGTTAGTAAGAAACATCTTCCGGGGAGAATAGCTCCGTTAAGGGTTCCTTTCCCCGGGAGGCAAGCCCTAAAGTGCATGTCCGATCATGCAAAAAGCGTAAAAACATCCGGGGCAGATAAACAGGTAGGTAAAAAATCATCTTTCAAGTCACCGACCGAATATTCCCTTAAGAACGCTAGCTTTTGGCTTCACCCAGTCTGAGGTACACATCCGGCTGACCCGGCAATAACAATCGCAGAGGTGCTCCCTTTACCTCCTAGCCGAACAATCGGGAATGTAGGGGTAAGCACAGGAGCCAGGCAACCCAGCTTGGCCAAAACTTAAGTCATATCGATGCATATCATGGTGGGTAAAAGGTATATGTGGAAGCTTGACACATGTGCTGGGCATGAAGCCCTTATAATTGAGCTTCTGGAAAAGAAGCCCCCAGGTATAATGAGTGCGGATGGCACATCAAGTTTATGCGAACAATGTGCAAGTAGGCCCTTAAGGGCTGTTTAGTAAAAGGGTTAAGAGAAGAAAGAGAAACAAAAGACAGCTGAAGTGTAAAAATTTGAACGGGGGAAGGGGACGAACTCTTAGTCTGGCGCTAGGCATAGAATCTTCGGAGGCGGGCTGCGTTCCATGGGTTCGGCTCGAGTCGGTTGTCCGACGCATTTCGCAGATGGTACGCTCCGCCGGTCAGGACTTGATCGATAATGAAGGGGCCCTCCCATTTGGGCTTGAGCTTGTCCTTTTTCTTGTCCGCAGCGAGAACTAGTTCGCCAACATTGTAAGTCTTGGCCCGTGCTTCTCGCTTTGATATCTTCGAGCTCGTGGCGATAGAATGCGGAACAAGCCTTGGCGACATCGCGTTCTTCCTCCAATGCGTCCAAGCTGTCCTGCCGATCCAGCTCGGCCTCTCTTTCTTCATACATGCGCACTCGAGGTGAGTCATGAATAATGTCGCAGGGCAGAACTGCCTCTGCGCCGTATACCATAAAGAATGGTGTGTATCCGGTAGTACGGTTGGGCATTGTCCGCAGCCCCCAGAGTACGGAGTCGAGCTCCTCTACCTAGTGCGTGTCGGATTTCGTAAGTGACCGCACTAGTCTGGGTTTAATGCCGCTCATTATTAGACCATTTGCTCGTTCCACTTGACTGTTGGTTTGAGGATGATAGACTGAAGCATAATCGAGCTTAATGCCCATGTTTTTGCACCATGATTTAACCTCGTCCGCCGTGAAATTCGTGCCGTTATCGGTGATGATGCTGCGGGGGACACCATAACGGTGTACTACCCCGGATATAAAGTCTATCATTGGTCCGGACTCTGCCGTTTTGACTGGTTTGGCCTCTATCCATTTGGTGAATTTATCCACCATGACCAATAGGTACCTTTGCTTGTGGGTTCCCCCTTTAAGGGGTCCAACCATATCAAGCCCCTGCATCATGAACGGCGTGTAATGGGTATAGTTTTGAGGGCGGTGGGTGGCATATGGCTCGATTAGCAAAGAGCTCACAACCGACGATCTCTAGACTAAGTCCGGCATCTGCCGGGCCGTCGCCAATAAAATCCTGTACGGAATGCCTTTCCTACAAGGGCCCGGGCTGCTGCGTGGTGTCCGCCTAGTCCGGCATGAATTTCAGCCAGGAGGTTTCGCCCTTCCTCTTCGGAGATACACCTTTGAAGGACTCCGGTTGTACTTTTCTTATAAAGTTCTCCCTCATAGACTTTGTAGGCCTTCGATTGCCGGACTATGCAGCGGGACTCATTTTGGTCTTCGGGAAGTTCCTGTCTAAGCAAATCGGCTAGGAATGGTTCCGTCCACGGGGCAATTACTGCCATTATGTCGTGGGCTGAAGGTGTTATGTCATCAGCTGAATCGCCTGTTGGCGCTGTTGTGTCCGGTTTGTCATTTCTGGATTCCCCTTCCCACAGTACGGATGGCTTGAAGAGCCGTTCCAGGAAGATATTTGGAGGGACAGCATCACGTTTTGCGCCGATCGCGTACAAGACGTCGGCTGCTTGGTTATTTTCTCGGCTACGTGATGGAATTCAAGTCCTTCAAACCGAGCCGACATTTTAGGACAGCGTTGCGGTATGCTGCCATTTTCGGATCCTTGGCGCCAAAGTCTCTGCTTATTTGGGATATTGCAAGGTTTGAATCCTCGCACCTCTAGGCGTTGAATGCCCATGGAGATTGCCATCCGGAGACCATGTAGGAGGGCCTCGATTCGCTGCATTGTTGGAGTCCGTGTACATTATTTGAAGTACGATTGGACTGTGTCCCGGTTGGGGACGTCAAGACGACGCTTGACCCCATCCGCCAACATTTTGGAGCCGTCGAAGTGCATAGTCCAATTGGAGTATGCGCCGTACTTTTAGGGAGTTCGCTTCGTCCATTCAGCGATTTAAGTCAGCCAAAACTTGTGACTTTATAGCTCGCTGAGGCTTGTAGGTTATATCGAATGGTAGGAGCTCAATGGCCCATTTTGCAATCCTGCCCGCTTGCGTCGCGGTTGTTTATAATGTCATTGAGTGGTACTTTGAGGCCATCATATCGAACACTCTCGAAAGTAGTGTCGAGCTTCCGGATGCCATGAACATGCGTACGCTATCTTTTGATAGTGCGGGTAACGGGACTTACAGGGTGTTAACACAGTGGATACGTAGTACACTGGTTTTTGAAGAGGGAATTTATGCCCTTCTGTTTCTCGTTCAACAACGAGTACCGCACTTACAACTTGATGCGTTGCTGCGATGTATAACAACATAGGTTCGCCTAGGTTTGGCGCGGCTAGGACCGGATTTGTTGCCAATATGGCCTTTATTTCTTCGAGTCCGGCCGTGGCAGCATCCGTCCATTCGAAGTGTTCGGTGCGCCTAAGGAGGCGATAAAGGGGCAGTGCCTTTTCTCCCAGGCGGGAGATAAAACGACTTAGGGCTGCCATGCATCCTGTCAATTTTTGTATCTGTTTGAGGTCTTTTGGAATGTCCAACTGTGATAGAGCTCGTATTTTAGCCGGGTTTGCTTCAATTCCTCTACAGGATACAATGAAGCCCATCACCTTTCCGGCTGGTACGCCGAAAACACACTTTTCCGGATTCAGCTTGATGTCATATGCTCTGAGGTTGTCGAACGTGAGCCTCAAATCGTCTACTAGAGATTCGACGTGTTTTGTTTTGACGACTACGTCGTCTACGTATGCCTCGACTGTTTTGCCGATCTGGGTAGCCAGACATGTTTGAATCATGCGTTGTTATGTTGCGCCGGCGTTTTTAAGTCTGAAGGGCATCGTGTTGAAGCAGAATGGTCCATATGGAGTGATGAATGCCGTTGCGGCTTGGTTGGGTCCGTTGGGTGGACCTGGAATTTCACTATTTCATCTGCTGGTTTGAAGGAGGTGGACTTGGATCTTTTATCAAGTATCACATCGTCCCTGTTTACCGTGAAAGCAGTAGCGGTGAGTTCTTCTGCCGCTAGGGCCTCGAATAGTGCCTCCAGGGCTAGTGTGGCTGTCTTGTTTTCGGTGCGGAGTGCTATGTCCGGATCACTAGCGAGAGTGATTATTCCGCCGGGCCCAGGCATTTTGAGCTTCATATACCTGTAATGGGGTACGGCTTGAAAAATTGTGAATGCCTCTCGCCCTAATATAGCGTGATATCCGCTGTTGAACGGGCCACTTGGAACGTGACTTCTTCGGATCTGTAATTGTCCGTGAGCGAACACCACATCGAGTGTGATTTTTCGGTGCAAAGTGTGCTTCACGGCTAGGGATTATTCCTCTGAAGGTTGTGTTGCTTCGCTCAATACGGCTCCAATCGATTTCCATTTTTGAAGAGTTTCTCGAGATGAGGTTTAGTCCGCTGCCGCCATCCATGAGGACCTTTGTAAGTCTAAAGCCGCCCACTATGGGACTAAGCACCGGTCGGCGGCTGGTGCTCGGGCTGTTCGAATTTAGGTTCGTCGCTGGCGTTGAAGGTGATGGCTGTGTTGCTCCATGGATTTGCTGTTGCTACTTGGTAGACTTGGCGAGGTCATGGATTGTTCGTTTTGCATATTGTTTGATGCGAAGGTCTCGAAGATCGCCGATACTGCATCGGTATTGTTGGAGTGGTTTTCCGGGGCTAGAAGCTCCTCGCCACTTTTGGCCACCTGCCGTAATATCCAACATGCTCGAAGGCTATGTGTTGGGACGGCTCCCTCTGTACTATGAAGCTTACAGGGTCCATAGAGCCATCCCTCCAGTACGGTTCCGTGCCCTCTAAGTATAATGCGCCCTTTTGTTGCAGACTAGGGTTGTATTTGGAGCCGGATTGTCCCAAAATTGGTTTTCGGTTTGCTGGAAACTCTCCATCGCACAGTACTTTCGTACTATGGACGCCAGATCGGTGAAGCGTTTGATTTTTCGATGGCCGATGGCGTTCAATATTCCCTTGTCCGTGCAATTATTGCAAAAGATTGAGATTGTGTTTTCCTCTCGGCAGTCCTTTATCCTGTCCATAACCAGGAGGAATCGCCCGAGAGTGTCTTTATCTTGTTTCAGCGGGCTCTTGCCGTATTAGAGATAGATCGCATATGTCTGGGCGGGTGGGTGGAATAAAATCCGGATCCCTACCCATCTTGGGGCTTAAAGGTCGTGAAGTTTCCAGTTTTGGAAGCCTGGATTGCTGGACGTTGTCCAACGAGTCCGGTCCGATGCCTGACTTTAAGTTCAGTGCTCGATCGGAGTCCGTTCCCCCGCGGAAATCTGGCGTGGGGGGTTCGGGAGCCCGGACATGTCTAGTTTTTAATACAGGAGGAAGATCGCCGCATTGTTCCTCTACCACAGCGATGTGGTGGGTAACCTGGGGAGAGTTGATCTCTCTTAGATCGGTTTTAAGCCCAATCTGTTTGTAGTCTGTAGCGACTCCCAGGGCAGCGATGCGATCCAAGAGTTCGTTGACAGACGAGAGCTCTATCGGATCCAGTTGCTCGGTGAATTCCGAGCTGACGTGGAGATTGCTTCTGACGACTTGAGAAGTCATTGTCGAAGCAGTGGCCGGACAGGCGGTCATAAGAAAACCGCCTAGTCGGATAGTTTGGCCGGCGGCCAAGGCCTCTTCGGCGAAAATACCGTCCTTGACGACGGGTGGAGGCATCCTTCCTATTGGTGACGACACAGAGGAACTCTCAATGAAAGCACCAATGTCGGTGTCAAAACCGGCGGATCTCGGGTAGGGGGTCCCGAACTGTGCGTCTAGGCGGATGGTAACAGGAGACAAGGGACACGATGTTTTACCTGTGTTGGGCCCTCTTGATGGAGGTAAAACCCCACGCCCCGCTTGATTAATATTGATGATATGGGTATTACAAGAGTGGATCTACCACGAGATCAAGGAGGCTAAACCCTAAAGCTAGCCTATGGTATGATTGTTGTAATGTATGTTGTGTCCTACGGACTAAAGCCCTCCGGTTTATATAGACACCGGAGGAGGCTAGGGTTACATAGAGTCGGTTACAATGGTAGGAGATCTACATATCCGTATTGCCAAGCTTGCCTTCCACGCCAAGGAAAGTCCCATCCGGACACGGGACGGAGTCTTCAATCTTGTATCTTCGTAGTCTTGGAGTCCGGCGGACGATGATAGTCCGGCTGTCCGGACACCCCCTAGTCCAGGACTCCCTCACCCATAGTTCACATCGTCATGTCACCAACACCCAAAGGGTTTACTAGAGTCAACAATCTAGTTCACATCGCTATGTGATTAACACCCAAAGAGTACTAAGGTGTGATCATGTTTTGCTCGTGAGAGAAGCTTAGTCAACGGGTCATCACATTGAGCCGTATGTATTTTGCAAATATTCTATGTCCACAATGCTCTGCACGGAGCTACTCTAGCTAATTGCTCCCACTTTCAATATGTATCCAGATTGAGACTTAGAATCATCTGGATTGGTGTAAAAGCTTGCATCGTTGTAACTTTTTACTACGGGCTCTTTTATCACCTCCATAATCGAGAAACATGTCCTTAGTCCTCACTAAGGATATTCTTGACTGTTGTCCAGTGATCTACTCTTAGATCAAAATTGTATTCCTTTGTCAAACTCAGAGCAAGGCATACAATAGGTCTGGTTCATAGCATAGCATACTTTATAGAACCTATGACTGAGGCATAGGGAATGACTTTTCATTCTCTTTCTATTTTCTGCCATGGTCGGGTCTTGAGTCTTACTCAACTTCACACCTTTGCATCACAGGCAAGAACTCCTTCTTTGACTGTTCCATTTTGAACTATTTCAAAAAAAATCAAGGTATGTACTCATTGAAAATCTTATCAAGCGTCTTGATCTATCTCAATAGATCTTGATGCTCAATACGTAAGTAGCTTTACTGAGGTCTTTCTTTTAAAGAACTCCTTTCAAACACTCCTTTATGCTTTGCAGAATAATTCTACATTATTTCCGATCAACAATATGTCATTCACATATACTTATCAGAAATGCTGTATTGCTCCCACTCACTTTCTTGTAAATACAGGCTTCACCGTAAGTCTGTACAAAACTATATGCTTTGATCAACTTATCAAAACGTATATTTTCCAACTCTGAGATGCTTGCATCAGTCCATAGATGGATCGTTGGAGCTTGCACATTTTGTTAGCACCTTTAGGATTGACAAAACCTTCTGGTTGCATCATATACAACTCTTCTTTAAGAAAACCATTAAGGAATGCAGTTTTGACATCCATTTGCCATATTTTATAAAATGTGGCAATTGCTAACATGATTCGGACAGACTTAAGCATCGCTACAGTTGAGAAAATCTCATTGTAGTCAACACCTTGAACTTGTCAAAAACCTTTTTGTGACAAGTCGAGCTATGTAGATAGTAACACTACTATCAGCATCTGTCTTCCTCCTGAAGATCCATTTATTTTCTATGGCTTGCCGATCATCGGGCAAGTCCACCAAAGTCCACACTTTGTTCTCATACATGGATCCCATCTCGATTTCATGGCCTCCAGCCATTTCATGAATCTGGGCTCATCATCGCTTCCTCATAGTTCGTAGGTTTATCATGGTCTAGTAACATGACTTTCGAACAGGATTACCGCACCACTTTGGTGCGGACCATACTCGAAGACCCACGAGGTTCAGAGTAACTTGATCTAAAGTTTCATGATCATCATCATTAGCTTCCTCACTAATTGGTGTAGGAATCATTGGAACTGATTTCAGTGATGAACTATTTTCCTATTCGGGAGAAGGTACAGTTACCTCATCAAGTTCTACTTTCCTCCCACTCACTTCTTTCGAGAGAAACTCCTTCTCTAGAAAGGATCCATTTTTAGCAACGAATATCTTGCCTTCGGATCTATGATAGAAGGTGTACCCAACAGTTTCCTTTGGGTGTTCTATGAAGACACACTTCTCTGATTTGGGTTCGAGCTTATTAGGTTGAAAATCTTTTTCATATAAGCATCGCAACTCCAAACTTTAAGAAACGACAGCTTAGGTTTACTGCTAAACCATAGTTCATATGGTGTCGTCTCAACGGATTTAGATGGTGCCCTTTTAACGTGAATGCAGCTGTCTCTAATGCAAAACCCCAAAAGGATAATGGTAAATCTGTAAGAGACATCATAGATCACACCATATCCAATAAAGTGCGGTTACGACGTTCGGACACACCATAACGTTGTGGTGTTCCAGGTGGCGTGAGCTGTGAAACTATTCCACATTGTTTTAATTGAAGACCAAACTCGTAACTCAAATATTCGTCTCCGCGATCAGATCGCAGAATCTTTATTTTCTTGTTACGATGATTTTTCTACTTCACTCTGAAATTCTTTGAACCTTTCAACTATTTCAGACTTATGTTTCATCAAGTAGATATACCCATATCTGCTCAAATCATCTTGTGAAGGTGAGAAAATAACGATATCCGCCACGAGCTTCAATATTCATCGGACCACATACATCTGTATGTATGATTTCCAACAAATCTGTTGCTCTCTCCATAGTACGGGAGAACGGTGTTTTAGTCATCTTGCCCATGAGGCACGGTTCGCAAGTACCAAGTGATTCATAATCAAGTGATTCCAAAAGTCCATCAGTATGGAGTTTCTTCATGCGCTTTACACCGATATGACCTAAACGGCAGTGCCACAAATAAGTTGCACTATCATTATTAACTTTGCATCTTTTGGCATCAATATTATGAATATGTGTATCATCACGATCAAGATCCAACAAACTATTTTCATTGGGTGTATGACCATTGAAGGTTTTATTCATGTAAACAGAACAACAATTATTCTTTGATTTTAAATGAGTAACCGTATTGCAATAAACATGATCAAATCATATTCATGCTCAACGCAAACGCCAAATAACATTTATTTAGGTTTAACACTAATCCCGAAAGTATAGGGAGTGTGCGATGATGATCATATCAATCTTGGAACTACTTCCAACACTCATCGTCACTTCCCCTTCAACTAGTCTCTGTTTATTCTGTAACTCCTGTTTCGAGTTACTAATCTTAGCAACCGAACAAGTATCAAATACTCAGGGGCTACTATAAACACTAGCAAGGCACACATTAATAACCTGTATATCAAATATACCCTTGTTCACTTTGCCATCCTTCTTATCTACCAAATATTCAGGGCATTTCCGCTTCCAGTGACTATTTCCTTTGCAGTGTAAGCACTCAGTTTCAGGCTATGGTCCAGCTTTGGGCTTCTTCGCAAGAGTGACAACTTGCTTGTCTTTCCACTTGAAGTTCCCTTTCTTTCCCTTTGCCCTTCTCTTGAAACTAGCGGTCTTGTCAATCATCAACACTTGATGCTCTTTCTTGATTTCTACCTTCGTCGATTTCAACATCACGAAGAGCTCGGGAATCGTTTTTGTCATCCCTTGCATACTATAGTTCATCACGAAGTTCTAGTAACTTAGTGATGGTGACTAGAGAATTCTATCAATCACTATCTTATCTGGAAGATTAACTCCCACTTGATTCAAGCGATCAAAGTACCCAGACAATCTGAGCACATGCTCACTAGTTGAGCAATTCTCCTCCATCTTTTAGCTATAGAACTTGTTGAAGACTTCATATCTCTCAACTCGGGTATTTGCTTGAAATATTAACTTCAATTCCTGGAACATCTCATATGGTCCATGATGTTCAAAACGTCTTTGAAGTCCCGATTCTAAGCCGTTAAGCATGGTGCACTAAACTATCAAGTAGTCATCATATTGAGCTAGCCAAACGCTCATAACGCCCGCATCCGCTCTGTAATAGGTCCGCTACCTAGCGGTGCATTAAGGACATAATTCTTTAGTGCAGCAATGAGGATAAACCTCAGATCACGGATCCAATCCGCATCATTGCTACTAACATCTTTCAACACAATTTTCTCTAGGAACATATCAAAATAAACATATGAAAACAACAACGTGAGCTATTGATCTACAACATAATTTGCAAAATACTACCAGGACTAAGTTCATGATAAATTTAAGTTCAATTAATCATATTACTAAAGAACTCCCACTTAGACAGACATCTCTCTAGTCATCTAAGTGATCACGTGATCCAAATCAACTAAACCATAACCGATCATCACGTGAGATGGAGTAGTTTTCAATGGTGAACATCACTATGTTGATCATATCTACTATATGATTCATGCTCAACCTTTCGGTCTCCGTGTTCCGAGGCCATATCTGCATATGCTAGGCTCGTCAAGTTTAACCTAAGTATTCTGCGTGTGCAAAACTGGCTTGCACCCATTGTAGATGGACGTAGAGCTTATCACACCCGATCATCACGAGGTGTCTGGGCACGACGAACTTTGGCAATGGTGCATACTCAGGGAGAACACTTCTTGATAATTTATAGTGAGAGATCATCTTAAAATGCTACCGTCAATCAAAGCAAGATAAGATGCATAAAGGATAAACATCGCATGCAATCAATATAAGTGATATGATATGGACATCATCATCTTGTGCTTGTGATCTCCATCTCCAAGCACCGCTCGATCACCATCGCCACCGCGCGACACCTTGATCTCCATCGTAGCATCGTTGTCGTTTACGCCATCTATTGCTTCTACGACTATCGCTACCGCTTAGTGAGAAAGTAAAGCAATTATGTAGGCGTTTGCATTTCATACAATAAAGCGACAACCATATGGCTCCTGCCAGTTGCCGATAACTTCGGTTACAAAACATGATCATCTCATACAATAAAATATAGCATCACGTCTTGACCATATCACATCACAACATGCCCTGCAAAAACAAGTTAGACGTCCTCTACTTTGTTGTTGCAAGTTTTACGTGGTTGCTACGGGCTTAGCAAGAACCGTTCTTACCTACGCATCAAAACCACAACGATAGTTCGTCAAGTTAGTTCTGTTTTAACCTTCGCAAGGACCGGGCGTAGCCACACTCGATTCAGCTAAAGTGAGAGAGACAGACACCCGCCAGCCACTTTAAGCACGAGTGCTCGTACCGGTGAAACCAGTCTCGCGTAAGCGTACGCGTAATGTCAGTCCGGGCCGCTTCATCTCACAATACCGCCGAACCAAAGTATGACATGCTGGTAAGCAGTATGACTTGTATCGCCCAGAACTCACTTGTGTTCTACTCGTGCATATGACATCTACGCATAGAACCTGGCTCGGATGCCACTGTTGGGGAACACAGTAATTTCAAAAATATTCCTACGCACACGCAAGATCATGGTGATGCATAGCAATGAGAGGGGAGAGTGTGTCCACGTACCATCGTAGACCGAAAGCGGAAGCGTTATGACAACGCGGTTGATGTAGTCGTACGTCTTCACGATCCGACCGATCCAAGCACCGAACGTACGGCACCTCCGTGTTCAGCACGCGTTCAGCTCAATGACGTTCCCCGGACTCCGATCCAGCAGGGTGTCGGGGATGAGTTCCGTCAGCACGACGGCGTGGTGATGATGATGATGTTCTACCGGCTCAGGGCTTCGCATAAACTCCGTGACGATATGACCGAGGTGGAATATGGTGGAGGGGGGCACCGCACACGGCTAAGGAACGATCCGTAGATCAACTTGTGTATTCTAGGGTGCCCCCCTCCCTCGTATATAAAGGGGGAGAGGAGGAGGGGGCCGGCCAAGGGGAGAGGCGCGCCCTAGGGGGGCAATCCTACTCCAAGTAGGTTTGGCCCCCCTTTCCTATTAGGATTAGGAGAGGGAAGGAAGAGAGGGGAGGGAAGAAGGAAAGGGGGGCCGGCCCCCCTCCCATTTCGGATTGGGCTTGGGGGGGCGCCCCCTCCTTTTCTCCTTCTCCCTTCTTTCCACTAAGGCCCAATAAGGCCCATATACTTACCGGGGGTTTCTGGTAACCTCCCGGAGCTCTGGTATAGTCCCAATCTCATTCGGAACCTTTCCGGTATCCAAATATATCCATCCAATATATCAATCTTTATGTCTTGACCATTTCGAGACTCCTCGTCATGTCCGTGATCACATCCGGAACTCCGAACAAACTTCGGTACATCAAAACTTATAAACTCATAATAAAAATGTCATCGTAACATTAAGCGTGCAGACCCTACGGGTTCAAGAACTATGTAGACATGACCTAGAACTGTTTCTGATCAATAACCAATAGTGGAACCTGGATGTTCATATTGGCTCCTACATATTCTACGAAGATCTTTATCGGTCAAATGGCATAACAACATACGTTGTTCCCTTTGTCATCGGTATGTTACTTGCCCGAGATTCGATCGTCGGTATCCAATACCTAGTTCAATCTCGTTACCGGCAAGTCTCTTTACTTGTTTCGTAATACATCATTTCGTAACTAAGTGATGTGTATTACCAAGAGGGCCCAGAGATACCTCTCCGACAATCGGAGTGACAAAACGTAATCTCGAATTATGCCAACTCAACATGTACCTTTGGAGACACCTGTAGAGCACCTTTATAATCACCCAGTTACGTCGTGACGTTTGTTAGCACACAAAGTGTTCCTCTGGTAAACGGGAGTTGCATAATCTCATAGTTGTAGGAACTTTGTATAAGTCATGAAGAAAGCAATAGCAACATACTAAACGATCAAGTGCTAGGCTAACAGATTGGGTCAAGTCAATCACATCATTCTCCTAATGATGTGATCTCGTTAATCAAATGACAACACATGTCTATGGTTAGGAAACATAACCATCTTTGATTAGTGAGCTAGTCAAGTAGAGGCATACTAGTGACATTATGTTTGTCTATGTATTCACATATGTATCATGTTTCCGGATAATACAATTCTAGCATGAATGATAAACATTTATCATGATATGAGGAAATAAATAATAACTTTATTATTGCCTCTAGGGCATATTTCCTTCAGGAGTGTGTCCACCATATATGAGAGAAGAAGAATGTCGACTGTTGTTGTGGGGGTCGCTTCTCCTTCGTTCCTGTGTGCTAGACATTTTGGTTTAACGCACTCGGGGACAAAGGGAGGAGCGACCTCACCAACGGTCGAATATATACACCACGTGAGCTGAGAGTTTTCAAAAACAAAAAAACTTGATGGATCGATAGCCAACCCGTGCTGAATAATAATGATCTAATTTAGTTTTTGTAGTACATATATTGAATTTTACAAGTTTAATCTTTGAATTATGAACATAGGAAATGTCGTCAAACAAAAGTCTCGCGGAGTGCTCCTGGTGCAGCCACAACCGGGGTTTCTGTGACAGGCCTCACTTGGTAGAAGGTCGGCGCTTCAGCATTAAGCTCCAGGAGGCCTTCGATGTTGAAACGGTACGCTACGATGCAAAGTGTTTTTTTCGTAATTAAGCTCGACTTCTACTACTTCAACGTGTAATTTTTGTCTTTTACAATTCGACTAGCTTATCCCATGCCATGCAAGATGCTATGTCTTGGAGAGGATGGATTTTGAAGATCATGAGTTTGTGGAAACAAAGAAAATTCACCTAAGGACCCATCATGGTATGGATTTTTTGAGGTAAATCTATACAATTCTGAGAGCGTATCCCATTTAGGTTGCCCGGATTGGGAAGCACTTTGCAAGATGTATGATTTTCAAGAGGGTATGCTTGTCACCATGGATCTTGGTGATCCTGACATCGAGAAAGACAATTTGGACATTTGGGTCCTTGTTGATACGCTTCCAATTCTACCGCTATGTGAGTTTCTCAAACATAGTTATTAAGTAATTTATATTATTTATTTTAAAGTAGTTGACAGCTTATTTCCATTGACAACTTATTTTCATTCTTCAAAGAATGTGCGGAAGATGGTAGAAAGAACCTACTACACCGATGGCTCTGAGTTAACTTATCAGGAGAAAAATTATCTGGCCGCATTTTGTACTGATCTTGAGAATTACAATATCTATTATCAAACTCCTCCACATTATGGTCAATATGTGCCACTAGTGCACGTGTTGAACTATGCTAACATCCATGGAGATGTCATGGTAAGATTTTTAGTATTACGACATTTGTGCATCTTTTGCATAAATTCTTCTAAAACTGAACTACATTGCTAACTACGAAGTTATTACTATGTTTTTCAATAGATAATCCCGCAGGAGTGTGTGCCTTGCTATGTCTTGAGCTTGCGTTGGTTTTCCTCGAAGAGGAGAGGGTGATGCAGCAAAGTGTAGCGTAAGTATTTCCCTCAGTTTTGAGAACCAAGGTATCAATCCAGTAGGAGGCTCCTCGAAAGTCCCACGCACCTACACAAACAAACTGAGAACTCGCAACCAATGCAATAAAGGGGTTGTCAATCCCTTCACGGCCACTTGCGAAAGTGAGATCTAATAAAGATAGTATGATAAGATAAATATATTTTTGGTAATTTATAATATAGATGCAAAAAGTAAAGATGCAAATAAAGTAGATTGAAAGCAAATATGATAAGAGATAGACCCGGGGGCCATAGGTTTCACTAGAGGCTTCTCTCAAGATAGCATAAGTATTACAGTGGGTGAACAAATTACTGTCGAGCAATTGATAGAAAAGTGTATAGTTATGAGATTATCTAGG